>CP136054.1:269816033-271161450 GCA_032464435.1 Aegilops umbellulata | reverse complement strand
GTCCATTTCCTACGAAGGTGAACTTGGGGGGTGTTCGCCATATACAAATAAAAAGCTTATAAACGGCGCATGAAGCGTCAAATAGGAATTAACACATGTACCAACTTCATGTCCTAAATTTTACTAAAAAACTGCATGTCATAAATAAATAAAGAAAAATGCTAATTACTACTAAAAAGGGCCTTACATATTTTTTCCTAAATACAAAATTAATCATAAGTAGAAAGCAACACACGACAACTACTTACTCTCAGATTTCCGCAAAAAAAACTACTTACTCTCAGAGTGTGATACATGCTAATGAGTTTTTTTAATCAAATAGTGTTTCTTTTCTCCTTATAGATCAAACACCAACCATGAATCATACAAAGGTAAAAAACAGCTACCAACCCTGTTGAGGATGGCAACTACACAAGTAAAGCACAAATAAGGCCAAACAAGAGCCCCAAGGACCATGAACAAGCCAAGCTAAGCACAAGGACTAAATGAGCTCGTTTGATCCTGATGATGAGCATAAATCTTTTGGGAGTGACTCGATTGCCTTCGTGAAGCGGGCCATAACCCCCAAGGCGCACACCAGGTGACGGGCCAGGCGACAATAAGATACAACTACAGTTAATCATTCTGTAAAGATATGTGAATTTTTTTAAATGGTAAGTGTGATCCCGGGCACACATTGGATTCATCGCTTGTACACATTGTAAGTTTTGAAGGACAAATACATGACCATTAATTTGTGAAATGTAATTAAATTGTTTCACTCACAATTTGGCAAGATTCAGGTACACGGATATGGAATTTGTAAATTTCCTGTTGCATGAAGATATCAAATAATTCTTTGAGTTTTACAAAATATTTGTGTTTCATCCCCTACATAAGTTACTACTCGAGAAGCATTCGAACTTTCTCTTGCTAATCCACTCAGACTTGAAAGTAACTACATGTGATATGAATTTCGGGTATGCGTAATGATTTATTTTTATCTTGTGGGTCCATATGTTGAATATGATACGTGTTCCTCTTCCTCCCACTAATGGTAATTAAACAATTTGAGGGTCACAACTCACAATTGTCATGCCAATATCTTTTTTTCAATGCTATTTACTTGCATGAAGAATCAAGAAAAATCAATTTTGTAATAACATTTCTTCCATTAGGTACCACTTTAGGATATAATAAAATTATTAGGCCGAGACAAATAACTTGGAGGAAAAAAGTACTTCACCTTTATTTATGATCTCTAGTATTTGCTTTAATTATCATCTCTAGATTATATATTTTGTGTTTTCTTAATTCAATTTTAGCCACATGGGAAGTTCACTTTCCGACATGGGGGAAGTAGATCTGTTCATTTCCGATAAAAATGCACACAATGCCGATAGTTCATTTGTTCATCTTACACAACCCATGTCTCGAAGTGGCGTCCCAAGAACCCTACCCTCAATTGATCAATCTTCAGAGTTTCTAGACCAGGCCAACCCTGATTCATGGCTACCGGCATTTTCTCCATAGCGAAGCACATGCATTGTTGTCGGGGTAAATGACCACGAATAGCCTCATCAGCTCCCCATGATATTTCAAGACATCTGGTCCGGCTGCGCCCCTCAAGCATCAAAGATAAAGGGCCGCCTTCTTTGGGTCGGCTGGACCAAGCGGCCGGCTGCCAGAAGGCGGCAGAGTCCACAAGGCGGTCATGAAGTGGGCCGACTCCTGGCAAGCGGCCTCCAAGGAGGCCGGCTCCTAGCAGGCGGCTCCTCGTGCCCTCAAAGTTTGCACCCACATAAACACGACAAGACGGGGCGTGGCAACAGTGTGGCCTGCCACCCCCGAATCCAGGGTAGCATGGACACAGTGCAGCATACTGGGCGAACATCCCTCACCCGGCGCGACACTGTTGCCATGCGGCCCGTGACATCATCTATGGCAGAAGAAGCCACGCTCCCACGACGGGCTGTCGGTACGCCCCGCAGGCTGCGGGCCCTACCTGTCCGTGAGAAGCCAGAAGGCGGCGAGCCCTGACCAGTCGGCCCAAGGGGAGGCCGGCTCCTGGCAGACAACCCACCCCCTCGCTTGGAGTTTGTGCGCCATTAACCAGAAGAGACGTGGAGTGGCTACAGTGAACGCCCACCAGGCGGCGGGACTGTAGCCACGCTCTCTCCAACAAAGCACGCATCATCAGCAGCACGACTACAATACTGGGCAGCCGGCAGGGCCCGCAAGCGGCGGGCGCGGCCTGTCGGCCAAGTACAAGACAACCGGCAGGACCCACCAGGCGGCGGGCCCCAGCTGCCTGCGGAGAAGCCGGCCGCCAAAGACACTGACAGCCGGGTCCTATACCCGGCTAGATTACCCCTGGGGGTAGGCCTATATAAATCCCCCAGGGCACCCATGCAAAGGGTTCAGCCTCTTAGATAGCTCACACCCATAGAGAAAGGAGTAGAGCAAGCCTTGCCCTTCTTCCTCCTCTAGCCAAACAGCTCAAGGAGCAAGCTTCTAGCCACTTTTGAGATAGTGATCATGCGAAGACCCCGCAGAGCAGGACTAGGGGTATTATCTCCTAGGAGAGCCCCGAACCTGGGTAATATGCGTCAGCGTTCGTGTTTACGCCTTATCCCGTTTCTAGGCACCAGCGACGTATTAGTCTCCCCCACCATGATAAGCCACCCTTTGGCATATGTCGCACGAAACCCCCGACATTTGGCGCCCACCGTGGGGCTAGGTGCACCATCGTCCGGAGATCTGTTCTGGATGGGAACCCTCTTCCTCCCTGGCGAGCGCAGCTAGCCCGGCACGCCCGATGGCATTTGCACCGATGCGCTACATGGCGCGGAAGTTGCCTACGCGGCAGGCTGCCTCGCTGATCTCATCGGTGGGATCCGCCTCTCCGACGAGCTTGCACCTGACGCGGGAGCAGCCAGCTCCGAGAGCTGCCTCATCGACCTCCTTGGCAAGCTCCACATTGCCAATGAGCAGGCCTCTGACTTAGAGTCGATCGGCTCCACTGACCCGATGCTTGTCGACTCCGACATGGCATCCCTCGAGGCCTTCCCCACCGACGTGGTGGTCATCGACGACCCGCTCCCTCGCGCGGACAGCGGCGGCAGCACCATCACGGAGGTGCTCGTCATCAGCCACAACGAAGCCTCTGCGGGACCTGTCCGCGCCCATCGCGGCAGACGCTGACACCGAGACATTAGAAGCTTGCGCGTCTCCCTCGTCGAGAGCGCCAAGAAGTTGGCTACTATGAGATGCCTCTCCGAGGCCTACCAGCGCGAGATCAACTGTGCCGTCGGCGGCACACCAGCTGCTGGCGAGCCCAGCTGCCTGGGCACAATCCGACAATGCGGCGCCGCCATCGCCAGCATATTCGGGGTAGACCGCCCTGTCTACGCCACGCCCGCGGAGAACATACGTGCTGCCAAGGCGGCAGTAGACGAGCTGGACCACCTGGAGGGTGATGAGCATCACTACATGACTGAGCGCATTCAGCAGCTCATCGACACGGCCGCCGCGCAGCAAGAAGCCGACCGCCGCATGGTGGAACCCGGCCAGCGAACTGAGAACCTCCTCCCTCGCCGAGAGCATGGTGCGACCTCCCGGACACCGACTGGCGGCGCCCGCGGCCCAAGAGATCCAGAACCGGCTGCTAGCCGCAGCCGAACACGTATCACCATCAAGCGCGACCAAGACGGCCGCCCACAAGCGGTTGAACGACCGTCAGCCTCCCCTGCGCAGGGAGCGGCACGTCTCCCCGCCGCCTGTTGAACACCCGACTCTCGGCGGCCAGCTTGGCCCCCGTGAAGAAGTCGGAGAGAACGATGCCCGCCGTCGGATCGACCGCCTGGCGCGATCCCTGGTGCTAGAAGAAGAAGATGCAATCGGCCCGCCTTGTTTCGGCCCCCGCATTCGCGAAGAGCCCTTCCCCAAAGGATTCTCGCTCCCAAGAGACACGCCCAAGTACAACGGCTCCGTGAAGCCAGAAGATTGGCTAGTTGACTACTCCACTACGGTCAACATAGCAAACGGCAATAAGCGCGTCGCCGTGAAGTACGTTGTGCTCATGCTCTAGGGCACGGCCTGGACATGGCTGAACAGCCTCAAGCCCCACAGCGTCAACAATTGGATAGACTTCACCGAAGTCTTCATCCGCAACTTCACCAGCACCTACAAGCGGCCGCCCAAGCCTCGCCAGCTCTCCCTATGCGTCCAAGGCCCCACCGAGTCTACCCGCGACTATTTGACGTGGTGGGCCGAACTGCACAACTCCTGCGAAGGGGTGCACAAGGTGCAAGCCATAGAGTACTTCATCGCCGGGTGCCGAGAAGGCACCTTGCTCAAGCACCGACTCCTATGCAATGAGTCGACCACACACGACGAACTGCTGATCACAGTAGACAAGTACGCTACCGCCGACTCCTCCATGAAGTCGGAGCTCCAAGTGGATGTGTCCGGGAAGGTGCTTCCTCCGACTCCTCGGACGCCGGCTGGTGACAATAGTCGGCGCCAGCAACAGAACGACAACAAGCGCAAGGCCCCGCAGCCGGCTTCCACCAGCCGGAAGGTGGCAACAGTTGAGGACCAATAGCTGGAGGGACAGCCCGGCTGTCGGTGTCAAAACCGGCGGATCTCGGGTAGGGGGTCCCGAACTGTGCGTCTAGGTGGATGGTAACAGGAGACAAGGGACACAATGTTTTACCCAGGTTCGAGCCCTCTTGATGGAGGTAAAACCCTACGTCCTGCTTGATTAATATTGATGATATGGGTAGTACAAGAGTAGATCTACCACGAGATCAAGGAGGCTAAACCCTAGAAGCTAGCCTATGGTATGATTGTTGTATGTTGGGGTTGTCCTACGGACTAAAACCCTCCGGTTTATATAGGCACCGGAGAGGGTTAGGGTTACACAAAGTTGGTTACAATGGTAGGAGATCTGAATATCCGTATCGCCAAGCTTGCCTTCCACGCCAAGGAAAGTCCCATCCGGACACGGGACGAAGTCTTCAATCTTGTATCTTCATAGCCCAGGAGTCCGACTGAAGGTATAGTCCGGCTACCCGGACACCCCCTAATCCAGGACTCCCTCAGTAGCCCCTGAACCAGGCTTCAATGACGACGAGTCCGGCGCGCAGATTGTCTTCGGCATTGCAAGGCGGGTTCCTCCTCCAAGTTCTTCATAAAAGTTTATAAACACTAAGGGTAGTGTCCGGCTCTGCAAAATAAGTTTCCACATATTGCCATAGAGAGAATAATATTAACACAAATCTAATCTGCTGACGTATTCCGTAGCGTGACATCACACTACGGCCAAGCCTTTATTCGAATCGTTTTTACTTCCCCACCCCAGCGCATTTTGCGAGGCGGTTTCCTTGGCACGTCTTGTCAAAGCAGAGATCGTGTCCCCCATTTACGGGATTCTCATCAATACGGACGTGGGTAACCCAACCGCACCATTTATCACGGCGCTTGGGAGATAAGCGAGTTTTACCAGGCTGGTGGGGACGCATAGCCGCATCCGCCCATATAAGAGGATAAGGATCCACCTTTTTACCTACGCCTTCTTCCTCCTCTGCCTATCCATCTCCTGTGCACCCGAGCTCCAGCGCCCAAGTCCGCACTCCCCACCTCAACCTTCTCCAGCCATGTCCGGAGCGGGAGGCAAGTGGATGGTCTCCTCCGTCACGGAGGGACACATCGAAAAGCTAAGGAAGGCCGGATACTTGTCCAACAACATCGCGCACCGGCTTCGTGAGAAGGGGCAGCTCCTCCCCACCCCAAGGCCCCATGAG
This sequence comes from Aegilops umbellulata, assembly GCA_032464435.1. NCBI lineage: Eukaryota > Viridiplantae > Streptophyta > Magnoliopsida > Poales > Poaceae > Aegilops > Aegilops umbellulata. The sequence continues at coordinate 271,155,664 of CP136054.1, read as the reverse complement.
AGGGTCGTATTCCTTCCCCACTTCCTCCGCGAACTGGGTTTCCCTCTTCACCTGTTTGTCCGGGGGCTCATGTTCTACTACGGCCTAGATTTCCACGATCTGGCCCCGAACTTCGTCCTCAACATATCGGCGTTTATCGTCGTGTGTGAGGCCTTCCTCCTCATCCGCCCCCATTTCGGCCTTTAGCTCAAGACTTTCAACGTCAAGTCGAAGGTGGTGCGCGGCAGCCAGGCGAAGTCCGGAGGCGCCATGGCGGGCAAGATGGCCAACGTCCTTTGGCTCGAGGTCTCCTTTGTGGAGACCCTGAAGGGGTGGCAATCGGGGTGGTCTTACATCACCGAGCCGCGCGACCCTGATTGGGTCGCAGCCCCCGAGTTCCGGTCCGGACCCCCTATGCGGCTCACGTCCTGGAAAGAGACGGGCCTGTCATGGGGCAACGAGGGAGAGGTGACAGGACTGCAAACATGCATCCAATCCCTGGTGAACAAGCAGCTCAAGCTTGTCAATATAGTCCAGGTTATGCTCGTCCGCTGGATCCTCCCGTGTCAACAACGGGCCCTCACTCTGTGGGAGTTCGATCCGACGTAGCACCAAACCTTAAATAGGCTCTTCGACACGACGTACGAAGATGCCTAGAAGGTGCTATTCAAGGGCGCCGAGGCTCCCGCATCCGCATCCGAGGATCGCGGATTCAGCACGCAACGTCCAGCTAGTGCGGTGAGTTATCTTTACCTTTTACAGGACATTTGTTTCTCATAGTTTGACTCTATGCGGGATCTAAACTCCCTTACCTTTGACAGGAGTGGCACGCGAAGTCCGGACAGGTCAACTGTCCAGCTCCGTTGCCCGAAGACCCAACAGATGCTCGTTTATCGAAGCTGCTGGCTCCGGCACCTTATGTGGTGCCGGAGAAGAAGGCCACAGGGACTCGCAAGAGTTCCCGGCGTACGGTGGTGTCGGACTCATCATCCGACGACTCCGAGACGCCCTCCTCCTGTGAAGACGAGGAGGAGGAAGAAGAAACCTCTCCCCCTCCAGCGGGGGGAGGAAAGAAGTGGAAGGCCGCCCCAACAGGGGAGGCCGAAGGATCCAAGAAGGGGAAGACCCTTCCTCTGGACTACATCGCTGACGCCGACGAGGGCGAAGAGGAGTGGCCGCAAAGGGCCAGGCGCCTGGCGGGATTGTAAGTATTCGGATACCAGAGTAACTCATAGCATTCCCTTGTTGCACAACTTTTCCTTACGTCGAATGTAATTATGCAGCCCGCCCAAGGCCGGGCTCGACGAGTCGTCGAGCGGCTCCCTGGATTCATCGGACGTGAATTCAGTTCCGCCTGCTGCCTCCCCCCGCACCGCGGACGACGCTGAAGTGACGTCGCGACAAGCTCCGAGCCAAGAGAAGGTGGTCCTGGAGGAGCCCCGAAGCGGCCTCCCGGACTCCGGGAGTAAAGGGGACAAGACCCCCTAGGGCTCCAAGTCCGGCTTTGCGCCGGACACCGCGCCGGAATCCTCAACGGTTCCGGAGTGCAGCAGGCGACCTCCTTCTAAGAGGAGCAAGCCTACTAAGCCGGTGGCCCCCGTCCAACCGGAGGCGCCGGACAATTTGCTGGAGGTGCTTAACGGCGCCTCCATCGATGAGGATCACCGTACTATCATGAGTACGGTGCTCCAGAAGGTTCAGTCCGCCAAGAGCGGACTGACTGAAGCTTGTGCTAGCCTTCTAACAGGCTTCGAGGTAAGTAAAAATATATAAAAATATTACCGCATAGACAGTAGCCCCTGATGCTCTATTTGGCGTTCGGAAAGAAAAGCCGAATAGAGGATCTAATAAACTTCACAGGAGTCTAACAAAAAAGAGTCAATATGCGTGTGCAGGCTTCGCTGCTTGCGACCGCCGCACTGACTGTGGAGGTAGGCACCCTGAAGCAGGGTCTCGAGCGGTCCGAGCGAGAGCTCGGCCTGGCCAAGCGGCAGCTCGAGGAGAAAGAAGGTAAGAGGTACCTTATAGAAATATATAAAAAGATGCAATTGCAGAAAATGACAGGATTATGCTGCTTATTGCAGGGGCCACAACTGAGGTGGAGACCCTCAAGCAGGCGCTGTCCGAGGCCGAGAAGAGAGCGGCCTCAGAGCGCGCCAAGCGGGAGAAATTTGAGGCGCAGGTCGGCGAGGCGCAGCAAGAGCTTCAGGCTCTCATGAAAAAACATGAGAATTTGGAGCTTGACTCGAAGACGCGAGCGTCCGAGCTCGCCGCGGCCATCAAGACTGCCAAGTCTGCCAATGCCGAATCCCAGAAGGCCCTCCAGGAATTGGATGCGGTGAAAAAGATAGCGGCGGGTAAGGCATTCTTTATGCAAAGAAAACATACAAAAGTAAGCTACTTTTATTTACCCGAATCCGGAGCTCTCCAGGAGCGTTCACAGATCTTCCCCGTAGCGTATCTGATGCCGCCGCACCTACCGAGCCGAGGAGGGCAGTTCGACGGGGAAGGTGTTCTGGTCTCAGTATACTGAGGCCAAACACCCTGTGCCCTTGAGCGACCAGCTGAAGCAGCTGGTCGAGCTCCACAAGGCGGCCGAACAGGCCATGAAGGGCCTCATAGTTCGGCTATGGCCTGGAGAGGCCCTGCCTGGGAGCTACTTCGGATTGGTGCGGCGGCTGGTGGAATCCTGTCCAAGGCTCGAGGTCATCAAGCGCTCCGTCTGCATCGAAGGTGCCCGGAGGGCCCTTGCCCGCGCTAAGGTGCACTGGGGCAAGATGGACGGTGAGAAGCTTGTGAAGGACGGGCCACCGCCGGGGAAAGAGCATCGCAAGCCCGAGAATTATTATAAGCACGTTCTGAAGGGTGCCCGCCTTATGGTGGATGAATGTACCAAGGATGTAATTTTTGAGTGAACTCGCTCGTATTGTCATGTGCGCTGAAAGCTTGTTAATTTGCGCTAAGCAATGCTTGTTGAATTTAAAATATTACTTTCTGTGCGGCCATTTATCAAAAATTGAGGGATGGCCAATCGTCGGCTTCTGCCCCCATGCCACTAGTGCTGGGGTGTTTGGGATAAACCTGAGCGCTCTTTTTCCCATGTTTGGGTCCTTCGAGGGAGGCGCTCAGCACAACGGACAAGGCAATCGGACTATAATGCTTGGACACTCTCACTTAGCCATAGAACTCTATAATTTTAAATTTCGACGAAGCCCCTATGTAACGCCCCGAGACCGACGCTCTAGATGTCTTCCTTGTTTTGTGAGTCAGCTGTGTGATTTATTTGTTTGTTGCATCTCATCTCATCGCATCATTCGCATTGCATCGGCACTCCGTTGCCGTCATTGTTTCAAAAACTTGCATCCGCTCGTAGTTGCCGCGTCCCCCTTGCTTTTGTTGACCGTTCCGAGTCCAACCTTGTTCTTCGTTTTCCCTTTTGCCTAAACTGGAGTTTCTTTGCACAGTGCATCGACCCCTTGCCTGCGCGTCCGAAACTCCCCGAACTCGGACCTGGTTGTCGTGACCGTTGGGTCCGGATCATCTCCCAAATATCTTCGTTTCTTCATTGGACTCCTCTAACCTTTTATTCTCGATCGTCCGATCGCGATCCGATGATCAAATTTATTCCAAACCCCCTCTAGGCCATATGCTATTTATAGCAGATGACCCCCTAACCAAATCTGCCCCAACCCTAAAAATTAGGACTCTTGTCCCATCCCGCCGCCACTACACCAAATCCTCTCGGGATTCCCTCCCTCGATTTGCGCCGCCGCCCAACCACAGCAAGCCGAAGCCTCCTCCTTCCCGATCCATCCATCCACCACAGCCCACGCAGACCTCCCCGTTCCCCTCGTCGTGAACCAGGGTGAGGAACTCCCTGGCGCCTCCCACCTCATGCCGTCCACCGGTAGCAGCAACAGCACCGGCCGCAGCCCCGAGCCTCTCGTGCGCCTCCACCTCCCTGCCGGAGTAGTACCAGCGGCCAACCAGATGAGCGTCGCCCCTTCTCCTCCTTCCTTGTTTTGCTTCTCAGCGTCCGTTCTCAACTCCCTCTCGTCTCTCTCTGCACAGGAAAACGCCATGGCCGCCTGAGTTCTTCCACATCGGCCTGCTACCTCGCCTCCCCGACCCGAACTGGCCCGGATCCGCGTCTCCGGCCACCAAGCTAGTCCCCTCGCCAGAGGCCTTCTCCACGCCACTGCGAAGGAACGGCTGCACTGCCACCGCCGTGTCTGACTCGTCGAATGGATCGACAAGTCCCTGCACGCGCCCCTGCCTCGCGTTGACCGCGCCCCTCCTCGTCGTTCCGCGTGGCCTCCCCATGCCGAGAGCTCGCGCCGGCCATCTTCCTCGCCGGGGTGCCCCGCCAAGTTCCCTCTGCTGCGTCGCCCGCCTTCGTCCTCCTCTGCTTCAGCCGCTACATCGCCTCTGCATCGAGCGCCGCTCGACCCCGCCTTGCCCGCTGCTTCTGCTGCTTCCTACAACGCCAAGCCGCCTCCCTTCCCCGAGTCCGTCCAGATCCGCCAAGTTCCGCCGTTCGCCGTGGTCGTGGAGCTCGTCGGCATCGTCCTCGTGCCGTCCCAACCTCATCGCCGTTTGCCTCCTCGTCGTGGCCTCCTCTGTTCGCACGCACGAGGCCAGCGCCTCTCCAAGGCCCAGTTGGCTCTGCCTGCCCCAAGCCTCTCCATCAACTGGGCCAAAGCCCATGGTGAGCAGCGCCTAGCCCCTCTCCTGTGCATGTTGGGCCAGCCAGTTTCAGCCCACTGCACGATTTTTTCCCGTTGGACGAATTTCCTATTTATCCAGAAAACTGCATATTTACAGTTTGGACCCTGAGCATCATGCATATAATATCTCACTAACCGGGCATCGGATTAAAATGATTTAAACATGTAAAATTCTAAGATTTTTATCTAGTTTCATAATATGCAACTTTCATATATGTTTAAAATGTTTAAAATGCTGTTTGTTTAAATTTGTATAAATGCCATGTTAAAATGTTTTATTCCATAACTAAATAACCGTAGCTCCAAATTTAATAAACTTTATATGTAAATGGGGTAGAAAAATGCCTAGTTTAACATGGTGCACTTTATTTTGCTGTTTAACAACACTAAAATTGTGTTTATGGCAGAACAGTACCAAATCTAAAACATGCACATGAGGATTTTCCGGAATTGTTGTTTGTTGTTCCTGGCCTCATTTAAACTTGCCTAGATAGGTAGTTTTCATATGCTTCACCTCTTGCCATGTTTAACAACATTTAATATTGTTGGGTACATAGACGAGAGAGAACTAAATAATTGATGTGGTGTTTCGTCAATATGCAACTCGTTGCATATTGAGCTCCACTTAATTTGTGGTATTGTTTGTGCACTTTGCCATGCCATGCATATTTAAACCGGACATGCATCATACTTGTTTGTGCATCATGCCATGTGTATGTGGTGGTTGTTTACTATGTTGTTTGCTTCTTTCCGGGTTGCTTCTCTCGTTAGCTTCGGTTTCGTTCCGGAGTTGTGAGGATTCGTTCGACTACGTCCGTTTGTCTTCTTCATGGACTCGTTCTTATTCCTTGCGGGATCTCAGGCAAGATGACCATACCCTCGAAATCACTTCTATCTTTGCTTGCTAGTTGCTCGCTCTTTTGCTATGCCTATGCTACGATGCCTAGCACTTGCTTATCATGCCTCCCATATTGCCATGTCAAGCCCCTAACCATCCTTTCCTAGCAAACCGTTGTTTGGCTATGTTACCGCTTTGCTCAGCCCCTCTTATAGCGTTGTTAGTTGTAGGTGAAGATGAAGTTTGTTCCTTGTTGGAACATGGAGATGTTGTTCCTTGTTGGAACATGTTTACTTGTTGGGATATCACAATACCTTTTATATTATTAATGCATCTATATACTTGGTAAAGGGTTGAAGACTCGGCCTTATGCCTGGTGTTTTGTTCCACTCTTGCCGCCCTAGTTTCCGTCATATCGGTATTATGTTCCCGGATTTTGCGTTCCTTACACGGTTGGGTGATTTATGGGACCCCCTTGACAGTTCGCTTTGAATAAGATTCCTCCAGCAAGGCCCAACCTTGGTTTTACCATTTGCCACCTAAGCCTTTTTCCCTTGGGTTCTGCAGACTCAAGGGTCATCTTTATTTTAACCCCCGGGCCAGTGCTCCTCTGAGTGTTGGTCCAAACTAGAGCACCGTGCGGGACCGTCCCTAGGCAACTTGGGTTACGTTGGTACCTGTACGCTTCGCTTATCCGGTGTGCCCTGAGAACGAGATATGTGCAGCTCCTATCGGGATTTCTCGGCACAGCGGGTGGTCTTGCTGGTCTTGTTTTACCATTGTTGAAATGTCTTGTAGCCGGGATTCCAAGACTGATCGGGTCTTCCCGGTAGAAGGAATATTCCTCGTTGACCGTGAGAGCTTATAATGGGCTAAGTTGGGACACCCCTGCAGGGTATTATCTTTCGAAAGCCGTGCCCGCGGTTATGAGGCAGATGGGAATTTGTTAATGTCCGGTTGTAGAAAACCTGAAGTTGACCTTAATTAAAATACATCAACCGCGTGTGTAACCGTGATGGTCTCTTCTCGGCGGAGTCCGGGAAGTGAACACGGTGTTGGAGTTATGCTTGATGTAGGTTGTTCTAGGATCACTTCTTGATCATAGTTGTTCGACCGTGCTTTTGCCTTCTCTTCTCGCTCTCATTTGCGTATGTTAGACACCAGATATGCTAGTCGCTTGCTGCAGCTCCACCTCACTACCTTCTCCTACCCATAAGCTTAAATAGTCTTGATCTCGCGGGTGTGAGATTGCTGAGTCCCCGTGACTCACAGATACTTCCAAAACCAGTTTGCAGGTGCCGATGAAACCGTGCAGGTGACTCACCCGAGATCAAGGAGGAGCTCGATGAAGATCTTGTTCATTGTGTTGTTTCATTGCAGTTGATCAGTAGTGGAGCCCAGTTGGGACGATCGGGGATCTGTGTAGCATTTGGGGTAGTCTTCTTTTATTTTGGTTCCATAGTCGGACCTTGATTGTATCTGTTTGATGTAATGCTTTACTCTTGTATTGCGTGAAGTGGCGATTGTAAGCCAACTATGTATCTCTTTCCCTTATGTATTACATGGGTTGTGTGAAGATTACCTCACTTGCGACATTGCTTTCAATGCGGTTATGCCTCTAAGTCGTGCTTCGACACGTGGGAGATATAGCCGCATCGAGGGCGTTACAAGTTGGTATCAGAGCCATCCCCGACTTAGGAGCCCCCTGCTTGATTGTATCGCTGACTTTGTTGAGTCTAGAACAATATGTTTTGAGTCTTAGGATTATATATATCGGAGAGTAGGTTTCTTTTTACTCCTCAGACCCTTCGTCGCTCTGGTGAGGCCTCTTGACGTAGAAGTTTTGACTCTCCTTTCCTCAAATTTCACTAAAAAAAATTAGGATCACGCGGGTATCTTGGAATCGTTCCGATGGTTTTGTGACGAGAACATTGTTCTTGGTGCCTCCTGACATTTAGGGGTTGTGGTAGTGTCCCGGGGAGTTGAGCTCCGAGGTGTTGTCATCACAATTTTATCGTTGCAGTTCTGGAATACCTGAGCTTTGCCGACATTGAAACCTCTTTTGTAAAGTTGTTGGTGAGATAACCCCGATAACCCAGTACTGGGGCGAGCTCGGGAGTATTGCCATGACTCGTATAACGGATGCTTTTCGAAGGTCGAGGTAAAAGATTTCCGAAGGTTTCTTGGTTATGTGTTGAAGGATGGATACAACTGGATCTAGGTATTGTTAGTTTGGGTGATATATTTTGTGTCCCCTGTATCCCCAACCACAGATTGCATAACCAAAAAGTTTCGGGAGTTTATAAGTGGGAATTCAAGTAGCTCCTAGATTATCTTTCCAACAGACACATGATACGATATGGGATCTATCATATGTTTGTTTCCGACTTATTTCCTAAGCCAATCCTTTTGTTTTGTTTTGGTTTGTGGTATTCGAGTTGCTTCGAAATCAAGTGTTGATTCCATACCTTTCCTAAGCGGTGCTCTCATACTTCTATGTGAATACCAAATCCTTCTTGAACATCAAGGTTGTCTTTTCAATCCTTTCCAACCGGTGTGCTTCTCTTCAAGTAAATCCGATCATTCCAACATTCGCAAGATCAATTCTAAGCTTTTTCTCAAAGGTGTTTGCTTCATCCGTCCCAAGTCGTCTTTGTTTTTCCCACCCTCCCACCCTTTTTCTTCAAGGACTCAGATTTCTTAACCAAGTATCCATCTTATAGATGGGATGTCTCTCCATTCTTTTCCGTCAATGTTCTTATCCGGTGATTCTAAGGAAGATACTAACGGAGCTTCAAGTTTATCATTCTTCATTCTTTTTTCTTCTCCGGTGGACTCAAATCAAGCTTTCGGTGTTGATCGTATTCTTTTCCTCGTTTCAAATGCTTTCTCATGACGGTGCATCTCTTAATCATCCACCTCTTGCTATTCATGTTATCTGGAGTGCTGAAGATATCTCAGAAGATTCAAGTTTCCATTCTCAATTCACTCAAGTTCTTTTGTGGATGCTATCTCATTAAAGCCATTTAATTCAACCGTTGTAATCTCTCTTCCTAAGCAGTTCTTTCAACGGTGTTTCTTTTGAGTGGGCCCTAACCCACAGGTGTTTTCCCAGGATCTTACCTGACTCTTCTAATTTTCCCGGAGCTTCTAAAATTCTTCCAAGTTTGACGTAAGAATGGGTTATCATCAGTCATATGTCTTTCTCCTGGATCTTTCAAATTCTTTTCATCGTTGGTTCAACCTTTCCAAGTTACATCCCGGAGCGCTTCAACAATTCATGGTGGTGTTTCTCATCGTCATTCTCAACATTTGAAGACCGAAGAAGAGTTTCTCTTAAATCTTGCTCCATTCTCTTCAAGATTCATGGTTCTAGCTTGATGCCATCCTCTCATAATTGTTTTCGATTGTGAGAATTCTTTTCACCCATCCGGAGCATTTCAGGAGTCTTTTTAGTTTGATTCTCTGGAGCCCATCATCTCAGAATTATTCATTCAAGCTTTTAGCTCTCATTCTCCAAACATACCGGTGCATCATTCAAGTATTATCTAATCAGCTCGGGATCTCTGCGTTCACTTGTATCTAAATTTCCCCAAGTATCTTCGTTCGTTTTCAAATTCTTACGGGTGATTCATCCCTTTACTTCGTTCATTTTCAATTCTTACAGTGGTTTATTCAACATTTCTATTCCTTTATTATGGTATCATTTCATTCGTTCGTTCTAATCCTACCGGTGGTTCGTTCAAGACCTTCCCAAGTTTGTTTTAGCTCTCTTTAATCATTTTTTTCAATGAGAATAAGTGGCATGTCAAATCCATTGTGGGTCATCAATTTAATTGATGAAGGATAAGCATAATGTAATTCTTATTCTTGTTTCATCGAGTAAATTATATTCCTTATTCCGGGGGTTCATCAAAATTCTTGGTTTCAATTGCTCATCTTTCTTTTCCGGAGTTCCAAGTTTTCTCGGTTACATCATCGCGAAGCTCCAAATCATTGCAAGGCTCCACCTTGTGTTTTCAACTTCTCTTCCTTTTATCATCCTTTTATTACCGGAGTTCTCCATGGAGGCTCTACTTGGTGGTTCATAAAGGATTCTTTTCATTCTTCATTTGTTCTTCAAGATTTTCTCGGAGTTAAGATCCGCCAAGCTATATTCTAAAATAAACATGGTGTTCAACACATGTCTTGTTTTGAGGATTCAATCATTCATCATCTTGCATTTCAAAGTGCAATCCCTTCTACCTTTTCATTTGAGGTGGTGTTATGTCCTTCTTGACAATTTGAGTTCGCGTTTCATGATTCACATGTTGTCAAGAATGAGATATTTTAAATCCACCAATCTCTTCGTTGGATTTATCTTGTGTCATGTTTCACCTAAATCCTTCCCTAAGGAATGTTGCTATTATGGTGCTTATCAATGATCCAAGTTTTCTCCTATCCTCTTGGTGAAATAAGCTTTTCATCGCCTTGGTGCTCTCACTCAAATCAATGGCTACCTTTAGTGGCCGTTTGTCACCTCATAATGTTGAGATGTTTCCATAAGTCCACTACAAGCTTATTATTTTCGTTGTTGGTTTTCCAACAACTCCGTCCAATCCTTCTTTTTAAGGAGGCTCTTTCAAATTCAATTGTGATAGAAGTTGTTGTTCTCTTCTCTGTTCTCTTGATTCCACTCTTTCATTTGTCCCGAAGGCATTGTGATGTTTTCTTCGACCCATCATCTCATTTTGGAGATCATGTTCTTTTCCTTGCTTATCCATTTAACCGGAGTGTTGTGTTTTCATTCGAGCTCTCTCATTTTTGTCAAGCTTTACCTCCCTTCTCAACCGGAGTGTTGTGTCATCTCTTCAAGTTCTTTTCATCTTATCAAGTTTTCCTTCTTCTTTCAGTCGGAGTGCTGCCCAAATTATATCAATCTTATTCCTTCTCTATCTAGTTTTAACCGGAGTGTTCTCAACTTTGTTCATCTTCGTTGTTTTCTTTCTTTATTTTCGTTCAACCTCTCAAGGTTCTTTGGTTTCACTCGTTTGTCAAAAAGCAACTTTGTTTTACCTCTTCCTCTTCCGTTTCCCTCCGGTGCCATCCTAGATCTCGGGACGAGATCCTCTTGTAGTGGTGGAGTGTTGTAACGCCCCGAGACCGATGCTCCAGATGTCTTCCTTGTTTTGCGAGTCAGCTGTGTTATTTATTTGTTTGTTGCATCTCATCTCATCGCATCATTCGCATTGCATCGGCACTCCGTTGCCGTCATTGTTTCTAAAAACTTGCATCCGCTCGTAGTTGCCGCGTCCCCCTTGCTTTTGTTGACCGTTCCGAGTCCAACCTTGTTCTTCGTTTTCCCTTTTACCTAAACTGGAGTTTCTTTGCACAGTGCATCGACCCCTCGCCTGCGCGTCCGAAACTCCCCGAAATCGGACCTGGTTGTCGTGACCGTTGGGTCCGGATCATCTCCCAAATATCTTCGTTTCTTCATTGGACTCCTCTAACCTTTTATTCTTGATCGTCCGATCGCGATCCAATGATCAAATTTATTCCAAACCCCCTCTAGGCCATATGCTATTTATAGCAGATGACCCCCTAACCAAATCTGCCCCAACCCTAAAAATTAGGACTCTTTCCCATCCCGCCGCCACTACACCAAATCCTCTCGGGATTCCCTCCCTCGATTTGCGCCGCCGCCCAACCACAACAAGCCGAAGCCTCCTCCTTCCCAATCCATCCATCCACCACAGCCCACGCAGACCTCCCCGTTCCCCTCTTCGCGAACCAGGGTGAGGAACTCCCTGCCGCCTCCCACCTCGTGCCGTCCACCGGTAGCAGCAGCAGCTCCGGCCGCAGCCCCGAGCCTCTCGTGCGCCTCCACCTCCCTGCCGGAGCAGCACCAGCGGCCAACCAGATGAGCGTCGCCCCTTCTCCTCCTTCCTTGTTTTTCTTCTCAGCGTTCGTTCTCAACTCCCTCTCGTCTCTCTCTGCACAGGAAAACGCCATGGCCGCCTGAGTTCTTCCATGTCGGCCTGCTACCTCGCCTCCCCGACCCGAACTGGCCCGGATCCGCGTCTCCGGCCACCAAGCTAGTCCCCTCGCCAGAGGCCTTCTCCACGCCGCTGCGAAGGAACGGCTGCGCTGCCGCCGCCGTGTTTGACTCGTCGAATGGATCGACAAGTCCCTGCACGCGCCCCTGCCTCGCGTTGACCGCGCCCCTCCTCGTCGTTCCGCGTGGCCTCCCCATGCCGAGAGCTCGCGCCGGCCATCTTCCTCGCCGGGGTGCCCTGCCAAGTTCCCTCTGCTGCGTCGCCCGCCTTTGTCCTCCTCTGCTTCAGTCGCTACATCGCCTCTGCATCGTGCGCCGCTCAACCCCGCCTTGCCCGCTGCTTCTGCTGCTTCCTACAACGCCAAGCCGCCTCCCTTCCCCGAGTCCGTCCAGATCCGCCAAGTTCCGCCGTTCGCCGTGGTCGTGGAGCTCGTCGGCGTCGTCCTTGTGCCGTCCCAACCTCATCGCCGTTTGCCTCCTCGTCGTGGCCTCCTCTGTTCGCACGCACGAGGCGAGCGCCTCTCCAAGGCCCAGCTGGCTTTGCCTGCCCCAAGCCTCTCCATCAACTGGGCCAAAGCCCATGGTGAGCAGAGCCTAGCCCCTCTCCTGTGCATGTTGGGCCAGCCAGTTTCAGCCCAGTGCACGATTTTTTCCCGTTGGACGAATTTCCTATTTATCCAGAAAACTGCATATTTACAGTTTGGACCCCGAGCATCATGCATATAATATCTCACTAACCGGGCATCGGATTAAAATGATTTAAACATGTAAAATTCTTAGATTTTTATCTAGTTTCATAATATGCAACTTTCATATATGTTTAAAATGTTTAAAATGCTGTTTGTTTAAATTTGTATAAATGCCATGTTAAAATGTTTTATTCCATAACTAAATAACCGTAGCTCCAAATTTAATAAACTTTATATGTAAATGGGGTAGAAAAATGCCTAGTTTAACATGGTGCACTTTATTTTGCTGTTTAACAACACTAAAATTGTGTTTATGGCAGAACAGTACCAAATCTAAAACATGCACATGAGGATTTTCCGGAATTGTTGTTTGTTGTTCCTGGCCTCATTTAAACTTGCCTAGATAGGTAGTTTTCATATGCTTCACCTCTTGCCATGTTTAACAACATTTAATATTGTTGGGTACATAGACGAGAGAGAACTAAATAATTGATGTGGTGTTTCGTCAATATGCAACTCGTTGCATATTGAGCTCCACTTAATTTGTGGTATTGTTTGTGCACTTTGCCATGCCATGCATATTTAAACCGGACATGCATCATACTTGTTTGTGCATCATGCCATGTGTATGTGGTGGTTGTTTACTATGTTGTTTGCTTCTTTCCGGGTTGCTTCTCTCGTTAGCTTCGGTTTCGTTCCGGAGTTGTGAGGATTCGTTCGACTACGTCCGTTTGTCTTCTTCATGGACTCGTTCTTATTCCTTGCGGGATCTCAGGCAAGATGACCATACCCTCGAAATCACTTCTATCTTTGCTTGCTAGTTGCTCGCTCTTTTGCTATGCCTATGCTACGATGCCTAGCACTTGCTTATCATGCCTCCCATATTGCCATGTCAAGCCCCTAACCATCCTTTCCTAGCAAACCGTTGTTTGGCTATGTTACCGCTTTGCTCAGCCCCTCTTATAGCGTTGTTAGTTGTAGGTGAAGATGAAGTTTGTTCCTTGTTGGAACATGGAGATGTTGTTCCTTGTTGGAACATGTTTACTTATTGGGATATCACAATACCTTTTATATTATTAATGCATCTATATACTTGGTAAAGGGTGGAAGACTCGGCCTTATGCCTGGTGTTTTGTTCCACTCTTGCCGCCCTAGTTTCCGTCATATCGGTATTATGTTCCCGGATTTTGCGTTCCTTACACGGTTGGGTGATTTATGGGACCCCCTTGACAGTTCGCTTTGAATAAGACTCCTCCAGCAAGGCCCAACCTTGGTTTTTCCATTTGCCACCTAAGCCTTTTTCCCTTGGGTTCTGCAGACTCAAGGGTCATCTTTATTTTAACCCCCGGGCCAGTGCTCCTCTGAGTGTCGGTCCAAACTAGAGCACCGTGCGGGACCGTCCCTAGGCAACTTGGGTTAACTTGGTACCTGTACGCTTCGCTTATCCGGTGTGCCCTGAGAACGAGATATGTGCAGCTCCTATCGGGATTTGTCGACACAGCGGGTGGTCTTGCTGGTCTTGTTTTACCATTGTTGAAATGTCTTGTAGCCGGGATTCCAAGACTGATCGGGTCTTCCCGGTAGAAGGAATATTCCTTGTTGACCATGAGAGCTTATAATGGGCTAAGTTGGGACACCCCTGCAGGGTATTATCTTTCGAAAGACGTGCCTGCGGTTATGAGGCAGATGGGAATTTGTTAATGTCCGGTTGTAGAAAACCTGAAGTTGACCTTAATTAAAATACATCAACCGCGTGTGTAACCGTGATGGTCTCTTCTCGGCGGAGTCCGGGAAGTGAACACGGTGTTGGAGTTATGCTTGACGTAGGTTGTTCTAGGATCACTTCTTGATCATAGTTGTTCGACCGTGCTTTTGCCTTCTCTTCTCGCTCTCATTTGCGTATGTTAGACACCAGATATGCTAGTCGCTTGCTGCAGCTCCACCTCACTACCTTCTCCTACCCATAAGCTTAAATAGTCTTGATCTCGCGGGTGTGAGATTGCTGAGTCCCCGTGACTCACAGATACTTCCAAAACCAGTTTGCAGGTGCCGATGAAACCGCGCAGGTGACTCACCCGAGCTCAAGGAGGAGCTCGATGAAGATCTTGTTCATTGTGTTGTTTCATTGCAGTTGATCAGTAGTGGAGCCCAGTTGGGACGATCGGGGATCTGTGTAGCATTTGGGGTAGTCTTCTTTTATTTTGGTTCCGTAGTCGGACCTTGATTGTATCTGTTTGATGTAATGCTTTACTCTTGTATTGCGTGAAGTGGCGATTGTAAGCCAACTATGTATCTCTTTCCCTTATGTATTACATGGGTTGTGTGAAGATTACCTCACTTGCGACATTGCTTTCAATGCGGTTATGCCTCTAAGTCGTGCTTCGACACGTGGGAGATATAGCCGCATCGAGGGCGTTACACCCTAGTATTCGGAAGACCGAGTTCGGGGCGCTGTCCACGCCTTGACCGGACAAAGCTGGTTCCTCGCTCTAAGCGGCATAAGTCTTTAAGGACTCGAAAAACCTCTCGAACAGCGACCGGTCTCTCGCTTCATCATGACAGTCAGTTTTAGCTTTCTCTACTGAGGTGCTCAGCCCAGCTCAACTGGGGCATAATCGCAGTAGTTCTCCTAGTGCTACCTTAGCCAATATAGCGGAACGTAAGGTACCAAAACATAGGAGCCGGGCAAACCCAACTATTGACCCAAGACATGATTCGGAGCCGATGCATATAATGCTATAAGTTCGGGGTGCCGCACTTGTGAAAGTGTTCGGACTTCTTACACCATGTTGGGGGCTACTGAAGCCCCTGGCGTATTTGCCGTACCACAGTGTACGGGTGTAACATGTCATAAATGAACATATATTTGTAACAAATGTAATGCAAAAATAGATAAAGACTATGCATTGTTTAAAAGGGCTGCGATCAAAGCAGAACGATACAGATAGCGTGATACGTAAACATGGACTATTTAACATGTCCGTTTCAGGGACAGGCTGCGGAACTGTATGCAAAACAGGTATACTGCTCATGATAGAGACCACCTGGGGGTTCCATAATGCGGCATGGCTTGTCTGCTTCCCTGGTTCTTGCATCGTTTGTGCGGCAGTTGAATTGCCGAACAGGTCGTCCGAAGTATGGAGTCCTGAAAGTAAGAGAAAATTAAAAAAGAATTCGGCAGCCCCTAGTATGGTTTAAGCCGTGTTTTGGGCGTGCCGTGATGGTGCCCCTTCCCCTGCGCCCATGGTATTTTGAGAGCGTAGTTATGTACGCGAAGCGCTGGTTTTGCTATTTCGCGAGGGCTGGGGTTGGGACCGCACTGCTACGCCAGCTCGGAACGTGCCAGGCGGTCTTGTTGTGGGTTACTCCGGGTGCGCTTGACAGTGTCTGGCCTTTTGACGGCCGGACTGGAGAATTGCCTAGAGAGGCTGCTTTGTACTTCTGCTGCGAGTGCTGCCATGTGCTCCTCCGTTCGGAGGGAGCGTTCGGTGTTTCCGTTGACCGTGATTACTCCTCGAGGGCCTGGAATCTTGAGGTTGAGGTATGCATAGTGCGGTATCGCATTGAACTTTGCAAATGCGGTTCGCCCGAGCAGTGCGTGATAGCCACTGCGGAACGGGACTATGTCGAAGATTAACTCCTCGCTTCGGAAGTTGTACGGAGATCCGAAGACCACTTCAAGTGTGACTGAACCTGTACAGTTGGCCTCTACACCTGGTATGACGCCTTTAAAGGTCGTTTTGGTGGGCTTAATCCTTGAGGGATCTATGCCCATTTTCCGCACTGTATCCTGGTAAAGCAGGTTCAGGCTGCCGCCGCCATCCATAAGGACTCTTGTGAGATGAAATCCGTCAATAATTGGGTCTAGAACCAATGCGGCGAACCCGCCATGACGGATGCTAGTGGGGTGGTCCCTTCAATCAAAAGTGATCTGGCAGGAGGACCATGGGTTGAACTTTGGGGCGACTGGCTCCAGCGCGTATACGTCCCGTAATGCACGCTTCCGCTCCCTCTTGGGGATGTGGATTGCGCATATCATGTTCACCGTCCGCACTTGTGGGGGAAAACCCTTCTGTCCACTGTTGTTCGGCGGCCTGGGCTCCTCCTCGTCGTCGCTACGCAGCCCCTTGTCTCTATTTTTGGCATTTAACTTGCCTGCCTGCTTGAACACCCAACAATCCCTGTTGGTGTGATTGGCTGGCTTTTCAGGGGTGCCATGTATCTGGCACAAGCGGTCAAGTATTCGGTCCAAACTGGATGGGCCCTGAGTATTTCTTTTGAATGGGTTTTTCTGCTGACCGGATTTGTAGCCTCGGAATCCGGTATTGTCTGCCGTATCCTCGTTGCTGTCGCTGTTAACGCGGCGTTTTTGCTTGTTCCGGCGCGACCTGCCACTTTTGTCCTTGGTATCCGAATTACCAAGGTTCTTGGTTAAGTTGTTGCTGCGAGCTAGCCAGCTGTCTTCTCCCGCGCAAAAGCGGGTCATGAGTGTCGTGAGGGCTGCCATAGATTTCGGCTTTTCCTGTCCAAGGTGCTTGGCAAGCCACTCGTCGCGGATATTATGCTTGAAGGCTGCTAGGGCCTCTGCGTCCGGACAGTCGACTATTTGGTTTTTCTTTGTTAGGAACCGTGTCCAGAATTGCCTGGCCGATTCGTCTGGCTGCTGAATTATGTGGCTTAGGTCATCAGCGTCCGGTGGTCGCACATAGGTGCCCTGAAAATTGTCGAGGAATGCGGCTTCTAGGTCTTCCCAAGAACCGATTGAATCTGCCGGCAAGCTGTTAAGCCAATGCCGGGCTGGTCCCTTAAGTTTGAGTGGGAGGTATTTGATGGCGTGTGGATCATCGCCGCGGGCCATGTGGATATGAAGGAGATAATCCTCGATCCATACCGCAGGATCTGTTGTGCCATCGTATGATTTGATATTCACGGGTTTGAAACCCTCAGGGATTTTATGATCCATTACTTCATCTGTGAAGCATAGTGGGTGTGCGGAGCCTCTATATTGGGCTATATCACGACGCAGCTCCAATGAGCATTGTCTATTGTGTTCGGCCCGGCCGGATTTATTATGTCCGGAGTGACGATCCCCGTCACGTGTCGTAGGGCGCCCATGCGATCCGTAGATCGATCTTGTTTGTCTTGCCTTGTCCTCCAGTATCTCTCGCAGGTCTGGCGCGTTTTCCCGTGCCTTAGCATGTTTTGAGCGGCGTCGGGGCACGGCTTGAGTGGAGGGCCGAGAGGCCTCTCTGTCACGGCCACGAGGTGGCCGGTCGGCCATGTCATGCGCTGGTGATGTAGGTGCTTCCTCCTCTAATCGGGGTAGCAGCCTGCGCTTTGGGTAACTCTTGGAGGGGCGTTCGAGTTCATACTCTTCGGTCGCAAGGACTTCAGTCCATCTGTCAGCTAGCAAATCTTGATCAGCTCTGAGCTGTTGCTGCTTTTTCTTGAGGCTGCTTGTCGTGGCTATAAGCCTGCGTTTAAAACGCTCTTGTTCGGCGGGATCCGCTGGCACGACGAATTCGTCGTCGTCAAGGCTTGCCTCGTCTTCGGAGGGAGGCATATAATTATCATCCTCAACCTCTCTGTCCGCCGCTCTCTCGTGAGGGCTGGCTTCTCCATCCTCCTGTGCCGAATCTTGCTGGAGGGGGTGTTCTTCGGCGTTATCCGGAGTAGTCTTATCTCCCGTGCCGGAATCACCATTTTTGCTTTGGTGGGATTTAGAGCGGCGCCACTGACGCCGGCGCTTCGTCTGTTTCTTGGATGCGTCATCCTCCGCTGTTCCATCGCCATCTCTATCTTTTGGAGTGTTCACCATATATATGTCGTATGACGAGGTGGCCTTCCAGTGCCCTACAGGTGCTGGTTCTTGGTCGTCTCCTGCATCGTCGTCCATACCGTCGATGTCTTCGGAGTCGAAGTCGAGCATGTCGGTTAAGTCGTCGACAGTGGCTACGAAGTGGGTGGTGGGTGGGCTTTGAATTTATTCATCGTCCGTATCCCAACCTTGCTGACCGTAGTCCGGCCAGGGCTCTCCTGATAAAGAGAGAGACTTTAGCGACTTCAGGATGTCACCGAAAGGCGAGTGCTGAAAGATGTCCGCGGCGGTGAACTCCATGATCGGCGCCCAATCAGATTCGATCAGCGGGCACGCAGAGGGCTCGGAGTCTGGAGAGGAATCCGTCCCCTCGGAGTCATGGGCCTTGCGGGGTGCGGGGCTGGCGTTCGGCTCGATCGCCTTTGAGATCGCAGCCGCCGAGGCGGCTTCCAACCACTCATCCTCGATCGGCGCAGTAGGCTCCGAATTAAGGGTCGGAAGCAATGCGCGTGCGGCCTCCAGGACACTGTTCGGCGGCAGAGCTAGATCATGCCCATCGAGACAGTGCCGCGCGCTTGGCAGTGGCTCGAATTCGTCGAAGATCAAGTCCCCGCGGATGTCCGCCGTGTAGTTTAAACTTCTAAATCTGACCTGATGGCCAGGGGGTAGCTTTTGATCTGCTCCAGGTGGCCAAGCGAATTGGCCCGCAGTGCGAAGCCGCCGAAGACGAAGATCTGTCCGGGGAGAAAAGTCTCACCCTGGACTGCATTGTTGTTGATGATCAAAGGAGCCATCGGGCCTAAAAGCGACGACACAGAGGAACTCTCAATGAAAGCACCAATGTCGGTGTCAAAACCGGCGGATCTCGGGTAGGGGGTCCCGAACTGTGCGTCTAGGCGGATGGTAACAGGAGACAAGGGACACAATGTTTTACCCAGGTTCGGGCCCTCTTGATGGAGGTAAAACTCTACGTCCTGCTTGATTAATATTGATGATATGGGTAGTACAAGAGTAGATCTACCACGAGATCAAGGATGCTAAACCCTAGAAGCTAGCCTATGGTATGATTGTTGTATGTTGGGGTTGTCCTACGGACTAAAACCCTCCGGTTTATATAGGCACCGGAGAGGGTTAGGGTTACACAAAGTTGGTTACAATGGTAGGAGATCTGAATATCCGTATCGCCAAGCTTGCCTTCCACGCCAAGGAAAGTCCCATCCGGACATGGGACGAAGTCTTCAATCTTGTATCTTCATAGCCGAGGAGTCCGGCTGAAGGTATAGTCCGGCTACCTGGACACCCCCTAATCCAGGACTCCCTCACCGGCCCCAAACGTCAGAACGGCGGCAAGACGGCTTGGTTGCCCACCTTCTTATATGAGCAAACCCTTGACGCACCCTGCAAGTTCCACAGCGGCGCGAAGCCGTCCAACCACACCACCCGGAAGTGTCATTGGCTCACCCGAATCTCCAAGGGCAAAGGACTGCTGCCTCCTCCGCCTCCTGGCCAGCCCCCGCCGCCTCCTTCCCAGCAGCAGCCGGCCCAGCCACTCGCTGCCATCCAAGACGAATTCCCTGAAGAACACGGAGCCTACATCGTCTTCACCAGCCTGGCCGACGCCAAGAACAACCGACGTCAGCAGCACCGAGAGGTGAATGGTATTGCTTCCGAAGCCCCAGAGTTCATGCACTGGTCTAAGAAGCCCATCAGTCGGAGCCGAGCTGAGCACCCGGAGGTGATGCCTTCTCCGGGTTCCTATGCCCTGGTGTTGGATGCCACCTTTGCAATAGAGAGGCGAGCTGCTCGTTTCTCCTGGATCCTGATAGACGGCGGTAGAAGCATCAACCTCCTATACCGCGACACTATGGAGAAGTTGTGCATCAAAGAGAAGCAGCTCCAGCCCAGTCGGACTGTCTTCCACGATATTGTGCCTGGCCTTTCCTGCTCACCAATCGGCGAGATCAAGATAGATATTCTCTTCAGAGACAAAGATCACTTCCGCTGTGTCAGAGTAAATGACCACGGGTAGCCTCATCAGCCTCCCTTGGTATTTCAAGACATCGGGGCCGGCTGCGCCCCTCAGGAATCAAAGACAGAAGGCCGCCTTCTTGGGGCCGGCTGGTCCAAACGGCCGGCCGCCAGGAGGCGGCAAAACCTAGAAGATGACCGCCGAGTAGGTCGACTCCTAGCAGGCGGCCTCCAGAGAGGCCGGCTCCTAGCAGGCGTCCCCTCGTGCCCTCAAAGTTAGCACCCACATAATTACGACGAGACAGGGTGTGGCAATAGTGTAGCCTGCCACCCCCGAATTCAGGGCGGAGCGTGGCACAGTGCAGCGTATTAGGCGGACGTCCCTCGCCCGGCGCGGCACTGTTGCCACGCGGCCCATGACATCACCATGCCAGAAGAGGCCATGCTCCCACGACGGGCTATTGGTACGGCTCGCAGGAGGTGGGCCCTACCTGTCCGAGATAAGCCAGAAGGTGGCGAGCCCTGACCAGTCAGCTCAAGGGGAGGCCGGCTCCTGCCCAGGCACCCCCCCTTGGAGTTTGTGCGCCATTAATCAGAAGAGACAGGGTGTGGCTACAGTGAACACCCACCAGGCGGCGGGACTGTAGCCACGCTCTCCCCGACAAAGCACGCATCATCAGCAGCATGGCTACAGTACTAAGCAGCCAGCAAGACCGGCAAGCGGCGGGCGTGACCAGTCGGCCAAGTACGAGACAACCGGTGGGACCCACCAGGCGACGGGCCCCAGCTATCGGCGGAGAAGTCGGCTACCGGAGACACTGACAGTCGGGTCCTACACTCGGCTAGATTACCATTGTACCCCTGAAGGGTAGGCCTATATAAATCCCAGGGCACCCATGCAAAGGGTTCAGCCTCTTAGAGAACACACACGCCTAGAGAGAGGAGAGATCTAGCCTTGCCCTTCTTCCTCCTCTGGCTAAACAGCTCAAGGAGCCACTTGTATCTACTTGTTGAGGTAGTGATCATGCGGAGACCCCGCAGAGCAGGACTAGGGGTGTTATCTCCTAGGAGAGCCCCGAACCTGGGTAAAGTTCACCGGTATACGTGTCTACGTCTCATCCCATTTCCTGGCACCGACGACGTCTTACTCTTCCCCACCATGATAATCCATCCGTTGGCATATGTCACACCAAAACCCCGACATTTGGTGCCCACCGTGGGGCTAGGTGCATCGTTGTCCGGAGATCTGTTTTGGACGGGAACCCTCTTCCTCCCTGGCAAGCGCAGCCAGCCCGGCACGCCCGATGGCGTTCGCATCACCATCGAGCGGACGAGCCATGCAACATGATCCATGCCAGCGGCCCAAGAGATCCAGAGCCGGCCGCTAGCCTGGGCAGCACGTATGTTCTCAAATGAGCCCGCGCCCGACGCGGGAGCAGCCAACTCTGAGACCTGCCTTGTCGATCTCCTTTCCAAGCTCCACATCGCCAACGAGCCGGCCTCCGACCTCGAGGCGATCGGCTCCACCGACCCGAAGCTTGTCGATTCCGACACGGCATCCCTCGACGCCTTCCCCACCAACGTGGTGGTCATCGACGACCCGCTTTCTCGAGCGGACAGTGACATCAGCACCGTCACAGAGTTGCTCGTCATCAGCCACGACGGAGCCTCTAGCGGGTCCGACGACAATCCGCTACAGGCGACATTGCGGGACCTGTCCGCACCCATCGCGGAAGACGCCGACGCCGTGACGCTAGAAGCCTATGGCGTCTCCCTCGTCGAGAACATCAAGAAATTGGCTACCATGAGACGCCTCTCCGAGGCCTATCAGCGAGAGATCGACTGCGTGGTTGGCGGCACGCCGGTTCCTGGCGGGCCCAGCCGCATAGGCACGGTCAGGCAGCGCGGGGCCACAATTGCCAGCATGTTTGGAGCAGACCGCCCGGTCTACGCCACGCCTGCAGAGAACATACGTGCTTCCTAGGCGGCAGTAGACGAGCTGGACCGCATGGAAGGCGACGAGCGTCGCTTCATGACGGAGCGCGTTCAGCAGCTCATTGACGCGGCTGCCGCGCAGCAAGAAGCCGGCCGCCGCGTGGAGGAACCCTGCTAGCATGCCGAGAACCTCCCCCCTTGCCGAGAGCATGGCACAACCTCCCGGACGCCGACTGGTGGCGTCCGCGGCCAAAGAGATCTAGAGCCGACTGCTAGCCGTAGTCCGACTCGCATCACCATCGAGCACGACCAAGATGGCCGCCCATGATCAGTGGAACGACAGGACGACCATCAGCCTCCCCCGCGCAGGGAGAGGCGCGTCTCCCCGCCGGCAGTCGAACACCCGACTCTCGGCGGCTGGCTTGGCCCCCGTGAAGAAGTCGGAGAAAATGATGCCCGCCGTCGGATCAATCGCATGAATCGTTCCCTGGTGCTAGAAGAAGAAGATGCGATCGGCCTGCCTTGTTTCGGCCCTCTGTAACACCCCAGATGTAACTTGCCATATTTGTAACTCCAACTCTTGCCATTTTCGGCATTGTGATATGATATTCCCTCCGTGGTTGGGTTTTCCTTCATGTTGCATTTTGTTCATGTCATGCTTTTCATATCATGTCATCATGTGCATCGCATTCGCATACGTGTTCATCTCTTGCATCCGAGCATTTTCCCCGTTGTCCGTTTTGCAATCCGGCGCTCCTATGTCCCCCGGCGTCCCCTTTTACCTTTTTCCGTGTGCGGGTATTAAACCTTCTCAGAATGGACCGAGGTTTGTCAAGTGGCCTTGGTATAGCACCGGTAGACCGCCTGTCAAGTTTAGGGTCATTCGGAGGTCGTTTGATACTCCAACGGTTAACCGGGTAACCGCGAAGGCCTCTTTTGGGTTGCAGCCCAAAACCCCTCCAAAACAGCCCAATAACCCATCTAAGACAATCCCATGTCCATCGCCATTCGATCACGATCGTGTGGCCGCAAACCGCTCTCCATTTGGAGCCTCCTAGCTCCTCCTACCTATAAATACCCCTCCCCTCCTCCATTTTCGGGTCCAAAACCACCCTAACCCTAGCAAACTCCTCCCCGCCGCCGCCGGACACGTCCGGGCGCAGCCGGACGCGTCCGCCCGCCGCCCCGGACCAACCGCGTGCTGCCACGTGGGCAGGCACGCCCACTTCGCTGCGCCAGCCGCCGCCGGCCCGCTCGGGCCCGCGCGGGGCCCTCCCCGGCCAGCGTCGCCGCCGCCTCCCGCCGCCGCGGCCCGCGCCCCGGGCCGCCTCGGCCCCGCGCTCCGCCGCCTCCGCCTCCGCCGCCGGCCGCCGTCCCCGTCGCCCGAGACCGCGCCCCGCCGCCCGGTCGCCCGCGGCCTCGCCGTCCCGCCGCCTGCCGCCGTCCTCCGGCCAGATCCGGGGCCCCGCGCCCGGATCCCGCCGCCCGCTGCCTCCTGCCCCTCTCCGGCGTCGTCTCCGGCGAAGAACTCCGGCGAGCCGCCCTAGATCCGATCCGGAGCCCGCACGGTTGACTTCTCTTCCTCCCCCTCGAATCCTCTAAGTCCAATAATTTTTGCATTATTGTCGCATGTTAATCGCATCATATCTCTTCATTCGTAGCTCCATTTCGTGCGTGTAATATGTCCAATTGTTTGCCTCGATGTGTACATCATTTCATTCCATTGCATCATCTTCATTTGTGTTCAGCTTGATGCCCGAAATGCTGTTGGAAGAGGGCTATGTGATGTTAGTTCCAGATTATTATCAGAACATGCACTTTTGTCATTTTTGCCATGATTGATGTGTGCATCCTATGAAGTTCAGTCCTACATGTGTTTTGAAATATGCCATGTTATATTTCCATAGGTGTATGCCATGTATTTTTGTGATCTTTGTGGTGACTAGCACAAGCATGCAAACTAGGGTACTTAATGTTGCTGATTTCAGAGACTTAGTAATTTCACTAAGTCCTTACCTGCTGTTATTTTTATGCCATGTGTTCATGTTGTTTCAGAGAGATCTATGCCTCTTTTGAGCATGATCATTAAGGGTGTTTTGAACATATGGATTTGATCTATCCATCCATGCCTTTGTTTGTAATTATGGAGTGCCATAGCTTGAGTCAATCGAGCTCTACTTTTGCTATAAAATGTTGCTGGCACATTGTTTACATGTTATTCGATTTTGCCAAGCTTGGTGTAGTTGATCCTTGCATGCTATGATGTTATTCTTCCCATGTCTAGCTTGTATGCCATGTCTTCTTGATGGATGTATGCTTAGTTTATCATGCAATGCCCTGTAGTGAGTGCGTCGAGCTCACGAACATGCCTACTTGTTATCTGTTTTTGGCATGTCCAGTTTTCTGCTAAGTCTGAAACCTGTAACGAAACTTGCTTAATTGACATGGGTGTTATTATATTTTCTGATCCTTTTTGGCTTATGGTCAGTAAGGGACTTTTGTTAAGTGCTTTGAGTAGATGCATGCCATGCCTTATTTTGCTATGTCCTGCTCCTGTAGCATGTCGTTTCATTGCTCTAAACATGTCATCCTGATGTTAATTTCTGGCATGTTATTTTCACCAAGTCTGTGAACCTGTTATCTTTTGCACTTTTGCCATGCTTGTTTGAACCTGTTGTGGTGTTAATTAGCCGTAGCTCAGTGTTCATCTTTTGTCAAGCATCTTGAGTAGATTACTGCCATATGCTTTGTTGATATGTTTGGATGCAGTAGCTTAATTTCTTGTTGCTTGCTAAGTAGCATCATGCTATTAATGGCAGATGATTGTCATTCTTGTTTTGCTTGTCATTTGCAAACCGTGCATTCGATTCCGGTGATCTTTATATCGATTTCAACCGAAATCACCTCACCTTTCCAGTGGCATACTTGGGTTGCCAAGATTATGCCTTGTTCATCTTTTTCCTTCCGGAGCACGCACATGCATTGCATATCACATCTCGCATATCATGCCATGTTTTGCATCATGTTGGTTGTGCATTGTATCGTGACTGATGTTTGTCCCCTTTGCTTGTGTTCTTGTTGTGGGTAGAGCCGGGAGACGAGTACGTGAATGAGGAACCTGTTGAGAACGCTTACGAGGACCAAGCTTTCGACAACTCTGAGAACCTTGCAGGCAAGATGACCATACCCTCGATATCACTTCTATCTTTGCTTGCTAGATGCTCGCTCTTTTGCTATGACTATGATGCGATACCTACCACTTGCTATATATCATGCCACCCATATTGCCATGTTAGCCTCTAACCATCCATGTCCTAGCAAACCGTTGATTGGCTATGTTACCGCTTTGCTCAGCCCCTCTTATAGCGTTGTTAGTTGCAGGTGAAGATGAAGTTTGTTCCTTGTTGGAACATGGACTTGTTGTTCTTTGTTGGAACATGTTTACTTGTTGGGATATCACAATACCTTTTATTTAATTAATGCATCTATATACTTGGTAAAGGGTGGAAGGCTCGGCCTTATGCCTGGTGTTTTGTTCCACTCTTGCCACCCTAGTTTCCGTCATACCGGTGTTATGTTCCTTGATTTTGCGTTCCTTACACGGTTGGGTGATTTATGGGACCCCCTTGATAGTTCGCTTTGAATAAGACTCTTCCAGCAAGGCCCAACATTGGTTTTACCATTTGCCTACCACCTACACCTTTTTCCCCCGGGTTTTCGCGAGCCCGAGGGTCATCTTTATTTTAGCCCCCCCGGGCCAGTGCTTCTCTAAGTGCTGGCCCGAACTGAGCTGCCTGCGGGGGCACCTTGTGGAAACTCGAGGCTTGGTTTTACTCGTAGCTAGTCTCATCCGGATGTGCCCTGAGATCGAGATATGTGCAGCTCCTATCAGGATTTGTCGGCACAATCGGGCGGCTTTGCTGGACTTGTTTTATTACTGTCGAGATGTCTTGTAGTCCGGGATTCCGAGACTGATCGGGTCTTCCCGGTAGAAGGAATATCCTTCGTTGACCGTGAGAGCTTATAATGGGCTAAGTTGGGACACCCCTGCAGGGTTTTATCTTTCGAAAGCCGTGCCCGCGGTTATGAGGCAGATGGGAATTTGTTGATGTCCGGTTGTAGAAAACCCGAAGTTGACCTTAACTAAAACACATCAACCGCGTGTGTAACCGTGATGGTCTCTTCTCGGCGGGGTCCGGGAAGTGAACACGGTGTTGGAGTAATGTTTGACGTAGGTTGTTCTAGGATCACTTCTTGATCACTTCTAGCTTCACGACCGTGCTTTGCTTCTCTTCTCGCTCTCTTTTGCGTTGTTAGCCACCATATATGCTAGTCGCTTGCTGCAGCCCACCTCACAACCCTAACCTACCTTTAAGCTTAAATAGTCTTGATCTCGCGGGTGTGAGATTGCTGAGTCCCCGTGACTCACAGATTCTACCAAAACAGTTGCAGGTACCAACGATGCCAGTGCAGATGACGCGGCCGAGCTCACTTGGGAGTTCGACGAGGAACGTGGCCGTTACTATGTGTCTTTTCCAGATGATCAGTAGTGGAGCCCAGTTGGGATGATTCGGGGATCTATGTAGCATTTGGGG
This sequence comes from Aegilops umbellulata, assembly GCA_032464435.1. NCBI lineage: Eukaryota > Viridiplantae > Streptophyta > Magnoliopsida > Poales > Poaceae > Aegilops > Aegilops umbellulata. Next base: position 271,129,081 of record CP136054.1, on the reverse strand, counting down.
TAGTCTTCTTTCATTTTGGTACCGTAGTCGGACCTTGAGTGTAATTTGAATGATGAATGTTTATTTATGTATTGTGTGAAGTGGCGACTGTAAGCCAACTATGTATCTCTTTCCCTTATGTATTACATGGGTTGTGTGAAGATTACCTCACTTGCGACATTGCTTTCAATGCGGTTATGCCTCTAAGTCGTGCCTCGACACGTGGGAGCTATAGCCGCTTCGAGGGCGTTACAAGTTGGTATCAGAGCCTTCCCCGACCTTAGGAGCCCGCACTGATTGATCATTTTTAGCGGCCGAGTTGTGTCTAGAAAAATGTTTTGAGTCATTTAGGAATTATATATCGGAGAGTTTAGGAATTCTTTTTACTTCCCAGTCTCCTCATCGCTCTGGTAAGGCATCCTGACGTAGAGTTTTAACTCTTCTCTTCTCAAATTTCACTAAATTTTGTTTTAGGATCACGCGGGTATCTTAGAATCGTTCCGATGGTTTTATGATGACAACATTGTCTTGGTTGCCTCCCGTCAGCAGGGGTTTTAGTGGAGGTGTCCCGGGGAGTGGAGCTCCGAGGTGTTGTCGTCATAATTTTATCGTTGCGGTTCTGGAATACCTGAGTTTAGTACGCCGACATCGAAAATCTCTTTTGTACAGTTATTGGTGAGATAACCCTGATAGCCCAGTACTGAGGCGAGTGCGGGAGTATTGCCATGACTCGTATAACGGATGCTTTTCGAAGGTTGAGGTAGACGATTTCCGAAGGTTTCTTGGTTATGTGTTGAAGGATGGATACAGCTGGATCTAGGTATTGTTAGTTTGGATGATATATTTTGTGTCCCCTGTATCCTCAACACCTGATTGCATAACCAGAAAGTTTCGGGAGTTTATAAGTGGGAATTCATGTAGCTCTAGTATTTCTTCCCGCAGATATTTGGTTTGTGATTGGGTAATCCTTACCAAGTATTTGTTCACATCCGTACCTTGTTGATTTTATTCCATACCTTTTTCTAAGTGGCTTCTCAACTTATGGAAGTGTGATGCTTTACTTTGGAATTCATTCGTTCATTCTTGTTCGGATGGTTATTGTGAAGACTATATGTTGCAATTTCGATCCTTTGATTCAGCTTGAATATATGCCTTTCAAGATGCTAATGGATGTCACCCTCTTCAGGATGGCTTCGCCAACGTGTCAGAATCCGGAACGCAATGAAGGAAGTCAGGCTAACCCTCCGCCACCACCTCCGCCTCCGGAGGCATGGCAAGCCCTGATGACTGCCACAAATGCCAATGCTCAGATTCTGATTCAGCTCTTGCAAGATCGCAACCAAGGGCAAGGTAATCAAGGGAATCAAGGCCAAGGCAACAATCAGCCGCACTTCGCTTCACTCAATCAGTTCCTTGCTAATCAGCCAAAGACCTTCAGCTACTGTGTCGAGGCCATAGACGCCGATGATTGGCTCGTGGATATCAGCAAGCATTTCGAGTGTAGCAATGTCAAACCTGAGGACTTTGTCAAGTTTGCCTCTTTTCAACTCAAAGATCAAGCTGCTGAATGGTTCCAGCAATACAAAGATTCCAGAGGAGGTCGTGTGATTACCTGGGATGATTTCCGCCGTGACTTCAAAGCTCATCACATTCCAGAAAGTGTTGTTGAGAGTAAGCATGAGGAGTTCCGCAATATCAAGCAAGGCAACATGTCCGTGTATCAATACAACACTCAGTTCCAGAAGCTCTCTCACTTTGCTAAGCAGGACATCCCTGATGAAAAGAGTATGATCTACCTATTCAGGCGTGGTCTCAGGGAAGATTTGCAACTAGCTCTTGTGCTTTTTGAGCCAACAAAGTATGATGAATTCTACAACATGGCGCTGAAACAAGAAGCTGCTCAGCTCAAGTGTGAGGCATCTAACGAGAGAGTCAGAGACGCGGTTCAGTCTTCTTCTTCCTCACTTGTGGCAGCTAAGCAACAGAAGTTCTGGTTGCCTCCTCCTCCTCCGTTCCGTCAGCCTTATCAGCAGAAGAACTCAGGTGGTCGTGGATCTTCCCACCCACCCAACCCTGGCTATCAGAACAAGTCTCAGAACCAAGCTCCAAGGCCAAGTGCTCCTTATCATCGTCCGCTCTCAGAGGTGACTTGTAACAAATGTCAACAAAAGGGTCACATGCGAACAAGTGCTTCAACCAAAGGCGCCTTCCGCCTCCTCCTCCTGTGAGATCTTCCAGCAATGCAGTGGTCAAGCATAATCCTAAGTCTGCAAAGGTGAACATGATGAATGCAGCTCAAGCAGAGGGTTCTTCTGAAGTGATCATGGGTAATCTTCCTGTTAATGATATTCCTGCAAAAGTCTTATTTGATACCCGTGCATCGCATTCTTTCATGTCATATCCTTTTGCATCGAAGCACAATTTTGACACAGAGGCGTTACCTAAAGCTTTGCAAGTTGTTTCCCCGACTAAACGTTTGAGTTCTAGCATGATGGTTCCGAATGTCGGTATCAAGATGGGCGACTATAAATTCTTGGCTAAACCAATTGTTCTTGGTGACTCTGATATTGATCTTATTCTCGGGATGGACTGGCTTTCTACGCACAAGGCTCAGCTTGATTGTGCTGCTAGGGAAATTCAATTGACTCACTCTTCTGACGATGTGATCATCTATGCCGCTCGTGATGATACCATTCGGTTATTTTCTCTCAATGAGAAGGGCGAATTGGATGCTATCTCTCAGATTCCAGTCGTTTGTGAGTACCAAGATGTCTTTCCAGACGAGCTCTCGGGTATGCCTCCTCACCGGCCAGTCGAATTCGTTATTGATCTTGAGCCTGGCACGAAACCCGTTTGCAAGCGTCCATACAAGCTTGGGCCAAGAGAGTTGAAGGAATTGAAGAAACAACTCGATAGACAAGAGCGTCTGGGTCTGATCAGACCGAGTTCTTCTCCTTGGGGTTGTGGTGTTCTTTTTGTCCAGAAGAAGGATGACACGGACCGACTTTGCGTCGATTACCGTCCATTGAACAAGAAGACTATCAAGAACAAGTACCCACTTACCAACATCAATGAGCTATTCGAACAACTCAAAGGTGCTAAAGTTTTCTCCAAGCTTGACCTTCGTATGGGTTATCATCAAATCCGCATTCGTGAAGAAGATATTCCCAAGACAGCATTCAGAACAAGCTTTGGTTCTTATGAATATACTGTCATGTCTTTCGGCCTTGTCAATGCTCCTCCAACATTCACTCGCTTGATGAATTTCATTTTCAACCCCTACACCAATGAATTTGTCTTGGTCTATCTCGATGATATTTTGGTCTTCTCCAAGAATAAGAAGGATCATGCCATACATTTGCGTTTGGTGCTCGACAAGCTCAGAGAGTATAAATTATATGCGAAGTTCTCCAAATGTGAATTTTGGCTTGATGAAGTTCTTTATCTTGGCCATATCATCTCTGCCAAGGGCATCGCTGTTAATCCTGAGAAGGTGTCTGCAGTTGTGAATTAGGAACCTCCTCAGAATGTCAAGCAGCTTCACAGTTTTCTTGGACTTGCAAGCTATTGCCGAAGATTCGTTGAGAATTTCTCAAAGATTGCAAAGCCTCTTTCCAACCTCCTCTAGAAGCATGTGAAGTATGTCTGGTCTCCTGAGTGTGACGTTGCTTTCAACACGCTCAAAGAGAAACTCGTCACTGCTCCAGTTTTGACTCCTCTTGACGAAGACAAGCCTTATGAAGTTTTCTGTGATGCTTCTCTTCAAGGCCTCGGTGCCGTCTTAATGCAAGAGAAGAAGGTTGTGGCCTATACCTCTCGTCAGTTGAGGCCCAACGAAAAGAACTACCCCACTCACGATCTTGAGTTGGCGGCAGTTGTCCATGCACTAATAACATGGAGACATCTCCTGTTGGGAAGGAAAGTGGACATTTTCACCGATCACAAGAGTCTCAAGTACATCTTCGCTCAGCCCAACCTCAACCTTAGGCAAACTCGATGGGTCGAAATGATTCAAGAGTATAATCCGAGTATTGAATATACTCCAGGCAAGGCTAATGTGATTGCAGACGCTTCGAGCAGGAAGGCTTACTGCAACAGCTTAATCCTCAAGCCCTTTCAACCGGATCTTTGTGAAGCTTTCCGCAAGTTGAATCTCCAAGTTATTCCCCAAGGTTTTCTTGCCAACCTCATCGTCTCTCCTACTTTGGAAGATCAAATTCGTGAGGCACAACTGATGGATACCATGGTGAAGAAGGTGAAACGTGGTATTGACAAGGGCGTTTCCAAATACAAGTGCTATCGAGTTGACGACAGAGATACTCTTTTCTTCGAGGACCGGATCGTGGTTCCAAAGGGTGATCTTCGTAAAGTCATTATGAACAAAGCGCACAACTCTCTTCTGTCAATTCATCCTGGAAGTACGAAGATGTACCATGACCTCAAGCAGTCGTATTGGTGGACTCGAATGAAGCGAGAGATTGCTCAATTCGTGAATGAATGTGATGTCTGCAGAAGGGTGAAAACAGAACACCAACGACCAGCTGGTCTACTCCAACCTCTTGCTATTCCAGAATGGAAGTTTGATCATATCGAAATGGACTTCGTGACTGGGTTTCCTAAGTCCAAGCGTGGAAATGATGCTATCTTCGTCGTCATCGACAAGCTCACCAAAGTGGCTCATTTTCTTCCTATCAAAGAGTCTATCACAGCAGCGCAGCTGGCAGAGCTCTACACCTCCAGAATTGTCTCCTTGCATGGAATTCCACAATTAATCTCTTCAGACCGTGGCAGCATCTTTACCTCCAAGTTTTGGGATTCTTTTCAGAAGGCCATGGGCACAAATATTCGCTTCAGCACAGCTGTCCACCCTCAAACTAGTGGACAAGTCGAGCGTGTCAACCAAATTCTTGAAGATATGCTCAGAGCTTGTGTTATCTCTTTCGGCATGAAGTGGGAGGATTGTCTTCCTTATGCTGAGTTCTCTTACAACAACAGCTTTCAAGCCAGCTCGGGCAAAGCCCCATTCGAGATTCTCTATGGCAGAAAGTGCCGTACTCCTCTCAATTGGTCCGAAACCGGTGAACGCCAACTTCTTGGCAACGATCTGATCTCAGAGGCTGAAGATATGTGTAAGGTCATTCGTGAGAACCTCAAAGCCGCGCAATCGCGCCAGAAGAGCTATTATGATAGCAAACATCGTGATTTGGCATTCGAGATCGGAGATCATGTCTACCTCCGCGTCTCTCCAATGAAAGGAACTCGTCGCTTCGGTATCAAGGGGAAACTTGCCCCTAGATACGTGGGCCCTTTCAAGATCATCGGCAAACGAGGCGATCTCGCCTATCAACTTGAGCTTCCCTCCAACTTTGCTAATGTGCACGATGTTTTCCACGTGTCACAGCTTCGCAAGTGCTTCAAGACGCCTGAGCGCACCATCAACTTCGAAGAGATTGATCTTCAAGAAGATTTGTCCTATCATGAGCACCCCGTTGCTATTCTTGAAGAAACTGAGCGCAAGACTCGCAACAAGTCAATCAAATTCCTGAAAGTGAAGTGGTCACATCATTCCGACCGAGAAGCCACCTGGGAACGTGAGGACCACCTCCGTTCTGAATATCCGGAGTTCTTTCAGTCCTAGATCTCGGGACGAGATCCTCTCGTAGTGGTGGAGTGTTGTAACACCCCGGATGTAACTTGCCATATTTGTAACTCCAACTCTTGCCATTTTCGGCATTGTGATATGATATTCCCTCCGTGGTTGGGTTTTCCTTCATGTTGCATTTTGTTCATGTCATGCTTTTCATATCATGTCATCATGTGCATCGCATTCGCATACGTGTTCGTCTCTTGCATCTGAGCATTTTCCCCGTTGTCCGTTTTGCAATCCGGCGCTCCTATGTCCCCCGGCGTCCCCTTTTACCTTTTTCCGTGTGCGGGTATTAAACCTTCTCGGAATGGACCGAAGTTTGTCAAGTGGCCTTGGTATAGCACCGGTAGACCGCCTGTCAAGTTTCGGGTCATTCGGAGGTCGTTTGATACTCCAACGGTTAACCGGGTAACCGCGAAGGCCTCTTTTTGGTTGCAGCCCAAAACCCCTCCAAAACAGCCCAATAACCCATTTAAGACACTCCCATGTTCATCGCCGTTCGATCACGATCATGTGGCCGCAAACCGCTCTCCATTTGGAGCCTCCTAGCTCCTCCTACCTATAAATACCCCTCCCCTCCTCCATTTTCGGGTCCAAAACCACCCTAACCCTAGCAAACTCCTCCCCGCCGCCGCCGGACACGTCCGGGCGCAGCTTGACGCGTCCGCCCGCCGCCCCGGACCAACCGTGCGCTGCCACGTGGGCAGGCGCGCCCACTTCGCTGCGCCAGCCGCCGCCGGCCCGCTCGGGCCCGCGCGGGGCCCTCCCCGGCCCGTGCCGCCGCCTCCCGCCGCCGCGGCCCGCGCCCCGGGCCGCCTCGCCCCCGCACTCCGCCGCCTCCGCCTCCGCCGCCGGCCGCCGTCCCCGTCGCCGGCCGCCGTCCCCGTCGCCCGAGACCGCGCCCCGCCGCCCGGTCGCCCGCGGCCTCGCCGTCCCGCCGCCTGCCGCCGTCCTCCGGACAGATCCGGGGCCCCGCGCCCGGATCCCGCCGCCCGCCGCCTCCTGCCCATCTCCGGCGTCGTCTCCGGCGACGAGCTCCGGCGAGCCGCCCCAGATTCGATCCGGAGCCCGCACGGTTGACTTCTCTTCCTCCCCCTCGAATCTTCTAAGTCCAATAATTTTTGCATTATTGTTGCATGTTCATCGCATCATATCTCTGCATCCGTACCTCCGTTTCGTGCGTGTAATATGTCAAATTGTTCGCCTCGATGAGTAAATCATTTCATTCCATTGCATCATCTTCATTTGAGTTCATCTTGATGCCCGAAATGCTGTTGGAAGAGGGCTATGTGATGTTAGTTCCAGATTATTATCAGAACATGCACTTTTGTCATTTTTGCCATGATTGATGTGTCCATCCTATGAAGTTGAGTCCTACATGTGTTTTGAAATATGCCATGTTATCTTTCCAGAGGTGTATGCCATCTATTTTTGTGATCTTTGTGGTGACTAGCACAAGCATGCAAACTAGGGTACTTAATGTTGCTGATTTCAGAGAGATCTATGCCTCTTTTGAGCATGATCAGTAAGGGTGTTTTGAACATATGGATTTGCTCTATCCATCCGTGCCTTTGTTTGTAATTATGGAGTGCCATAGCTTGAGTCAATTGAGCTCTACTTTTGCTATAAAATGTTGCTGGCAGATTGTTTACATGTTATTCGATTTTGCCAAGCTCGGTGTAGTTGATCCTTGTATTCTATGATGTTATTCTTGCCATGTATAGCTTCTATTCCATGTCTTCTTGATGGATGTATGCTTAGTTTATCATGCAATTCTCTGTAGTGAGTGCATCGAGCTCACGAACATGCCTACTTGTTATCCGTTTTTGGCATGTCCAGTTTTCTGCTAAGTCTGAAACCTGTAACGAAACTTGCTTAATTGACATGGGTGTTATTATATTTTCTGATCCATTTTGGCTTATGGTCACTAAGGGACTTTTGTTAAGTGCTTTTAGTAGATTCATGCAGTTGCTTATTTTTCTATGTCCTGTTCCTGTAGCATGTTGTTTCATTGCTCGAAACATGTCATCCTGATGTTAATTTCTGACATGTTGTTATTTTCACCAAGTCTGTGAACCTGTTATCTTTTGCACTTTTGCCATGCTTGTTTGAACCTGTTATGTTGTGAATTAGCCGTAGCTCAGTGTTCATCTTTTGTCAAGAATGTTGAGTAGATTACTGTCATATGCTTTGTTGATATGTTTGGATGCAGTAGCTTAATTTCTTGTTGCTTGCTAAGTAGCATCATGCTGTTAATAGCAGATGATTGTCATTCTTGTTTTGCTTGTCATTTGCAAACCGTGCATTCGATTCCGGTGATCTTTATATCGATTTCAACCGAAATCACCTCACCTTTTCAGTGGCATACTTGGGTTGCCAAGATTATACCTTGTTCATCTTTTTCCTTCCGGAGCACGCATATGCATTGCATATCACATCTCGCATATCATGCCATGTTTTGCATCATGTTGGTTGTGCATTGCATCGTGATTGATGTTTGTCCCCTTTGATTGTGTTCTTGTTGTGGGTAGAGCCGGGAGACGAGTACGTGAATGAGGAACCTGTTGAGAACGCTTACGAGGACCAAGCTTTCGACAACTCTGAGAACCTTGCAGGCAAGATGACCATACCCTCGATATCACTTCTATCTTTGCTTGCTAGATGCTCGCTCTTTTGCTATGCCTATGCTGCGATACCTACCACTTGCTATATATCATGCCACCCATATTGCCATGTCAGCCTCTAACCATCCATGTCCTAGCAAACCGTTGATTGGCTATGTTACCGCTTTGCTCAGCCCCTCTTATAGCGTTGTTAGTTGCAGGTGAAGATGAAGTTTGTTCCTTGTTGGAACATGGACTTGTTTTTCCTTGTTGGAACATGTTTACTTGTTGGGATATCACAATACCTTTTATTTAATTAATGCATCTATATACTTGGTAAAGGGTGGAAGGCTCGGCCTTATGCCTGGTGTTTTGTTCCACTCTTGCCACCCTAGTTTCCGTCATCCCGGTGTTATGTTCCTTGATTTTGCGTTCCTTACACGGTTGGGTGATTTATGGGACCCCCTTGACAGTTCGCTTTGAATAAGACTCTTCCAGCAAGGCCCAACATTGGTTTTACCATTTGCCTACCACCTACACCTTTTTCCCCCGGGTTTTCGCGAGCCCGAGGGTCATCTTTATTTTAGCCCCCCCCGGGCCAGTGCTTCTCTAAGTGCTGGCCCGAACTGAGCTGCCTGCGGGGCCACCTTGTGGAAACTCGAGGCTTGGTTTTACTCATAGCTAGTCTCATCCGGATGTGCCCTGAGACCGAGATATGTGCAGATCCTATCAGGATTTGTCGGCACAATCGGGCGGCTTTGCTGGACTTGTTTTATTACTGTCGAGATGTCTTGTAGTCCGGGATTCCGAGACTGATCGGGTCTTCCTGGTAGAAGGAATATCCTTCGTTGACCATGAGTGCTTATAATGGGCTAAGTTGGGACACCCCTGCAGGGTTTTATCTTTCGAAAGCCGTGCCCGCGGTTATGAGGCAGATGGGAATTTGTTGATGTCCGGTTGTAGAAAACCCGAAGTTGACCTTAACTAAAACACATCAACCGCGTGTGTAACCGTGATGGTCTCTTCTCGGCGGGGTCCGGGAAGTGAACACGGTGTTGGAGTAATGTTTGACGTAGGTTGTTCTAGGATCACTTCTTGATCACTTCTAGCTTCATGACCGTGCTTTGCTTCTCTTCTCGCTCTCTTTTGCGTTGTTAGCCACCATATATGCTAGTCGCTTGCTGCAGCTCCACCTCACAACCCTAACCTACCTTTAAGCTTAAATAGTCTTGATCTCGCGGGTGTGAGATTGCTGAGTCCCCGTGACTCACAGATTCTACCAAAACAGTTGCAGGTACCAACGATGCCAGTGCAGATGACGCGCCCGAGCTCACTTGGGAGTTCAACGAGGAACGTGGCCGTTACTATGTGTCTTTTCCAGATGATCAGTAGTGGAGCCCAGTTGGGGTGATTCGGGGATTTGTGTAGCATTTGGGGTAGTCTTCTTTCATTTTGGTACCGTAGTCGGACCTTGAGTGTAATTTGAATGATGAATGTTTATTTATGTATTGTGTGAAGTGGCGACTGTAAGCCAACTATGTATCTCTTTCCCTTATGTATTACATGGGTTGTGTGAAGATTACCTCACTTGCGACATTGCTTTCAATGCGGTTATGCCTCTAAGTCGTGCCTCGAGACGTGGGGGCTATAGCCGCTTCGAGGGCGTTACACCCTCGCATTCGCGACGAGCCCTTCCCCAAAGGTTCTCGCTCCCAGAGACACGCCAAAGTACAACGGCTCCGTGAAGCCTGAAGATTGGTTGGTTGACTACTCCACGGCGGTCAACATAGCAAACGGCAACAAGCGTGTTGCCATGAAGTACGTTCCGCTCATGCTCTAGGGCATGGCTCGGACATGGCTGAACAGCGTCAAGCCGCATAGCATCAACAGTTGGCTAGACTTCACTGAAGTCTTCATCCGCAACTTCACCAGCACCTACAAGCGGCCGCCCAAGCCTCGCCAACTCTCTTTGTGCGTCCAAGGCCCCACCGAGTCCACCCGCGACTACCTGACACGGTGGGCCGAACTGCGCAACTCTTGTGAAGGGGTGCACGAGGTGCAAGCCATAGAGTACTTCACTGCCGGGTGCCAAGAGGGAACCTTACTCAAGCACCAACTCCTTTGCGACGAGCCGGCCACCCTCAACGAACTGCTGATCATAGCAGACAAGCATGCCACTGTCGATTCCTCAATGAAGACGGAGCTACAAATAGATGCGTCCGGGAAGGTGCTTCATCCGGCTCCTCGGACGCCGGCTGGTGACAACAGTCGGCGCCAACAGCCAAACGACAACAAGTGCAAAGCCCCGCAACCGCGTTCTACCATTCGGCATGTGGCGACAATTGAAGACCAACAACCGGGGGGACAACCCCTCCCCAGGTGTCAGAAGGGCGGCAAATCTGCTTGGTTGTCCGTTTTCTCTTATGAGCAAACCCTCGATGCACCCTGCAAGTTACACAGCGGCGCGAAGCCGTCCAACCACACCACCCGGAAGTGTCATTGGCTCACTCAAATCTCCAAGGGCGAAGGACTGCTCCCTCCTCCGCCTGCTGGCCCACTGTCGCCGCTTCCTGCTCAGCAGCAGCCGGCCCGGCTAGTCGCCGCCATCCAAGACGAATTCCCTGAAGAACACGAAGCCTACGTCGTCTTCACCAGCCAGGCCGACGACAGTTGAAGACCAACAAGTGGTGAATGATGTCGCTTCTGAAGCCCCAAAATTCATGCGTTGGTCCGAGAAGCCGATCAACTGGAGTCGAGCTGACCACCCGGAGGTGATGCCTTCTACGGGTTCCATGCCCTGGTGTTGGATGCTACCTTTGCTATAGAGAGGCGAGCTGCTCGCTTCTCCCGGATCCTGATAGACGACGGTAGTAGCATCAACATCCTTTACCGTGACACTATGGAGAAGTTGTGCATCAAAGAGAAGCAGCTCCAGCCCAGTCGGACTGTCTTCCAAGGCATTGTACCTGGCCTTTCCTGCTCACCAATCGGCAAAATCAAGATAGATGTCCTCTTCAGAGACAAGGATCACTTCCGCCATGAAGCAATTTGGTTTGAAGTGGTGGATCTGGAGAGCCCATACCATGCACTGCTTGGCCGACCTGCCTTGGCCAAGTTCATGATTGTACCCCACTACTCCTACCTCAAGATGAAGATGCCAGGAACCAAGGGCATTATCACCGTGTCTGGAGATTACAAGAAGTCATCCGCCTGTGCTGCTGCCAGCAGCCGGCTGGCCGAGTCCCTTGTGATCGCTGCCGAGAGGAAGCTCCTTGACCGGGTGGTGGCCATGGCCAACAAGCAGCCGGACCTATCACCAGACCCCAAGGAGTCGAAACCTCAGGGCTCCTTCCAGTCGGCCAAAGAAAAAAAGAAGATACCCTTGGATCCGGAGCACCCAGAGAGGCACGCTATCATAGGAACAAACCTCGATAGCAAATAGGAAAGCGAACTCATCGATTTCCTTCGTGAGAATCGGGACATCTTTGCATGGTCTCCAAAGGACATGCCGGGTGTTCCGACGGATTTCACCGAGCACAAGCTACATGTTAGAGGAGATGCCAAGCCAGTCAAATAACCCCTCCGCCGCCTGTCAGATGAGAAGAGAAGAATTGTTGGTGAAGAGATAGCCCGACTTCTAGCAGCCGGCTTCATTATGGAAGTGTTCTTTCCAGAGTGGCTTGCCAACCCGGTCCTTGTACTAAAGAATCACAGCAAGTGGCGTATGTGTATTGATTATACCAGCCTCAACAAAGCTTGCCCCAAAGATCCGTTTGCTTTGCCTCAGATTGACCAAGTGATAGACTCCACATCGGGATGCGAGTTGTTGAGCTTTTTGGATGCCTACTCGGGATACCACCAGATCAAGTTGAACCCGGCCGACTGCCTGAAGACCGCCTTCATCACACCATTCGGAGCCTTCTGCTATCTAACCATGCCATTCGGTTTGAGAAATACCGGTGCCACCTTTCAGCGTTGCATGCAAAAGTTGTCGGGGAACGTAGCAATTTCAAAAAAATTCCTACGCACATGCAAGATCATGGTGATGTGTAGCAACAAGAGGGGAGAGTGTTGTCCACGTACCCTCGTAGACCAAAAGCGGAAGCGTTAGCACAACGCGGTTGATGTAGTCGTACGTCTTCACGATCCGACCGATCAAGTACTGAATGTACGACACCTCCGAGTTCAGCACACGTTCAGCCCGATGATGTGCCTCGAACTCCGATCCAGCCGAGTGTTGAGGGAGAGTTTCTCAGCACGACGGCGTGGTGACGATGTTGATGTTCTACCCACGCAGGGCTTCGCCTAAGCACCGCTACAGTATTATCGAGGTGGACTATGGTGGAGGGGGGCACCGCACACGGCTAAAAGATCAAACGATCAATTGTTGTCTCTCCAAGGGGTGCCCCCCTCCCTGTATATAAAGGAGTGGAGGAGGGGGAGGGCCGGCGCTCTCTATGGCGCGCCCTAGGAGGAGTCCTACTCCCACCAGGAGTAGGATTCCCCCCTTCCAAGTAGTAGGAGTAGGAGTCAAGGAAAGGGGAGAGAGAAGAGAAGGAAGGAGGGGGCACAACCCCTCCCCCTAGTCCAATTCGGACTAGGCCTTGGGGGGCGCCTAGCCTCTCCTCTCTCTTTCCGCTAAAGCCCAATAAGGCCCATATACTCCCCGGCGAATTTCCGTAACTCTCCGGTACTCCAAAAATACCCGAATCACTCGGTACCTTTCCGATGTCCGAATATAGTCATCCAATATATCGATCTTTACGTCTCGACCATTTCGAGACTCCTCGTCATGTCCCCGATCTCATCCGGAACTCCGAACTATCTTCGGTACATCAAAACTCATAAACTCATAATACAACCGTCATCGAAACTTTAAGTGTGCGGGCCCTACGGGTTCGAGAACTATGTAGACATGACCGAGACATGTCTCCGGTCAATAACCAATAGCGGAACCTGGATGCTCATATTGGCTCCCACATATTCTATGAAGATCTTTATCGGTCAGACCGCATAACAACATACATTGTTCCCTTTGTCATCGGTATGTTACTTGCCCGAGATTCGATCGTCGATATCTCAATACCTAGTTTAATCTCGTTACCGGCAAGTATCTTTACACGTTCCGTAATAAATCATCCCGCAACTAACTCATTAGTTGGAATGCTTAAGTGATGTGCATTACCGAGAGGGCCCAGAGATACCTCTCCGACAATCGGAGTGACAAATCCTCATCTCGAAATACACCAACCCAACAAGTACCTTCGGAGACACCTGTAGAGCACCTTTATAATCACCCAGTTACGTTGTGACATTTGGTAGCACACAAAGTGTTCCTCTGGTAAACGGGAGTTGCATAATCTCATAGTCATAGGAACATGTATATGTCATGAAGAAAGCAATAGCAACATACTAAACGATCGTGTGCTAAGCTAACGGAATGGGTCATGTCAATCACATCATTCTCCTAATGATGTGATCCCATTAATCAAATGACAACTCATGTCTATGGTTAGGAAACTTAACCATCTTTGATCAACGAGCTAGTCAAGTAGAGGCATACTAGTGACACTCTGTTTGTCTATGTATTCACACATGTATTATGTTTCCGGTTAATACAATTCTAGCATGAATAGTAAACATTTATCATAAAATAAGGAAATAAATAATAACTTTACTATTGTCTCTAGGGCATATTTCCTTCAGTCTCACACTTGCACTAGAGTCAATAATCTAGTTCACATCACCATGTGATTTAACACCAATAGTTCACATCACCATGTGATTAACACCCATGGTTCACATCGTCATGTGACCAACACCCAAAGGGTTTATTAGAGTCAATAATCTAGTTCACATCGCTATGTGATTAACACCCAAAGAGTACTAAGGTGTGATCATGCTTTGCTTGTGAGAGAAGTTTAGTCAACGGGTCTGCCACATTCAGATCCGTATGTATTTTGCAAATTTCTATGTCAACAATGCTCTGCACGGAGCTACTCTGGCTAATTGCTCCCACTTTCAATATGTATCCAGATTGAGGCTTAGAGTCATCTGGATCAGTGTCAAAACTTGCATCGACGTAACCCTTTACGACGAACCTTTTGTCACCTGCATAATCGAGAAACATATCCTTATTCCACTAAGGATAATTTTGACCGATGTCCAGTGATCTACTCCTAGATCACTATTGTACTTCCTTGCTAAACTCAGTGTAGGGTATACAATAGATCTGGTACATAGCATGGCATACTTTATAGAACCTATGGCTGAGGCATAGGGAATGACTTTCATTCTCTTTCTATCTTCTGCCGTGGTCGGGTTTTGAGTCTTACCCAATTTCACACCTTGTAAAACAGGCAAGAACTCTTTCTTTGACTGTTCCAGTTTGAACTACTTCAAAATCTTGTCAAGGTATGTACTCATTGAAAAAACTTATCAAGCGTCTTGATCTATCTCTATAGATCTTGATGCTCAACATGTAAGCAGCTTCACCGTGGTCTTTTCTTAAAAAAAACTCTTTTCAAATACTCCTTTATGCTTTTCGAAAAAATTCTACATTATTTCCATCAACAATATGTCATTCACATATACTTGTCAGAAATGTTGTAGTGCTCCCACTCACTTTCTTGTAAATACAGGCTTCACCGCAAGTTTGTCTAAAACTATATGCTTTGATCAACTTATCAAAGCATATATTCCAACTCCGAGATGCTTGCACCAGTCCATAGATGGATCGCTGGAGCTTGCATATTTCGTTAGCACCTTTAGGATTGACAAAACCTTCTGGTTGCATCATATACAACTCTTCTTTAATAAATCCATTAAGGATTGCAGTTTTGTTATCCATTTGCCAGATTTCATAAAATGTGGCAATTGCTAACATGATTCGGACATACTTTAAGCATCGATACGAGTGAGAAAATCTCATCGTAGTCAACACCTTGAAATTTGTCAAAAACCTTTTTCGGCAAGTCTAGCTTTGTAGATAGTAATACTACTATCAGCGTCCGTCTTCCTCTTGAAGATCCATTTATTCTCAATGGCTTGCCGATCATCGGGCAAGTCAACCAAAGTCCATATTTTGTTCTCATATATGGATCCCATCTCAGATTTCATGGCCTCAAACCAGTTCGCGGAATCTGGGCTCATCATTGCTTCCTCATAGTTCGTAGGTCCGTCATGGTCAAGTAACATGAACTCCAGAATATGATTACCGTACCACTCTGGTGCAGAACGTACTTTGATTGACCTACGAGGTTCGGTAGTAACTTGATCCGAAGCTTCATGATCATCATCATTAACTTCCTCACTAATTCATGTAGGCATCACTGGAACTAACTTCAGTGATAAGCTACTTTTCAATTCGAGAGAAGGTACAATTACCTCATCAAGTTCTACTTTCCTCCCACTCACTTCTTTCGAAAGAAACTCCTTCTCTAGAAAGGATCCATTCTCAGCAACGAATTTGCCTTTGGATCTGTGATAGAAGGTGTACACAACAATTTCGTTTGGGTATCCTATGAAGACACAATTCTCCGATTTGGGTTTGAGCTTATCAGGATGAAACTTTTTCACATAAGCATCACAACCCCAAACTTTAAGAAACGACAACTTTGGTTTCTTGCCAAACCACAGTTCATACGGTGTCGTCTCAACAGATTTAGATGGTGCCCTTTTAACATGAATGTAGCTGTCTCTTAATGCATAACCCCAAAACGATAGTGGTAAATCGGCAAGAAACATCATAGATTGCACTATATCGAATAAAGTACAGGTATGATGTTCGGACACACCATTACGCTGTGGTGTTCCAGGTGGCGTGAGTTGCGAAACTATTCCGCATTTGTTTCAAATGAAGACCAAACTCGTAACTCAAATATTCTCCTCCACGATCAGATTGTAGAAACTTTATTCTCTTGTTACGATGATTTTCCACTTCACTCTGAAATTATATGAACTTTTCAAATGTTTCAGACTTTATGTTTCATCAAGTAGATATACCCATATCTGCTCAAATCATCTGCGAAGGTCAGAAAATAATGATACCTGTCGCGAGCCTCCATATTCATCGGACCACATACATCAGTATGTATGATTTCCAACAAATCTTTTGCTCGCTCCATTGTTCCGGAGAACGGAGTTTTAGTCATTTTTCACAAGAGGCATGGTTCGCAAGCATCAAGTGATTCGTAATCAAGTGATTCCAAAAGCCCATCAGCATGGAGTTTCTTCATGCGCTTTACACCAATATGACCTAAACGACAGTGTCACAAATAAGTTGCACTATCATTATTAACTTTGCATCTTTTGGCTTCAATATTATGAATATGTGTATCACTACGATCGAGATCCAACAAACCATTTCCGTTGGTGTGTATGACCATAGAAGGTTTTATTCATGTAAACATAACAACAATTGTTCTCTAACTTAAATGAATAACCGTATTGCAATAAACATTATCAAATCATATTCATGCTCAACGCAAACAACAAATGACACTTATTTAGGTTCAATATTAATCCCGAAAGTATAGGGAGTGTGCGGTGATGATCATATCAATCATGGAACCACTTCCAACACACATCATCACTTCACCCTTAACTAGTCTCTGTTTATTCTGCAACTCCCGTTTCGAGTTACTAATCTTAGCAACTGAACTGGTATCAAATACTGAGGGGTTGCTATAAACACTAGTAAAGTACACATCAATAACATGTATATCAAATATACCTTTGTTCACTTTGCCATCCTTCTTATCCG
The DNA here is from genome assembly GCA_032464435.1 of Aegilops umbellulata. Classification (NCBI taxonomy): domain Eukaryota; kingdom Viridiplantae; phylum Streptophyta; class Magnoliopsida; order Poales; family Poaceae; genus Aegilops; species Aegilops umbellulata. Next base: position 271,112,088 of record CP136054.1, on the reverse strand, counting down.
CCAAATACTTGGGGCAGTTCCGCTTCCAGTGACCAGTCCCTTTGCAGTAGAAGCACTCAGTCTCGGGCTTAGGTCCAGACTTGGGTTTCTTCACTTGAGCAGCAACTTGCTTGCCGTTCTTCTTTGAGGTTCCCCTTCTTCCCTTTGCCCTTTTCTTGAAACTAGTGGTCTTGTCAACCATCAACACTTGATGCTTTTCTTGATTTCTACCTTCGTCGATTTTAGCACCACGAAGAGCTTGGGAATCGTTTCCGTTATCCCTTGCATATTATAGTTCATCACGGAGTTCTATTAACTTGGTGATAGTGACTAGAGAACTCTGTCAATCACTATCTTATCTGCAAGATTAACTCCCACTTGATTCAAGTGATTGTAGTACTCAGACATTCTGAGCACATGCTCACTAGCTGAGCAATTCTCCTCCATCTTGTAGGCAAAGTACTGTCAGAGGTCAAATACCTCTCGACACGGGCATGAGTATGAAATACCAATTTCAACTCTTGTAACACCTTATATGCTCCGTGGCGTTTCAAAACATTTTTGAAGTCCCGATTCTAAGCCGTAAAGCATGGTGCACTAAACTATCAAGTAGTCATCATACCAAACTTTTGTCAAACGTTCATAACATCTGCATCTACTCCTGCAATAGGTCTGTCACTTAGCGGTGCATCAAGGACATAATTCTTCTGTGCAGCAATGAGGATAATCCTCAGATCACGGATCGAGTCCGCATCATTGCTACTAACTTCTTTCAACTTAGTTTTCTCTAGGAACATATCAAAAATAAAATAGGGGAGCTAAACGCGAGTTATTGATCTACAACATAGACAAGCAAAATACTATCAGGTAGTAAGTTCATGATAAATTTAAGTTCAATTAATCATATTACTTAAGTACTCCCACTTAGATAGACATCTCTCTAATCATCTAAGTGATCACGTGATCCAAATCAACCAAACCATAACCGATCATCACGTGAGATGGAGTAGTTTCAATGGTGAACATCACTATGTTGATCATATCTACTATATGATTCACGCTCGAACTTTCGGTCTCAGTGTTCCAAGGCCATATCTGCATATGCTAGGCTCGTCAAGTTTAACCTGAGTATTCCGCGTGTGCAAAACTGACTTGCACCCGTTGTAGATGGATGTAGAGCTTGTCACACCCGATCATCACGTGGTGTTTGGGCACGACGAACTTTGGCAACGGTGCATACTCAGGGAGAACACTTTTTATCTTGAAATTTAGTGGGAGATCATCTTAAAATGCTACCGTGAATCAAAGAAAGATAAGATGCATAAAAGATAAACATCACATGCAATCAATATAAGTGATATGATATGGCCATCATCATCTTGTGCTTGTGATCTCCATCTCCGAAGCACCGTCATGATCACCATCGTCACCGGCACGACACCTTGATCTCCATCGTAGCATCGTTGTCGTCTCACCAATCTTATGCTTCTACGACTATCGCTACCGCTTAGTGATAAAGTAAAGCATTACAGGGCGATTGCATTGCATACAATAAAGCCACAACCATATGGCTCCTGGCAGTTGCCGATAACTCGGTTACCGAACATGATCATCTCATACAATAAAATTTAGCATCATGCTTTGACCATATCACATAACAACCTGCCCTGCAAAAACAAGTTAGACATCCTCTACTTTGTTGTTGCAAGTTTTTACGTGGCTGCTACGGGCTGAGCAAGAACCGTTCTTACCTACACATCAAAACCACAACGATAGTTTGTCAAGTTGGTGCTGTTTTAACCTTCGCAAGGACCGGGCGTAGCCACACTCGGTTCAACTAAAGTTGGAGAAACTGACACCCGCCAGCCACCTGTGTGCAAAGCACGTCGGTAGAACCAGTCTCGTGTAAGCGTACGCGTAATGTCAGTCCGGGCCGCTTCATCCAACAATACCGCCAAACCAAAGTATGACATGTTGGTAAGCAGTATGACTTATATCGGCCACAACTCACTTGTGTTCTACTCGTGCATATAACATCAACGCATAAAACCAGGCTCTGATACCACTGTTGGGGAACGTAGTAATTTCAAAAAAATTCCTACACACACGCAAGATCATGGTGATGTATAGCAACGAGAGGGGAGAGTGTTGTCCATGTACCCTCGTAGACCGAAAGCGGAAGCGTTAGCACAACGCGGTTGATGTAGTCGTACGTCTTCACGATCCGATCGATCAAGTACCGAACGTACGACACCTCCGAGTTCAGCACACGTTCAGCCCGATGATGTCCCTCAAACTTCGATCCAGCCGAGTGTTGAGGGAGAGTTTTGTCAGCACGACGGCGTGGTGATGATGTTGATGTTTTACCGACGCAGGGCTTCGCCTAAGCACCGCTGCAGTATTATCGAGGTGGACTATGGTGGAGGGGGGCACCGCACACGGCTAAAAGATCAAACGATCAATTGTTGTCTCTGCAAGGGGTGCCCCCTCCCCGTATATAAAGGAGTGGATGAGGGGGAGGGCCGGCCCTCTCTATGGCGCGCCCTAGGAGGAGTCCTACTCCCATCGGGAGTAGGATTTCCCCCTTCCAAGTAGTAGGAGTAGGAGTCAAGGAAAGTGGAGAGAGAAGAGAAGGAAGGAGGGGGCGCAGCCCCTCCCCCTAGTCCAATTCGGACTAGGCCTTGGGGGGCGCCCAACCTCTCCTCTCTCTTTCCCCTAAAGCCCAATAAGGCCAATATACTCCCCGGTGAATTCCCGTAACTCTTCGGTAGTCCAAAAAATACCCAAATCACTCGGAACCTTTCCGATGTCCGAATGTAGTCGTCCAATATATCGATCTTTACGTCTCGACTATTTCGAGACTCCTCGTCATGTCCCCGATCTCATCCGGAACTCTGAACTACCTTCGGTACATCAAAACTCATAAACTCCTAATATAACCGTCATCGAAACTTTAAGTGTGCGGACCCTACGGGTTCGAGAACTATGTAGACATGACCGAGACACGTATCCGGTCAATAACCAATAGCGGAACCTGGATGCTCATATTGGCTCCCACATATTCTACGAAGATCTTTATCGGTCAGACCGCATAACAACATACGTTGTTCCCTTTGTCATCGGTATGTTACTTGCCCGAGATTCGATCGTCGATATCTCAATACCTAGTTCAATCTCGTTACCGGCAAGTCTCTTTACTCGTTCCATAATAAATCATCCCGCAACTAACTCATTAGTTGCAATGCTTGCAAGGCTTAAGTGATGTGCATTACCGAGAGGGCCCAGAGATACCTCTCCGACAATCGGAGTGACAAATCCTAATCTCGAAATACGCCAACCGAACAAGTACCTTCGGAGACACCTGTAGAGCACCTTTATAATCACCCAGTTACATTGTGACGTTTGGTAGCACACAAAGTGTTCCTCCGGTAAACGGGAGTTGCATAATCTCATAGTCATAGGAACATGTATAAGTCATGAAGAAAGCAATAGCAACATACTAAACGATCGTGTGCTAAGCTAACGGAATGGGTCATGTCAATCACATCATTCTCCTAATGATGTGATCCCGTTAATCAAATGACAACTCATGTCTATGGTTAGGAAACTTAACCATCTGTGATCAACGAGCTAGTCAAGTAGAGGCATACTAGTGACACTTTGTTTGTCTATGTATTCACACATGTATTATGTTTCCGGTTAATACAATTCTAGCATGAATAATAAACATTTATCATGAAATGAGGAAATAAATAATTACTTTATTATTGCCTCTAGGGCATATTTCCTTCAAAAGTGCCTCCTCAAGCAACTCGGCAGAAATGCCCACGTCTACATAGACGATATTGTGGTGAAGACGGAGAAGCGTGGCACCCTCTTGGAAGATCTCAAGGAAACTTTTGAAAATCTACGCCGGTTTCAAATCAAGCTCAACCCAGAGAAATGCGTCTTTGGAGTACCAGCCGGCCAGCTCCTTGGCTTACTGGTCTCAGAGCGCGGCATTGAGTGCAACCCTGTCAAGATCAAGGCCATCGAGAGGATGGAGAGACCCACCCGACTGTGAGACGCCCAGAAGTTTACCGGCTGCTTGGCATCCATCAGTCGGCTGGGCGAGAAGGCTCTTCCCCTGTACCAGCTCATGAAGGAAACCACTCACTTCGAGTGGAATGACAAGGCGGACGAATCTTTTCTCCAACTCAAGAAGATGTTAACCACGCAGCCTGTTCTGGCCGCTCCGGCTGCTAAGGAGCCCATGCTGCTCTACATCACCGCCACTAGCCGGGTGGTCAGCATGGTCATGGTGGTAGAATGCAAAGAAGACGGCAAGCACTGCCGGTCCAGAGGACCGTGTATTACTTGAGCGAGGTTATGTCAGCCTCAAAGCAAAATTACCCCCATTACGAGAAGATGTACTACGGCGTGCACTTTACCGCCAAGAAGTTGAAGCCATACTTTCAAGAGCACCCCATCACGGTTGTCTGCATTGTTGGGGAACGTAGTAATTTCAAAAAATTCCTGTGCACACGCAAGATCATGGTGATGCAAATCAACGAGAGGGGCGAGTGTTGTCTACGCACCCTCGTAGATTGTAAGTAGAAGCGTTATGACAACGCGGTTGATGTAGTCGTACGTCTTCACGATCCGACCGATCCAAGTACCGAACACACGACACCTCCGAGTTCAGCACACGTTCAGCTCGGTGACATCCCACGAACTCACGATCCAGCAGAGCTTCGAGGGAGAGTTCCGTCAGCACGACGGCGTGATGACGACGATGATGATGCTACCGACGCAGGGCATCGCCTAAGCACCGCTACGGTATGACCGAGGTGGATTATGGTGGAGGGGTGCACCGCACACAGCTAAAAGATCAATGATCAACTTGTGTGTTCATGGGATGCCCCCCTAGCCACGTATATAAAGGATGGAGGGAGGAGGAGGCCGGTCCTCATAGGGCGCGGCCAAAGTGTGGAGTCCTAGTCGGATTCCACCTCCCACATGGAAAAGAAAAAGGGGAAGGGAGAAGGAGAAGGAAGGAAGGGGGCGCCTCCTTTACCTAGTCCAATTCGGACCAGTCAATGGGGAAGGGGCGCGGCCACCCTTGAGGCCTTTTTCTCCTTTCCCGTATGGCCCATTAAGGCCCAATACGAATTCCCGTAACTCTCCGGTACTCCGAAAAATACCAGAATCACTCGGAACCTTTTCGATGTCTGAATATAGTCATACAATATATCGATCTTTACGTCTCGACCATTTCGAGACTCCTCGTCATGTCCCCGATCTCATTCGGGACTCCGAACTACCTTAGGTACATCAAAACACATAAACTCATAATACCGATCGTCACCGAACGTTAAGCGTGCGGACCCTACGGGTTCGAGAACTATGTAGACATGACCAAGACAAATCTCCGGTCAATAACCAATAGCGGAACCTGGATGCTCATATTGGTTCCTACATATTCTACTAAGATCTTTATCGGTCAAACCGCATAACAACATACGTTGTTCCCTTTGTCATCGGTACGTTACTTGCCCAAGATTCGATCGTCGGTATCTCAATATGTACCTAGTTCAATCTCGTTACCGGCAAGTCTCTTTACTCGTTCCGTAATGCATCATCCCGCAACTAACTCATTAGTTACAATGCTTGCAAGGCTTATAGTGATGTGCATTACCGAGAGGGCCCAGCGATACCTCTCCGACAATCGAAGTGAAAAATCCTAATCTCGATCTATGCCAACTCAACAAACACCATCGGAGACACCTGTAGAACATCTTTATAGTCACCCAGTTACGTTGTGACGTTTGATAGCACACAAAGTGTTTCTCCAGTATTCGGGAGTTGCATAATCTCATAGTCATAGGAACATGTATAAGTCATGAAGAAAGCAATAGCAATAAACTAAACGATCAAGTGCTAAGCTAACAGAATGGGTCAAGTCAATCACATCATTCACTAATGATGTGATCCCGTTGATCAAATGACAACTCATGTCTATGGCTAGGAAACTTAACCATCTTTGATCCAACGAGCTAGTCAAGTAGAGGCATACTAGTGATACTCTGTTTGTCTATGTATTCACACATGTACTAAGTTTCCGGTTAATACAATTCTAGCATGAATAGTAAACATTTATCATGATATAAGGAAATATAATAACAACTTTATTATTGCCTCTAGAGCATATTTCCTTCATGCACTGCCCCGCTTGCCGAGATCATTGGAAGTCGAGATGCATCGGGACGAGTGGCCAAATGGACCATCGAGCTGGCACCCTATACCATCTTCTACCAGCCTCGCACAACCATCAAATCCCAAGCGCTGGCCGACTTCCTTCTCGACTGGGCCGAGACCCAGTACCTGTCGCCAGCGCCCGACTCCACCCATTGGCGGATGCACTTGGATGGCTCGAAGATGCGCACCGGTTTGGGAGCCGGCATCGTCCTTACCTCTCCCAAAGGCGACAAGCTCAGATACACGTTGCACATCCATTTTGCCGCCTCCAACAACGTGGCCGAGTATGAGTTGCTCATACATGGACTCCGGCTGGCCAAAGAGCTCGGCATCCACCAGATCCTGTGCTACGGCGACTCAGACTTGGTGGTCCATCAGTCGTCTGGCGACTGGGACGCCAAGGATGCAAACATGGCGAGCTACCACTTCCTCGTCCAGCAACTCAGCGGGTACTTTGAAGGGTGTGAGTTCCTTCACGTGCCACGGAACGACAACGAGCAAGCATATGCCCTGGCACGGATCGGCTCCACCTGGCAAGCCATACCAGTCGGCATCTCCCTTCAGCGCCTCCTCAAGCTGTCTATCAAGCCTTCGCCAGAATGAGAGTCCATCTTCTTGCGGGCTGCTCCTGGAACAGTCGGATCCGACTCGGGGGATGCAGCAGCCGGCTCGGGGACTTTGGCAGGCGGCTCGGGGACTACAGCAGTGGCACCCAGCCCGGGGACTTCAGAACCCGACCCGGGGGCTGCAGCAGCCGGCCCGGGGACTTCGGCAGGCGGCTCGAGGACTGCAGCAGTCGCATCCGGCCCGGGAACTTCAGAACCCGGCCCAGGGGCTGTAGTAGTCGACCCGGGGACTTCGACAGCACAACAAGCGGCGGCCAACCCCGCCCCGCCGCCTCCCAACCCAACCGCCCTGGTTGTAGTGGCCGTAATGACAGTCGATGAAATCCAAGCACCATCATGGGCGCATCCCATCCTCAACTTTCTAATAAACAGAGAGCTGCCGACTGGTGAGATCTCGGCCCGGCAAGTGCAGCACCGAGCAGGAGCCTACACGATAGTAAACAGAGAGCTTGTCAGACGCAGCGTGACCGGGGTCTTCCAGCGCTGCGTAGAACCAGAGAAAGGCAAGGCAATCCTCAAAGATATCCAGCAAGGCGAGTGTGGCCACCACGCGGCCTCCAGATCCCTTGTTGCCAAAGCCTTCCGCCATGGTTTCTTCTGGCCGACTGCTTTGGAGGACGCCAAGGATCTCATCAAGCATGGCAAGGGATGCCAAAAATTCAGCTCCAAGCAACATCTGCCGGCTTCTGCACTCAAGACCATCCCCCTTACCTGGCCTTTTGCCGTCTCAGGGATAGACATGGTGGGACCATTCAAGACAGCACGCGGCGGCATGACGCATCTGCTTGTCGCCATGGATAAATTCACCAAGTGGATCGAAGCAAGGCCAATCAAGAAGTTGAATGGTCCGACTACTGTGACCTTCATCGCAGACATCACCGTCCGGTACAGTGTACCACATAGCATCATCACCGACACTTGCAAATTTTGCCAAAGGAGAATTGGCATGTTTCTGCGTGACTCAGGGCATCTGAATGGACTTAGTGTCCGTTGCCCATCCGCATTCAAATGGCCAAGTCGAGCGAGCAAACGACCTCATCCTCTCCGGCATCAAGCCCCGACTGGCCGAGCCCCTGGAACGTTCGGCCGGCTGCTGGATCGACGAGTTGCCGGTTGTCCTCTAGAGCCTGCGCACCACTCCAAACAAGTCAACCGGCTTCACTCCTTTCTTCCTTGTGTATGGGGCCGAGGCTGTCATCCCAACTGACATCGAGTTCGACTCACCTCGCGTCACCATGTACACGGAGGCGGAGGCAAAGGAAGCACGAGAAGACGTCATTGATCTGTTGGAAGAGGGTCGGCTGTTGGCACTTAGCCGGTCCGCCATCTACCAGCAGAGTCTGTGTCGTTACCATAGTCGGAAGGTCAAGCCAAGATCCTTCCAACAGGGTGACCTTGTGCTCCGACTGATCCAGCGAACAGCCGGCCAACACAAGCTCTTGGCCCCTTGGGAAGGTCCCTTCTTCATCAGCAAAGCATTGGGCAACGACTCCTACTACCTGATCGATGCACAGAAGCCCAGGGCACGCAAGAGGGATGACTCCGGCAAGGAGACAGAGCGCCCATGGAATGCAAATCTCCTTCGAAGATTTTACAGTTGATCCAGTATGTACCATGCTACCTTTTGTATTAAGCGCAAAGACATCGGGTCCCTCGAGGAGCACTTGGGGGCTACCCTTTTTATCTGTATGATAAGTTTTTATGCCTATGAATGTGTTATTCATTTTTCTGCTTGGCACCGGGTTTGACCAGTCGGCCCGGGGGCTTGCCGCCTTGTACTATGTCGGTGCTACCTGCAGTCGGACAAGTAATGTGCCGGCATCTAAGCCCTCTCTTGCCACAAGCCACAGTTCGCAGAGCAACTGTCTGGCTGACAAGAGCTAAAGGCAAGAAAATGATGCCCACATGAAAAATGGCTAAGGACCAAAGCACTCACATAGGCCAAGCCAGCTCCTAGCCTCACCGACCGGCTGCTGAGCAGCCGGCCGGCCGGCTTCCTACTTAGCTTGCTGCGTTCCAGTCGGTCAAAGTACTTGCCCTCCCAAAATGGCTAAGTACTTGACCCAGCCACAGTCCCCAGAGCGGCTGTCTGGCAGGCAAGACGGCTGTCAAGGAAGGGCAGCAAAGGAAAAAGCCAAAGAACAGAAAAGTAATACAAGTATGAAGTCAGCAAAGCACAACTCGTGTGGAATAATATTTACATATCAAAAGGCCCTTGGCCAGCATTCAACAAAGTTTGAATACACCCCCAATGGTGGAACTGCGCAAAATTAACAAGTTTTGTTCGAAGAGACTACCAAGCAGGAAAAAATAAGATAAATTGGCCGCCTAGGCCAAGGGAGCAGCAGGCGGGTCCGGCAGACTGGTGGAGTCGGCGACGCTGGCTGGTGGAGTGGCTGGATGGTGAGTCTCGGCTTGGTTGCCTTCAGCAACAGTCGATGCACTCGCGCGCTCGTTGCTTGAGGCACGGTCGAGCTGAGGCTCGCCGTCCGCTCCGTCCTCTGGCGCGTCGTCTTCACCGGCCTCGCCCCCCTCGCCCTCGCCTTCGTCGCTAGAGGCGATCTCCTCTGTCGAGTCCTCGCCGTCCTCCGGGTTCAGCCCGAACCAGTTGGGCGGTGCCTCGGCACCCTCCTTGTTCAGCTCGGGGACGAAGAAGCTGGTCTTGGTGTACTTGGCGATCGCCGCCGCACGCTGAGTAAGCTCACGCCTCACCGCCACCAACTCCATAGTGGCCTCCTGCCGGAACGTGGCCAACTGGGCTTGGCTTAGCCCAGGATACCACGCCTTCACAAACTCCAAGGCCCACCACGCGCCTGCCCAGGCTGAGGAGCCCTTCCATGCCTCGAAGCGGCCGACAGCTACCTCCAACCAGTCGGCGGTCCGACTAGGGGTGCGTGGAGCTTGCATGTCTGGCCAGAGGGCGGAAATCACCTGGGCTCCGACATGCTGCAGCCGGGGGAGCATCCGGTGGGCCGGCTGGAGACGAGCCTGGATGGCGAAAAGCTGCTCGCCAAGGGACAGAGGGGCGTTGGGCACAATCTTCGCGCCAGCCTGCCTTTGCTCATCGCGGAGAGCTTCGATGGCTTGGTTGGCGGCAATGGCATAACCGGGGAAGTACTCTGCGTAAGAAGGAAAAGGAAATAAGAAGCCGGAAGCTAGATCGTATAAACAGTCGGCAGATGAAGGAAAGAAGGAGATAAATCACCATCGAGCATGTCCGCATTCTAGCTGTAGCCATCGTCCAGCGCCCTCTCCGTCTCGGCCCAGGCCGAGTGCTCGATCTCAAACTCGGCCAGGAGGCTGGTCTCGCTGTCCTTCACCGCCTGGAGGGCCACCTTGTGACGGGCCGCCTGGTCCGCCAACTCCTTGACCAGGCGTTCGTGCTCCTCGGCCGCCTTGCGACACTCCTCCTTGGCGTGCAACGCGATCTGGGTTTCGCCCAGTCGCTGCTGTAGGTCAGCATTGGCCTCTGCAAGGATAAGAAAGAAAAAAGTAATCAACAAACCAACAAGGAAGAAACTGGTTGCCGGGAGATCCGACCCGACTGCTCAGCAGTTAGCCCGAATCTCGGGGGCTACACCCAGCGGGTGCGCTGACGCGCTCCTGCAAGAAAGAAAAGATGAAGACTTACTCCAGCTCTCAGACAAGTCGGTGGTCCGCTTGGCCAGCTCTTGGACCTGGGAGTTGAAGGTGGCCGCGCGGATGTTGTGGTAATCCTGCAACAAAGACAACAGAAGAGAAGAAAGGGTCAGCACTCGGAACTTACCTTTAAGTTCCGAGCCGCCTGCTCAGCAGCCGGCCCCGAACTCGGATGCTACACCCAGTGGGTGCGCTGGCGCGCCCCCACAGAAGATTACAAAGATCAAAAAACAAAGCATAAGGGACATACCCGGACGGCTGCTCGCGATGCCAAGAACGTATACGTGTAGTTCTGGAGGGCGGTGCTTTGGGCCTGAAGCAGGGAATGTACCTCATGCACAACCCTGTTCAGGACACTTGTCCCTCTTCCAGACGTCCACTCTCGTGGGCCGGCAATAGTGGCCTCCGCTTCTGGGGCCGACAAGCTTGAGGCCCCGATCTCCTGCGGCCGTGGCACCGAAATCGCCTTCGTCGCACGGCGGCGCACCGGGAAGCGAGCCTCAGGAGTCGCCCCCACCACCAGCTCGCCACCGACTTGAGGCATTGACGGCACGTCAGGCCGGCTGCCCTGGGCCTCGGCAGTCGGCGCTTGCTGGAGCACCTCCGTCCTCAAGATGACAGCGTCTCCCCCTTCCCTCTCCATGACCTGCTGTTCATCGCCGGCTCCTCCAGTCGGCCCCAGGATCTCTGGCACCGGCGGTGCGAATCGCAGAGGGATGATAAGCTATGGAGTCTGGTCGCGTGCGGCTTCCTCTGCTTGCGCCTTGGCGGTCGCATCCGCTCGGGCCTTGGCCGCGGTGTCCGCCTGGGCCTTAGCCGCGGCGTCGGCTTGGGCCTTGACGCCACGTCCGCCTCCTCCTGCGCCGCCTTGGCCGCCTCCCTCTGCCGCTCCGCTTACTCCCGCTCCTCGCGCGCCTCCTGCGCGTTCCTCTCCATCGCCTCGTGGAGGTAGGCGAGCGGGTCTACACGGCGGGTGTTGGGGGAGCCCTCCGCCGCCCCGATCACGGAGCCAGAGGCCGCCCGCTCAAGAGAGAGCAGGGCCCTGTTCAAACAAAGAAAGAAGAACTCAGAAGGAGTTTGCGAAAGGAGAAAAAGAAAACACAAGAAAAGACAAGCACTTACGCAGACACCATCAGCGGCTGCTTCGGGGCCTTCTGGAACCGGGCCGCCCTCACGGCAGCCTCCTCCCGCCTGGTCGCTGCAGCCATGCTCTTGGGCTTCTTCGGCCGGCTACCGAATAGCAGCGCGCCGGCTCGGTGCTTCCGTGCGCCACCTGGTGCAGTCGGCGCGGTGGAGGAGCTTGCGCCTGCCTTGCGAGCAACCGGTGGGCGGCGCGGTTCAGTCTCCTCCTCGTCATCATCCGGCCAATCCCCGAGGCCGCCTACTCCGGAGCTGCCTACTCCGGAGCCACCTGCTCCACCACGGCCACCTGTGGCGTCGTCTTCTTGCAGGGCGGCCGCCCCAAAGTCGGGGTCGTCCACGTCACTCACCGACCGGTCCGGCAGGTACTCCTGGAGCTGCTCCAGGGCGTCGGCTGCTGGCTGGGTCGTGAAGATCTGCATCGTGACCGACTGATCAGGCGGCAAAGCAGAACTCGGCAAATAAAGAGAAAGGAGAATTGAGGACTCACCGCGGGTGGCGGGTCTGCGCGGGAGTATGGCCGTTTGCCAAACTGCCACTCTGCCTCCGAGAGCTTGCAGTTCGAGATGTAGTTCACCAGTCGGGTCACCTCCGTGCCCGACATCTCCCTGGTGGACATCCGGCATGGGTCTCGATGCCCACTCATCCGGCTGATCGGGTGAGATCGGCCTAGAAGAGGGAGCACCCGGCGTACCATGAAGGCGGTCCGCAGATCCGACCCCTTGAGGCCCTCCGACTTCGTCATCACCTTGAGTCGGGCGATGGCGGTGGTGGAGGCGGCCGACATGGTCCTCGGCTTGAAGGTCCAGTTGGTGCGGGGCTCAGCCGGCTGGTTGTATAAGCCGACAAGTTGACGAAGTCTGACGTTGGGTGGACATTCCTAACATAGAAGTAAGATTTTTGCCATAGCTTGACCGACTGTGTCAAGCTGATGGACGGGAAGTTGTTCCTGGAGCTCGGACGTTGCACCGCGATTAAGGCTCCGCACTGGCCGCCTCCCCCTTGACGGCGGTGCCGAGCTTGGTGTAGAAGAACTCCCCCAGAGCTCGAAGGTGGGGAGAACGCCAAGGTAACCCTCGCAGAGAGTAACGAAGGCGGACAGCAGCACCACCGTGTTTGGTGTGAGGTGGTGCGGCTGGAGGCGATAGAATTGGAGGAAGGAACGGAAGAAGCCGGCAGGCCGAAGCCACGAAGGAAATGCAACCGGAAGATGATGCATTCGCCGTCTTCCGGCACCGGCGGGATCTCCTTCTCTGGCGAGGCGCGTACCTCTACATAGCCCGCGCTGGGCAGCCGTCGCGTTTGGCGGAGGAAGGAGAGGTGGTCGTCGTGGACGTTCGAGCCTTCCCAGTCACCGGCCCGCTCGTGCGCCATAAGAGCTCGAGCCGACAGAGGCACGGTGCGGTGATGAACGCACAAGACCCTGGCGGAGTGACGACGCTACGGGAAAACGGGCTCTGCGACGATGGGGTGCGGCAACACTTCGAAAAGATGCGGGAGTGAGGTGGCAGCAGCAAAGAGAAGAAAGGAGAAGGGGGAGGAGGGCGCGCGTGCGTCTGCCGCCCCCTCCTCCCCCTACTTATAGCACAGGTGGTGGAGACGAGGGGGCGAGAATGTGGGAGGTCGTGGGATTAACTGCGCCCGTGACCCAGCAATTACCGCGTAGTAACGGTGTATAGTTACTGCGTCATGGAATCCTAACCGTCTGCCTCGGCCGCGGCGGATCCATGCGCTTGCTGAGGCACGGTAGTGGCGGGCCCCAGCCTGTAGCAACGTCCCGTCGTGCGCGTGGGCTGGCCAGTTGGCCCGGCTGGCTGGCGCCGCGTGGCATGCGAGTAGTGGGCGACAAGCCTGGCGCCCGGCTGGCGTGCCACCTGCCTCCTGCCGCGACGCTTCAAAAATCACAAGGCGGCCGGCTTGGTCACGGCCGACTCCTGACAGTCGGCGCTCCAGAAGATAGACGAAGCAAGATCAATGGACCAATCTTAGTAGGAAGCCTCTGAGGCTCCTCGCCTCTTTCAGCCGCGGCGCCCCACCAGCTTCGGGGACTACTATCGGAGTAAATGACCATGGGTAGCCTCATCAGCTTCCCCTGGTATTTAAAGACATCGGGTCTGGCTGCGCCCCTCAGGAATCAAAGACAGAAGTCCGCTTTCTTGGGGCCGGCTGGTCCAAACGGCCGGCTGCCAGGTGGCGGAAACCAAGAAGACGACCGCCGAGTGGGCCGACTCCTAGCAGGCGGCCTCCAGAGAAGCCGGCTCCTAGCAGGCAGCCCCTCGTGCCCTCAAAGTTAGCACCCACATAATTACGATGAGACAGGGCATGGCAACAGTGCAGCCTGCCACCCCTGAATCCAGGGCAGAGCATGGCACAGTGCAGCGCATTGGGCGGACATCCCTCGCCCGACGCGGCACTGTTGCCACACGGCCCATGACATCACCATGGCAGAAGAGGCCTTGCTCCCACGACGGGCTGTTGGTGCGTACCGCAGGCAGCGGGCCCTACCTGTCCGAGAGAAGCCAGAAGGAGGCGAGCCCTGACCAGTCGGCCCAAGGGGAGGCCGGCTCCTGACCAGGCGGCCCTCCCCCTCCTTGGAGTTTGTGCGCCATTAATCAGAAGTGACGGGGTGTGGCTACAGTCAACGCCCACCAGGCGGCGGGACTGTAGCCATGCTCTCCCCGACAAAGCACGCATCATCAGCAGCACATCTACAGTACTAAGCAGTCGGCAAGACCCGCAAGCGGCGGGCGCGGCCTGTCGGCCAAGTACGAGACAGCCGGTGGGACCCATCAGGCGACGGGCCGCAGTTGCCGGCGGAGAAGTTGGCTACCGGAGACACTGACAGTTGGGTCCTACACTCGGCTAGATTACCATTGTACCCCTGGGGGGTAGGCCTATATAAACCCTCCAGGGCACCCATGTAAAGGGTTCAGCCTCTTAGAGAACACACACACCTAGAGAGAGGAGAGAGCTAGCCTTGCCCTTCTTCCTGCTCTGGCTAAACAGCTCAAGGAGCCACTTGTATCTACTTGTTGAGATAATGATCATGCGGAGACCCCGCAGAGCAGGACTAGGTGTGTTATCTCCTAGGAGAGCCCCGAACCTGGGTAAAGTTCGCTGGCGTACGTGTCTACGCCTGATCCCGTTTCCTGGCACCGGCGATGTCTTACTCTCCCCCACCATGATAAGCCATCCGTTGGCATATGTCGCACCAAAACCCTGACACACCACGAAGCAATTTGGTTTGAGGTGGTTGACCTTGAGAGCCCTTATCATGCGCTCCTAGGCCGGCCAGCTCTAGCCAAGTTCATGGCAGTACGACATTATGCCTACCTCAAGATGAAGATGTCGGGAACCAAGGGCATCATCACCATAACTGGAGACTACAAGAAGTCTGTCGCGTGCGCTACTGCTACCAGCCGGCTGGCCGAGTCCCTTGTGATTGCTGCTGAAAAGAGGCTCCTTGATCGGGTTGTGGCCATGTCCGGTAAGCAGCCGGACCTGTTGCCAGATCCCAAGGAGTCAGAGACCCAGGGCTCCTTCCAGCCGGCCAAAGAAACCAAGAAGATCCCCTTGGACCCGGACCACCCGGAGAGGTTTGCTGTTATAGGTGCTCACCTTGACAACAAATAGGAAAGCGAGCTCATCGATTTCCTCAGTGAGGATCAGGACACCTTTGCATGGTCTCCCAAGGACATGTCGGGTGTTCCGACGGATTTCACCGAGCACAAGCTACATGTCAGAGCAGATGCAAAACCAGTCAAGCAACCCCTCCGCCGCCTATCAAAGGAGAAGAGAAGAATTGTTGGTGAAGAGATAGCCCGACTTATAGCAGTCGGCTTCATTATGGAAGTGTTCTTTCCAGAGTGGCTTGCCAACCAAGTCCTTGTAATGAAGAAGAATAACAACTGGCGCATGTGTATTGACTATACCATCCTCAACAAAGCTTGCCCCAAAGATCAGTTTGCTTTGCCTCGGATTAACCAAGTGATAGACTCCACAGCCGGATGCGAGCTGCTGAGTTTTTCTAGATGCCTACTCAGGGTACCACCAGATCAAGTTGAACCCGGCTGACCGCCTGAAGACTGTCTTCATCACACCATTCGGAGCCTTCTGCTACCTGACCATGACATTCGGATTGAGAAATACCGATGCCACGTTTCAGCGTTGTATGCAAAAGTGCCTCCTCAAGCAACTCGGCAGAAATGCCCACGTCTATGTAGACGATATTGTGGTGAAGACGGAGAAGCACAGTACCTTCTTGGAAGATCTCAAGGAAACTTTTGATAATCTGCGCCGTTTTCAAATCAAGCTCAACCCAGAGAAGTGTGTCTTTGGAGTACCAGCCAGCCAGCTCCTTGGCTTGCTGGTCTCAGAGTGCGGCATAGAGTGCAACCCTGTCAAGATCAAGGCCACCGAGAGGATGGAGAGACCAGTCTGACTGCGAGACGTACAGAAGTTCACCGGGTGCATGGCATCCATCAGCCGCTGCATCAGTCGGCTGGGCGAGAAGGCTCTTCTCCTGTACCAGCTCATGAAGAAAACCACTCACTTCGAGTGGAACAACAAGGCGGGCGAGGCCATCCTCCATCTCAAGAAGATGCTGACCACACCGCCTGTTTTGGCCGCTCCGGCTGCTAAGGAGCCCATGCTTCTCTACATCGCCGCCACCAGCCGGGTGGTCAGCACGGTCATAGTGGTAGAGCGCCAAGGAGACGGCAAAGCACTGCCGGTCCAGAGGCATGTTTACTACTTGAGCGAGGTTCTGTCAACCTCAAAGCAGAACTACCCCCATTACCAGATGATGTGTTACGGCGTGCACTTTGCCGCCAAGAAGCTCAAGCCATACTTTCAAGAGCACCCCATCACGGTCGTCTGCACTGCCCCACTTGCTGAGATCATTGGCAGCAGAGATGCATCGGGCCGGGTGGCCAAATGGGCTATCGAGCTGGCACCCTACACCATCTTCTACCAGCCTCGCACATCCATCAAATCCCAAGCGCTGGCCGACTTCCTTGTCGACTGGGCCGAGACCCAGTACCTGTCGCGAGCGCCCGACTCCACCCATTGGCGGATGCACTTTGATGGCTCGAAGATGCGCACCGGTTTGGGAGCCGGCATCGTCCTTACCTCTCCCAAAGGTGACAAGCTCAGATACACGTTGCAAATCCATTTTGCCGCCTCCAACAACGTGGCCGAGTATGAGGCACTAGTACACAGAATCCGGCTGGCCAAAGAGATTGGTATCCGCCGGATTCTGTGCTACGACGACTCGGATTTGGTGGTCCGACAGTCGTTAGGCGACTTGGAAGCCAAGGATGCAAACATGGCGAGTTATCGCTTCCTCATCCAGCAACTCATCGGATATTTCGAAGGGTGCGAGTTCCTTCACGTGCCACGAAATGTCAACGAGCAAGCAGATGCCATGGCATGGATTGGCTCCACCCAGTAAGCAATACCAGCCGGCGTTTCCCTCCAATACCTCTACAAGCCGTCTATCCAAACCTTCGCCGGAATCTGAGTCCATCTTCGTACCAGCTACTCCCGGAACAGTCGGATCCGACTTCGGGGTTGCAGCAGCCAGCCTGGGGACTTCGGCAGGCGACGCGGGGGCTGTAGTAGTCGCACCCGGCCCAGGGACTTCAGAACCCGGCCTGGGGGCTGCGGCAGTCGGCCCGAGGACTCCAGAGCCCGGCCCGGGGCTGCGGTAGTCGGCCCGGGGACTTCAACGATACAGCAAGCAGCGGCCGACTCCACCCCGCCGCCTCCCAACCCAGCCGCCCTAGTACCAGTGGCTGTGATGACAGTGGATGAAATCGAAGCACCATCATGGGCGCAGCCCATCCTCAACTTTCTGGTGAGTAGAGAGCTACCAGCCGATGAGATCTTGGCCCGACAGGTGCAACGTCGGGCAGCACCTTACACCATCGTCAACAGAGAACTTGTGAGGCGCATCGTCACTGGCGTGTTCCAGCGCTGTGTAGAGCCAGAGAAGGGCCAAGCAATCCTCAGAGACATCCAACAAGGCGAGTGTGGCCACCACGCGACCTCCAGATCCTTTATCACCAAAGCTCTCTCCCATGGTTTCTTCTGGCCGACTGCTTTGGAGGACTCCAAGGATTTGGTCAAGAACTGCAAGGGGTGTCAGAAATTCAGCTCCAAGCAACATCTGCCGACTTCCGCACTCAAGACCACCCCCTTACCTAGCCTTTTGCCGTCTGGGGGCTGGACATGGTGGGCCCATTCAAGACAGCACGCGGCGGCATGACTCATCTGCTGGTCGCCGTGGACAAATTCACCAAGTGGATTGAAGCAAAGCCAATCAAGAAGTTGAATGGTCCGACTGCTGTGACCTTCATCTCAGATATCACCGTCCGGTACGGTGTACCACACAGCATCATCACGGACAATGGCACAAACTTTGCCAAAGGCGCCTTGGCCCGTTTCTGCGTGACGCAGGGCATCCGACTGGACTTAGCGTATGTTGCCCATCCGCAGTCAAATGGTCAAGTTGAGCGAGCAACCGGCCTCATCCTCTCCGGCACCAAGCCCCGACTTGTTGAGCCACTGGAGCACTCGGCCGGCTGCTGGATCGACGAGCTGTCGGCCATCCTCTGGAGTCTACGCACCACTCTGAACAAGTCAACCGGCTTCACGCCCTTCTTCCTCATGTCCGGGGCCGAGGCCGTCATCCCAACTGACATCAAGTTCGACTCACCTCGCGTCACCATGTACACGGAGGCGGAGGCGAAGGAACCACGAGAAGACAGCGTCGATCTGCTGGAAGAGGGCCCGCTGTTGGCACTCAGCCGATCCGCCATCTACCTGTTGGGGAACGTAGTAATTTCAAAAAAAATCCTACGCACATGCAAGATGCATCTAGGTGATGCATAGCAATGAGAGGGGAGAGTGTTGTCTACGTACCCTCGTAGACCGAAATCGGAAGCGTTAAGACAACGTGGTTGATGTAGTTGTACGTCTTCACGATCCGACCGATCCTAGTACCGAAAGTACGGCACCTCCGCGATCTGCACACGTTCGGCTCGGTGACGTCCCACGAACTCTCGATCCAGCTGAGTGTCGAAGGAGAGCTTCGTCAGCACGACGGCATGATGACGGTGATGATGAAGTTACCGACGCAGGGCTTCGTCTAAGCACTACAACGATATGACCGAGGTGGAAATCTATGGAGGGGGCACCGCACACGACTAAGATATCAACTTGTGTGTCTATGGGGTGCCCCCTACCCCGTATATAAAGGAGTGGAGGAGGGGGAGGGCCGGACCTCTATGGCGCACCCAAGGGGAGTCCTACTCCCACCGGGAGTAGGATCCCCCCTTTCCTTAGTTGGATTAGGAGAGGAAGGAAGGGGGAGAGAGGGGGAAGGAAAGGGGGGCCCGGCCCCCCACCCAATTCGGATTGGGCTTTGGGGGGCGCGTCCCCTCCTAGGCTCCCTTCTCATCTCTTCCACCATGGCCCAATAAGGCCCATATACTTCCCGGGGGGTTCCGGTAACCTCCCGGTACTCCGATAAATGGCCGAACTCACCCGGAACCATTCTAATGTCCAAACATAGTCATCCAATATATCGATCTTTATGTATTGACCATTTTGAAACTCCTCGTCATGTCTGTGATCATATTCGGGACTCCGAACAACCTTCGGTACATCAAAACACATAAACTCATAATACCGATCGTCATCGAACGTTAAGCGCGCGGACCCTACGGGTTCGAGAACTATGTAGACATGACCGAGACTCATCTCCGGTCAATAACCAATAGTGGAACCTGGATGCTCATATTTGTTCCTACATATTCTACGAAGATCTTTATCGGTCAAACCGCATAACAACATACGTTGTTCCCTTTGTCATTGGTATGTTACATGCCCAAGATTCGATCGTCGGTATCTCAATACCTAGTTCAATCTCATTGCTAGCAAGTCTCTTTACTCATTCCGTAATGCATCATCCTGCAACTAACTCATTAGTCACATTTCTTGCAAGGCTTATAGTGATGTGCATTACCGAGAGGGCCCAGAGATACCTCTTCGATACTCGGAGTGACAAATCTTAATCTCGATCTATGCCAACTCACCATTGGAGACACCTGTACAACATCTTTATAATCACCCAGTTACGTTGTGACGTTTGATAGCACACTAAGTGTTCCTCTGGTATTCGGGAGTTGCATAATATCATAGTCATAGGAACATGTATAAGTCACGAAGAAAGCAATAGCAATAAACTAAACGATCAAGTGCTAAGCTAACGAAATGGATCAAGTCTATCACATCATTCTCTAATGATGTGAACCCGTTCATCAAATGACAACTCATGTCTATGGTTAGGAAACTTAACCATCTTTGATTAACGAGCTAGTCAAGTAGAGGCATACTAGTGAAACTCTGTTTTGTCTATGTATTCACACATGTACTAAGTTTCCGGTTAATACAATTCTAGTATGAATGATAAACATTTATCATGATATAAGGAAATATAAATAACAACTTTATTATTGCCTCTAGGGCATATTTCCTTCAGTCTCCCACATGCACTAGAGTCAATAATCTAGTTCACATCGTCATGTGATTTAACACCAATAGTTCTCATCACTATGTGATTAGTTCACATCGCCATGTGACTAACACCCAAAAGGTCTACTAGAGTCAATAATCTAGTTCACATCGCTATGTGATTAACACCCAAAGAGTGATCATGCTTTGCTTGTAAGAGAAGTTTAGTCAACGGGTCTGCCACATACAAAGCCGTATGTATTTAGCAAATTTTCTATGTCTACAATGCTCTGCACGAAGCTACTCTAGATAATCGCTCCCACTTTTAATATGTATCCAGATTGAGACTTAAAGTCATCTGGATCAGTGTCAAAGCTTGCATCGACGTAACCCTTTACGGCGAACTCTTTCTCACCTTCATAACCGAGAAACATATCCTTATACCACTAAGGATAGTTTTGACCGATGTCGAGTGTTCCACTCCTGGATCACTATTGTACCCTCTTGCCAAACTCATGGTGAGGTTTACAATAGGTCTGGTACACAGCATAGCATACTTCATAGAACCTATGACTGAGGCATAGGGAATGAATTTTCATTCTCTTTCTATTTTCTGCCGTGGTCGGGTTTTGAGTCTTTACTCAACTTCACACCTTGCAACACAGGCAAGAACTCCTTCTTTGACTGTTCCATTTTGTACTACTTCAAAAACTTGTCAAGCTATGTACTCATTGAAAAAACTTATCAAGCGTCTTGATCTATCTCTATAGATCTTGATGCCCAATATGTAAGCAGCTTCACCGAGGTCTTTCTTTGAAAAAACTCCCTTCAAACACTCCTTTATGCTTTCCAGAAAATTATACATCATTTCCGATCAACAATATTTCATTCACATATGCTTATCAGAAAGGCTGTAGTGCTTCCACTCACTTTCTTGTAAATACAGGCTTCACCGCAAGTCTATATAAAACTATATGCTTTGATCAACTTATGAAAGCGTATATTCCAACTCCGAGATGCTTGCACCAGTCCGTAGATGGATCGTTGGAGCTTGCACACTTTGTTAGCACCTTTAGGATTGACAAAACCTTCTTGTTGCATCATATACAACTCTTCTTTAATAAATCCATTAAGGAATGTAGTTTTGACATCCATTTGCCAGATTTCGTAAAATGTGGCAATTGCTAACATGATTCGGACAGACTTAAGCATCACTACGAGTGAGAAAATCTTATCGTAGTCAACACCTTGAACTTGTCGAAAACCTTTTGTGACAATTCGAGCTTTGTAGATAGTAACACTACTATCAGCGTCCGTCTTCCTCTTGAAGATCCATTTATTCTCAATGGCTCGCCGATCATCGGGCAAGTCAATCAAAGTCCATACTTTGTTCTCATACATGGATCCCATCTCAGATTTCATGGCCTCAAGCCATTTTGCGGAATCTGGGCTCATCATCGCTTCCTCATAGTTTGTAGGTTTGTCATGGTCAAGTAACATGACCTCCAGAATAGTATTACCGTACCACTCTGGTGCGGATCTTACTCTGGACCTACGAGGTTTGGTAGTAACTTAATCAGAAGTTTCATGATCATCATCATTAGCTTCCTCACTAATTGGTGTAGGGATCACTAGAACTGATTTCTGTGATGAACTACTTTCCAATAAGGGAGAAGGTACAACTACCTCATCAAGTTCTGCTTTCCTCCCACTCACTTCTTTCAAGAGAGACTCCTTCTCTAGAAAAGATCCATTCTTAGCAATGAATATCTTGCCTTCAGATGTGTGATAGAAGGTGTACCCAACAGTCTCTTTTCAGTATCCTATGAAGACACATTTCTCCGATTCGGTTTCGAGCTTATCAAGTTGAAGTTTTTTCACATAAGCATCACAGCCCTAACTTTAAGAAACGACAACTTGGGTTTCTTGCCAAACCACAATTCATAAGGTGTCGTCTCAACGGATTTAGATGGTGCCCTATTTAACGTGAATGCAGTTGTCTCTAATGCATAACCCCAAAACGATAGTGATAAATCGGTAAGAGACATCATAGATTGCACCATATCTAATAAAGTACGGCTATGATGTTTGGACACATCATTACGATGTGGTGTTCCAGGTGGCGTGAGTTGCCAAACTATTCCACATTGTTTCAAATGAAGACCAAACTCGTAACTCAAATATTCGTCTCCGCGATCAGATCGTAAAAACTTTAGTTTCTTGTTACGATGATTTTCCACTTCACTCTGAAATTCTTTGAACTTTTCAAATCTTTCAGACTTATGTTTCATCAAGTAGATATACCCATATCTGCTCAAATCATCTGTGAAGGTCAGAAAATAACAATACTCGCCGCGAGCCTCAACACTTATCGGATCGCATACATCGGTATGTATTATTTCCAGTAAGTCAGTTGCTCACTCCATTGTTCCGGAGAACGGTGTCTTAGTCATCTTGCCCATGAGACATGGTCCGCAAGCATCAAGTCATTCATAATCAAGTGATTCCAAAAGTCCATCAACATGGAGTTTCTTCATACGCTTTACACCAATATGACCTAAACGGCAGTGCCACATATAAGTTGCACTATCATTATTAACTTTGCATCTTTTGGCATCAATATTATAAATATGTGTATCACTACGATCGAGATTTCAATAAACCTTTCACCTTAGGTGTATGACCACAGAAGGTTTTATTCAAGTAAACAGAATAACAATTATTCTTTGACTTAAATGAATAACCGTACTGCAATAAACATGATCCAATCATATTATGCTCAACGCAAACACCATATAACTTTTATTTTAGGTTCAACACTAATCCCGAAGGTAAAGGGAGTGTGCGATGGTGATCTTATCAACCTTGGAATCACTTCCAACTCACATCATCACTTCGCCCTTAACTAGTCTCTGTTTATTTTGCAACTCCCATTTTGAGTTACTACTCTTAGCAACTGAACCAGTATTAAATACTAAGGGGTTGCTATAAACACTAGTAAAGTACACATCAATAACACGTATATCAAATATACCTCTGTTCACTTTGCCATCCTTCTTATCCGCCAAGTATCTAGAGCAGTTCCACTTCCGGTGACCATTTCCTTTGCAGTAGAAGCACTCAGTTTCAGGCTTGGGTCTATCTTTGGGCTTCTTCATGGGAGTGGCAACTTGCTTGCCATTCTTATTGAAGTTCCCTTTCTTTCCCTTGCCCTTTACTTAAAACTAGTGGTTTTGTCAACCATCAACATTTGCTGCTTTTCTTGATTTCTACCTTCGTCGATTTCAGCATCACGAAGAGCTCGGGAATCGTTTTCGTCATCCCTTACATATTATAGTTCATCACGAAGTTCTAGTAACTTAGTGATAGTGACTAGAGAACTCTGTCAATCACTATTTTATCTGGAAGATTAACTCCCACTAGATTCAAGAGATTGTAGTACTCAGACAATCTGAGCACATGCTCACTGGTTGAGCTGTTCTCCTCCATTTTGTAGGAAAAGTACTTGTCAGAGGTCTCATAACTCTTGACTTGGGCATGAGTCTGAAATACCAATTTCAGCTCTTGGAACATCTTATATGCTCCATTGAAAGGATCGAGAAGAGGTGTCTAGAGGGGGTGATTAGACAGTAAGTGCCAAAAGTTGCAGTTTTTAATATTCTTGAGTTTAAGTGGAGTTTAAGCACAAGTTTAACAAACACAATACATATCAAGCAAGCATGCAATGAGTATATGAGCAGCAGAAAGTAAAGCATGCAACTTGCAAGAATGTAAAGGGAAGGGTTTGGAGTGTTCAAACACAATTGGAGACACGGATGTTTTTGGCGTGGTTCCGATAGGTGGTGCTATCATACATCCACGTTGATGGAGACTTCAACCCACGGAGGGTAACGGTTGCGTGAGTCCACAGAGGGCTCCACCCATGAAGGGTCCATGAAG
Organism: Aegilops umbellulata; assembly: GCA_032464435.1. NCBI lineage: Eukaryota > Viridiplantae > Streptophyta > Magnoliopsida > Poales > Poaceae > Aegilops > Aegilops umbellulata. The sequence goes on along the minus strand of CP136054.1, from coordinate 271,088,011 downwards.
AAGCAACCTTGTCTATTCCATCACGGTTGTCGCCCACGAAGGACTTGCCTCACTAGCGGTAGATCTTCACGAAGTAGGCGATCTCCTTGCCCTTACAAACTCCTTGGTTCAACTCCACAATCTTGTCGGAGGCTCCCAAGTGACACCTAGCCAATCTAGGAGACACCACTCTCTAAGAAGTAACAAATGGTGTGTTGATAATGAACTCCTTGCTCTTGTACTTCAAATGATAGTCTCCCCAACACTCAACTCTCTCTCACATGATTTGGATTTGGTAGAAAGGAGATTTGAGTGGAAAGCAACTTGGGGAAGGCTAGAGATCAAGATTCATATGGTAGGAATGGAATATCTTGACCTCAACACAAGTGTAGGTGGTTCTTCTCAGACAATGTGTATTGGAAGTGTAGATGTGTTCTGATGGCTTTCTCCACGAATGAAGAGTGGGTGGAGGGGTATATATAGCCTCCACACAAAATCTAACTGTTACACACAATTTGCCAAACTCGGTGGGACCGAATGGTTAAACTCGGTTGGACCGATTCAGCAAACCTAGTGACCGTTAGGATTTTCGGTGGGACTGAGATGCAACTCGGTAGGACCGATATGGTTAGGGTTCGGGAATAACATAATCTCGGTGTGACCGATTACACAAACTCGGTGGGACCGATTTTGGTAATAAGCTAACCAGAGAGTTGGTCAGGCAAACTCGGTGAGACCGATTACACAAACTCGGTGGGACCGATTTTGGTAATAAGCTAACCAGAGAATTTGCATTGTAATCTCGGTAGTATCGATTGCTCAAACTCGGTGAGACCGATTTTGGTAATGGACATACACAGAGAGATTACAATCCCATCTCGGTGAGACCGAGATCCCTATCGGTGAAACCGATTTGCTAGGGTTTGTGGCAGTGGCTATGACATCTGAAACTCGGTGGCGCCGGATAGAAAGAATCGGTGGGGCCGAGTTTGACTTTTGGTTTAGGTCATATGTGGATGTGGGAAAGTAGTTGAGGGTTTTGGAGCATATCACTAAGCACTTTGAGCAAGCAAGGCATTAAGCAACACCTCATCCCCTTTTGATAGTATTGGCTTTTCCTATAGATTCAATGTGATCTTGGATCACTAAAATAGAAAATGTAGAGTCTTGATCTTGAAGCTTGTGCCAATCCTTTGTCCTTAGCATCTTGAAGGGGTTCCACATCCTCTAGTCCATGCCACTCCATTGTTGAACTTATCTGAAACATACTAGGTAAAAGTGTTAGTCCAACAAGAGATATGTTGACATTAATTACCAAAACCACCCAGGGAGCACTTGTGCTTTCATCCATGGTGTTCAAAACATTTTTGAAGTCCCGGTTCTAAGCCGTAAAGCATGGCGCACTAAACTATCAAGTAGTTATCATACCGAGCATGCCAAATGTTCATACTGTCTGCATCTGTTCCTGCAATAGGTCCATCACCTAGCGGTGCATCAAGGACATAATTCTTCTATACAGCAATGAGGATAATCTTCAGATCACGGACCTACTCCGCATCATTGCTACTATAATATTTTAACATAGTTTTTCTCTTGGAACACATCAAAAATAAACGGGGAGCTACATCACGAGCTATTGATCTACAACATAGTCAAATACTATCAAGACTATGTTCCTGATAAATTAAAGTTCAATTAATCATATTACTTAAGAACTCCCACTTAGATAGACATCCCTCTAGTCATCTAAATGATCACGTGATCCATATCAACTAAACCATGTCCGATCATCACGTGAGATGGAGAAGTTTTCAATGGTGAACATCACTATGCTGATCATATCTATTATATGATTCACGCTCGACCTTTCGGTCTTAGGGTTCCGAGGCCATATCTTCATATGCTAGGCTCGTCAAGTTTAAGCCGAGTATTCTGCGTGTGCAAAACTGGCTTGCACCCGTTGTATGTGAACGTAGAGCTTATCACACCTGATCATCACGTGGTGTCTCAGCATGAAGAACTATTGCAACGGTGCATACTCAGGGAGAACAATTATACCTTGAAATTTTAGTAAGGGATCATCTTATAAAGCTCTCGTCGCACTGAGCAAAATAAGATGCATAAAAGATAAACATCACATGCAATCAAAATATGTGACATGATATGGCAATCATCATGTTGTGCCTTTGATCTCCATCTCCAAAGTACCGTCATGATCTGTCGTGACCGGATTTTCCAGACAATAAATTCCAGAAAATGGTCGTCGAGCTCATCAGCCCCAGGATTACTGTTAGCTGATGAGGCACCAACTTGTTACAGAAATACCAAGCAAAGGTACAAAATATGAAGTACAAGACCATTGTGGCCTATGAGTACATAAAATGGTTTCTAGTGGTTGAGGGCGGAAGCGGTTTGTGGATCACCACGGCTGTGGGACTCCATTTCCCACGGGAACAGCTGACCAGGTTAACTCCTATCTTCATGAGGCTGCTATCACCGTTGCTCAGGTTCCGAGGCGGTCGTCGCAACGCTCCTCTCCAAGCAAGCAAATCTGGCCAAGACAATAGCCAGGGACAAGCCAGTGAGTACTTTGAATGTACTCGCAAACATTAAGAAGACAGCTATAATATAACCGTTGATGCTCATGCTTTGCAATGTCCTTATACTCACTTAGTTAGTCATAAAATAAATATCTTGATGCATGTAAACAGGTTATTCATATGCAACCGGAAATTTATGCATTGGCCACGTAGAGGTAATAAATACTGGGTGCCAAGCGAGGGTCTGAATGACTCCTCGAGCGGAAAATGCGGAATAATAATACCACAGTTGGGCGTCTGTGCGACACCACAGAAAGGGCTTTAAAAGAAATGCCACAGTCGGGCGTCTGAGTGACACCACAGAAAGGGCTTTAAAAGAAATGCTACAGTCGGGCGTCTGAGCGACACCACAGAAAGGGCTTTAAAAGAAATGCCACAGTCGGGCGTCTGAGCGACACCACAGAAAGGCTTTAAAAGAAATGCCACAGTCGGGCGTCTGAGCGACACCACAGAAAGGGCTTTAAAAGAAATAAAAAAATCATGGTGAATATCCCGGAGGTAGAACCATCCCAGAGATATTCGATGATCACAATAATATCACGGGTTAGTCAACAATGGTAATATTCATAATCATCACAAGTCACAAGTAGAAGTTCCCGTTCTGGTTTAGCCATTTCACCTCCAAAGACCGACACTAAGACCGACGCTTGACCCATCCCAGACTATAGTCCTTAACCATGGACATGGCTATTCGAATAGGTTTAATCTCTGCAGAGTGTGTACTCTTTACCCACGAGTAACGGATTCCTTTAGTCCATCGGGACTAATTCCGCCTACGGCCTTTTAGTTGAAAAAAAACACGCCTAACTTGCACACACCAGCTTAACTCATTGGTGTCTGGAATCACCCACGACACTTGTCAAGCCAAACTCTAAGTGGGGAGGCTACAACCTCGCGTAGCATGGGATCAAATTTATATCGCGCGCTCTAAGGGGTGGCCTCCCCTCTCGGTCCCAACCAGAAACACCCATGCCCCCTGACTAGGTGGCATGCCTACCGGCTACAACCGATATCTTCCACCATGGCCTCTCTGTACGGTGTGTGCTGGAAAGGGGTTAACAACTTGCTGAACCGTACCCTACCTGCGGCAGGGACGAGTGGTAGCACGAGGCAAGTATGGGGGTTACTGGAACAAGACTCGATCTGCGGTCGACTCGGGAGGTTCATAAGTTCCCTGCATGACATGTATATCAAAAATATTTCAACCAACAAAAATCACCAATCAATATACCTTACCATGCCATATCGGAAAATAACCGCCCCGACGGGGACCGGCGACAAGCTCACGCCTACCCAAGGCCGAGACTTTCCCGGATTCCTTCCGGCATGCATGCAAGGAACATGAGGGTGATTACCATCACAATCATTTCATTTCCAATAGCAAGGAAAACGTTGATATGCTTCCATGCAAGTGATCATGACTCATGAAATATCAATTCCACCGAAATGAGGTGGTGTTATAAATGTGTCAACCATCTCATCAAAAATATTATGCCAAGGTTCAAGATGCTTGCCTTGAAGTTGTGGAGGGGTGAGGTGTTCTCCAAAATCTTTGAAAGTCTCTTCCCTCTCTCCAAAATCCTAATTTAAAAAATATTTGAATTAACACACATTTCAAAACAGTACAAAAAGTTGTTTTGGAAAATTTTCAAATAAATATTAAAATAAACTAGATCAAATTTGAGGAAGGTAGGAAAAACAATCAACTCATTTGGAGTTATATTTAAAAAGTTATAGGCAGTCAAAGTTGTGGTCAAAACTGATTTAAATAAAACAGAAAAGGAAAAACGTTTCAGAGGGGAATACGCTTTCGGAGCGGGGAGACATACTGGGGGAAATTACGCCTTCACTTAAACACATGGACGAAGCGGTGCGTCACTGACAGTGGGTCCAGGGGGCCCACTAGTCAGGTTTGACTAGTCTTCTCCCTCTCTTTCCTCTGTCCCGAGCGGAGGCGAAGCTCCGGCGATCGTCGCCGGCGACTGGCGGCTCCTCGCGGGGCTCCGAGGGCGGGGATGGATCCGCTAATCCGGGGCGGTCCTCCCGGTGGTCGCCTGGCAGGTGGGGACGGAGGGAGCTGCCGGCGGCGAGCTCCTCGGCGGAGGTGGCCTTGGGAGCAAAGTGCCATTGGGGCTGCGGTGGCTCCCGATCAAAATTGAGCAGGGGAAAAGGTTCGCGGGAGGATGAGGAGGCTTCTGGTGGAGAGACTGGAGAGGGGGAGGTCCTGGTGGCGCCGGAACGGCAGGAGCAGTGGCGGTGGTCGGAGTTGCCGGAGACGGGGAAGAAGATTTCCCTGGGTCGAATGTGGGCTAGGGGAACGCCATAGTGGTGGCCTGAGGTCGCCTGCGAGCGGAAACGGGCTCGGGGACTCCTTAAATAGGCGTGGCAAGGCGGTTCCGCGGCGGCCGTGGATAAGCTCTCCGGCGACCGCCATTCTGTAGCTAGGGGCGTCGTGGCGGCGACGAGCGCTAGGCGACACCCTGTGGATGAGCTTGCGCTGTTACAGGGGCCAGGTGGTGAGCGGGAGGGGCTTGGGTGGCGCTGCACGGAGCAGGGGCTGTCAGCAGACGCCGGCGTGCCGCCAAAAGGCTCTGGCAGTGGCGCTGTAGGGCGCCAGGGGTGGCTGGCGTGTAGCGGTGAGACGGGGAGTGCGTGGCGAAGTTCTCCCGTGCGGGCCAAGGCAAGGGGTTGCGACGCGGCGGCTCGGTTCACGCGGTTGCAATAGGCGCGCTCTGGTCGCGGCCGGAGCACGCTCACCAGCTGCTCGGCGAAATGCCAGGGCAAGCTAGGTGGCTCGGTTGGAGCTGGGGTTTAGCAGGTCTAGGTGAGGGGAAACAGGGAGTCTAGTGGACATGCCTGTTTGATCAGAGGTGCAAGATCATAGTGTAATGACAAGCATCATGCCAAAACAGATCATGCCCACAAGGTGTTTGACACAATGCTAAGGGCACTTAGGCAAGTCTTGGAGTGGTCAAAAACTCCAGATCAGTGTCTCCTTGGATGCACAAGAGGGTGGTGAGGTTAGTTTGGCAAAAGAAAAAACTTGTTAGTGCAAGTTTTGCAGAATTACAATTCTGGACAGGAAATAAATGGCATCATTTCATGAACCAAAATTGCCCCAAAGGGTGCATGCTCCTGGACTTAGGGGTTTGGTAGGGAGGACTATGAGCATGAGAAAACACAAGGTCACTGGAGCAAGAAATAATAGGGTTGAAGTAGAAAACACCAGTCTGGTCCAGAATGAAGATGATGCTCATTCACTCAAAATTTGCAAATAACTCCACTGGGTTTTTGCATAAAGTTGAATCATATGATATCACTAACATCCCATAATTTTGGTAGAGGCTAAAAGAAAATATTTAAATGGGTTGTAGTGCAAAAATGCCCACTAGACCAGAGAAAAAAAAAGGGTGTAGAGCTCAAAATATTTCATGAAATAAGGATGTTTTTGCATAAAAGTTATTTAATAACATCACATGACATCTCCAAATTTTGGTGGGAATTTTAAGTGAATTTATCAAATGGTTGTAGTTCAAATATGGCCATTTAACCTTGAAAAACCATTTTCAAGAAGGTGAAGATCAAGCAACTTAATTGAGCAATTAGTTGCACTGATAAAAGTAAAGTTTTTCTAGAGAGGTTAAACAAGTCGAATAACACATTTGAAAAGTCCACACTTAGGGGAAAAACTCCACAATGACAAGGTTAAAGATAAAAAGGGAGCTCATAAAATAAAGTTTTCAAGTCCTGGCAAAAATTTAGTTAATAAAACAAGGCCAAAAATTTTTTGGGGTGTCACAGAACTACCCCCCCCCTTAAGAAAAATCTCGTCCTCGAGATTTGTTAAGAGTCGCATAAGAAAGGATTGCATGCAACAAAAAAAATGGCTACAGTAAGAGGGCAATAAGTGATGAAAACCACAGTGTGAAATACTGGTGCTGCGCGGAGAAAGATCTACGGTCTAAGACAAAAACGTGAGATTCTACGCTGGGTATAAATTTAGAATAAAGTCTAAATTTAAATATACGCTGGTCGTACCCGGGAGCACAGTGCTCTCTCTGGCCGACAGGTGGACCCGGGGCCCACAGTCAGCCTCTTCCTCTCCCTCTGGCTCTTCTTCTTCCTCTCTCCTGCGCGCTTTCTCCACCGGCGGTGCCTAGCGCGTGGGGCATCTAGGCCGTACTGCGGTAGTGCGCGGCGTGCTAGCTGCCGGAGCAGCGTGCACTCACCTCGCGGGCCAGCGCGTTGTCGGCACTGCTCGCGGATTCGCCTCCGAACACCGGCGATCGGCGACGAGCGGCGTTGGTGGACTTCGCCCACCGTGCACCGAGCTCGAGCTATAAAACGGCCGAGGTGTTTCTCTCTTCTCCTCACCTCTGGCCTTGCTTCTCCCCCTCCTTCCTCCTCCATTTCTGCTTGCAGAAGCTCGGGCGAGGCTCTAATGGCGGAGGCGATGCCTGACTGGTACGCGATCTTGATATGCGGAGGGCTGGCGACCCTGCTGGGGCTCTCCGTGCTCCTGTGTGCGATGATCCTCGATTATCGTCGCGATGCTGCTGCTCGGGTGTTGTCTCTCCACGCCGGTGGTGATCATGAGGAGTAGGTGGGATGCCGGGTGCTAACCGTGGTTAGGAGAGGGGTTAGCCAGCTGCAACACTGTTGCAAAGTTTTGCAAACGGCGCACGTGTGTGTGCCCGAGTGTTTGCGGTTGTGGGTCAGCTGTTGTCGTTGTGCTTGCGTGACATCCACGTCATGAGAAAGTGCCGAAGTATCGACTCAGAAGAAGATGTCTCACTCCAGGATTATACGCGGAAGAAAACCGTAATGCAACAGAATCACTCATATTAGTCGAAAATAACAAAAAATAACACTCTTAAAGCACACACTAAGCTCCACGCACACGTTACAACACGCAAATAAAGGTTGCAATAAAAAAACATAGCAGCGACGTCTATAATGCAAACGGTAACTGGATGGGGTCCCGGGAAAATGTTTCTGGTACTGAGACACATTCTTCCTCTATCGGAGAAAGCGGATTGACTAGTCGATGCATGTGTCTCTCCTGGTCGGGCCTCAGTGATCTGCCGATGGCGATCTGAGGATTTAAGTCTGCGAGGCTCTGGAGATAACCCATCACGCGTTGGATCAAACTCTCTTGAGCGATGACATACTGGACAAGGTTGGCCAGGACGGGGTCTCTTTCGATTCGCACACCAGGAAACGATGTCACTCCTCCGGGCGCTGCACGGCTCGGGAAGTAATAATACCCACGCTCGCTGGCATAGGGTACCGCGAATCAAAGGCGAGCAAGTGCTTCGCAAGCCGCAGCTTCCACGGCCATCTGTGGGGTTGGCATAGATTTCCCCACGAAGGAGACCTCTGTTGGGTCCTGGTCTGAGTTTACGGGAGGGATGTGCACTGCTGCCCAGTATCTCGAGGTGGAAGAGGTGATCCTCGATTTGAACAGCTCGTACTGGGGTGGCTGGGTAGCGCCCATGGTACTGCAGGTAAAATCCCACAATATCTTAACAAAACTACCCGGGGTTGCATCTGGGGTTCTCAGGTAAATGCTGGGGTTCGGCATGGCAAGAAATGGTTGTGGGGGTGATGCACAAGGTGAGAGGTGCTTGGCAAGGTCACGCGGTGGCCTTCTTTATAGCACAGGAGCTGGATCATTTTTTTTTACCGTGGTGAAGGGTAATGAAATCTCCAGCTCTGATCTGCGGGTCGAAGTCAGTGCCACAGATACACTTATTCCACCGAGGTGACATGATACAGTGGGGTTGTCGGGAGGGTTTTTGGTAGCTGCGCCAGGGGTAGCAATCTCATACTGCGTACTGGGTGTTCAGTCAAGGTTATCATTAAAGCAGAGGCATGACAACAAGCAGCGTTTAAACACCAGGCCACACGATTTCAAAGCGAGGGTACACTGGGACTCGATACACTCGGGTTACTTAGTCTACCTCGTTTACATCCATGCGGGCGTGCCTTGTGGATGTCGAGGCTTCTCCACGGGTCTCGCCGTCGGAATTGACTAGAGTGGGTTGAGGGGCTGCAGGCTCGGGGTAGCGATGACGGCCATCTCTGGGATTGCTGGCCACAACTCCGTTGGAGTGTGTTCCCAAAATGCGACGTAGCACTTCTGGGGTTATCGCAACACCTTGGCCGATGGCTGGGGTAGACCTCAGGGGCTCGATCGGTTGTCCAAACAGCACGACTGGGTTGTCGGCGCTGGGCTCGTCCTCTCCTCTTGCCGGGGCTCGACGAACCAGCTCTCCACGAGCTGCGATGAGATCAATTGTGACCTGATCGCACAGTTCTTCCAGTGCACTTACATAGCGCACCAGGTGCAACAATGCAGGATCTGTCTCATGATCTCCGTTGGCAACTTGGGGTGATCTACCATACCCTTCACGCCTGGGGTAGTAGTGGAACGAGCGACAGTCAACTCTTGGCGACAAGTGCCGGAGATGAACTATAGCTTCTCGAGCAGCTAGTTGGATGGCTTGTGGCTCAAAGGAAGTTGTTCTTCCGATGAACCTGTAGGGGCGTTCGGGTGCGAGACCCCTACCGTAGATGTGTACAGTGGCCCAGAATTGACGGCTTTCACCGCTTACGGGCCCTTGGTACACAACATATTCTGGGGGTTCTTCTAATGCATAGGCACGACGGGTGAGGTTTGCGAGTATGGTCACAAAACCTCCAAGGTTGGTCGCTGTGGTCTCATGGTGCACAATAGAACCGGGCATTGTGGCTTGGGTTAGGATAGCGGCCGGGCTGTGCTGGGTTGAGGCTAGCGTGCCCTTTTTATAGAAAAAGGGGGTCGGAGTCTTCCTTCGCACGCTTGCGAGAAAGGACTATTAGGCGGGGGCGGTCACTGGCGCGTGATCGACGGCTAGGCTGGTAGGTTGGGCACCGACTGCCAAAAGGTGTCGGGTCACTGTAGGGCTATCTTGCAGGAGGAGCTTGGCTGCGGGTTTGGTTATGGCTCGGTGGTTTGGCTTGCCTAAGTTTATTGACCTGGCTAGGATAGGATTAGCCAATGGTCAGCCTGGCTCTGATACCAAGTCTGTCGCGACCGGATTTTCCAGACATTAAATTCCAGAAAATGGTCGTCGAGCTCATCAGCCCCAGGATTACTGTTAGCTGATGAGGCACCAACTTGTTACAGAAATACCAAGCAAAGGTACAAAATATGAAGTACAAGACCATTGTGGCCTATGAGTACAACAAATGGTTTCTAGTGGTTGAGGGCGGAAGCGGTTTGTGGATCACCACGGCTGTGGGACTCCATTTCCCACGGGAACAGCTGACCAGGTTAACTCCTATCTTCACGAGGCTGCTATCACCGTTGCTCAGGTTCCGAGGCGGTCGTCGCAACGCTCCTCTCCAAGCAAGCAAATCTGGCCAAGACAATAGCCAGGGACAAGCCAGTGAGTACTTTGAATGTACTCGCAAACATTAAGAAGACAGCTATAATATAACCATTGATGCTCATGCTTTGCAATGTCCTTATACTCACTTAGTTAGTCATAAAATAAATATCTTGATGCATGTAAACAGGTTATTCATATGCAACCAGAAATTTATGCATTGGCCACGTAGAGGTAATAAATACTGGGTGCCAAGCGAGGGTCTGAATGACTCCTCGAGCGGAAAATGCGGAATAATAATACCACAGTCGGGCGTCTGTGCGACACCACAGAAAGGGCTTTAAAAGAAATGCCACAGTCGGGCGTCTGAGCGACACCACAGAAAGGGCTTTAAAAGAAATGCCACAGTCGGGCGTCTGAGCGACACCACAGAAAGGGCTTTAAAAGAAATGCCACAGTCGGGCGTCTGAGCGACACCACAGAAAGGCTTTAAAAGAAATGCCACAGTCGGGCGTCTGAGCGACACCACAGAGAGGGCTTTAAAAGAAATGCCACAGTCGGGCGTCTGAGCGACACCACAGAAAGGTCTTTAAAAGAAATAAAAAAAATCATGGTGAATATCCCGGAGGTAGAACCATCCCAGAGATATTCGATGATCACAATAATATCACGGGTTAGTCAACAATGGTAATATTCATAATCATCACAAGTCACAAGTAGAAGTTCCCGTTCTGGTTTAGCCGTTTCACCTCCGAAGACCGACACTAAGACCGACGCTTGACCCATCCCAGACTATAGTCTTTAACCATGGACACGGCTATTCGAATAGGTTTAATCTTTGCAGAGGGTGTACTCTTTACCCACGAGTAACGGATTCCTTTAGTCCATCGGGACTAATTCCGCCTACGGCCTTTTAGTTGAAAAAAAACACGCCTAACTTGCACACACTAGCTTAACACATTGGTGTCTGGAATCACCCACGACACTTGTCAAGCCAAACTCTAAGTGGGGAGGCTACAACCTCGCGTAGCATGGGATCAAATTTATATCGCGCGCTCTAAGGGGTGGCCTCCCCTCTCGGTCCCAACCGGAAACACCCATGCCCCCTGACCAGGTGGCATGCCTACCGGCTACAACCGATATCTTCCACCATGGCCTCTCTGTACGGTGTGTGCTGGAAAGGGGTTAACAACTTACTGAACCGTACCCTACCTGCGGCAGGGACGAGTGGTAGCACGAGGCAAGTATGGGGGTTACTGGAACAAGACTTGATCTGCGGTCAACTCGGGAGGTTCATAAGTTCCCTGCATGACACGTATATCAAAAATATTTCAACCAACAAAAATCACCAATCAATATACCTTACCATGCCATATCGGAAAATAACCGCCCCGACGGGGACCGGTGACAAGCTCACGCCTACCCAAGGCCGAGACTTTCCCAGATTCCTTCCGGCATGCATGCAAGGCACATGAGTGTGATTACCATCACAATCATTTCATTTCCAATAGCAAGGAAAACGTTGATATGCTTCCATGCAAGTGATCATGTCTCATGAAATATCAATTCCACCGAAATGAGGTGGTGTTATAAATGTGTCAACCATCTCATCAAAAATATTATGCCAAGGTTCAAGATGCTTGCCTTGAAGTTGTGGAGGGGTGAGGTGTTCTCCAAAATCTTTGAAAGTCTCTTCCCTCTCTCCAAAATCCTATTTTAAAAAATATTTGAATTAACACACATTTCAAAACAGTACAAAAGTTGTTTTGGAAAATTTTCAAATAAATATTAAAATAAACTAGATCATATTTGAGGAAGGTAGGAAAAAGAATCAACTCATTTGGAGTTATATTTAAAAAGTTATAGGCAGTCAAAGTTGTGGTCAAAACTGATTTAAATAAAACAGAAAAGGAAAAACGTTTCAGAGGGGAATACGCTTTCGGAGCGGGGAGACGTACTGGGGGAAATTACGCCTTCACTTAAACACATGGACGAAGCGGTGCGTCACTGACAGTGGGTCCAGGGGGCCCACTAGTCAGGTTTGACTAGTCTTCTCCCTCTCTTTCCTCTGTCCCGAGCGGAGGCGAAGCTCCGGCGATCGTCGCCGGCGACTGGCGGCTCCTCGCGGGGCTCCGAGGGCGGGGATGGATCCGCTACTCCGGGGCGGTCCTCCCGGTGGTCGCCTGGCAGGTGGGGGCGGAGGGAGCTGCCGGCGGCGAGCTCCTCGGCGGAGGTGGCCTCGGGAGCAAAGTGCCATTAGGGCTGTGGTGGCTCCCGATCAAAATTGAGCAGGGGAAAAGGTTCGCGGGAGGATGAGGAGGCTTCTGGTGGAGAGAGTGGAGAGGGGGAGGTCCTGGTGGCGCCGGAACGGCAGGAGCAGTGGCGGTGGTCGGAGTTGCCAGAGACGGGGAAGAAGATTTCCCTGGGTCGAATGTGGGCTAGGGGAACGCCATAGTGGTGGCCTGAGGTCGCCTGCGAGCGGAAACGGGCTCGGGGACTCCTTAAATAGGCGTGGCAAGGAGGTTCCGCGGCGGCCGTGGATAAGCTCTCCGGCGACCGCCATTCTGTAGCTAGGGGCGTCGTGGCGGCGACGAGCGCTAGGCGACACCCTGTGGATGAGCTTGCGCTGTTACAGGGTCCAGGTGGCGAGCGGGAGGGGCTTGGGTGGCGCTGCACGGAGCAGGGGCTGTCGGCAGACGCCGGCGTGCCGCCAAAAGGCTCTGGCGGTGGCGCTGTAGGGCGCCAGGGGTGGCTGGCGTGTAGCGGTGAGACGGGGAGTGCGTGGCGAAGTTCTCCCGTGCGGGCCAAGGCAAGGGGTTGCGACGCGGCGGCTCGGTTCACGCGGCTGCAATAGGCGCGCTCTGGTCGCGGCCGGAGCACGCTCACCAGCTGCTCGGCGAAATGCCAGGGCAAGCTAGGTGGCTCGGTTGGAGCTGGGGTTTAGCAGGTCTAGGTTAGGGGAAACAGGGAGTCTAGTGGACATGCCTGTTTGATCAGAGGTGCAAGATCATAGTGTAATGACAAGCATCATGCCAAAACAGATCATACCCACAAGGTGTTTGACACAATGCCAAGGGCACTTAGGCAAGTCTTGGAGTGGTCAAAAACTCCAGATCAGTGTCTCCTTGGATGCACAAGAGGGTGGTGAGGTTAGTTTGGCAAAAGAAAAAACTTGTTAGTGCAAGTTTTGCAGAATTACAATTCTGGACAGGAAATAAATGGCATCATTTCATGAACCAAAATTGCCCCAAAGGGTGCATGCTCCTGGACTTAGGGGTTTGGTAGGGAGGACTATGAGCATGAGAAAACACAAGGTCACTGGAGCAAGAAATAATAGGGTTGAAGTAGAAAACACCAGTCTGGTCCAGAATGAAGATGATGCTCATTCACTCAAAATTTGCAAATAACTCCACTGGGTTTTTGCATAAAGTTGATCATATGATATCACTAACATCCCATAATTTTGGTAGAGGCTAAAAGAAAATATTTAAATGGGTTGTAGTGCAAAAATGCCCACTAGACCAGAGAAAAAAAAAGGGTGTAGAGCTCAAAATATTTCATGAAATAAGGATGTTTTTGCATAAAAGTTATTTAATAACATCACATGACATCTCCAAATTTTGGTGGGAATTTTAAGTGAATTTATCAAATGGTTGTAGTTCAAATATGGCCATTTAACCTTGAAAAACCATTTTCAAGAAGGTGAAGATCAAGCAACTTAATTGAGCAATTAGTTGCACTGATAAAAGTAAAGTTTTTCTAGAGAGGTTAAACAAGTCCAATAACACATTTGAAAAGTCCACACTTAGGGGAAAAACTCCACAATGACAAGGTTAAAGATAAAAAGGGAGCTCATAAAATAAAGTTTTCAAGTCCTGGCAAAAATTTAGTTAATAAAACAAGGCCAAAAAAATTTTGGGGTGTCACATGATCTCCATTGTCACGGGCATGACACCATGATCTCCATCATCTTGATCTCTATCAATGTGTCGTCACATTGTCGTCTCGCCAACTATTGCCTTTTTGCAACTATTGCTATCACATCGCGAAAAAGTAAAGCAATTACATGGCGCTTGCATCTTATGCAATAAAGAGACAACCATAAGGCTCCTGCCAGTTGCCGATAACTTTACAGAACATGATCAATTTATATCTCATCACGTCTTGACCATATCACATCACAACATGCCCTACAAAAACAAGTTAGATGTCCTCTACTTTGTTGTTGCAAATTTTACGTGGTTGCTATGGGCTTAGCAAAAACCGTTCTTACCTACGCATCAAAACCACAACGATTTTTCGTCAAGTGTGATGTTTTAACCTTCAACAAGGACCGGGCATAGTCACACTCGATTCAACTAAAGTTGGAGAAACAGACACCCACTAGCCACCTGTGTGAAAAGCACGGCGGTAGAACCAGTCTCATGAATGCGGTCATGTAATGTCGGTCTTGGCCGCTTCATCCAACAATATCGCGAATCAAAGTATGACATGCTGGTAAGTAGTATGACTATTATCGCCCACAACTCTTTGTGTTCTACTCGTGCATATAACATCTATGCATAGACGTGTCTCGGATGCCACTGTTGGGGAACACTATTATTTCAAAAAAAAATCCTACGCACACGCAAGATCCATCTAGGTGATGCATAGCAACGAGAGGGGAGAGTGTTGTCTACATACCCTTGTAGACCGAAAGCGGAAGCGTTATGACAACGCGGTTGATGTAGTCGTACATCTTCACGATCCTAGTACCGAAAGTACGGCACCTCCGCGATCTGCACACGTTCGGCTCGGTGATGTCCCACGAACTCTCGATCCAGTTAAGTGTCGAGGGAGAGCTTCGTCAGCACGACGGCGTGATGACGGTGATGATGAAGTTACTGACGTAGGGCTTCGCCTAAGCACTACAACGATATGACCGAGGTGGAAATCTATGGAGGGGGCACCGCACACGGCTAAGCAATCAACTTGTGTGTCTATGGGGCCCCCTCCCCCGTATATAAAGGAGTGGAGGAGGGGGAGGGCCGGCCCTCTATGGCGCGCCCAAGGGGAGTCCTACTCCCAGCAGGAGTAGGATCCCCCCTTTCCCTTGTTGATTTGCAGAGGAAGGAAGGGAGAGAGAAGGGGAAGGAAAGGGGGGCTGGCCCCCACCCAATTCGGATTGGGCTTGGGGGGGGGCGACTCCTAGGCTCCCTTCTCCTCTCTCCCACTATGGCCCAATAAGGCCCATTATCTTCCCGGGGTGTTCCGGTAACCTCCCGGTACTCCAGTAAATGCTAGAACTCACCCGGAACCATTCTGATGTCCAAACATAGTCATCCAATATATCTATCTTTCTGTCTTGACCATTTCGAGACTCCTCGTCATGTCCGTGATCATATCCGAGACTCTGAACAACCTTCGGTACATCAAAACACATAAACTCATAATACCGATCGTCACCGAACGTTAAGTGTGCGGACCGTACGGGTTTGAGAACTATGTAGACATGACTGAGATTCATCTCCGGTCAATAACCAATAGCGGAACCTGGATGTGCTCATATTGGTTCCTACAAATTCTATGAAGATCTTTATCGGTCAAACCGCATAACAACATACATTGTTCCCTTTGTCATCGGTATGTTACTTGCCCAAGATTCGATCGTCTGTATCTCAATACCTAGTTCAATCTCGTTACCTGCAAGTCTTTTTACTCGTTCCATAATGCATCATCCCGCAACTAACTCATTAGTCACATTGCTTGCAAGGCTTATAGTGATGTGCATTACCGAGAGGGCCCAGAGATACCTCTTCGATACTCGGAGTGACAAATCCTAATCTTGATCTATGCCAACTCAAGAAACACCATTGAAGACACCTGTAGAGCATCTTTATCATCACCCAGTTACTTGTGACGTTTGATAGCACACTAGGTGTTCCTCCGGTATTAGGGAGTTGCATAATCTCATAGTCATAGGAACATGTATAAGTCATGAAGAAAGCAAGAGCAATGAACTAAACGATCAAGTGCTAAGCTAACGGAATGGTTCAAGTCAATCACATCATTCTCTAATGATGTGATCCCGTTCATCAAATGACAACTCATGTCTATGGTTAGGAAACTTAACCATCTTTGATTAACGAGCTAGTCAAGTAGAGGCATACTAGTGACACTCTCTTTTGTCTATGTATTCACACATGTACTAAGTTTCCGGCTAATACAATTCTAGCATGAATAATAAACATTTATCATGATATAAGGAAATATAAACAACAACTTTATTATTGCCTCTAGGGTATATTTCCTTCACTACCAGCAGGGTCTGCGCCACTACCACAGTCGGAAGGTCAAGCCAAGATCCTTCCAAGAGGGGGACCTTGTGCTCCGGCTGATCCATTGAACAGCCAGCCAGCACAAGCTCTCGACCCCTTGGGAAGGACCCTTCCTCATCAGCAAAGCCTCGGGAAACGACTCCTACTACCTAATCGATGCACAGAAGCCCAGGGCACGCAAGAGGGATGACTCCGGCAAGGAAACAGAGCGCCCATGGAATGCAAATCTCCTTCAAAGATTTTATAGTTGATGCAGTATGTACCATGCTACCTTTTGTATTAAGCGCAAAAGACATCGGGTCCCTCGAGGAGCACTTGGGGGCTACCCTTTTATCTATATGATAAGTTTTATGCCTATGAATGTGTTATTTCATTCTTCTGCCTGGCATCGGGTTCGACCAGTCGGCCCGGGGGCTTGCCGCCTTGTACTATGTCGGAGCTACCTATAGTCGGACAAGTAGTGTGTCGGCATCTAAGCCCTCTCTTGCCATAAGCCGCAGCTCGCAGAGCGACTGTCGATCGACAAGAGTTAAAGGCAGGGAATGGTGCCCACATGAAAAATGGCTAAGGGCAAAAGCACTCACATAGGCCAAGCGGGCTCCTCGCCTAACTGACCGGCTGCTGAGCAGCCGGCCGGCTGGTTTCTTACTTAACTTGCTACGTTCTAAACGACCAAAGTACTTGTCCTCCCAAATGGCTAACTACTTGACCAGGCCATAGACCGCAGAGCGGCTGCCTGGCTGGCAAGGCGGCCGCCAAGGGAAGGTGGCAAAGGAAAAAGCCAAAAGAACAGAAAGCAAGACAAGTTGGAAATTGGCAAAGCTCAACTTGTGCGAGATTTAATTTACATAGCAAAGGCCCTCGACCAGCATTCAACAAAGTTTGAATACACCCCTGTAGGGTGGAACTGCGCAAATTAAACAAGTTTTGTTCGAGAGACTACCAAAGCAGGAAAAGGATAAGATAAAAGTGGCCGCCTAGGCTAGAGGAGCAGCAGGCGGGTCCGACAGGTTGGTGGAGTCGGTGGCACCGGCTGGTGGAGTGGTCGTCTGGCGAGTCTCGGCTTGGTCAGCACTAGCAGTAGTCGGTGCACTCGCACCCGGCTCGTTGCTTGAGGCCAGATCAAGCTGAGGCTGGCCGTCCGCTCCGTCCTCCGGTGCGTCGTCTTCACCATCCTCGCCTTCCTCCTCCTCGCCCTCGTCGCTGGAGGCGATTTCTTCCGCCGAGTCCTCATCATCGTCCGGGTTCAGCCCGAACCAGTTCGGCGGCACCTCGGCACCGTCGTCCAGCTCGGGGAGGAAGACGCCGGTCTCGGTGTACTCAGCGATCGCCGCCGCACGTCGAGTGAGATCAGGCCCCACCGCCACCAACTCCTCGCGGGCCTCCTGCCGGAACATAGCCAGCTGGGCTAGGTTTAGCCCAGGATACCACGCCTTGACGAACTCCGAGGCTCTCCGGGCGCCTGCCCGAGCGGAGGAGCCCTTCCAAGCCTCGAAGCGGCCGATTTCCACCTCTAACCAGTCGTCTGTCCGACTGGGGGTGCATGGAGGTTGGACGCTTGGCCAGAGGGTAGAAACCAGCTGGGACCCGGCGTGCTGAAGGCGGCGGAGCAGACGGTGAGGTGGCTGCAGGCGCGTCTGGACGGCTAGGTGCTGCTCGTTCATGTTCCGAGGCGCATTGAGCAGGATCTCTACTCCTTCACTCCTACGTTGGTCGCACCGCGCCTCGATGGCCTGGCTAACGGCGACGGCGTGACCAAGAAAGAAGTCTATGCAAAGAAAAACAAAGATCAGAAGTCAGAAGCCGACTCTTGATGCAGTCGGCGGCTATTCCAAAAGAAAAGAAGTTTACCGTCGATCATGTCCTCAATCTCGCCGTAGCCAGCGGTGAGGATTGCCTACTTCTCGACCCACTTTGAGCGCTCGGTCTCAAACTCGGCCTGGAGAGCGTCTTCCGCCTCCTTGAGCTTCTGGAGCTCCGCTTTGTGCTGGTCCGCCTGGTCCGCCAACTTCTTGGCCAGGTGGTCGCACTCCTCGGCCGCCTCGCGGCACTCCTCCTCCTTGGTGCGCAGCTTGGTCTGGGCTTCGCCCAGGCGCTGCTGCAGTTGGCTCCTACAAATATGAGAAAGAGAAGACAATCAACAAATCGACCAAAAAGAAAAGTGGTTGTCGGGAGATCTGGCACGACTGCTCAGCAGTCGGCCCGAATCTCGGGAGCTACTGTCGGCGTTCTGGGAACAGGGGTCCCCAGACTTGCCTGCCTGCGACCTACGGCGTGGCTTAAAGGTGGCCCAGCACGGCCCATCTTCATCAACACGAGACTCAAGACCCTCGCGAGGGGCCAAGCCTCGCGGGGCGGACGACGCGGAGCTTCCTGAGGCGCGGCCTCGTTAGGCTGGCTCACGAGGAGGCGGAGAGATCAAGGCGGGGTACCTCACGAGGTGTCCATGACGCAAGCCATGACGACCAAGGGTGCCAGGCGGCCGCCAACCCGCACAGTGTCTCCCTTTCCTCTTTGGTGCAAAGGGGGCAAGCGCAGGCGAGAGGATCAAGCAAAGGCATCCATTTCGGTGCAACGAGACCAAGACCAGTCCAACGGTGGGAAGGAGGTCATTGTGGAGCCCAGAACGGCGTCACCACAGAGCCTTTGGCAGGCGAGGACCAACTTTAGTCAGGATAAGTGTACCAGATGTTCCCCTTCAAAATGGCCAATTGTTGGCGCCCTTCCCGCTCAATATTTGGGAAGAGGCCCAGGGCCTTTGCCTATAAATAGGACTAGCCACCCCCGAGGATAGAGGGGGATCGGATTATCAAGCAACAAAGAGAGAGAGAGAGAGAGAGAGAGAGAGAGAGAGAGAGAGAGAGAGAGAGAGAAGGGCGGCTGAACTCCTCCTAGCAGTTCATCGTCCTTGCTAAGAGCAGACCCTCGCGAGGCTGTTCTTCCTTGTACTATTCATCTTCATCAGCCCAAGAGGCAATCCACCCACCACAAACTAGAGTAGGGTATTACACCACGATGGTGGCCCGAACTAGTATAAACCTTGTGTCTCTTGTGCTATTCTTTCGGTAGTTTAGATCTTTGCGAGACGGAGAGGTAGAGGGCGAAGTCTCCGCGCGCACCCCAGAGTTCGAACCGCAAGGGTCTACCGGAACCCGAAATCCGATTTTTGGCGCGCCAGGTAGGGGTGCGCCAGAATTTGTCTTCCGCCGCTCCGCTCTCCTCCGACCGTCGCGTCCATGTCCGACGCACGTCGGGCCCGCGCCAAGCGCCGGGCCGCCATCGCTTCCCGCGTTGCCCAGACGGCTCCCGTCGGCGGGCGTCCTCGTCGTTCCCCGTCGCCCGCCATCAACGCCGCCACCGGCCCAGCGGGGAACGAGCAGCAAGCATCGTCTCAGCACCCGTCCGTGTGGCAAGACGGCCGCACCGCCACTCCATCGCTCACACCAGCTGGTTCTTCGTCCCGCGTGTTCCGCGCACCCTTGGAGGCTCGAGCTGCGCTCATCGCGGCGAACGAGCTCCTGTGCTACCGTCCCGTCGACGATGTCTACGAAGAGTGGCTTGACCGCGTCGCCGAGCTCGTCCGCGCCGCAGGGGGCTCTCCCACGCCGTCCGTTCCGATGCCTCGCACCCCGCCCCGTGCGGGCAACAAAGCTCCGGGGGCGTACCAGCCGCCTCCTCTTCAAGAAGACGCAATGGCTCCAAGGCACGCGGCCCCTAGCCGGAACCCGCTCCGTCAGGCGCCGGCGCAGCAAGAGCGGAGCTGCCAGAAGTCCCTCATTCGCAAGAAGCTCCCGGGAGCTCCCCGCTCCGGCACATCGCGACCCTGCTCCCGCTCCCGCGCGTCAAGGCCCCGCGCTGCTCCCACCTGCAGTGCATGGGGACCCGCAAGACCAAGCTCTCCCTAAGCCAAAGCCTCCCGTGGCCACCGCAGGCTGCCGTGCCTACACCACCGAGCTGCATAGTGTCGCGTGGCCCGGTAAGTTCAAGCCAGACCTGCCTCCTCGCTATGACGGCACGACCGACCCTGCAGAGTTCGTCCAGCTCTATAAGCTGGGCATCGAAGCTGCCAGCGGGGATGAAAAGGTCATGGCGAACTGGTTCCCCATGGCGCTCAAGGAAGGGGCCCGCACCTGGCTCCTATACCTGGCTCCAGGAACAATCTCTTCCTGGGACCAGATGCGTACCCGCTTCATCGCCAACTTCCAAGGTACTCGCGACCGTCCACCGGCCGTGAGCGACATGCGCCGCATCAAGCAACAACCCCGAGAGACCCTGCAAAAGTACATCCAGCGCTTCAACAGTGCGCGCCTCAAGATCCCCAAGGTGTTCGAGGAGGCCATCATCTCGGCCTTCTCCGACGGTGTGCGCGACGTCAAGATGAAGGAGGAGCTGGCAATGCATGAAGACCTGTGCACCTCCCTGGAGCTGTTCAACTTGGCGACCAAGTGTGCCAGGGCTGAGGAAGGACGTCTCTCCTTCCTCGAGCTGCCTGCCGCGGACCCAGAAGAGAACAAGCCCAAGGCCAAGGACGTGAAGCGCAAGGGGGCTGCCATGCTCGCGGCAGAACCGGACACCAAGCGGGGCAAGGATCTGCCTGAATCCTCCAGGGGCAGCCGGTACTGTGTGTACCACGACCTCCACACCCACAACACCAACAAATGCCAGGAACTCCGCGCCATGCGAGAAGGAAGGATCGGCCGTCGTCCTGACCGTGCAGATCGGGGCTACGGCCGAGGAGGAGGAAGAAACGCAGGACGCTGGGAAGACCGCGGCCCGCGCCAAGGGTGGCGTGATCAACCTCGCAAGGAGCACTGGCGGGACCTGCCTCGCGAGGGGGACTGGCGGGATCAGCCTCGTGAGGATCGCCCACAAGGCAACGCAGGCCTCCCTCCACTGCCGCCTCAGCCAAGGAGGAACGAGGACCGCCATCAAGACGAGAGGGCTGGGGGCTTCCAGGAGCCACGCGCGATCGCCTGCATCATGGGCGGATCTCAAGCCCCAGCGTCCCAACGCATCTTCAAGCAGTTTGCCCGCGAAGTGAATGCAGTCCTCCCCAAGCTCGAAGCAACGCGCCCTCTCAGGTGGTCGGCGTGCGCCATCACGTTCAGCTCAGCGGATCAGCTCAAGTGCGCGGCCACAGCCGGAGTTCTCCCGATGCTTTAGTCCCCAGTCATCAGCAATGTACTGGTCACCAGGACCCTCATCGATGGTGGGGCTGGGCTCAACGTCCTGTCCGTGGAAACGTTAAACAATCTCCAGGTGCCCTACGACCAGCTTCAGCCAACCAAGCCTTTCTCTGGAGTCACCGACGGCTCCACGGTCCCGATTGGACAGGTCCACCTCCCTGTCACCTTCGGGGCACGCAACAACTACCGCACCGAGCTCATCGACTTCGACGTCGCCCACATCCGCCTGTCGTACAATGCCATCCTCGGGTACCCAGCGCTGGCCAAGTTCATGGCCGGGACTCACCATGGCTAGAACGTCCTAAAGATGCCGGGAAGTGGCGGAGTCATCACGGTGCCATGTGAAGAGAAGGATGCAGTGTGTTCCCTGGAGCGAGCCTTTCAGGCCGCGTCACTGGAAGACCCTGATCGCGGAAGCAGGAGGCTTCCCGAGACCGCCCCCAAGAAGAAGAAGGCATCGTCTGGACCGACCCCTCAAGAGGCGGGCCCCTCAGGGCCCACATCTGCCCAAGGGGAACCTCCTTTCATCGCATAGGAAAGCGCGCCCGGCGCCCTCCTCAGGCAGGGCTCGGGGGATCTCCCCTGGGGGGCCACCGACCTGGCCGAGGTCACGAGGGAGGCGCTTGGGCACCACGTGGAGGCGTGTTTCGAAGCACGCTTCCCTCAAGAAGGAGCAAGGCAAGGAAGGTCAGGCCAGCAGGAGTTCGTCAACAAGGCCGTTCAAGAACTACAGGAGTCAAGAATCATGAGAGGTTGCCGCCGCCTACCGGCTGTGGCTCCCCATCCAGGCGAGGATGGTGGGATGCGCGTCTGCACCGACATACCAGGGCTCAATCAGGTCGCCACGATGGAGCGCCTCTGGCCCTCGCAAGTGGGGCGTTGTGAAGGTCCGCCCCACAGCTACGTTCGCATGCCTTACGGCTTGCCGAGCACAGCTGCTACGTACCAGCGCCTCATGAGGGGCATCGTGGAGGCTCAGGAAGACAGGCGTTCCGCAGCCTTGGCGGAGATGGAGATGATTCGCGAGGAGCCACCAGTGCCCCCGGAGCCTCCCGAGGCCCCTGGGCCTGGGGGCTCGTGAGGATCGGCTTCCGCAGCCAACCGAGCCTACTGCACCAACACCACTTCGCCCTCGACATCTCCAGGTGACGTCTTTCGAGTTTCGTTTTCAGCTGGGAGCGCTCACCCAGAGTTGCATTATTCCCAGGCCGCGTGGGTCCGTCCCTGTTGCGTGTATCCCTTTTATTTCATGTTGTTAGCTTGCTTTGTTGGGGGCGCCCCTCGTGCTGCATCATCCCCAAGTCACTCGGGCCAGGCCCAGCGGCATGTATCTCCTTTGCGTTAGTTCCGGTTATGCATTCACCCATTATGCTTGGTTACTTGATGCCTGTCCACGGCACCTCTTCTTCTCCATGTCGACCACTTGCGCGTTAAAGGGGGGGTGCCTGAGCATCACGACTCAGGGCTCTTACCGGCTCTCCAGCCCTCACCCACTGGCCTTGTCCACGGCATCGCGACCTGGCATACCAGCGACGGCTGAGACAAGCTCGAGGGCCGGGACCCGAGGACGTAGAGTGCCGGCATCTAACCAAATTTGCAGGAACACATCACAAGATAAGACCCAGTGACAGGCGCAACCCGCCTAGAGGTAGGGCCCCGTGAGTCCCGCGCTGGCTCACGGGTGCCCAGATACACCTCACCTAGCCCTACCGTGCCGGCCACGTGTCAGGGCGGGGCTGTACACGCCCCGGGGGCTCCTCCCGGAGGGGAGCCCCCTCCCACATACCAGTGGAAGCACCATGCTCCGCGTTGGCTGACGACACTGTCGAGGAGCGGCTATGCCCATACACATACGAAAGCGTTATGCTCCACGCTGGTGATAAACAACTGAGGGTGGCCCCCGGGCTGCATCAACCTCAGGGAGCCCAGAGCTCAGTGTCTGGCCTCATCGCAACGCCTCCCCTCGGGAGCGCCGCGCGAGGGGGCTTAGCACGGGGTTGCGCCTGGGTCATGCCCAGACGTACGCCACCCAGCCAGGCCCCTTGGGCCTGTTTCGTCACGCGTCTCTCCCCGAGCGGAGCCAAGGTATGAAGGCCGTTTGAGCGTCAAGGGGGACTCCTGAGCATCGCGACTCAGGAGCCTAACTGGTCCCGTAGCCCCTCATTCCCTAGTTCCGAAAGGCTAGCGCTGGGTGAGGTACGCGCGGGGCCGGGCTCTGCAGACCTAGAAAGGCACAACCACCTACAATTTGCTGTTCGCGCGTCAAGGGGGACTCCTGAGCATCGCGACTCAGGAGCCTAACTAGTCCCGTAGCCCCTCACTCCCTAGTTCGCAAAGGCTAGCGCTGGGTGAGGTACGCGCGGGGCCGGGCTCTGCAGACGTAGAACGGAAGATCCACCCACATCACACCTCCCTACTTGTTGTTCGTGCGCCAAGGGGGACTCCTGAGCATCACGACTCAGGAGCCTAACTTGTCACGTAGCCCCTCACTCCTTTGGTCCCGTCCTGGTTTTCGGTCGGGGCTAATGCTGGGTGAGGTACGCGCGAGGCCGGGCTCCGTCGGCATAGGACACAAGCAAGTAGGAAGGAAAAGTAGAAAATTCAAGGAATTCAAAAGCAAATATTATAGTCCATACTATTGTATCAATACCAAACGCAAGTTTAAACGCCTCCCCGAGGCATGATACGTGTGCAGGGATCAAAGGCAAGACAGGAGCAGGAGCAGAGTCACTTGTCGGCGGCGGAGCAGTGCGGAGTGGCTTCGCCTCGTGGAGCAGCGGGGCCGGCAGCGCCTTCCTTCGGCTTGGTATTGAAGGCCCGGAACTTCCCCAGTAGAGCCTCCGCGCGACCCTTCACGGCCTCGGCAGCGGCAGCAGCACCCTCGCCGCCTACCGGCTCCAACAGGCTGTCGAGGTCGGCGTTGGGGTCACGAAGGTAGATGTGGGCGAAGACCCGCGTCAGCGCTGCAGAAGACAGGACACGCACCTCGGCCTCAGCCGTGGGGCCAAGGCCAAGAACGACATCCTCAAGGGCACGAACCAGGAAGGGAAGCAGCTGGGCGGGGCCGTCCTCGGCGCCGGCCAGTGGGCTCTCCAGACCGCTCTCGTAAAGCGTCTTCAGCGAGGAACGAGCCTTCTTCTCCATGTCCGCGAAGGCCACGCGATCCTCGGCAAGAACCCGGGCCTTGCCGTCCAGCTCAGCCTTCGTCCCCTCTAGCTCCTTCTTCAGCGCGCCTAGACGGTCGCGACGCTTCTTGAGCTTGGCCTCCCGGCCCTCGACGACCGCCTCGCGAGCCTTCACGCCTTCTTCTTGCTCCTAGCGAAGACGGGCTAAAAGCACAAGTGCTCCTCGGGTGGTTTTGGTAATTAATGTCAACATATCTCTTGTTGGACTAACACTTTTATCTAGTATATTTCAGATAAGTTCAACAATGGAGTGGCATGAACTAAAGGTTGTGGGAACTCCTTCAAGATGCTAAGGACAAAGGATTGGCTAAAGCTTCAAGCTCAAAACTCTTCATTTTACACTTTTAGTGATCCAAGATCACATTGAGTCTATAGGAAAAGCCAATACTATTAAGAAGGGATGAGGTGTTGCCCAATGAGCCTCTTGCTCCATGTGCTTTGTGATATGCTCCAAATCCTCAGCTACTTTCCCATATCCACAAATGACCTAAACCCTAAGCCAAATTCGGTCATACCGATTCTTTCTATCCAGCACCACCGAGTTTCATATGTCATAGCCACTGCCAAAACCCTAGCAGATCGGTTCTACTGATAGGGATCTC
Organism: Aegilops umbellulata; assembly: GCA_032464435.1. NCBI lineage: Eukaryota > Viridiplantae > Streptophyta > Magnoliopsida > Poales > Poaceae > Aegilops > Aegilops umbellulata. Next base: position 271,062,769 of record CP136054.1, on the reverse strand, counting down.
GGTCTCACTGAGATGGGATTGCAATCTCACTGTGTATGTCCATTGTCGAAATCGGTCTCACCGAGTTTAGGAAATCGGTACTACCGAGATTACAATGCAAACTCTCTGGATAACTCATTACCAAAATTGGTCCAACCGAGTTTAGTAATCGGTCCCACCGAGTTTGCCTGACCAACTCTCTGGTTAGCAAATTACCAAATCGGTCTCACCGAGTTTGTGTAATCGGTCTCACCGAGATTACGTTATGCCCAAACCCTAACCATATCGGTCCTACCGAGATGCATGTCAGTCCCACCGAAAATCTCTAACGGTCACTAGGTTTACCATTTCGGTCCGACCGAGTTTATTGATTCGGTCCCACCGAGATTGGTAGATTGTGTGTAACGGTTGGATTTTAAGTGGAGGCTATATATACCCCTCCACCTCCTCTTCATTCATGGAGAGAGCCATCAGAACAGATCTACACTTCCAACTCATATGTTCTGAGAAAGAACCACCTACTCATGTGTTGAGACCAAGATATTCCATTCCTACCATATGAATCTTGATCTCTAGCCTTCCCCAAGTTGCTTTCCTCTCAAATCTTCTTTCCACCAAATCCAAATCCTGTGAGAGAGAATTGAGTGTTGGGGAGACTATCATTTGAAGCACAAGAGCAAGGAGTTCATCATCAACACACCATTTCTTACTTCTTGGAGAGTGGTGTCTCCTAGATTGGCTAGGTGTCACTTGGGAGCCTCCGACAAGATTGTGGAGTTGAACCAAGGAGTTTGTAAGGGCAAGGAGATCGCCTACTTCGTGAAGATCTACCGCTAGTGAGGCAAGTCCTTCGTGGGCGATGGCCATGGTAGGATAGACAAGGTTGCTTCTTCGTGGACCCTTCGTGGGTGGAGCCCTCCGTGGACTCGCGCAACCGTTACCCTTCGTGGGTTGAAGTCTCCACTAACGTGGATGTAGGATAGCACCACCTATCCGAACCATGGGAAAAACATCCGTGTCTCCAATTGCGTTTGAATTCTCCAAACTTTTCCCTTTACATTCTTGCAAGTTGCATGCTTTAATTTCTGCTGCCTATATACTCCTTGCATGCTTGCTTGATATGTATTGTGTATGTTGAAATTGTGCCTAAAACATCACTCAAACCAAAAAGGCTTAAAAACTGCTACTTTAGCACTAAGTGTCTAATCACCCCCCCTCTAGACACATACACTTCTAGATCCTACACGGGCCCCTTCCGCGAGCTGGTCGCGCAGACCTTGCAACTCGTCCTCCAGTGCCTTGCAACGACCGCGAACTTCAACCACCTCCCCCAGGGCCGCGTCTCGAGCAGCCTTCGCCTCGAGGACGGCCTCCCTCTCTTGATCGCAGGCTGTCGAGGCCTGAACCAGCGCCGCCCGAATCAAGGCGTCGGAGTGAATCCATCCCGAAGCCAGCTCCAGGCGTCCGACCACCAGGCGAGGGTCGGCGCCAAGAAGATCATGCCGTAGCCGGTCCAGTCCAGTAGCAGCACGCTCCAGGACGGCAGGAGGAGTTGGAGAAACAGCAGTCGGTGGAACGGGAGGAGAAGGTAGCGGCGGCGAGACCACAGCATCCCGAGGCGGGGTCTGCTGTGCCCCGACGGTCGTGGTGGCGGCAGCAGGCAAAGGCACCTCAGGAGTCACTTGGGCCATGGGGGCTGAGCTCGCCCCAGCCAGCTCAGCCAGGCCTTGCGAAGGCGACCGAGCAGGAGAGGCCCGTGCATCGCGGTCACCGTCCCCCGCAGGCGGCGGCGCTATCGCGGATGGAGCCTCAGGAGCCCCCTTCGGCTTCTTCGCCGCGGGGGCCAGCCTATTCAAGAGATGCGAATGTCAAGCCTCGGTAGCGGAACAAGAAATAAAGACAAGGATCAAGTACTTACGGGTCGTCGCCGGTGAGCTCGGACAGCCTCCGGGCGAACTTGAAGCCCGACAGCCGGCTGGAGGGGTCAACCTCGGAAGCATAAGGCGCGTCTGCAGGCAGCCTCGAGGCAGGAGCAGACCCACGGGAGATCAGCCCAGTCCTGTCCTTTTTTGAGATCAGGGGCTAGCCCCTGCCGACCTCCTCGTCTCCATCCTGGTCATCATCACTCGAAGAAAGGCGGAGAGTGCGGGACCTGCGCCGGGGGAGGGGAGCCCTCGACTCTCCATCGGTCGCCTCGGAGTCAGGCCCCTTCTCCCACTCCTCTTCGTCCTCCTCTTCGTCAAAGTCGTCGGAGGACACGTCCACCAGCCCCTCGGGAGCCGCTACGGGCACGGGCCCATCCCCGTTGAAGACGGGCATGGACTCCACCACTTGGTCCCAGTCGTCGCGAAGGAACAAGGGCGCAGGCGCGCCCTCCAACCTTGCCACCTCGCCCCCGACCAGAGATTGGAGGACCGCGGCCAAATCTTCGTCGCTCAGGGCCGCGGGGCTCGGGTGAGGCCTCCGCATCGGAGGTGAGTACTGCCAAAGCGGAGCCAGCTGGTGCTCCAGGAACTCCGTCAGCAGCGACGCACCGGTCAGCTTCGCTGCCACTAAGCTGACCGGCCTCAGGTCCGCGTCCATCTTCTCCAACACCGATTTCGCGCCGGGTCTGTGAGCTCCACTCGGCACCAGTCGTTGGAGCTCGCGGGCTGCTCCGCGGGCAAGATCAGCCGAGGGTGGATGCGCCCGGCATCTACCAAGACCCACTTGCTCCTGAAGCCCTCGATCCTCTTCCCGGGCTTCAAAATGGCAATGGTGCCGCCATACGCGACGAAGCTCGCACACGCGGAAGGAGAACCGCGAGTGACCCGGAGAGAGAAGTAGTGACGCAGCAAGGCCACTGAGGGCTGCACCCCCATGTGAGCCTTGCAGTAGTAGGCAAAGATCGCAAGGAGAAGGACGGAGTTGGGGTGGAGATGCAGAGCCTGTAAGTTGTAATGGCGGAGGACAGAGAGGAAGAACTCGGAGAAGGGAGGCACCAGGCCAGCAGCAATGGAGCTTACGAAGAAAGGGTAAAAGGTGCTCCCTCGGCCCTCAGGGGTGGCGGACCCGGCCTTGAACACCTGCGCCCCGTCGATGCCCTGCGCCGCCGCCATCTGGCGCAGCCGGGCAAAGCCCGCCTCCGACACGCTCGGCGGGTCTAGAGCAGGCGAGTACCAAGCCCCGACCGGAGACTGACGAGGCGCCATGGCTGTCTAGGTCAAGCAGATGAGGCAGATCAGGAAACTTGGAGGAAGAGAGGAGAGGCGCAAGAAAGGGGATCTGAGCAGCAACCGGAGAAAGAGAAGAGCAAGGCCTGGGCAGATGCCGCTCCTTTAATAACTTGTGCGGTTAATGAAGCACTCACGTCCAATCAACCGCCACGCGGCGCCCGAGGCCGCAGGCTGTTAGGGCCCGCGGCGCTTCGCCCTTGCCCTTTTGCCAAGTCCGGGCGCGCCTTGGGCCCGGGGCCTACTGTTGGTGTTCTGGGAACGGGGTCCCCAGACTTGCCTGCCTGCGACCTACGGCGTGGCTTAAAGGGGGCCCAGCACGGCCCATCTTCATCAACACGAGACTCAAGACCCTCGCGAGGGGCCAAGCCTCGCGGGGCGGACGACGCGGAGCTTCCTCGGGCGCGGCCTCGTCAGGCTGGCTCACGAGGAGGCGGAAAGATCAAGGCGGAGTACCTACGAGGTGCCCATGACGCAAGCCATGACGACCAAGGGTGCCAGGCGGGCGCCAGCCCGCGCAGTGTCTCCCTTTCCTCTTTGGTGCAAAGGGGGCAAGCGCAGGTGAGAGGATCAAGCAAAGGCATCCATTTCGGTGCAACGAGACCAAGACCAGTCCAACGGTGGGAAGGAGGTCATCGTGGAGCCCAGAACGGCATCACCACAGAGCCTTTGGAAGGCGAGGACCAACTTTAGTCAGGATAAGTGTTGCAGATGTTCCCCTTCAAAATGGCCAATTGTTGGTGCCCTTCCCACTCAATATTTGGGAAAAGGCCCAGGGCCTTTGCCTATAAATAGGACTAGGGTTTGGAGATGAGATGGTGCTGGTGAAGATGTTGATGGAGATTGCCCTCTCCCGATGAGAGGAGCGTTGGTGATGATGATGGCGATGATTTCTCGCTCCCGGAGGGAAGTGTCCCTGGCAAAACAGCTCCACCGGAGCCCTAGATTGGTTCCGCCAAGGTTCCGCCTCATGGCGGCGGAGTCTCGTCCCGAAAGGTTGCTTATCATTTTTTTCTCATCGAAAGACTTCATATAGGAGAAGATGGGCGCCGGAGAGCCACCAGGGGGCCCATGAGGTAGGGGGGCGCGCCCAGGGGGGAGGGGCGCGCCCCCCACCCTCGTGAGCAGGGTGTGGGCCCCCTGGCCTTCATCTTTGGCGACGATTTTTCTTTATTTATGTTAAGATATTCCGTGGACTTTTAGGACTTTTGGAGTTGCGCAGAATAGGTCTTCAATATTTGCTCCTTTTCCAGCCAGAATTCCAGCTGCCGGCATTCCCTCTCTTCATGGTAAACCTTATAAAATAAGAGAGAATAGCCATAAGTATTGTGACATAACGTGAAATAACAGCCCATAATGCAATAAATATTAACATAAAAGCATGATGCAAAATGGACGTATCAACTCCCCCAAGCTTAGACCTCGCTTGTCCTCAAGCGAAAAGCCGATAACAATAAATATGTCCTCATGTTTAGAGGTAGAGGCGTCGATAAAAATAAAATACGGACATGAAGGCATCATGATTACTCTCATAACAGCAAGATATATAGATTTATCATATGATTACTTATGTTCAAGTGATGATCTTTTCACAATGCAAAAGTATGAATCAGAAACCTTATTGGGCACTAACAAATCATAAGCTCAGTCATTGGAGCAATTGCAATTTATCATAACATCGGGAAGAATCTATGTCAGAGCTTAAAAGCAAGTCCACATATTCAACTATCATTTAGTCCTTCATAATTGCTAACACTCACGCAATACTTGTGGCTACGGAGTTTTAACCGGACACAGAGAAAGATAGACACTTATAGTTTTGCCCCACAACCTTTTACCCCAAGGGTAATGTCAACAATAACAATTCATGCTCCCCTACATCCAATTAAATATATATATATATATATATATATCATGTTCTTTCCAACATGTTGGGCTTGCCAAAGGATAAAATGGAAAAGGAAAGGTGAAGATCACCATGACTCCTGCATAAGATAGAAGATAATAATGAAAGATAGGCCCTTCGCAGAGGCAAGCAGAGGTTGCCATGCGCTTTTATGGTTTGATGCACAAAATCTTAATGCAAAAGAACGTCACTTTATATTGCCCCTTGTATGTGAACCTTTATTATGCAGTCCGTCGCTTTTATTGCGTCCACAACAAGTTAGCTTATTTCTCTGCACTAATAAATCATGCATATTTAGAGAGCAATTTTTATTGCTTGCACCGATGACAACTTACTTGAAGGATCTTGCTCAATCCATAGGTAGATATTGTGGACTCTCATGGCTAAACTGGTTTAGGGGTATTTGGAAGCACAAGTAGTATCTCTACTTGGTGCTGAGAATTTGGCTAGCATGAGGGGGAAAGGCAAGCTCAACATGTTAGGAGATCCATGACAATATACTTTATCTTAGATACAAGAAAACATAACTCATTACATTGTCTTCCTTGTCCAACATCAACTCTTTAGCATGTCATATTTGAATGAGTGTTCCCAATCATAAAAGATGTCAATGATAATATATCTATATGTGAAACCTCTCTCTCCTTATTACTTCCTATTAATTGCAACGATGACCAAAGCTATATTTGCCAACTCCCAACAACTTTTTAATCATCATACTCTTTCTATGTGAAGTCATTACTCTCAATAAGACCAATATGAACTCTTTGTTTCTTTTCTTTTATTCACTCAAGATCATGGCAAAGTAATCAAGCCCTTGACTCAACACTAGTCTTTATTATATAAATATAGCTCACGGACTCGATTGCATAGAGGGATCATAAAGCAAAACTTCAAAACTAGATCATGCCATGACTTTATTCTACTAAATCAAGATACTACTAATAGGATCGAACTAAGAAAAACGGTAAAGATAGGAGTTGTGATGATGATACGATACCGGGGCACCTCCCCCAAGCTTGGCAGTTGCCAAGGGGAGTGCCCATACCCATGTGATTATGTCTCCTTCTTTGTTGTTGGCCGTGGTGCCGGGGGAAACTGGCTCCGCGGGCACCTATGGGGACGGAGCCCCTTTTCGGTTCGGCGGGGGGCGGAGATCGCACGAAGAGCAGATCGAGGCGAGGCACGCGAGGGGTTTACCCAGCTTCGGGCCGCACGGATGCGTAAAACCCTACTGCTGCTTTGTGGATTGTATTGTGTTCTTGCTCGGAAGCGCTGAGTGCTACAGTACACACAAGCCGCTGGCGAGACCGAGCGTGAGTGTTCTCCTCCCCCCCTTACGTTGCGCATGGGCCTCCTTTTATATGCTCAAGGGGTTACCGACAGGTGGCAACGTAGGCAGGGGTAAAAATGGAAAAGTGTTGTGTTGGGTACAGCTACTTGTATAGTGCTATCATACCTAACCCTGACGGCAGGGGACAAGGGCATTAAATGCCCGTCTGTGTCGCCCAAACAGTGCAAAAAGTGGCCGTCAGGTGCGCCACCGTTTGCCACGATGGCTATCTTGTCAGCGCCGTTTGCCACCGCATGCCCCTGGCTGCACAGCTTCTTGCCACGTACGCCTGGAACGGCCCCAGAGCGACATGTTGGTGGATGAGCTGGAGCGCGGGCCACGGAGTAGTGGCTTGTCGCGGCAAGTGCCTTGGATGGCCTTCCCGGCAAGCTCCTCTTGCCAGGGTCTTGACCTTCGAGTGGCCTTCCCGGCAAGCTCCTCTTGCCGGGGCCTTGTGCTTTTGGTGGCCTTCCCGACAAGCTCCTCTTGCCGGGGCCTTGTCTCCTTGGCTTAAATACTTTGTTCTTGAATGGCTCCAAAGGAACTTCGGAGGTCCTTGGCGATCGCCTGGCAAGCCTTGCCGTGGGGGGCTGCGACTGCCCGTGCACAAGTTCGGGATACTAAGGTACCCCTACTTTAGTACACCGACAGGAGCCCCCGGGCCTGGGCCATACACAGTGCCGAGCGCTGTTGGGCCAGGCCCAAAACAGGGCATGAGCACTCGCGGCCTGGGTCACGCCGTATCTTGCTCTGTATCCACCATGCTTTCCCCGAACGGCACGCGTCAATTGCGGCGTCGTGGGGAGAGACGTGCGTGACATGGGTGGCGTGCGCGGGGCTGAGTCCCGCATGCATGCGTCACGTCGTAGGTGGTTTCTTTATTCGGAAAGGCGAAATGTCTGCCCCCTACCCCTTATAAACAGGGGAAACAGGGGCAGTTCGCCCATCCGCCCGTCACTATTCTGCCTTCCAAAAATCTCTGCCACTCCCCTTCTTCCCAAAGCCGAAAGAGAGCAGCGCCCCGCCCCCATCGCCGCCAGCACCATCAACGCCGTCGACCTTTTTTGCCACTTCCGCCATGGCCCCGAAGGGTGACAAGGGGAAGGGAAAAGCCTCGAAGTCGGCCGAGGCGCAGCGGCTCGAGGCGCTGCGAAAGGAGCAGGCCATCTTCCCCCCCAGGCTCGACGCGGTGGAGCTGAGGGAGGACTTTTATCTCTTCTGGTCGGCGGAGACGCGGGCGCACCCGCGCACGAAGGTATTTCCAGCCGCCGCCCAGGCAAGAGCTCCGCCTGGATACGCTTTCTTCGTCTTGTTCTTCTACTGCAGGCTCTGCCCGCCTTTTTCTGAATTTTTCTGCGACATCATGAACACCTACGGGTTCCATCTCCTTGACTTCACCCCCAATGCTATCCTGACCATGGTAGTTTTCGCACACCTCTGCGAAAACTTTGTCGGAGTCCACCCAAACATAGCCCTCTTCCGCCACTTCTTTTTGCCTTGAGTTGAGAGAGGAGAGCCTCTTTCCGGCGGAATCGCCTGGATCTCAAAGGCCGGCAAGGAGGCCTATCTAGAGGGGGAGTTCCGTAGCAAGTGGGAGGAGTGGAGAGTAGACTGGTTCTGGATCACCGAGGAGAACCCGCAGACAAGCTGAACCGCAGCAGTGCGCGGCAGCGATTGGAGTAACGCGGCCCCGGACGACGACAAGCTGAAGATTGCCGTCACCCGGATCCTATGCCTCAGGCTTGCCGGGCTCACTGTAGGCGCCGTTGGCGTGGATTTCCTCCGCCGCCGTATCGCCCCCCTGCAGGAGAGGAGGAGGCCTGCCTGGGAGTTCCAGAATGCGGCGGATATCATGAGGCTGCGCCCGGGCCTCAATTTTAATTTCACTGTCCTGGAGCTCAACGCGATGCTCAAGGAGCTGTTCAAGCACGACCCTGATCATCCTGAATGGTTCAGGCTGCCGCAAGGTGTCGTCCCACTATGCAACAATTCCTCGCTCAGCCGCATCCTTGCAATGATGCCGCTGTGCGACTCGCACGGGGTTGACGCAACGTGGCAAGAGCATGCAGATGACGTTGTGCAGGCGTTCTTCGATGACCTGGTAGAGGTGCCGATCCGCCCCGACGAGAAGAAGGGCCTCACCCGGGACACCACCGAAGATGAACTGAAGCGCATCGCCACGCGGCTGGAGGAGGTGGCGGCAGCCGCGGCCGCGGGCGAGTTTGGATTCACCATGGCGGAGGCGGATGCGGCAAAGGCGGCAAGCCTTGCCGAGCGAACGGAGCTTGTCGGCGAGGAAGAGCCCGCCGGGCACGACGCCGAGTCGGGCGAGCCCGTCGAGGATACGAGTGGCTTGCCGAAGATCGACTCCTCTTCTGCCCCTCCTTTGGGCAGCTCGTCGCAAGCAGAGCCCCCGGCCCCGCAACGAAGGCGTCTCCGCAAGGCCGGGGACGTGGCGGAGCGGCAGACGGGTCAACTGCCGCCGCGCCGCAAGACGCGGTCCACCACGGCAACTGGAGCGGGGTCTTCGTGGACCGCTGAAGGGGCAACTGGAGCAGGGTCGTCTCAGACCACCGGCACTATCCCCGTCAAGCGGCCAAGGGAACCTACTCCTCCTCGCTCCAGAGGTGGGCCACGCTTTGACTTCTCCGCGCTCAGCTCCGATGAGGAAGAAGAAGAGGAGTAAGATCCTTGTTGAACTTGTATTTCTTCAATTCTTGCAGTTGTGTCTTGTATCTCATTTGCTTTTCTCTGAACTTACTCCTTTTCAGGACTCTGGCCCAGAGAGCGGCAAAGAGAGCCAAGGTCCCGGTGGTCATCCTCGACGACGAGCCCACCGTGACGGCAGGGGGTGCGCCTGAGGCGACCTTGCCGGACCCGCCAACTAATCCTCAGAGCAGCCCCCAGCGCAGCCCCCAGCGTAAGTATTTGATTTGCTTCCCGTTGTTGGGCGCGCCTGGATACTCTTCGCTTTCTGATATCTGACTGCTGATTTGTGTAGGAGCAGAGCAGCCCACCAGGAGCGTCCGAAGATCGCCCCCGACGTGCCACCTGCTACGGCTACACCGCCAAGGGGGAGTTCCCCGGCAAGGGAGAAATCTCCGACAAGGGAGCAGTCCCCGGCAAGGGAGCAGTCTCCCGCGAGGGAGCAGTCCCCGGTAAGGGGGAGTTCTCCGACAAGGGAGAAGTCCCCGGCAAAGGACTGCACCGACGACCCTTTGTTGACGGAGACCGTGACTGCAGATCCTGGCACAGGTAATCTTCTTGCCTCGAAACTTCCCTTGGGTTCTTCTTTGCTTGATCTTCTTTTTGAATATTTGCTTGACATTTCTTCCTTTTCCGGATGTCAGTCCCACCTACTGCGGAGCCGATGGAGACCGAGGTCGCTGTCGACGACGTCGTCGTCACCGAAGAAACGGTCGACGCTGACGATCCCGCCGGCGAAGGGGCCGCCAAAGCTGCTGCCGCGGCAGCTGACGAGGGGTCTGGCGATCGCACTGACGGCCCTGGGGCCGCAGGAGCGACAGGCGCTACTCCGACCGCCGACCCTCCCGCCGCCGCCGCAGCGTCGGGCCCCGAAGAGCCCCAGCCAGGCGTGTACCTGAAGGCCGGCGACGACATCTTCATCAAGCTCCCCTGGGAGTCAAGCTCCAGGGCGCCGGTCGAGGGAGAAACCTTCGACGGAGAAGTGCTCGCCTCCGCCGTGCTGACGCTGGTCGACGCGCCAAGCAGCAGCAGCGGCGAGTCTGAGGAGGAGCGGCTGCTCCGGAAGCTGGTGTTGCTCTACCGCGCCCGGCAAGCCAAGCTGGAGTCCCGCGAGGCGCTTGCCGCGAAGGCGGGAGAGGATCTTGAGAAGCGCGTGGAGGAGCTCCAGGGTCAGAGACAGGAAGCTCTCCGGCCCTTGGCGGAGGAGCGGGAGCAACTCGCCGAGGCGCAGAAAACCTTTATCCTTGAGAAGGCGGAAGTTGAAGAGCAACAGCGGCTTGCCGCTGAGAAGCTAACTGCGTAGGAGGGCGAGTTGGCGCAGCGGAAGATCGACCTCGATAGCCATGAGGAGGAGCTTGCTGCGCGCGAGCGAATGCTTGGCGGGGCTCTCAAGGAAGTACAGGATGCTGCCGCAGCTGCCGAGGCTGCCAAGAAGGAGATGGAGATAAAGGTGGTGCAGCTGGAGGCCGACCTCAAGGCGAGCGGCGGAGAGCTTGCCGCGCTCAAGGAGGAGCGCGAGAAGGGCGCCTACACCTTTGGCGAGCTGCAGGGCCGCCTCGCCGAGAAGGTCAAGGAGCTCAACGCCGCCAAGGACTCCAACGCCGATCTTGAGTTGAAGCTGGCCACTTTGACCAAGACGCTGGACAGCACCAGGGAGCAGGAGGTGGCTCTGAAGAAGGAGATCGCGGCCAACGAGACGCTGCTGGAGAGTGTTGTTGCCGCCCAGAGCACTTTCAGGGAGACTGTGGAGCGATGGACGGAGGGCCTTGTGAATGCCGCCGCAGACATGGACAAGGAGTTGGCGCTGTTGGGGGTGGAGGATCTCGGGTATCCTTCTGACGAGAACCTCGCTCCCAGCGCCAAGCTCACTTTGTTCCTCAAAGGCGTGACGACGGCGCTCCGGCAACTCCGGGAGAGGATCCCGAAGCAGCTGGCCGACGAGTCGCGCGAGATCTGCGCGGGAACTCTCCGAAAGGTGCTGAGGAAGGTGGTCTTCCGCAACCCGGACCTCCGCCTTACCAACGTCCTCAGGTCCCTGCCGCCGGAAGCTGATCTGGAGGGGCTCAATGCCCTTATCGAACCCATCGTGGAAAGGGTGAGCGGGATCAAGAGGGTTGAGGGCGACTGTGTAGACTAGGCCGCCTACCTTCTTCTTTTCTTGTTGCTGCGGGTCATGTTATGAAAACAATTTATTAGAGCTGCGACAAGCTATCTTGTAACATAACTCTATTTTGGGTAGTAATTGCAATGTTATTTTCTTTACTTGATTCCTTCCTTTGTATGCTTTTGCCCTACGCTTTTAGGGAACTTGCCGGTGCAGGCACCTTTGCCGCGAGCGCTGAGTGCGGAACGTCAGCAGCCTGCTGGCGGTGCCGCCTCCGACAAGAAACCTTGTCGCGACTAGTTGCAGCTTCGCTTAAGTTGTTTGAGCAAACTCGAAACAAAGTAAGGGCGCGATTCTGGTCGCGGCACGCTTAAGTTGTTGAGCGAGCTCGAAACAAGGTAAGGGCGCGACTCTAGTCGCATCACACTTAAGTCGTTGAGCGGACTCGAAACGAAGTAAGGGCGCAATTAGCCGCGAGCTGGTTCCTCCGCGCACAGGTTTTCCATACAAAGGACGGTCATTCAAGCAAGATAACTAAAAAGTTTTAAAAGATCTGATTGCTCAAGCTTTGGCAACTTAGCTTTTCTGTTGTTTGCTTTCCGGCAAGGCCGCTCCCAGGCAAGGCAAAACTAGTGATTCGTTTCACCCGGCGAGGGTCTCCCCACTTTGGCGTCAACTTGCTGGGATTCTTGGCGGACTGAGCGCGCCGAAGAGCAAGGTCGCCTTCCTTGAAACTGCTGGCTTTAACTTTGCGGCTATGGTAGCGGTGCAAAGCTTGCTGGTAGCGAGCGGCTCGCACAGCAGCCTGAAGACGGTCCTCCTCGAGGAGCAGCGCGTCATCTTCTCGCAGCTGCTCTTGCTCAACCTTATCATAAGCGAGCACTCGAGGTGACCCATATACGAGTTCCGTGGGGAGAACTGCCTCTGCTCCATAGACTTAGAGCGAAAGGTGTCTGGCCAGTGGCTCGATTTGGCGTTGTCCTGATCGACCAAAGAACCACTGGCAGCTCCTTGATCCAGTTTCTTCCGCACTTGTGCAGCCGTCGTCGGTGATGACGATGAAGGTCTAGCTCGTGCGAACGCCGGATCAGGTTCACGCAACCTCGACGCCCCCTACCTGGCGCGCCAAATATGCCGGGGGAAACTGGCTCCGCGGGCACCTATGGAGACGGAGCCCCTTTTCGGTTCGGCGGGGGGCGGAGGCGCACGAAGAGCAGATCGAGGCTAGGCACGCGAGGGGTTTACCCAGCTTCGGGCCGCACGGATGCGTAAAACCCTACTGCTGCTTTATGGATTGTATTGTGTTCTTTCTCGGGAGCGCTGAGTGCTACAGTACACACAAGCCGCTGGCGAGACCGAGCGTGAGTGTTCTCCTCCCCCCCCCCCTTACGTTGCGCATGGGCCTCCTTTTATATGCTCAAGGGGTTACCGACAGGTGGCAACGTAGGCAGGGGTAAAAATGGAAAAGTGTTGTGTTGGGTACATCTACTTGTACAGTGCTATCATACCTAACCCTGACGGCAGGGGACAAGGGCATTAAATGCCCGTCTGTGTCGCCCAAACAGTGCAAAAAGTGGCCATCAAGGGCGCCACCGTTTGCCACGATGGCTAACTTGTCAGCGTCGTTTGCCACCGCATGCCCCTGGCTGCACAGCTTCTTGCCACGTACACCTGGAACGGCCCCAGAGCGACACGTTGGTGGATGAGCTGGAGCGCGGGCCGCGGAGTAGTGGCTTGTCGCGGCAAGTGCCTTGGTTGGCCTTCCCGGCAAGCTCCTCTTGCCGGGGTCTTGAGCTTCGAGTGGCCTTCCCGGCAAGCTCCTCTTGCCGGGGCCTTGTGCTTTGGGTGGCCTTCCCAGCAAGCTCCTCTTGTCGGGGCCTTGTCTCCTTGGCTTAAATACTTTGTTCTTGAATGGCTCCAAAGGGACTTCAGAGGTCCTTGGCGGTCGCCTGGCAAGCCTTGCCGTGGGGGGCTGCGACTGCCCGTGCACAAGTTCGGGATACTAAGGTACCCCTACTTTAGTACACCGACAGGTGGAGGTGTTGTTGATGATGCAAGCTTGTCATCCTCCTTCCATGGCATAGGCTCACCCTCATAGAAGGATGATCGAGTCTCCGGAATCCTCAAATCTGCAACGGAAACAGCTCGAAACGAGAACATAAGATATTTGCGTGATACAGGAGTCAAAACCTTCGAGAGAATATATAATGAATTTTTACCGACCGAAATACGTATCGTGCAAGAAAACGGAGTCCGGAGGGCACACGAGGTGCTCACGAGGTAGGGGGGCGCGCCCAGGGGGGTAGGGTGCGCCCTCCACCCTCGTGGAGGCCTCGTGTCCTCCCTGGACTGCTACCTATTTTTCTATTTTTCTAAATATTCCAAATCGGAGAAATATTGCCTTAAAAATTGTTTTGGAGTTGGTTTACTTACCGTACCACATACCTATTCCTTTTCGGAGTCTGGAACATTCTGGAAAGTGTCCCTTATGTATTCCTCCGGGGTTACGGTTTCAATAACATTGGTTTCAACATTTATAGGATTACCTGAGATATAGACCGTGTTCGGTTTCCCTCAGCTCCATGGCTCCGCTCCGGAGCGGTAGTTAAAATACTTGGAGCCAGCAAACAACTGCTCCGCAGATTCTAAAATTTGAAGGAGTTGGTGGACTACCGAACGTGCCCATAGTGCTTGATTCTTTGACCGTTTACCACCTTCGGATTTGTGCCTTCAAAATTGTTGATTTTTATGGCACCGGAACGATAGACCTCCTCGATAACGTAGGGACCTTCCCATTTAGAGAGAAGTTTTCCTGCAAAAAATCTTAAACAAGAGTTGTATAGCAACACATAATCACCTACATTAAACTCACGCTTTTGTATCCTTTTGTCATGCCATCTTTTAACTTTTTCTTTAAACAACTTGGCATTTTCATAGGCTTGGGTTCTCCATTCATCAAGTGAGCTAATATCAAATAACCTCTTCTCACCGGCAAGTTTGAAATCATAGTTGAGCTCTTTAATAGCCCAATATGCCTTATGTTCTAGTTCGAGAGGTAAGTGACATGCTTTTCCATAAACCATTTTATACGGAGACATACCCATAGGATTCTTATATGCACTTCTATAGGCCCATAATGCATCATCAAGTTTCTTGGACCAATTCTTTCTAGACCTATTAACAGTCTTTTGCAAAATTAATTTGAGCTCTCTATTGCTCAATTCTACTTGACCACTAGACTGCGGGTGGTATGGAGATGCAATTCTATGATTAACATCATATTTAGCAAGCATTTTACGGAAGGCACCATGAATAAAGTGTGAACCACCATCAGCCATTAAATATCTAGGGACTCCAAACCTCGAAAAAATAACTTCCTTAAGCATTTTAATAGAAGTGTTATGATCAGCACTACTAGTTGGAATAGCTTCTACCCACTTAGTAACGTAATCAACAGCAACTAAAATATGTAAATATCCACTAGAAGCAGGAAAAGGTCCCATATAATCAAAGCCTCAAACATCAAATGGTTCAATAACAAGTGAATAATTCATAGGCATTTCTTGACGTCTACTAATATTACCAATTCTTTGACATTCATCACAATACACAACAAACTTACGGGCATCCTTGAAGAGAGTAGGCCAATAAAAACCAGATTGCAATACCTTATGTGCAGTTCTATCTCCAGCGTGGTGTCCTCCATAAGCTTCGGAGTGACACTTGCGTAGGATCTGTTCCTGTTCATGCTCAGGTACACAACGTCTAAGAACACCATCTACTCCTTCTTTATAAAGATGTGGGTCAACCCAAAATTAATGTCTCAAATCATAAAAGAACTTTTTCTTTTGTTGGTATGTGAAGCTAGGTGGTATAAATTTAGCAACAATATAATTAGCATAATCAGCATACCATGGAGTGCTACGAGAAGTGCTTATGACATTTAGTTGTTCATCAGGAAAGTTATCATCAATAGGTAGTGGGTCATCAAGAACATTCTCTAACCTAGATAAGTTGTCTGCAACTGGGTTCTCAGCTCCTTTTCTATCGACAATATGCAAATCAAATTCTTGCAGCAAGAGAACCCATCTAATAAGTCTAGGTTTAGCATCTTTCTTTTCCGTAAGATATTTAATAGCAGCATGATCAGTGTGAATAGTTACTTTAGAATCAACTATATAGGGTCTGAATTTATCACAAGAAAACACAACTGCTAAAAATTCCTTTTCGGTAGTAGCATAATTTCTTTGAGCATTGTCTAGAGCCTTACTAGCATAATGGATAACATTTAATTTCTTATCAACTCTTTGCCCTAGAACAGCACCTACAACATAATCACTAGCATCACACATAATTTCAAGGGGTAAATTCCAATCAGGTGGCTGAACAATAGGTGCAGAGACTAATGCTTTCTTAAGTATTTCAAATCCTTCTACACAATCATCTTCAAAGACAAATGGTACATCTTTTTGTAATAAATTAGTCAAAGGCCGAGAAATTTTAGAGAAGTCCTTAATGAACCTCCTATAAAATCCGGCATGACCAAGGAAACTTCTTATACCTTTGATGTCCTTGGGACATGGCATCTTTTCAATAGCATCAACCCTGGCTTTATCAACTTCAATACCTCTTTCAGAAACTTTGTGCCCCAAGACAATACCTTCATTAACCATAAAGTGGCACTTTTCCCAATTCAAGACAAGATTAGTTTCTTCACATCTCTGCAAAACTCGATCAAGATTGCTCAAGCAATCATCAAAAGAGGAACCATAGACGGAAAAGTCGTCCATGAAAACCTCACAAATCTTTTCACAAAAGTCAGAGAATATAGCCATCATGCATCTTTGAAAGGTAGCAGGTGCATTACATAAACCAAAAGGCATACGTCTATAAGCGAAAGTACCAAAAGGGCATGTAAAAGTAGTCTTTGATTGATCTTTAGCCGACATAGGTATTTGAGAGAAACCAGAATAACCATCTAGAAAGCAATAATGTGTATGTTTGCATAATCTTTCTAGCATTTGATCAACAAAAGGTAAGGGGTAATGATCTTTCTTAGTAGCTTTATTTAATTTGCGGAAATCAATTACCATCCTATAACCTGTGATAATTCTTTGCGGAATCAATTAATCTTTATCATTAGGGACAACAGTAATACCTCCCTTCTTAGGGACACAATGGACAGGACTTACCCACGGACTATCAGCAACGGGATAAATTATACCTACCTCCAGAAGCTTGAGTATTTCTTTTCTTACCACTTCTTTCATTTTAGGATTCAAACGTCGTTGAGGGTCACGAACTGGTTTAGCATCCACTTCCAAATTTATTTTATGTTGACAAAGAGTGGGACTAATGCCCTTAAGATCATCGAGAGTATATCCAATAGCTGCACGGTGCTTCCTCAGAGTTTTCAGTAATCTTTCTTCTTCATGCTCTGAAAGGTTAGCACTAATAATAGCAGGATATATTTTCTTTTCATCAAGATAAGCATATTTAAGATTATCAGGCAACGGTTTAAGCTCAAACACGGGATCACCCTTGGGTGGAGGAGGATCCCCTGGGATTTCAACAGGCAAATTGTGTTTCAGAATAGGTTCCTGTTTAAAGAATATTTCATCTATTTCCCTTCTTTCATTCATCAACATCCCATTTTCATGGTCTAGCAAATAGTGTTCCAAAGGATCACTAGGAGGTACGGCAATAGAAGCAAGACCAATAGTTTCATCCTTACTAGGCAATTCTTCCTCACGATGTTATTTACTAAATTTAGAGAAGTTAAACTCATGAACCATATCATCCAAGCCAATAGTAACAACATTCTTTTCGCAATCTATCTTAGCGTTAACAGTGTTCAAGAAGGGTCTGCCAAATATAATGGGACAAAAGCTATCTTGTGGAGAAGAAAGAACAAGAAAATCAGTAGGATATTTAGTTTTTCCACACAAGACTTCAACATCTCTAAAAATTCCCACTGGTGAAATAGTATCTCTATTGGCAAGCTTAATTGTAACATCAATATCTTCTATCTCAGCGGGTGCAATTTCATTCTTAATTTCTTCGTACAAAGTATGTGGTATAACACTAGCACTCGCACCCATATCACATAAGCTATGATAAGAATGATCTCCTATTTTAACAGAAATAACAGGCACGCCTACCACAGGTCTATGTTTATCTCTATCACAGGGTTTAGCAATTCTAGCTGTTTCACCAGAGAATGCAATGACATGCCCATCAATATTATCAGACAAGAGATCTTTAACAATAGCAATATTAGGTTCTCCTTTGAATTGGTCAGGAGGTGTATAAGTTCTAGTATTGCTTTTACGAACAACAGTTTAAGCTTTAGCATGATCCTTTACTCTAGCAGGGAAAGGTGGTTTCTCAACATAAGAGGTGGGACAATAGGATCATTATAAGTGATGGTCTTTTCTTGAACTTTAATAGGTGCAGCTACTTTTATTTGTATGGGAGGATGATATTTAAACCACTTCTCCTTGGGGAGATCAACATAAGTAGCAAAAGATTCACAGAAAGAAGCTACTATCTCAGAGTCAAGTCCATATTTAGTGCTAAACTTACGGAAAATATCGGTATCCATAAAAGATTTAACACAATCAAACTTAGGTGTCATACCTGACTCCTTACCTTCGTCGAGGTCCCAATCTTCAGAGTTGCGTTTAACTCTATCCAATAAATTCCATCTGAATTCAATAGTCTTCATCATAAAAGAGCCAGCACAAGAAGTATCGAGCATGGTTTGATTATTATGAGAAAGCCGAGCATAAAAATTCTGAAGAATTGTTTCTCTTGAGAGGTCATGATTGGGGCATGAATATAACATTGATTTAAGCCTCCCCCAAGCTTGAGCGATGCTTTCTCCTTCGCGAGGCCAAAAATTATATATATAATTGCGATCACGATGAACAATATGCATAGGGTAATACTTTTGATGAAATTCCAATTTCATTCTTTTATAGTTCCATGATCTCGTATCATCACATAGCCTATACCATGTCGACGCGTCTCCCTCCAAGGATAAAGGGAAAGCCTTCTTCTTAACAACATCATCGGGTATACCTGCAAGCTTAAATAATCCACATATATCATCCAAATAGCGTAGATGCTCGTCGGGATGCTTTGTCCCATCTCCTGTAAAAGTATTAGCCAGCAGTTTTTCCATAATACCTGAAGGAAATGAAAAAGGAGTTTCATTTTCAATAGGTTGAGGAGCAACTCTTTGCTCTACTGGACGGGGTGAAGATACCCCGAACAAGCCCCTCAGAGATTCAGTTTCCATAGTAACAAGTGACAGAAAATTTCAGCACACTATATAAAATTTTCCTTACCAAATTCCACCTACGAAAGGCGCTACACTTCCCGGCGACGGCGCCAGAAAAGAGTCTTGATGACCCAAAAGTATAGGGGATCTATCGTAGTCCTTTCGATAAGTAAGAGTGTCGAACCCAACGAGGAGCAGAAGGAAATGATAAGCAGTTTTCAGCAAGGTATTCTCTGCAAGTACTGAAATAAGTGGTAACTGATAGTTTTGTGATAAGATAAATTGTAACGAGCAACAAGTAACAAAAGTAAATAAGGTGCAGCAAGGTGGACCAATCCTTTTTGTATCAAAGGACAAGCCGGAACAAACTCTTATAATAGGAAAAACGCTCCTGAGGACACATGGGAATATCGTCAAGCTAGTTTTCATCACGCTCATATGATTCGCGTTCCGTACTTTGATAATTTGATATGTGGGCGGACCGGTGCTTGGGTGTTGTTCTTACTTGAACAAGCATCCCACTTATGATTAACCTCTATTGCAAGCATCCGCAACTACAACAAAAGTATTAAGGTAAACCTAACCATAGCATGAAACATATGGATCCAAATCAGCCCCTTACGAAGCAACGCATAAACTAGGGTTTAAGCTTCTGTCACTCTAGCAACCCATCATCTACTTATTACTTCCCAATGCCTTCCTCTAGGCCCAAATAATGGTGAACTGTTATGTAGTCGACGTTCACATAACACCACTAGAGGTTAGAGAACATACATCTCATCAAAATATCGAACGAATACCAAATTCACATGACTACTAATAGCAAGACTTCTCCCTTGTCCTCAGGAACAAACGTAACTACTCACAAAGCATATTCATTTTCAAAATCAGAGGGGTAATAATATGCATAAAGGATCTGAACATATGATCTTCCACCAAGTAAACCAACTAGCATCAACTACAAGGAGTAATCAACACTACTAGCAACCTACTAGCACCAATCCCGGACTTAGAGACAAGAATTGGATACAAGAGATGAACTAGGGTTTGGAGATGAGATGGTGCTGGTGAAGATGTTGATGGAGATTGCCCTCTCCCGATGAGAGGAGCGTTGGTGATGATGATGGCGATGATTTCCCCCTCCCGGAGGGAAGTGTCCCCGAAAACAGCTCCGCCGGAGCCCTAGATTGGTTCCGCCAAGGTTCCGCCTCGTGGCGGCGGAGTCTCGTTCCGAAAGGTTGCTTATCATTTTTTCTCATCGAAAGACTTCATATAGGATAAGATGGGCGTCGGAGAGCCACCAGGGGGCCCACGAGGTAGGAGCGCGCCCAGGGGGAGGGGCTCAACATGTGGTAATCCAAAACACGCCTGAAAATTATGAAACTTGGCATGGTGTCATGACATGGCACCAACATGTTGCGGTAATTTTTTTGGCCGAATTGGGACAAGCTTTGGTGTAAGCTTCTTGCAAACCGGAGCTTCCCTCAAGAAGGCTCGTGGTTCCGAGAGGGAACGTGTCACCTCCGTGTTCGAAACGACATACGTACACTGCCTTCTTCCGCCTTAATTTTTTTACACAGGCAGATTAGACCAAATAGAAGTATCGTGCTAAATTTTGGAATTATTCTGGGTTCGTTTGGTCTTTTATACATTAATTGAGTTTCTGCGCATTTAATGTGCATAATTCAAATTCGAACTACAAGCACAGGCTCCAGTGCACAAAAGTTGTTTCAAAAATCACATGTGTGTCCTTGGGTTAATTTCTAGGTCCCATCCAAGAGATGGGAATGAAATTCAAACATCTGGGCGTCGTGGCTCGGCCGGAAAGATTGAGAAACTTGGTTTTTTAATTCCTGTCAATCCAAAACACGCCTGAAAATCATGAAACTTGGCATGGTGTCATGACATGGCACCAACATGCTGCGGTAATTTTTTTAGCCAAATTCGGACAAGCTTTGGTGTGAGCTTGTTGCAAACCGGAGCTTCCCTCAAGAAGGCTCGTGGTTCCGAGAGGGAACGTGTCACCTCCGTGTGCGAAACGACGTATGTACACTGCCTTCTCATGCCTTAATTTTTTTACACAGGCAGATTAGACCAAATAGAAGTACCGTGCTAAATTTTGGAATTATTCCGGGTTCATTTGGCCTTTTTATACATTAATTGAGTTTTTGCGCATTTAATGTGCATAATTCAAATTTGAACTACAAGCACAGGCTCCAGTGCACCAAAGTTGTTTGAAAAATCACATGTGTGTCCTTGGGTAAATTTCTAGGTCCTATGCAAGAGACGAGTATGAAATTCAAACATCTGGGCGTCGTGGCTCGGCCGGAAAGATTGAGAAACTTGGTTTTTTTAATTCCTGTAAATCCAAAACACGTCTGAAAATCATGAAACTTGGCATGGTGTCATGACATGGCACCAACATGCTGTGGTAATTTTTCTGTCTAATTTGCGAAGGCGCACACATTAACAATCAACAAAGTCATTTTGGAACAAGTATTGTCACGTTACAAATTGGAAACACAAGTATTATTGAAACCGTGGGTGTTCTACTTACCAATTACGTGCCGCCACGCATCCCCTTTTTTATTGGCTAGGAGATGCCATGCAGGGTAGCTATTTGAGTACGGGAGGCGTGCGATCAGACCCCTGCGCGTGCTCATCGAGAGGAGAGCCCTTTGACCTCTACCCGCCGCGCACCTCCCTTCCAACGTCTCCATTAATGGCGCCCGAGAACCTATTCTACGGCGTGGCTATATGTCTCACTGGACTGAGATTTAAGAGAGAAAAATGAAAATCTGAAAAGAAAGTTTTGCACGGATCTTGATGTAAGATACGACGGACCTATATAGCATCGACTGCGACTTATAGAAAGCATGATGAATATTAGGATGATGACAGTGGATAATAATTGTCTTACACATTTAGGAACATAATTAAAAAAATCCACATGCGGCAACACCCGAAATACACCAGGGCAAAAGAAGAAGGAAGACAACGATCTGGCTTGCTGATCTCTACTTTCTTGATGCGTTGCTGCAGGCTGCGGGAACTAGTCTCTAGGGCGAGCGGCGATGAGCTCTTTCTTGTCCTCAAGATGCTGCTTGAGAGCATCCACGGATTCCTCCACCAACCTTCTACGCTCGATGCGTAGCATGGCATTCTCGTCTGTGCCACCCCGATCCGCATGGAGCAGGGGGCCTTCGCACGTCAGCCCAGGATAACACCTGACGCACGATAGGTCCATAATACAGCATTCCAGGTACAAGAATAATCATCAAATACATGTATATGAGATTACATCAGTGATGAATACAATTATCTGGCATCAGCCCTAAGGCTATTAAATGACAGCGAAAATCTGATTGAATGGCGGCGGAAGTCTTAGTTTGGCAGCATAACAACTCTGGCTGGGCTCCACAACTCACAGGACTGGCAAGGTTACGGCCTAGCACGACGGATCAAGCGAACAATATGGGTACGACCTACAAAACTGGCATGACACGCCAGGTCAGTACATTGAATGTACTTGCAAGACAACCAAATACATAGCATCCAAACAAGCAGAAGACAAAGCAAGAACCAAGCACATGCAACAGCCTATCTCATGTCAATTACTAACATGGCATGATAAAGATCAACTAAGCATGAACAAAAATCATAGCATATACTAACATGGCAATAACATGGCATATCATAACATGCTTATAACATGGCAGTAGCAAAACATAGCATCAATCATGGCATAATTTGACATATCAATCATAGCATGGCATGGCCTCATGAAATTATGCTGAACATAAACTACCAATAATATCCAATGCATACATAGCATGTTAACTTTATGCAATCATCCTCTGTTCTGCATGGGTTTTTAAATGCAACATATTACTCATGCAATGCAACCAAACTTTTACACCGAGTCCCTTGGACTCTCTTACCAACGGGTTGCCTCGCAACCGAACGGTGATCTTTCCGGCGATCACAACTATGACCAACACTTGGTCTGCAACACTTACCGAGAGCTCGTCTCGTGATCATATCAAAACATCGTCGTGACTTCTCACGACTATCTCATAGTTCACGTCACCATATTCTTGTTATCACATCTTTATTTACCAACTTAATTATTTTAGGTTTATCCTCCATTTCGACCAAGACCTGATAGTGGGACCTACTACGAACTGTTGCTATCGATAGACTTTATATACACTCTGCAGAGGTAGCACACCGTACCCACACCACGGAACTCATGGCCTCGTCATCCCATTCGGGTGGACCAACGGCATTCCGGCGAAACCGACCTACTGCCATGACACTCTCCCGGCCACTCCGACCCACTCCCAACTGGGCTAGTCTTGGGTGGCCCCGTGTTTACCAAAGACACAACAACCACCGTCGTGGACAAAACGTCCCTCACGGGGACCTGGTACCAAAAATCTCAAATAGGGGCACACAAGGTTATGCCAGCCTACCTGATCAGGGTAAGCACGCCCATAACCTTCCCTAGTTGGAGGCACCGGCGAGAGGCAGGACAATAGCTTGCATTAAGGCCTTCCCACGAAGGCAAATGTGGCTGCACTGAAAAAGTTCGATTTGGTGGGACTATGACTCGATCCCATCGATGACGGAGGAGGTTTGTTATTATTAAGTCATTTGAATTCCTTCTCCATCATCATGAACATGGATGCAACAATGAGCATGAAGCATACAAATGCATGAACAAAATATTGAACTTCTCAAGTGCACAACTATAGCATAAAGAACATGACAATACCAAGTAATAGCATATCAACGGTACATTATAATCCTCATAACATTTTATAACAATGACATGCAAATAAAGTAGAGTAGTGACATGGCATTATTAATAACAGCATTTTCATTAGCATGGCAAATATATCATGAAAACACAAGCATGCAAGATAGGCATAAAGGAATAACTGCCGATGAAAACGATATGAAACAACTTCAACTACACATACACAAGGTGCAAGCAAAGTCAACATGCAAGTTCGGGGCTCATGATAATAGGTTGGCTTGCCTGAGGGGTCGACAAATACTCCGGGAAGAAGTGGGAAACGATCACGGAAAGATTTGCCGGAAACAGTTCTCTCTTGGAGGGGCTATTTATGGGCAAGGGAAAGAATGGTCATTTTCACTGGGTGAAAATATTATGAAAATGACATCAACAGAATGGGCTCGACGAAACGAATACATGGGCTTTGGAATCACCTGATTCGGAGCTACGGGTAAAAAGATGTGACTGTTTAACTAGTAGGGACCTATTTGTAAAGAAAATCACTACAAACTGGCCCCTGACAAAAAAACAAGTCACGCCTTTCTCAAAAATACGCTTTCCAGAGAGGAAAACGCATTCTGGCCCGAAGAAGAGGAAGAATACGCTTTCGATGATTGAAAGCACATTATCCAGCAATACGCTTTCGCGTGGGGAAAACGACTTTGCGCCTGGGGCGCCGCCACTTATCGGATGTGGCACTTGGCGAGGCCCTTCGGTCGCCGACAGGTGGGGCCACGGGAGGAGGGGCCCGCCTGGCCCTGGCGTCTTCAACCTCCCGCTCGCACGCGCGCCGGGCAGAGGGAGGGGCTCGCCTCGACGGCGATAGCCGGCGCGTCCGGCCACCGCTCGCGATGGCCGACATACCCATGGGTTCAGGAGCGAGAGGCGCATCCCGTGGTGTTGTCAACTGCCGTCGAGGGGCACCAGGGAAGGAGCAGCATGGTGGGCGACGGAGCAGGGCTTCGGCCTCCGGCGAATGGGGAGCTCTGGAGGAGGAATGGGGTGGGCAAGGCAACGGGGAGGCTCACCGGACCCTAGGGAGGGCAGTGGTGGAGGTGGAACGGCGAGAGGGGAGCGGCATCACTGGAATCGAGTGGAGCCCGAGGCGGCAGCCATGGCTGTGATGGGGGTCAGAGAGAGGCTCTGAGCTCGAGGAGAGGCTCGGGGAGGGGGTTGTGGACTGCGAGGATGCTCGGGGCGTGCTTAAATAGCCGCGGGAAGGCTCGAGGAGGTGGCACGCGGCAGGCGACGTGTCCATGTGCCGGCATGGGGCACAACGTCGGCAGGCACGGCCAAAGTCATGGGGAGCGGCGGGAAGGCAACGAGGAGGATGCAGATGAGCGCCAGAGGCTCACGGAGACGAGCAAGGCTCGAGGACAAGAGGAGGAAGCGGACACCAGCGAGGAAGAGGACGAGCCCACGGGCACGCACTGTTTGAGCGTTGGCATGGCTCGCCGGAGAAGAAAACGAAGGGGGCCAGAGGTCCAGAGGGAAGACGACATCGAGGGGGAGCTGTTGGGCATTAATGGCGAGGCCAGAGACGGTCGGAGCAGCGCTGCCAACGACAACAGGGGCTAGACCACCATTTTGGCTGGTTACACTCGTGGTCACCTCTGGCATGGCGCGCTGTGGAGTTTTTACTGATGTAAGTTCATGTATACCGCGTAGTCCTTCCAGCGCGGAGTATTACCGTGGTAAAGAGAGGGGTAGAGACAAAGTGAGCTGAGTAAATCAAGCTCCACAAGTTTGCTGTTGCAAACTTGGCAACATTCTAGAGGTAAAACCAGAGAGGGTAAAAGGTAAATAGGTTGTCTGGGAGTCTTAGCGTAGAAAGGACTACGGTCCTGGGAGTTTTGAGGTAATTTGGACAACTATTTACCATAGTTGTTGTACACCACCAAATCTGACCCAGAAACTGAATCATGATGAAGCACTCACTAGGAGTGATGGATTGAGCTAAATCTTGACAAATCTTGATGATTTGGACATACCATGATGCTGTAAAAAGTTCATACCAAATGGACTCACTAAAATGGTACTTCCTTCACAGCTATCATTTCTGTCCAAAAACTTCAGAAAAATCCTCAGGGCAATTGGCTAGATGAAATGAGCCCAAATCTTGTGGAGATGGATAATATATATAGTAGAAGGTCTGGGAACATTATCAGCCATAATAGAGCAAGATAAAATACACTTGCTTCACAAACTAAAAATTTGGACAGAAAACAAGAATTGCTCCTGTGCTCACATAGTTCAATAAAATGAACTGAATTTGGGTGGAGGCTAATGATTTGAGATACATGAGAGGATGGAAAAGTTTCAACCCATTTGGAATCCCTATGAAGGTACTTCCTTCACCAAGCTGTGTTCTGGTCAGAAACTTTGAAAAATTGCACAGGGATCTAGGGTGAATGGATTGAGCTCATATTTGCCATCCTTGGGTTATTTATCCATGTTAATCACCCTGCCAAATTGCAGCTCAATTGGAATTAGGAATAAAGCACTTCCTTTGCAAAATTTCAGAGAAGGCAGAAACTTGCATTGGATCACATGCCAAATTTTGAACTGCAGAATCATCATATTAGGATGGAACTAGTGATTATATAACAAGGAAAAGCTCCACAATTTATGTGGAAATTTTCTCTGCTATAAAAATAGTAGTTCCTTTGGAAAAATGACAGAAATGCAATATTGGCATTAAATAGGAAAATGCATTTTTCCTTATTTAATTATGGCCAATATACTTGCCTGAGCTTGGATTAGGCATAAGTATCAACTCCACCGATTCTCGTGAATTTAGGAGCTAGCTAGCCTTTGGATTTTATTCCTCGGAAAGACAAGAAAAGGAATAAATCATAATTCAGAAATATTGCATTGGACTTAGAAATATTTTTGCATATCCAAGGTTCAGAAAGATAGGATGGTCTCTGGGAACAATTGGGAGAATCAACAGAGCAAGGAAAATGATGGCTCCTTTGTTAGCACAAAGGACCTATCCAAATTCCAATTTTTGGAATTAGGGTTTGAGAGGATTTGAGCTGATGCAAATGAGGTCTTGCCCACTGAAAAAGACATGAGCAAGGTTTTGAAAGGTTGGAAATGACAAGAATCATCTGAGTCATCCAACAAACTCAGGACAAAGATTTTGAAAATGAGAGCCAGGAAGGAATAACAGCACAAAAATTGATAACTCAATTTTGGGGCTGTTACATCGTCCATAAGTTTCTCGACGATGACGCCGGTCCTCTTCAACAAGGCAGTGGTCTGCTCCTGCTGCTCCGCACTTCCAATGATCTTCGCCCTCAGCAGGTCGCACTCGTCCTGGAGCTTCGCATTGCTCTCATTTAGTTGTCGGATGATGCCGGTAGACTGTTCAGATGAGACTTTCAGGTCATCCTGCAACCTCGCCTAGCTGGAGAGCTGATCCATCTGCCTAAGGACTAGGGCACGCATGCGCCTGTAAGAGTCCTCACCTGCTCGCGAGAGATTTTCCCAGGCCACCGCGGCAAGGGAGGACATCTCTGCTGCATTCGCGGCACGGCGGGACATCTCTTCTGCTTCCGCGGCGCGGCCGGACCAGTCTGTTGCATCAACGGCCATCTCCCTGGTGGCAATCTCTCGACCCAGAACTCACGCTGGCTATGGTAGACGCAAGGGAATGATGATGAATGACTTGTTTGTTTTTGTGGATGAGGAGTTGAGGAGGAATGTGCAGTCATCTTGGAGTAGTAGTATTTATAACCGAGTAGTAATACACTCCTAAGTGGGAAACCGTTTAGGTTTTGATCTATGTGAACAGGTTTGCAATTTGGAGTGTGACTGGACGCGGCCTCCCTGTTCTTCTAAAAAAATGTGACAGAACGCATGCTCAAAATTTACTAACGGTTATAAGTGTGGCACTATTCCCGGAAGGTGTAACGTGGGCAAGTACGCCTTCTCGGCCGCGTACGTGGCGTTTGCACCATAGGGTGCACCGCAATAGGCAATGTCAGCACACATCTTGTTCCAACAACCGTGCGTGCTCGTTATTACCATCGCGCATGCTTCTTTTAATTAGAATGTGTGTGCCCATCTAGCGCACACACATTGATCTATCTAACTTTTTCAGTTTGTTGTGGCTAATCGCAAACAGTTCATCCATGTGAAGTGTATGCCATCAATCGCAGACACTTTGATCTGGCTGGCCTGTTTCTGTTCTGTTGCCTAATCGCAAACAGTTAATCCTTCTGAAGCATATGCCCTCAATCACACACACCTTGATCTGGCTGACCGTTTCTTTTGTGTTGCCTAATCACAAACAGTTCATCCGAGTGAAGCGTTTGCTGTATATCGCACACGACTTCATCAGGCTGCCCGTTTCTTTTGTTCTGCCTCATCGCACATGCAACTAAAATCTGAACCGTGTTTTGTGGCTCCGCCGTCGCAAACGTTTTGCACCTTTTTTACGGTTCTTTTACACCACCATTCGCGATTATTGCATTGCACACAGTTTCGTTGAAGGGTCTCTGATCGTAGTGTCGTGTTAGCAGCATCCTGAAGTAGTGTATAGTAATTAACTACAAGATGTAATCAACACTACTAGTCACCCACAAGCACCAATCTATAGTTCCGATAACAAGATTGAACACAAGAGATGAACTAGGGTTTGAGATGAGATGTTGTTGTTGAAGATGTTGATGGAGATTGCCCTCCCCAAGATGGGAGAGTTGTTGGTGATGATGAAGAAGATGATTTCCCCCTCTGGGAGGGAAGTTCCCCCGTCGGAATCGCTCCGCCGGAGGGCAAAAGTGCTCCTGCCCAAGTTCCGCCTCGAGACGGCATCACTCTGCCCTGAAAGTCCTCCCCTTAATTTTTTTTCTAGGTCAAAATGACTTATATACCAGAAGATGGGCACCGGAGGTGGGCCTGGGTGAGCACAACCCACCAGGGCACACCTGGGCTCCCGGGCGCACCCAGGTGGGTTGTGCCCACATGGTGGGCCCCCTATGGTACTTATTTGCTCCAATATTCATCATATATTCCATAAAAATTCTCCATGAAGTTTCAGCTTGTTTGGAGTTGTGCAGAATAGGTAGCCTGACGTAGCTTTTTCAGGTCCAGATTTCCAGCTGCCAAAATTCTCCCTCTTTGTGTGTTCCTTGCATATTATGAGAGAAAAGGCATTAGAATTACTCCAAAAAGCATTATTATGCATAAAAACATCATAAATAATAGTAGGAAAACATGATGCAAAATGGACGCATCAGCTTGTAATCCACGTTGCAGAGGCAGTTGTCGACAGTGAGGTTGAGGAGGACGTGGGGCTAGAGGGGGTGCCACGGCTGGGAGGAGGCCGATGATGACGAGAAGCATGTCGTCGGGGAGGCCGCTTATGAAGTCCAGGCTCGCCGGATGCGGTTTTGGCTTGAGCCACCTCCGCTTGTTGGCTGCCTCGCCGTCCATCTCAACCGGTGGCGACGCTGGTGTACACGTGTGCTGGTGTGTATTGTGTGCTGGCTATGCGCGAGTGCGTCCTTGTGTTCATGCCGCCACCCAGTGGTGAAGTGTAGGCGAATGCGTCCTTCACATGGAAGAAGTGTGCCCTCAATTTACTAGCGTGTGGGGTGCTACCCCGAGTGGTTTAAACTTTATTTACTTCATCGCGTGTCAGATGGGCCTCTAGTTTACTTATTTTCACCCACTGCCACATGGGCCAGCACACGAAGATAGAGAACACGAGCTGACAAGGCAGCATGTGGACTAGTTGACCGGTGAAGTAAACAATATACGGAGCTATACGCTGACACAGTGACCGTATAATCCCTCGGTATAGAGAGTTCGAGTGAGAGGGGAGGCCCTTGAGGGATAGTAGAGAGAGAAAGAGCTACTCCCTCCGTTCGATAATGTAGTGCCTATATTTTTTTAAAGTCAAACTTTTGAAACTTTGACCAAGTTTATAAAGAAATTACTTATATCTACAATACCAAATATAAATGATAGTATGAAGTAAGTAAATGCTGTGATGAATCTAATGATCGTTCCAGATGTAAATGTTTTTCTCCACACAAACCTGGTCAAACTTTTTTGAGGTTTGACTTTTCAAAACATCCATATGCTTATGGACGTGAGAGAGTACCTAACTAGAGAGAGAGTGTGTGTGTGTGAAATAGAAAGAGTGAGTGAAAAAAGTGTGTGTGCGTGTGTGAAAGACACATGGACAACACACGATAATGTAGAGAAAAAGTGTGTGTGTCTTATGCAAACATATCACACATGCATCTTCGACAGCGGAAGCGGGGTGAGGAGATAGTGTGTGGTTGTTTGCAACCAAGAGAGAAATACCCCTAGCACGTGGCCAAGAGAGGTCTGACAAAACAAGGGAGAGAGGTCGAGAGAGACGTATCGAGAAAATGCACACATGGGGAGGAGACAGTGTCTGTTTGTGGCAGAGAGATCCCCTGGAGATCGTGATGGGACTACATGGGTGGGATATCGAGTGACAAGGTGTGTGCACGATAGAATATACCCCGAGATATATCGAGATAGACGTATGGATGGAAGGAGACAATACGTGCGTTCCTGATGGCTAGTGAGAGATAGTCATACTTAGGGGGGAGTGTGTGCACCTATGATGGAGTGAGGGATTATGGTATTTAGGGGGGTGTGTGTCACATAGAGAGAGAACAAGGGAGGAGAGTGTTAGATGGGTCTATGTAGCGCGAGCGAGATATGTGTATGTGTGAACCAGGGAGATATAAAGTTTGAGAGAGATAGAGGAGCCCCGATATGACTGAGTGGTGCGTCAGATAGCTGAGAGGGGGAAAGAGATATTCCATCTGCTCGATCAGTGCATATAAATTTTTTAGAAGTCGAACTTTGGAAAGTTTGACCAGGTTTACCCAAATATTATTTATATACAATACCAAAGATACATTATATGAAACTACATCTCATGATGAATCTAATGATATATGTTTGCCGTTCTAGATGTAAATGTTTTTCTCCACGTACATGGTCAAACTTTGTGATGTTTGACTTTTCAATAATTCTATATGCTATGGACCGAAGAGAGTGCCTAAGTCGAGAGAGGTCAAGTGCGTGTGAATGAGAATGAGTGAGTGTGCAAAAAGAGTGTGTGTGTGTGTGAAAGAGAAAGGGACAACAAACCATAAATTAGAGAGAGAGAGAGTGTGTGTGTGTGTGTGTGTGTTCGTTTCTTATGCAAACATATCACGCATGCATCTCCGAGATAGAAAAGCAAGGTGAGGACATACACGAAGATAGCTAGTGTGTGATTGTTTGCAACGGAGAGAGACACCCCTATAGCACATGTCCAATAGAGGTCTGGCCAACAAGGGACAAAGGTCGAGAGGGACGCATGGAGAAGATGAACGCATGGGGAGGGAGAGAGGGTGTGTTCGTGATAGAGAGATCCCCTCAAGGTCGTGAAGGGACTATATGGGTGGGAGGTCGAGGGACGAGGTGCGATAGAAAGATGCCCCGAGAGAAGTCAAGATAGACCATGCACATGTTTGTGATGGAGACTAAGAATTAGCTACTCATATACATATAGGGGGGACTGCGTGTGCCTACAATTGAGTGAGAGACCATCATACTTGGCTAGGCGTGAGATTGTATGTGTGTGTGTGTGTGCGTGTGAGATGGAGAGTGTTGGTGTACAGAACTAGGGGCACATTTTTGTACCCCTTAACCTGTGCGTGGGCAGTCAGAGCCACGCCCATGGCCACACCAAGCAGAGTGGAGGAGGTGAGCCAAGGTAAGACTGAAGCCCAAGACGATGCAAAGCAACGACAAGGACCAAGGCCACAGGAATCAGATGGGTGAAGCAGGTTTCCCTGGCAAGGATCCTTGCCGGGGCGGCCTCAGCGGCCCCGGCAAGACCCTTGCCGGGGCATCTCACCCACCCCAGCCGAGCGAGCCACCCTCGAGCCCACCAACACTCAACACATCTATTGGGACAGGGCTCGGGAGGCACCTCTGTGGTGGCATGCAGATCTTTGTGAAGATAAAGAATAGTCAAGATCAAGCGAGGATGGGAAGGCAGCAATCCTCGCCGAAGGAACCCACAAGACCCTCGGCAAGATCCTTGCCGGGGACGCCTGCACGCCACGGCAAGACCCTTGCCGGGCCACCCGGCAAGACCCTCGCCAAGCACGCCAGCAGGGCCACCATCAGGCCCGCACCAGCCAAGTCTCCGCCGCCGTTCGCATACAACTGTCGACCCAACCAACTGGGCAGACACCTACGTGGCAATATGCAGCCCTTCGTAGAGGCTCCACCACCGCGCCACCTCAGCTGCCTGCCTGCTTACATGGCACTGCATGCACCGTTGGTCAGGGCGCGTGTCGAAGCCTGGAGGAGCGGCGAGGACGGGATGGGCCTCGCCCCCGTCCCCGATAAAGTGAGAGGACACCTAAGAGATGCATTAAATGCACCTTGTCCTGTAATATGAGGGATAACCTCGTAGCACTATACCCTTTCCACCTCCTGTGTGCCACTGTGGCAGCCCCTTTCACCTATAAAAGGAGGCCCGAGGAAACCAAGAAAAGGACTCGGCTTTTTGGAGCTTGTTACGCCTCGTAGCTAGCTCAAGAACACAGAATACAGCCACCAAAGCAGGAGTAGGGTTTTACGCATCCTCGCGGCCCAAACCTGGATAAACGAACCGCGTGCTTCTCTGTCAGACCCGCTCTTCTCTCAACCCCGCGCCTCGCAACCGTAGTAGGGATTCTTGTGATCCCATAGGTATCATTTCCCACCGACATCTTTGGCGCGCCAGGTAGGGGGTGCGCAATTGTGAGAATCGGTTTTAGCAGTTGAGTGGGTGTTTCTTTATCGCCATGGCCCCTAAGAAGAAGACGGCCACGGCGATCGGCTCGCTGGGGGCCGAACAGCCCGTGCCGGTGCGGACGAGCAGCGGACCGGTCGCGGACAGGATCCGGGCCGCGGTCCGCGAGCACCAGCACCACCCAGCCAGTCGGAGCCTGGCGAGTGGCGTCGTTCGTGCACCAGACGACCGGTTGCATGCCGCCAGGCCAAGGGACGGAGTTGGGCCCCCTGTAGGCGGCGCGAGGCCCTCCGGGGGTGTCGTCGCGCCGACTCCGGGCGGTGCGGCGACCTCCAGGACGCATACACCGGCGACCACCGCGCGTTCTTCCCATGGTGTGCGCGCTAAGCAACGTCACCACGTTGGTGACCCTGGGCACTGCCGTGGGAAGAGCACTATGCGTCATCGACAAGACAAAGGAGTCCACCACGCTCGCCGAAGCACTGGTGAAAATGGCGCGCAGCTGCTGGGTCGTGACGGAGCGCCTTCTAACATGGTTAGAAGTCGAAGCGTACCACGATCCACTCAGCTGTCGCCGCCACCCACGCCAGCGGAGGCCTTGGCACGCGCGCAACTGCTCCTCGACTTCCCTCCTCCTGCGGAGAAGCTTGATTAGTGGAGGGCCACCATCCGTAGCCTCGTCGCTGTCGCGAATAAAGACGATCCGCGATCGGCGAGGCCCTCGGCTCGGCGCTCCACCGAACCACCACATGCTGGTGCTGGGAGGACCGGGGGAGCTGCGGCCACAGTGCACTCTCCTCCTCGCCAGCCGCCGCGGGCGTCGGCCCGTCGCGATAACGCTGGTGATAACATCTCCATAGCGTCGTCCGATCCACGGACCCTCCGCGACCAGCGCCAGGTTCTTCGGGAGCGAGCCCACGAAGATGCTCGAACCACCGTCGAGCGCCGGCGCGAAACGCACCGCCAGTCGGACAAGCGGGCGAGACATGCTATGGACCACCCTGCACCGGGGTAGCCTGGCGGCCTACCTTGCGAGGTGGGCTGCCCCGCTTTTACCCGTGAGCTAAGGCAATTCTAGTGGCCGTCTCACCGCACGTTCAAGCCAGACGTCGGTGAGAAGTACACCGGCAAGACCCATCCGTCCGAGTTCCTCAGCATGTACACCATCACCATGCAGGCCGCTGGGGCTCACGATGACAAGGTGCTTGCCAACTACTTCCCACTGGCGCTCAAGCCCAATGTAATGTCTTGGTTGATGCACTTGTCGGAGGACTCCATCTCTTCCTGGTCAGATCTGTGCCATGAGTTCGTTGGTGCCTTCATAGGAGGCCACCAAGCTCATGGCGAGGCTAGTGATCTGCATATCATTCCACAGAAAGAGGGGGAGACTCTGTGCAAGTACATCCAGAGATTCAGCCGGGTGCAGTACAACATCCCCGACGTTCATCCCGCCGCAGTGATTAGCGCGTTCCATCAGAACGTGCGCAATCGCAATATGCGCGAGGAGCTGGCGATGACCAAGGTAAAGGATGTGGTCGAGCTCTACGTTCTAGCCGACAGGTGCGCCCGAGCTGAAGAGGGAAGGAAGTACCCCGGCGAAGACGCCGGCGCGGATACCGACTCTACCGATGAGGACGCTGCCGCCCTGACGAAGAAGGGCTGGCGTCGCAATAAGAAACGCAAAGGCAAGGCCGTGCTTGCCGTCGAGGGATCCGACGACACCGGTGCCGGCAAGAAGGTCAAGGCAGACACCCCTGGCAAGGAGATTGCCGGGTGTGCCGCCCGCCGGGCCTTGGCGGCCACCGACAAGCCAGGGAGCTCCGACAAGCAATACTGCAAGATCCACCGCACCAAGGGTCACGATCTGCAAAACTGCCGACAAGTCGAGCTGCTTGCTGAAAAAGCAAAAGGCTGAGTACGAAAGGCGAGACAAGGAGAAGGACCAAGATGGTGCCGGGGTATCCGACAAGAAGCGTGGGGGCCAAGGAGGCCGCCCCGGCAAGGACAACCAGCAAGAAAGGCCCGCCCGGGGCCGCGACAAGGAACAAGAAGACGACGATCATGACGAGGACGATGAGTCCGGTGAGCAAGGGTTCCAAAAGGCTATGGAGGCCATGTGCGTCGATGGCGACGCCTCGCTGCATGCCTCTCACCGACAGCTCAAGCAGTGGGCGTGAGAGGTTACGGTGACGGAGCCATCGTTCGACGCTCAAAAGCCCCTAAAATGGTCCAGCACGCCCCTCATCTTTGACGCCGAGGACCACCCTGATCGCACTACCGCGGTCGGGTGTTTGTCGTTGTTGGTTTCGCCAACAATACGCAACCTCAGGGTGAACAAGATGTTGGTTGACGGCGGGGCCGGCCTGAACCTGATCTCGCCTGTCGTGATCAAAAGGATGCAAATCCCTGATGGAGACCTCGAGGAAATGGGCACGTTCCAAGGGGTCAACCCGGGGAGGAGCCAGCCGAAGGGAAAGGTCACGCTGCCCGTGACCTTTGGAGGAGAATTGAACTACAAAACGGAGAAGATCGTCTTCAACATGGCCAAGATCCCTTTGCCCTACAACGGGATCCTCGGCCGCCCGGCACTTGCCAATTTCATGGCGGCGTCACACTACGCCTACAACATGCTAAAGATGCCCGGGCCGTTGACCATCATCTCCGTCCCCTACGACAAGAAGGACGCGCTGATTTGCGCCAAACAACTCTACCGAGAAGCAGTTGTAGCAGCTGCCGTCAAGGCACCTGCTCCTGCCGCCGAAGGCCCGGGAGGAAAGAAGGAACCCGGCAAGACCTCTTGCACCCACTCCGGCAAGCGCACCTCCTCGGGGTGTTGTGCTACCGATGAGGACGTGCCGGAGAGCTCTGCCGACAAGAGCAAGAGATCCAGAGCCGAGCCGCCACAGACCAAGAGGGTGCCCGTCGCGGAGGGCGGCATGGGAGGGGCCTTCACTATAGGCTCCACCCTTGACAGCAAATAGGAAGGCGAGCTCGTCACCTTCCTGCGGGCGAATGTCGACGTCTTTGCATGGCAAGCGTCTGACATCCCCGGTGTTCCCAGGGAGGTGATTGAGCTCCACCTAGTTGTCTGCCCCCACGCACGGCCCGTCAAGCAGAAGGTCAAAAAGCAGGCTCTCGAGAGGCAGGAGTTCATCACAGAGGAGACCAGGAAGCTAGAAGCGGCACGTTTGGTGAGAGGGGTGCTCCATCCGACGTGGTTGGCCAATCCGGCAGTGGTGTGCAAGTTGAATGGGAAGTGTATGCTGTGTATTGATAACACAGATATCAATAAGGCTTGCCCTAAGGACCCCTTCCCGTTGCTGCGCATCGACCAGATTGTTGACTCCACGGCCGGGTGTGATCTATTATCATTCCTCGATGCCTACTGAGGCTACCACCAAATCTTCATGACAAGAGAAGATGAAGAGAAGACAACATTCATCACCCCATGTGGTACGTATTGCTTTTTACGGATGCCTTTTGGGTTGAAGAGTGCTGGCTAAACATTTGCAAGAGCGGTCCAAATTGGTTTTGAACCTCAGCTCCATAGAAATATGGAAGCCTACATGGATGACATAGTAGTCAAAACCAAGGATGGGCCGACTCTTGTGCAAGATCTGGAGGAGACATTTGCCAACCTGCGCAAGATCAATCTCAAGCTGAACCCTGAGAAGTGCGTCTTCGGCGTCCCGTCCGGCAAGCTTCTCGGGTTCTTCGTGTCACAGCGCAGGATCGAGGCAAACCCAGACAAGATCAAGGCTATTGAGCAGATCGAGGTGCCCAAGCGGATCAAGGATGTGCGTCGGCTCACTGGTTACGTTGCCGCCATGAGCCAGTTCATCTCCAAGTCCGCCGAGCGCGCCCTTCCCTTTTTCAAGATCTTGAAAAAGGTGGGCCCAATGGAGTGGACCCCAGAAGCCAAGGCCGCGCCTGCAGGACCTGAAGAAACACGCCGATACTAGTTGCGCCTAGACCATAAGAGCCGTTGTTGCTGTATCTAGCGGTGACGAATCAAGTGGTCAGCGCCGCACTAGTGGCGGAGAGGGAGGTCGACGTGGAGACAGCAATGGCGGCAGGACCAGCAGAGGGCGAGCCGAAGATTCCTCCAGCAGGGCCCGGTGCCAACGAGGCGCGGCCCCCGTCAGAGTCTGGTGCCACCAAGGCGACGCCCGCACGGTCGAGTGAAGTGGTGCCCAAGAAGAAAGCGATGCAGCACCCGGTTTACTTTGTCAGCTCCCTCTTGCAGGGGGCTAGGTCAAGGTATTCCGGTGTGCAGAAATTGCTCTTCGAACTCCTTATGGCCTCGAGGAAGCTGCATCACTACTTCCAGGCCCACGAGATCACTGTCGTCACCCGCCTCCCGTTGCAACGGATACTGCACAACCCAGACGCAACCGGAAGGATTGTGGAATGAGCCTTGGAGCTGTCAAGCTTCGGCTTAAAGTTTGAGAGTACCTCGACAATTCAGAGCAGAGTCCTGGCGGAGTTCATCGCGGAATGGACCTCGACGCCTGACAAAGAAATCCACGAGACGACTCTCCCCGACAAGGAGGGGGAATGCAACTGGGTCATGTACTTTGATGGAGCCTTCTCGCTGCAAGGCGCCGGTGCCGGTGTGCTGCTCGTCGCACCCATCGGAGAGCACCTCAAGTACGTAATCCAGATGCACTTCCCCAGGGAGATGTCCACCAACAACACCGCCGAGTATGAGGGATTGCTTGCCGGTCTCGGGATCGCGGCAGACCTCGGGGTCAAGAAGCTCATCGTCAGGGGTGACTGCATCTCGTTTTCAGGCAAGTCAACAAAGACTATCAGAGCCCACTAATGGAAGCATACGTGGATGAGATGGGGAAACTGGAGGAACGCTTTGACGATATCCAGGCGGAGCACGTCCCCCGAGTGGGGAACAACGTCGCCGGTTACCTATCGAAGCGTGCCGCATTCAAGTTACCTGTGGAACCAGGTACCTTTTTGCTCCGGGTAACTCAACCATCCGTCGATCCATCAGCGGGGCAGAGCAAGAGGAGAAAATCAGGTCCCGACAAGTACTTTCCTACCGAGCCCCCCGGGGCCGCCAGCAAGGGTACCGCCGCGGACGCTAAGCCTTCCCAAGAGTAGGCTCCGGCGTGGGCGCAGCATACCGTCCAATTCCTCCAGACAGGGGAGCTTCCTGAGGAGCAGGAAGAAGCAGAGAAAGTAGCCCGTCGGTCCGCCCTGTACCAGTTCGTCGATGACGTCCTGTATCGGAGAAGGCCGAAAGGTGTGAAACTCAAGTGCATCCCCCGGGAGGAAGGACTGGAGCTGTTGGCAGAGATACATGGAGGCATATGTGGCTCCAACATAGGGTCGAGGGCCCTTGCCGGGAAGGCGTTCCAGCAAGGTTTCTTCTGGCCCACCGCCCTCCAGGATGCAACGGTGCTAGTCACGAGGTGTGAAGCATGCCAGTTTCATTCAAAGAAGCTTCATCAACCAGCTCAAGCCCTTCAAGCAATCCCTCTCTCCTGGCCATTCTCGGTCTGGGGGCTCGACATACTGGGCCCCTTCCCTCGCGCCGTCAGGGGCTTTGAGTACTTGTACGTTGCAATCGACAACTTCACAAAGTGGCCAGAGGTGGAAGCAGTGAGAAAGGTGACTGCTCAGTCAGCTGTCAAGTTTTTCAAAGGACTAGTCTATCGTTTTGGTGTGCCAAACAGAGTCATCACCGACAACGGCACGCAGTTCACAAGCCATGCCTTCATGCAATACATTCAAGACCTCGGCAGCAAGGCCTGTTTTGCTTCCGTGGCGCACCCACGGAGCAACGGCCAAGCGGAGAGGGCAAATGCTGAAGTGTTGCGAGGCCTGAGGACAAATACTTTTGACAAGCTGCACAAGAGCGGAAGGCGCTGGATTGATGAACTGTCGGCGGTTCTTTGGTTGATCAGGACGACGCCAAATCCAGCTACCGGCCAGACACTTTTTGCCCTGGTATACGGGGCAGAAGCAGTTCTCCCCATGGAACTCATATACAGGTCACCTCGAGTGCTCGCTTATGACGAGCTTGAGCAAGAGTCGTTGCGCCAAGGTGACGCGATGCTCCTTGAGGAAGATCATCTTCGGGCGGTTGTGAGAGCGGCACGCTACCAGCAAGCCTTGCGCCGCTACCATAGCCACAAGGTTCATGCCCGAAGCTTTGAGGAAGGCAACCTTGTTTTTCGGCGTGTTCAGTCGGCCAAGAATTTCAACAAGTTGACGCCGAAGTGGGAAGGCCCTTATCGGGTATTACGAGTCACTAGGCCTGGCGTAGTCCGCCTGGAGACCGAGGATGTCGTACCAGTGGGCAACTCTTGGAACATTGAGCATCTTCGCAAGTTTTACCCATAAGGCGCGGCTTGCCGGGCCTCCCGGCAAGCCACCTTTTGTACGAGCTTTGTCGCAAGGCATGTGACCCTTTGTACAGAGCCAGGCGCAGACCATGAGCGAGAATAAATGAAGCGCTGGCGCCCTAAGTTATAGCATGCATGCTAGGTCGAGTCTCGTCCTTGGTTAGGGTTGATAGTGCTTAGCGACGGCTAACCCCTAGCTTAGAGGTCGAGTGCCCGTATTTCTGTTCTTCTCTGTCTTCTTTGGTTCGCAGGACACATGAATATCCTTGTCAAGCTGCTTTGGAAGAAAGGGGACGGACCGGCATCCAGGCCCCGGCAAGCCAGTATTGTCGGGGGCTACAAGAGTAAAGATCCACCTGCGGCAAGCCAAGGTTGTCGGGGGCTGCAGATTGAGATAAGTTCTTTATCCCTTATCATGTGTTTCGCAATGGACTGAGGTATGTGAAACCTCATTTTCTCCTTAGGCTACCATGCTCCCCTCACTCCGGACCCCGGGACTTGTTTCCTGGGACCGAGTTTGGTCGTAGTCGAGCGATGTGGGGGGACGGCAAGGCCTATTGCCGGGCAAGAAAACATTTATCTTAAGGGTAACAAGGATTTACTCCTTATCATGGGTTTTACCTACGAACGAAAAACCCGGCAAACATCCCTTTTTCATTGAAAAACATTTAGGTACAGTTCATACGAAATGAAAAACGTGAGCAAGGGAATTACAAGTTCTAAAATCAACAAAGGCCCGAAGGCTTATAAGACTAAAAAAGATAAGATGCCCGTAATCCCTTTCTTGTCCCTCTCCTCATGAGGCAGGTCAAGGAGGCGAAAAGGGCAAAAGGGGCGCCTAGGCGAGCTACGAGTGGCCGAAGACACCATGAGAACATCTTGGTGGCTGTCCAAGGGCTGGATGGTGATGGCGGCGCCGGAGGCAGAGCTTGAAGACGAGGCGGCAGGACATCAGTACGCGTCGAAGGCGTCAGTGCTCGCGTACTCTGACTTGACGGCCTTGCCGCCCGCCCTCTTCCTCTTCCGCAGCCTCCCAACGCCAGCCGCCCAAGGAGACGACCCCGAGAAGTTCAAGGAGCCAGCAGCACGGATGATTGGGTCGCCGATGCCGCACAGTGCGGCGCCCGACGCCTAGTCGGATCCGTCATCCTGCCGCCCGCTAGCCTCGTCGTCGCTGTCGCTGTCCTCCTCGCCACTCTCGCTCGAGGAAGGATCTTCATCGTCGGAAGAGCTTTCCACGCAGCACCTTATGCGAGTCCCGAAGTGCCCGAAGATCTTGACGGAGAGGAGGCCACCTTCCATTAGTTTGAAATGGAGAGTGAGCCCCTCCGTCAAGCTGTGAAGACGGGCGAACGTCTTCCACCCTCGGTGGAGATACATGACGTGAGGGGCGGGGAACTCGACATCAACCCATGTGCCGCTGATCCCGCAGCCCCTCATGTGAAGCCGCAACGACTACGGCGGATCCAGCTCCATCTCCTGCGCAAATGGAGTCGGGAGACGAAGGCAACGGCGCGGCGGCCGGCGTATCCTGACGAAGAATTCACAAGGGTTGTCCCCAGCATGGCCCTCCATCGGAGGAGGGACTGCTGGCAGGGGCGAGGCCGGCGCGCCACCCCGTCCTCCTCTTCCCTGAGCGCTGTGGCCTCTGCCCCGGCCTCGCCCACGGCCTCGCCTCCTCCCCCTTCCCCTCACAGCCGGCTCCGCCACCACAGGCGCAGGAGGAGGAGGAACGCGTTGTCGAGCGGCGACCCTCGCCGCCACCGTCGAAGGACCGAGATTCCCTTTCTCCATGACGAATGGAAGGGAGGAGCAGAAGCAGAAGGAGGGAGAAGATGGAAAAATGCGGGATGCCACCCCCCTTCCCGCTCTTTATAAAGGAACGGGGGTGGGGCTTAGCCGTCCCACCCGGCCAATCAAGACACGGGAGGCGCAGGGAACCAGGACCGACCCGCTGCTCCAACCAGCGACGGCCCGGTTTTCCTCCTCCACCGTTTGCCACCCCAAGCGCATGGGAGACGCGTGGCCGGCGTGCAGAACCGAGGGGACAGATGAGGCGACCTCTCCCCACCCCGTGATCATGGGGAGTGGATGCCCTGAAAACCGTGCCTCGGCCCCATCCAGTAAATGAGCCGCGCCTCCATGCCTCCCTCATTTTACGGGGAAGGCGCGCGCTGCCCCTTTACTGCGATGTGACGCATGCGTGCGAGAACCGCCCCACGCATGCTGCCCATGTCATGCACGCCCCCTCCATGCCGCGCCGCGCGCGCGGGTCGTGGGAAGCACAGTGCGTGAAAAATCTTACGACGGTAAAAACTGTCCCGCCTGCCCGCGCACCGTTTTGGGCCTGACCCAACAAGGTGTCGTGCTTATGTGTGGCCCAGGCCCGGGGCTCCTGTCGGTGTACAAAACAAGGGGCACATTTTTGTAACCCTTAACCTGTGTGCGGGCAGTCAGAGCCACGCCGACGGCCACACCAAGCAGAGTGGAGGAGGTGAGCCAAGGTAAGACTGAAGCCCAAGACGATGCAAAGCAACGACAAGGACCAAGGCCACAGGGATCAGATGGGCGAAGCAGGTTTCCCGGCAAGGATCCTTGCCGGGGCGGCCTCAGCGGCCCCGGCAAGACCCTTGCTGGGGCAGCTCGCCCACGCTTGTCGGATTTCGGGTTCCGGCAGACCCTTAAGGTTCGAACTCTGGGGTGCATGCGGAGATTATGCCCTCTACCTCTCCGTCTCGCAAAGATCTAACTACTGAAAGAACAACACAAGAGACACAGGGTTTATACTAGTTTGGGCCACCATTGTGGTGTAATACCCTACTCTAGTTTGTGGTGGGTGGATTGCCTCTTGGGCTGATGATGATGAACAATACAAGGAAGAACAGCCTCGCGAGGGTCTGTTCTTGGCTAGGGGGATGAACTACTAGGAGGAGTTCAGCCACCCTTCTCTCTCTCTCTCTGCTGCCTGAGTCTTTCTAACTGGTTTCCCCCTGATGCAATTGCTAGATGCTAGTTGCCAGATGCCTCTACCCTGGGGGTGTCTAGTCCTATTTATAGGTAAAGGCCCTGGGCCTCTTCCCAAATATTGAGCGGGAAGGGCGCCAACAATTGGCCAATTCGAAGGGGAACATCTAGTACACTTATCCTGACTAAAGTTGGTCCTCGCCTGCCAAAGGCCCTGTGGTGACGCCGTTCTGGGCACCACGATGA
Organism: Aegilops umbellulata; assembly: GCA_032464435.1. Classification (NCBI taxonomy): domain Eukaryota; kingdom Viridiplantae; phylum Streptophyta; class Magnoliopsida; order Poales; family Poaceae; genus Aegilops; species Aegilops umbellulata. The sequence continues at coordinate 271,021,080 of CP136054.1, read as the reverse complement.
CCTCCTTCCCACCGTTGGACTGGTCTTGGTCTTGTTGCACCGAAATGGATGCCTTTGCTTGATCCTCTCGCCTGTGCTTGCCCCCTTTACACCAAAGAGGAAAGGGAGACACTGCACGGACTGGCGCCCGCCTTGTCGGATTCACGGTTCCGGCAGACCCTTAAGGTTCGAACTCTGGGGTGCGCGCGGAGATCTTGCCCTCTACCTCTCCGTCTCGTAGGATCTAACTACTGCAAGAACAACACAAGAGACACAAGGTTTATACTAGTTCGGGCCACCATTGTGGTGTAATACCCTACTCTAGTTTGTGGTGGGTGGATTGCCTCTTGGGCTGATGAGGAAGAATAGTACAAGGAAGAACGACCTCGCGAGGGTCAGTTCTTGGCTAGGGGATGAACTGCTAGGGGGAGTTCGGTTGCCCTTCTCTCTCTCTCTAGATGCTGGATTCGATCAGATCCTCGATCGTTCTCGCTCTCCTACCCTGTGGGTGGCTAGTCCTATTTATAGGCAAAGGCCCTGGGCCTCTTCCCAAATATTGAGTGGGAAGGGCGCCAACAATTGGCCAATTCAAAGGGGAACATCTGGTACACTTATCCTGACTAAAGTTGGTCTTCGCCTGCCAAAGGCCCTGTGGTGACGCCGTCCTGGGCTCCATGGTGACCTCCTTCCCACCGTTGGACTGGTCTTGGTCTCGTTGTACCGAAATGGGTGCCTTTGCTTGATCCTCTCGCCTGCGCTTGCCTTCTTTGCACCAAAGAGGAAAGGGGGGCTCTGCGCGGGCTGGCGCCCGCCTGGCGCCCTTGGTCGTCATGGCTTGCGTCAGGGGAACCTCGTGAGGTACCCGCCTTGATCTCTCCGCCTCCTCGTGAGCCAGCCTAAGGAGGCCGTGCTTGAGAAAGCGTCGTGTCGTCCGCCTCGCTAGGCTTGGCCCCTCGCGAGGGTCTTGAACCTTGTGCTGATGAAGATGGGTCATGCTGGGCCCCCATTTGAGCCACGCCGCAGGCCGCAGGCAGGCAAGTCTGGGGACCCCCGTTCCTAGAACGCCGACAGTAGCCCCCGGGCCCAAGGCGCGGACGGACTTGGCCGTGCCGAGAGGCGAAAGGGCAAGGGCGAAGCACCACGGGCCCTAACAGCCTGCGGCCTTGGGCGCCGCGTGGCGGTTGATTGGACGTGGGCGCTTTTGCAACTGCGCAGGATACTAAAGGCGTGGCATCTGCTCGGGTTTTGTTCTTCTCCTTCTTCATCTGCTGCCCAGATCCCCTTTCTTGCGCTTCTCCTTCCTTCCTCCAAGCTTCCAGATCTGCTCCACTCGCTCGACCCAGGTAGCCATGGCACCTCGCCGGGCCCCGGCCGAAGCTTGGTTCTCGCCTGCTTTGGATTCGCCTAATGTGTCGAAGGTGAGCCTCGCCCTACTGCACCGGATGGCTGCGGCGCAGGGCATTGACGGGGCGCAGATGTTCAAGGTCGGCTCCGATGCCCCTGAAGGCCAAGGGAGCACCTTCTATCCTTTCTTCGTGAGCTCCATTGCAGCGGGCCTAGTGCCTCCTTTCTCTGAGTTCTTTCTCGCCGTCCTCCGCCATTACAACTTGCAAGCTTTGCATCTCCACCCCAACTCCATCCTTCTCCTGGCGATCTTCGCCTACTACTGCGAGGCGCACGTGGGGGTGCAGCCTTCAGTGGCCTTGCTGCGCCACTACTTCTACCTCCGGACCTCCAAAGGTTCTCCTTCTGCGTGTGCGGGCTTCGTCGCGTGCGGCAGCTCCATGGCCATCTTGAATCCAGGGAAGAGGATCGAGGGCTTCCGGAGCAAGTGGGTATTGGTTGACGCCGGGTGCGTCGACCCTCGGTTGGCCCTTCCCATGGAGCCGGACGTGAGCTCGGAAGACTGCTGCCGGGCGGAGCTCACGGATCCCCGCGCGAAGTCGATGCTGGCGAAGATGGACGCCAATCTGAAGCCAGCCAACATGGCGACGGCGAAGCTGACCGGGGCGTCGTTGCTGAGGGAGTTCCTGGAGCACCAGCTGGCTCCGCTTCGGCAGTACTCTCCCCCGATGTGGAGGCCTCACCCGAGCCCCGCAGCCGTGGGCGAAGAGGACGTGACTGCGGTCCTCCAGTCCCTGGTCGGGGGCGAGCAGCAAGGCTGGAGGGCACGCCTTCACCCTGTTCCTCCGCGACGATTGGGAGCAAGTGGTGGAGTCCATGCCCGTCTTCAACGGGGACGGGCTCGTGCCCATGGTGGCTCCCGAGGACCTGGTGAATGTGTCTTCCGGCGACTCCAGTGGAAACGGGGCCGAGGAGGAGCAGGAGGCAGGCCCCGACTCCGAGGCGTCTGTTGGAGAGTCCAGGGCTCCCCCGCTCCAGCGCAAGCCCCGCGCTCTCCGCCTTTCGCTGAGTGATGATGATGATGACGACGACGTGCTGGGTAGTGGGAGCTCGCCCCCGGTCCCGAAGAAGGGCAGGACCGGGTTGATCCCCCGCGGGTCCGCCCTGACTCCGGGGCGAACCGCTGACGCGCCTTCTGCTTCCGAGGTCGACCCTTCCAGCCGGCTCTCCGGCTTCAAGTTTGGCAGGAGACCGCTGGAGCTTTCTTGCAACGACCTGTAAGTGCTTGATCCTTGGTTTCTTGTTCCGCTGACGAGGCTTGACGATTATTTCTCCTGAGCAGGCTGGCGCCCGTGGCGAAGAAGCTGAAGGGGGCTCCTGAGGCCCCAGCTGCGGCGACACCTCCACCTGCAGGAGAGGGCGACCGCGACGCACAGGCTCCTCCTGCCCACTCACCTTTGCGAGGCTTGGCTGATCTGGCAAGGGCCGCAGCCCCCATGGCTCGGTCGACCCCAGAGGTGCCCTTGCCTGGTGCTGCTGCTACGGCTAGGGAGGCGCAGCGGACTCCGTCTCGGGATACTGCAGCCTCGCCGCCGCTACCTTCTCCTCCCGTTCCGCTGGCTGCTGGTTCCGCGACTCCTCCTGCTGCCTTGAAGCGCCCTGATGCTTCTCCGCCTTCTTCTTCCATCCTGGAGCGAGCTGTTGCTGGGCTGGATCGACTGCGGCAGGATCTTCTAGGCGCCAACCCTCGCCTGGTGGCCGGGCGCCTGGAGCTGGCCTCGGGGTGGATTCGCTCCGACGCCTCGATCCGGGCAGCGCTGGTTCAGGCCTCGACGGCATGTGACGAGGAGAGGGGGGCTACCCTCGAGGCGAAGGCTGCCCGTGACGCGGCCCTGGGAGAGGCGGTTGGCATCCGCGGCCGCTGCAAGGAGCTGGAGGACGAGTTGCAAGGCCTTCGTGATCAGCTTGCAGAGGAGACCCGCCTTCGCCAAGAGCAGGAAAAGGGGGTGAAGGCTCACGAGGCGGCGCTCGAGGACCGGGAGGCGAAGCTCAAGTAACGCCGGAGCCACCTAGGTGCGTTGAAGAAGGAGCTGGAGACGATGAAGGCCGAGCTGGACACCAAGGCCAGGGTCCTTGCCGAGGATCGTGCGGCCTTCGCGGACATGGAGAAGGATGCCCGCGCTTCACTGAAGACGCTTTACGAGAGTGGCCTGGATTGCCCGCTGGCTGGCGACGGGGACGGCCCCGCCAAACTGCTTCCCTTCTTGGTGAAGGCTCTTGGAGATGTCGCCCTCGGACTCGTCCCCATGGTCGAAACCGAGGCGCGTGTCCTGTCTTCCACCGCGCTGACGCGGGTCTTCGCCCATGTCTACCTCCGCGACCCCAGCGCCGACCTTGACAGCCTGCTGGAGCCGGTGAGCGGCGAGGGCGCCGCTGCTGCTGTCGAGGCCGTGAAGGGGCGCGCAGAGGCGCTGCTAGGGAAGTTCCGGGCCTTCAGCACCAAGCCGAAGCGAGGCGCTGCCGGCTCTACTACCCCACAAGGTGAATCCACTCCACGCGACTCCGCTGCCGACAAGTGACTCCACTATCGTTCCTGTCCTTCTTTCGATTCCTACACATGCACGACGCCTCGAGGAGGCATTTAAATTTGCGTTTGGTACCAAGGCGACAGTATGGGTTGTAATATTCACTTTTAAGTTCCTTGAATTTTTATGTTCCTCTTCCCTACTTGCTTATGTTCTACGCCGGCAGGGCCCGGCCACGCACATGCCTCACCCAGCATCAGCCCCGACCGGAAACCAGGACGGGACCAAAGGAATGAGGGGCCATGTGACAAGTTAGGCTCCTGAGTCGCGATGCTCGGGAGTCCCCCTTAGCGCACGAACAACAAGTAGGGAAGCGCGATGTAGGTGCGTTTCTGTTCTATGTCTGCAGAGCCCGACCCCGCGCGTACCTCACCCAGCATAGCCTTTCGGAACTAAGGAGTGAGGGGCTACGGAGCCAGTTAGGCTCCTGAGTCACGATGCTCAGGAGTCCCCCTTGACGCGCGAACAGCAGGTGACGAGATGAAATGCAGGCGGGGCTACCGTTCTACATCTGCAAAGCCCGACCCCGCGCGTACCTCACCCAACATAGCCTTTCAGAACTAAGGAGTGAGGGGCTACGGAGCCAGTTAGGCTCCTGAGTCACGATGCTCAGGAGTCCCCCTTGACGCGCAAACGGCCTTCGTACCTTGGCTCCGCTCGGGGAGAGACGCGCGATGAACCAGGCCCGACGGGCCTGGCTGGGGCGTACGGCTGGGCGTGACCCAGTCGTAGCCCCCGTGCCCAGCCCCCTCGCGCGGCGCTCCCGGGGGGAGGCGTTGCGATGAGGCCGGCCACTGAGCTCGGGGCTCCCTAAGGTTAATGCGGCCCGGAGGCCACCCTCAGTTGTTTATCACCAGTGCGGAGCATAGCGCTTTCGTATGTGTACGGGCATAGCCGCTCCTCGGCAGTGTCGTCAGCCAGCGCGGAGCATGGTGTATTTCCACTGGTACGTGGGAGGGGGCTCCCCTCCGGGAGGAGCCCCCGGGGCGTGTACAACCCCGCCCTGACACGTGGCTGGCACGATAGAGCTAGGTGAGGTGTATCTGGGCACCCGTGAGCCAGCGCGGGACTCACGAGGCCCTACCTCTAGGCGGGTTGCGCCTGGCACTAGGCCGTATCTTGAGATGTGTTCCTGCAAAATCTGGTTAGATGCTGGCACTCTACGTCCTCGGGTCCCGGCCCTCGAGCTTGTCTCAGCCGTTGCTGGTATGCCAGGTCGCGATGCCGTGGACAAGGCCAGAGGGTGAGGGCTGGAGAGCCAGTAAAATCCCTGAGTCGCGATGCTCAGGCACCCCCCCCCCTTTAACGTGCAAGTGGTCGACATGAAGAAGAAGAGGTGCCGCGGGTGGCATCGAGTAATCAAGCATGATGCATAATTGGAAATAAATGCGGAAGGGATACATGCCGCTGGGCCTAGCCCGAGTGGCCTAGGGATGATGCAGCCCGAGGGGCGCCCCCAGCAAAGCAAGCTAGCAACTGAAAAGATAAAAAGGGATACATGCCACAGGGACGGACCCACGCGGCCTGGGAATGACGCAACCCTGGGAGGGTGCTCCCAACTGGGAATGAAACTTGGAAGATGTCACCTGAAGATGTCGTCGGGGCGGTGGCGTTGGTGCAGCAGACTCGGTGGGCTGCGGAAGCCGATCCTCACGAGCCCCCAGGCCCAGGGGCCTCGGGAGGCTCCGAAGGCACTGGTGGCTCCTCGTGAGCAGCCTCCATCTCCGCCAGGGCTGTGGAATGCCTATCTTCTTGCGCCTCCAAGATGCTCTCATGATGCGCTGGTACGCCGCAGCCACGCTCAGCAGGCCATAAGGCATGCGAACATAGCTGTGGGGTGGTCCTCCGCAGCGCCCCACTTGTGAGGGCCAGAGGCGCTCCGCCGTGGCGATCTGATTGAGCCCTGGTACGTCGACGCAGACACGCAGCCCACCATCCTCTCCTGGATGGGGAGCCACAGCTGGTGGACGACGGCAACCTCTCATGATCCTTGACTCCTGTAGTTCTTGAATGGCCTTGCTAACAAACTCCTGCTGGTTCGACCTTCCTTCCCTGGATTCCTTTCGAGGGAAGCATGCCTCGAAGCACGCCTCCACATGGTGCCCAAGCGCCTCCCTCGTGACCTTGGCGAGGTCGGTGGCCCTCCAGGTGAGAGCCCCCGAGCCCTGCCTGAGGAGGGCGCCGGGCGTGCTTTCCTATGCGATTGAAGGAGGGCCCCCCTGGGCTGACGCGGGCCTCGAAGGGCCTGCCTCCTGAGGGGCTGAGCCTGACGTTGTCTTCTTCTTCTTGGGGGTGGTCTCAGGAAGCCTCCTGCTTCCGCGATCTGGGTCTTCGAGTGACGCGTCCTGAAAGGCTCGCTCCAAGGCACACACTGCATCCTTCTCCTGGCATGGCACCGTGATGACGCCGCCACTTCCTGGCATCTTGAGGACGTTGTAGCCATGGTGAGTCATGGCCATTAACTTAGCCAGCGCCGGGTACCCGAGGATGGCGTTGTACGGCAGGCGGATGTGGGCGATGTCAAAGTCGATGAGCTCGGTGCGGTAGTTGTCGTAGGTGCCGAAGGTGACTGGGAGGCGGACCTGCCCGATTGGGACCGTGGAACCGTCGGTGACTCCGGAGAAAGGCTTGGTTGGCTGAAGCTGGTCATAGGGCACTTGGAGGCTGTTGAATGTTTATACGGACAAGACATTGAGCCCTGCCCCTCCGTCGATGAGGGTCCTGGTGACCAGAACATTGCTGATGACTGGGGAACAAAGCATCGGGAGGACTCCGGCTGTGGCTGCGCACTTGAGCTGGTATGCTGAGCTGAACATGATGGTGCAGGCCGACCACCTGAGGGGACGCGTTGCTTTGAGCTTGGGGAGAACTGCATTCACTTCGCGAGCAAACTGCTTGAAGATACATTGAGAGGCTGGGGCTTGAGCTCCGCCCAGGATGCAGGCGATGGCGTGAGGCTCCTGGAAGCCCCCAGCCCCCTCGTCTTGGTGGCGGTCTTCATTCCTTCTTGGCTGAGGCGGCAACGGTGGTAGGCCTGGGTGGCCATGAGGGCGATCCTCACGAGGCTGATCCCTCCAGTCCCCCTCGCGAGGCTGGTCACGCCAGCGGTCCTCACGAGGTTGGTCACGCCAGCCTTGACGTGGGCCACGATCTTCCCAGCGTCCCGGGTTCCTTCCTCCTCCTCGGTCGTAGCCCCAGTCAGCACGGTCAGGGCGTCGGCCGACTCTTCCTTCTCACACGACACGGAGTTCTTGGCATTCATTGGTGTTATGGGTGTGGAGGTCGTGGTACACACAGTACCGGCTGCCCCTGGAGGATTCAAGCAGATCCTTGCCCCGCTTGGTGTCCGACTCTGCCGCGAGCACGGCAGCCCCCTTGCGCTTCACGTCCTTGGCCTTGGGCTTCTTCTCTTCTGGGTCTGCGGCGGGCAGCTCGAGGAGGGAGAGGCGTCCCTCCTCAGCTCTGGCGCACTTGGTCGCTAGGTTGAACAGCTCCAGGGAGGTGCAGAGGTCTTCGTGCATCGCCAACTCCTCCTTCATCTTGACGTCGCGCACGCCGTCAGAGAAGGCCGAAATGATGGCTTCTTCAGACACCCTGGGGAACTTGAGGCGTGCACTGTTGAAGCGCTGGATGTACTTTTGCAGGGTCTCTCTAGGTTGCTGCTTGATGCGCCGCATGTCTCTCACGGCGGGAGGCCGGTCGCGGGTACCTTGGAAGTTGGCGATGAAGCGAGTACGCATCTGGTCCCAGGAGGAGATCGTGCCTGGGGCCAGGTTCAGGAGCCAGGTGCGAGCACCTTCCTTCAGCGCCATGGGGAGCCAGTTCGCCATGACCTTTTCGTCCCCGCTGGCAGCTTCGATTCCCAGCTCGTAGAGCTGGAGTAACTCCATGGGATCAGTTGTGCCGTCGTAGCGAGGAGGCAGGTCCGGCTTGAACTTGCCGGGCCACGCGACGCTACGCAGCTCGGGGGTGTAGGCGCGGCAGCCAGCGGTGACCGCGGGAGGTTTTGGTTGAGGGAGAGCTTGGCCTTGTGGGTCCCCTTGCGCTGCAGCTGGGAGCAGCGCGGGGTCTTGACGTGCGGGAGCCGGAGCGGGGTCTCGGCGAGCCGGGGCTAGGAGCGCCTGGGCGGCCTCTTGCGGTCGCGGGACTTCTTGGTAGCTCCGTTCCTGCTGGGCCGGCGCATGACGGAGCGGGTTCTGCCCAGGAGCTGCGTGCCTTGGGGCCATGGCATCTTCTTGGAAAGGAGGCGGCTGGAATGCCCCCGTGGCTTCATTGCCCATGCGGGGCGGGGTGCGGCGCAGCGGTGTGGAAGGCGCGGGAGAGCCCCCTGCGGCGCGGACGAGCTCGGCGACGCGGTCGAGCCACTCCTCGTAGACGTCGTCGACGGGGTGGTAGCGTAGGAGCTCGTTCGCCGCGATGTGCGCAGCCCGAGCCTCCAAGGGCGCGCGAAGCGCGTGCGACGAAGAACCGGCCGGGGTGAGCGACGGAGTGGCGGTGCGGCCATCCCGCCGCACGGACGGGTGATGAGAGGATGCTTGCTGCTCGTTCCCCGCCGGTCCGGTGGCGGCGTTGACGGCGGGCGACGGGGAACGACGAGGACGCCCACCGACGGGGGCCGTCTGGACGGCGCGGGAAGCGATGGCGGCCCGGCGCTCGGCACGGGCCCGACGAGCGTCAGACATGGATGCGACGGTCGGAGGAGAGCGGAGCGGTGGAAGACTGATTTCGGCGCACCCCTACCTGGCGCGCCAAAAGTCGGAATCTGGGTTCCGGCAGACCCTTAAGGTTCGAACTCTGGGGTGCGCGCGGAGATCGTGCCCTCTACCTCTCCGTCTCGTAGGATCTAACTACTGCAAGAACAACACAAGAGACACCAGGTTTATACTAGTTCGGGCCACCATTGTGGTGTAATACCCTACTCTAGTTTGTGGTGGGTGGATTGCCTCTTGGGCTGATGAGGAAGAACAGTACAAGGAAGAACGACCTCGCGAGGGTCAGTTCTTGGCTAGGGCATGAACTGCTAGGGGGAGTTCGGTCGCCCTTCTCTCTCTCTCTAGATGCTGGATTCGATCAGATCCTCGATCGTTCTCGCTCTCCTACCCTGTGGGAGGCTAGTCCTATTTATAGGCAAAGGCCCTGGGCCTCTTCCCAAATATTGAGCGGGAAGGGCGCCAACAATTGGCCAATTCGAAGGGGAACATCTAGTACACTTATCCTGACTAAAGTTGGTCTTCGCCTGCCAAAGGCCCTGTGGTGACGCCGTCCTGGGCTCCATGGTGACCTCCTTCCCACCGTTGGACTGGTCTTGGTCTCGTTGCACCGAAATGGGTGCCTTTGCTTGATCCTCTCGCCTGCGCTTGCCCCTTTGCACCAAAGAGGAAAGGGGGGCGCTGCGCGGGCTGGCGCCCGCCTGGCGCCCTTGGTCGTCATGGCTTGCGTCAGGGGCACCTCGTGAGGTACCCGCCTTGATCTCTCCACCTCCTCGCGAGCCAGCCTAAGGAGTCCGTGCTTGAGGAAGCGTCGTGTCGTCAGCCTCGTGAGGCTTGGACCCTCGCGAGGGTCTTGAACCTTGTGCTGATGAAGATGGGCCACGCTGGGCCCCCATTTGAGCCACACCGCAGGCCGCAGGCAGGCAAGTCTGGGGACTCCCGTTCCCAGAACGCCGACACGCCTGGCACCCTTGGTCGTCATGGCTTGCGTCATGGGAACCTCGCGAGGTACCCCGCCTTGATCTCTCCGTCTCGTCGTGAGCCAGCTTGACGAGGCCGTGCCTGAGGAAGCGCCGTGTCGTCCGCCCCGCGAGGCTTGGCCCCTCACGAGGATCTTGGGTCTTGTGTTGACGAAGATGGGCCGTGCTGGGCCCCCTTTTGAGCCACGCCGCAGGCCGCAGGCAGGCAAATCTGGGGACCCCCGTTCTCAGAACGCCGACAGTAGCCCCCGAGCCCAAGGCACGCATGGACTTGGTTGTGCTGAGAGGCGAAAGGGCAAGGGCGAAGCACCGCGGGCCCTAACAGCCTGCGGCCTTGGGCTCCGCGTGGCGGTTGAATGGACGTGGGCGGCACTGTTCCCCCACGCTCCCTTATTTTGCGCCCTGCTAGGTGCACTCGCAGTTGTACACAACCGCTCCCCTTCTTGTTGCTTGACCGTCCCCTATTCTTCCTCCCTTCAAACTCCGACTCTTGTCTCCAATCCCATCTCACATCTTCCCCCTCCTTTCCATCGCCATGGCTCCGATGAAGAAGGAGAAAGGGAAGAAACCCATGCCTCCATCTCGCTCGCCGCCGTCGGTGGCCCCCGCCGTCGGCCGATCGATCATACTCAATCGAGAGTGCCTGGATAAGCTCAGCTTGGCTCTGGCCACCATCTTCAACGAGTGTGGGAGGACGACGGCCTGGTCTACGTCTCACTTCCCCACTGACAGGATAATCACTGAGGTTTATTATTTTGCCGACGCCTTGTGGGCGGGTCTGGTTCCCCCCTTTTCCGATTTCTTCAAGGCCGTCCTCTCTCATTACCAGATCCATATGATGCATCTGGGTCCTGAATCCATCACCCTCCTTTCGGTCTTTGCTTTTGTTTGCGAGGCGATGATGGGCATCCCTCCTTCCGTTGCCTTGTTGCGCCACTTCTTCTCTTTGCGCCTTGCTGACCCCACTCAATGCTCAGCGTGTGTGAGCTTCATCGCCGCGCCTGAGACTGCGGCCTCAGGGATCGACTTCAAGCTTCCTTCGCCTTCAGCTGGGTTCCGCGAGCGGTGGTTGTACGTTGATGTCGGGGTGCCCAGCACCCTGCTGGCGAAGCAAACTTCGCCGGCTGTACCCAATTCGGGCTGGGGCTAGAAGACGCTCGAGAGCCCCCGGCTCGCCTTCGTCTGGGGCCGCTTCATGTTCTTGAAATCGCTCGGCGTGACAGCGCCCAAGGTGGTGAAGGAGTTCCTGTTGCGCCGCATCGCCCCTCTCCAACGCCATTCCCGCCGAATGTGGGCTTTCAGTGGGCATGATGATCGCATGAGGCTCCAGGAAGAAGACCTGATGCCTGGGGCGCTAAGGAGAGTGCTCTTGGTCCTGACTGGTGACCCAAACCCGGGCAGCATCCAGCAGGGAGGGGCCCTGCTGTATCTCTGCCAGAACAGGGATGACTTTGTAAGGCAGGTGCCCTCCTTTGATGAATGGGGGTTGCGCCCTGCTGGCTTCCAAGGGCCTCGCGAGAACCCTGTGGTGGTGACTGCCCTTCCGATCGGTCAAGGCGAATCCTCCTCGAGTGGTGGAGCAGGGAGGCATGAGACGGCGGAGGCCGAGAGGGCTCCCGATGAGGTGACTGCGCCTGGCGATGCCCTCGAGGGGGCAGCTCCTGAGACACGCGCTGCTGAGGCTGAGGGCGGCAAGCAGCCGCTCCCAGCGCCTGGGGCCGAGGCTCCTGAGACCCGGGCTGCGTCTTCTGGCGAGGCTATTGATAGTGCGCGTCAGGCTGGCGCCCCTGACGCGGATCGCTTTGATGCTCCGTCTTCATCGCGGGCTGACCCCTGCGCTCTTCTCTTGGGCCGCTTCCGTGTGGACTTTGAGGCCCTCCGCAGGAAAAGGGAGGCCCTGGGTGATGACTTCTCTTGCCGCTTGCTGAAGCGCCGGAAATACTTCGCTACTGACGAGTAAGCCTTCTCCTTTCCTGGCTCCTGATCCCCTTGTTGCGTCTACTGATCCTTACTCCGCAGGCCTCTTCCGGCCGAGCTCGTGGGAGTCGCTGAGGCGCCGCCTCCCTTGGCTTCGTCTCCCCCGTCGTCCCCAAGTGCTCCGAGCAGCACTGCTCTCATGGTGAGGGCGAATGAAGGGGCGGACCGTCCCGAGGCGCACTGCGGCCCTTCTCTTCCCGCGATCTTCTTTTGCGAGCCCTCTCTTGGCATAGCCGGCCTGCCGTGGGCTTCTCGTCTGGTCACGGGCTGCGACTGGCTGAGGCGGCCCCTGTGCCCTTCTTCTGGAGACGGGCTAGCCCCAGGCCGGGCTTCTGGTATGGCACACCCGGCCATCGTGAGGGCGCCAGCTCCCAGCCCCCTGCCCGGAGGAGGAGCGATGGTTCGTGGCCCCCGGCGCTTGCTTGGGGCTGATGATGGTGTGGAAGACGTGCTTGAGCGTGCTCGGGAGCGCCGTGCTCGCCGCCAAGAGTTCCTTCGAAGGGCGATTGACGCAGTGGACCTGCTTGGGGAGGAGCTCGCTGGTGAAGACGCGCGACTGGAGGCCGAGGGTTTGCGCCTGGCCGCAGGGAGGCGTGAGCTGGAGGCTGTCATCGCCCTCGCGCGCCGTCAGCGCGACCTTGATGATGAAGAAGCGAAGGCGTCGCTGGAGGCCTCGCGGGTGGCCCGATCCCAGGCCGCTGAGGAGGCCCTGGGAGATGACCGACGGCGAGAAGCAGCGGAGGAGCGGGCTCGAGAGCTCCTGGCCCGATGCCACTCATTGGAGGAGCAAGTGGAACTGCGCGAGGCGGCCCTTGTGTCGATGAACGTGGCCTCTGGCGAGCCAGCTGAGCTCCAGAAGCGTGAGGAAGCGTTGACGCTGGAAGCCACCGAACGCACCCGCGAGTACGAGTGGCTGGAGACGAGGGAGCGCCTGGTGACGCAGGCGGAAGATGAAGTCGCCGCACGGGAAGCACGTGTCCTGGAGGAGGTTGGTCGTCGGGTGGCGACGGCACACCAAGGCCTCGAGCGCGAGTTCGAGGGGAAGCTACAGTTGATCCGGGTCGAGGCTGAGGGAAGAACCGCAGCCCTGAGGGCCCAACTGGATGAGGCGACGCGGCGGGCCGACGCTTCCCAGGCCGCCCTTGAGGCAGCGCAAAAGGAGTCGGCTGCCCTCCAGGCCTAGGTGCTCCGTCTTTGTCAGTGGGTGGAAGAGGCTGAGGCCGTCGAACATCAGAACGCTGATGAGATACGCCAGTGGCAGGTCCTGGAGCACGTGCACGGCCCCATGCTGGCTACGCTCAGGGAGAGGGCTAACGCAGCCTTGGGCAACATCTGCGAGGCGGCTATCGGCAAGCCGCACACGATCAACTACGCCGGCAACCTGCAGTTCTTCACCGCCGTGGTGACGCAGCTGGAAGCGCGGTCGGTCAGGGCCGACAGGTTCGTGGAGGAGAGGAGCCGCGCCCTGCTCGGGCGCGCCTTTTCTCGTGTCTTCAGCCATCCCCGGGACATGGATCCCCACTTCTACTTCGACGCCGCCATCACCCCAGTCCCCCAGGCCGTCCGAGACGACCTGGCGCACTAGGTGGAAGACAACATGGACGCTCCTGTCAGGGCCTTCGCTTCAGATGACGACGACATGATCGTGGCTGCCGACGAGGGCGGTGCGGTGGACGGCCCTGATGCCGCTGGCGGCGACGCAGGTAGCGATGGCGAGTTCAGCGATGCCAGCGGCGGCTCGGGAGGTGCTCTTGAGGGCGCATTGGGGGATTTGTCCGAGTGAGTATGTATCGCTCGTGTCTTTTTACCCTGCACGAGTAGAACTCAGGTGTTTGGCCTGATGGCTATGAGAGCATTTTGGGGAGGGGAAGCCCCTCATGTAAAACCTGTATACATCGTATTAGCAGCTATTATATTGCGCGAGCACCCGCGCCTGGCGGCTGGCTGGTTTACCTTTGTTTCGCGCAGGCCCCGAGGCAGCTCGTGGGAGGACGTGGTGTCCTGAGTGTTCTCTAGTTGAAATCGTAGGACGCGCAAGCGTCGCCGGCGAGGGGCTTCACAGGCGCTGGCCTTCTTCACAGGCTCCAGGCCTTTTCCCGCATGTGATGGCTTCACAGGCATTCGCCTTCTTCACAGGCTCTGGGCCTTTTCCTAGACGCGATGGCTTCACAGGCATTCGCCTTTTTCACAGGCTCTGGGCCTTTTCCTAAACGCGATAGCTTCACAGGCATTCGCCTTCTTCACAGGCTCTGGGCCTTTTCCTAAACGTGATAGCTTCACAGGCATTTGCCTTCTTCACAGGCTCTGGGCCTTTTCCTAAACGCGATAGCTTCACAGGCATTTGCCTTCTTCACAGGCTCTGGGCCTTTTCCTGAAAGGGCATCCTCCGTAGGCACCGAAACGTCCTCCCGAGAAGGAGCAACAGCGGCAGTCTGGGCTGCGCACGAGCTAGGCCTGGCCCGGCTCGCGAGGGGCTCGCGAGGGGAGGCAGCTGTGGTGGAGCGGTTACCAGAACGCGAGAAATGGCTCGAACGAGACTAAGCACCCCGTCCCTGAACACATGCAAATCTCAAATTGGAATCCAACTTAAATCCAGCAGGGGAAAAGTTACAACCAAAGAAGAAGTCAATGAAAACAGGCAAAAGGCCGCGTCCGGCACCTAATCTAGTCTTGGACGTCTTCTCACCAGCGCGGAGCTAAGTGCTGTCCACTGGGCGTGGGAGGGAGCCCCAGGGCCTGAGGCCGGCACCCCTGAGACTCCGAGGCGTGTATAGCCCCACTCATTATTACGTGAGAGTGTCACGGGGCGGCGAGCTTCACAGGCACTGGGCCTTCTTCACAGGTACCGGCCTTGCTTCATATCGCCAGACGAGGGCCCCGCCTTGCGCCACACTCTAGTGCCACCAACGACGACCGGAAACCAGGACGCCGCCGGTGGGGTAGAGCGGTCGCCAGCGGTTCCCCCGACGACCACGGGTCCTCCGCCAGGGGCAGGCCCTTAGGCGCCTCCCCAGCGGAGGGCCTACCTCCTAAGAACGCCTTGCTCCGAACGCCGCGGTGGTGATGTGGGATCCCTGCCCCTCTCCTGCAGCCCCCTACGCCCTCCTCCCGACGGGTAGGAGACTGTGGGAGCGGGGCAGCTGCTCGCTGCGGCGACCTGCACCTCCGGCGTTCCATGATTAGCGTACGCCTGCTCTTGAGGAATTAGTGGTACCCGATAATTGTCGCCTCCAGCATGGCCGGTGGAGCCGTCCCGGGGCTCCTGGAAGAGCTCAGCTTCTGGTGTCTCGTCTCCCCAGCTTGGGCTGAGAAGCGAGCCTTGTTCGCCCTCATGAGCGTGCCCTTGGTCCATCATGTGGGGCACGTATTCTTCTGGCGCTGCCACCCCGAAGGCTGAGCTGTAGTGCTCCATGTGCCATGCGGCGCTGCTTGACGTGCCCACCGCGGGGTGGTAGCGCGGCTGCCCGCTGGCGCCGTGGGCTGCGCCGAGCCCCTCTCCCTCATGCGCCGGGGGCGGGGGCAGCGCCACCGCCAGTCCGGCGCCGACGAATTCGCTGGTGTTGGGGTAGCCCTGAGGCCCGCGGGAGCGTGCGGGTCCCCCGCGCATGCCGCCCTGGGCTTGAGACGGAAGCTGGATGCAGAAGGGGTGAGCCCCCGAAGCGGCAAAGCCCAGGAGTTCGGCGACCCACTCCAGCAGCACGTCGCGGCCGCCTTCCAGCTGCCTACACTGCAGCAGCTCTCGGGCCACCGTGAGCGCGGCCCTCGAGTTCGCTTGCTCCCGGCGGGTGTACGGTGTCGTGGTCGCGGCGTGATTGGAGGCCCTTGCCGCTGACCGCGCTTGCCGCGGCGTGAGGGTTGTTGAAGCCTGTCCGCGCCGCCCGCGGCCCGCAACGCCCTGCGGACCACGAGCTGCCTGGGGCGTGGGGTCGCCCGAGGCGGGCGGGCCACGCCGCCCATGGATCTTGGTTGCCCGCCTGGTCGCCGGACATGGTGATGACGATGCGACAGGACGCGGAGCGGTAGAAAGGTGGATTCCGGCGCACCCCTACCTGGCGCGCCAAATGTCGGATTTCGGGTTCCGGCAGACCCTTAAGGTTTGAACTCTAGGGTGCGTGCGGAGATTATGCCCTCTACCTCTCCGTCTCGCAAAGATCTAACTACTGAAAGAACAACACAAGAGATACAGGGTTTATACTAGTTCGGGCCACCATTGTGGTATAATACCCTACTCTAGTTTGTGGTGGGTGGACTGCCTCTTGGGCTGATGATGATGAACAATACAAGCAAGAACAGCCTCGCGAGGGTCTGTTCTTGGCTAGGGGGATGAGCTACTAGGAGGAGTTCAGCCGCCCTTCTCTCTCTCTCAGCTGCCTGAGTCTTTCTAACTGGTTTCCCCCTGATGCGATTGCTAGATGCTAGTTGCCAGATGCCTCTACCCTGGGGGTGGCTAGTCCTATCTATAGGCAAAGGCCCTGGGCCTCTTCCCAAATATTAAGCGGGAAGGGCGCCAACAATTGGCCAATTCGAAGGGGAACATCTAGTACACTTATCCTGACTAAAGTTGGTCCTCGCCTGCCAAAGGCCCTGTGGTGACGCCGTTCTGGGCTCCACGATGACCTCCTTCCCACCGTTGGACTGGTCTTGGTCTCGTTGCACCGAAATGGATGCCTTTGCTTGATCCTCTCGCCTGCGCTTGCCCCCTTTGCACCAAAGAGGAAAGGGAGACAATGCGCGGACTGGCGCCCGCCTGGCACCCTTGGTCATCATGGCTTGCGTCATGGGCACCTCGCGAGGTACCCTGCCTTGATCTCTCCGCCTCCTCGTGAGCCAGCCTGACGAGGTCGTGCCTGAGGAAGCGCCGTGTCGTCCGCCCCGCGAGGCTTGGCCCCTCGCGTGGGTCTTGGGTCTTGTGCTGATGAAGATGGGCCGTGCTGGGGCCCCTTTTGAGCCACGCCGCAGGCCGCAGGCAGGCAAGTCTGGGGACCCCCGTTCCCAGAACGCCGACAACGCCAGCCGAGCGAGCCACCCTCGAGCCCACCAACACTCAACAGAGAGTGAACGAGGGGGAGAGAGAGAGTTTTAGACGGGTCTATCGAGTGGGAGTGAGATATGCATGTGTATGTGTGACCCAAGGAGATGGAGAGTTTGAGAGAGAGAGAGGGAAGAGCTCCAAGAGAGCAGATTGGTGCGTGAGAGAGTTATGGGTAACAAGCCAGGGAATTTGTGTGCGTACGATGAGTGCACTCAAGATATGTAGCTTGGACTAGAGAATCATACATACTGTGCGAGAGAGACCTATACATGGAGTGTGCATGTGAACTAGAAAGACCACCAACCCACACACACACACACAGAGGGAGAGGGACCAACAAGGTTTGTGTTTGGATGCGTGCGATAGAATTGAAGATTGTCGGCGCGCGAGAGAGAGAAGGAGTCCAAGAGAGGGGGGTCGCATTTTATGCATCAAAGACTAATATAAACCATGTTTCGATATAAACTTGCATTCAAATATTTGAATTGGAGAACATGTTGTCACCAATCCACACATGAACGGAGATATGCGTATCAAACAAGTTCATTAATTTGACTTTCAACATGTTCATGGAGTACTATAATATTTTACAACATGCTACTCGATTGAGGCGTACAATTTTGGATTTAGTTCACTATTTTGACCTGGTGAACGAGCTATTTCATTGAACTGAGATATTTCATTTTTGCTTTGATTCCCTTTTTTGAGTGGATCAACTATTTGTCATATAATAAATCGTTAGCAATGAGCATGTAAAAGCACATTAGTCTCGAGCATCATCTCTCCATCTAAAAAATAAGTGGCAAGCTAATATTTCAAAATTTGATTCGAATCGACTTGGTAAGGTAGACGTGGATGCTCGTTCTCCCAAAATTTGAACAAACCGCTAAACACCCTCTGCTCGATGGAATTTGCCCGAGCAAATAAATGGGAGACGCGAAATTACCGGCCTATGTGGGACATGCATCAATTGGCCCATTGTACATTGAGGGTAGGTTCGTAACTTCATCCAAGCGCGCCTTCTCCTCGGTCGAAATGACATGTGACCAATAATTCATAAACCATGGGCGCCGAAACACCCTCTCCTCGCCTGAAATCGCTCGTGCCGACTATTTCAAAACATGCCCTCCTCGCCCGAAATCGCTCGCGCCCACTATTTCAAAACACGCCCTCCTCGCCCGAAATCGCTCGTGCCACCTATTTGGGAGAAGCAAAGTTAATCTACTATCCCCGACCCTCAGTACACAGACCCAAGCCCAGAAGCCTAAATGCAGGGGTAGAACTGTAACTCCCTCCCACATTTCAGACAAATGCGTCCGTAAGACATGGTTCCCCCTCCCAATTCCCCATTCATACCTCGTGGGTGCCAAATCACCTTCTTCCCGGAAGCTCCCTTTTCCCCAGCCGCGAAACCTCAGCCCCTCCTCCATGGCGCACCCCACCGCACCAAATTCACCGCTGCCCTCCTCCCCAATGTCGGAGACGATGTCCGTTTGTCGTCGTGCACTTGGTCGTGTGCCTCTTACTCCGTGTTGCCGGAGCTGCCTCGACAACGGCCGCGTGAACTGTACCGTTGCCGATTCACCCATGTCGTTGTGCACGGCGCCGGAGAGGCTCCAACTTTGGATGCGTCCAGGGCCCCAGTGCTGCTTCCCCATAGCTGTCGACCGTCGCAACATCTCTGCTTTCCTGCCACCGGTAGCCACCGCAACCGCATCGGCCTCACCGACTCGGCAGTTGGAGCTGCCTACTTCACTGGGCCGCAAGATAGGTCGTACACTCATCTCAAATCACTTTATTTAGGCGTCTGTTTTCTGAATTTTTATTCTGGGCCAATCGATTCCCAACGGGAAGCAGCACCCCTCGAGGCGGCGGAGCTCCTAGGCTGCCAATTGGCTGGTGTCTAACATAAGGGTGCGGGGGCGCCAGTTCATTGCAGAAGCAGCGCTTAGATGGCTATCTTAGAGTTGCATGGGTTGAAGGTACTGCCGCCGCCGGATCTGGATGATGACGAGTCTTTGTGGATTGGCCGGGGTAGCACAACCATGGCAGTGCGGTGGGGCGGGGAGTGGGGTTTTGGTCGGAGCTCTCACGACCACGGATGGTGGAGGCAGGCTGCTCTACCGATGGTTGCTGACTCTTCGGGGAAGATTCTGAATAGTGTCAGTCGGGAGGCACAAGACGGCCATCAAGCCATCTGGCGTAGATTGGATAGTACCAAAATAAAATAAAATCATGTGAACCCAATTTAGTCTTGAGTCAACAGAAGTGTGACCACTCTCGTACCTTACTGTTGATCTCTTAGAGTATTTCTTCAGATCAGAGATATGTGTCGTTCCTAAAAATATGCATTTTCTGCATCTTCAGCCACACCATCTTCCTTCTCACCGCAGTTGCTCCAACAAGGGAGGCATACACGAGAAGGGAGTTATAGTCCCCACTCAACAGTTCCCTGCATCGAATGCACGTGCACGACATGGACAACCACAACTACTGCAGGGCCATCGACAAGTCAGCACATGATGCTCACTCGTATGGATGGCAACCAGATAGGTTGTACCCTCATCTTACTTGTGTGCAACATTTATGGCTTTCTTATTCATCTAAGCATGGAAAATAGATTATCACATTTCATTGTATATTCTTGATGATCTATTACAGGTCTTGTTCATGAGTTAACGTTGTTCCATAGTTCAGCTAAGAGACTTGTTCTTTAGGTAATGTTGTTCCATAGTTATCATCCATCAACCAAGGCTATCCCACAGGCTGGTGATTATAGCATTATACCACTTCTAGTATTACCTATGTTGTTCTTTAATACTTTTGTGTGCCATCTAGTTAATCTCGAGTAAAAACGATACATATTCTGTAGCTTTCATTTGTGTTCTCCCTTTAGTTTTTGAGACCTGTTGCAGCTAGTTAACCCCAGTCCTACTATTTATGTCGTCTCCTACAGGCACTCATTGCACAAATCTAACTACTGGTTGTCTTCCATGCATGTCAGATATAATTGCACACACTGATATATCCACAAGAACCTCACAGAGCAATGTAACGGCCAACGAACTTGACGTCAATGATACCCAATATGATGGAACATGTAAAGGCAGTTCTTCAGAAGACTTGCAGAAAGATGATGAATCCTATTCACCCCACAAGGTCCTTGCTCTAACTTGGCTCGTGATATGGGTACAACATGCATATAATGTCCTCGAGTGCATCTACTTTGTTGCAATGCCATGTGCTTATCCTGCTAATCATGCATGTAAATATGTCATGCCTTCTGTTTTTCAATACCTATTCCATTCATATAACATGTTTTCAAATTCAAGTACTATCATTCTACTCTATCGCAATGCCATCTGCTTCTGAATATCTTATGCATTGTTATTCATCAATATGTACTTCCAGGGCCAGCCCTGAGGGGGGGGGAAGGGGGCGGACGCCCTGGGCCACCAAAATCAAGGGGGCCCGCCCCAGTATGCATGTAGGCTTTGGCCCAAATTTTTCTAATGGATGGACGGCTGGGCCTCATGCAGCACGCTGGAATGTATGCACGCAGCAAGGCAGGAGGCAGCAATCAATTTCATTCCTAAGTTGAGTAGGTGCACGCGAAAATATAGGAACTGATTGATCTCCCTTGATTCCCTTCATATTCCATCACACACGCATTCAAGCAGTAGTTCCCAATTTCCCATATGTGGCCGTCGAGGCTTCATCTCTTCGCTCGATGCTCCTTTTCTCTTTTCTCTGAATCAAATATACCTCCCTTATTCAGATCGTTAACCGATTTCAATTCTCCGGCACCATCGCAACACCGCTTTGCTCTCCGTCCATAAATGAATCAACCATCCGAGATATATCTTATATTATTGTTGGGGTTCCTAGTATTCTATAGATGAATAGCCAACACATAGGCACTGTCCAACAATTGTCAATTCTTGCAAATTTTTATTTATTTTCAGTGTTGTCAATCACATCGCGGAAATATTCATAATTTTTTGAAGACAAA
Source organism: Aegilops umbellulata (assembly GCA_032464435.1). NCBI lineage: Eukaryota > Viridiplantae > Streptophyta > Magnoliopsida > Poales > Poaceae > Aegilops > Aegilops umbellulata. The sequence goes on along the minus strand of CP136054.1, from coordinate 271,000,462 downwards.
TAATGGTGCTTCAATTACTTCATCATTGGACCTAAGGATAAAAGTGGTGCAAAAACAATTTTTGATGCACTTGGTCGCTTTGAGTTCCTAGTTGGTATGATTATTTGGCATGGTATTGTATTTGCTGTAAATAAAGTGAGCCTTCTGTTGCAATCATCAGCCATGTGCTTTGACTCTGCTTTGAATCAAATACAAGGTTTTCTTCTAGTTTAATCATTGCTAAAGGTATTGCAACTGAAATGGGTGTAGAGCCATTGTTTCGAGTAACACACCATGTTGCGTGGAAAAAACAGTTTAATGAAAGTGATTATCAAGGAGAAATTCTATAAACTGAGAATACTTTCCAAGTTAATTTTTTTTTTGGTTGATATAGCAATCACTTCTTTGAAACATAGATTTAAAGAACACATAATATTTAAAGATATATTTAGTTTTTTTATTAATCTTGGGCACCCAGAAGTCACTGAATCATACTGAACCTGAGAAATTGAAGATCATGAGATTCACTTTGCCGAATGGTGTAATGTCATATGGATATTTTCGAGCATGTTAGAGAAGTTGATGGTCACCCTAATATCTCAACTGTTTATCGCACCTTATTTATTATGCCTGTGACGGATGATAGAAGCTTTTTAAAGATGAAATTACTGAAGAGCTATCTGAGGTCAACAATGACTCAAGTGAATGTTAAATTGTATAGCAACATTATGTATCAAGAAGAAATTATTGGATTATATTGATGTCGACCTCAGTGACTTTGCATCGAGGAATGTTAGAAGAAATTTTTAAGGTAATATGTATAAATTATTTGGTATACATACTGATTTTGAATGCATTTAATGAAGTGTATTTGATAATATTTCAAAAACATATGTATATTCATTTTCATTGTTATGATGTCTATATTAAAGGCCCCAAGTATAAGTCTCGCCCCGAGAGCCCAAAATGTCAGGACCGGCCCTATGTACTTCATCTGTCTACCATACCATGTTTTTTTACATTGAAGTGTTGTTCTAGTGGTCTATTGCAATACCATCTTAGTTTCCTAATCATACACGCATTTGTTGCCTTAGTGTTTTTCTGTATGTATTCCGCTAGCATATAGTTTTACATTCAACTAGTGTTTTTTTACTCTGTTGTCCTATCGTATCCCTAGCTCTTACATCATACTCCCTCCATCCGGATTACATGTCGCGAAAATGGATAAAAATGGATGTATCTAGAACTGAAATACGCCTAGACCCATCCATTTATTACCAGATGGAGGGAATACATGTCAATATGTCATGCCTTTCTATTCTTCAGTACCTATTTTATCTCTCTATTGTAGCATGTTTTATAATTGAAGAACCTTTCTTCTATATAAGGCATGCAAGGGGAAGACAGCTATGTTAGAATCTGAAAGGTTAAAAACAAGGTCTTTGCAAAAGATCCAAACGCCAGGAGATAGTAAACCAACTCCAGTGTTCATAGATACTCCTCTAGCACAAATAAACCAAACTCCTAATGATAATAAGCAGATTCCGGTGGCCAAAGAACTAGTCTGCTCCAGTCCAGCAAAAATATGTCAACTCCATTCTAAGAAGCGTGTGCGTATCCTCGCATCATGAAATTTTATATCATTCTGATTATATTTTCTACATGTTTCTTACCCATATGTCTTTTAGAAAATAAACTTAAAGGATAGAAGACTTTCTACACTGGGATCGTATTCGAGGAAAGTATCTTTCTCTGTGCTCCAATGCTGATGTAAGTACCTGTTGTATATCACTATATTTTTATATCAGCATGTATTTTGTTAATCGGCATGAATCCAACCTTTATCTGATCTAAATTTAGTTGTAGCAAAATGTATAATTAAAGGCGACAACGCTGATTTTTGTAAGGAAAACTGCCTGGTAGTTTTGCATACTGAGCTGCATGCGTGTACTATCTCATATCATGCACATTACTAAATTGTAGTGTTGTTCTGGTTGCCCATTCATTCATTGTGTCAATGTTGCTATCGTATTACCTTACCTTGCAGATGATAGTTGTGCCATATTGTGTTAATTTGGTGTAGGCTGGTGTGGTCTGATTGCCCAAACGTTCGTTGTGTCAATGTTGCTTTCCTATTATCTTACCTGGCCAATGATAGCAATGCTAGTGTGTTAATTTGGTGCAGGCTGCTGAAGATAAGAAGACAAACTCTGAAAACAGCAAGGCAACCCCATTGTTTCTTTCCAATAAATCTGGGCCAGGGAATATGGCAATAACTCTTGATTAATCTGTTCAGTTCCCCTCCTAATTTATATTATGATGCAGTGGTTGAGACACTCTCCACTATCAATAACACAAGCCTGCCAAAATCGCCATCTGAATCTGTTTAGTTTCCTCTGTCTCGAATGCAACGGAAAAAATGTATGTTTGTGAACCAGTTACTAGCTGAAGCAATGATGGAAATCATGGAGGAATCAGAGGTGCACATTCTTGCGCAACAACAACTGATCAATGTTTTCAGAGACAATGTAGCAAAGAAGGAAGAACTTGCTCACATGCTTATGGGCGTCATCCGCACTGAGGTTGCAGATTGTGACATTGTAGATCGTTAGATTTTGTTCATTTATTTGCACTGGCATCAATCTTTGATTTCCCAGTGGATGTAATTTCCTATAATATATGCTGAATGTGCAACATTTTTCCTTGTATGCCATACCTTTGGTTAGCGCGCCTTGCATCCCAGCTAACTGGTCGCTAGGAAGCTAAAAAAGCAGTGAAATAATTAGTTACCACGAACAGTCGTGGGCCCTATATGAAGGAAGCAGCCACGCCCTTAATGGGCTCGCAGGGGCCAAAATTCTCATAGGCCTTTGATTAATCGGTTTTGGTCCTATGCATAATTGCTCGTCGTAATGGGCTGAAATTACCTAATTGGGCCTATAGACATGTTCGAACTTTAGTGGGCCCATTAAGTTAATGGGCCGTAACCAGGCCAAAAGCTCTATTGGGTCGCTATAATTGAAACGGGCTGACAGTTAATGCTCGGCCCTGTTACCTCCTGGGTCGTTAACAGGTCGACATCGAAGTGGGCAACAGGTGGGCCCATTTGATTTCACGGGTCATTAACATGCCGATACTAAGGTCAGGCTACATATGGCCCAACTATATTGTGGGTCTTTAGCAGGCCGAAAGAGATAGCAGGCTTGTACTGGACCATGAAGAGCATGGGCCGCTAAGAGGCCGAAATCCAGGTCGTACTGTATACGGACCAACTGTGTGGTGGGACTTTAGCAGGCCGAAAGAGAAACTGGGCTAGTATTGGACCATGAAGAGCATGGGCGGTTAAAAGGCTAAAACTCAGGTCTAACTACAAATGGCCCAACTCATTTATGGGTCGTTAATAGGTTTAAAGACACACCGGGCCGGAAATTGGCCCAACACTTAAATGGGTCGCTAAAAGGCCGAAAGACGTACATCCTGAAAATTGGCCCATCCCTTGAATGGGATGTTAACACGCCGAAACCACATCGGGCAGATATTGAGCCCAAATATATAGCAGGTTGTTAACGGGCTCGAACTGACGATAGGCTGCAATGGTGTCAAATCGTTAACGGGCCATTGACGGGCCAAATTGGCACATCTCGTATAGGCTGTGGGCTTAAATGGACCTGACACAAGTAGGCCTTATATGGGCTGGCCTGCTAACTTTTACTGGGCCGGCATTTTTCACCGGAATGGGCCACTGTTGGGCCTTTCCACGTGCCGACAGATCATAGCCACCTCCCGTACTATGAGTGGATTACATATGTCCTAACGCTGAGCAAACACGTGGATCCTCCGGCGAATGAGAATTTTACACGTGGAAAATCCCCATTGGTCGGGGCTGTTAACAGGTTATCGGATCCAAATCGGAACCCGGTAGCTTAACGGCGACCTATTATGGTGGATGCCACATGTCGGTTACCCTTGACTAAAGCACTTCTATGATGCGCCATTTATCGCCATGGAAGTGGACACTTCCGTGATGATAATTTTGGTATTGTCATCGAACACACTTCTATGAAAGCACAGGTATAACTATCTTGATTCTGTCATAAAATCATCATGGATGTACATGTGTGACAGAAAACGTGGCCCACTGTGACAAACATGTATCATCACATAAGTGTATTTTTTTGTAGTGAAATCCCAATCTCGATCCATGCCAACTCAACAGACACCTTCGGAGATACCTGTAGAGCATCTTTATGATCACCCAGTTACATTGGGACGTTTGATAACACACAAGGTATTTCTCTGGTATCCGGGAGTTGCATGATCTCATGGTCGAAGGAATATGTATTCACATTAAGAAAGCAATAGCAATAAGCTGAACGATCATATGCTATGCTAACGGATGGGTCTTGTCCATCACATAATTCTCCTAATGATGTGATCCCATTATCAAGTGACAACACATGTCTATGGTTATGAAACCTTAACCATCTTTTGATCATCGAGCTAGTCTAGTAGAGCCTCACTAGGGACACATTATTTTTTTTATGTATCCACACATTTATTTAAGTTTCTGGTCAATACAATTCTAGCATGAATAATAAACCTTTACCATGATTAATGAAATATAATAATAACCACTTTATTATTGCCTCTAGGGCATATTTCCAACAGCCTCCCACTTGCACTAGAGTCAGTAATATAGTTCACATCGCCATGTGATTAACACCCAAATGAGTTCTTAGGTGTGATCATATTTTGCTTGTGATAGAGGTTTACTCAACTGGTCTGCAATATTCAGATATGTGCGTACTTTGCAAATTTCTATATCTACAAGACTCTGCATGGAGCTACTCTAGCTAATTGATCCCACATTCAATATGTATCCAGATTGAGACTAAGAGTCATCTGGATCGGTGTCAAATCTTGCATCGACGTAACCCTTTACGGCGAACTCTTTAGCACCTCCATAACCGAGAAACATTTCCTTAGTCCTCTTTAGGTACCTAAGGATAATTTCGACCGCTGTCCAGTGATCCACTCCTGGATCACTATTGTACCCGGCCCCTTGTCAGACTTATGACAAGGCACACAACAGGTCTAGTACACAGCATGGCATACATTATAGAACCTATGGCTGAGGCATAGGGAATTACTTTCGTTCTCTCTCTATCTTCTGTTGTGGTCGGGCTTTGAGTCTTACTCAACTTTACACCTTGCAACATAGGAAAGAACTCTTTCTTTGACTCCTCCATTTTGAACTTTTTCCAGAACTTTGTCAAGCCATGTGCTTTGTGAAAGTCATATAAAGATTCTTGATCTATCCCTATAGATCATGATGCCCAATATATAAGCAGCTTCACCGAGGCCTTTCATTAAAAAAATTCTTATCAAGTATCCTTTTATGCTATCCAGAAATTCTATATCATTTCCAATCAGCAATATTTCATCTATATATAATATAGAAATTCTACAGAGCTCCCACACACTTTCTTGTAAATACAGGTTTCTTCGTAAGTCTGTATAAAACCATATGCTTTGATCACATCATCAAAGCGTATATTCCAACTCCGAGATGCTTGCACCAGTCCCTAAATGGATCACTGGGGCTTGCACACTTTGTTAGCACCTTTAGGATCGACAAAAACTTCTGGTTGCATCATATACAACTCTTCTTTAAGAAACACGTTAAGGAATGCAGTTTTGACGTCCATTTGCTAGATTTCATAATCATAAAATGCGGCAATTGCCAACATAATTCGGACATACTTAAGCATCACTACGGGTGAGAAAGTCACGTTGTAGTCAACCGCTTGAACTTGTCGATAACCTTTTGCAACAAGTCGAGCTTCATAGACAGTGATATTACCATCAGCGTCCATCTTCTTCTTGAAGATTCATTTATTATCTATGGCTTGCCGATCATCGGGAAAGTCAACCAAAGTCCATACTTTGTTCTCATACATGGATCCCATCTCAGATTTCATGGCCTCAAGCCATTTCGTCGAATCTGGGCTCATCATCGCTTCCTCATAGTTTGTAGGTTTGTCATGGTCTAGTAACATGACTTCCAGAACATGATTATCGTACCACTCTGGTGCGGAACGTATTCTGGTTGACCTACGAGGTTCGGTAGTAACTTGATCTGAAGTTTTATGATCATCATCATTAGCTTCCTCACTAATTGGTGTAGGCATCACCGGAACTGATTTCTGTGATGAACTACTTTCCAATTCAAGAGAAGGTACAATTACCTCATCAAGTTCTACTTTCCTCCCACTCACTTCTTTCGAGAGAAACTCCTTCCCTGGAAAGGATCCATTTTTAGCAACAAATATCTTGCCTTCGGATCTGTGATAGAAGGTGTACCCAACAGTTTCTTTTGGGTATCCTATGAAGATGCATTTCTCCGATTTGGGTTTGAGCTTATCAGGCTGACGCTTTTTCACATAAGCATCACAACCCCAAACTTTAAGAAACGACAACTTAGGATTCTTGCCAAACCATAGTTCATACGATGTCGTCTCAACGGATTTAGACGGTGTCCTATTTAACGTGAATGCGACTGTCTCTAATGCATAACCCCAAAATGATAAAGGCAAATTGGTAAGAGACATCATAGAACGCATCATATCTAATAAAGTACGGTTACGACGTTCGGACGCACCATTACGCTGTGGTGTTCCAGGTGGCATGAGTTGTGAAATAATTCCACATATTTTTAAATGAAGGCCAAACTCGTAACTCAAATATTCACCTCCACGATCAGATTGTAGAAACTTTATTTTCTTGTTACGATGATTCTCCACTTCACTCTGAAATTCATTGAACTTTTCAAATGTTTCAGATTTGTGTTTCATCAAGTAGATTTACCCATACATGCTCAAATCATCTGTGAAGGTCAGAAAATAACGATACCCGCCGCGTGCCTCAACACTCATCGGACTGCATACATCGGTATGTATTATTTCCAATAAGTCATTAGCTCGCTCGAGAACGGAGTTTAATCATCTTAAGCATGAGGCATGGTTTGCAAGTATCAAATGATTCATAATCAAGTGATTCCAAAAGTCCATCCGGGTGGATTTTTTCATGCGCTTTACACCAATATGACCTATACGGCAGTGCCACAAGTATGTTGCACTAGCATAATCAACTTTGCATCTTTTGGCATCAATATTATGAATATGTGTATCACTACGATAGAGATTCAACAAGAATAGACCATTCATCAAAGGTGCATGACCATAGACGATATTACTCATATATATAGAACAACTGTTATTCTCTGACTTAAATGAATAATTGTCTCGCATTAAACAAGATCTAGATATAATGTTCATGCTCAATGCTGGCACCAAATAACAATTATTGAGGTCTAAAACTAATCCCGAAGGTAGATGTAGAGGTAGCGTGCCAACGGGGATCACATCAACCTTGGAACCATTCCCGACGCACATCGTCACCTCGTCCTTAGCCAATCTTTGTTTATTCCGCAGCTCCCGTTTCGAGTTACAAATATGAGAAACTGAACCGGTATCAAATACCCATGTGCTACTGCGAGTATTAGTAAGGTACACATCAATAACATGTATATCAAATATACCTTTGTTCACTTTGCCATCCTTCTTATCTGCCAAGTATTTGGGGTGGTTCCGCTTCCAGTGACCATTTTCTTTGTAGTAGAAGCACTCAGTTTCAGGCTTGGGTCTAGCTTTGGGCTTCTTTATGGGAGCGGCAACTTGCTTGCCATTCTTCTTGAAGTTCTCTTTCTTTTCCTTGCCCTTTTTCTTGAAACTAGTGGTCTTGTTAACCATCAACACTTGATGCTCCTTCTTGATTTGTACCTCCGCCGATTTCAGCATTGCAAAGAGCTCGGGAATCATTTTCATCCTCCCTTGCATATTATAGTTCATCACGGCGCCTTTGTAGCTTGGTTGCAATGACTGAAAAACTCTTTCAATAACACTCTCAACTGGAAGATCAATTCCCAGCTGAGTTAAGTGGTTATGGTACCAGACATTTTGAGTATACATTCACTAACATAACTATTCTCCTCCATCTTACAGCTATAGAACTTGTTGGAGACTTTATATCTCTCAACCCAAGAATTTTCTTGAAATATTAAATTCAGTTCTCGGAACATCTCATATGCTCTGTGGCGTTCAAAACGTCTTTAAAGTCCTGGTTCTAAGCCGTAAAGCATGGCACACTGAACTATCGAGTAGTCATCAGATTGAGCTCGCGAGATGTTCATAACATCTGCTTCAGCTCCTTGATGCGGCTTGAAGCTACGTCGGCATTTCCCTAAAGAGGAAGGGATGATGCAGCACAGCAGCGGTAGGTATTTCCCTCAGTGATGAAACCAAGGTTATCGAACCAGTAGGAGAACCAAGCAACACAACCTAAACAACACCTGCACACAAATAGCAAATACTTGCAACCCGGCGTGTAAAAGGGGTTGTCAATCCCTTTTGGGTAGCGGCACCCAAGATAGGCAAACGGACGTGAGAGAGTTGTAAATATTGATAGATCGAACGCCAAATAAAATAAATTGTAGCAAGGTATTTTTGTATTTTGGTTCAATAGATCTAGAAATAAAAGGCAAATAAAATAGATCGCAAAGGCAAATAATATGAGAAAGAGACCCGGGGGCCATAGGTTTCACTAGTGGCTTCTCTCGAGAAAAATAGCAAACGGTGGGTAAACAAATTACTGTTGGGGAATTGATAGAACTTCAAATAATCATGAGGATATCCAGGCAATGATCATTATATAGGCATCACGTCCAAGATTAGTAGACCGATTCCTACCTTCATCTACTACTATTACTCCACACATCGATTGCTATCCAGCATGCATCTAGTGTATTAAGTTCATGGAGAAACGGAGTAATGCAATAAGAATGATGACATGATGTAGACAAGATCTATTTATGTATAAATAGATCCCATCGTTTTATCCTTAGTAGCAATGATACATATGTGTCGGTTCCCCTTCTGTCACTGGGATCAAGCACCGTAAGATCGAACCCACTACAAAGCACCTCTTCCCATTGAAACATAAATAGATCAAGTTGGCCAAACAAAACCCAAATATCGGAGAAGAAATACGAGGCTATAAGCAATCATGCATATAAGAGATCAAAGAAAACTCAAATAACTTTCATGGATAAAAAGATACATCTGATCATAAACTCAAAGTTCATCTGACCCCAACAAACACATCGCAAAAAGAGTTACATCATATGGATCTCCAAGAGACCATTGTATTGATAATCAAAAGAGAGAGAGGAAGCCATCTAGCTACTAATTACGGATCTGAAGGTCTACAAAGAACTACTCACGCATCATTGGAGAGGCACCAATGGAAGTGGTGAACCCCTCCATGATGGTGTCTAGATTAGATCTGGTGGTTCTGGACTCTACGGCGGCTGGAATTGTTTTTCGTCGACTCTCCTAGGGTTTCTGGAATATTGGGGTATTTATAGAGTAAAGAGTAGGTTCAGGGGGCACCCGAGGTGGGCACAACCCACCAGGGCGCGCCTGGGCCTCCTGGCGCGCCCTGGTGGGTTGTGCTCCCCTCGGAGCACCCCCTCCCCCTAGGCGCTTCTTCGGCCCACTGGATGTCTTTTGGTCCAAAAAAATCTCCAAAAAGTTCCACTGCGTTTGGACTCCGTTTGGTATGGATTTCCTGTGATGTAAAAAACATGCGGAAAACAGCAACTGGCACTTGGCACTATGTCAATAGGTTAGTACCAAAAAATGATATAAAATGACTATAAAATGATTATAAAACATCCAAGAATGATAGTATAACAACATGGAACGATCAAAAATTATAGATACGTTGGAGACGTATCAGCATCCCCAAGCTTAACTCCTTCTCGACCTCGAGTAGGTAAGTGATCAAAACAAAAATTTTGATGTGGAATGCTGCCTAAGATGTCATCTCATATTCTTTTGTTTATAGCACGGACATTTCGAATTTTATATGATTCAAAGCAATAGTCTAGTTTTGACATCATAACTTAAATACTCAAGCATATCAATAAGCAACCATGTCTTTCAAAATATCAACACTAAAATAAGTTATCCCTATCCCATCATGCTCATCCATTGATCCATTCATGAAACACACTCGCATATTAACTGCACCCAATGCTCAAGTACAATCATAGTGCCTCCTAGTTGGTGCTTTTATAAGAGAAGATGGGGACTCAAATTCAAAATAAAAATTGCATGAAGTAAAAGAAAGGCCCTTAGAAGAGGGAAGTAGGGATTTGTAGAGGTGCCAGAGCTCAAAGCGAAAAACTTAGAGATAAAAACATTTTGGGAGGTCTGCCTTTCCCACCAACGAAAACGACTTAGAGTTCCCAACACTTTCCATTTTAAATATATCAAGGAGGTTCCCAAACAAAAAATAAAGTTTATTCCATTTCCACCATACTTTCACTTTCCATGGCTAGCCGAATCCATGGTTGCCTTCCATGCCAACACTTTCCAAGGAATTTATAATTTGACAACATAAAGTAAATTCATTTTTCATTTCGGGACTGGGCATCCCTAATAACTTTGCCTTACTTACGTGCAATGACAAGTGAATAAACAATCATCATGATAATAACACATCTAGCATGGAAAATATTGGCCACCCCTCACCGCCTTGCGAGCGGTACGAACACACAAAAGCGAAGTTTATTTTGAAAATTAGAGATGGCACATACAAATTTGCTTAGAACGGCAAAAGAATACCGCATATAGGTAGATATAGTGGACTCATGTGGCAAAACTGGTTTAAAGGGTTTTTGGATGCACAAGTAGTGATCATACTTAGTGCAAAATGAAGGCTAGCAAAAGATTGAGAAGCGACCAACCAAGAAACGAATAATCTCATAACCGAGCATTAAGCATAATTAACATCGAATAATGCGTCACAAGTAGGATGTAATTTAATTGCATGACTATTGACTTTCGTGCTTGCATAGGGAATCACAAACCTTAACACCAATATTCTTACTAAAGCATAATTACTCATCAATGACTCACATATCACATCATCATATCTCAAAACTATTACAAGGAATCAAGTTTATTTTGTCCAATGATCTTCATGAAAGTTTATATTATATCCTTCTTGGATATCTATCACTTTGGGACTAATTTTCATGTGTTGCTTTTGATAAGCTCAAACAAATATAAGTGAAGATCATGAGCATAATTTTTCTTTCTCTCAAATTAATTTAAGTGAAGCAAGAGAGGATTTCTTAAAAGAAATTACTAACTCTCAAATAAATCTAAGTGAAGCAAGAGAGCATTTCGTCAAAAATAACTAAGCACACCGTGCTCAAAAAGATATAAGTGAAGCACTAGAGCAAATCCATAGCTCATAAATTTTTTTAGTGAAGCATAGAGAGCTATTCTAACAAGTCATGGCATAAATTTTGGCTCTCTCAAATAGGTGTGTCCAGCAAGGATTCAAGACTTAAAAAGCAAAACAAAGCAAGAAAAGTCTCAAATCATACAAGACGCTCCAAGCAAAATTCATAGTATGTGACGAATAAAAATATAGATTCGAGTAAAATACCGATGGTCGTTAGAAGAAAGAGGGGATGCCACTCGGGGCATCCCCAAGCTTAGTTGCTTGCTCCTCTTTGTATAATAACTTGGGGTGCCATGGGCATCCCCAAGCTTAATCTCTTATTACTCCTTATTCCTTCATCCATCATAAGGTAACCCAAAACTTGAAAACTTCAATCACACAAAACTCAAACAAAACCTTCGTGAGATCCGTTAGTATAAGAAAGCAAATCACTACTATAAGTACTGTATCAAACCAATTCATATTTTATTGTTGCATTACATATATTGCATTCCGACTTTTCTATGGTAAAAACTCATCAAAGAAAACCATAGAATCCTTCGGCGTTCTGGGAACGAGGGTCCCCAGACTTGCCTGCCTGCGGCCTGCGGCATGGCTCAAAGGGGGCCCAGCACGGCCCATCTTCATCAACACAGACCCAGGACCCTCGCGAGGGGCCAAGCCTCGCGGGGCGGACGACACGGAGCTTCCTCAGGCGCGGCCTCATCAGGCTGGCTCGCGAGGAGGCGGAGAGATCAAGGCAGGGTACCTCACGAGGTGCCCGTGATGCAAGCCATGACGACCAAGGGCGCCAGGCGGGCGCCAGCCCGCGCAGTGTCCTCCTTTCCTCTTTGGTGCAAAGGGAGCAAGCGCAAGCAAGAGCATCAAGCAAAGGCACCCGTTTCGGTGCAACGAGACCAAGACCAGCCCAACGGCAGGGAGGAAGTCATTGTGGAGCCCAAGCCAGCGTCACCACCAGAGTCTTTGGCAGGCGAGGACCAACTTTAGTCAGGATAAGTGTACCAGATGTTCCCCTTCAAAATGGCCAATTGTTGGCGCCCTTCCCGCTCAATATTTGGGAAGAGGCCCAGGGCCTTTGCCTATAAATAGGACTAGCCACCCCCAGAGTAGAGGCATCGAGAAATCTGGTGGAGCCCAAACAGACAGACAGAGACAGAGAGAGGGAGAGAATCCAAAGAGAGAGAAGGGTGACTGAACTCCTCCTAGCAGTTCATCGCCCCAGCCAAGAACAGACCCTCGCAAGGCTGTTCTTCCTTGTATTGCTCATCATCATCAGCCCAAGAGGCAATCCACCACACCACACACTGGAGTAGGGTATTACACCACAACGGTGGCCCGAACCAGTATAAACCCTGTGTCTCTTGTGTTGTTCTTTCCATAGCTTAGATCTTAGCGAGGCAGTGGGGTGCAGGTAGGTAGAAGGCGAAATCTCTGTGCACACCCCAGTGTTCGAACCCCAAGGGTCTGCCGGAACCCGAAATCCGATAGAATCGTCAAAACAAGCACACAACGCAAAGAAAACAGAATCTGTCAAAAACAGAATAGTCTGTAGCAATCTGGATATTTCGAATACTTATGTAACTCAAAAATTCTGAACAAATTAGGACCGCATGAGAAATTTTTATATTAATCTTCTTCAAAAAGAACAAGTATTTTACCACACTCCTGTGATTTTTAGCAATTGTTTTTCTGAGCATAAAAGTTTCTGATTTTCAGCAAGATCAAACAACTATCACCCAAGAAGATCCTAAAGGCTTTGCTTGGCACAAAAACTAATTAAAACACAAAAAACACAATCATAAAAGTATCATAATTGTGCTAACACTCAAGGACAGAAAGAAAAAATTAAAAATAAATTTTATTCATTAGGTTGCCTCCCAACAAGCGCTATCGTTTTACGCCCTTAGCTAGGCATAAAGCAAGGATCTAAGTTTTGTCATCCTTGTCCAACTCTTCAATCAAACACTTATAATTCTTCAAAGATTTGGCATAAATATTTTCAATGACAATACTCCTAGGAACAGTTTTAAAGAATTCTTTTTTGCCAAAAGTATCTCTTATTACTTCAACAAAGTCCGGGTGAATAGTAATCATCTTAAGATCTTCATTATTTCTATTACTAGAAGTTGCACCCTTGTTCTTGGTAACTTGAGTAACTTTGCCAATCTTTACAGGAGTTTTTTCAATAATTTAAGCGGAAGCAAAAGTCATGCTTAGATTACTAAAGATTTCTTATAGTTTATCAATTCGAGACGGGCTTTCTTCTATTCTTTCATGGATTACGGTCCCCTTTTCTTTTAACAACTTAAAAACTTCTCCCGCTTTTGACCCAATCTTGGTGGCAAAATTATGCATCTTTTTATCCATATTTTCAATATGATCTTCGGTAAGCATTTTCTTTTCAATAGCATCTAATCTTTCCGTAACATGCTCAAGAGTCAAAGTTGTTTCATTAATCATAAGAGGTGGTGAGCCCACTAAATTTCCCATAGCATTAAAAGCATCAAGAGAGGGACACATCCAGAAATTTCCATCGGTAATCATATCAAGGACGAATCTGTACCAAGTGGTGATGCCCACATAAAAACAGCGAAGAAGAACAACGATAGATTGCTTACGGGTAGATCTATTATGAGCATTGCAAATTCTATACCAAGCATCTTTTAAATTTTCTCCTCCCCTTTGTTTAAAGTTGAGAACCTCGTTCTCTGGAGTGCAAGCAATAGAGGAAGAACTATCCACGGCAAACAAGATTGCACACAAAATAGATCTGGCAAGAAAACGACGAACGAAAAAAGAGGGCGAATAAAACGGCAATTTTTTGTGAAGTTGGGGGAGAGGAAAGCGAGAGGCAAATGGAAAATAATGTAAATTGCAAGGAGATGAGATTTGTGAATAGGAACCTGGTATATGTTGAAGATCCTCCCCTGAAAAGGCGCCAGAAATTCCTTTTGATGCGGCTTGAAGCTACGTCGGTATTTCCCCAAAGAGGAAGGGATGATGCAGCACAGCAGCGGTAGGTATTTCCCTCAATGACGAAACCAAGGTTATCGAACCAGTAGGAGAACCAAGCAACACAACGTAAACAGCACCTGCACACAAATAACAAATACTCGCAACCCGACGTGTAAAAGGGGTTGTCAATCCCTTTCGGGTAGCGGCGCCCAAGATAGGCAAACAGACGTGAGAGAGTTGTAAATATTGATAGATCGAACGCCAAATAAAATAAATTGTAGCAAGGTATTTTTGTATTTTTGGTTTAATAGATCTGGAAATAAAAGGCAAATAAAATAGACCGCAAAGGCAAATAAAATGAGAAAGAGACCTGGGGGCCGTAGGTTTCACTAGTGGCTTCTCTCGAGAAAAATAGCAAACGGTGGGTAAACAAATTACTGTTGGGAAATTGATAGAACTTCAAATAATCATGACGATATCCAGGCAATGATCATTATATAGGCATCACGTCCAAGATTAGTAGGCCGACTCCTGCCAGCATCTACTACTATTACTCCACACATCGACCGCTATCCAGCATGCATCTAGTGTATTAAGTTCATGGAGAAATGGAGTAATGCAATAAGAATGATGACATGACATAGACAAGATCTATTTATGTAGAAATAGACCCCATCTTTTTATCCTTAGTAGCAACGATACATACGTGTCAGTTCCCCTTCTGTCACTGGGATCAAGCACCGTAAGATCGAACCCACTACAAAGCACCTCTTCCCATTGCAAGATAAATAGATCAAGTTGGCCAAACAAAACCCAAATACCGGAGAAGAAATACGAGGCTATAAGCAATCATGCATATAAGAGATCAAAGAAGACTCAAATAACTTTCATAAATAAAAAGATATATCTGATCATAAACTCAAAGTTCATCCGATCCCAACAAACACAGCGCAGAAAGAGTTACATCATACGGATCTCCAAGAGACCAGTGTATTGATAATCAAAAGAGAGAGAGGAAGCCATCTACCTACTAACTACGGACCCGAAGGTCTACAAAGAACTACTCACGCATCATCGGAGAGGCACCAATGGAAGTGGTGAACCCCTCCGTGATGGTGTCTAGATTGGATCTGGTGGTTCTAGACTCTGCGGCGACTGGAATTGTTTTTCGTCGACTCCCCTAGGGTTTCTGGAATATTGGGGTATTTATAGAGCAAAGAGTCGGTTCAAGGGGCACCCGAGGTGGGCACAACCCACTAGGGCGCGCCTGGGCCTCCTGGCGCGCCTTGGTGGGTTGTGCTCCCCTCGGAGCATCCCCAGGCGCTTCTTCGGCCCATTAGATGTCTTTTGGTCCAAAAAAATCTCCAAAAAGTTTTGCTGCATTTGGACTCCGTTTGGTATTGATTTCTTGCGATGTAAAAAACATGCAGAAAACAACAACTGGCACTTGGCACTATCTCAATAGGTTAGTACCACAAAATGATATAAAATGACTATAAAATGATTATAAAACATCCAAGAATGACTATCTCAATAGGTTAGTACCACAAAATGATATAAAATGACTATAAAATGACTATAAGTGAACCCCTCAATATAACAGCATGGAACAATCAAAAAATTATAGATATGTTGGAGAAGTATCACTCCTGCAGTAGGCCTGTCACCTAGCGGTGCATCAAGGACATAATTCTTCTGTGCAACAATGAGGATAATCCTCAAGTTAAGGACCTAGTTCGTGTAGTTGCTACCATCATCTTTCAACCGAGCTTTCTCTAGGAACGCATTAAAATTCAAGGGAACGGTTGCACAGGCCATTGATCTACAACATATATATGCAAAAACTATTAAGACTAAGTTCATGATAAATTTTAGTTCAAATAATCAAATTACTAACAAACTCCCACTTAAATCAACATCCCTCAAGTTGTCTAAGTGATACATGATCGAAATCAACTAACCCATGTTCGATCATCACGTGAGATGGGGGAGTCTTCAATGGTGAACATCTCTATGTTGATCATATCTACTATATGACTCACGTTCGACCTTTCTGTCTCTAGTGTTCCGAGACCATGTCTGTACATGCTAGGCTCGTCAAGTTTAACCCAAGTATTCTGCATGTGCAAAACTGGCTTACACATGTTGTATGTGAACATAGAATCTATCACACCCGATCATCACGAGGTGCTTCAAAATGACACTTTGGCAACGGTGCATACTCGGGGAAAACACTTTTATCTTGAAATTAAGTGAAGGGATCATCTTATAATGCTACCGCCATTCTAAGCAAAATAAGATGCATAAAGGATAAACATCACATGCAATCAAAATATGTGACATGATATGGCCATCATCATCTTGTGCTTCTTATCTCCATCTCCAAAGCATTGGCATATCTCCATCATCACCGGCACGACACCTTGATCTTCATCGTAGCGTCAAGGTCGTCTCGCCAACTATTGCTTCTACAACTATTTCTAACACATAGTGATAAAGTAAAGCAATTACATGGTGCTTAAATGATTGACACCCAAGTCATACAATAATTAAATACAACCCTAAGGCTCCTGCCGGTTGTCCTATCATTGACACGCAAGTCGTGAACTTATTACAAAACATGATCATATCATACATCAACATATATTGCATCATATCCTGACCATATCACAACACAAAATGCACTACAAAAACAAGTTAGACTTCCTTTACTTTGTTGTTGCAAGTTTTACGTGGCTGCTACGGGCAACTAGCAAGAACCGTTCTTAAACCACAACAGTGATTATCAAGTTTGTTGTTTTAACCTTCTGCAAGGACCGGCTATAGTCAAATTCGATTCAACTAAAGTAGGAGAAACAGACACCCGCCAGCCACCTTTATGCAAAACAAGTTGCATGTCAGCCGGTGGAACCGGTCTCATGTGCATGGACATGTAAGGTTGGTCCGGACCGCTTCATCCCACAATGCCACCGAATTAAAATAAGACGTTGGTGGTAAGCAGTATGAACATCACCGCCCACAACTCCTTTGTGTTCTACTCGTGAAAATCATCTACGTGTAGACCTGGCTCATGATGCCATTGTTGGGGAACGTTGCATGGAAAACAAAAAAATTCTATGCACACGCAAAATCTATCCATGGAGATGCATAGCTACGAGAGGGGGAGAGCATCTACATACCCTTGTAGATCGCTAAGCGGAAGCGTTTATCAACACAGTTGATGTAGTCGTACACCTTCACGATCCGTCCCGATCAAGTACCGAACGTATGGCACCTCCGTGTTCGGCACACGTTCAGCTATATGACGTCCTCGCCTTCTCGGTCCAGCAAGAGAGGAAAAGTAGTAGATGAGTTCTGGCAGCACGACGATGTGGTGATGGAGGTGGTGAAACTATCCGCAGGGATTCGCCAAGCACAACAGACATGGTCGGAGGAGGAACTAGAACTAGAGGGAGATGGAGCGCCACACATGGCTTGCGGATCATGGTGTGTGTTTCCCCTCTCCCACCTCTCATATATAGGTGGGGGAGGAGGGGAGGCAGCCCAGGGCGCCCCAAGGGGACGACGGCCAGCCCTAGGGCACCTACCCTAGGCGCACCCCTTTCCTTCCTAGGGAGGTGGAGGAGAAGGCAAGAGGGGGGCCGGTGGCTCCATCGCCTTAGGCGCCCTTTCCTTCCCAAGAGGGCCGTCGGCCAGGGAGACGGCGGGCCAGCCCCTTGCGGGCTGGTGTGTTCCTCCCCTTGGCCCATTAGCCCCATAAACTCCCCGTAGGTCTCCCGGAACCCCTTCCGGTGACCCGATGAATATCCGGTGCATTCCAAAACCTTTCTGCAGACCAAATAATATCGTCATATATATCAATCTTTACCTCCAGACCATTTTAGATCTCCTTGTCATGTCCGTGCTCTCATCCAGGACTCCGAACAACATTAAGTCACCAATTCTCATAACTCATATAATACTATATCATCAACGAACATTAAGCACGCGGACCCTACGGGTTCGAGAATGATGTAGACATGACCGAGACGCTTCTCCGGTCAATAACCAATAGCGGGACCAGGATGCCCATATTGGTTCCTACATATTCTACGAAGATTTTTATCGGTCGAACCTTTATGACAACATACGTAATTCCCTTTGTCTGTCGGTATGTTACTTGCCTAAGATTCAATCGTCGGTATCTCCATACCAAGTTTAATCTTGTTACCGGCAAGTCTCTTTACTCATTTTGTGACACATCATCTCGTAACTAACTCCGTAGTCAATTTGGTTGCAAGCTTCTTGTGATGTTGTATTACCGAGAGGGCCCGGAGATACCTCTGCATTACACAGAGTGACAAATCCCACTCTTGATCCATGCCAACTCAACAGACACCTTTGGAGATACCTATAGAGCATCTTTATGATCACCCAATTACGTTGTGACGTTTGATAGCACACAAGGAATTCCTTCGGTATCCGTGAGTTGCATGATCTCATGGTCGAAGGAATATGTATTTGATATTAAGAAAGCAGTATCAATAAACTTAATGATCATATGATATGCTAATGGATGGGTCTTGTCCATCACATCATTCTCCTAATGATGTGATCCCGTTATCAAGTGACAACACATGTCTATGGTTAGGAAACCTTAACATGATCAATGAGGTAGTCTAGTAGAGGCTCACTAGGGACACGGTATTTGTTTATGTATCCACATATTTATTTAAGTTTCCGGTCAATACAATTCTAGCATGAATAATAAACCTTTATCATGATTAAGGAAATATAATAACAACCACTTTATTATTGCCTCTAGGGCCTATTTCCAACCATGGGGGTGGCTATTTATAGCCAGGGGCAACCCGACATGAATTTTCATAAATGCCCTTCTCAGACATGCCCCGTTGTCAGGATAAGGATCCACTCGACAGCTGGCACGCGGCGCAACAATGGTCAGAAATTGAACTCTCAACTTCGTTGGGGCACTCAATTTCCTCACGATAGGCAGAGCACAGTAGCAAAATCCTAACTCCTCAGTGTGACCAAATTCGCAGCGACCAGATGAACTTCATCACTATCGCTAGCAAAGTCGTCAGCTATTCCTGAGATTTCCAAAGGCTTCACTCGAAGCGGCTTGTGTATGTATAGGTTTGAGCATCACTTTGGAAATATGAAATATGATTCACCTAGACCCGCTTTAACAGTACGGGTTTTCCTATGACACAAAAATAAGAAGAAACAAACTATGAAAACAAAGTCTTCAAGCTTCAAAGTCTTTGCATCAATTTCTTCAAAGGCCTTACCAATTTCTGCACCTGAAGAAATACATTTTTAGGGCTCATATTCCATGGGTTAAACCAAACCTTCATGGACTAACACATGTGTACACTCACAAACACATTAGTCCCTCAACCCATTTGTCTTCAATACTCCAAAACCATTAAGGGGGCACTTGATGCACTTACAACATCCAAGGATGATTGTGGGTTGCAAGGAAGGTCGTTGGACTATCACCACCGTGGCTCGCTCAG
Source organism: Aegilops umbellulata (assembly GCA_032464435.1). Lineage (NCBI taxonomy): Eukaryota > Viridiplantae > Streptophyta > Magnoliopsida > Poales > Poaceae > Aegilops > Aegilops umbellulata. Next base: position 270,980,633 of record CP136054.1, on the reverse strand, counting down.
AATCGAAGGATTTTACAATGTCACCACCAACCCTTCTTCGCTTCGCCGAATTGACTTCGATCACTCATCTCCCCAAGTGATAGGAATTATGTCCCAAACTCGAGTGGCTAGCGTACCTATCGAGCTTGGGAGATCGAGGGCAAGAATCGATAAGTCAAGATGTTGGGGAACGTAGTATTTAAAAAAAATTGCCTACGATCATGCAAGATCTATCTAGGAGAAGCATAGCAACAAGCGAGGAGAGTGTGTCCACGTACCCTCGTAGACCGAAAGAGGAAGCGTTAAGTAACGCGGTTGATGTAGTCGAACGTCTTCGCGATCCAACCGATCAAGTACCGAACGGACGGTACATCCGCGATCTGCACACGTTCAGCTCGATGACGTCCCTCGTACTCTTGATCCAGCTGAGGCCGAGGGAGAGTTTAGTCAGCATGATGACATGATGATGGTGATGATGAAGTTAGTGACGCAGGGCTTCGCCTAAGCACTACAATGTTATGACCGAGGTGGAAATCTATGGAGGGGGGCACCGCACACAGCTAAGACAACTGTCAACTTGTGTGTTCTAGGGTGCCCCCCTTGCCCCCGTATATAAAGGAGCAAAGGGGAGGCCGGCCGGCCCCTTAGGGCGCGCCCCCAAGAGGGGAATCCTACAAGGACTCCAAGTCCTAGTAGGAATCCACCAAGAGGGAGAGAGGGAGAAGGAAGGAAGAGGGGGAAGGAAATGAAAGGGGGGAGTCGTCCCCTTCCCCTAGTCCAATTCGGACCCAGGGGTGCGTGGGCAGCCCCTCCTGGCCCTTCCTATCTTCCCACTAAGGCCCATAGAGGCCCATTAGTTCCCCCGGGGGTTTCGATAACCCCCCGGCACTCCAATATTTATCCGATGACCCCCGGAACTCATCCGGTGTCCGAATAACATCGTCCAATATATCAATCTTTATGTCTTGGCCATTTAGAGACTCCTCATCATATCTGTGATCACATCCGGGACTCCGAACTACCTTCGGTACATCAAAACACATAAACTCATAATACCGATCGTCATCGAACGTTAAGCGTGCGGACCCTATGGGTTCGAGAACTATGTAGACATGACCGAGACTTATCTCCGGTCAATAACCAATAGCGGAACCTGGATGCTCATATTGGCTCCCACATATTCTACGAAGATCTTTATCGGTCAAACCGCATAACAACATACGTTGTTCCCTTTGTCATCGGTATGTTACTTGCTCGAGATTCAATCGTCGGTATCTCCATACCTAGTTCAATCTCATTATCAGCAAGTATCTTTACTCGTTCCGTAATGCATCAACCCGTAACTAACTCATTAGTCACATTGCTTGCAAGGCTTATAGTGATGTGCATTACCGAGAGGGCCCAGAGATACCTCTCTGACAATCGGAGTGACAAATCCTAATCTCGATCTATGCCAACTCAACAAACACCATCGGAGACACCTGTAGACCATCTTTATAATCACCCAATTATGTTGTGATGTTTGATAGCACACTAAGTGTTCCTCCGGTATTCGGGAGTTGCATAATCTCATAGTCATAAGAACATGTATAAGTCATGAAGGAAGCAATAGCAACAAACTAAACGATCATCGTGCTAAGTAGGGGTGGGCATAAAAACCGACAAACCGAAGACTGAACCGATGCCAAAACTGAATACCGAATTTTCGATTTTTTATACTACCACAGAAAAATTCGGTTTTGATGTTCACTAACCGAACATTGTTTGTTCAGTTTGGTTTTTATCACAGCTAACCAAAGAAAAACTGAACAGACGTGAGGTAGCGTATAAAGTAGTGCAAAGTCAGGTAGAACCATCTCCCAGGAACAGCGCCTATGTCGCTACTCTCTAGCGCTGCTGCCTGCGCGTGTGACAGGACGTGGCCCTAATCCTATGCATGCAAAATGATGGAAGGCCCAAATCCACGTGATCTTTTTATTAAGTGTGTACCCGTGCGTACGAGCATGCAACAAACATCTCGTTACATTAGTCCCACCTCGCCCAGCCGAGGAGTTGAGGGTGGGATTTTGGGCTATATAATAGGTTGTCGCTGCTATAGTTTGTTCCCAATTACGCAGACGTGGTCCTTTCGGTATAAACCGGAGATCGAACCGAATTAGTCGGTTAACCGAATTTTTGGTTAGCTGTTTTAAACTACCATATTCAGTTTTTAAGTTTCCTAACCAAATTTCAAAAAACACCGAACAGTAGAAACCGAACTTTTGGTTTATACCGAATGCCCAGGCCTAGTGCTAAGCTAACGGATGGGTCAAGTCAATCACATCATTCTCTAATGATGTGATCACGTTAATCAAATGACAACTCATGCCTATGGCTAGGAAACTTGACCATCTTTGATTCAACGAGCTAGTCAAGTAGAGGCAAACTAGTGACACTCTATTTGTCTATGTATTCACACATGTACTAAGTCTCCGGTTAATACAATTCTAGCATGAATAATAAACATTTATCATGATATAAGGAAATATAAATAACAACTTTATTATTGCCTCTAGGGCATATTTCCTTCAGTCTGACACTTGCACTAGAGTCAATAATCAAGTTCACATCGCCATTTGATTTAACACCAATAGTTCACATCGTCATGTGATTTAACACTCTATAGTTCACATCGCCATGTGACCAATACCCAAAGGGTTTATTAGAGTCAATAATCTAGTTCACACCGCCATGCGATTAACACCCAAAGAGTACTAAGGTGTGATCATATTTTGCTTGTGAGAGAATTTTAGTCAATGGGTCTGCCACATTCAGATCCGTATGTATTTTGAAAATTTCTATGTCTACAATGCTCTGCACAGAGCTACTCTAGCTAATTGCTCCCACTTTCAATATGTATCCAGATTGATATTTAGAGTCATCCGGATAGGTGTCAAAACTTGCATCGACGTAACCCTTTACGATGAACTTTTTGTCACCTCCATAACAGAGAAATATATCCATATTCTACTAAGGATAATTTTGACCGCTGTCCAGTGATCCACTCCTGCATCACTATTGTACCCTCTTGCCAAACTCATGGTGAGGTACACAATAGGTCTGGTACACAACACAGCATACTTCATAGAACCTATGACTGAGGCATAGGGAATGACTTTTCATTCTCTTTCTATTTTTTGTCGTGGTCGGGTTTTTAGTCTTTACTCAACTTCACACCTTGCAACACGGGCAAGAACTCCTTCTTTGACTGTTCCATTTTGAATTACTTCAAAATCTTGTCAAGGTATGTACTCATTGAAAAAAACTTATCAAGCATCTTGATCTATCTCTATAGATCTTGATGCTCAATATGTAAGCAGCTTCATCAAGGTCTTTCTTTGAAAAAATCGTTTCAAACACTCCTTTATGCTTTCCAGAAAATTCTACATCATTTCCGATCAACAAAATATCATTCACATATACTTATCAGAAAGGCTGTAGTGCTCCCACTCACTTTCTTGTAAATACAGGCTTCACCGCAAGTCTGTATAAAACTATATGCTTTGATCAACTCATCAAAGTGTATATTCCAACTCCGAGATGCTTGCACCAGTTCATAGATGGATCGCTGGAGCTTGCACACTTTGTTAGCACCTTTAGGATTGGCAAAACCTTCTTGTTGCATCATATACAACTCTTCTTTAAGAAAACCATTAAGTAATGTAGTTTTGACATCCATTTTCCAGATTTCATAAAATGTCGCAATTGCTAACATGATTCGGACAGACTTAAGCATCGCTACGATTGAGAAAATCTCATCGTAGTCAACACCTTGAACTTGTCGAAAACTTTTTTTCGACAATTCGAGCTTTGTAGATAGTAACATGATGACCCACAAGTATAGGGGATCTATCGTAGTCCTTTCGATAAGTAAGAGTGTTGAACCCAACGAGGAGCAGAAGGAAATGATAAGCAGTTTTCAGCAAGGTATTCTCTACAAGCACTAAAATTGTAGGTAACAGATAGTTTTGTGATAAGATAATTTGTAACGAGCAACAAGCAACAAAAGTAAATAAAGTGCAGCAAGGTGGCCCAATCCTTTTTGTAGCAAAGGACGAGCCTGGACAAACTCTTATATAGAGAAAAGCGCTCCCGAGGACACATGGGAATTATCGTCAAGCTAGTTTTCATCACATTCATATGATTCGCGTTCGGTACTTTGATAATTTGATATGTGGGTGGACCGGTGCTTGGGTGCTATCCTTACTTGGACAAGCATCCCACTCATGATTAACTCCTATTGCAAGCGTCCGCAGCTACAAAAGAAGTATTAAGGTAAACCTAACCATAGCATGAAACATATGGATCCAAATCAGCCACTTACGAAGCAACACATAAACTAGGGTTTAAGCTTCTGTCACTCTAGCAACCCATCATCTACTTATTACTTCTCAATGCCTTCCTCTAGGCCCAAATAATGGTGAAGGGTCATGTAGTCGACGTTCACATGACACCACTAGAGGAGAGACAACATACATCTCATCAAAATATCGAATGAATACCAAATTCACATGACTACTAATGGCAAGACTTCTCCCATGTCCTCAGGAACAAACGTAACTACTCACAAAGCATATTCATGTTCATAATCAGAGGAGTATTAATATGCATATAGGATCTGAACATATGATCTTCCACCAAATAAACCAACTAGCATCAACTACAAGGAGTAATCAACACTACTAGCAAACTACAAGTACCAATCTCAGACTTAGAGACAAGAATTGGATATAAGAGATGAAATAGGGTTTGAGAGTAGATGGTGCTGGTGAAGATGTTGATGGAGATTGGCCCCCTCCTGATGATAGGAGTGTTGGTGATGATGATGGCGATGATTTCCCCCTCCCGGAGGGAAGTGTCCCCGGCAGAACAGCTCCGCCAGAGCCCTAGATTGGTTCCGCCAAGGTTCCGCCTCGTGGCGGCGGAGTCTCGTCCCGAAAGCTTGCTTATGATTTTTCTTCGGACGAAAGACTTCATATAGCAGAAGATGGGCACCGGAGGGCCACCAGGGGGCCCAAGAGGCAGGGGGCGCGCCCAGGGGGTAGGGCGCGCCCCCCACCCTCGTGCCCAGGGTGTGGGTCCCCTCTGGTATTTTCTTCGCTCAGTATTTTTTATTATTCCCAAAAATAACTTTCGTGGAGTTTTAGGACTTTTGGAGTTGTGCAGAATAGGTCTCTATTATTTGCTCCTTTTCCAGCCCAGAATTCCAGCTGTCGGCATTCTCCCTCTTTATGTAAACCTTGTAAAATAAGAGAGAATAGGCATAAGTATTTTGACATAAAGTGTAATAACAGCCCATAATGCAATAAATATCGATATAAAAGCATGATGCAAAATGGACTTATCAACTCCCCCAAGCTTAGACCTCGCTTGTCCTCAAGCGGAAGCCGATAACGATAAATATGACCACATGTTTAGAGGTAGAGGTGTCGATAAAATAAAATAAGGACATGAGGGCATCATGATCATTCTTATAACAACAACATATATGGATATTGCCATATGATTTCTTATGCTCAAGTAATAATCTATCCACAATGTCAAGTATGAATCAGAAACTTCATTGAGAACCAACAAACTATAATCTCAGTCATTGAAGCAATTGCAATTTATCATAACATCGGAAAGAGTCTATGTAAGAGCTTTTCAGCAAGTTCACATACTCAACTATCATTTAGTCTTTCACAATTGCTAACACTCACGCAATACTTATGGTTACAGGGTTTCAATCAGACACAGAGAAAGACAGGGGCTTATAGTTTTGCCTCCCAACCTTTTACCTCAAGGGTAATGTCAACAATAATAGTTCATGCTAACTTACATCCAATTGGATATATATATATATATATATATATATATATATATATATATATATATATATATATATATCAGGATCTTTCCAACACAATGTGCTTGCCAAAGGTTAAAATGTAAAAAGTAAAGGTGAAGATCACCATGACTCTTGCATAAGGTAGAAGATAAAAGTAAAAGATAGGCCCTTCGCAGAGGGAAGCAGAGGTTGTCATGCACTTTTAGGGTTGGATGCACAAAGTCTTAATGTGAAAGAACGTCACTTTATATTGCCACTTGTGATGTGGACCTTTATTATGCAGTCTGTCGCTTTTATTTCTTCCACATCACAAGATCGTATAAAGCTTATTTTCTCCCACACTAATAAGTCATACATATTCAGAGAGCAATTTTTATTGCTTGCACCAATGACAACTTACTTGAAGGATCTTACTCAATCCATAGGTAGATATGGTGGACTCTCATGGCAAAAATGGGTTTAAGGGTATTGGAAGCACAGGTAATATCTCTACTTAGTGCAAAGAATTTGGCTAGCATGAGGGGGAAAGGCAAGCTCAACATGTTGGATGACCCATGACAATATACTTCATTTCAGATATAAGAAAACATAACCCATTACGTTGTCTTCCTTGTCCAACATCAACTCTTTAGCATGTCATATTTTAATGAGTGCTCACAATCATAAAAGATGTCCAAGATAGTATATTTATATGTGAAACCTCTCTTTCTTTATTACTTCCTATTAATTGCAACGATGACCAAAGCTATGTTTGTCAACTCTCAACAACTTTTAATCATCATACTCTTTCTATGTGAAGTCATTACTCTCCATAAGATCAATATGATCTCTTTATTTCTTTTCATTCTTTATTTTTCTTTTATTCCCTCAAGATCATAGCAAAGTAATCAAGCCCTTGACTCAACACTAATCTTTATTATATAGCTCACAGACTTGATTACATAAAGGGATCATAAAGCAAAACTCAAAACTAAATCATACTAAAATTTTATTCTACTAGATCGAGATATTACTAAAAGGATCGAACTAAGAAAAATGGTAAAGATAGGAGATGTGATGGTGATACGATACCGGGGCACCTCCCCCAAGCTTGGCAGTTGCCAAGGGGAGTGCCCATACCCATATGATTATGTCTGCTTCTTCGGAGGTGAGGAAGATGATGGTAACTGTCGGTGTCAAAACCGGCGGATCTCGGGTAGGGGGTCCCGAACTGTGCGTCTAGGCGGATGGTAACAGGAGACAAGGGACACGATGTTTTTACCCAGGTTCGGGCCCTCTCGATGGAGGTAAAACCCTACTCCTGCTTGATTAATATTGATGATATGGGTAGTACAAGAGTAGATCTACCATGAGATCAAAGAGGCTAAACCCTAGAAGCTAGCCTATGGTATGATTGTTGTTCACCCTACGGACTAAAACCCTCCGGTTTATATAGACACCGGAGAGGGTTAGGGTTACACAGAGTTGGTTACAACGGAAGGAGATCTACATATCCGTATCGCCAAGCTTGCCTTCCACGCCAAGGAAAGTCCCATCCGGACACGGGACAAAGTCTTCAATCTTGTATCTTCATAGTCCAGGAGTCCGTCCAAAGGTCATAGTCCGGCTATCCGAACACCCCCTAATCTAGGACTCCCTCAGTAGCCCCTGAACCAGGCTTCAATGACGACGAGTTCGGCGCACAAATTGTCTTCGGCATTGCAAGGCGGGTTCCTCCTCCGAATACTTAGTAGAAGATTGCGAACACAAGGATAGTGTCCGGCTCTACAAAATAAGTTCCACATATTGCCATAGAGAGAAAAATATTTACACAAATCTAATCTGCTCACATACCCCGCAGTGCAACATCACACCACGGCCAAGCCTTTATTTCGAATCGTTTTGTTGTACCACCTCAGCATGTTTAGCGAGGCGGTTTCCTTGGCACGTCTTGTCGAAGCAGAGATCGTGTCCCCTTATTCCGGGATTCTCATCAATACGGGCGCGGGTAACCCAACCGCGCCATTGATTATGGCGCTTGGGAGACAAGCGAGTTTTACCAGGCTGGTGGGGGCACGCAGTTTCGTCCGCCCATATAAGGGGATAAGGATCCACCTTTTCACCTACGCCTTCTTCCTCCTTTGCTCATCCATTTTCGCATACTTGAGCTCCAGCGCCCAAGTTCGCACTCCCCACCTCAACCTTCTCCAGCCATGTCCGGAGCGGGAGGCAAGTGGATGGTCTCCTCCGTCACGGAGGGACACATCGAAAAGTTGAGGAAGGTCAGATACTTGTCTGACGACATCGCGCACCGGCTTCCCGAAAAGGGGCAGCTCCTCCCCACCCCAAGGCCCCATGAGAGGGTGGTGTTCCTCACCCATTTCCTCCGCGGACTAGGTTTTCCTCTCCACCCATTTGTCCGGGGTCTCATGTTCTACTACGGCCTAGATTTCCATGATCTGGCCCCAAACTTTATCCTCAACATCTCGGCGTTCATCTCGTGTGCGAGGCCTTCCTCTGCATACCACCCCACTTTGGTTTATGGCTGAAGACCTTTAACGTCAAGCCGAAGGTAATGCACGGCTGCCAGGCGGAGTGCGGAGGTGCCATGGTGGGCAAAATGCCCAACGTCCTATGGCTCGAGGGCTCTTTCGTGGAGACCCTAAAGGGGTGGCAGTCGGGGTGGTTCTACATCACCGAGCCGCGTGACCCTGAATGGGTCGCAGCCCCCGAGTTCCGATCCGGAGCTCCTACGCGGCTCACCACCTGGAAGGAGACGGGCCTATCGTGGGGCAAAAAGGGAGAGCTGACCGGACTCCAAACATGCATCCAAACCTTGGTGAACAAGAAGCTCAAGCTTGTCAATGTAGTCCAGGTCATGCTCATCCGCCGGATACTCCCATGCCAACAACGGGCTTTCAGCTTGTGGGAGTTCAATCCGGCCCAGCACCAAACCCTGAGCAGGCTCTTCAACACAATGTACGAAGATGTCTGGAAGGTGCTATTCAAGGGTGCCGAAGCTCCCGCATCCGCTACTGAGGATCGCGGTTTCAGCGCGCAGCGTCAAGCCAACACGGTAAGCTGTTTTTACCTCTTATAGGATATTTATTTTTCATAGTTTGACTCTATGCGGGATCTAAACTCCCTTACCTTTAGCAGGATTGGCAGGAGATGTCCGGACAGATCAACTGTCCAGCTCCTTTGCCCGAAGACCCAGCGGACGCCCGCTTGACGGGGCTGCTGGTTCCGGCACCCTACGTGGTGCCGGAGAAGAAGGCCAAGAAGAAGGCCATGGGAACTCGAAAGAGTTCCTGGCATCTTGTGGTGTCGGAGTCGTCGTCCGATGACTCCGAGACGCACTCCTCCCGTGAAGACGAGGAGGAGGAAGAAGAGGCATCTCCCCCTCCAGCGGGGGGAGGAAAGAAAAGGAAGGCCGCCCCAACTGGGGAGGCCGGAGGGTCCAAGAAGGGGAAAACCCTTCCTCCGGACTACTCCATCAACGCCGATGACAGCGAAGGGGAGTGGCCGCACAGGGCCAAGCCCCTGGAGAAATCATAAGTGTTCGGATACCAGAATGACTCATGGCGTTCCTTTATTGCATAGCTTTTCCTGACGCCGAATATATTTATGCAGTCCGCCCAAAGACGGGCTCGGCACGTCGTCGAGCGGTTCCCTAGATTCGTCGGATGTGAACAGTACTTCACTTCTGGCCGCCTCCTCCCCTCACCCTATGGATAACGCCGAGGTCTTGTCCCGGGAGGCTCCAGGCTAGGAGGAGGTGGTCCTGGAGGCGCCGCAAGGCGACCTCCCGGACTCCAGGTGCCCAGGGGACAAAGCCCCCAAGGGCTCCCAGTCCGTCCCTGGGCCGGAATTCGCTCTGGAACCTTCAAATGTACCGGAGTCCGGCAGGCGGCCCCCTAAGAAGAAGGTCAAGCCTACGACGCCGGTGACCTCCGCCCAACCGAAGGCACCGGATAACTTGCTGTAGGTGCTTAACGGTGCCTCCATCGACGAGGAGCACCGCACTATTAAGAGTGCGGTGATTCAGAAGGTTCAGTCCGCTAATAGCGGGCTGACCGAAGCCTGTGCCAGCATGTTGACAGGCTTTGAGGTATGTAAAAATATTACCGCATAAACAGTAGCCCCTGATGCTCTGTTTGGCATTCGGAAAGAAAAGCTGAATAGAGGATCTAAAAATATTCGCAGGAGTCTAACAAAAGTAAGTCAATATGCGTATGCAGGCTTCACTGCTGGCGTCCGCCACACTGACTGCGGAGGTGGACACGCTGAAGCAGAACCTTGAGCGGTCCGAGCAAGAGCTCAGCCTTGCCAAGAAGCAGCTCGAGGACAAAGAAGGTAAGAGATACCTTATTGAAATATATAAAAGGTGTAATTGCAAGAAAATGACAGGATTAATGTGGCTATTGTAGGGGCCACAACTGAGGTGGCAACCCTTAAGCAAGCGTTTTCCGAGGACGAAGAGAAGGCGGCCACGGAGCGTACCGAGCGGGAGAAGCAGGAGGCGCGGGTTGGCAAGCTGCAGCAAGAGCTCCAGGCTCTCATGAAAAAACATGAGAGTTTAGAGCTTGACTCGAAGACGCGAGAATCCGAGCTTGCGGCGGCCATTGAAAATGCCAAGTCTGCCAAGGCCGAAGCCCAGAAGGCCCTCCAAGAAGTTGAGGCGATGAAGAAGATAGCGGCGGGTAAGGCTTTCTTTATGCAAAGCAAGCATGTGAAAGTGAATTACTTGTTACTTACCCGAATCCGGAGCTCTCCAGGAGCATTCGCAGATTTGCCCCGTAGCGTATCCGATGCCGCCGCCTTCTATCGAGCCGAGGAGGGCAGCTCAACGGAAAAGGTTTTTTGGTCTCAGTACGCTGAGGCTGGACACCCGGTGCCTTTGAGCGACTAGTTGAAGCAACTGGTCGAGCTCTACAAGGTGGCCGAACAGGCCCTGAAGGGCTTTATAGTTCGGCTGTGGCTTGGAGAGGCCCTGCCTGGGAGCTACTTCGGGCTGGTGAGGCGGCTGGTGGACGCCTGTCCGAGGCTTGAGGTCGTCAAGTGCTCCGTCTGCATCGAGGGTGCCCGTAGGGCCCTTGCCCGTGCTAAGGTGCACTGGGGAAAATTGGATGCCGTGAAGCTTGTGAAGGACGGGCCGCTGCAGGGCAAGGAGCATCACCACCCCGAGATGTATTACGAGGGTGTCTTGAAGGGTGCCCGCCTTGTGGCCGATGAATGCTCGAAAGATGTAATATTTGAGTGAAACTTTGTTCATTTTATCCTGTGCACTGAAAACTTGTTCATATGCGCTATGCAACACTTGTTTAATTTAAAATATTACCTTCTGTGCGGCCGTTTATTACATTTGAGAGATGGCGAGTCGTCGTCTTCTGCCCCCATGCCACGAGTGCTGGGGTGTTCGGGATAAACCTGAGCACTCTTTTCCCCATTCTTCGGTCCTTCGAGGGAGGTGCTCAGCACAACGAACAAGGCAATCGGACTATAATGCGTTATCACTCTCACTTAGCCATAGAATTCTATAATTTTAAATTTCGGTGAAGCCCCTAGTATTCGGAAGACCGAGTTCGGGGCGCTATACACGCCTAGGCCGGACAAAGCTGGGTCCTCGCTCTAAGCGGCATAAGTCTTTAGGGACTCGAAACCTTCCCGAACAGCGACCAGCTCTCGCCCTATCATGACAGTCAGTTTTAGCTTTCTCTACTGAGGTGCTTAGGCCCAGCTCAACTGGGTCACAATCGCAGTAGTTCTCCCAGCGCTACCTTAGCCGATATAGCGGAACGTAAGGTACCAAAACATGGGAGCCGGGCAAACCCAACTATTGACCAAAGACATGATTCGGAGCTGATGCATATAATGCTATAAGTTCGGAGGGCCGCACTTGTGAAAGTGTTCGGGCTTCTTACGCCGTATTATGGGGTGCTTGAGCCCCTGGCGTATTGGCCGTACCAAAGTGTACGGGTGCTAAATGTCATAACTGAGCATATATATTAAAAAGGAAATGAATGCAGTAATAAGCTGAAGCTAAGCATTGTTCATTTTAAAATGTTGCTGTAAAAGCAGAACAATACAAATAGTGCGATAAGTAAGGGATGGGACTATTTGACATGTCCCCCTCTAGGGGCGAGCTGCAAGATGATATGTAAGACAGGTATGTTGCTCGTTATAGACACCACCTGAGAATTCGGCGTAGCTTCCTGCCTCCTTGGTTGTTGCATCGTGTGTTCGGCGATTGTACTGCCGGACAGGCCTTCCGTATGATGGAGTCCTGAAAGTAAGAAAAAATGACAAAATTGGGAGCCCCTAGTGCGGTCGAGCCGCATTTAGGGCATGTCGTGGACTTGCCCCTCCCCCTGTGCCCATGGAATTTTCAGAGCGTAATTATGTACGCGTAGTACTGACTTCGCAGTTTCGCGAGGGCTGGGGTTGGGGCCGTATTACTACGCTTGCTCGGACCGTGCCAGGCGGTCTTGTTGTAGGTTACTCTGGGCGCGCTTGACGGTGTCCGGACATTTTAAAGCCGGACTGGAGAATTGCCTTGAGAGGCTGCTTTGTACTTTCACTGCCAGCGCCGCTGTATGCTCCTCCGTTCAGAGAGAGCGTTCGGTGTTTCCATTGACCGTAATGACTCCTCGAGGGCCTGGCATCTTGAGCTTGAGGTATGCGTAGTGCGGCACCGCATTGAATTTTGCAAATGCGGTTCGTCCGAGCAGTGCGTGATAGCCACTGCGGAACGGGACTATGTCGAAGATTAACTCCTCGCTTCGGAAATTATCCGGAGATCCGAAGACCACTTTGAGTGTAACTGAGCCAGTACAGTTGGCCTCTACACCTGGTATGACACCTTTAAAGGTCGTTTTTGTGGGTTTAATCCTTGAGGGATCTATGCCCATTTTCCGCATTGTATCCTGATAAAGCAGGTTCAGGCTACTGCCGCCGTCCATAAGGACTCTAGTGAGGTGAAATCCGTCAATGATTGGGTCAAGAACCAATGCAGCGAATCCGCCATGACGGATGCTAGTGGGGTGGTCCCTTCGATCAAAAGTGATCGGGCAGGAGGACCATGGGTTGAACTTTGGGGCGACTGGCTCTAACGCATATACGTCCCTGAGTGCACGCTTCCGCTCCCGCTTGGGAATGTGGGTTGCGTATATCATGTTCACCACCCGCACTTGTGGGGGGAAACCCTTCTATCCACTATTGTTCGGCGGCTGGGGCTCCTCCTCGTCATCGCTATGCAGCCCCTTGTCTCTGTTTTTGGCATGTAACTTGCCTGCCTGCTTGAACACCCAACAATCCCTGTTGGTGTGATTGGCTGGCTTTTCGGGGGTGCCATGTATCTGGCACGAGCGATCGAGTATTCGGTCCAAACTGGACGGGCCCGGAGTATTTCTCTTGAATGGCTTTTTCCGTTGACCGGGTTTAGAGCCTCTGAATCCGGCATTAACTGTCGTATCCTCAGCACTGTCGTCGTTAATGCGGCGCTTGTGCTTGTTGCGACGCGACCTGCCATTGCTGTCCTTGGTATCCAAATTACCAGGGCTCTTGGTCATGTTATTACTACAAGCTAGCCAGCTGTCTTCTCCCGCGCAAAAGCGGGTCATGAGTGTCGCAAGGGCTGCCATGGATTTCGGCTTTTCCTGTCCTAGGTGCCTGGCAAGCCACTCGTCAAGGATGTTATGTTTGAAGGCTGCTAGGGCCTCCGCATCCGGACAGTCGACGATTTGATTTTTCTTGGTTAGGAACCGTGTCCAGAATTGCCTGGCCGATTCCTCTGGCTGCTGAATTATGTGGCTTAGGTCATCGGCGTCTGGTGGTCGCACATAGGTGCCCTGGAAATTGCCGAGGAATGCGGCTTCCAGGTCCTCCCAACAACCAATTGATTGTGCTGGCAAGCTGTTGAGCCAATACCGAGCTGGTCCTTTAAGCTTTAGTGGGAGGTATTTGATGGCGTGTAGATCATCGCCGCGGGCCTTGTGGATATGAAGGAGATAATCCTCGATCCATACCGCAGGATCTGTTCTGCCATCGTATGATTCGACGTTTACGGGTTTGAAACCCTCTCGGATTTCATGATCCATTACTTCATCCGTGAAGCATAGTGGGTGTGCGGCGCCTCTGTACTAGGCTATATCACGACGTAGCTCAAATGAGCTTTGTCTGCTGTGTTCGACCCGGTCGGATTTGCTGTATCCGGCGTGACAGTTATCGTCTCGAGTCGTTGGGCGCCCACGCGATCCGTAGATCGATCTTGTTTGCCTTGCCTTGTCCTCCAACATATCGCGCAGGTCTAGCGCGTTTCCCCGTGCCTTGGTATTTTTTGAGCGATGCCGGGGTGCGGCTTGAGCAGAGGGCCGTGAGGACTCTCTGTCGCGGCCACGAGGTGGCCGATCGGCCGCGTCATGCGCCGGTGATGTAGGTTTAGGTGCTTCCTCCTCTAATCGGGGTAGCAGCCTGCGCTTTGGGTAGCTCTTGGAGGGGCGTTCGAGTTCATATTCTTCAGCCGCAAGGACTTCAGTCCATCCGTCGGCTAGCAAATCTTGATCAGCTCTAAGCTATTGCTGCTTTTTCTTAAGGCTGCTCGTCGTGGCCATAAGCGTGCATTTAAAGTGATCTTGTTCGGCGGGATCCTGAGGCACAAAAAATTCGTCGTCGCCGAGGCTTGCCTTGTCTTCGGAGGGAGGCATGTAATTGTCATCCTCTTCCTCTCTGTCTGCCGCCCTCTTAGGAGGGCTGGCTTCTCCATCCTCCTGCGCTGAGTCTTGCTGGAGGGAGTTGTCTTCGGCACTGTCCGGGGTGTTATTTTCTCCGGTGTCGGTTTCACCGTTTTTGCTTTGGCGAGACTTAGAGCGGCGCCGCTGACGCCGGCGCTTGGGTTGCTTCTTGGAGGGGTCATCCCTCGTAGTTCCATCGCCATTGCCTTCTTTGGGTGTATCCACCATATATATGTCATATGACGAGGTGGCTTTCCAGTGCCCTATAGGCGCTGGTTCATGTTCGTCTCCTACATCGTCGTCCATATCGTCGATGTCTTCGGAGTCGAAGTCTAGCATGTCGGTTAAATCATCGACAGTGGCTACAAAGTGGGTGGTGGGTGGGCATCGAATTTCTTTGTCATCCGCATCCCAGTCCTGTTGGCCATAATCCGGCCAGGACTCTCCTGACAAAGAGAGAGACCTTAGTGAATTCAGAATATCACCAAAGGGCGAGTGCTGAAAGATATCCGCGGCGGTGAATTCCATGATCGGCGCCCAATCGGATTCGATTGGCAAGGGCGCGGAGGGCTCGGAGTCCGGAGAGGAGTCCGACACCTTGGAGTCACGGGCTTCGTAGAGGGTAAGGCTGGTGTTCGGCTCGATCGCCGTAGAGATTGCAGCCCCCGAGGAGGTGTCCAGCCACCCGTCCTCGATCAGTGCAGTCGGCTCCGAGCTAAGGGCCGGAGCGGACACGGGTGCGGCCTCCAGGGCACTGTCCGGTGGTAGAGCTAGATCATGCCCTTCGTGACAGTGCGGCGCGCCCGGCTGTGGCTCGAATCCGTCGAAGATCAAGTCTCCGCGGATATCAGCCGTGTAGTTCAAGCTTCCAAATCTGACCTGATGGCCAGGGGCGTAGCTTTCAATTTGCTCCAGATGGCCAAGCAAATTGGCCCGCAGCGCAAAGCCGCCGAATACGAAGATCTGTCCGGGGAGAAAAGTCTCACCCTGGACCGCATCGCCTTTGATGATCGGAGGAGCCATCGGGCCTAAAAGTGATGACACAGAGGAACTCTCAATGAAAGCACCAATGTCGGTGTCAAAACCGGCGGATCTCGGGTAGGGGGTCCCGAACTGTGCGTCTAGGCGGATGGTAACAGGAGACAAGGGACACGATGTTTTTACCCAGGTTTGGGCCCTCTCCATGAAGGTAAAACCCTACTCCTGCTTGATTAATATTGATGATATGGGTAGTACAAGAGTAGATCTACCATGAGATCAGAGAGGCTAAACCCTAGAAGCTAGCCTATGGTATGATTGTTGTTCGTCCTACGGACTAAAACCCTCCGGTTTATATAGACACCGGAGAGGGTTAGGGTTACACAGAGTCGGTTACAGTGGAAGGATATCTACATATCCGTATCGCCAAGGTTGCCTTCCACGCCAAGAAAAGTCCCATCCGGACACGGGACGAAGTCTTCAATCTTGTATCTTCATAGTCCAGGAGTCCGGCCAAAGGTCATAGTCTGGCTATCCAAACACCCCCTAATCCAGGACTCCCTCAGTAATGATGACAATTGTGCTTTCAACTTCTTCATGTTGTAATTGAGAAGAGCAATTTCTTCTTTTAAATCATCGACCTCCGATTCCAGCTTCAAGATCTTGTCGCATAAATCTCCTTTGCTTTTCTGCCAAAAACAAGAAGGAATAGATCGATTGTTAGATAGTTTAGCCCTCTTAGGGAGACTAGACTTCTTAAACTTCACGTGCATATCCCAGGGTTGAGGTAGAGGGACATCTTCCTCCTCCGAACTTGAATATTTTATCTTCATCAAATGAGCATCCTCCTCCTCATCCGTAGTTCGACCAGAAGAAGATAGATCTCCATATGTCTTGGGATCAGCAGTGAGGTGTGATACATAGCTCTCTCCGTCAGAATCCTGGGATGACATCTTGCTCTAATATGTGGCAGAAACAGCTCGAAACAAGAACAGAGGATATTTGCGTGATACAGGAGTCAAAACCTTCGGGAGATTATATAATGATTTTTTACTGACCAAAATACGTATCGTGCAAGAAAACGGAGTCTGGAGAGCGCATGAGTGCCCACGAGGCAGGGGGGTAGGGCGCGCCCTCCACCCTCGTGGAGCCCTCGTGTCCTTCCCGGACTGCTTCTTATTTTTCTATTTTTCTAAATATTCCAAAACGGAGAAAATTTGCCATTAGAACTGTTCTGGAGTCGGTTTATTTACCGTACCGTATACCTATTCCTTTTCGGAGTCTGAAGCGTTCTGGAAAGTGTCCCTTATGTATTCCTCCAGGGTTACGGTTTCAATAACATTGGTTTCAACATTTATAGGGTTACCTAAGATATAATGTTTGATTCTTTGACCGTTCACCACCTTCGGATTTGTGCATTCGAAGTTGTTGATTTTTATGGCACCGGAACGATAGACCTCCTCGATAACGTAAGGACCTTCTCATTTAGAGAGAAGTTTTCCTGCAAAAAATCTTAAACGAGAGTTGTATAATAATACATAATCACCTACATTAAACTCACGTTTTTGTATTCTTTTGTCATGCCATCTTTTAACTTTTTCTTTAAACAATTTGGCATTCTCATAGGCTTGGGTTCTCCATTCATCAAGTGAGCTAATGTCAAATAACCTCTTCTCACCGGCAAGTTTGAAATCATAGTTGAGCTCTTTAATGGCCCAATATGCCTTATGCTCTAGTTCGAGAGGTAATTAGTGACATGCTTTTCCATAAACCATTTTATACGGAGACATACCCATAGGGTTTTTATATGCAGTTCTATAGGCCCATAATGCATCATCAAGTTTCTTGGACCAATTATTTCTAGATCTATTAACAGTCTTTTGCAAAATTAATTTGAGTTCTCTATTACTCAATTCTACTTGACCACTAGACTGTGGGTGATAAGGAGAGGCAATTCTATGATTAATATCATACTTAGCAAGCATTTTACGAAAGGCACCATGAATAAAATGTGAACCACCATCAGTCATTAAATATCTAGGGACTCCAAACCTCGGAAAAATAACTTCTTTAAGCATCTTAATAGAAGTGTTATGATCAGCACTACTAGTTGGAATAGCTTCTACCCACTTAGTAACGTAATCAACATCAACTAAAATATGAGTATATCCATTAGAGGCAGGAAACGGTCCCATATAATCAAAGCCCCAAACATCAAATGGTTCAATAACAAGTGAATAATTCATAGGAATTTCTTGACGTCTACTAATATTACCAATTCTTTGACATTCATCACAAGATAAGACAAACTTACGAGCATCCTTGAAGAGAGTAGGCCAATAAAAACCGGATTGCAATACCTTATGTGCAGTTCTATCTCCAGCATGGTGTCCTCCATAAGCTTCGGAGAGACACTTGCGTAGGATCTGTTCCTGTTCATGCTCAGGTACACAACGCCTAATAACACCATCTACTGCTTCTTTATAAAGATGTGGGTCATCCCAAAAGTAATGTCTGAAATCATAGAAAAACTTTTTCTTTTGCTGGCATGTGAAACTAGGTGGTATACATTTAGCAACAATGTAATTAGCATAATCAGCATACCATGGAGCAGTACGAGAAGCATTTATGACATTTAGTTGTTCATCAGGAAAGCTATCATCAATAGGTAGTGGGTCATCAAGAACATTCTCTAACCTAGACAAGTTGTCTGCAACAGGGTTCTCAGCTCCCTTTCTATCAATAATATGCTAATCAAATTCTTGTAGCAAGAGAACCCATCTAATAAGTCTAGGTTTAGCATCTTTCTTTTCCATAAGATATTTAATAGCAGCGTGATCAGTGTGAATAGTTACTTTAGAATCGACAATATAAAGTCTAAACTTATCACAAGCAAATACAACTGCTAAGAATTCTTTTTCAGTAGTAGCATAATTTCTCTGAGCACTGTCTAGAGTTTTACTAGCATATTGTATAACATTTAATTTCTTATCAACTCTTTGCCCTAGAACAGCACCTACAACATAATCACTATAATCACATATAATTTCAAAGGGTAAATTCCATTCAGGTGGCTGAACGATAGGTGCAGAGATCGATGCTTTCTTAAGTATTTCAAATGCTTCTACACAATCATCATCAAAGACAAATGGTATATCTTTTTGTAATAGATTAGTCAGAGGCCGAGAAATTTTTGAGAAGTCCTTAATCAACCTCCTATAAAAACCGAGATGACCAAGAAAACTTCTTATACCTTTGATGTCCTTGGGACATGGCATCTTTTCAATAGCATCAACTTTAGCTTTATCAACTTCAATACCTCTTTCAGAAATTTTATGCCCCAAGACAATAGCTTCATTAACCATAAAGTGGCACTTTTCCCAATTCAAGACAAGATTAGTTTCTTCACGTCTCTGCAAAACTCAATCAAGGTTGCTCAAGCAATCATCAAAAGAGGATCCATAAACGGAGAAATCATCCATGAAAACCTCACAAATCTTTTCATAGAAGTCAGAGAATATAGCCATCATGCATCTTTGAAAGGTAGCAGGTGCATTACATAAACCAAAATGTCTATAAGCAAAAGTACCGAAAGGGCAAGTAAAAGTGGTCTTAGATTGATCATCAGCTGACACAAGTATTTGAGAGAAACCAGAGTAACCATCTAGAAAACAAAAATGTGTATGTTTGGATAATCTTTCTAGCATTTGATCAATAAAAGGTAAGGGGTAATGATCCTTTTTAGTAGCCTTATTTAATTTGCGGAAATCAATTACCATCCTATAACCTATAATAATTCTTTGCGAAATCAATTCATCTTTATCATTAGGAACGACAGTAATACCTCCCTTCTTAGGGACACAATGGACAGGACTTACCCACTGACTATCAGCAACGGGATAAATTATACCTACCTCAAGGAGCTTTAGTATTTACTTTCTTACCACTTCCTTCATCTTAGGATTTAACCGTCGTTGGTGATCAATAACTGGTTTAGCATCTTTCTCCAAATTTATTTTGTGTTGACATAGAGTGGGACTAATGCCCTTGAGATCATCAAGAGTATATCCAATAGCAGCACGGTGCTTCTTCAGAGTTTTCAATAATTTTTCTTCCTCCTTCTCTGAAAGGTTAGCACTAATAATAATAGGATATATCTTCTTTTCATCAAGATAAGCATATTTAAGTGTATCAGGTAAAGGTTTAAGCTCAAACCTGGGATCACCCTTGGGTGGAGGAGGATCCCCTAGGATTTCAATAGGCAAGTTGTATTTCAGAATAGGTCCCTGTTTAAAGAATACGTCATCGATTTCCCTTCTTTCATTCATAAACATATCATTTTCATGGTCTAGCAAATATTGTTCTAAAGGATCATTAGGAGGCACAGCAATAGAAGCAAGACCAATAATTTCATCCTTACTAGGCAATTTCTCTTCACGGTGTTGTCTATGAAATTTAGAAAAGTTAAAATCATGAGACATATCACCTAGACCAATAGTAACAACATCCTTTTCGCAGTCTATCTTAGCATTAACAGTGTTCAAGAAGGGTCTACCAAATATAATGGGACAAAAGCTATCTTGTGGGGAACCAAGAACAAGAAAATCAGCAGGATATTTAGTTTTCCCACACAAGACTTCAACATCTCTAACAATCCTAATTGGTGAAATAGTATCTCTATTGGCAAGTTTAATTGTGACATCAATATCTTCTAACTCAGCAGGTGCAATATCATGCATAATTTCTTTGTATTGCACTAGCACTAGCACCCATATCACACAAGCCATGATAACAATGATCTCCTATTTTAACAAAAATAATGGGCATGCCTATAACAGGTCTAGGTTTATCTTTAGCACCAGGCTTAACAATTCTAGCAGTTTCATTGCAGAAGTAAATAACATGCCCATCAATATTATCAGCCAAAAGATCCTTAACAATAGCAATATTAGGTTCAACTTTAACTTGTTCAGGGGGTGTATAAGTTCTAATATTACTTTTGTTGACAATAGTTGAAGCTTTAGCATGATCCTTTATCCTAACAAGAAAAGGTGGTTTCTCAACATAAGCAGTAGGAACAATAGGATCATTATAAGTGATAGTCTTTTCTTCAACTTTAATAGGTGCAACTACTTTTACTTCTACGGGAGGATTATATTTAAACCACTTCTCCTTAGGGAGATCAACGTGAGCAGCAAAAGATTCACAGAAAGAGGCTACTATCTCAGAGTCAAGTCCATATTTAGTGCTAAATTTACGGAAAGCATCGGTATCCATAAAAGATTTAACGCAATCAAACTTAGGTGTTATACCCGACTCTTTACCTTCATCGAGATCCCAATCTTCAGAGTTGCGTTTAATTCTTTCCAATAAATTCCATTTGAGTTCAATAGTCTTCATCATAAAGGAACCAGTACAAGAAGTATCGAGCATGGAGCGATGTTGTCGGAAAGCCGAGCATAATTTTTTTGAATAATAATTTCTCTTGAGAGCTCATGATTGGGGCATGAATATAACATTGACTTAAGACTCCCCCAATCTTGAGCGATGCTTTCTCCTTCGCGAGGCCAAAAATTATATATATAATTGCGATCACGATGAACAAGATGCATAGGATAAAACTTCTGATGAAATTCCAATTTCAATCGCTTGTAGTCCCATGATCCCGTATCATCACATATCATGTACCATGTCAATGCATCTCCCTTCAAAGATAAAGGGAAGACCTTCTTATTGATAACATCATCGAGCATACCTGCAAGCTTAAATAATCCACAAACTTCATCCACATAGATTAGGTGTAAATCGGGATGCAATGTTCCATCTCCTGCAAAAGGATTAGCTAGCAGTTTCTCTATCATACCCGAAGGAATTTCAAAGTAAACATTTTCATTTTCAGTAGGTTAAGTAGGTTGAGGAGCAACTCCTTGCTCTAATGGTCGAGGTGAAGATACCCCGAACAAGCCCCTCAGAGGATTACTTTCCATAGTAACAAGTGACAGTAATTTCAGCACACTATATAAAATTTTCCTTACCAAATTCCACCTACCAAAGGCGCTTCACTCCCCGAAAACGACGCCAGAAAAGAGTCTTGATGACCCACAAGTATAGGGGATCTATCATAGTCCTTTCGATAAGTAAGAGTGTCGAACCCAACGAGGAGCAGAAGGAAATGATAAGCAGTTTTCAGCAAGGTATTCTCTGCAAGCACTGAAATTGTAGGTAACAGATAGTTTTGTGATAAGATAATTTGTAATGAGCAACAAGCAACAAAAGTAAATAAAGTGCAGAAAGGTGGCCCAATCCTTTTTGTAGCAAAGGACAAGCCTGGACAAACTCTTATATAGATAAGAGCGCTCCCGAGGACACATGGGAATTATCGTCAAGCTAGTTTTCATCACGTTCATATGATTCGCGTTCGGTACTTTGATAATTTGATATGTGGGTGGACCGGTGCTTGGGTGTTGTCCTTACTTAGACAAGCATCCCACTTATGATTAACTCCTATTGCAAGCATCCGCAACTACAAAAGAAGTATTAAGGTAAACCTAACCATAGCATGAAACATATGGATCCAAATCAGCCCCTTACGAAGCAACGCATAAACTAGGGTTTAAGCTTCTGTCACTCTAGCAACCCATCATCTACTTATTACTTCCCAATGCCTTCCTCTAGGCCCAAATAATGGTGAAGTGTTATGTAGTCGACGTTCACATGACACCACTAGAGGAGAGACAACATACATCTCATCAAAATATCGAACGAATACCAAATTCACATGACTACTAATGGCAAGACTTCTCCCATGTCCTCAGGAACAAACGTAACTACTCACAAAGCATATTCATGTTCATAATCAGAGGAGTATTAATATGCATATAGGATCTGAACATATGATCTTCCACCAAATAAACCAACTAGCATCAACTACAAGGAGTAATCAACACTACTAGCAAACTACAAGTACCAATCTCAGACTTAGAGACAAGAATTGGATACAAGAGATGAACTAGGGTTTGAGAGGAGATGGTGTTGGTGAAGATGTTGGTGGATATTGGCCCCCTCCTGATGATAGGAGTGTTGGTGATGATGATGACGATGATTTCCCCCTCCCGAAGGGAAGTGTCCCCGGCAGAACAGCTCCGCCAGAGCCCTAGATTGGTTCCGCCAAGGTTCCGCCTCGTGGCGGCGGAGTCTCGTCCCGAAAGCTTGCTTATGATTTTTCTTCAGACGAAAGACTTCATATAGTAGAAGATGGGCACCGGAGGGCCACCAGGGGGCCCACGAGGCAGGGGGCGCGCCTAGGGGGTGGGACGCGCCCCCCACCCTCGTGCCCAGGGTGTGGGCCCCCTCTGGTATTTTCTTCGCTCAGTATTTTTTATTATTCCCAAAAATAACTTCCGTGGAGTTTCAGGACTTTTGGAGTTGTGCAGAATAGGTCTCTATTATTTGCTCCTTTTCCAACCCAGAATTTCAGCTGCCGGCATTCTCCCTCCTTATGTAAACCTTGTAAAATAAGAGAGAATAGGCATAAGTATTGTGAAATAAAGGGTAATAACAGCCCATAATGCAATAAATATTGATATAAAAGCATGATGCAAAATGGACGTATCATAACTCTACTATCAGCGTCCCTCTTCCTCTTGAAGATCCATTTATTCTCAATGGCTTGCCGATCATTGGGAAAGTCCACCAAAGTCCACACTTTATTCTCATACATGGATCCTATCTCAGATTTCATGGCCTCAAGCCATTTTGCGGAATCTGGGCTCATCATCGTTTCCTCATAGTTCGTAGGTTCATCATGGTCTAGTAACATGACTTCCAGAACTATATACCGTACCACTCTGGTGCAGACCTTACTCTGGCTGACCTATGAGGTTCGGTAGTAACTTGATCTGAAGTTTCATGATCATCATCATTAACTTTCTCACTAATTGGTGTAGGCATCACTAGAACTGATTTCTGTGATGAACTTCTTTCCAATTCGGGAGCAGGTACAATTAGCTCATCAAGTTCTACATTCCTTCCACTCACTTCTTTCGAGAGAAACTCCTTTTCTAGAAAGGATCCATTCTTAGCAATGAATGCCTTGCCTTCAGATCTGTGATAGAAGGTGTACCCAACATTTTCTTTTGGGTATCCTATGAAGACGCACTTCTCCGATTTGGGTTCGAGCTTATCAGGTTGAAACGTTTTTTACATAAGCATCGCAACCCCAAACTTTAATGAACGACAGCTTAGGTTTCTTGCCAAACCATAGTTCATACGGTGTCGTCTCAACAGATTTAGATGGTGCCCTATTTAACGTGAATGTAGCTGTCTCTAATGCATAACCCCAAAACGATAGTGGTAAATCGGTAAGAGACATCATAGATTGCACTATATCCAATAAAGTATGGTTATGACGTTCGGACACACCATTATGTTGTGGTGTTCCAGGTGGCATGAGTTTGTGAAACTATTCCACATTGTTTTAATTGAAGGCCAAACTCGTAACTCAAATATTCGCCTCTGCGATCAGATCGTAGAAACTTTATTTTCTTGTTACGATGATTCTCTACTTCACTCTTAAATTCTTTGAACTTTTCAAATGTTTCAGACTTGTGTTTCATCAAATAGATATACACATATCTGCTCAAATCATCCGTGAAGGTCAGAAAATAATGATACCCGCCATGAGCCTCAACACTCATCGGACCGCATACATCAGTATGTATTATTTCCAATAAGTCAGTTGCTCTCCATTGTTCTGGAGAACGGAGTTTTAGTCATCTTGCCCATGAGGCATGGTTCACAAGCATCAAATGATTCATAATCAAGTGATTCCAAAAGCCCATCAGCATGGAGTTTCTTCATGTGCTTTACACCAATATGACCTAAACGGCAGTGCCACAAATAAGTTGCACTATCATTATTAACTTTGCATCTTTTGGCATCAATATTATGAATATGTGTATCACTACGATCGAGATTCAATAAACCATTTATATTGAGGGTATAACCATAGAAGGTTTTATTCATGTAAATAGAACAACAGTTATTCTTTGACTTAAATGAATAACCGCATTGCAATAAACATGATCCAATCATATTCACGCTCAACGCAAACACCAAATAACATTTATTTTAGGTTCAACACTAATCCCGAAGGTAAAGGGAGTGTGCGATGGTGATCTTATCAACCCTGGAATCACTTCCAACACACATCATCACCTCACCCTTAACTAGTCTTTGTCTATTTTGCAACTCCCGTTTTGAGTTACCACTCTTAGCAACTGAACCAGTATCAAATACCGAGGGGTTGCTATAAACAGGGGCGGAGCTGAAGCAAATGCTACCCGATGCACCACTTTAACAAGGGATACAAATTTTCAAGTAAGATGTATTGACTAAAGGTGTGTGTCAATGGTTCTAGCGCACATTACTGAATATAACAAAAGGCGATTTGTAAAAAATAAAAATGTAGCCATCAAATGTTTACCATAATGATAAAACAAGGGACACAATTACTTGAAAAGGACTTGCATTTCCAAATTCCAAATAAAACGTTGGACAACAAGGTTCAGTAGAACATAATAAAATGCCCAAATGAAAGTACTTATAGATGGCTAAAAATAGAAAATTACCTTTAGTAGGTTCTGTTCCTCCAAGCCATGAATACTCAACCAATTGAGTATTGGTGACCTTTTTCATTTCTTCCTTCTCCACATAAAAAATAACATCATCACTCAAACTTTCATCATTGAGGCGATTGCCCAGATCATATTGAACCTCCTATTCCCAATTTATGTCTTCCTGGACATCCATGTGCTTTTGTTTTGAGAAGAAACTTAGCCGTGGTATCGTATCTGGCAATTACAAATTACAAATGAGACATGAAGACTTCTATAGACAAAAAATATAATCTAATTAAAAATTATAACCCTAGAAAACGCCCCACATTTTTGCTATAACAGTCATTTTTTTATATTTGTTACAAATTTATACTCCCTTTGTCCCAAAATTATTGTCTTAGATTTGTCTAGGTATAGACAGTTTGTAAACAAAATTAGGGAAAGTCGGACAAATGCGCTACCACAATCCTTTTGTAATCTATATCCTCTATGGACGCACACAGAGACAAGATTCAAGATTGGAATTTGGAAAGGATGCGAAAATTACCGAGGGCTGGACAGGCCGACGGCGTGCAGCGTCGTTCGCGTGTGTCGCGTCATCACGGTGTGAGGACCCAGGCTGCGTGAAGTCTGGCGGCCCGCACGCTGCCGCTGCCGTCACCCGACTGTGTACGCGGCGGTGATGCGCAGGGGGCGTATGGAGTATGGTACACGTCCACACAAATCGATCGATGGATCGATTAGTTTTGGTGTAGTGGAAAAAAAGGTGGATCTATTAGGCTTGCGTACGTGACTACGTGAGGAGATATTTTTTTGAGACAAAACTACTGGAGTACGTGAGGAGATGGATCCGCGAGCAAACGCGTCCTGCTGCGTTGGGCCAGTGGGGCAGCCTGGCTTAAACAGGCTGACCCTGTGCAGTGGGGCGGCCTGGCTGAAACGGGCTGACCCTGATGCACAGCTCTCGGGCCACCCCGATGCACAGGGCCATTTTACTTAATAGGTACTGCTAGCGATTTTTTTTCACCCATATTCCTGTGCATATGGGTCAGCCCAATGGGCTTCGCCCCTTGCTATAAACACTAGTAAAGTACACATCAATAACATGTATATCAAATATACCTTTGTTCACTTTGCCATCCTTCTTATCCGCCAAGTATCTAGGGGCAGTTCCGCTTCTAGTGACCATTTCCTTTGCAGTAGAAGCACTCAGTTTCAGGCTTTGGGTCCAGCTTTGGGTTTCTTCATGGGAGTGGCAACTTGCTTGCCATTCTTCTTGAAGTTCCCTTTCTTTCCCTTGCCCTTTTACTTGAAACTAGTGGTCTTGTCAACCATCAACACTTGATGCTCTTTCTTGATTTCTACCTTCGCTGATTTCTGCATCGCGAAGAGCTTGGGAATCGTTTTTGTCATCCCTCGCATATTATAGTTCAACATGAAGTTCTAGTAACTTGGTGATAGTGACTAGAGAACTTTGTCAATCACTATCTTATCTGGAAGATTAACTCCCACTTGATTCAAGCGATTGTAGTGCTCAGACATTCTGAGCACATGCTCACTAGCTGAGCTATTCTCCTCCATATTGTAGGCAAAGTATTTATTAGGAGTCTCATACCTCTTAACACGGGCATGAGTCTGAAATACCAATTTCAACTCTTGGAACATCTCATATGCTCCGTGGCGTTCAAAACGTTTTTGAAGTCCCGGTTCTAAGCCGTAAAGCATGGTGCACTAAACTACCAAATAATCATCATACCGAGCTTTGTCAAATGTTCATAATGTCTGCATCTGCTCCTGCAATAGATCTGTCACCTAACGGTGCATCAAGGACATAATTCTTCTATGCAACAATGAGGATAATCCTCAGATCACGGACCAAGTCCGCATGCTACTATCATCTTTCAACTTAGTTTTCTCTAGGAACATATCAAAAAATAAACGGGGAGCTACATCGCGAGCTATTGATCTACAACATAGTTATGCAAATACTATCAGGACTAAGTTCATGATAGATTAAAGTTCAATTAATCATATTACTTAAGAACTCCCACTTAGATAGACATCCCTCTAGTCATCTAAGTGATCACGTGATCCATATCAACTAAACCATGTCCGGTCATCACGTGAGATGGAGTAGTTTTTAATGGTGAACATCACTATGTTGATCATATCTACTATATGATTCACGCTCGACCTTTCGTTCTCAGTGTTCTGAGGCCATATCTGCATATGCTAGGCTCGTCAAGTTTAACCTGAGTATTCTGCGTGTGCAAAACTGGCTTGCACCCGTTCTATGTGAACGTAGAGCTTATCACACCCGATCATCACGTGGTGTCTCGGCACGATGAACTATCGTAACGGTGCATCCTCAGGGAGAACACTTATACCTTGAAATTTTAGTGAGAGATCATCTTATAATGCTACTGCCGAACTAAGCAAAATAAGATGCATAAAGGATAAACATCACATGCAATCAATATAAGTGATATGATATGGCCATCATCATCTTGTGCCTTTGATCTCCATCTCCAAAGCACTGTCATGATCGCCATCATCACTGGCGCGACACCTTGATCTCCATCGTAGCATCGTTGTCGTCTCGCCAACTATTGCTTCTATAACTATCGCTACCGCTTAGTGATAAAGTAAAAACAATTACAGGGCGATTGCATTGCATACAATAAAGCGACAACCATATGGCTCTTGCCAGTTGTCGATAACTCTGTTACAAAACATGATCATCTCATACAATAAAATTTAGCATCATGTATTGACCATATCACATCACAGCATGCCCCGCAAAAACAAGTTAGATGTCCTCTACTATGTTGTTGCAAGTTTTACGTGGCTGCTATGGGCTGAGCAAGAACCGTTCTTACCTACGCATCAAAACCACAATGATTTTTCGTCAAGTGTGTTGTTTTAACCTTCAACAAGGACCGGGCGTAGTCACACTCGATTCAACTAAAGTTGGAGAAACTGACACCCGCCAGCCACCTGTGTGCAAAGCACATCGGTAGGACCAGTCTCGCGTAAGCGTATGCGTAATGTCGGTCCGGGCTGCTTCATCCAACAATACCGCCAAATAAAAGTATGACATGCTGGTAAGCAGTATGACTATTATCACCCATAATTCTTTGTGTTCTACTCGTGCATATAACATCTACGCATAGACCTGGCTCGGATGCCACTGTTAGGGAATGTAGTATTTCAAAAAAATTGCCTACGATCACACAAGATCTATCTAGGAGAAGCATAGCGACGAGCGGGGAGAGTGTGTCTACGTACCGTCATAGACCAAAAGCGGAAGCGTTAAGTAACGCGGTTGATGTAGTCGAACGTCTT
Organism: Aegilops umbellulata; assembly: GCA_032464435.1. Classification (NCBI taxonomy): domain Eukaryota; kingdom Viridiplantae; phylum Streptophyta; class Magnoliopsida; order Poales; family Poaceae; genus Aegilops; species Aegilops umbellulata. The sequence continues at coordinate 270,952,134 of CP136054.1, read as the reverse complement.
CGCGATCCAACCGATCAAGTACCGAACGCACGGCACCTCCGCGATCTACACACGTTCAGCTCAGTGACGTCCCTCGTACTCTTGATCCAGTTGAGGCCGAGGAGAGTTTCGTCAACACGACGGCATGATGACGGTGATGATGAAGTTATCGATGCAGGGCTTCGCCTAAGCACTACAATGATATGACCGAGGTGGAAATCTGTGGAGGGGGGCACCTCACACGGCTAAGACAACTGTCAACTTGTGTATTCTAGGGTGCCCCATTGCCCCCATATATAAAGGAGCAAGGGGGAGGCCGGCCAGCCCCTTAGGGCGCGCCCCCAAGAGGAGAATCCTACTAGGACTCCAAGTCCTAGTAGGAATCCACCAAGAGGGAGAGAGGGGGAAGGAAGGAAGGAAGAGGGGAAAGAGGGGCGCCGCCCCCTTCCCCTAGTCCAATTCGGACCCAAGGGGGGAGGGGCGGCCAGCCCCTCCTGGCCCTTCCTCTCTTCCCACTAAAGCCCATAGAGGCCCATTAGTTCCCCCGGGGGTTCCGATAACCCCCCAGCACTCCAATATTTATCCGGTGACCCCCGAAACTCATCCGGTGTCCGAATAACATCATCCAATATATCAATCTTTATGTCTCGACCATTTCGAGACTCCTCTTCATGTCTGTGATCACATCCAGGACTCCGAACTACCTTCGGTACATCAAAACACATAAACTCATAATATCGATCGTCGTCGAACGTTAAGCGTGCTGACCCTACGGGTTTGAGAACTATGTAGACATGACCGAGACTCAACTCCGGTCAATAAGAATAGCGGAACCTGGATGCTCATATTGCCTCCCACATATTCTACGAAGATCTTTATCGGTCAAACCGCATAACAACATACGTTGTTCCCTTTGTCATCGGTATGTTACTTGCTCGAGATTCGATCGTCGGTATCTCAATACCTAGTTCAATCTCGTTATCGGCAAGTCTCTTTACTCGTTCCGTAATGCATCAACCCGTAACTAACTCATTGGTCACATTGCTTGCAAGGCTTATAGTGATGTGCATTACCGAGACGGCCCAGAGATACCTCTCCGGCAATCGGAGTGACAAATCCTAATCTCGATCTATGCCAACTCAGCAAACACCATCGGAGACACCTGTAGAGCATCTTTATAATCACCCAGTTACTTTATGACGTTTGATAGCACACTAAGTGTTCCTCCCATATTCGACTGTTGCATAATCTCATAGTGATAGGAACATGTATAAGTCATGAAAAAAGCAATAGCAACAAACCAAACGATCATCGTGCTAAGCTAACGGATGGGTCAAGTGAAGGAAATATGCCATAGAGACAATAATAAAGTTGTTATTTATATTTCCTTATATCATGATAAATGTTTATTATTCATGCTAGAATTGTATTAACCGGAAACTTGATATATGTGTGAATACATAGACAAAATAGAGTGTCCCTAGTATGCCTCTACTTGACTAGCTCGGTAATCAAAGATGGTTAAGTTTCCTAGCCATAGACATGTGTTGTCATTTGATGAATGGGATCACATCATTAGAGAATGATGTGATGGACAAGACCCATCCGTTAGCTTAGCACTATGATCGTTTAGTTTATTGCTATTGCTTTGTTCATGACTTATACATGTTCCTTTGACTATGAGATTATGCAACTCCCGAGTGCCGGAGGAACACCTTGTGTGTTATCAAACGTCACAAATGTAACTGGGTGATTATAAAGATGCTCTACATGTGTCTCCTATGGTATTTGTTGGGTTGGCATAGATCGAGATTAGGATTTATCACTCCGAGTTTCGGAGAGGTATCTCTGGGCCCTCTAGGTAATGCTCATCACTATAAGCCTTGCAAGCAATGTGACTAATGAGTTAGTTACACGATGATGCATTACGAAACGAGTAAAGAGACTTGCCGATAACGAGATTGAACTAGGTATGATGATACCGACTATCAAATCTCGGGCAAGTAACATACCGATGACAAAGGGAACAACATATGTTGTTATGCAGTTTGACCGATAAAGATCTTAATAGAATACGTAGGAGCCAATATGAGCATCCAGGTTCCACTATTGGTTATTGGCCAGAGATGTGTCTCGGTCATGTCTACATAGTTCTCGATCCTGTAGGTCCGCACGCTTAACGTTCGATGACGATTTGTATTATGAGTTATGTGATTTGATGTACCGAAGTTTGTTTGGAGTCCCGGATGAGATCACGGACATGACGAGGAGTCTCGAAATGGTCGAGAGGTAAATATTCATATATTGGAAGGTTGCATTCGGACATCGGAATGGTTCCGAGTGATTCGGGCATTTTTCCGGAGTACCGGGAGGTTACCGGAACCCCCCGGGGAAAGATATGGGCCTTGTGGGCCATAGAGGGAGGCTAACCAGCCCACAAGGGGATGGTGCACCCCCCACAAGGGAGGATGTCGAATTGGACTTGGGAAGGGGGTGCCACCCCCTTTCCTTCTCCTTCTCCCTCTCCTTCCCCTTTCCCCCCTCCGGTAGAAGGAAAGAAAGGTGGGGCCGAATCCTACTAGGACTCCCCTCTCCCTGGCGCGCCCCTTGTTGGCCAGCCTCCTCCTCCCCTCCTTTATATACGGGGGCAGGGGGCACCCCAAAGGCACAATAGACAATCTCTTAGTCATGTGTGGTGCCCCCTCCACAGTTCAACACCTCGGTCATATCGTCGTAGTGCTTAGGTGAAACCCTGCGCCGTTAACTTCATCATCACCTTCACCACGCCGTCGTGCTAACGAAACTCTCCCTCGGCCTCGGCTGGATCAAGAGTTCGAGGGATGTCACCGAGCTGAACGTGTGCAGATCGCGGAGGTGCAGTGCGTTCGGTACTTGGATCGGTTGGATCGCGAAGACGTTCGACTACATCAACCGCGTTACTAAATGCTTCTGCTTTCGGTCTACGAGGGTACATAGACACACTCTCCCCGCTCGTTGCTATGCTTCTCCTAGATAGATCTTGCTTGATCGTAGGCAATTTTTTGAAATTCTACGTTCCCCAACAGTGGCATCCAAGCCGGGTCTATGCGTAGATGTTATATGCATGAGTAGAACACAAAGAGTTGTGGGCGATAATAGTCATACTGCTTACCAGAATGTCATACTTTGGTTCGGTGATATTGTTGGATGAAGCGGCGCAGACCGACATTACATGACCGCGTTCATGAGACTGGTTCTACCGCCGTGCTTCGCACATAGGTGGCTAGTGGGTGTCTGTTTCTCCAACTTTAGTTGAATCGAGTGTGACTACGCCATGTCCTTGTTGAAGTTTAAAACAGCACACTTGATGAAAAATCATTGTGGTTTTGATGCGTAGGTAGGAACGGTTCTTGCTAGAAGCCCATAGCAGCCACGTAAAACTTGCAACAACAAAGTAGAGGACGTCTAACTTGTTTTTGCAGGGCTTGCTGTGATGTGCTATGGTCAAGACGTGATGATATATAATTTGTTGTATGATATGATCATGTTTTGTAATAGTTATCGGCAACGGGCACGAGCCATATGGTTATCGCTTTATTGTATGAAATGCAATCGCCATGTAATTGCTTTACTTTATCACTAAGCGGCAGCGATAGTCGTAGAAGCAATAGTAGGCGAGACGACAACGATGCTTCGATGGACATCAAGGTGTCAAGCCGGTGATGATGGTGATCATGACGGTGCTTTGGAGATGGAGATCAAAGGCACAAGATGATGATGGCCATATCATATCACTTTTTTTATTGCATGTGATGTTTATCTTTTATGCATCTTATTTTGCTTAGTACGGCGGTAGCATTATAAGATGATCTCTCACTAAAATTTCAAGGTATAAGTGTTCACCCTGAGTATGCATCATTGCGATAGTTCTTCATGCTAAGACACCACGTGATAATTGGGTGTGATAAGCTCTACGTTCACATACAGCGGGTGCAAGCCAGTTTTGCACACGCAGAATACTCGGGTTAAACTTGACAAGCCTAGCATATGCAGATATGGCCTCGGAACACTGAGACTGACAGGTCGAGCGTGAATCATATAGTAGATATGATCAACATAGTGATGTTCACCATTGAAAACTACTCCATCTCACGTGATGATCGGACATGGTTTAGTTGATATGGATCACGTGATCATTTAGATGACTAGAGGGATGTCTATCTAAGTGTGAGTTCTTAAGTAATATGACTAAATTGAACTTTAATTTATCATGAACTTAGTCCTGATAGTATTTGCATAACTATGTTGTAGATCAATAGCTCACGATGTAGCTCCCCGTTTATTTTTGATATGTTCCTAGAGAAAAATAAGTTGAAAGATGTTAGTAGCAATGATGCAGACTAGCTCCGTGATATGAGGATTATCCTCATTGCTGCACAGAAGTATTATGTCCTTGATGCACCACTAGGTGACGGACCTATTGCAGGAGAAGATGCAGACTTTATGAACGTTTGACAAGCTCAGTATAATGACTACTTGATAGTTTAGTGCACCATGCTTTACGGCTTAGAACCAGGACTTCAAAAATGTTTTGAATGCTATGGAGCATATGAGATGTTCCAAGAGATGAAATTGATATTTCAGTCTCATGCCCATGTCGAGAGGTATGAGACCTCTGACAAGTACTTTGCTTACAAGATGGAGGAGAATAGCTCAACAAGTGAGCACGTGCTTAGAATGTCTGAGTACTACAATCACTTGAATCAAGTGGGAGTTAATCTTCCTGGTAAGACAGTGATTGACAGAGTTCTCTAGTCACTATCACCAAGTTACTAGAACTTCATGATGAACTATAATATGCAAGGGATAACGGAAACGATTCCCAAGCTCTTCGCGATGCTGAAATCAGCGTAGAAATCAAGAAAAAGCATCAAGTGTTGATGGTTGACAAGACCACTAGTTTCAAGTAAAGGGGCAAGGGAAAGAAAGGGAACTTCAAGAAGAATGGCAAGCAAGTTGCCACTCCCATGAAGAAACCCAAAGCTGGACCCAAGCCTAAAACTGAGTGCTTCTACTGCAAAGGAAATGGTCACTAGAAGCGGAACAGCCCCTAGATACTTGGCGGATAAGAAGGATGGCAAAGTGAACAACGGTATATTTGATATACATGTTATTGATGTGTGCTTTACTAGTGTTTATAGCAACCCCTCGGTATTTGATACTGGTTCAGTTGCTAAGAGTGGTAACTCGAACCGGGAGTTGCAAAATAAACAAAGACTAGTTAAGGGCGAGATGATGATGTGTGTTGGAAGTGATTCCAGGGTTGATAAGATCACCATCGCACACTCCCTTTACCTTCGGGATTAGTGTTGAACCTAAACTAAATGTTATTTGGTGTTTGCGTTGAGCATGAATATGATTGGATCATGTTTATTGCAATGTGGTTATTCATTTAAGTCAAATAATAATTGTTGTTCCATTTTAATGAATAAAACCTTCTATGGTCATACACTCAATATAAATGGTTTATTGAATCTTGATCGTAGGGATACACATATTCATAATATTGATGCCAAAAGATGCAAAGTTAATAATGATAGTGCAACTTATTTGTGGCACTACCGTTTAGGTCATATTGGTGTAAAGCGCATGAAGAAACTCCATGTTGATGGGCTTTTGGAATCACTTGGTGCTTGCGAACCATGCCTCATGGGCAAGATGACTAAAACTCCGTTCTCCGGAACAATGGAGCGAGCAACTGACTTATTGGAAATAATACATACTGATGTATGCAGTCCGCTGAGTGTTGAGGCTCGCGGCGGGTATCATTATTTTCTGACCTTCACAGATGATTTGAGCAGATATGTGTATATCTACTTGATGAAACACAAGTCTGAAACATTTGAAAAGTTCAAAGAATTTCAGAGTGAAGTAGAGAACATCGTAACAAGAAAATAAAGTTTCTACGATCTGATCGCAGAGGCGAATATTTGAGTTACGAGTTTGGCCTTCAATTAAAACAATGTGGAATAGTTTCACAAACTCATGCCACCTGGAACACCACAACATAATGGTGTGTCTGAACGTCATAACTGTACTTTATTGGATATAGTGCAATCTATGATGTCTCTAACCGATTTACCACTATCGTTTTAGGGTAATGCATTAGAGACAACTACAATCACGTTAAATAGGGCACCGTCTAAATCCATTGAGATGACACCGTATGAACTATGGTTTGGCAAGAAACCTAAGCTGTCATTTCTTAAAGTTTGGGGTTGCGATGCTTATGTGAAAAAGTTTCAACCTGATAAACTTGAAATCAAATCGGAGAAGTGCGTCTTCATAGGATACCCAAAATGTTGGGTACACCTTATATCACAGATCCGAAGGCAAGATCTTTGTTGCTAAGAATGGATCCTTTGTAGAGAAGGAGTTTCTCTCAAAAGAAGTGAGTGGGAGGGAAGTAGAACTTGATGAGGTAATAGTACCTGCTCCCGAATTGGAAACTAATTCATCACAGAAATCAGTTCCTGGGATTCCTACACCAATCAGTGAGGAAGCTAATGATGATGATTATGAAACTTCAGATCAAGTTACTACCGAACCTCGTAGGTCAACCAGAGTAAGGTACCGCACCAGAGTGGTACGGTAATCCTGTTCTGGAGGTCATGTTACTTGACCATGAGGAACCTACGAACTATGAGGAAGCGATGATGGGCCCAGATTCTGCAAAATGGCTTGAGGCCATGAAATCTGAGATAGGATCCATGTATGGGAACGAAGTATGGACTTTGGTTGACTTTCCCGATGATCGGCAACCCATAGAGAATAAAATGGATCGTCAAGAGGAAGACGGACGCTGATAGTAGTGTTACTATCTACAAAGCTCGAATTGTCGCAAAAATGTTTTCGACAAGTTCAAGGTGTTGACTACAATGAGATTTTCTCACTTGTATCGCTGCTTAAAAGTATGTCCGAATCATGTTAGCAATTGCCACATTTTATGAAATTTGGCAAATGGATGTCAAACCTGCATTCCTTAATGGATTTCTTAAAAAATAGTTGTATATGATGCAACCAGAAGGTTTTGTCGATCCTAAAGGTGCTAACAAAATGTGCAAAGCTCCAGCGACCGATCTATGGACTGGTGCAAGCATCTCGGAGTTGGAATATACACTTTGATGAGTTGATCAAAGCATATAGTTTTATACAGACTTGCAGTGAAGCCTGTATTTACAAGAAAGTGCGTGGGAGCACTACAACCTTTCTAATAAGTATATGTGAATGACATATTGTTGATCGGAAATGATGTAGAATTTTCTGGAAAGCATAAGGAAGTGTTTGAAAGGAGTTTTTCAAAGAAAAACCTTGGTGAAGCTGCTTACATATTGGGCATCAAGATCTATAGAGATAGATCAAGACACTTGATAAGTTTTTTCAATGAGTACATACCTTGACAAGTTTTGAAGTAGTTCAAAATGGAACAGTCAAAGAAGGAGTTCTTGCCTGTGTTGCAAGGTGTGAAGTTGAGTAAAGACTCAAAGCTCGACCACGACAGAAGATAGAGAGAGAATGAAAGTCATTTCCTATGCCTCAGCCATAGGTTCTATAAAGTATGCCATGCTATGTATCAGACCTATCGTATACCCTGCCCTGAGTTTGGCAAGGGAGCACAATAGTGATCTAGGAGTAGATCACTGGACATTGGTCAAAATTATCCTTAGAGGACTAAGGAAATATTTCTCGATTATGGAGGTGATAAAGAGTTCATCGTAAAGAGTTACGTCGATGCAAGCTTTGACACTGATCTGGATGACTCTAAGTCACAATCAGGATACATATTGAAAGTGGGAGCAATTAGCTAAAGTAGCTCCGTGCAAAGCATTGCAGACATAGAAATTTTCAAAATACATACGGATCTGAATGTGGCAGACCCGTTGACTAAACTTCTCTCACAAGCAAAACATGATCACACCTTAGTACTCTTTAGGTGTTAATCACATGGCGATGTGAACTAGATTATTGACTCTAGTAAACCCTTTGGGTATTTGTCACACGGCGATGTGAACTATAGAGTGTTAAACCACATGATGATGTGAACTGTTGGTGTTAAATCACATGGTGATGTGAACTAGATTATTGACTCTAGTGCAAGTGGGAGACTCAAGAAAATATGCCCTAGATGCAATAATAAAGTTGTTACTTATATTTCTTTATATCATGATAAATATTTATTATTCATGCTAGAATTGTATTAACCAGAAACTTGATACATGTGTGAGTACATAGACAAAACAGAGTGTCCCTAGTATGCCTCTACTTGACTAGCTCGTTAATCAAAGATGGTTAAGTTTCCTAGCCATAGACATGTGTTGTCATTTGATGAACGGGATCACATCATTAGAGAATGATGTGATGGACAAGACCCATCCGTTAGCTTAGCACTATGATCGTTTAGTTTATTGCTATTGCTTTCTTCATGACTTATACATGTTCCTTTGACTATGAGATTATGCAACTCCCGAATACCGGAGGAACACCTTGTGTGCTATCAAACGTCAGAACGTAACTGGGTGATTATAAAGATGCTCTACAGGTGTCTCCGATGGTGTTTGTTGGGTTGGCATAAGTCGAGATTAGGATTTGTCACTCTGAGTTTCGGAGAGGTATCTCTGGGCCCTCTCGGTAATGCTCATCACTATAAGCCTTGCAAGCAATGTGACTAATGAGTTAGTTATGCGATGATGCATTACAGAACGAGTAAAGAGACTTGCCGGTAACGAGATTGAACTAGATATGATGATACCGACGATCAAATCTCGGGCAAGTAACATACCGATGACAAAGGGAACAACGTATGTTGTTATGCGGTTTGACAGATAAAGATCTTCGTAGAATATGTAGGAGCCAATATGAGCATCCAGGTTCCGCTATTGGTTATTGACCAGAGATGTGTCTCGGTCATGTCTACATAGTTCTCGATCCCGTAGGGTCTGCACGCTTAACATTCGATGACTATTTGTATTATGAGTTATGTGATTTGATGTACCTAAGTTTGTTCGGAGTCCCGGATGAGACCACGGACATGACGAGGAGTCTCGAAATGGTCGAGAGGTAAAGATTCATATATTGGAAGGTTGCATTCGGACATCGGAATGGTTCTGAGTGATTCAGGCATTTTTCCGGAATACCAGGAGGTTACCGGAACCCCTCGGGGAAAGATATGGGCCTTATGGGCCATAGGAGGGAGGCTAACCAGCCCACAAGGGTCTGGTGCGCCCCCCCACAAGGGAGGAGGCCGAATTGGACTCAGGGAGGGGGTTCCACCCCCCTTTCATTCTCCTACTCCCTCTCCTTCCCCATTCCCCCCTCCGGTAGAAGGAAAAAAGGGTGGGGCCGAATTCTACTAGGACTCGAGTCCTAGTAGGACTCCCCTCTCCCTGGCGCGCCCCTTGTTGGCCAGCCTCCTCCTCCCCTCCTTTATATACGGGGGCAGGGGGCACCCCAAAGGCACAACAGATAATCTCTTAGCCGTGTGCGCTGCCCCCTCCACAGTTCAACACCTCGGTCATATCGTCGTAGTGCTTAGGTGAAGCCCTGCGCCGTTAACTTCATCATCACCGTCACCATGTTGTTGTGCTGACGAAACTCTCCCTCGGCCTCAACTGGATCAAGAGTTCGAGGGACGTCACCGAGCTGAACGTGTGCAGATCGTAGAGGTGCTGCTCGTTCGGTACTTGGACCGGTTGGATCGCAAAGATGTTCGACTACATCAACCGTGTTACTAAACTCTTCCGCTTTCGGTCTACGAGGGTACGTAGACACACTCTCCCCGCTCGTTGCTATGCTTCTCCTAGATAGATCTTGCGTGATCGTAGGCAATTTTTTTGAAATTCTACGTTTCCCAACATCAAGTCAATCACATCATTCTCTAGTGATGTGATCCCATTAATCAAATGACAACTCATGTCTATGGCTAGGAAACTTGACCATCTTTGATTCAACGAGCTAGTCAAGTAGAGGCATACTAGTGACACTCTATTTGTCTATGTATTCACACATGTACTAAGTTTCCGGTTAATACAATTCTAGCATGAATAATAAACATTTATCATGATATAAGGAAATATAAATAACAACTTTATTATGGCCTCTAGGGCATATTTCCATCACAAGATTCACGCGGTCCGTTCTGACTCGTTGGTCGAGGTGGACCGCACCTGGGTTTGTTACCAATAGGATAACCTTATGGCCCAGAAAACTTTAGGATCCAGTAGGGTTAAACCCGTTTGACCCCCAGATCGAACCGTATGATAGCCACACAGATGCTCCGACATCACACAGCTGCAGGCGCAACAAGATGCAAGTTGGAGGGTAGCCGGTCGGTCCCCGAAATAAGCTAGTCAGCACGCCCCCATGCTGCTTCCTCTGCCTTCCACCTCTCCTCTCTGCCGCCAGAGCCGGCTCACCCCCATAACTAGAGCCGGGCCAAGCAAATCACAGGGATGGTGCGCCACACCCAAATAGCCCAGAGCGCGCCCGATTAGGCAGAGCATGTCGGGGAGCGAGTCGGGAGCCGAGTCAGGGCAGGGATGGTGCTCATGTTTCTGCCTCCTTCTAGGCTTTCTCCTGTTTGCCTCTCCTCTCCGCGCAAATCACCAAGTCCTCCCCATCGCTGGATGCAAAATGGCAATCCAAGAGAAGCAAGATGCTAACGACCATGAGGTGGTCATCGTAGGAGAAACAAGAAGAGGATGGTGAGCTTTGATATGTCTCCAACATATCTATAACTTTTTTATTGTTTCATGCTATTACATTATCACTTTTATATACTTTATATGCCATTTTGTATTGTTTTTATTGACTAACCTATTAACTCAGTGTCCAGTGCTAGTTCCTGTTTTCTGCATGTTTTTGGTTTTCCAGGAAATCCATACCAAAAACGATGAAACTTTTTGACAATTTTTCTTGATATAAAGAGACCCTGGAAGCTTTGGGAGGAGAACAGACGATGCACGAGGGAGCCACAAGGCAGGTGGATGCCCCCTGGGGGTAGGTGCACCCAGGTGCCTTATGACCCACTCGTGGCTCAGTTTGCCCTAATTCATGGCCCATAAATTCCATAATATTCATAAACCCCCAGAGTGAGACCCGAAACAATTCTTCCACTGCCGCAAGCCTATGTTCCGAAGTGATCCCATTTGGAGGCCTCCGCTGGTACACTGTCGGAGGGGGAAACCATTGGGAAGGCAATCTTCACCAACCTTGATGCCTCCATGATGATGTATGAGTAGTTCCCACAGGACCTATAGGTCCATAGCATTATCTAGATGCCCCCCTCTCCCTTTTGATCTTCAATACAATGATCTCATATGAGATCAATCCGATGTAAACTTTTGCGGTGTGTTTGTTGGCATTCGATGAATTGTGGAAGTGGTGCATAGCTATGTATGCCTTTTCCCATCTATGAGTTTTCTTTAGCCAAGTTGATGATTAGATCTTCAACGGAAGTGGTGCATAGTGGTAGGTTCAATCTTGCGTTGTCCTTACTCTATGACAGGAGGAGTTGCAAGACACATATTGTATTGTTGCTACTAAGGGTAAAACAACGGGGTTTGAACACATTGCATGATCTTATTTTGTCTACATTATGTCATCTTGCTTAATGTGTTACTCTGTTTGTCATGAACTTAATACTTTGAGATGCATATTGGATAGCGGTCTTGGGATGGAGTAATAGTAGTAGACGCCAGTAAGTTTAACAGTCTACTTGTCACAGACGTAATGTCCATATCCCTATTAATTATGCCATGGATGATCATCATAACTATGCACTTTTCTATCAAATTGCACAATAGTAATTTATTTACCCACCGATGCTATTTATGAGAGAGATGCCTCTAGTGAACGCTATGGCCCTTGTGTCCATTCACTTCTGTATTAAAACAAACCTTATAATTCCTTGTTGTTTTCTTTTTTACTTTTATTTATTATATCTACCACTACCAGATTTGATACTTGCAACTGGCAGGAACAAGGGGAGTGTCGCCCCTTGCCTTTGTTAGGTGCAAGCATTTGCTTTATGTGTGTGTAGGTATTGCCAATATTGTTTGTGTGCCGTATCCTATTGGTTCGATAAACCTTGGTTTTTAACTAAGCGGAATACTATTTGCTACTATACTACGTCACCCTTTTCTCTTATGAGAATCCTAGCAATATCACAAGTAGCAAGCTTCTGCATTAGTGAGGTGATCTACAAATTAAGGCATCATGTGGTGCAGCCTACTTGTTCATGATTTTTGTTGCTACACCACCTAATTTTTTGGCACAAGCATAAGATGTTGTACAACTATATATATTGCTCCTAGTCAACAGTTGTTGTACTAATGTATGGCCGAACCTAAGAACCTAAAGGTTACTCCAACACTAGGGACAGAGTAGATCCCTTGAATCTTGGCCGATAAGGCTCTGATACCCTTGTCAGGATCATGGAGAAAGTTAGAAGGTTTAGGTGGAGATCCTCGCCAAAATTGGGGAAAACTATAAGAGCAACTAGAACTAGGGTTTCTAAGTGCAAAAAAGTAAAGGCAATAAAATAATGTGTTTCCCTCTTATCCTTCATTAACGTCGTCGAGGAGCTTATATACTGCTCGCGAGGTAATTCGATCTCAGCCAGAGGAGTTGTTTTACCGTCATTGATTTTTTTACAAAGGTTAAGAAGTGAAACAATTAATAAGGTAATATTTTTTTTAATAACGACACCCAAGGGGCATCTTATATCTGATTAATATCGAGGAAAACAAAGGCCACTACAACGATAGAAGGACCAGTAAAAAAATTAAGCATATTAGTCTTCTTCTTCCATTGATTGTATGTAACTCGCCGAAGATTGAAAAATGCACTGAACCAACAACAAAGAAAAGTGACACTTGTGAATGCCCTTGCCGTACTAGGCTTTAAAGACTGCAATAGCCACTCGCCCCTTGAGACGAGATATAAAACCGCTGAAGCAACATTGGCTGGAACATCACCGCATAATATGCTTGCAACACCACTAGCATAGAGGATTGAAGAAACCGGGCCAAGCCAAAGAACAACACAAAAGATGTCGTAGTGGCCACATCAATAGTCCAAAAGCTCTTCTTGAAAGACACACAAACTGAAGGGAAATAATAGATTCGGGGATGCAAACTCGCATAATCCTTCATCAGCGTCTGATCGAACGTCGTCGAGGTGGGGAGAAACCGAATAGACCTTATTTCAACACGTCATCGTCGCCACCACCTCGTCGGCGAAGCAAAACCTAAGAAAAATAAAATAAAACTTATAGATCCCCACTCCTCAGATTTTTTAGCGGCATGGCCAAGCGGTATCGCAGAGGACTACAAATCCTTTATTCCCAGTACAAATCTGGGTACCCAAAAGAGATCGCTCAGAAGAGATAGATATATTCCAACCTCTATTGATCTCACGTAAGACTTTTTTTACACGACCTGAAAAAGTAACTACGAATTCTTCTTTTTGTTTGTGAATCTTAACATGCACTTATATGCATTCTCCTTTTTTACGCGACACAAAAAATTGACTACGAAAAAGGCTAGGTTTCCTTTGTCTCCTACCGTCTCCCCTGTCGGTCCGCCTCGTCTCCTGTGGCCTTAGGGCTATGGCGGCGCGGTGGATCAAGGCCCTTGCCGGCGGGAGGGCTCCGCCTTTAGATGTACCTTCGAGTTTTGTTAGAGTTTGTGTCCTTTTCAGGAAGATAAGTCCGTGACGACTTTTTGAAGACGGAAGAAGGTTCTCGCTGTCAAGTCCCCGTTTCGGTGGTGCGTTTAGCATCGTTGGTGTGCGTGTGAAGGTGTGTCTCCGGTGGATTTGCTCGGATCTTGTCGTGGTTCGTCTACATTCATGTGTCTTCAGGTTGGATCCTTCCGAGCTATGCTACTCTTCAACGGCGGCGGTTGTTGTTCTCGTGCGCTGGTCCTATAGGGCCTTAGCACGACGACTTCCTGACTGTCTACTACAACAAGGTTTGCCCTGCTCCAGCAAGTAGGGGCGATGATGGTGGCGCGCCTTCAGCTCGCTTCAGTGCTTGTAGTCGTCGCTAGGTGGTCTACAGATCTAGATATAATTTTATTATTTCTAGTGTTCGTTGTACTACAATGACTAAATATGAATAGACCGGAAGTTTCTTCGCGAAAAGAATATACTATAGTGAGGGTCAACTTCTTATGTATACTTTAAGGCTTGTTTGGATGACAGCCGGGGGATGCCCTGCCAATTTATTGGCGTTGACCCCAACGCTTGGCTCATGTTTGGTTCGCTTCCAAATTTTCTGATCCCTACCAATATTTTGGTCATCCCGTGTTATTCTGCGCCCGCAGCTGGCGATTCCCGTGGCGGTGAAAACGCTCGCCAATAATTTGGCGTGCCCTCGTTTTGGCAGGGCGAGCACGGGCTCAATCCAAACAGCCCCTAAGATTTGTTCATTCGTCGAAAAAAAGATTTGTTCAGGTTTTTTTTGTTGTTGAAATAAAACAGTAAGGTCACTTTGCCGAAGACTAGCTGGACTTTTTTTTTTGAAACGCTGGCTGGACCTTTGGATGCGACGCTCCACTGCCGTCAGATGAACATAACGATTCATAATACGCCTTCTCCCCTGTATGCTTACGCTTTCTCCGCTGTTGCTGACTGACGAACTGGACGCTGTGCATTTGGGTCCTGACACCCGCCGCCACCACTGCCGGCCCTCCGTTGCGGCGCCCAGCCAGCCGAAGCCTCCGCTGCCTCGCCGCCGGCACAGGAGCCCAGCAGCGCCTCCTTCCGCCGCTCCCTCCCAGCAACGCCGCCGACCTGTCCATAGGCAGGTAGCCACCTTTCCTTCGTCCTCCCTCCCTCCCTCTTCCCTCGGCCCCACTCCCTCCTTCCTCTTGCATCCTATGTTTGTTCGATTTTTTTCCTGATTTTTGTATTGGCGAGTACTTGCGTAGATTGGATATTCTGAGAATATAATGACGACTATTTCTTGATGAGTACTTGCTGCATGATTTTTCCGGTGCATGTTCAAGTTTACATGTGAAAGGATTCTGCTTGGTAGGTGTTTGTGCTAATGCTTGTAGGGGCAAATGTTTAGTTTGATTTTCTTTTTTTCAGATGAGCAAATGTTTTGGTTGAAACGCATTAGCAGTGGAATATGCAATGACTGGCGATATATGAAAAGGAAAAGATTAAGTTGTTTTATCTGCACCCTCTTGACCTGAAATCAAAGCTTAGCAGTAACATGCAATTCGAGAGAGCAGGGGTTTTGTCTTGGTTATACTGGCCGAAATTGGTTAACACATTAGTACTACTAGTGGTATTGTTGTTGTTGATTTTGACAGTCAGACCTAAAATATTACCCTTTAAAGTAATTGTTTCTCCTTTTGCATGTTAGCTGATTGATCTCCAGGTTCCACCTTTCCTGTTATGCCATGCTGCAAAGCTTTCTGTATTTTTGCTCAGATCGTGCTACTGTGCACACAAGAGAAATTGTTGGTTTCTTGTTTATTCATACAATTTCTCCTGCAATTACGTGTTTCATGTTACACAAGTCAACCATTCTTTGGGTTTTCATCTAGTCAACCTCACTAGCAATGTTACACATGGCTTCATTTTCTGTGTTTGAAGTTAAAATTAACTTCTGTGTCAGTATATACGCTAGGAAGGTATTGAATTGCATGTGTATGTACTTCCCAGCGCTAAAAAAGGGGTTGTCCCCAACACAAGCGGATCCTGTTCAAGAGGAGGAGAATGAAAATATCTTGAACAATATTCATAGTAGGATAGCCGATGCGTGTTTTGCGAGAGCAAGATAGGTTAGCTATGTTGATGAAGGCCATCATCATGTGAACCATATGTGTTCCATATGGTTCATGTCTTAGTAATAATAATTATACGTATGCAACATTACAAATAGTCGTTGAATTTCCTATATGTTAGCCGTGAATTGTCTATATTGTCTAATTTTCCTTTCCAAAATGGTTGTTGAAATGCCTGACAATGCTCAAACCACTGCTTTACGGTCAATTAGCAGTTTAGCACATAAATATTCTTTCAGCCCTGAGGGGAATTACAAATAATTCATGCCAAAACTACAATTTCACAGTTGTTTCAATCAAACAACTTCCAGCCTTTTCATAGTTCTCAGCTCACAGCAGCTTTCTCACAGCTCACAGCTCACAGGTGCCTTTTCAGAATCCGCAGCTCAATCTAACACACCCTAATTCTATCCCTTTGGAATTTGGAGTTGGAACACGGCATCAACATTGTCAATTGGAGAGGCTTGGAGCTGCTTCGGTATCCTCAGAACAAACAAAAAGGTAACATGCTGTTCCTAGCTTATATAATTTTTTTTGTGAACTAAAAAAATAGTAAAACGTATCCCCGTATTGAAGCTTTTCCAAAATGGCGAATTTATGTATCCCTACTGGCCCAATACCGATACACATATCCGTATCGGTGCATTTTAGGATGCCACTAACAAAATGAGAATGCTTTTTCCCTTGTATCACACTTTTGCTTTGCGTTTGTTTTTTCCATCATCTTGTCAAAACAAGGATGATCGTATGAGGATTTTTATGCTCGCTCTCTAACTCTCTAAATATTGTTTACGTGTTACCTTTGCAGCTTCCTTTTGGGACTTCCCAGAGATATTCATGCACCTTCATGCCTTATTCACCTTTCCTTCCTTGTCAAATGTGTGGAGTTGCAGTGAGGAATAGTTCAATAAGGAAAATGTCTCTAAGAACTAGCTCTCAGCTCGCCCTACAGCTCAAAAGTAGTGCCTTTTTTACTACTGGGCTCTCGTGTTATCACAGTTTTGTAAGTTCCAGAACAGCAGATGTCTGTGGAGTTGCTTTAAAGGCTACCAATAGTGTTAATTCACGGTTCTTCTCAACTGCATACGGTAAAAAGTTAAGGTTTCTCATTAGCAATAAGAGCTCATTTATCAATCCAAATATAAATAGGGAAGATGGGGGTGCTGCCCATAGGTACTTCCATAGATCTGAGAGACGCCAAAGCACACTAGCTGCATGCAGCACCATCGCTGATGAGGCTTCCACATCTACGAGCAAGTGCAGTGAGAGTGGTACAGGTACTAAAAAGGACATTGCGAAGAATAAAAATTCTGGAGGCAGCAAAAAAGAAGTTAGCACAGATGTGAAAGAAAAGAAAGTATCTACCAAGAAAAAGAGCAGTTCTACTAAAACTAGTAAAACAGCAGCAAATACAACTGAGAAAGCAAGAAGAAAAGAAGGCCGACACATCTAAATCAAAGAAAGGGGTTGGTAGTTCCAAAGAGAGAAAAACAGTAACCAGTTCGAAGAAATCTTTGGAAGCAAAGGAATCTGCTGCTATTGCAGCTGCCGAAGCCAATAATTACATGAAGACCACTGTTGATGCTTCTGGCAGTGAGAGGAGGCCACTTGTACCTCTGTACCCCCCCGTAGCTAAATCAGTTGTTGTTGTTGAATCAGTTACAAAAGCAAAAGTTATTCAACAATACCTTGGGGACATGTACGAAGTATTACCCAGCTATGGTCATGTGAGAGATCTAGCTCGAAGGTCAAGATCTATCCGCCCTGAGGACGACTTCAGCATGGTATGGGAGGTGCCTAATGGTGCCTGGACATGCCTTAAAAGCATTAAAGTTGCATTGAAGGGGTATGTTTTATAGGCTGGTTATCAGTAACTTTGTTCAAATTTCGTTCTTGGCATATAGGTTTGCTATGCATTAGTTGCCGGGAAAGTAGGACAACAATCACATAATTTGTTACTTTTACGGTATGAGTCATATCTTTGTCTCTAAAAACTTGTATTCCATGCAATACCATTTGTCCATATCCTTGTCACTTTCTGCAAGGCTTAATTGGGTGAACACATGATAGTCGTCTTGGTTTCTGTTTTACAACTTGTAGTTTGTAATCTTTATTGGACGTAATGCAATGTTGTGAGTACTAATACCTTTTGGATCCATGCGCCACTCACCTTTGAGCATAAGTTAGATTGTCCGTGAAGTGTGCACAGAGTGATAAACACTACCATGTCTCCTAGATTTATTATGTTCTGAGGACACAGACAGAAACTATAACAGCAGTATGGTGTTGGTGATGGTTGATTCATCTCATATGCAGATTTTGTTGTTAAGCTGTCCCTGTAGATAATTTTGTGTCAAGTATCTTATGCCTATATTCTTGTATGCGAATGTCACTATCACCAGGTGTATGTTGGCATACTATACCTGCACATCACTTGCGGATGAATACATCTCTATTAGACCCATACATGTTCTGTGAAAATATATCAACTGAACTATTTAACTGTATACTTAAGTAATAGACGCTCCATTACCAAGTTACGGTCTTGGTTGTTCATTTACTTCTATTTATTTTAATCTTTTGCATATTTCACATAGCTGATTAAATTGGTTTCAACCGGAGCTTCAATTAAATTCTGAATTCCGTGAGTATTTTCTTCATTGCTACATCTGAGTATCCGTTAATTAGTTGAACCTTTTTTCTCTAGATCTGCCTTCTGCTTATAGCAAGTGTCATACATGTGTTTGAGTTAATTCTTTCTTGTATATGTTACATAAATTTGTTAAACTTGTGCTGGTGCAAGTTTCCATGTTGAGTTCCCCTGCTTTATGAAGTGGTTGCTGATTGTCTTCTGTTACTGTTGCTTATTTCTTATCTCCAGAGCAGAAAATTTGATTCTCGCTTCTGATCCTGACCGTGAAGGTGAAGCAATTGCTTGGCACATAAAAGAAATGCTTGAACAGAACTTGGCTTGCCATGTTACTGTTGCAAGAGTTGTCTTCCATGAAATTACAGAGGATGCTATTAAAAACGCCTTAATGTCTCCAAGATATATTGATATGGACTTAGTTAATGCTTATCTTGCACGCCGTTCCCTTGATTATTTGATTGGGTTCGCCATATCACCACTTTTATGGAGGAAGTTGCCTGGTTGTCAGTCCGCTGGACGAGTCCAGTCTGCAGCTTTGGCTCTTGTTTGTGATCGGGAGACTGAAATAGAAAAGTTTAGCCCACAGGAATATTGGACTGTTGATACTGAATTTGAAACCCAGTGTTCAGATTCTTCAAAAGGCATATGTCTTACATCCTGGATAAAGCATCTCAATTCAAAAAAGTTGGATCAGCTTTGTATAAGCTCTCAAGAGGAAGCACGAGCTCTAGAAAAGAGGATTTATTCTTGCCAATTTGAAGTAAGAGGTGTTCATAGAAGCAAAATGCACAAGAATCCTCCGATGCCATATATAACGTCCAGCCTTCAGCAAGATGCAGCAAACAAACTACATTTTGGTGCAGGGCATACCATGAAGGTTGTTTCTACTTAACAAGAACTTAGATGCATAGCTTTACTATTATAATACTGTCATTTACATGTAGTGACCTTTTGACTCATATGGTTCACTATGTGACTGCAGGTAGCCCAGAAGATTTATGAAGGGATCAATCTTTCGTCAGAACAAGCAACAGGATTAATAACTTACCTCAGAACAGATGGGTTTCATGTACGTTCATTCTACTTTTAGTTGATTGCCAAAGTAGTCTTTCTGTTTATAAATGTATCTGTAGGTCAGGTAAAACACACTCTTGGTCTCTTCTCTGTGATCTGTGGTTGTTGGTTAAAGTTGGTGCATTCACAAAAAAACCCATCAAATTGGTCACTATATATACAAGTGAACTGTAGAGAAAGATTCCACATGGCGCTGACTTTGAGGGGTTTGACACTCAGATAAAGGAGAGAGATTATAGTGGGATGATCTAGGTTCTTGCTTGAATCTGATGCTGAAACAGTGACAATACTCATCCTTGGATAGGAAGGCGGAAGCTGAAAAGTTTTTCGAGTAGAGAGGCCAGCTTGATGCTATGGCCAAAATCTGGATACTTTTACTTAGTAGAAGAAAAAACTTAGTATATCGGCTCAAACATCTGATCAAGAAAATGGAGTTCTACAGGTCCTTATTGCTATTCCAAATAAACTGTCAGCTCTATGATATTTTGACTTTCTGTTCTCATTATTTAGTTCCATTCATGTATATTTCTAGGACCCTGGGTTAGCTACAGTAGTAATAATATCACAAACGAACATTTAGAAGGAACTCATGTGCATTTTAATACAGAAATATATGCATGATTTTTCAAGTGGTGATGACTTGAACTTCAGCGGTGAGATTGTGCATCCATTCCCGCCCAAGCGAGCTCAGTGTAATTTTAAATTTAAGGCAACTTCAGTTACATGAAACACATCATGTGTATATATGAACATTAACTCAAATACTCGATTTGGCTACAAAATCTTAATTGTGTTGCGTGCATGAAAGATATTACTTTCTATTCCTTGATTTGAGAATTTCTTGTCAGTTATCAGTGATAGTTGATTGTTATGCGGTACTCATTTTGATAGCCTGAAGCTGTTGCCTTATTTGTTTATTCTGTCCTTTCCATTGAAGATTTCTCATGGAGCTGCAGAAGATATTCGTTCGTTAGTGAAACAAAGGTATACTCTACTGGAATATTTTGTCAAGCTTGTGTTACTAAGTTTGTTCTGGATTGCTAATCTATCTTGTTTCATGTTTAATTGATCGGTTATGTTGTGCCAAATAATCTGATTAGTGCTCCAGTGATTAATTTCAGCAAAATTGCAGTTTGCAGTTCTGCTTATTTCTTTCTCATTGTCAGGATTTATGGGATTGGATATTGTGAGACACAATATTTGATATCACTAAATATTTACAACCCTTCAATTGTTTTGTATGTTACTATGTTTGATGGAATGGCTGGAGAGCTTTCTGGTATCATTTTTATGAGTTTGTTTCTTTTCCTGTCTAATCTTATTCTTTAGAAGCTAGTTTGAGAGAATCAGTATCTTGGGAGTTCAAACATGTTACCTTCCTGTTTATGAGTATGTCACCTGGGGCTTCCATTTTTGCTAACAAGTATTTGTTCTAGGTATGGTGAGCAATATGCATCAGAGGATATTAGGAAGTACTTGAAGAAGGTGAAAAATGCTCAAGAGGCCCATGAAGCCATAAGGCCCACCAGCATAAGGAGGTTGCCATGTAATAAACCCACCTGTAGTTCTGTGTTTATTAACGATGTTGCACTACAATAAATCATTTTTGGGTATGAGTTTTTTCTGTGTGTGTGTGTGTGTGGGGGGGGGGGGTGCGGTTGATGGTTTTGAAAGTTTCTGATTACCATTGATGGTTTTGAAAAAAACATACTGGGTATGTGCTAGTGGCTTGTGAGTTGCAGATTTCATGTATAGACTATTTGACAGTTCATGCCCATTGCAAGCTTTGGTTGCGGAAGTTCTTATTACTCCCTCCGTTCGGAAATAACTGACGTGGTTTTAGTTCAAATTTGAACTAAAACCATGTCAGTTATTTCCGAACGGAGGTTGTATTATGTATTAACTAAAGGTGTTTCCTTTACTTATTGTCCTTTCTCTGGCTGTTTAATCCTTTTAAACATTTCTCATTTGTTCCCATGGAGAGAATTGGGACAAGGAGATTTGGAAGTACAATGGCACTGGGTGATGGAGAGCCGCCGTTGGGTGAGGAATACATCCAAAAGAGACTATCAAAAATAGATAACCATGGGTGAGACAGTCGTAGGATTCTAGGGACCATTGAGCTAAATCCGATAGTCAGCTTTTTTTTCTCTATCGATGTTCTACGAACAAGAATCTCTTTTTTTCCCCCTGTAGATTTGACCACCTGCACCCTCCCTCCATTACGACACTGACAGCCCAAACCCTAGCTCCTTCTACCCACCCTTCTCTCTTCCCTATGGCTTTCTTCTGCAGGATTTGGTGCTGGGCTGGGTGTTGTTTACTAGTTCATTACGAATCCAGAGGTGATATATATTATGTATTTGAATGGCATGCTGGGTGTTGTTTACTAGCTAATTGTAAGTTCTCATGTACTCGCTGTTCCACATCTACCATAACCTTCTTTATGTCACCTCTTGATTTTTAATTAGCAGGGTTTTGCCATCTGTTGTGAACATGCTTTAGAATTGACACATTCATGATGAATGATGGTTATACATGAAGTCATGCGCTGTAGGGCTGAAAGAGTACCTGAATGTGTTTTTCATTTTCAGAATTAGGAGTTGCTAATGTTTCTTTCGTTTTGCCAAATCTTCTGTAGCATCTCTTTTTCTTACTTGCATATCTATATTTAAGCATTTTAGTTTTGGTTTCTTGTTTTCCATTTATAGTTCTATGACTATCATGGTATCTCTTTCAGCATCTTTGATTGGAATACTTGATGAGGATTCTTTGAAACTGTACACTCTAATATGGAGAAGAACAATGGCTTGCCAAATGGAAGCTTCAAGGACTGAGCTTTGGGCTGGTTGGCCACTATGTGTATTTTTGCAAAGCTATATTGTCGACAGTAATAATTTACTGAACCTTGGCTCAGCTAGACCAAAGAATCTCACTGTACACATGTTTTTGAGATTCGAGACTGCAAAAAATATGCTAATCACCCTCCTTCTCTTTCCTCATTAAAAACCATGAATAACACATGTTTCCAGTTTGAAGGAAATATGAATTCAACAAGTTTGCAGTGTATAGGTAGCTTGCTGCTCATATTTGTATGTTATATTCGTTGTTGGTTTAGAAAACTCCTCATCTGTCTATGGAAATTATGACAGGTATAGAATTAAGAGGGATTTGTAAGTTGACATCTAATCAAGCAAACCTATGTTCAACTCTTTTCTGTAGATGAATGAGGCAGCCCTGTGTTTACGACAGAACATCTTGCCTAAATGTACTGATATTTCTTTGTCTATCGGTCAGTTTTTTCGTTACCAGCTAAGGCATCTGTTCCACAACTGTCACCTAGCAATCTTATGAACAAAACCAAGTAAGCATGGAAAGCTGGCCGATGGCCATATGAAGCGAAATACTTTACCCGTGAACCTTTCTTATTTTTTAAATAATGGTAAAACAGGAGAGAATCCGGCTATTTTAACATTCTGAATTGGCATTTCTCAATAAAATGGATAAGTGTGGTGAAACAGAGGAATTACAATCTACCGGCATGTATGCGAAGTGTAAGAATAAATGTGGTGGTCATCTTTTGAGATTAGTTGCATATGATATGGTTGAGTACGAGAACATGATGATGAGGCAATCTACCTATTAAAATTTGTTATAACTTAGGCGAGAGAGATTTCATACCATCTGTTGTGGCTCTTCAAACAGAATTCTGGTTGTGTGCTAAATATATATATTTGATGCCTTGGTAGTTAATGAAAATTACTTCCATTTTCCTTGACACGCAATTTCAAGACATGCTAAATTCTTACCTTTTTGTTTTGGATTTTCATTATTTTATATATCCTATAAAATCTCATGCTTATTTTCTTACTCTGTGTGCACTTTAATAATTGCATTGTAGATACAAGTTGGTATTGGTAATCCTGAAGGAGACATGATTTTTCATTCATCTGCATCAAGGCTTGACTTCAAGGGGTACCAAGCTGTCTATGAGGTAACTATCTAGGTTTCTTGATCTTCTGTTACTTATGTTTGCCCAGGTAAAAAAATATGTTGATTGTCTTCTAATGTAGCATTCTCCACTTTCCTTTATGCTACTTTGGCCAGCCCATGAGTAGATTTAGTAGGAAATATGTTGTATTCATCTCACTCACGATATCATTTTATGTTTCAAGGGATGAGGATGATTGCATAATTGTGTTCATCTTTATCATCTCTGTAACCTTAATTTGGTCTGTATCTGTTACAATGTGAGCTGTAACCTTCTTTATCATCAAAGGATGTGCCCAGTGCCTGCTGCAAGATATAAATGTGATTAGATTCCTTGTTTAATTTCACGGACCTTAAGCGAATTTATTTAAGATATGACCAGATTCCTTTCTCTCTGTTACTTCAAGTTGTTAGGTCTTCTACCCCTCTTCGAAACGTGAGGCAATCCATTCAGTTGAATTTACCAAGAATTAGGGAGTTTTCCCTTTTCCCTTTTCCCTCTCTTCCCAGTTCCCACCACAAACCCTACTTCATAACTCTGCATATATATATGTATGTGTGCATTAGGGGTGACATGGCTCAAATACAATCTGTCTGATCCACCACTTTATTCTTTTAGGATATAAACATAGAAGACAATATGTTCTCAGTTGGATGTGGATATAATTTAGGATATCGGGGCCAAACTAAATCTAACAGTCATTGTATGCAACAATGATAATACTAATACACCTATTCTGCATAGGATGCATATCAGGGTGTGCTTAATGGTCTCAACTCTCAACTGGTCTTGTTTTTGACAAATCGGTCTTTGGCCTGTTATGAAAACTGGCCATTTTCAGCTGCAAATTCAACATGTCCTAACTCATTTTTTGCTGGGAAGTTTGGACTCATTTATGGTGCGAGTTTATGAAGTATACAAACAATACTGTACGTTATTGATATTTTCTACTGAACTTGCTTGAAGGTTTATCTTCAACTGATTCAATTTTGATCATTTTGCATTCTGTATTCTTATACTATGTATGGGAATAAAATATGCCTTATTTTCACTAGTAAATCTACTGAATAGCTTACCTATATTGAATTTGCTTTATAGTGCGCTTTGTGTTGTACGTAATCATGTAATACCCCATAGATTGTTATGTATTTTTCGCCACAGGATGTCTCCTTTCCTGCCTTTGCTGGAAGCGTGAATTTCTGCCGATTCATCAGCATCTCTAATTTTTACTGTTATGCGCTAGCTTCTAGTTTTCCGTAAGTGGTTGTTTGGATAGCAAGTAGTACCTACCAGTTTTAGTAAACCTTGTTTTAAGAAGATTTTCCGGAAAACCGGTTTTGTTTATATATAATTCAGTCAGGTAAGCGCTCATAGAATATCATGTTTGGATTAAGAAGGCCTTGAACCCATTTGTAGATTTGGCTTTTTGTGGACATGGGTGGGGGGAACGTGAAAAGCAGATGGGCCTAATAAGTAGGATTAATGTTGTTGGAATAACATAAGCACATTTATTAAAAAAACAACTAATAGTCGTCTATCCAAAAACTTGGTTTTGGGGTTTTACGGGAACCAATTCTAGATATCATCAACAGCCCCGTCGATTGAGGAGGCCAAGATGGGCGACCGCACAGGGCCCCCCAAAATTTGGGGCCCCCAAATGACTGTTAGTGTAAATGTGTACGTATAGGGTTAATCAGCCTGAGTTAATATCCATCGGCTCACCCAACAAAAGCTAAAGCGACAAGGTGATCATGAACGGCGAGCCAGGCCCACCCATTTGGCACCGCCAAGGACTACGACAAGGTGACCCCATGTCGCCCCAGCTCTTCGTCCTCGCCGTGGACACGCTAGGTCGCCTGCTCCGTCGCGCCACTGAGCTGCGCATCCTGCAGCAGCTCCACCCCCGGCGCCCGATCCCATCCGTCTCGCTGTACGCGGACGATGTGGTCCTGTTTTGTCACCCCACGTTGGGCGACACATCCGCCGTCAGGGGCATCCTGCAGCTCTTTGGGCGTGCCTCTGGCCTCCACGTCAACTTCTCGAAGAGCTCCGCCACCCTGATCCGTGGCAACGTGGGGGACGCCGCGCCGGCCCTCGACCTGCTGGGCTGCCCCATGGTAGAGATGCCGATCACCTATCTGGGCATCCCGCTCACGCTGCGACGACCCACTGCTGCCCAGCTTCAGCCCGTCGCAGACAAGACCGCTGGCATGCTACCTTGCTAGAAGGCGCACCTCATGAACAAGGCGGGCCGCCTCGCGTTTGTCAAGGCGATCCTGGCGGCGATCCCCACCCATCAGCTGCTCGTGCTTGCCCCCCCAAAGAAGACCCTGAAGGCGCTTGAGAAGATCCAGCGAGGCTTTCTCTGGGCCGGGCGAGCGGAGGCTAACGGCGGCAATTGCCATGTCAACTGGCAGCGCGTCGCCAGGCCGATCGCTCTTGGTGGGCTAGGCGTCCGCGATCTGGAGCGCACGGGCCTCGCGCTTCGCACGCGGCGGCTGTGGTTCAGCCGCACTGACCAAGGCAGGGCCTGGGCCGGGCTGGACCTGCAGTTCAGCGACGACGATCGTGCGTTCTTCTTCGCCTCTACCACCATGTCTGTCGGGAATGGCACGCAGGCCTTGTTTTGGGAAGACCGATGGGTCGACGGGCGCTCCGTCCGCGAGATTGCACCCCACCTCTACGCGTGCGTACCCAAACGCCGCCGTAAGCTCCGAACTGTGACGGACGGCCTCCTCGCCAACCGATGGGCGCAAGATATCCAAGGCGTCGTGGGGCTCCAGGAGAATGGGCAGTACCTGCAGCTATGGCACAACATCGAGCACACTACTCTCTCCGCGGAGCCGGACCGCCTAACCTGGAAGTGGAGCACGAACGGCACCTACTCAGCCAAATCTGCCTACCTCGCCACATTCCACGGTTCCATCGCCTGTGATGCGTGGAAGCTCACCTGGAAATGCTGGGCGCCCCGCGTGTCAGGTTCTTCCACTGGCTTGCTCACCTGGATCGCTGCTGGACCGCCGACTGCCTCGCCCGCCGCGGCTTGCCGCACCCCGCGCGTTGCCCCCTCTGCGACCAGGCGCCCGAAACCATGAACCACCTCCTCCTTGCCTGTCCCTTCGCCCGGCAGACCTGGCATGAGGTGTTCAGTTGGCTCCGGGTCCCATGCCCCCCGCCGGATCAAGTGCCGTCCCTCAACGACTGGTGGCAATCCGCAAGACAGCTCGTGCCCAAGCCCATGCGTAAAGGCCTCGCTTCTGCGGTCCTGCTAGTTCCCTGGATGCTTTGGAAGCACCACAACGACTGCGTCTTCAATCATGGCCGCCCCCTCATTGCTGACTTGCTCACAAAGATCAAGGAGGAGGCCGCCCTTTGGGCTGCCGCTGGCGCGTTAGGGCTTAGAGACATCATCCCGCAAACCTGGGGCGTCCATTGACTATCTTCACCTAGAACTGTAACCGCCTCCCAGGAGGATTGTAACTATTAAACCCCCCCTTCTTTTCAATACAATGAAACACAAGCTCTTTTGCGTTTTCTCGAAAAAGCTAAAGCGAAGAGAGCAGCCCATGTAGCAAAGCCAGCCCACGAGGCCTCCTTTCCTTCTCTTTTCTGCCATGTTCCCATCAATCGCCAGAGGCCCAATACTCTGGCCGGTTCTCCTTCGTGCAATTTCCCAATCGCCTACGCCGCCGCTACTGCCTTCTTCCGTCGATTGGCGATCAGCCGATCGCCCAGATGCTGACTGTTGTGCTGGCTGTCCCTGCCTCCAGGCTCTTGTGCTCAATTAACAGGTATTGGTAATTAGTTTGCTTCTATTTCACTCGATTAAATGAGGACAGCCAAACTGGCAAACGGGGCTAGGTTAGGAGGACGAATTTACGGTAGTACTACTTGACAGCACATCTATACTACAGTATACATCAATTTTTGAGGCATGATTTTTCTTTGTGGGAAGCATTATAAAATAGCCGTGTATGTCTTTGTGGTGCCTTAGTTTAACCTAGGTGACAGTGATTGATTTTTATTTTGTGCACACTAGTTAGTCAAATTCATGTTTGAACAATGAATCATTAAATTTCTTTAGTTTATAGAAAATAGGAATACATAACAATATAGTAGTAGATGAGTTATCGAATATCTGGGGCCAATTTTTATTTTTGCCCCGGGGCCCCGAATTTCTGGAGACGGCCCTGATCATCAAGTTAGTTGGACAAAACCAAACAAAGTTTTAGTTTATTGCAGTGCTAAACGAGATCGAGGAAAACTAGCTTCCTAAATACCCGTTATCTAAACAACCCCCAAGGAGTGAACAGTTAAGCTTTCACATGGATAGAAGATGGTTGTATTTTGTAGAATGACTGTGTGCCCAGTGTTCAGTTTTATGAGCTTACAGAACCCAATAATGAGAATGTGTTGCTTGTAGGACACTGAAGCAAGTGGGTCCAGTGAAAACCCCGAAGGAGAAACTGCACATCAGGATAATTTCGAGGCCTTGTCCAAATTAGAGGTTAGCAGTTGCTGATTGGCCTCTGACATTCCCTTTCTGTACCCATTTTTTCTTCATGTGACCACAGATTGCTGGCCATCATTGAACTATGTCATAGCATATATCCTTTTTCTCAGATGAAGGATTTGGTGTCTCCCATCAACGTGAATCTTGAACAGCACTTTACTAAACCTCCGTCCCGTTATTCTGAGGGTGCATTGGTCAGTAATAACCTATGGTTTGGATTTTTCACTTGGTATTCCTCTTGTAGTTGCACATGCCTGAAATAAGAAGGGTTCCTTAGTATTGGTTTGTTCTATAACCTATGATTTTCACAGCGTGCCTTGTAATGCCAGATTAAAAAGATGGAGGAACTTGGAAACGGAAGGCCGTCTACGTACGCCTCTATAATGAGGGTGTTGCAGGTAGCCTAACGTGCTATCTATTGTTATGTGAAAAATACATCCCATTCCCTTTCTTGAATGTCCGTTTAGCTATTTCTAGTATATCTGATGATTTCCGAGTCAAGTGTCATGAACACGTTAATGCTGAATGACATCTTTGGCTTAGTTGGTTCATGTAGTTGGCCTCGAGTGCTGCACATGGCCACATGCCACAAAGCTCACACGTGACATGCGGTAACTTAGCAATGCATGTCACAGTTGACTTTTGGGTTGCTGGGAAAGTTGACTTTTTTAGTGGTGCACATGGGTTCGGTTTTCTGAAACCTGGCGTACTCAATTGATTTCTAGTACAGATTAACAGGTCTCTCTCCCGGGTGGTTACTAGTATGCACAACTGGTTAGTTTACAGTTTTCTCCATGCTAAATACAAGTATCATGTTTTGATAACAGTAACACATGGCCGAGACCAGCAGTTGCGAGGTCTTATGGATTCACCATATGCCAAATTTGTAGTTCCATTAATTACCATTGGCGGTACTTTCTTCATGCATTATCATTAGCAACTACTTGTGCTAATGGATAAGAGTTTTTGCCATACTTGTGCCATCCAGGACCGGAAATACGTGACAGTAAAAAGTCGTGTTCTGCACCCTGAATTCCGCGGTCGAATGGTATATTCTTGTTCCTGATGCCATCTTCACCCTTCTGCAAAGATCCTGTTTGGTCAAAACAACTTCTGTCGTGATGCCATCTGAAATTCCATTATGTTGATTTGCTCAGAAATAATGTCTGACAGCTACGTGCATTGTTTTTGCTACATTGTCTGCACTGCCAGTGCATTTGTATGCATTGTACCAACTCATCATCTTTGTAATTGTACCTTTATTACTCTTTCTCATGTCTCTTATCAAGATGAAATGATGTCCTTACAATGCTGTACATTTCATGGTTTTTCAAGTGCCCAAGTACACTTCACCTGTTATTTCATTTTTCTGCTGTTTAATTTTTTTGCATATTGCTTTAGCCTGTGTTTTAAGGCGTTCTTTCAGTTCACCTAGCTAAGGTTGCACTATTTCAGTTTTCTTGTGTATGAGATTTCAGATTTCTTGTGTCTAATTTTTACACATGCTCAACACCATCTGTTTTACAGGTCTCAGCATTTCTTTCACATCTTTTCTCTGAGATTGTCGATTACAGCTTTACTGCTAACATGGAGACGGAGGTACTAATTTTTTTTCAGCCTATAGCTTATCTGTACATTTTGTTTGTGCATGTTCTTTGCTATGGTTTCAGAAACCAGCTTAGCTAGTGGTTTTAGGATAATATGAAATTCCTGGAAAGCTGCAAGTTGATTTCAGTAGGAAGTTAGATCCACATACTTTGAAAAGAAAGGTTATACCGTGTTCATTTTTCCTGTTGCTTTAAATAATACTATTAACAATATTATTTAGAAATGTGTAACTGGTTCAAAATATGCAAAATTGAGTAGTTTTGGGCTTTTGTCCTGTTGTTACCTCAGCATTATGGCTGCAGAGTAATTTAGGAATTGTGATTCTGAATCCATTATGGGAAAACTGGTTGTGGCAAGTAGCCATAAAAAAACTGATTAATATTTGTACAATAAATTAAACCCCTCTACCCAATGTTGGCCATGTAGAGATGCGCAACCCTGTTCGTCCATTTAAACAATATGAATCTGCACAGTGGAGTTCCACTAAAATCCTAACTGAAGGCAGGTTACTATCAAATGAATTGTTTAGAAGGAGAAAAGGCTTTTGATCACAATTTACAATGGAAATATAATACGAAAACACTTGGGAGATATCCAAATCGGTCAATAAGCCTCCTTGCATGTGTGTGTGTGTGTGTGTGTGTGTGTGGTGTTGATGTTCGTGTTGGGGGTGGGGGTCTGTACAAACCCTTTGGCACTAGATCATAGCAATCTGTTGAAACCTCGACTACATATTGTTCCATGAATTTTCTGATGAATGACATCTTCAGAATATTTATAACCAACAAATGAGGATAACCATTTCCTCTGGATCAATTTTCTACACTTCCAGCAGAGTGCCTATCATAAACCTGGTTTATCATTGGTGGTAAACATGTAAAGAGGGAGGTCAGCAGTGGCGACTTGAGGTAGAATGACTCTAGATGGTGGTCACAGCTTGGGTGAAGAGATCTAGAATAGCCAGCCAAGGGAGAGACCAACGATGGACTTTAGGGATTTGGCAAGACTTTGTTATTTATTACTTGATGAAAATAGATGGTGATATCATGCTTATATTGGCAGCCACCTGACAAGGATATCTAGTGTGACAAATCAACTAAAGATAATACCGTATCCAAACTAACTAGATGTGAAGATATGCATCTAACAAATGTTGGAGTTGTGTCGAATATTATGTACAAGGTAGGTCACAGTTGGACTCTGAGTTGTATTTTTTTTTCGAGAAAACGCAAATGGCTTTTGCGTTTCATTGCATTGGAAAGAAAGGGAATTTACATCCTCCTAGGAGGCAGGTTTACACAGCCAACATGGGCTCAGTGGACATCCCAGGATGATGGCAAAACGACCCTGAGCCCTTGAGCCCCGGCCTTTGCCCAACATCGGGTCTCGTCTTTAATCCTGTCTACAAGCTCATTCAGCGATGGGCTCACATGGTCGAAAACACACGCGTTCATATGCTTCCAAATCATCCACGGCACCAAAAGCGCCACGGATTTGAGCGCCTTGCGAAGCGCTGGCGGTGTGAATTCCTTCGCGCGCAGCCACCAGTCCATGAACGAGCCGTCGTGCTCGGGCGCCGGCGCCGGTAAGCGCAGCCAAGATAGGACCTCATGCCATGTCTGTTTAGTGAATGGGCACGTGAGCATCAGGTGCCCAATCGTCTCCGGTTCCTGGTCGCACAGAAGGCACCGCGGGTGGTGTTGCAGGCCACGACGTGCAAGTCGCTCCGCGGTCCAGCAGCGATCTTGACACACCAGCCAGTGGAAGAACTTCACCTTGGGCAGTGCCCAGCTCCTCCAAATGAGCTTCCAGGAGTGGCAGCCCGTCGCGCCCTGGAAGGTTGCCCGGTAGCAAGATGGGCGGTGTAAACGCCGTTGGCTGTCCAGCTCCAGAGCAGCCTGTCCGGCTCGTTGGACGGTTCGACATGCTGTACTAAGTGCCAGAGCTTCAGGTACTGTCCAATCTCTGGGAGGCCGAGCAGACCATGGATGTCACGCGCCCAGCTGTTGCCGGCCAGGGCGGTTCGACATGCTGTACCAAGTGCCAGAGCTTCAGGTACTGTCCAGTCTCTGGGAGGCCGAGCAAACCATGGATGTCACGCGCCCAGCTGTTGTCGGCCAGGGCCTCTGCCACCGTTCTCGACTTCTGGCGTTGCTTGGGGATGCACTAGAGAAGCATGGGCGCGAGCTCGCGGACGGATTGGCCGCCGAGCCAGCGATCCTCCCAAAAAAGGGCTGTCCTGCCGTCTCCGATGGCCATGGTCGTGGAGGCGTAAAAGAGCGCGCACTCCTCCGTCGTAAATTGCAGGTCCAGCCCCTGCCAAGCTCGATCCGTGTCCGTGCGCGCGAGCCAGAGCCAGCGCAGCCGAAGCGATAGCCCCGTGCGCTCGAGGTCCCGGACGCCGAGGCCGCCATATTCGAGCGGGCGGCAGACTCGGCGCGAGTTCACGTGGCAGTGTCCACCGTGGGCGTCCGCGCGGCCGGCCCAAAGAAACCCGCGCTGAATCTTCTCTAGTTGCTTCAGGGTTTTCCTTGGAGGCGCTAGCGCTAGCAGTTGATGAATCGGTATCGCGCTGAGCACCGACTTGACGAGCGCTAGCCGTCCCGCTTTGTTCATCAGCCAAGCTTTCCAGGAAGGGAGCCGGCCCGCCACCGCATCGACGAGGGGTTGCAGCTGGGCTGCGGATGGGCGGCGAGTGGAGAGCGGGATGCCCAGATAAGTAACCGGCAGGGCCACGACGGGGCACCCAAGCGGCTCCAACAGCCCCTCACCGTAGCCGTCGGCGTGAAGGACCGTGGCCGAGCTCTTGGCGTAATTCACCCGGAGCCCAGAAGCCGTACTGAACACGTCCAGGATGCCTTTGACAGCGGTAATCTCCTCGGGAGTGGCATGGCAGAAAAGCATCACATCATCAGCGTAAAGAGAGATCACCGGGATGGCTCGTCGGGGATGCAGCTGCTGGAGGATGCCCGCCTGTAAGGCGTGACGCATCAGCCTCCCAAGGGTGTCCACCGCCAGCACAAAGAGTTGTGGGGAGGTGGAGTCACCTTGTCTTAGGCCGCGGCGGTGCCAGATTGGCGGGCCGGGAACTCCATTGAACATGACCCGAGTGCTCGCCGAGGAGAGCAGAATGGCCAGCCACTCCCTGAATCGGTCCCCAAACCCATACTGGCGCAGCACCTCGAAGAGGAAGGGCCACGAGATGGAGTCGAAGGCGTGTGTGAGGTCGAGCTTGAGCATGATCTTGGGTGCGCCAAGTTGGTGCAGCATCTTGAGGGATTGCCGGACTAGGACGAAGTTGTCGTGGAGGCTGCGTCCGGCAATGAACGCGTTTTGGTTGCGGCTGACTAAAGTGTCGAGCTTGGGAGCGAGGCGCAATGACAGGACCTTCGCAAAGATCTTGGCCACTATGTGGATTAGGCAGATCGGCCGGTAGTCGCTGAGCTTGTGTGCGTCCGCGCGCTTGGGCAGCAAGGTCGGCATAATAGGGCACTTGTATTGTGTCTAGATAAGGTACGACTTGTGTCCTAATAGGGCACTTGTATCCTAGGCCTCCTATATAATGTGAGGGCAGACACACGATGTAACCTATGTCAACATAATAGCACAGGCACACAGGGGGAGCTGGCGGCTTGAGAAGAAGAAGAAGAAGAAGAAGAAGAAGAAGAAGGAGGTCCGGTGTGTGGAGGAGGAGGAGGAGGTCCGGTGTGTGGTATTGTGATGGTGTCAGCCGAGTTTGGTGAACCTCGTTAACAAATCTCGGTGTCGTGCCTTGTGTGATTGTTTGGTCCTCGGATGATTGACGACGTGCCTCGGATTATTCTAACAACAAATCCAAATATGAAGATATGCAGGCATAGCCCAGTCAAGCGGGGTAGTTCCTATTCCTTGTGCAGTCTCCTACGGAGCTTGGCTGGGTAAGTCCAAGACAGCGTCTGCATCACTATTTATCCTTTCTTACAAGCTTTGATCAATGATCATAGTGGAGTCAAGGGTACAGAGTCAAGATGGAATTCTACCCTAAGCCTATGATTCTTAAAGCCCGTATGGAAGCCCAGTTCTGATCCTAATACAGGTATAAATTACAGGCCTATGAAAAATTAGCTCAGACCTTTCAAAATTCGTTTGGATCCCCTGTTTTGGTCCAACCCCAATACGTCGTATTCCTCGACGCCCGGAAAGTAATAATTTGGTACGCTGGTTCGGATTTCAATAGAACAAATATCATGTCAGAGTGAGACGCGACCACCGACCACCACACGCGGGGTGATGCCGGCCGCCACGAGCTCTCCTCCTTAGTTGCTTCTCCAGCCTGTCAGTGGCTCCACGCGCTCCTAATTGGTCTAGCATCACCCTTCCCCTTGCCCTCACCGGCGGCACCGAGCTGCTCCTACACCCTTCCTCTGTTGCCGTACGAGCCTCCTTCACTGCCCGCCTCCTCTACTCGCCTGATCTGCTCATGTCTTCTCTATCCACGCCTCTCACGGACAACTCCCTCCACAGCTTCTCCATGCTTGGCCTCCCCAGCAAGATCTGCGGTGTTATAATTGTCAGATGTGCTACTCAATTGAGCATCTTGATCACTTGTGATATTAAGATTTTGGGATTTTTGCATTCGTGCCCCTAGTTGGGTCACTCGACTGATTTGCCCCTAGTTTTTCAACAATTGCGGTTTTGCCCAGCTCACTTCACCCGCCTTGTGTTTTTGCCCTTCCAGGGCGGTTCTGGCCAATCACGGTTCGCCACGTGGCGACTGCTCATTGGTCGGAACCGCCCCGGAAGGGCAAAAACATAAGGCGAGTGAAGTGAGCTGGGCAAAACCGCAATTATTGAAAAACTAGGGGCAAATCAGTCGAGTGTGACCCAACTAGGGGCACCAATACAATTGTTCCTAAGATTTTAGGTTACCAAATTTGTGATTCAGATATTGGAGCTCTTGTTAGGTTGACCAGATTATGTTGTGCGTTGAATACTGAAACTTCTATTCATCTCCCTGTTCCTGTAATCATGTCTGAGCTCACTTAGTTCTGTGTTTAGCTCAGGATTCCCAGCAAGCAAACTAAATACCTTTTATCCAAACAACATTTACAAGGGAAAGAAATACGAATGTATACACTGGTTTTATTGGTGCTCCGTAGAATACTGGGGTATGTGATTTACAGGTTTGCAACTTTACATGGTTCCCAAAACAGAGTAACCGGATAGCCCTTTTCCTTAAAGATATTAATTGTAAATTCATAATAGAACCAAGGGTACAGAGTCAATATATAATTCTGCTATAAGGCTATGATCCTCAACTGGATAACCCTTTTCCTTAAAGATGAGAACTACGCTGATGTCCGAATAGGAAACGTGGTAATATGAAGATTTTTCTTTCTTTTGTTAACAGCAAGTAACTAGGCATATGAGAAATTCAGTTGTTGTAATAATCCTGTTAATGTTCCTTTTTCTGCTTCATTAACAGCTAGACAATGTCTCTGCTGGGTCAACTGAATGGAAGGGTCTCCTGAAAGATTACTGGGAACGACTCAGCAAATATTGCGGAGATGCTAGTCAGTGGGATGTCAGAAAGGTAATTTTTTTTGTGTGGTTCCTTGGAAAATATCTGTACCCTTGCACCCAGAAGGTTTTTCACGTAAAACAACTACATCTCGCATGTGGTTATTACTCCCAAGTTTTACTATCTCATAGTCAAACCAGCTTTTGTTTGACATATCATCTGAAACCAGCAAGTTTTGCATTTCTTCCAGGGACAAATGATAAGTTGTGGGCTAAGACCATTCTCTTACATCTGCGGATACATCTTATTTTGGATGGATAGTTTGTCATTATTGCTTGAAAGGCTGCTATCACCCAACTAAAGCACAGTTCTAGAGCCCTTATTCTTACTCAAACAAAATTTTGTATGTATTACCTAATTACCCTTTTTTGCAGTGCTCGCTATAATATTTTGGGAACAGGCTTATAGATGAACAAAGTAAGATGTAACCAGCTCGCTGATCCCCCAGCTAAATAACATACTAGTCCTAGATGGGATTGTTGCACCTCCAGTAGGATGTTGAATCCCACCTGAGCTCATCTGAAGTAGCGCAAGGTTGAGGAGGCTGGCTGGGATTGAACTCCACCTTGCTGCTACAAAGTGGACAACACTTACGTTGAACTACTTCAATGTGCTGCACTATATATCGCTCTAGAGGCGAATATAGGCCGATATGGCAGCAGGAGTTCAATCCAAAACTCGTAGAGCACAAGATCTAGTCCAAGATCTTAGATAAAAACATCAAGTCTCTTATAGGTAGTGGGGTACATAGGCTGGTTACGAACTAGAGGTGAGGACTCTAGAACACTCTAGAAAATGTTACTTAAGATTTAGGATTATACTCACAGCTAGAAGACCCTAGAAAACAGGGATTAGACTTGTGTGGGATCTCACATTAGGTGAGATCAATGAGATGTATTTCTTTGAAAATACATGTTCAAACATTCTCAATTTTTTGTAGGCACACATCAATGTTTGATGTACAACCTTAAAAAGTTTCACCTCCTAATTCGACTTACATTAATAGAAACAAAAAAGACAAAATCGGATGTGAATAGCGTCAAACTACTACTCACCTAAAGCTGCCACTATTCACATTCGAATTTGTCTTTTTTGAATATCTAAATGTACATCGAGTTTTGAGCTGATCTTTTCCGGAGTTGTAGACATACCCCACATGGATGTTGTCAAATAATTTCAGATTTTTTCGGAATGTCTAAATATGATATTTTGGGGTTGATCTCACGAGCTCACATGTGAGATCTCATACAAGTCTCCCCCGAAACAGTAGCTAAAGCTAAGACAAACAAATAATTAGACTAGAGTAGAAGTACCTAGGAGTAGTCAAATGGATTTGTCTTCTGATTTCCTTTTTCTTTTCCTCCTCTCTATTGTTCCTCATCATCATCCCACCCATTGTAGCATGCTATAATGGATAATTATGCAGATCTAGTCCTTTTGATAGATCATTGTTAGTGTAGCTGCTGTAGCAAATAAGTTGCTATCTTATCATCCCGCAGTTACTTAAGTACTCCCTCCGTAAGGAAATATAAGAGTGTTTAGATCACTAACTGAAATTTGAATCACCCACCTTGTTGCAGGTAGAGAGAATGCTTGAAGAGAAATTCCGTCCCATCCTCTTTCCTGACCTTGACACCGATAGTAGGATTTGCCCTAGGTAAGGCATGCCATAATTATACTTGAATAATTTAGTCCCTCCGTCCCATAATATAAGATCGTTTTCCAAGCTAACATAGCTTGAACGATCTTATATTATGGGACGGAGGGAGTATTTAATCCTGTTTAGGAAGTCTAGTTTTTAATACTTGCCATTTCCCAAACGTAGATGTTTGCACAATTCGTCCATATTAAGTTGGCAGGGGAAACCCTGGATGTTACCCTATTATGCGATGCATTAACCATGTTTCTTTCTTAATACTACTTAACTGTTTGCTGAATATCTGCAGTTGTTCTGAAGGAACCCTCAGATTTAAAGTTAGTAGGTATGGTGAAGGCTCTTTTATAGGCTGTGATCGACATCCGAAGTGCAAGTATGATCTTGTTACAGATTTGCTATTTCACATCTAGATGTGAAATAGCTATCTCACATCTAACACCTCAACCACACATCAAAGTGCTATAGGATTTGTGCAAAGGAACAGCTGTTTTTTGTTTGTGTGGGTAAAACAGCTGGTTGTTTTGCATTTTCCTCGTATGGGCAACGCTTCCTCGTTTTTTCTCTTAGCAACCTTCTCGTTGTATAAGCTAGCTTGTTACTGTATTTGTCTGGACTGTGCGAGTTTGTATACATAGATTCTTCCTTGTAGAGGTATATGAACAGCATTTTTAGTTGTTTTTATTTGTTCAGAGTCGTACAGTGCTTTTCAGATGGACATCATGGGGCCGTGGAGATCAATCTTCCGAGACGCTTTTTCATCAACTTTGTTTATTTTTCTCTATCCAAATTTTCTTTTGGTTCATTTTTCTGTTTATTTTAATTTCGTTTTTTTATTTTGTCTTTTTTTTCAAATTCATGAATATGACTTTTTTGTAAATTTTGGAAATAATTTTTTATTTTTTGTGAACACCTTCTAAATTCGTGAATGATTTTTATATGTGATTGCGAAATCGTATCTAAATGTTTTTTTAGTAATGTCTCTTCTATGTTTGCTACTGCGACTTAGTTCGCCATTTTAGTGCGAGTATTGGATCCCCCACCTCGCTGGTCATATTGTTTGTTTGTCATAAATCGTTTTGTTGGCATGTTTGTCATCACTTTGTATCAGCTCATTATCGCACGTGCTGGCAGCCCGTTTTGTTGCATTGTTTCTAGACTGCGACTAGAATTGAGAGAGATAAGAAAATAAGAGTTTTATTGCGGTCATTGTCTTCCTAGTTCATTTTCACATTGTCTTACATTTCTTCCACCCTTCATCATCAAAATGAGATTTAGCAGTGTCTCATTAAGTTGTTGTCCATTGCATCTTGTTTTTGTAATTTTTGCATAAACTTTTGATCTCCCAGTGTTGGTTGATGTATTCCCATGTCTCCTTGTTATGTTTTGTCTACTTGTCCCGTAACTTAGGCCCAATCCATTTTTTGTTCTAGGTGTAAGTCCAACCACACACTGAATATGCAATAGAGGTCCCATCTTTTTAATCTTTTGTTTTTTTCTCTTTTTTTAGTCTTTTTTATCTATAAATTTTTTTAAAAATTAAGTATTTTTTAAATTCATCATTTGATTTAGTTTTTCATAGTTTTCGTGCAAGCTCTACCTTCCGCCTCCCTTGTTGATGTTTGTTTATTGTGTATCCTGTTGTTGGTTTTGACTCCGCTTTTGTTGGCCCTCGACTCGCAACCGGGGTCTGACTTTTTTTGCCCTAGTTGCAAATCCACCCTCGACTCGTAACTGGGACTCGATCTTTTCTGTCTCATTTGCAAGTCCGCCGCCGACTCGCAACTGAGGCCTGACCTTTTTTTGCCCTAGTTGCAAATCCACCCTTGACTCGCAACTGGGACCTGGGTTTTTTTCCCAGTTGCAAGTCCGAGGATCCTCGACTCGCAACTCGGGCCCGGCGTTTTTTTGTCCCAGTTACAAGTCCGCTCTTGACTCTGGTACGTGACTTTTTTTGTCCTAGTTGCAAGTGCATCACCAACTCGTAACTGTGGCCTGACTTTTTTTCTAGTTGCGAGTCCACCCTCGACTCGCAGTTAGGGACCGAACTTTTTTGTCCCAGTTGCAATACCCCCCCCCCCCTCGACTTGTAACTCGGACCTGACCCTTTTTGTCCCAATTGCAAGTCCACCCTTGAGTCGCAGCCGGGCCCGACCTTGTTTTCCTGGTTGCAGTTGCACTCTTTAACTCGCAACTGAGTCTCGACATTTCGGTCCTAATTGCATGTCCACCCTTGACACGCAACTGGGCCCGGCCTTTTCTTTCTAGTTGAAAGTCCACCCTCGATTCGTAACTGTGACCAAACCATTTTTGTCCTAGTTGCAAGTCCACTCTCGACACAAATGGGGCTAGACTTTTTTTTCCAAGTTGCAAGTCCACCCTCGACTCGCAACTGGGGTCCAACATTTTTTGTCCGAATTGCAAGTCCACCATCGACTCGCAATAGGGTCCAACCTCTTTTGTCCGAGTTGCAAATTCTTCCTCGACTCGCAACTGAGGCTGAACTTTTTTTGTTAGAGTTGCAAGTCCACCCTCGAATCGCTACTAGGGTCCAACCTTTTTTGTCCGAGTTGCAAGTTCGTCCTCGACTCGCAACTGGGGCGCGGCCAAACATTTTTTGTCCGAGTTGCAAGTCCACCCTCGACTCGCAACTAGGGCTCAACCTTTTTCATCCGAGTTGCAAGTCCACCCCCGACTTGCAACTAGGGTCCAACCTTTTTTGTCCGAGTTGCAAGTTCGTCTTCGACTCGCAACTGGGGCGCGACCCAACATTTTTTGTCCGAGTTGCAAGTTCACCCTCGACTCGCAACTAGGGCCCGACATATTTTAGTCCCAATTGCGAGTGCACCCTCGATTCGCAAATGGGACCGACCTTTTTTTCTAGTTGCAAGTCCATCATCAACTCGCAACTGGGGCTCGGCCTTTTCTGTCCCAGTTGCAAGTCCACCCTCGACTCGCAACTAGGGTCCAATCATTTTTGTCCCAGTTGCAAGTCCAAACTTGACTCGCAACTGGGACCCAACCTTTTTTATTCCAAATCAGGAGTCCATCCTCGACTTGCCATTGGGGGTCCGACAGTTTTTTGTGCTAGTTTCAAGTCCACCCTCGTCAACGAACAAACTGCAGATGAGTCGGCCCAAGTAGCTAGGATATATTTTTGTTTTGTTTTCTTCATGTTTTTTCTGCCTTTTCAATTATCATTTTCCTTCATTGTTTTTCCTCTCTTTTTAATTTTTCTATTTTTTAAAAGTTGATCTCATTTTTCACATATTTTGATATATTTTTTTTCAAAAATCCACAAGTTTCAATAAATGTTTCAAAATTTGTAAATTAGTTTATTTTTTAAAAAAATTGTTCATGTTGATCAATTTTTTAAAGCAAAACAACATGTGTTCATTTTTTTCTCTTCTTATTTATCTATTTTCTCTATTTTTGTTTTTTCTGTTTGATTTTAGTTCAATGTATATAAAAAGTTCACTTTTAGTTCATCGTATATAAAAAGTTCATGTATATCAAAAACAATGTTCACTTTGTATTGAAAAAAATTGGTGTGTATTCAAAAAATGATCATCATATATTAAAGCATTGTTCACCATACATTAGAACATTTTTGGTATTCGTTAACATTTTTTATAATTTGAATAAATAAATAAATTAGTGAACATGTTTTTTGAAATATGTGTTGACGAAGTTTTGTTCTTCACAGAAAATTAATTCGAAAATATAATAGTGAAAAACGCAAAAAACAAAAGCCAAAAAATAAAATAAATCATTGGTCGCCTAGAAGCTAGCGATGGGAGATGTACATGTAAATGTATAAGGATCAGACGCAAAAGCTAACAAGTCGATTTAGCACTAGCAATCAATTTTTTTTCAGAGAAAGCTAGCGATCAGTAACAACCAGATTTTTTTATGATGGGAGCTAGTGACCCCGATCACCAAGGTGGACGCACGACCGGCCGGGTGGTTTTTTGTTTTGGGCTTTGACAAATTAAAATAGAAAAACAGGACAAACAATAAAAAAAGTGACATAGACATTATACTTAGATGTGAGATATTATCTCACATCTAGATGTGACATAGACGGACCCATCTTGTTATCCCTACTCATGAACATTAAATGCCTTGAAGTTGGAGCTTGATCTCTGCAGTAACCCTTGTTCTCTATTGTTACAAGTTGTAATTTCCACCGCAGTTTCTTGATTATAATTGAATATCATCATTTTTTTATGGGGACACTACCAATCATACCTAATGGCTAAACTAATTATGATAGGTACATCGCTCGCACTATCAGATGAAGATGATGAAAATGAAACCTCCGAGCAAATTCCAAGGTCTTTTGAACCTAGGTTACTTGGTGTCATGCCTGATACAAGCGAAAAGGTCTTTTTTCTTTCAGTCTGTATGGCATCTGGCTTTATTTATTTTCAGGTAGGAAGTGTGTACAACAGTTTTGCTCGTTCTGCAGGTCTTCTTGAAACAAGGTCCTTATGGTTACTACATCCAGGTTGGAGAGGATCGGAAAGGGGCATCTCAGAAAAGAGCTCCTCTTTCTGAGGTAATTAACTAATTGTTACCGTTTCAAATTGTCTTTCCAGAAACTTATTGCAAATATCTAACTTTTCAGGTCAAAGATGTTGACTCTATCACTATCAAAGATGCAATTGAGCTATTGCAGTATCCAAAAATTCTGGTATTCTTTTCTATAATATTAGATTTTTGTACGCGTTGTTCAGTTGAATCATGATGATATCTTTGCCAACAGGGAAAACATCCTGATGACGAGCATCGAGTACTTATGACACATTCTAAAGCTGGATTTAGCATCCGGCACAGGGGAACCCTTGCTCCAGTGCCAAAGGTACGTGTTGGTGTTGTTAAATACCAGAAACCATACGAAATGAGATTCTGATGTTGGCGGCATTGTTGTCAACTGGTTATGAAGAAACTTTAATAGAAATCATACGCAGTTACAATTGTACAGTTCTCAATTTGGATGTTCTCATTGCAAGTCTAACAATGCCTTGAAAATGGCTGATTACAGACTCAAGACCCAAAGAAGATTACGCTCGAGCATGCACTGAAGTTTCTGACGGGTAAAAATGCCAAACATAATGGTCGACCAAAGGGAAAAACTAACAAAAATGCAGAACCCATCGAATGGCACTAAGTGATCAGCTGCCACAAATCCAACGTGGAAACTTGCACAAGCCCAAAACCACAAAGGTCAATGTCAATGTCAAGCTTGTCCACAAAATTCAGAGTGGATCAGGGATAAGAATGAGCAGTTAGTATTTATTCAACCGGTCGTGTGCCTCAATTCCCAGTAATGTTTTTTGACGATGATGGGTCTGCATGCGCGACAGGACAATTGGTCATTTAAGCATATAAAATATCTGCTCAGATGCTCATGCCTTCTGAGTTGTATTTCTTGCCGGATTTCTCCATACTAAGAGGATATATACTGCAGACGAGTAACATCTCTCATTCTTTTACGGGGTCACCCTCAGCAGTTGTATAGAGAACATAGATCATATTACCAAACATGTAAAAATAAAGAGAGTTTTCGTGGTTTGATTTAAAGGTCGCTGATTGTTGGTTGCAATTGAACTAGCATGTTCTTGGGCAAAGTAGTCGAGTGCTCACCGGATTTGATGCCAACCAGTGACATGATAGCACTTAAATCACCACGTCTATATCTTGTCACATCATTGCATCCTTTCCATGGTTGTTGGATGGTACAAGGTTAATCATTCCACTCCGCCCTTATTTAAAGTTGACGAAGGAGAACTGGTGCTTCAACAACAAAGCGAAACGAACATTATCTTGACTGAAGAGAAACATATCCATGTAAACTATACTAGTTCAGTCATCTCTGCAAGTTCACGCACACTGTCTTCTCCATGGTTGTGAGATTGAGCAGCCCCAGTGTAGTAGTAGAGCGCACTTCATGTCTACTATGCAAGGGGATTGGAGGAAGAAAATTATGTATTTCTTATGCAAAGGTAAAACAATGGCAATTGCAAATATGTTTTCATCTAACTATGATTTCTGTAATTTCAACAAACTAGTAAATATGCCCGTGCGTTTCAATGGGAGAAAACAAAAAACACACTCCTAATACAATAGCCCCCCCCCCCCCATTTCCTGCATTCTAACATCGCATCCCACCCATGGCACCACTTATCCTCCTTTTTACGGTGTTCACTAGATCACACACGTCCGAACATGAGGCGACGAGCTCGATCACCACATGACGCGCCTGTCATTGAGCTGCGCCAGCAAGGGAATGTTTAAAACTCAACAAATATGATCTCGCCAAGCAGGATGTGAGGGCCGCCCTCCGCTAGCTACTTCCTAGCACAATTGTCGGGGTTTCATGCGACATATGCCAAAGGGTGGCTTATCATGGTGGGAGAGACTAATACGCCGCCGGTGCCTGGAAATGGGATAAGGCGTAAACACGAACGCCGACACATCTTACCCAAGTTCGGGGCTCTCCTAGGAGATAACACCCCTAGTCCTGCTTTGCGGGGTCCCCGCATGATCACTATCTCAACAAGTGGCTACAAGCTTGCTCCTTGAGCTATTTGGCTAGAGGAGGAAGAAGGGCAAGGCTTGCTCTACTCCACTCTCTACGGGTGTGAGCTATCTAAGAGGCTGAACCTTTGCAGGGTGCCCTGGGGGGGGGGTTTATATAGGCCTACCCCCAGGGGTACAACGGTAATCCAGCCGGATGTAGGACCCGGCTGTCAGTGTCTCTGGCCGGCTTCTCCGCCAGCAGCTGGGGCCCGCCGCCTGGTGGGTCACGTCGGCTGTCTTGTACTTGGCCGACAGGCCGCGCCCGCCGCTTGCGGGCCCTGCCGGCTGCCCAGCACTGTAGCCGTGCTATTGATGATGCGTGCTTTGTCGGGGAGAGCGTGGTACAGTCCCGTCGCCTGGTGGGCGTTCACTGTAGCCACTCCCCGTCTCTTCTGGTTAATGGCGCACAAACTCCAAGGGAGGGGTGGGCTGCCTGCCAGGAGCCGGCCTCCCCTTGAGACGATTGGTCAGGGCTCGCCGCCTTCTGGCTTCTCACGGATAGGCAGGGCCCGCCGCCTTCGGGCCATACCGACAACCCGTCGTGGGAGCATGGCTTCTTCTGCCATG
Organism: Aegilops umbellulata; assembly: GCA_032464435.1. Taxonomy (NCBI): domain Eukaryota; kingdom Viridiplantae; phylum Streptophyta; class Magnoliopsida; order Poales; family Poaceae; genus Aegilops; species Aegilops umbellulata. The sequence continues at coordinate 270,908,117 of CP136054.1, read as the reverse complement.
GATGATGTCACGGGCCGCATGGAAACAGTGTCGCGCCGGGCGAGGGATGTCCGCCTAGTACGCTACACTGTGGCAACGCTGCCCTGGATTCGGGGGTGGCAGGCCGCACTGTTACCACACCCCGTCTCGTCGTGTTTATGTGGTTGCAAACTTTGAGGGCACGAGGAGCCGCCTGCTAGGAGCCGGCTGTTGTGTTCTACGGTAGGGTGCGTCGACTGCAAATTACAAGTTCCTACGCGCAGAACAACCAAGAACATGCTACGGGAGACGGATCACAGGTCGTTACCACTAGATGCGCAGTGCCGTGCAGCGGAAGAAGAGCGTCTCCTCCTCGTGCGATCTCCCTCGAACATCCGGTCGTCCGATCCCACGTACAAGTTCGCCGGAGCGGCGCAAGTGCATCGCCTCTAACGGTATCCGCGCGTGCAGGAGGAACGTCGTGCGGTGTACTGCTAGGTCCGATCACACAACCGGCGGCGAGTGGAGGTGGCTATTCGCAACACATGCAAACCCTAGTGACAGCGCCGAAGCGATCAATCGCCTGAGTGTGCCGCACCTGCACTTTATATAGGCGTCCGTCGCGGGCTCAACACTTGGGCCTCACACGGACCTTAAAGCCCATAAATCTACTCGGCCACAATCCGAATACAGCTCGGATCACATCCGACCAGTGTCCTCGGATCCGATCTCGTAGGTTCCTTCCCTTAAGCGCGTGACCCCTTAGGTTCAAGCCGGCTTGGTCGTAGTTCGGATCACCTCCGAACTGCATGGTTGGTAGCGGCCTCTAGCAAGGCATGCCGAATACCAAGCAGACTATGAAGCTGGTTAGGCGAACCTGTACAACATGTCACACTTCCGTTCCCTTTGCCACACGATATATGTTGCCAGGCTCAAGGCGAGATTGTCATCCTTGTGCTAGCCCGACCTCTTTCTCGTTCCAGTGATACCGACCACTATCCGGATTATCTCATAATCCTCGTCGCATGACCATGCTTAGCCTGGTTGGATCACATGAGGGCCCCAGAGTATATCTCTCCTGGTCAGAGGGGCAAATCGCATCTTGCTCGACCACATCTCGCAGCATGGGTCTAGACAAACCTGAAACCTACCTTTGTAACTACCCAGTTACGGAGTAGTGTTTGGTCGGATCAAAGCAAGTTTGTCACCATCCCGAGTACATGCGTCAGCTCAGGTCTTAGGACATAGAACGTATGTTGTACTAGAGACTCGCATATGACATATCGCTGCGTCTCATAGTTGGGTCTGTCCAATTCGGACCTTATGTCGACTCGGATCCGACTACGTCGAATCCGGCCAGACCTTTCCAAGTCCATATTATCCGGTTAGCATCCAATGCTCCATGGCTAGTGAGACCAAGCCATCGACTGTGTCATATGCTAGTCTAGTCGGCTGCGCATCCACACAGCCCTTTCGACTAGGAAACTTTTAGGACAGTCATCATACAATGCATAGTCCCACAAACAAGTCATGTACTTGCTGATACACATCATTGATAATATCTAAGGACTATCTTTATTCATAAACACATAAGAAATATCATCATACATGATTGCCTCTAGGGCATATCTCCAACACCGGCCTCCTTGGAGGCCGCTTGCTAGGAGTCGGCCCACTTCATGGCCGCCTTCTGGACTCTGCCGCCTTCTGGCAGCCGGCCGCTTGGACCAGCCGACCCAAAGAAGGCGACCCTTTATCTTTGATGCTTGAGGGGCGCAGCCGGCCCCGATGTCTTGAAATATCATGGGGAGCTGATGAGAGTACCCGTGGTCATTTACCCCGACAGTAGTCCCCGAAACTGGTGGGGCGCTGTGGCTGAAAATGCGAGGAGCCTTAGCAGCTTCCTACTCCGAGTGGCCTGGTTGCTTTGCTTCGTCCATCTTCCAGAGTGCCGACTGCCAGGAGCCGGACGTGACCAGGCAGGCCGCCTGGTGATTTCAAAACGAATGTTCCAACTCCGAGATGCTTGCCTCAACCCATAAATGGATCTCTTGAGCTTGCATACCTTACTAGCGCTAGTCGGATCGACAAAACCCACGGGCTGTATCATATACACGTCCTCGGTTAAATTTTCGTGAAGGAAGGCCGTCTTGACATCCATCTGCCATATCTCGTAATCGAAATATGCAGCTATAGCTAGTATGATCCTCACCGACTATAGCTTTGTGGATCTGAACATTTCCATCCACAACAGTTTTCTTCTTAAAGGCCAATTTGCAACCAATGGCTGTTACGCCAAGCGGCGGGTCAAGCAAGTCCCAGACTTGATTCTCATCCATGGACTTTCACTCGGATCTCATGGCTTCCAGCCATGCCTCGGAATCTGGGCTCACCATCGCTTCCGCATATGTGGCCGGCACATCCCTTTCCAGCAACAATACATCGCGCACTCTGCGCAATCTTTCCGACCTCTGTGGTTCTGGTGCCGCTTCCACTATGGGTTCCCTGACTGACTCCGGTATGATCTCATCACCAGTCGTGTCGTCCCCGAGTGGTCCTCGAATTTCTTCAAGTCGGACCGTCCTCCCACTGGCCTCCCGACTGAGAAACTCTTTCTCAAGGAAAACCCCGTTCCGAGCAACAAACACTTTGTTCTCTTCCCGGTTGTAGAAGCTATATCCCAAGGTTTCCCTCGGATATCCCACGCATATGCATTTGCCCGACTTGGGTGTAAGCTTGTCTGACATAAGTCGCTTGACAAATGCTTCACAACCCCAAATCTTTAGAAAAGACAAACTAGGACTCTTCCCGGTCCACATCTCATGTGGTGTCTTGTCTACGGATTTTGATGGTACCCTGTAAAGTGTGAAAGATGCAGTTTCTAGAGCGTATCCCCAGAATGACAAGGGTAAATCCGATTTGCTCATCATAGACCGAACCATGTCCAACAAGGTACGATTCCTCCGTTCCGACACGCCGTTTCTCTGTGGCGTACCCGGAGGTGTGAGCTGAGGTACTATACCTCAGCTTTTCAGATGATCATCAAACTCCTGGCTCATGTACTCACCTCCACGATCTGATCATAGAAGCTTTATAGTCTTGTCGAGCTGATTCTCAACCTCATTTTGAAACTCTTTGGATTTTTCAAAAGTTTCTGACTTATGCCTCATCAAATAGATATATCCATATCTACTCAAGTCGTCGGTAAAAGTCACGAAGTACTGATAGCCACCTATGGCAGTTGTGCTCATTGGTCCACATACATCACTGTGTATCAGTTCCAACAGCTCGGACGCCCCCTCGCAACTCTTTATGAAAGGAGACTTAGTCATCTTGCCGAGCAAGCATGATTTGCATGTCTCGAACGACCCGAAGTCGGACGAAGTTAGGAGCCCATTATCATGGAGCTTCTTCATGCGTTTCAGACTAATGTGTCCAAGCCGGCAATGCCAGAAGTATGTCGGATTTATCTCATTAGGCTTATGCCTCTTGACATTCACGTTATAGACCGATTCCTGTTCTAGATTTATAAATAACCCAACAACAATGGGTGCATAGCCGTGGAACATACCATTCAAATAAAACAAACAACCATTGTCCTTTAAATTGAATTCATAACCCTGACTCATCAAACATGAGGCAGAAATAATATTCCAACTAAGTGCAGGAATGTAATAACAATTATTCTATTCCAAAATAAATCCAGAAGGAAGCTGGAGTTGCATCGTGCCGACCTCCAACGCAGCAACTCTTGCTCTGTTGCCGACCCTGATGTCAATCTCCCCTTGTGCCACATGCCTAGTTCTTACCAGCCCCTGCATCGAGTTGCAAATATGAACAACCGATCCGGTATCAAATACCCAAGAGCTACTAGGCATGTCAGCAAGGTAAATGTCTATAACATATGCAACAAGTGTATCTTTGCCTAAAGCAGCATTCCCGGCCTTCTTGCCATGCTCTACAAGCCACTTGCTACAGTTCCTCTTCCAGTGACCGGTTTCCTTGCAATGATACAAATGGTCTTTGAGTCCGGTCCAGACTTCGGCGCAGCGGCGGAGGTTACCATCTCCATGCCCTTTGCCTTAGCCTTCTTCTTAGACCAACTCTTCTTGAACTTAGCCGATTTCTGCACCATCAACACTTGATGTGTGCCTTTCTTAATATCCTGCTCTGCCACCTTAAGCATCCCATGCAATTCAGTGAGCTTCTTATCCATGTCATGCATATGATAGTTCGAGATGAACGTCACATAGCTAGGCGGAAGAGAACCCAGAACTGCATCAGTAGCCAGCTCATCCAAGAGCGGGAAGCCCAACCGATCCAAAGCTTGCACATATCCGATCATCTTGATCACATGTGGGCTCAGTGGATCACCTTCCTTCAGCTTGCAATCCATCAAGGATCGCCAAACGCTGAACCTTTCGGTCCTAGCCTGTGTCTGAAACATGCTCTTGAGACTCTTGATCATATCGTAAGCCTCAACATTTTCAAAATGCTGTTGCAAATCGGGCTCCATACAAGCCAGCATCAGACAGCTGATCTCCGTTGATTCATCAACGAGTTTCTGGTAGGCATTCTTAGTGGTGGTATTAGCATTATCGGTAGGTTCCTCTGGAAGTGGATCCTCTAGAACATGTTCCTTTTTATCGTGCTTGAGAACAATTCTTAGATTTCTATACCAGGTGGTAAAGTTTGTTCCATTCAGTTTATCCTTTTCCAGAATTGATTTCAATGCAAAGTTGGGTTGAGCAGGTGGTGCCATTGATCTACAATAGAAAAATATGCAATCACTAAGCAATGTGTTTATGTAGAGTAATTCTAGCCTTAAACAGAAATACTCCCACTGAAGTCAGCATCGCTCCACAAACTCTCAGTGATTCAGGATCCGACTAGCACATGTGACTAGTGAGCTTTAGCATCACTGCTAGACAACATGTCTATCCGGTAAGCAACTCCTTGCTAATCCTATCTCTATACGACTCCTGTCTGTCGGGTAGGTATCCTATACCACGGCTCCCGACCTTCTTTGCCACAAGGCCCAAAACCGTTTTGACAGCCTTGTCAAGTTAACCTGATGCAGTGCATGTCCGTGTCCGACACGAACCCTTCAGTTCAAGGACACCTAGCAGCACCCCAATTTTATGAGCCCGCTACTAGACGTACTTGATGTGCGAAGGTGCAACATTGGGGATGGCAATTCGCTTGATATTCATGAGGGATCTCTCTATCATTCTAACATGCATAGAAAACAAGAAGCATAACAATCATAAATAAACATATATTGTGAAATAGTATGGCTCCTTCATGGATGTTCTTCCAGGCCGGCTCCGACTCCGATGACCATCTAGGAACTCCATCTTGTTTGTCACGCCGGGACGCCAAGCCGCCAACCTGATCTCTATTATCCAACTACTACAAGTAGTAATGAATTTTACATAGAGTCACAAGTCGACACGCATGTCGTTATACAATATGATGACAACACTTTGGCTCCTGTCGGCTGACAAACATGACACGCAGGCCATGTATAAATTACACACATGCATCACATACACATGAGCCATACTATTCACATCAAACCTGCAAAACAAAGTTACGCATAGAATCACATTCTACCGGTTTGAGTGATCATGTACGAAATACAAGGCGCTACGCACACGGCGGTCCCGCTAGCCGGTTAGCGGGCGGGGTTCAAAGGGGCAGCGCCCGACGTTTTCGGAAATCACAGATCACATCCGAACTCCGATCACACCGATTTTTCTGATCTGGCCGATCTCATCGATCATCGCGAGTTAGATACGGATTTACGTTTCATTGTTAACCCCGATGGCGGATACCGACCGGTAGGGGTAGGTTGTGTCACGACCTCATCGACTTCGATCATCAGAAAACATAGCCACATCGATCCCCATGTGCAGTTGATCTCATCAACTGTGCACACAACCGATCTCACCAATGACAACAGATCTCATCTCCCGCCTCCACATCTAATATGCATACGACCTGAATCCCAATCCTATAGCAGAGGCTTTGATACCACTATTGGGTTCTACGGTAGGGTACATCGACTGCAAATTAAAATTTCCTACGCGCAGAACAACCAAGAACATGCTACGGGAGATGGATCACAGTTCGTTACCACTAGACGCGCAGTGCCGTGCAGCGGAAGAAGAGTTTGGGCAGCACGTCCGTGTGGATCATCTCCTCCTCGTGCGATCTCCCTCGAACAACCGGTCGTCCGATTCCACATACAAGTTCGCTGGAGCGGCGCAAGTGCACCGCCTCTAACGGTATCCACGCGTGCAGGAGGAACGTCGTGCAGCGGACTGCTAGGTCCGATCACACAACCGGCGGTGAGTGGAGCTATTCGCAACACATGCAAACCCTAGTGACAGCGCTGAAGCAATCAATCGCCTGAGTGTGCCACACCTCCACTTTATATAGGCGTCCGTCGCGGGCTCAACACTTGGGCCTCACACGGACCCTAAAGCCCATAAATCTACTCGGCCACAATCCGAATACAGCTCGGATCACATCCGACCAGTGTCCTCGGATCCGATCTCGTAGGTTCCTTCCCTTAAGCGCGTGACCCCTTAGGTTCAAGCCGGCTTGGTCATAGTTTGGATCACCTCTGAACTGCACGATTGGTAGCGGCCTCTAGCAAGGCATGCCGAACACCAAGTAGACTATGGAGCTGGTTAGGCGAACCTGTACAACATGTCACACTTGTGTTCCCTTTGCCACACAATATATGTTGTCGGGCTCAAGGCGACATTGTCATCCTTGTGCTAGCCCGACCTCTTTCTCGTTCCAGTGATACCGACCACTATCCATATTATCTCATAATGCTTGTCGCATGGCCATGCTTATCCTAGTCGGATCACATGAGGGGCCCAGAGTATATCTCTCCTGGTCGGAGGGGCAAATCCCATCTTTCTCGACCACGTCTCGCAGCATGGGTCTAGACAAACCCGAAACCTACCTTTGTAACTACCCAGTTACGGAGTAGCGTTTGGTCGGCCCAAAGCAAGTCTGTCACCATCCCGAGTACATGCGTCAGCTCAGGTCTTAGGACATAGAACGTATGTTGTACTAGAGACTCGCAGATGACATATCGCTGCGTCTCATAGTTGGGTCTGTCTGACTCGGACCTTATGTCGACTCGGATCCGACTACGTCGAATCCGACCAGACCTTTCCAAGTCCATATTATCCGGTTAGCATCCAATGCTCCATGGCTAGTGAGACCAAGCCATCGACCGTGTCATATGCTAGTCTAGTCGGCTGCGCGCCCACACATCCCTTTCGACTAGGGACCTTTTAGGACAGTCATCATACAATGCATAGTCCCACAAACAAGTCACGTACTTGTTGATACACATCATTGATAATGTCCAAGGACTATCTTTATTCATAAACATGTAAGAAATATCATCATACATGATTGCCTCTAGGGCATATCTCCAACACCGGCCTCCTTGGAGGCCGCTTGCTAGGAGTCGGCCCACTTCATGGCCGCCTTCTGGACTCTGCCTTCTTCTGGCAGCCGGCCGCTTGGACCAGCCGGCCCAAAGAACGGCCCTTTATCTTTGATGCTTGAGGGGTGCGGCCGGCCCCCCTATCTTGAAATATCATGGGGAGCTGATGACGCTACCCGTGGTCATTTACCCCGACAGTAGTCCTCGAAGCTGGTGGGGTGCCGCGGCTGAAAAGGCGAGGAGCCTCAGCAGCTTCCTACTCCAAGTGGCCTGGTTGCTTTGCTTCGTCCGTCTTCCGGAGTGCCGACTGCCAGGAACCGGACGTGACCAGGCAGGCCGCCTGGTGATTTTGAAACGTCGTGGCGGGAGCCAGGTGGCACGCCAGCCGGGCGCCAGGTTTGCCGCCTGCTGTCCACACGCCATGCGACGCTAGCCAGCCGGGCGGGCCTGCCAGCCCACACACGCGACGGGACGTCGCCACAGGCTAGGGCCCGCCACTACCAGTCCTCGGCACGCGCACGGATCTGCTGCGGCCGAGGCAGACGGTTGAGATTTTGGGGCGTAGTAAATACGCATCGTTACTGCGCGGTAAACGTGGGATCGTGGGGGAGTGGGCGCAGTTAATCCCATGACCCCCCACGTTCTCGCCCCCTCGGCTCCGCCGCCTGGGGCTATAAGTAGGGGGAGGAGGGGGGCGGCAGACGCACGCGCGCCCTCCTCTCCCTTTTCCTTCGCCCTTCTTCATCTTCTCCTCTCCGCTGCCGCATCGCCTCTTCCTCGCGCTGAAGCGCTGCCGCAGCTCTCTGTCGTTGGGCTTCTTCTTGCCGCGGCCTTCTTGCTCTACCGCGGTTTCGCCCGCTCGCCACCGCACCGCGTCTCCAGCGAGCTCCTTCGTCCATGGCGCGCTTACGGGCCGGCGACTGGGACGGCTCTAATGTCCATGAGGACCACCTTGCCTTCCTCCACCAGACGCGGCGCCTGCCCCGCGAGGCGCACGTGAAGGTACGCGTTCCCCCTGCGGCTGAAATCTCGCTTGTGCCGGAAGAGGACGATCGCGTCGTCTTCCGGTCGCATTTCCTTCACGGCTTCGGCCTTCCTGCGAGCGGCTTTCTGCGCTCGTTCCTCAGTTTCTACTAAGTCCAGCCGCACCACCTCACGCCCAACACGGTGGTGTTGCTGGCCGCCTTCGTCACCCTCTGCGAGGGCTATCTCGGCACTCTCCCCACTCTCGAACTCTGGGGAGAGTGGTTCTACATCAAGCTCGGCACCGCCGCCAAGGGCACGGCGGCTCAGTGCGGAGCCTGCATGGCGGTGCGGCGTCCGCGTGCCAAGAACTGCTTCCCGTCCATTACCCTGCTGCAGTCGGCCAAACTGTGGCAGAAGTCTTATTTCTACATGAAGAACCTCCACCCGACGTTGGACTACATCAACCTGCCGGCCTACATGACTGGTCCGCCTGCTGAGCCGCGCGCCCACTGGCGGTACAAGCCGACCACTCTATCGGCCGCCTCCAACGCCGCCCTCGCCCGACTTCAGGTGATGACGGAGTCGGAGGGCCTCAAGGGCTCGGACCTGCTGGCCGCCTATGTGGCGCGCCAAGTGCTTCCCCTTCAAGCCCGACCGCACCTTATCAGCAGCATGAGCGGGCACCGGGACCCGTGCGGGATGTGCATGTGGGAGATGTCGTACATGGAGGTGGCCCGACTGGTCAATTACTTCTCCAACTTCAAGCTGTCGGAGAAGGATTGGTAGTTCGGCAAGCGGCCGTACGACTGCGCACACCCGCCGCCTGCGGTGAGTCTTTTTATCCCTTTTTGCTTCTTTGCTTGTTAGAGTTCTCGCCTTGCTGTCTGATCAGTCGGTAATGGAACAGGTCTTCTCGACCCAATCGGCCGTCGATGCTCTGGAGCCGGGTTATGTGTTCATGCTGGACCGGTCGAGAAGCGATGTGGACGACCCCGACTTGGGGGCGGCCGCCATGGAGGAGGATGATGCCACAAGTGGCGGTGGTGGAGCGGGCGGCTCCAGAGGAGGAGGCGGCCTTGAGGACTGGCCAGATGACGACGAGGAGGAGAACGAGCTGCACCGCCCGCACGATGCCGACAAGGCGGGCGCGAGCTCTTCGGCCGCGCCGACTGCACCAGGCGGCGCACCAAAGCGCCGAGCCGGCTCGCTGTTGTTCGATAGCCGGGCGAAGAATCCCAAGAACACGACAGCTGCGACCAGGCGGCCCAGTTCCAGAAACCCCCGAAGGAGCCCCCGATGGTGTCCGCGTAAGTGCTTGATTTCTCTTGCGTTTCCTTTTCTTCTTTCTTGCCAACTCCCTCTGAGTTTCCTCTTATCTTGCTTGAACAGGGACCTGCTCTCTCTTGAGTGGTCCACCTATGCTTCAGTGATCGGGGCGGCGGAAGGCTCCGCCAACACCCGCCGCGTGGACCCGCTTGGCGACCTCCAGGAGGTGACGGAAAGGAATGCGCAGGAGGCGCGCGAGGAGCGGGAGGAGGCGGGTCGGCAGAAGACGGAGGCGGCCAAGGCGGCGCAGGCAGACGCGGATGCGGCAGCCAAGGCCCAAGTCGATGTCGCGGCCAAGGCCCAGGTGGACGCCGCGGCCAAGGCCCAGGCGGACACGGCCGCCAAGGCGCAAGCGGAGGAGGTCACTCGTGGCTGGACTCCGCAACTCATCATCCCACTGCGCGCAGTGCCGCCAGCGCCGGAGATCCCGACGCTGACTGGAGGAGCCGACGACGAACAGCCGGCCGTGAAGACGAGGGGGGGCGACGCCATCGTATTGGGGGCAGAGGCGCCCCCGCAAGCGCCAACTGCCGAGGCCCAAGGCAGTCGGCCTGACGTGCCGCTGGCGCCACCGGTCGGCGGCGAGCTGGTGGTGGGGCGACCCCCGTGATTCGTACTCCGGGGTGTCGGTGTGCGGTGAAGGCGGCCTTGGCCCACGGGCGCAGGAAGTCGGGGCCGCATGCTCATCGGCCCCTGATGCAGAGGTCACCAGTGCCGCCCCACCAGAATGGACGCCTGGGGGCGGGACGGGTGTGTTGAACACGGCCGCGCACGACGTTCGGGCCCAGCTTCAAGCCCAAGGCGTTGCCCTCCAGGAGCATACCAAGGCGTTCTTGGCGACGTGAGCGGCCACCCAGGTATGTTTCTTGTACTTTGTCTTTGATTCTTGTAATCTTCCGTTGGGGCGTGCCAGCGCACCCACTGGGTGTATCCCCCGAGTTTCGGGCCGGCTGCTGAGCAGGCGGCTCGGAACTTAAAGGTAAGTTCCGAGTGCTGACTTATTTTCCTTCTGTTGTCTTCGTTGCAGGATTACCACAACCTCCGCGCGGCCGCCTTCAACTCTCAAGTCCAGGAGCTGGCCAAGCGGACCACTGACTTGAATGATAGTCAGAGTAAGCACTCCGGCCTCTTCCTCGTGGGGGCGCGTCAGCGCACCCACCGGGTGCAGCTGTTGGATTCCGGGTTCCGGCAGACCCTTGAGGTTCAAACTCTGGGGTGCGCGCGGAGACTTCGCCCTCTACCTCTCCGTCTCGCAAAGATCTAAACTACCGAAAGAACAACACAAGAGACACAAGGTTTATACTAGTTCGGGCCACCATTGTGGTGTAATACCCTACTCTAGTTTGTGGTGGGTGGATTGCCTCTTGGCCTGATGAAGATGAACAGTACAAGGAAGAACAGCCTCGCGAGGGTCTGCTCTTAGCAAGGACGATGAACTGCTAGGAGGAGTTCACCCGCCCTTCTCTCTCTCTCTCTCTCTCTCTCTCTCTCTCTCTCTTTGTTGCTTGATAATCCGATCCCCCTCTATCCTCTGGGGTGGCTAGTTCATCTCTTGTATCCAATTCTTGTCTCTAAGTCTGGGATTGGTGCTAGTAGGTTGCTAGTAGTGTTGATTACTCCTTGTAGTTGATGCTAGTTGGTTTACTTGGTGGAAGATCATATGTTCAGATCCTTTAAGCATATTATTACCCCTCTGATTTTGAACATGAATATGCTTTGTGAGTAGTTATGTTTGTTCCTGAGGACAAGGGAGAATTCTTGCTATTAGTAGTCATGTGAATTTGGTATTCGTTCGATATTTTGATGAGATGTATGTTGTCTAACCTCTAGTGGTGTTATGTGAACGTCGACTACATAACACTTCACCATTATTTGGGCCTAGAGGAAGGCATTGGGAAGTAATAATTAGATGATGGGTTGCTAGAGTGACAGAAGCTTAAACCCTAGTTTATGCGTTGCTTCGTAAGGGGCTGATTTGGATCCATATGTTTCATGCTCTGGTTAGGTTTACCTTAATACTTTTGTTGTAGTTGCGGATGCTTGCAATAGAGGTTAATCATAAGTGGGATGCTTGTTCAAGTAAGAACAACACCCAAGCACCGGTCCACCCACATATCAAATTATCAAAGTACCGAACGCGAATCATATGAGCGTGATGAAAACTAGCTTGACGATATTCCCATGTGTCCTCGGGAGCGTTTTTCCTATTATAAGAGTTTGTTCCAGCTTGTCCTTTGCTACAAAAAGGATTGGGCCACCTTGCTGCACCTTATTTACTTTTGTTACTTGTTGCTCGTTACAATTTATCTTATCACAAAACTATCTGTTACCACTTATTTCAGTACTTGCAGAGAATACCTTGCTGAAAACTGCTTATCATTTCCTTCGGCTCCTCGTTGGGTTCGACACTCTTACTTATCGAAAGGACTACGATAGATCCCCTATACTTGTGGGTCATCAGTAGACAATGAAGAAGACATCAGTCAACTATAGGATGGTACCAACTCTTTTACCTTGTTTTTACCCCTTGCGCCATTTCAAAATTTACAACAGCGATTTATGCATAGCTTCATTTTCAGTACTTTTCAAAGAAGTTCACCGATGATTACCTATCAAACCACCTGCATGGTCAAGAGGCGAGGAAGGTATTCATTCAACACCCACGGTACAATATTGAAGTCTTGTTGAAGAGGACAAAGGTTGTGCATGCAATTATCCATAGCCACTGCCGTAAAGTTGCAAGGACATTCAACATCACTGAAGGCTCAATATTTGCCTTCTGCTTCTGCAGTTTCCTAGATGAGATTCATCTATGTATTTACCGTGTATGATGCTACTTTCCAAAGGTTTTTGATGCTGCATGTGAAACTTGATGCTGTTGTGTAATGGCGTAACTGAGTGCCGAAGCTATCTGATGTAATTCGATTATGAAATCCTGGTTGCTTTTACACGGATATGAAATATCTGGCGTGTTTTATAAGAAATATCAGTTTGATTAGTACATGGATTATCAATAATAGGCTAATTACCCTGCTTATTGGGGTTTTCTATTGCAGACGGTTACTCAGACAGCACCGTGGGCAATGAACTCAAACAACCCGCACAGTTTCTATAAAGTAGGCGTGTTCGATCAACTAACAATCACACACGGCCTCCGGCAGCGAACCATTTGCGTTAGGCCACCTTGCACAAACGTTTCCACACAAAGAACTGTGTGATATACATACCTACGGAAATGTTTTTCTAGGATTCACCGTGTGGGATGTATATACCTACGGAAATGATTTTCTGGGATTCACCATGTGGGATGTACATACCTACGGAAATAATTTTATGGGATTCACCATGTGGGATGTACATACCTACAGAAATGATTGGGTTTCGATGCCTCGCCCGATTGCACACAGCCCCAGCCTGGTGATATCTCTCCAACGTTTCTATAATTTTTGATTGCTCCATGCTATTATATATATTCTGTTTTGGATGTTTAATGGGCTTATTTATACACTTCTATATTATTTTTGGGACTAACCTATTAACCGGAGGCCCAACCCAAATTGCTGTCTTTTGCCTATTACAGTGTTTCGCAGAAAGGAATATCAAACGGAGTCCAAACGGAATGAAACCTTCAGGAGAGTTACTTTTGGAACAAACGTGATCCAGAGGACTTGGAGTGGACGTCAAGAAATCACCGAGGAGGCCACGAGGCAGGGGGCGCGCCTACCCCCCTGGGCGCGCCCTCCACCCTCGTGGGCCCCTCGTGGCTCCACCGACCTACTTCTTCCTCCTATATATACCTACGTACCCCCAAACCATCGAAGAGCACCACGAAAACCTAATTCCACCGCCGCAACCTTTTGTACCCGTGAGATCCCATCTTGAGGCCTTTTCCGGCGTCCTGCCGGAGGAGGCATTGATCACAGAGGGCTTCTACATCAACACCATAGCCTCTCCGATGATGTGTGAGTAGTTTACCTCCGACCTTCAGGTCCATAGTTATTAGCTAGATGACTTCTTCTCTCTCTTTCGATCTCAATACAAAGTTCTCCTCGATTCTCTTGGAGATCTATTCGATGTAATCTTCTTTTGCGGTGTGTTTGTCGAGATCCGGTGAATTGTGGGTTTATGATCAAGATTATCTATGAACAATATTTGAATCTTCTCTGAATTCTTTTATGTATGATTGGTTATCTTTGCAAGTCTCTTCAAATTATTAGTTTGGTTTGGCCTACTAGATTGATCTTTCTTGCAATGGGAGAAGTGCTTAGCTTTGGGTTCAATCTTGCGGTACTCGATCCCAGTGACAGTAGGGGAAACGACATGTATTGTATTGTTGCCATCGAGGTTAAAAAGATGGGCTTTATATCATATTGCATGAGTTTATCCCTCTACATCATGTCATCTTGCTTAAAGCATTACTCCGTTCTTATGAACTTAATACTCTAGATGCATGCTGGATAGCGGTCGATGTGTGGAGTAATAGTAGTAGATGCAGGCAGGAGTCGGTCTACTTGTCATGGACATGATGCCTATATACATGATCATACCTAGATATTCTCATAACTATGCTCAATTCTATCAATTGCTCGACAGTAATTTGTTTACCCACCGTAATACTTATGCTATCTTGAGAGAAGCCACTAATGAAACCTATGGCCCCCGGGCCTATTCTCCATCATATTAATCTCCCGTCAACGAGATATTTCTGGCGCCGTTTATTTTGCATTCTTTACTTTTAATCTTTATCATAAAAATACCAAAAATATTATCTTATCATCTCTATCAGATCTCACTTTTGCAAGTGGTTGTCGGTGTCAAAACCGGCGGATCTCGGGTAGGGGGTCCCGAACTATGCGTCTAAGGTGGATGGTAACAGGAGGCGGGGGACACAATGTTTACCCAGGTTCGGTCCCTCTCGATGGAGGTAATACCCTACTTCCTGCTTGATTGATCTTGATGATATGAGTATTACAAGAGTTGATCTACCACGAGATCGTAGAGGCTAAACCCTAGAAGCTAGCCTATGATTATGATTGTTGTTGACCTAGCGACTAAACCCTCTGGTTTATATAGACACCGGAGGGGATAGGGTTACACAAAGTCAGTTACAAGGGAGGAGATCTACGTATCCGAATTGCCAAGCTTGCCTTCCACGCAAATGGAGAATCCCACCCGGACACGGGACGAAGTCTTCAATCTTGTATCTTCATACACTACAAAAAAAGACACATCCGTGACATTTTGGGTCGAACGAATTTTTTTCTGTCATACATATGACACTTTTATGACGATAATTGTGACAAAACCCGGTATCATCATAGATGTGGTGGGCTCCTACTTCTATGACAAAAAATCATGACAGAAAATGGGCTTTTCGTCCTGGGCGGGTCGGAGACGCAGCTGCATGACATTCTTTGGACCGTCCATGGCGGAAAAAACCATGGTAGAAGCGAGGGGGAGGAAAATTTCAGGGAGTTCCCGGTTACGGTGGGAGATCGGGGGCCGAGCGATGCACGTTTCTCTCGTACACGTACGCGCGTGTGTGCGAGGCGTTGGCTCTAACTAAACCCGATCGAGGCGTTGGGCTCTAACTGAACCCGAGCGATTGCACTGCAGCTTACGCGTTACTGAACCCGAGCGATCGATCGATGGCTGTTAACTGAACCCGATCGAGCGATTCCTTGGCTACTGCTACTAACTAAAGCCGATCGATGGGATGAACAGTGAGCGGTGGCATTGCCTCTGGATGAACATGACCCCGTGGTGCGGTGGAGGGCTGGATGAACAGTAGACGGTGGAGGGGTGCCCGTGGAGGGGTGGATGAACATGACCCCGTGGTGTGGAGGGCAGGATGAACAGTAGACGGTGGAGGGGTGGTTGAACAGTAGCCGGTGGAGTAGCACAGGGTGGAGGCTGGATGAACAGGAGCCCGTGGAGGCTGGAGGAGGTCGACGGTGGATGAACAATAGCTCGTGAAGACTGGAGGGGGTCGATGGTGGAGATGAATAGTATCCCGTGGAGTCCCGTTTTGCGGTACGCCACACCCCTCCCGATGAACAGGACCCCCGTTTCGACCGTAGCGCTCCAACACAAGTCCGTTTCCTCTGTTTTGCGGTACGCCACACCCCTCCCGATGAACAGGACCCCCGTTTCGACTGTAGCGCTCCAACACAAGTTCGTTTCCTCCATTTTGCGGTACGCCACATCCCTCCCGATCAACAAGACCCCCGTTTCGACCGTAGGAGGTCCGTTTCCTCCGTTTTGCGGTACGCCACACCCCTCCCGATCAACAGGACCCCCGTTTCGACCGTAGGAGGTCCGTTTCCTTCGTTGTGTGGTACGCCAGGCCCCGTTTCCATCGCCTCTTCCGTCCAAGCCCTCCCGATGAACACGACCACGCATTTCGTTCCGACCCAGCCGCGTTGCCTCCCGATGAACACGACGCATTCCGTTGCCTCCCCAAGAACACGACGACGACGCTGTTTCTCCGTTCCGACCCAGCCATGTACACGAGCCCTCGCCGTACGTATGCGCGAGTAGGCGTTCGAGACCCCGCCCGTATGTACACATACGTGGCCATATTTTCTTTCTTGCACCCTGGCCGCTGTACGTACGTGTACATGCTACGTGCGCGCCTCTACTACGACACGTGTGAGCCTCTACTATGACACGTGCGCGCCTCTACATCGACCAGTATGTACGTACATGTTCGCGACCAGAATGTCAATGCTACGAACGCTTCGACCAGGTGGGTCCCGACTGTCAGGCACTTCCTTTCCTGCGAAGATGTAGCTGGTGGGTCCCAACAGTCAGGGGGAGAATCATTTTTTTGCCCGGACGCACTTCCTTGCGTGCGAAGATGTAGCTGGTGGGTCCCAACAGTCGGGGGGCTGGTGGGTCCCAGCAGTCGGGGGGCTGGTGGGTCCCAGCAGTCAGGGGGGGCGAATCGTTTAGTTTTTTTGCCTGGACGCACTTCCTTGCGTGCGAAGATGTAGCTGGTCGGTCCCAGCAGTCAGTGGGGCGAATTGTTTTTTTTTGCCCGGACGCACTTCCTTGCGTGCGAAGGTGTAGCTGGTGGGTCCCAGCAGTCAGGGGGGAAACGTTTTTTTCGCGAAATACGGTGGCCCGTCCGGTGGGTCCCTGCTGTCAGGTGGAGGAATCATTATTTTCCGTGTAATAAGGAGGCACTTCCTTGCTACCGTCGTGGACCCAGATGTCAGCCTCTCCACGTACAGTCCACGTCCGATGGAAGTCGTTCCTTGACCACGTTGACCACGCTGTGCCGAGAGCACCATGGCGGTGGACGACGGCGAGGCCTAGGAAGGGGACGACAAGGAGGCAGGGAAGACTCGGCAGTTGTTTCCCACGCGGAGGGGAGTACGACTGTACGAGGGTTTACTGGTTCGTCTGCCGTCGCCGGAGAATAATAGCTGGTGTGGGTGAGTAGAGGGATGGCTAGGCCAGCGATGGGAGTACGGTCGGGCGGTGAGGCCTGCGCGGCAGCACAGCCGGCCGCACGGAGGAGGGAGCAGGCAGTCCCGCCGGCGCTTGTTTGAGCGGCTGGAGCAGAAAGAGCAGAGATTGAAGAAGCACGACGGCCGTTGGATGGACATCCAACAGCCAGTGCTTGTGCGTCAACCTTTTTTTAGGAAAGCCTCAAATCTGTGGTAAACAGCATACAACCCATCTACCATTATTTCTAATAATTTATAGCCCATTTGCTAATTCTTAAGGTTTTTTTGGAGCCCATATTCTTTTTGTTAGCATTACAGCCCATATTGTGGCAATGGTTAAAAAACTATACAAAAATTTGCATATTTAGGTGCGGTCCGGACTATTTTTAATCCTGAAATTTTGACTCACATTCAAACTGATTTTAAAAATAAATATATATCAATATAAAATCCAACAAATTCTCCACGCATAAAAATTAATGTCATTTAAAATCTTGAAATGAAAAAAAAGATATTTGAAACTAATTGCCAGTTTGATGTGTTTTAAAAATATACAACCCATTTCTCATTACTGATAGGCCATTTTCTCGGCCAGCCGAATGAAAGCTCTCCTCGTCTTGAAAGTTTTGCAGCCCAACAGGCCTGACAAAGAGACTTACTTGGCAAATCACAAAAAAACTGGGCTGTGGCCGTGGACCCAGCTGTCAGCCTCTCCACGTACAGTACTCTTCCGATGGAAGTCGTTCCTTGACCACGCCGCGCGGAGAGCACCACGACGGTGGACGACGGCGAGGCCTAGGAAGGGGACGACGCGACAGTGGAAGCCCGCGCGGAGAGGACTACGAGGGTTCACTGGTTCGGCTGCGGTGTGAGGCTGCCGTCGCCGCAGGGCCTGGCCGGCGGTGGGAATAGTAGGGGGCGGTGAGGCCTCTGCAGCAGCACAGCAGGCCATGGGAGGCAGGAGCATGCGGCACGACCGGTGCTGCTTTGGGCGGCTGGAGCAAGAAGACCAGAGGTTGAAGAAGCACTACGGCCATTGGATGGACATCGTACGGTCACTAGAGCTAGAATCGTTCATATTGACTAAGTTGACAAACCCTTCGTCCCCGTCAACTTAGTAGGCCCACAAGTCAGCCTCCCAGTAAGGTGGGTCCCAGCTAGCCGGGGGAGTATTCATTTTTTTGTGCATAATACGGAGGCACTTCCGGTGGGTCCGAGGTGACAGCGGGGGGAACGTTTTTTCGCGAAATACGGTGGCCCGTTCGGTGGGTCCCAGCAGCCAGGGGGAAACGATTTTTTTCGCAAAATAATGGTGGCCCGTCCGGTGGGTCCCCGCTGTCAGGTGGAGGAATAATTATTTTCCACGTAATAAGGAGGCACTTCCTTGCGGCTGTCGTGGACCCGGCTGTCAGCCTCTCCACGTACAGTACTCTTCCGATGGAAGTCGATCATTGACCACATTGACCACGCCGCGCCGAGAGCACCATGGCGGTGGACGACGGCGAGGCCTAGGAAGGGGACGACGCGGAGCCGTTCAAGACGTGGCAGTGGATGCCCACGCGGAGAGGAGTACGAGCGTTCACTGGTTCGGCTGCGGTGTGAGGCTGCCGTCGCCGCAGAATAACAGGGGGTGTGGGTGAGTGGAGGGATGGCCTGGCCATTGGTGGGAGTAGTATGGGGGCGGTGAGGCCTCCGCGGTAGCACAGCCGGCCACGGGAGGCAGGAGAAGGCAGCACGACCGGCGCTGCTTTGGGCGGCTGGAGCAAGAAGGCCAGAGGTTGAAGAAGCACTATGGCCGTTGGATGGACATCATACGGTCACTGGAGTATTGACTAAGTTGACAAAGCTCTCCGTCCCTGTCAACTTAGTAGGCCCACAAGTCAGCCCAGCAATATGGTGGGTCCCAGCTAGCAGGGGGTATTCATTTTTTTGGGCGTAATAAGGAGGCACTTCCTTGCGTGCGAAGATATAGCTGGTGGGTCCGACCTGTTAGCGGGGGGAACGTTTTTTTCGCGAAATACAGAGGCCCTTCCTGTGGGTCCTAGCTGTCAGGTGGAGGAATCATTATTTCGCGTGTAATAAGGAGGCATTTCCTTGCATGCGGCCGTGGACCCAGTTGTCAGCCTCTCCACGTACAGTCCACTTCCGTTGGATGTCGTTCATTGACCACGTTGACCAGGCCGCATCGAGAGAACCAGGGCAGTGGACGACAGCGAGGCCTAGGAAGGGAATGACACGGAGCCAGGGAATACTCGACAATTGTTTCCCACGCGGAGGGGAGTACAACTGTACAAGGGTTTAGTAGTTCGTCTGCCGTCGCCGGAGAATAACAGCAGGTGTGGGTGAGTAGAGGGATGGCTAGCCCAGCGATGGGAGTACGGTTGGGCGGTGAGGCCTGCGCGGCAGCATAGCCGGCCGCGCGGAGGAGGGAGCAGGCAGTCCCGGCGGCGCTTGTTTGAGCGGCTTGATCATGAAGAGCAGAGATTGAAGAAGCACGACAGCCGTTGGATGGACATCCAACAGTCACCGCTCTTGTGTGTTGACTAAGTTGACAGGGCATTGCGTGTGTGTCAACCTTTTTTTATGAAAGCATACACGTCAACCTGTAGTAGGCGCACAAGTCAGCCTCAAATATGTGGAAAACAGCATACAACCCATCTGCCATTATTTCTAATAATGTAGAGCCCATTTGCTAATTCTTAAGATTTTTTTTGGAGCCCATCTTCTTTTTGTTAGCATCACACCCCATATTGTGGCCATGGTTAAAAAGTATACGAAATTTTGCATATTTCGGTGTGGTCAACTGTTTTTAATCCAGAAATATCGATTCACATTCAAACTATTTTGAAAAATAATTTATATAAATGTAAAATCCAAATAATTGTCCATGCATAAAAATCAATGGAATTTAAGATCTTGTAATGAAAAAAATTGAAACTAATTCCCGGTTTGATGTGTTTTAAAAATGTACAACCCATTTCTGGGCAAACCGAATGAAACTCTCCTCGTCTTGAAAGATTTGCAGCCCAGCAGGGCCGATAAAGCAAGTAGGCCTTGTTTGGGTATTTTAAAAAAAATAGAACTAGGCTAGCCATTTTTAGCAAGAAAAAAACACAACTGGGCTCATGATGTGGTAAACATAAATAAAACCCTGGCTAGACAGGCCACAACCCCCGCACAGCCCTGTTGTTACCCTGATCCGTCGCTAAAACTAGTATAAATAACAACTTCTTGTTCCTAAAAAAACCTGCGCGACTTGCTGGGTCCCTTGTGTCAGCCGCTCGTAGTGTAATTCTCTCGTTTATTGACTACGTTGACAATGGCGTGAGCCCCAGATGTCCAACCTTTCCTATGAAAATTTAGAGCCCATTTGATGTGCTAGTTCGAAATAAGTTTGTGGGTGCTGGTGGGGGCTAATCACTTGGCTTCTGTAATGCACAGTGAGCTCAAGCAGCCGGCGAGAGTGATGTTATTTCCCTTGGTTTGGATTTGTTACAATATTTCACTCTAAATTAAATGAATGGCAAGCCATTTGCCTTGTTTCAAAGAAAATATGACAGTCACAACCGAGTTGAAAAGGGCAGGAACATCTAACTCCAGCTTACAAACTGTACAAAAGCATGAGGGTTAATTGTTCATCAGGTTTATAAAAAAACCAGATTGAAAAGGGCAACAACATCTAACTCCAGCACTGTTTTCGGCAGTCACAGTCAAATGGATCGGTCAGGTCCATAGAATGAACATCCTGGGTCATAAAATTTACTGGATTATGACCACAATATGTTGTAAATAGAACCCCGACACGTTCAGAAGCTCTTTTGCCCACCTGAAACTCCTTTTTTTGCTCTTCGACATACCCATCCGTCAAAACCATGCTGCTGATAAACTTAAGCCTGATGGACAATAGTAACCTCGCATTCAGCAGGAAGAATGTGACAAATCTTGTGTTTTCACGGTTGGCTACATATCGTTCTAGCGTTATTGTCTTCAATCGAATCTCATGAGAAGTGAGAAAATCCCGATGCTTACGAATCCACGGATTGGTTATAACTTTCTTACCCCGTCCTGTTGCCTAAATAGACATGAAGATTGAAAACAGTTAAGGTCTAAAAGAAGAGTGTCGAAAGAGCAACAGCTGAACGGTTAATTCTAGTACACTATATGCGGGCTTCCAATGTGCGTGAAATCATCACCTTTATATACAACTTCTCCAGACATGGAAAGCATTGCAGCAAGCCAATAATCTTGTTCAGATCAAAACTATTCATTTGGATATATAAGATCTTGACATAATCCAGCACCATTGATAGGCCATCCATGGAGAAACTCTTCATTGAGCATAGAACATAATATTAGTACAAAATGTGTACTCCAAGATGATATATAAATTATGCGCAGAAATTTAAAATGCAGCTTATGGTTACAGGTGTAGATGATAATATAAAGTACCTGAAGAACTGTGGAGCCAAACACCATATTGAAATGAGCACAGAGATCATGTATTACACCCAAGGTCTCCAGTTTAGGCACAGAGAGGACGGTTATTTGCAACGGTGAATAACTAGAATCAAGGATCAACCTTTGAAGTGAAGGGGCATCTTGGATGATGAGCTGCCTTCCGTCAAAAGAAATTCCAATTCTTACAAGGTTAGGCGACTTTATTTGGAGACAACCGATTCTAACTGTGAAAACAAGCACCAAGCACTCCAGCGCAGGGCAACTGGAGTGGATGATGTTGTGCAATGAGGCCTCCGATATACGAACCCGCACAAGTGAAAGTTTCTTGAGAAACGGGAGTCGAAGGTTTAGTACCAGATTGTTTGGTAGGTAGCACTGCGCAAAGGTGGCGGTGTGGAGAGAGGATGAAAACCCCGAGATGGACATCGGTGCTGAGGGCACAAGTTCATGGCATTCGGTATGTGGTATGTGATTTCCAGGGGAATAGTAGAACTCAAGCAGCTGTACTTCTGTGAATTCAGGGGATTCCAGCCATGCGTCCACCGTGCAGGGCATGGTATGCTTGCTCAGGTAGCATGACGGGATGCAGAGGCTTTGAACGGAGCCCTGGTGGGAGGAGATGATGGCTCTGGGGATTTCAAAATCATTGAAGAGAGATAGCTGACGACAGTCGAGATTAAGGGGAACGGTGCGCCATAGAGGGCGCCACCGAATTGAGAGGATTTGGGTGCGGCAGCAATCCTTGGTGGGGAGAAGCGAGATGATCTCCCCAAGGATGGCATCCGGGAGATCGCTGATGTGGTCCACCCGAGATTCTATGGGTTCCTCGGATCCGGTGGGGGCGGGGTTGCCGCTTCTCCCCACGCTGCCGGGTGCGGGATCTACAACAGGCGTCGCCGCTGGCGGGAGCCTCATCTTCTTGGCGCTGGGGTCAGCCGACTCCATTTTCCTCGAGGGCGTCGCGTCGCGCTCACGGATTTGAGCAGAGTAACGAATGACGAGCCTAGTTGTAGTGCGAGCGAAGAAGAAGGGGAGCTGGGGGTTTTCTGTAGGAGTGAGGAAGAAGGGGAGCTGGGGTTTTCTGTAGGAGCAAGGAGGAAGAAGAGCACCTAGGTTTTTTTTGGGGGGGGGGGCGGTGTGCTGGGTGTGGGTAGCACATCTCATTCAGTAAATATATGGGCTTTTGAATTGATTTTACTATTTACTAGTGTGGATGGGCTGTTTAGTCTTGGGACCCGAGAAACAATTACTATTAGTACAGTGGAGACACTCTACAACTACCCAGAAAAACAATTACTACTAGTACAGTGGAGACACTCTACCGCTTCTGGCTCCTCCTAGGTCATTGAAACGTCTCCCTCTACTGAATGCCGTTATACTTTTGTTCACTGACATGCGGGCCATGCAGCACGCGGGCCCAAATGCCATCCACCAAATTAGAAGGCAGTATGTAGGCGGAGAGTCACCCCGGTCGTAGCATGGCAGTAACGAGCCGTCGTATCACAAACCCCTCCTCCCCGCAGTCTAAGTTTGACGGACGAAGCAACCATCATTTCACTCTTCGCTGAATCCCCTTCTCCTTCACCGTCTTCAAGAAAGGCAACACTAGCATCTGCCACTTTTCTTCTCTCCGAGCAAAGGGAAGGTAAGCAGATCCGTGATGTTGGTATATTTTTGTTTAGAGGAATAAAAAAAGAACTTTTGCAAAGCAGTAACCGATCCTCACTCTCTTTTTTGTTTCATTTTCATTGCGATTGTGTTTTCCTTTCAGTGGTCTCCTAGTATTTGTCAGTTTCATGATGGACCAAGGAGAACCAGGCAAAGATCTGCCAATATTGGAGCAGACGCGGGAGGCTGATCCCCACGAGACAGAGAGCTCCAAGAAGATGGAGGCAACCACCGAGGCGACCCCAGATACTGAGATGGTCAACGCCCCGTTTAAGGTTACAGCCCCCATGGCACTGCAGGAGCAGTTTTCCCCCTTCGAGGATGTGTCCCCCCCCGCTGAGCTGCCCAAGGTGATTTCCTTCTTTGCCGATCTCGATTGTGGTTTTTCATCTAAGTATGTGGTGATTTTTTTTAGAAAAGGAAGTATGTGGTGATTAATAAAGCAAAATTTTATTAGCTTTGATGCCATGGTATACGTAGTGGTTTAAATAACTTGTGTTTCTTATACTGAAAAGTAATTCAGAATTTGTTTCTGTTTCAATTAGAGCCCTGATGCAGACAAGGATTGTGTGGTTGTACATGTCACTCGCTATGAGGCAGACGACCTGAATATACGCACTGGGAAAACAGAGTTCTTAGGCTGTTGGATCCTGGAAGCCATTTGCGGTTATACCAATGAAGAGTTGTATTCCAGCCTCACCGTTGTCAGGCGTGTTGCCCAGGGTGTACTGAAGCACAAGAAGTTCAAAGCTACTCCTTCTTTGTGAGGAATACTGTTCTTGTCAAGCTTACGCAGGAAGATGACGTGGCATGCCTCCACAAACAAGTTTATCAGTGGCAAGGCCACAAGGTTGTCTTCATGAAGGTTCACAGGATTGAGCTGCTGCGGGACGTCCTCAATGATGTTCATGGCAAGGTCCGTCTTGTGTCCAACCCAAATTAGATCGAGGCATGAAATAGTTGCCCCAGCTAGTGTTTAATAGTAGTTTGGATTGTGTCTAATTATCCGAACCTTGCCTGTTATCGACCCCTCTGGGGCTAGTACTCTGTTTGAATCCGTCTATGGGAACTGCTGCTACTTTTGTGTGCCCGTGAATCATGTGAGAACCATCGTAATTGTTGCCGAAACAGATGCGTCATCACTAGTTTTTTCATGAATATGGCATGGAAAGACATAAGTTGTCACAGTTTATCATACGAGTAGTGTGTGTTTTGATGAAACAGAGCACTCGTTCGAGAACCGTGCGCTGACGTATACATAAGTACTTGTAAACACTTTTGGTGCTACCCCACTTGTAAGCAGTTGTGCAAAACACGGCACATCGGCTCAGCTCGCTTCAACACTAGGCTATCAACCAGCTAACAATCAACAATCTGCTGTCTGACATATAAGCAACTATGTATCTTGTTACAATGGTTCATGCAGTTAATTGAGGCCACAATGTAATAAATTCCAAATGTTCACACGCTAGTCCAGCGCTCATGTGGAACACTCACATTAAACTCGTCTTCATAAAAAACTTGAAAATCATAAGTTAAGCAATTTTATACATCTCAATGATTCATAGAACATATCAAACATATACTAGTTCACAGCAAAAGATAAAGTTGTGAGAAGGTTTACAAATCAGGAAAAAACAAGCAAGGCTTCTCTCTGAGCAAAGGGCCTCCCGGCAGGCTTAAATTTCCTAGAGTTCACTCTGGTTTTTTCTTGTTGCCACCATTCAGGTTAGGTTCTGTCATTCCAGAATAACCAATTATAATTGTGGTCTCAGCTGGAATGCTGAACTGAACCATGCAGTGTACTGACCAGGTGAAATTCTTGTTTATTCCACTAAATTTAAGCACCGCTATTTGCAGAAATAAGCAGACCACAATGCCTCTTGTCCGCGCACCTGTCCAAAAAACCGCCGTGCAGCTGTGCCAGCTAGTCCTCGTTCCATGGATGAACTGGTAGAAAGTGCATTCCGGACTAGGATGCAGTTGTTTTCGCTCATCCCTGCACTGCAATCAGGAAGTAAAACGTACGAATCAGCTTCTTTTAGATTGCGTTGGTCATTCTACCATAGTTACTACCAATGTAGGGATACCTTGAAGACGGGAGGTTAGACGACGACAACGAGGGATAGCCATCTCATTTTGCGCAGTTGTACTAAAACTGAGGTGTGTGCTTTTGATTGCGCGGATAGAAACGATACGGAGACAGACACCCCGAAACGATATGGAGACAGACATCCCTGTTTGCGCAAATAAGAACTACGGTTATTTAAACAGCGACAGATGTTACTACTTTTCCCCGTTTCCTCTTAGAACCAAGTCCTAGATTCATGATACAGCTTTCCCACTTTCTTCCCTATTTGAACCAACACTTTGAGTCGACTATATGAAATAGCTTTACTTCTAATAATAGTAGAAGTCTAGGTGGCTTTGGAACAGCGGACGGAAGTAGAAAAGGATCCACACGAAGGGAGCTGGGGCAGTAGAGCAAGGCAGGTTTCGAAGGAATATATACCTGAGGGTCGTTAGCATGTCGCAAAGACGGCGTCGGGAGGCCGCATCTTGGCCACAATACCGCAGGGAAGAAGAAGGGGTCGGAGGCCCTCCCGAGCCGGCGCTCTCTCGGCGAGACGGCACGGCCGCCGATCGGGACGCGCGGGTAGCCGTTGGTCTCCTCCCTCGCCGCCGACGACAGCGTGAACGATGCACCTACACCCCTGCCCCGGTCGAGGTTGTCCGGCCGGATTAGTGACCAGCCGTGAGCTGAGAGAGAGTGTGGCCACCTATGTGTTGCTTAGATCTGGAGAGCATGAGAGAGTGAATGAGAGGAACCCTAGTAAAGCAAGCGCTAAGGCTCCTACTTTTATATATAGTGGAGTGATTTTGTTGTACCATCTTCAAAAAAATGCACTCCTACGTGTACCCGCGAGTGGGTGTGAGAGAACTAGTGCGTGCATGCACCGCTTCTCTCCGTGAGAGTACAATATACTATGCCCAAAGAACGTTCGCCGCAAGAGTAATAGTACAAGTGTGTGAAGTGTGAGCTAAAATGAAATGTGCGCGCCGTCTTTTGTTTTTTAGAAGTTCTGAGGGTAGGGTGTGAAGAGCACATATGTGCGTGACGTCTACCTGCAGATAGACGGTGGGTGCGACGTGCGAGTCTGCAAGAGGACTCGGGAGAGTCGTGACTCGTGAGGGTGCGTGCGCGTGAGAGAGAGGGGGGCACGTATCAATGCAATGCATGTGTCCGTAAATCATTATCCGACAAACGTTTGCCACAAGCCTTTTCCTGACGAACGCCGTAAGAACCGTTAGATCGGCATCCGACAGTGTCAGTTTTGCCATGTCATTTAACAGAACAGCCACTCCTCCTACACACAAATCTTCCACGTGAGTGTTAGCAACTGCCGTATGCTCCATCCGTTCCGAAATGCAGTGCATATAGCTTTATTGAAAATTCGAACCTCGCAAACTTTTACTGAGTTTTCGTGTACCAAATTGCACATGTAGAATACCATGTATATGTCATTTCATTCATCTTCGAGAGGTAACTATAAAGTTGGGTGAGGAGTCTACAACGAAAGACCATCGTATCACCCGCAGCAATTTCAAGCATCCTTTAGTGTCGAGGAATATCATAGGAACAATATATGATATGATTTTTATAGGATTTTTTCCTTTAGATCCAATTGGTTCATAGGAATAGATTCATATACTCCACATTTCAAAGGAAATAAACATGATATCATTTCTATAGCTTTAGAGCCACTTGGTTCATATGAATGGATTCCTATACTCCCTTAATTTCAAAGGAAAATAAACATTAGCGTATATTCAATAGAAAAGTTCCTATGATATGAACCAAATTACATCTCTTTTCTAACCCCTCCTCATAGGAATTGAGATACATGTCATCTCTAGATTCAATAGAAAAGTTCCTATGATGTGAACCAAATGACATCTCTTTTCCAATCCCTACTCATAGGAATTGAGATGCTCCATGTCATCTCTTTCCCTACAACTTCCACGTATACATCTTCTATTCCTAAATAGATAGTACAACCCACTAGTAGCTTTTTTTCCAAAACATGCAACTATGGCACAAGAACTATATAGTGTGCCAATAACTTTGAAAGATGGTCGCTGGATGAAGCTAACCCGACAGTGCAGAGATAGGCAAATCCGAGCACTACTGGCCGTTGGATATCATCAACATTCCACCAGATCTGCCACATGTACAATTTAGAAGACTCCATGGTTGAACTTAAGCATAATGCACAAACCTCAAAACACAAGCACTTCTCCTTTGTTCTAGAATCTTCTGTATCATAATTGATTATTTTTTTCTAAATGAATTGCCATTATTTGTTTTTTACTTTATGATTTACTCCCTCCGTTCCAAAATAGATGACCCAACTTTGCACTAACTCAAAGTTAGTGCAAAGTTGGGTCATCTATTTTGGAACAGAGGGAGTACAATGCACAAGCCCATGAATCTTAACATTTTTATAAAACTTATTGATTTTGAATGAGATGAACTATAAGAACTAAACGAACATCTACATCATGCATATATGACTCAAAGCTTTACATGCTATAGTGTGTATTTATTCATAATTTGGTTTCGAAATCTCATGCGTTCAATACATGTGTACTCCCTCCGTCCGCGAATAAGTGTACTTCTAGCCTTTGTTCTAAGTCAAAGTTTTAAAATTTTGACCAAATATATACAAAAGAGTAGTAACATATATGACATAAAATTGATACATTATGAAATTACAATTCAAAACGAATCTAGTGATACTAATTTAGTGTCATAAATGCTGCTACTTTTCCCTATAAAGTTGGTCAAAGTTTAAAAACTTTGACTTAAGACAAAAGCTACAAGTACACTTATTCATGGATGGAGGGAGTACCTTACTAGTAGTTTTGAATAGAGTAGCAAATTTCACGTGGCCCCGGGTATATCAAAATGCAGGGCCCATGCATCATTGCCTTTCGGTCGAACCTACGTCCACAATTTTTTGTACGTACTATATCTCCACTGGTCCCCGAACCCAAAATGCTGCCTTGTTTCCGTAAAACCAAGCAGCCCACACATATTTAAGGCGACGGCTCGAACCCGTTTACTACGACGTGGCCCCGCACGCCGTAGTACTCCTACAAACCCTACCGCCGCACTCATCATCGGTTTTCTTCAAGAGGACGAGGGAGAAGCCGATTTGTAGTGGAGGCGCTTTCAAAAAAAGGATCTGAAGTGGTGTAGGATCGGAAGTATGTCTAGAGGGGGGGGGGTGATTAGACTACTTGACCAAATAAAAATATAGACTTTTCCCAATTTGAGTTCTGGCAGATTTTAGCTATCTTAGCACACACAATTCAAGCAAGCATGCAAAAGAGTTAAAGTAAAGCTTTCAACTTGCAAGAATGTAAAGGGAAGGGTTTGGAGAATTCAAACACAATTGGAGACACGGATGTTTTTGGCGTGGTTCTGATAGGTGGTGCTATCGTACATCCACGTTGATGGAGATTTCAACCCACAGAGGGTAACGGTTGCGCGAGTCCACGGAGGGATCCACCCACGAAGGGTCCATGAAGAAGCAACCTTGTCTATTCCATCACGACCATTGCCCATGAAGGACTTGCCTCACTAGCGGTAGATCTTCACGAAGTAGGCGATCTCCTTGCCCTTAAAAACTCCTTGGTTCAACTCCACAATCTTGTCGGAGGCTCCCAAGTGACACCTAGCCAATCTAGGAGACACCACTCTCCAAGAAGTAACAAATGGTGTGTTGATGATGAACTCCTTGCTCTTGTGCTTCAAATGATAGTATCCCCAACACTCAACTCTCTCTCATAGGATTTGGATTTGGTGGAAAGAAGATTTGAGTGGAAAGCAACTTGGGGAAGGCTAGAGATCAAGATTCATATGGTAGGAATGGAATATCTTGACCTCAACACAAGTGTAGGTGGCTCTCTCTCAGAAAATGTGTATTGGAAGTGTAGATGTGTTCTGATGGCTTTCTCCACGAATGAAGAGTGGGTGGAGGGGTATATATAGCCTCCACACAAAATCTAACCGTTACACACAATTTGCCAAACTCGGTGGGACCGAATGGTTAAACTCGGTCAGACCGATTCAAGAAACCTAGTGACTGTTAGGATTTTCGGTGGGACTGAGATGCAACTCGGCAGGACTGATATGGTTAGGGTTCGGGCATAACGTAATCTCGGTGTGACCGATTACACAAACTCGGTGGGACCGATTTTGGTAATAAGCTAACCAGAGAGTTGGTCAGGTAAACTCGGTGGGACCGGTTCGCTCATTTCGGTGAGACCCGAATGTTACGAAAGGGAAACAGAGAGTTTACATTGCAATCTCGGTGGGACCGATCGCTCACTTAGATTAGACCGAAATGTTACGAAGGGAAACAGAGAGATTACAATCCCATCTCGGTGAGACCGAGATCCCTATCGGTGAGACCGATTTGGCTAGGGTTTGTGGCAGTGGCTATGACATTTGAAACTCGGTGGCGCCGGATAGAAAGAATCGGTGAGGCCGAGTTTGACTTTTGGTTTAGGTCAAATGTGGATGTAGGAAGATAGTTGAGGATTTTGGAGCATATCACTAAGCACATGAAGCAAGAGGCTCATTAAGCAACACCTCATCCCTCCTTGATAGTATTGGCTTTTCCTATAGACTCAATGTGATCTTGGATCACTAAAATATAAAGTGTGGAGTCTTGATCTTGAAGCTTGAGCCAATCTTTTGTCCTAAGAATTTTGAGGGATCCACTTTCCTCATCCATGCCATGCCATTAATTGAGCTTTTCTTGAAATATTAATCTTGGAATAATGTTAGCTCAATGAGCTATATGTTGTTAGGAATTACCAAAACCACCCAAGGATAGTTGCACTTTCAATCTCCCCCTTTTTGGTAATTGATGACAACATATAGATCAAAGCTTCGACAAATGATAATAAGAGTGAAAGATATTGTCGCTTTGAGAAGTATGTGAAAAGCAAGAGCTCCCCCTAAATTTGTGCATATCTTAAGATTTGCTTTGGACTGCAAATGCACAATGAGTTAGGATTATGGGTTACTCTTCCATGTCACATACATCTTGGTGGAGCGCTCAAAATGATAAGAATTAAATACATGCACTCATCACCAAGCAAAGTGAATGATCAAATAGGGATAACATGAAAGTATCATCCAACAAGCATAAGTGTAGCTTATGAACAACCACATGATCATCAATGTCTCACAGATAATAGCATAGTATCTCAAGCAATCAAAAGCAATAAAGTTCAACCAAGAAGACAAGAGAGAACAAAATCAAACTCTCTCTCTCGAAGCCTATGATCTATACATTTTTCTCCCCCTTTGGCAACAAGTTACCAAAAAGTCCATAGAAAATGCATAGCACTAAAACGACTCTCGGGCTTGGTCTTCAGGTGGTGGATCCGGATAACGCGAGGACGAAGGCCTCAGTTGAAGTAGATGGAGCTGGAGCTGGTGTAGGTGCTGGAGCTGGTGGCACTGACGCTGTAGCTGGTGCAGATGAAGTGGCTTTGGTGTCAGTTACTGGCACTGCAGATGATCTCTGAGCTCTAGACACTCTGGCAAATGCATCAGTTGTTGTTTTTCCCTTCCTCTCCTGCATGTCACCCTGTAGTTGCTCCACAACAGACTGAATCTCAGTTACTTTCACATCTAAGTCATAGAACTTTTGTTCCATGATTCTTTCCAAGCTTTCTTGGTTTCGAGTCAGGATGGCCAGTCCTTTCTCAATCCTCAGAGTTGATGCTATCAGATAACTGAGCTGCTCCTGCTTGTTCTTCAGAAAGTACTCAGATGCCTCCTCTTGAGTTGGCATCTTGGCAGCCTTCTCCATCTTTGCCTTCTCCTTCTTTGCTTGAGCTTGCACTGATGATGGTTCATTCTCATTCATCACAACTTGATTGTCCTCAAAATATGGATGGATGGGAAAGTGTTCCTTATCCAACAGGTATGTGCCTGTGCCCATCTTCGAGTTAATCAACTCCTGAATATGTGGGGCATACCCACAACTTCTCTTCTGATCAGCTGCTGTCCTCTTGATAGTCTCAACTATGAGGCTCATGACCTTGAACTTCTGTGGCACATCAAATATATGTAGCAAGTTAATTGCATGCCCTCTGATCATGTTGTGGTCACCTGACTTGGGCAAAAGAGTGTGCCTTAGGATCCAGTTGATTGTAGGCAGCCCTGACAGAAGAAAATGGACTGATCCAAACTTGAAAGTCTCAAGAGCTTTGTCTGGGATCTCCTTATACATGTTGACACGGAATTGTGATCCATCTTCTTCTTGGCATAAACATCCAAGTCATCTTCTTGCTCTTCTGGGGCATTGATCAACTGAGCCCATTCCTCAATAGTTGATTGGTACCTTGTACCTTCAGACATCCATACTATCCTGCCATCTGGATAGAAATGTGCTGTGGAGTAAAATTGCATTATGAGCTCCTCATTCCACTTTGTGAGCTTCTGTCCAACAAAGTCTGCAACTCCACAAGCATTGAAGCTGTCATACAAACCATGATAGTGTTCTTCATTTTCCTTGATATAGGTCCAGCCGACCCACCTCATATCACATACTATTGGTTTCTTGTCCAGCAGCACTGTCTCATAGAAGTCTTGCTGTTCCTTTGTGTGGAACCTATAATCAACATCAGTCCTTCTCCTTGTAGCATATGGATCTGTTTCTCTCCATTTCCTCAGCCCTGAATCTCTCCTGATCTTCATATTCTCAGCCACAAGATGAGCATCGTTGTGGTCTGGAATCTTGGGTTTGAGTTTCCTCAGAACTTGTCCTTCATCATCTTCCTCAGCAGCAACATCAGGCACTGGGGCCTTGTTCTTCTCAGCAGCTGGTATACTCCTGGTGTTCCTCTTAGGTGCACTCTTGGGCTTGGAGGCAGCTTTTGGTACTTCTTTGGGCTTTGATGATGCAGCCCC
This sequence comes from Aegilops umbellulata, assembly GCA_032464435.1. Classification (NCBI taxonomy): domain Eukaryota; kingdom Viridiplantae; phylum Streptophyta; class Magnoliopsida; order Poales; family Poaceae; genus Aegilops; species Aegilops umbellulata. Next base: position 270,875,812 of record CP136054.1, on the reverse strand, counting down.
TGACTTTATAGCATCGCCCATCAGCTTCTGTACCTTGGGTGCTGGTGCAACAACCTCTTCCTCTTCTTCCTCAGAATCTCTCCTCATGGAGGGTTTGCCAAGAATTCTGGCAGTAGTGGTTCTGACTCTCTTTTTCTTTTTGTCTTGGCTAACATCTTCCTCTTCTGACTCCATGGTAAACTTCATGGTTTCTCTAGTGGCAACCTTCCTAGGTTTGGAAGTGGGAACTCTCCTTGCAGGTACCTTCTTCTGCATACCTGGCTTTGTGGCTGCAGCTGAGCCATATTCCTTCTTGAGCACTTTCTTCTTTGAAGTGGCTTCCTCTTCCTCTGCCACATAATCTTCATCTTCAGACTCTGAAGTCCTTTTCTTGCTTGCTCTAGTGGCAGCCTTGGGCAAGTTGCTTGGGGTGCTTCTGCTACCCTCATCTGTGCTGATAGAGGGACTAGTGCCCTCACTCAAGTGAACCTGCTCCTCTGACTTGTTCTGGCTGTCACTTTGGTCAGACATGTTGCAAACACTGATTGCAGACCCTGTGAATAGATTGTAGATGAGATAGAGTGGATGAGCATCACAAAATGCAGAGATTTTTGCAAAGGAATGAGTCAAAAACTTAGCTTTAGTTTTCCACAGAAAGCATTTCGGATCAACCGATCTGCAAACTCGGTGATACCGAAGCAGCTGTTGGAACCAAAACTAGTGAACTCGGTCAGACCGAGTCACAGTTCGGTGGCACCGAGACTGCTAGGGTTTCACAAAGTCCTGAACTCGGTCACACCGATTTGCAATTCTCGGTTAGACCGAGAACCACATGTGCAATGGCCTTGACCGAATCGGTGGAACCGAGTTCTGCAACCCGGTGGGTCCGAGATGGTTTCGGCGGAAACCTAACCCTAAATTTTCGATTCAATTCTAATCTACGGAGTGTTTTTACTGGATATAAGCTTTTCAATCGTGGCAACATTCATAATGAACACAGTGTGCTAGGAATCGGACGGGGATAGCACTGTGATCGAGTCCATACCCTAGTTCGGCGATGAACTCGCTACGGCGGCAATGGCGGAGACGAAATCCGTTGACGGCGGCGGAGACCAGCGACAGGAGGCGACTGGCGACGAGGAGGACGATCCGGAGACCCAGGAGGCAGAGCGAGCTATGCGCGGGCGAAGATGTTTCGGAGAAATTTCCAAAATTTTGCCTGTGAGTATATATAGCCCGACCCTGTCGGTGTGACCGAGTGGAACAACTTGGTGGCACCGAGATGCATAACTGTTGAAAGTTACAGCAACTCGGTGTGACCGAAGAGTTCAAATCGGTTGCACCGAGATGAAAACCTAGATCGACTTAGTGATCTCAGTATGACCGAAATGGAGGAATCGGTCAGACCGAAACACACAAAGAAGTTTTGGAAGTTTAAGTCTGACGAATCGGGGACCCTGAGTGCTCCTCACACAGAGTGGTTCGAATCTGACTTGATCAAATTTTGTGATGTAGCATGAATAGAGTTTGAGATGAGAAAAGCATAGATAGCTAGAGAGGGTTCTTAGGCATTCTTGTCCATCCACTTGGCAACAAGTGGATGTCCTTGAATGAGTAAAATATGCAGTCAACATGCTCACACAATAAAATGGCAAATGTAATATGTGGCAAAGCATGCACAACCAATTCTAGCATCTATCAAGAAATTGGCGATGACTAGGCCATCTATATATGAGTATATTGACTTAGGAGTCAAATGAGAACATTTGATCATAGGTCATACTCATCGTTTAAGCACAAGTGGGGTTACCACTTTTACATAAAGCATTGTTGTGTTCACACCATTAGAGTTGCTTTAGCTCAATTTTTAGAGTAAAGCTCCCCCTAGATGTGATATCCCCCCTAAGAGGGATGAACTAACCTTGGGTTTTGTCGATGATGACTTCATGTAGATGTTGAAGATGTGGATGCTCAATGTTGATGTAGATCATTTGGAGCTATCCATTGGAGTGAGTTGCACTTTCAATACCTACACGGGTTAGTCCCACAAGGAACAAACAAGAATATCCATAGACATAGAGTGATGCGCACACAAGATGATGTCTATGAAAGCTTTTAGGTTACCTTGTCCCTTGTCTTACCAACAAGAGGGTTTGTGACTCCTTGAACTAGTGCAAGATGTGGAAGTTGATTGCACTTGTTCTTGCCAAGATGATAAGAGTGAAATATGTTGGCGGAGTCACCCTCAAGAACTCTCTAGTTCTTCTTCTTCTGGATCCACACCATCTTGATGGTGTCGGCGTTCTGGGAACGGGGGTCCCCAGACTTGCCTGCCTGCGGCCCGCGGCGTGGCTCAAATGGGGGCCCAGCGTGGCCCATCTTCATCAACACAAGACTCAAGACCCTCGCGAGGGGCCAAGCCTTGCGAGGCGGACGACACGGCGCTTTCTCAGGCACGGCCTCCTCAGGCTGGCTCGCGAGGAGGCGGAGAGATCAAGGCAGGGTACCTCGCGAGGTGCCCATGACGCAAGCCATGACGATAGAGGGTGCCAGGCGGGCGCCAGCCCGCGCAGCGTTCCCCTTTCCTCTTTGGTGCAAAGGGAGCAAGTGCAGGTGAGAGGATCAAGCAAAGGCACCCATTTCGGTGCAACGAGACCAAGACCCGTCCAACGGTGGGAAGGAGGTCACCATGGAGCCCAGAACGGCGTCACCACAGGGCCTTTGGCAGGCAAAGACCAACTTTAGTTAGGATAAGTGTACCAGATGTTTCCCTTCGAATTGGCCAATTGTTGGCGCCCTTCCCGCTCAAATATTTGGGAAGAGGCCCAGGGCCTTTGCCTATAAATAGGACTAGCCACCCCCAGGGTAGGGAGGAGATCGATCCACAAACGGAGCTAGCAACGCACCCAGAGAGTGAGAAGGGCGATTGAACTCCCCCAGCAGTTCATCCCCTAGCCAAGAAAAGACCCTGCGAGGCTGTTCTCCCTTGTACTGTTCATCCTTATCAGCCCAAGAGGCAATCCACCCACCACAAACTAGAGTAGGGTATTACACCACAATGGTGGCCCGAACTAGTATAAACCCTGTGTCTCTTGTGCCGTTCGTTTTGTAGATTAGATCCTTGTGAGACGGAGGGGTAGAGGGCATAATCTCCACGCGCACCCCAGAGTTTGAACCTTAAGGGTCTGCCGGAACCCGTGATCCGACATTTGGCGCGCCAGGTAGGGGTGCACTGGAATCTGCCTTCCACCGCTCCGCTCTCCTCCGACCGTCGCATCCATGTCTGACGCTCGTCGGGCCCGCGCCGAGCGCCGGGCCGCCATCGCTTCCCGCGTCGCCCAGACGGCCCCCGTCGGTGGGCGTCCTCGTCGTTCTCCGTCGCCCGCCGTCAACGCCGCCACCGGCCCGGTGGGGAACGAGCAGCAAGCATCGTCTCAGCACCCGTCCGCGCGGCAAGACGGCCGCATCGCTACTCCGTCGCTCACCCCGGCCGGCTCTTCGTCCCGCGCGCTCCGCGCACCCTTGGAGGCCCGAGCTGCACTCATCGCGGCGAACGAGCTCCTGCGCTACCGCCCCGTCGACGACGTCTACGAGGAGTGGCTCGACCACGTCACCGAGCTCGTCCACGCCGCAGGGGGCTCTCCCGCGCCGTCAGCACCGCTGCGCCGCACTCCGCCCCGCGTGGGCAATGAAGCTCCGGGGGCGTACCAGCCGCCTCCTCTCCAAGAAGACGCCATGGCTCCAAGGCGCGCGGCCCCTGGGCGGATCCCGCTCCGTCAGGCGCCAGCCCAGCAGGAACGGAGCTGCCAAGAAGTCCCTCGACCGCAAGAGGCTGCCCGGGCGCTCCTAGCTCCGGCTCGCCGAGACCCCGCTCCGGCCCCGGCACGTCAAGACCCCGCGCTGCTCCCAACAGCAGCTCAAGGGGACCCGCAAGGCCAAGCTCTCCCTCAACCGAAGCCTCCCGTGGCCACCGCAGGCTGCCGCGCCTACACCACCGAGCTGCGCAGCGTCGCATGGCCCGACAAGTTCAAGACGGACCTGCCCCCTCGCTACGACGGCACAACTGATCCCGCGGAGTTCCTCCAGCTCTACGAGCCGGGAATCGAAGCCGCCAGCAGGGACGAAAAGGTCATGGCGAACTGGTTCCCCATGGCGCTGAAGGAAGGAGCTCGCACTTGGCTCCTGAACCTGGCCCCAGGCACGATCTCCTCCTGGGACCAGATGCGTACTCGTTTCATCGCCAACTTCCAAGGTACCCGCGACCGGCCTCCCGCCGTGAGCGACATGCGCCGCATCAAGCAGCAACCTAGGGAGACCCTACAAAATTACATCCAGCGCTTCAACAGTGCGCGCCTCAAGATCCCCAAGGTGTCCGAGGAAGCCATCATTTCGGCCTTCTCCGATGGCGTGCGCGACGTCAAGATGAAGGAGGAGCTGGCGATGCATGAAGACCTCTGCACCTCCCTGGAGCTGTTCAACTTGGCGACCAAGTGCGCCAGGGCTGAGGAGGGACGTCTCTCCCTCCTCGAGCTGCCTGCCGCAGACCCAAAAGAGAAGAAGCCCAAGGCCAAGGACGTGAAGCGCAAGGGGGCTGCCGTACTCGCGGCGGAACCAGACACCAAGCGGGGCAAGGATCTGCCCGAATCCTCCAGGGGCAGCCGGTACTGCGTGTACCACGACCTCCACACCCACAACACCAACGAGTGCCAAGAACTCCGCACCATGCGAGAAGGAAGAATCGGCCGTCGCCCTGACCGTGCTGACCGGGGCTACGGTCGAGGAGGAGGAAGAAACCCAGGACGCTGGAAAGATCGTGGCCCGCGCCAAGGGTGGCGCGACCAACCTCGCGAGGACCGCTGGCGGGACCCGCCTCGCGAGGGGGACTGGAGGGATCAGCCTCGTGAGGATCGCCCTCACGGCAATCCAGGCCTGCCACCGCTGCCGCCTCAGCCAAGGAGGAATGAAGACGCCACCAAGACGAGGGGGCTGGGGGCTTCCAAGAGCCGCGCGCAATCGCCTGCATCCTAGGCGGAGCTCAAGCCCCAGCCTCTCAACGTATCTTCAAGCAGTTTGCCCGCGAAGTGAATGCAGTCCTCCCCAAGCTCGAAGCAACGCGCCCCCTCAGGTGGTCAGCATGCGCCATCACGTTCAGCTCGGCAGACCAGCTCAAGTGCGCGGCCATAGCCGGAGTCCTCCCGATGCTTTGCTCCCCAGTCATCAGCAACGTTCTGGTCACCAGGACCCTCATCGATGGTGGAGCAGGGCTCAACGTCTTGTCCGTGGAAACATTCAACAACCTCTAAGTGCCCTATGACCAGCTTCAGCCAACCAAGCCTTTCTCCGGAGTCACCGACGGTTCCACAGTCCCGATCGGGCAGGTCCGCCTCCCTGTCACCTTCGGGGCCCGCAGCAACTACCGCACCGAAATCATCGACTTTGATGTCGCCCACATCCGCCTGCCGTACAACGCCATCCTCGGGTACCCAGCGCTGGCCAAGTTCATGGCTGTGACCCACCACGGCTACAACGTCCTCAAGATGCCAGGAAGTGGCGGCGTCATCACGGTGCCCTGTGAAGAGAAGGACACAGTGTGTTCCCTGGAGCGAGCCTTTCAGGCCGCGTCGCTAGAAGACCCAGATCGCGGGAGCAGGAGGCTTCCTGAGACCACCCCCAAGAAGAAGAAGACGTCGTCAGGCTCAGTCCCTCAGGAGGCTGGCCCTTCAGGGCCCGTGTCTGCCCAAGGGGACCCTCCTTCCATCGCATAAGAAAGCGCGCCCGGCGCCCTCCTCAGGCAGGGCTCGGGGGCTCTCACCTAGAGGGCCACCGACCTTGCCAGGGTCACAAGGGAGGCGCTTGGGCACCATGTGGAGTCATGCTTCAAAGCACAGTTCCCTCGAGAAGGAGCTAGGCGAGGAAGGTCAGACTAGCAGGAGTTCGTTAACAAGGCCATTCAAGAACTACAGGAGTCAAGGATCATGAGAGGTTGCCGTCGTCCACCAGCTGTGGCTCCACATTCAGGCGAGGATGGTGGGCTGCACGTCTGCGTCGACATACCAGGGCTCAATCAGATCGCCACGACGGAGCGCCTCTGGCCCTCCCGAGTGGGGTGCTGCGGAGGACCGCCCCACAGCTATGTTCGCATGCCTTACGGCCTGCCGAGCATGGCTGCGGCGTACCAGCGCCTCATGAGGGGCATCTTGGAGGCTCAGGAAGACAGGCGTTCTGCGGCTCTGGCGGAGATGGAGACAGCTCGCGAGGAGCCACCGTAGCCTCCGGAGCCTCCCGAGGTCCCAGGGCCTGGGGGCTCGTGAGGATCGACTTCCGCAGCCCACCGAGTCTGCTGCACCAACGCCACTTCGCCAACGACATCTTCAGGTGACATCTTTCAAGTTTCATTCCCAGCTGGGAGCGCCCTCCCAGGGTTGCGTCACTCCCAGGCCGCGTGGGTCCGTCCCCGTGGCATGTATCCCTCTTTATTTTCTTTAGTCATTAGCTTGCTTTGCTGGGGGCGCCCCTCGGGCTGCATCATCCCCAAGCTGCTCGGGCTAGGCCCAGCGGCGTGTACCTCCCCTGCGTTTATTTCCAATTATGCATTCGCCTATCATGCTTGATTACTTGATGCCGTCCACGACACCTCTTCTTCTCCATGTCGACCACTTGCACGTTAAAGGGGGGGGGGGTGCCTGAGCATCGCGACTCAGGGCTCTTACTGGCTCTCCAGCCCTCACCCTCTGGCCTTGTCCACGGCATCGCGACCTGGCATACCAGCGACGGCTGAGACAAGCTCGAGGGCCGGGACCCGAGGACGTAGAGTGCCGCCATCTAACCAAATTTTGCAGGAACACATCTCAAGATACGGCCCAGTGCCAGGCGCAACCCGCCTAGAGGTAGGGCCTCGTGAGTCCCGCGCTGGCTCACGGGTGCCCAGATACACCTCACCTAGCCCTACCGTGCCGGCCATGTGTCAGGGCGGGGCTGTACACGCCCCGGGGGCTCCTCCCGGAGGGGAGCCCCCTCCCACGTACCAGTGTTAGCACCATGCTCCGCGCTGGCTGACGACACTGCCGAGGAGCGGCTATGCCCGTACACATACGGAAGCGCTATGCTCCGCGCTGGTGATAAACAACTGAGGGTGGCCTCCGGGCCGCGTCAACCTCAGGGAGCCCAGAGCTCAGTGGCTGTCCTCTTCGCAACGCCTCCCCTCGGGAGCGCCGCGCGAGGGGGCTAGGCACGGGGGCTACAACTGGGTCACGCCCAGACGTACGCCGCCCAGCCAGGCCCCTCGGGCCTGGTTCGTCGCGCGTCTCTTCCCGAGCGGAGCCAAGGTATGAAGGCCGTTTGAGCGTCAAGGGGGACCCCTGAGCATCGCGACTCATGGGCCTAACTGGTCCCGTAGCCCCTCACTCCTTAGTTACGAAAGGCTATGCCGGGTGAGGTACGCGCGGGGCCGGGCTCTGCAGACGTAGAACGGTAGCCCCGCTTACATCTCGCCTCATCACCCGCTGTTCGCGCGTCAAGGGGGACTCCTGAGCATCGCGACTCAGGAGCCTAACTGGCTCCGTAGCCCCTCACTCCTTAGTTCCAAAAGGCTATGCTGGGTGAGGTACGCGCGGAGTCGGGCTCTGCAGACGTAGAATGGAAGATACACCTACATCACGCTTCCCTACTTGTTGTTCGTGCGCCAAGGGGGACTCCTGAGCATCGCGACTCAGGAGCCTAACTTGTCACGTAGCCCCTCACTCCTTTGGTCCCGTCCTGGTTTCCGGTCGGGGCTAATGCTTGGTGAGGCACGCGCGGGGCCGGGCTCCGCCGGTGTAGGACACAAGCAAGTAGGGAAGAAGAACATAAAATTCAAGGAACTTAAAAGCAAATATTACAACCAATACTGTCGCCTTAGTACCAAACGCAAATTTAAATGCCTCCCCGAGGCGTCGTACATGTGCAGGAGTCGAAAGAAGAACAGGAACGATAGAGAAGTCACTTGTCGGCGGTGGAGCTGCGTGGACTGGCTTCGCCTCGTGGAGCATCAGGGCCGGCAGCTCCTTGCTTTGGCCTGGTGCTGAAGGCCCGTAACTTCCCAGCAGTGCCTCCGCGCGCCCCTTCACGGCTTCGACAGCAGCGGCAGCACCTTCGCCGCTCACCGGCTCTAGCAAGCTGTCGAGGTCGGAGCTGGGATCGCGAAGGTAGATGTGGGAGAAGACCCGCGTCAGCGCAGCAGAAGACAGGACACGCGCCTCGGCCTCGGCCGTGGGGCTGATGCCGAGGGCGACATCCCCAAGGGCTTTAACCAGGAAGGGAAGCAGCTTGGCGGGGCCGTCCCCGTCACCGGCTAGCGGGCTATCTAGGCCGCTCTCGTAAAGCGTCTTCAGCGAAGCGCGGGCATCTTTCTCCATGTCCGCGAAGGCCACGCGATCCTCGGCGAGGACCCGGGCCTTGGCGTCCAGCTCGGCCTTCGTCACCTACAGCTCCTTCTTCAACGCGCTTAGGTGGCCGCGACGCTTCTTGAGCTTGGCCTCCCGGTCCTCGAGCGCCGCCTCGCGAGCCTTCGCCCCCTTTTCCTGCTCTTGGCGAAGGTGGACCTCCTCCGCAAGTCGGCCACGCAAGCCTTGCAGCTCGTCCTCCAACTCCTTCCAGCGACCACGGACTCCAACCACCTCTCCCAGGGCCGCGTCTCGGGCAGCCTTTGCCTCGAGGGTGGCCTCCTTCTCTTCGTCACAGGCTGTTGAGGCCTGAACCAACGCCGCCCGAATCGAGGCATCAGAGCGAATCCACCCCGAAGCCAGTTCCAGGCGCCCGGCCACCAGGAGAGGGTCGGCGCCGAGAAGATCCTGCCGCAGCCGATCCAGTTCAGCAACGGCGCGCTCCAGGATGGAAGAAGAAGGCGGAGAAACATCGGTGCGCTCCAAGACAACAGGAGGAGTTGGGGAAGCAGCGGTCGGTGGAACGGGAGGAGAAGATAGTGGCGGCGAGGCCGCAGTGTCCCGAGGCGGAGTCCACTGCGCCTCCCCAGCCGTAGCAGCGGCGCTAGACAAGGGCACCTCGGGGGTCACTTGAGCCATGGGGGCTGTCGCCCCAGCCAGATCAGCCAAGCCCCGCAAGGACGAGCGGGCAGGAGAGGCTCGCGCGTCACGGTCACCCTCCCCCGCAGGCGGAGGCACCGTCGTAGATGGGGCCTCGCGAGCTCCCTTCGGCTTCTTCGCCATGGGCGCCAGCCTACTCAAGAGAAGCAATCATCAAGCCTCGACGGGGGAACGAGAAACCAAAGATCAAGGATCAAGCACTTACGGGTCGTCGCCAGAAGGCTCCAGCTGCCTCCTGCCATACTTGAAGCCTGAGAGCCGGCTGGAAGGGTCGACCTCTGAAGCAGAAGGTGCGTCAGCGGTTCGCCCCAGAGTCAGGACGGACCCGCGGGGAATCAACCCGGTCCTGCCCTTCTTTGGGACCGGGGGCGAGCTCCCGCTGCCCAGCACGTCGTCGCCGTCATCATCATCATCGCTCAGCGAAAGGCGGAGAGTGCGGGGCTTGCGCTGGGGAGGGGGAGCCCTGGACTCTCCGTCAGTTGCCTCGGAGTCAAGACCTTCATCCCGCTCCTCTTCGCCCCCCTCTCCGCTTGAGTCGCCGGAAGACACGTCCACAGGTTCCTCGGGGGCCACCACGGGCATGGGCCCGACCCCGTGAAGACGGGCATGGACTTCACCACTTGCTCCCAATCGTCGCGAAGGAACAGGGGCGAGGGTGTGCCCTCCAACCTTGCTACCTCGCCCCCGACCAGGGATTGGAGAACCGCGGTCACATCCTGTTCGCCCACAGTTGCGGGGCTCGGATGAGGCCTCCACATCGGGGGAGAATACTGCCGAAGCGGTGCCAATTGGTGCTCCAGGAACTCCCTCAGCAGCGACGCCCCGGTCAGCTTCGCCGCCGCCATGCTGGCCGGCTTCAAGTCGGCGTCCATCTTCGCCAACATCGACTTCGCGCGGGGATCTGTGAGCTCCGCTCGGCACCAGTCGCTAGAACTCACGGGAGGCTCCGTGGGAAGGATCAACCGAGGATGGATGTGCCCGGCGTCCACCAAAACCCACTTGCTCCGGAAGCCCTCGATCCTCTTCCCCGGATTCGAAATGGCCATGACACTGCCGCACGCGACGAAGCCCGCGCACGCAGAAGGGGAACCACGGGAAGTCCGGAGGTAGAAGTAGTGGTGCAGCAAGGCCACTGAAGGCTGCACCCCCACATGAGCCTCGCAGTAGTAGGCAAAGATCGCCAGAAGAAGGATGGAGTTGGGGTGGAGATGCAGAGCTTGCATGTTGTAATGGCGGAGGACGGAGAGGAAGAACTCAGAGAAAGGAGGCACCAAGCCCGTAGTAATGGAGCTTATGAAAAGAGGATAGAAGGTGCTCCCTCGGCCCTTAGGGGTGGCGGAGCCGACCTTGAACACCTGCGCCCCGTTGATGCCCTGCGCCGCCGCCATCCGGTGCAGTCAGGCGAGGCTCGCCTCCGACACGTTGGGCGAGCAGGCGAGAACCAAGCTTCAGCCGGGGGCTGGCGAGGCACCATAGCTACCTAGGTCAAGCAGATGGAGCAGATCTGGAAGCTTGGAGGAAGAGAGGAGAGGCGCAAGAAAGGGGATCTGAGCAGCCGCCGAAGAAGGAGAAGAGCAAGGCCGGAGCGGATGCCACGCCTTTAATAACCCGCGCAGTTGCAAAAGCACCCACGTCCAATCAACCGCCACGAGGCGCCCAAGGCCGCAGGCTGTTAGGGCCCGCGACGCTTCGCCCTTGCCCTTTCGCCTCTCGGCACGGCCAAGTCCATGCGCGCCTTGGGCCCCGGGGCTACTGTCGGCGTTCTGGGAACGGGGGTCCCCAGACTTGCCTGCCTGTGGCCTGCGGCGTGGATCAAATGGGGGCCTAGCGTGGCCCATCTTCATCAACACAAGACTCAAGACCCTCACGAGGGGCCAAGCCTCGCGAGGCGGGCGACACGGCGCTTCCTCAGGCACGACCTACTCAGGCTGGCTCGCGAGGAGGCGGAGAGATCAAGGCGGGGTACCTCGCGAGGTGCCCATGACGCAAGCCATGACGATAGAGGGTGCCAGGCGGGCGCCAGCCCACGCAGCGTTCCTCTTTCCTCTTTGGTGCAAAGGGGGCAAGCGCAGGCGAGAGGATCAAGCAAAGGCACCCATTTCGGTGCAACGAGACCAAGACCAGTCCAACGGTGGGAAGGAGGTCACCATGGAGCCCAGAACGGTGTCACTATAGGGCCTTTGGCAGGCGAAGACCAACTTTAGTCAGGATAAGTGTACCAGATGTTCCCCTTCGAATTGGCCAATTGTTGGTGCCCTTCCCGCTCAAATATTTGGGAAGAGGCCCAGGGCCTTTGCCTATAAATATGACTAGCCACCCCCAGGGTAGGGAGGAGATCGATCCACGAACGGAGCTAGCAACGCACCCAGAGAGTGAGAAGGGCGATTGAACTCCCCCAGCAGTTCATCCCCTAGCCAAGAACAGACCCTCGCGAGGCTGTTCTCCCTTGTACTGTTCATCCTTATCAGCCCAAGAGGCAATCCACCCACCACAAACTAGAGTAGGGTATTACACCACAATGGTGGCCCGAACTAGTATAAACCCTGTGTCTCTTGTGCTGTTCGTTCTGTAGTTTAGATCCTTGTGAGACGGAGGGGTAGAGGGCATAATCTCCGCGCGCACCCTAGAGTTCGAACCTTAAGGGTCTGCCGGAACCCGTGATCCGACAGATGGGAATCCTCGGAGTTGTAGTTGTACTTGATGAAGTGGAACTTGAAGTAGTCTTGGGAACCCATTTGACCAAGGCCTTAGGAGCTTCTTCAAATACATCAATTTCCTCTTGAAGCTTGTCCTTGCCTTTTTTCTTGTGGTCTTGTGGTGGAAGATCATCTTGAGCTTGTGTCCCCTTGAAAGAAGTAGGATCATACTTCTCTTGTTGAGGAACAAACTTCGTCTTGGGGTATTGATCTTCTTCCCACTCAACTCCATTGGCATTGAACTTTCGTTCAAAACCAACACCTTGATTCTTCCGGTGCCTTCCTTGCTTGCGTACAATTTCCTCGAATTGCTTACTTCCGGCAAGGCTCTTGTAAACACCTTTCTCTATAATTCCCTTCAATAAGCTATTTTATTTCTCAAGTGTAACTTGGCTAAGAGAATCATTAGTGGAATCAAGAGAACTACTAGAAGCAACAATATTGGATTTAGCATGATCATTGTTACTACTGGAGGAAGAATCTTTCTTGTTCTTGTTACTAGACTTGACTTGAGGCATGTAAGTGGATAAGAGTAAACGCTTGGCATTGTAAGAAGAACTTTTCTTACGAAGATCATCATTGATTGCTTTTAAGAACTCATGCTCTTGCTCAAGGTTGAGCTTTTCAAAGCATGAGTCCTTAAAAGTTCTCGATGATCTCCTAAGATAGTTTCATGAGCTAACTTAAGAGTGTTTAGTTATTTAGTTAGAGACTCAATCTTCTCCTTATCATTGTCATTCGTTTTATGTTGATTAGCATGATTAATTGACGTTTCATCATAGTATTCATCTCTAGAGTTGTCAACAAGTAAATCATCATCACCTAACAAGTCATCTTCATCACTATTGAAATCAACATACTCGGGGTGTGATACCTTTGGGCCTTTAGCCATGAAGCATGTTCCAACTCCTTCATTTGGTGAGTCAAATATGTCGTAGGAGTTGGTTGTCACAAGAGCTAGACCGGCAACACCTTCATCTTGAGTATATTCGGAATCAGAGTGATAGCTTCTCTCGGAGTGATTGTCGGAGTCGGAGCCGGATACCCATTCACCAACATGAGCTTGATGTCTTCGTTTTGTGTAGCTCCTTGATGACTTGTCCTTTCTTTCTGAATCCTTGCTTCTCCGTGAGGGTCTTTGTTCATAACGATCATCTCTACTCCTTCTTTCTCTAGATGGTGATTCTTCTCTTCTACTTCTTCTATTGGGAGGATCTTCTCTTCTCTTGTAGGGGGCCGTACACTCATTGGAATAGTGTCCGGGCCTTCCACAATTGTAGCAGTTTCGCTCTCGACTAGAAGATCTTTTGTCATTGTAGGACCTTGACTTGGAGCTTCTATCTTTGCTTCTACTCTTGTAGAACTTGTTGAAGTTCTTCACCTTTAAGCTCAATTCTTCAATGAAGGTTTGTTTCTCACTTGATGATGTGGGGGCTTCACATGAGGCTTTGTAAGCACCACTTGATCTGTTATGAAGTTCCTCTTTATCCTTGAGTGACATCTCATGAGCAACAATTCTTCCGATGACTTCCGTTGGCTTGAGATCTTTGTAATTTGGCATCATTTGGATCAACGTGCACACGGTATCATATTTTCGACCCAAGGCTCATAGGATCTTCTTGATGATGAATCTATCGGTCATCTCTTCACTCCCTAAGCCGGCAATCTCATTTGTGATAAGAGCAAGCCTAGAGTACATTTCAGCGACACCTTCACCATCCTTCATTTTGAACTTGTCAAGTTGACTTTGAAGCACATCCAATTTGGATTCCTTGACGGAGTCGGTACCTTCGTGCATATCAATCATAGTATCCCAAATTTCCTTTGCATTCTCGAGACGACTGATTTTGTTGAATTCTTTGGGGCACAATCCGTTGAAGAGAATATCACAAGCTTGAGCATTGTATTGCAACATCTTCAACTCTTCCGCGGTAGCTTCACGGTTTGGTTCTTTCCCATCAAAGAATTCACCTTGCAAACCAATACACACAATAGCCCAAATGGCGGGGTTATGTCCAAGAATATGCATTTTCATCTTATGCTTCCAACTAGCAAAATTAGTACCATCAAAGTAAGGACCTCTACGGTGATAATTTCCCTCGCTAGACGCCATACTCTACTAGGTTGTGAAACCAAGGCTATGACCACCAAAAGCTATGGTACCAAAGCAAATGGAGACCAAAGCTCTGATACCACTTGTAGGATCGGAAGTATGTCTAGAGGGGGGGGGGGTGATTAGACTACTTGACCAAATAAAAATCTAGAGTTTTCCCAATTTGAGTTCTCGGCAGATTTTAGCTATCTTAGCATAAGTCAAGAAATCTCCACACAATTCAAGCAAGCATGCAAAAGAGTATATGAGCAGCGGAAAGTAAAGCATGCAACTTGCAAGAATGTAAAGGGAAGGGTTTGGAGAATTCAAACGCAATTGGAGACACGGATGTTTTTGGCGTGGTTCCGATAGGTGGTGCTATCGTACATCCATATTGATGGAGACTTCAACCCACGGAGGGTAACGGTTGCGCGAGTCCACGGAGGGCTCCACCCACGAAGGGTCCACGAAGAAGCAACCTTGTCTATTCCATCATGGCCATCGCCCACGAAGGACTTGCCTCACTAGTGGTAGATCTTCACGAAGTAGGCGATATCCTTGCCCGTACAAACTCCTTGGTTCAACTCCACAATCTTGTCGGAGGCTCCCAAGTTAACCCTAGCCAATCTAGGAGACACCACTCTCAAAGAAGTAACAAATGGTGTGTTGATGATGAACTCCTTGCTCTTGGGCTTCAAATGATAGTCTCCCCAACAATCAACTCTCTCTCACAGGATTTGGATTTGGTGGAAAGAAGATTTGAGTGGAAAGCAACTTGGGGAAGGCTAGAGATCAAGATTCATATGGTAGGATTGGAATATCTTGACCTCAACACAAGTGTAGGTGGCTCTCTCTCAGAAAATGTGTATTGGAAGTGTAGATGTGTTCTGATGGCTTTCTCCATGAATGAAGAGTGGGTGGAGGGGTATATATAGCCTCCACACAAAATCTAACCGTTACACACAATTTGCCAAACTCGGTGGGACCGAATGGTTAAACTCAGTCGGACCGATTCAGCAAACCTAGTGACCATTAGGATTTTCGGTGGGACTGAGATGCAACTCGGTAGGACCGATATGGTTAGGGTTCAGGCATAACGTAATCTCGGTGTGACCGATTACACAAACTCGGTGGGACCGATTTTGGTAATAAGCTAACCAGAGAGTTGGTCAGGTAAACTTGGTGGGACCGGTTCGCTCATTTTGGTGAGACCAAAATGTTATGAAAGGGAAACAGAGAGTTTACATTGCAATCTTGGTGGGACCGATCGCTCACTTCGGTTAGACCAAAACATTATGAAGGGAAACAGAGAGATTACAATCCCATCTCGGTGAGACCGTGATCCCTATCGGTGAGACCGATTTGGCCAGGGTTTGTGGCAGTGGCTATGACATTTGAAACTCGGTGGCGCCGGATAGAAAGAATCGGTGAGGCTGAGTTTGACTTTTGGTTTAGGTCAAATGTGGATGTAGGAAGATAGTTGAGGATTTTGGAGCATATCACTAAGCACATGAAGCAAGAGGCTCATTAAGCAACACCTCATCCCTCCTTGATAGCATTGGCTTTTCCTATAGACTCAATGTGATCTTGGATCACTAAAATATAAAGTGTAGAGTCTTGATCTTGAAGCTTGAGCCAATCTTTTGTCCTAAGAATTTTGAGGGATCCACTTTCCTCATCCATGCCATGCCATTCATTGATCTTTTCCTGAAATATTAATCTTGGAATAATGTTAGCTCAATGAGCTATATGTTGTTAGGAATTACCAAAACCACCCAGGGATAGTTGCACTTTCAAGTGGAGACCCCTACCCTAGGGTGCCTCAGGTAGCTGCCGCACGCATCATTGTTTTCTCTTTTCTTTATGCTCTTGCGCCCTAGAGTGAAATGATGGTTGCTTCGTCTATCCAGCTTAATGCGGGAAAGGTGGGGCTTTGTGATTTGACCCCTCGTCGCTCATTTTCTACTACTGCGGCGCTACGACCGGGGTGCCTCCAATTCCAACCGCTGCTCCGAATTGTAATTTGGTGCATGGCACGTGGAACAAGACGGTGGATGAGCCACATGTCGGCCAAAGTGGTCCTGTTAAGTGTGTCGCCATTTCATGTGTGGACTGACCCTGCTTGAGTTGCTACGCCAACATGATAGGAGCAGCCTACCACTTGGTTTTGCTCCTTGGTGAATCCCGACTATATTGATCTAAAAAGATATGTGCTGAACTACCCTCTCCGTCTCCGTTTTTTATTTTTAGGCGTCTCGGTTTATAGGGCCTGCACATAGTTCTAGGTCATCCATTTGACTAACTACATAGGAGTTACTATGTCAAAAAAAGTATATCATTGGATTCTTAAGCGGATGTAGTTGTATTTAAAAGTCGAGGGCGGAGCTTTTCCTACGCGGTAGGCGGCGGGGCAGTTC
The DNA here is from genome assembly GCA_032464435.1 of Aegilops umbellulata. Lineage (NCBI taxonomy): Eukaryota > Viridiplantae > Streptophyta > Magnoliopsida > Poales > Poaceae > Aegilops > Aegilops umbellulata. Next base: position 270,859,548 of record CP136054.1, on the reverse strand, counting down.
CGCCTAGTCGGTTCGACAAAGACGCGAGAAGACGAGGGAGTAGCTGCTCCAAACGTAGGGCTGTGTGATTTGACAGTGAGTTACTGCTGGACAGGTGGGGCCCCGTGATTTGACTTGCCATTATCATTTTAACTGCGGCGCTACGACCGGCGTGAGTCTCCCAGATTCCTGACTACCTCCATACAGGTGCCTCTCCCAATGCTCCACCATGTAGTAGAGACTGGCTCTTGCATGAGAGCCCACTTCTCCACTTTTTCCTTGCCTCTCTTTCCTCCACATATGCAAAAATGCCATGTAAAGCGCACTATTGTACTTACTTTTACTTGCTCCTACAGGTGCTTAAGCTTGCCACATAGGCATAAAGTCTGATGTGGCAAGTTAATCAAGAAGAGAGAGACTAGTTTGGTGACCCAAGGAAGAAACGGTGCTAAGCGCGTGTACCTAGGTGAAAAGACAATTTCGAGTATATAGATAATTAAATGAAGCAAACTTAGCAACACCATTTCATTGGAAGAGGTCACTCCTTGGCAAATGCAATAAATACACGAGCTTACTAGCACCGTTTCTTCCTTGAGTACGAAGAAAGAGATAGAGAGGAGTAACAAAGAATACACTTATAGCCAACCTTGTTGTAGTATGAGTGACTAAGTGATGACTATGTATGACATGCCAACATCATATAGCCTAACGCACCGTGTTAAATCTCCAAGGGCGCGACCGCGCGAGCGACGCGACGGTCGTGGTAGGCACGACCATGATAAGGGCTGCTGGCAGCCCTTGGATCTGAGATCAAACGGTCGCATGCTAAGTTGCTGAAAATTTGCAAGATAACCCTCCAGGATAGGATATTCACCCATAGGTCTAGAATCACGCCATGCAACCGTTCGATCTCAGACCCAAGGGCTCTCGGAAGCCCATATCATGGGAGAATGGAAAGCCACTACCCCGCCGTTCGCACGTTGGCAGTTCGCTCCTACTCGTTCCTGCACGTCCTTCAATACTATGGCGGTTCGCTCCTAGTCGCCCCGTCCATTCTCATTACGGCAGTTCCACTAATCCTAACCCTCCTCCCAAATCCATGGCGTCCCAAATCTCTAGGATTGGCGGTGAGTACAAGGTTAGAACCATCACCGGCGATGAGTTCAACGTCATCTACACCCGTTCTTCCGCGACGGTGAAAGGATGCCTTTCTCGCTTCAGACGCATGTTCAAAAACTCAGATGATGAGTGGGTCGCTGGGCTAGATGTTGAGTACACCACAGTCCTGGGATGAGAGAAGTATCTAAAGGACGAAGAGAGGAAGAAGCCCGCCGTGATCCAGTTTGCGTACATAGCGTTTTCTTGGTCTACCACATATGCCATGCCGATGTTGAGTGCCAGGATTTTAAGACCTTCCTCAAGGACAAAACAGTGAAATTCGTTACTGTAGACTTTACGAACGACGAAGCAGTCCTGGGTCGGATAGGCCTCGTTGTAGGCAACCCCTTTGACCTCCATAAGAATCGGCTGGTGCCCTCTCGTCAGCCTTCAATGCTGACCCTGGCAGGAGCCATGGTTCATCCTTCGTACGGTAAACTAGAGAAACCTCCATACACGTTTCATCGTCATGCATGGTAGCGGAATGTACTAGATATAGACCAATCCACTATGCTGCAATGGATGGCTACCTTTGCTTCAATATCTACAAGGGTTGGATGAAGAGCAACAGCCAAGTGTGCGGTTCAAGCAAAGAAGTATCGGCCAAGAGGAATAGGGACAAGGACGAAGTCGAGGACGTGGACGAGGACTCCGAGTAAGGTGGCAGTGTCGTTGCTCATGGTGGTTCTAAACTTCTAATGCAGTGTCTACCGGATTAGTTGCATAGTTTAATTTCAGGTGTGCTTAGTTTAATTTGAGGGGTGTGTTGTGTTGAGCCCCCAGCAGAACTATGTTATGTTTCTTCTCGTTACTTTAACTCTTCAGTATGTACATACTACTAGTATTTCTTTAATTGAATTTAGCACCCCAATTAAGCACGTACTAGCTTTTTTAATAGTACTATATGCATAATTTGGCGACGAGCGCTCTCTATATGTACCACCTTTTTTTATTTCAAGTTTTGCTCCATGGCGCAATCCATCGATAGTACTACTGTACAAAAGTATACATTTTTTAAAAGGCTAGAGTACTGTTCATCAAATATATAGCCAGTTAAATTCTCAACCTAGAACGACGTGCATGCAATGTAGTAAACCGATACGAAGGAAGTATAGTAAAAATGAGGTGATTTTACCGAGCGATCGACGGGGGAGCATGGCCTGTCATGCGGTCCCATGTGTCATGATGTACCAAGGCGATGCGCGTGTCCCTCTTGAGGCAGAAGCGATACTAGTACGTGGTTTGAGATGATGGCGAACCGAAGTGTGAAATAAGGGTTGCTTCGTCCGTCTGGGAAAGTGCGGCATTGTGATTTGACATCTCATTGCTCATTACTACTACTGGGCTGGTACGAGTGGGGTGCGCCCCCTGCTGTTCTGCACTGTTATTTGGTGCTTGACACGTCGACCCGGTTGCTATATGTCCCACATGTCGGCGATAGGAAGTACATAATTCATGAAAGGGAGCGTCGACGGAGGAGTATACTACTACATAATTCATGAAAGGGAGCGACTTAGTTTTGGAAAAAAATCTGTTTTTAGGGAGTACGTACCCACTAGGGTTTATAGGGCTCATCTAAAAACATTCGTTTTTCCGTTTGATAAGTCTCAATTCTACTATACTAGTAGTAGTACCATTACATGTTGGATTTCGAGGTGCGTTAGATCACTCGACGCAAGCAGTGTCAAGAGGAAACTAACCAATGCATGTACAAGTTTATGGAAATTTAGTGGTCATTCATGCATTCGTTCTAATTAATGCCTCGGTAAACACAACTTCTTGAGAAAAAACGAGCGTACTAATTACTTGTGCAAACTACGAAATTAATTCGACCACTCACCGTCTACCTTGGTTGGAGAGATTTTGAAAGTGAGCCATAAACTGGAAAGGAGGGAGTAGTAACTTTTGTCTCGATTACTATTTGTGGCCTTGTATAGATGCAAAATGTATTTTTTTATAGTGGCCTTGTATAAGTAAATGGAGGGAGTACTAACCAAAGTACGTAGTAGGGACGAGGAGTAAGACTACCCATAATGGGAGTAACATAGGTAGTAACATCACACATATCTAGATAAAATAGATGGTGTGGCAAGCAATAAATGAAGAAAGAGAGGAAACTGGTAACATAGCTAGTTACTACTAGTAGTAGTAACATCACACATATCAAGGCGAGATGTGTCTATAGCCTAATAAATGAAGGGTTGCATGTTACCACACATATGTTACTCCCCACTATAGAGGTAGTAACATAGACTAGTAACATGTCGATGTTACTACTCTATGTTACTACCCATTGTGGCTAGTCTAAACGGAGGGAGTAGTAAAATTTTCTCCTCGGGCTGCGAGCCACCACGCGCGTGGGCGAGGGAGCGGGCATAAGGCGTGGTAAGCAAGCTTCACCTCATCCTGCGAGCCACCGCGCCCGTGGGCGAGGGAGACGGCGTACTAAGCAAGCTTCTCCTTGTTCTGCGAGTTGACGGGACACATCAAAAGTACTCTAGTGTATAGAGCCTTGCCTCTAAGGTAGGCCCCACATGGTTTGCCTCTTTTTTTAATTTAACATAACGCGTCAAGTCGCAATTTGTTTGTTCACCCGTGGTAGACGATCCTCCCTCCACCAAGTGGACAACCAGTACACATGCCAAATTACCACGTGGGCTGCCTTTTTCGTACAGAAATGAGCTCCACCGTGTACCCGCGCGGGTGTGGTTGGGAAAGAGACGGGAGTACGTGCGCCGTGCGTGCACCTCTTCTCTTCGTGCACGTCCCCCACCTACGTGTGTGTGTGTGAGAGAGATACAAACCTAGACATAATGCGCCGTCCATCCCTATGCCTCCGCCCAGTCCGACCACCAGTCACCACCATGCCCCACTCCTCCTCGCCTTATCTCTCATCTTTCTCCCTCCATTTTTATATACAAGGGGCCACTATCAAAATTACAATTTGCATATATACAAGGTCAATAACACTAATCAATGCACTATTAATGGTGTTTGCCTCGTGGTACTAGCAAAGGAGGACATTAATTATCCCTTGCATGCATGCGGGAGTTTGTAAAAAAATGCATCTTGATGTTCCGTGCAATGCACGGGCATCTTGCTAGTCCATGAAAACAACACATGGCAAAATTCCACGGCGAACGAGGGATTTGAATCTGTTGGGAGGGGCTGTTTGGATCTTGCCTGGGGTAGCCAAAATATTGGCGATTACTTCGCCATGGCCGGCACCGGCTCGAGTTCATCCTAACATTTCCCTCTTCTGTGGAGCCCATGCGGGGTCGACGAAGGTCCTCGCAACAAAAGGATCTGGCAAGACACCTGCTGTGTACGCCGGCGTCGCCTCCGTGGTGGCCTTCATGGGACCCAAGCGGCGGTGGCCTCCCGTGTTCTACTTCTCCTCGATGATGGCGGCGGACGCGGAGGCGCTGGCCACCGACTCACCGCTCTCGGCGCACCCGACTTCTGTCGCTGCTTGCATGGCGCGGCCGCCGGCATGGGAGTCTCGGCCACATAAACGGGAGACGCGGTATGAGGCGGCGGCATGGACGGCAGCAACGACGCCCGTGCGCCACCCCTTGTCGAGCTGGCCTAGAGCGGCCAGTTGCTGCCCCAAGCCGGCTTGGGGCAGCAACTGGCTCCGTCCAGCGAGGGGAGGGAGGTGGATCAGCGAGCTGCATAGCTCGTATCCGGCAGGCTACCCAGCCGGCTTGGATGCAGAATAACTACTCTTCGTAAGCCATTGTAAGAGTGGACAAAATGGTGGAGGAGATAGGGGAGCGGCGGAGGTGTGCGATTCTTGGCCGGCGTTTGGCCTCGTTTTAATAGGAGATTAAATAGACGACGGACGGGAGGAGCTCGACCGGCGTTGCGTTTAACGCCGGCCCGGTCATGAACGGACGTGTGTCCAGAGTGGGTTTCTCGGCTTCCACACGGGCGGGTTTCATGGAGGCATTTGAATGCGGCACGGAGGCGTGTTCAGCCGGGCATGCCGCGAGTGGCGCCCTCGACTCTGACCTAGGACACCGCGCCGTTCTTCCACTGACGTGTGGGCTCTTTGGGTGCATGGCCTGCATGTCAGTGACCCAACGCAGGCAGTGCACACCAAAGGAACCTTTGGTGGGCCAGGGCGGTCAGAAGCGGGCATTTCATAAACCGATGATTGTTCATTGAGTGTGACGTCATCTTTTTCATGTAGATAAGCCTACTATGTTGATAGCCCGTTCGATACGTTGTGATTCATAAAGACCGCTGCAAACATCAATGTTCTGCTTATCACAGATAAGATTGATTAATACCTGTAACAATCCATGTCCTTAACAAAGGGTGCATGCACGTATAGGTTGAACGTGTGTCTTGCGTCGTGTGATGTGTGCATGCAGGCGTGCGAGTGTTGCGTGCGTGCAAGGGTATGTTTCAGTGTTGCATGCACGGGTGCGTACGTGCGTGTGTTCGTGAGTGCATGTGTACGTGTCAGTGTTGCACGCCAGCATGCGTGCGTGTGTACGTGTCAGTGTTGCACGCCTAGATGCGTGTGTGTCTTGCGTGCGTGCATGTGTACGTGCGGGGTGAGGCTACACGTCAGTCGACTGACTTTTTCATCTCTGGTCATTAGATTTTCCAGCCGTTGGACACGAAATCAAGGGCCTCCAGTTTATCATCAAACTCCACCCCCCGGAGCCGCCAGCCACCACCGGCCGAACCGCCAGCCCCCGCCGCCTGCGGCCGGCCCGCCCTCCCCAAAACCTCTCCCCACTGCTGGTCCGCCGCCGTACCGGCCATCCCTCTAGCCCCCCCCACCGAGCTTTCTCTCCGGGGATCCCCACCCCACCGCCTAATGAACGCCCCCAACCGTCGGTGACTGCCAACCAGAGGTCTCACGACATTGAATACCCACCGACCACTAATTTATTACCATTTCTGTCCTTCATACATGCGCTGACGGGTGGGCCCTATGGTAACGTGCGCTGCTGAGTGTGGACCGTTTGACTGGTCAATTGATCGTGTTATCAACAAATTACGGAGCTGTATGGTGAGCCAGTGACCGTACGGTCACCCTAAAATGTACTCCTATTTTATTAACACAGTACAGACGCAAACTACCATTTCTTTCTTTCATATACGGGCTGACAGGTGGGCCCCACGGTTACGCGCCCCGATGGTGCAACACTAGTTGCGCCGCGTGGAACGTTTGACTGGTCAATTGATTGTGTCATCAACAAAATACGGAGTTGTACGGGCGAGCCAGTGACCGTATAATCATGATATGTATTTGTTTAACACGGTACCGACGCAAGGGCTCATATATACGCGCAAGCACTCACCGCTATAAGCGCACACATGCGAACCCGACCCCTATGAGCACCTTCGAGAGAGTGGGCCAGCATATATGATCTTGAGATTTTACGAAGTCACCATAGGTGCCTCGTAGTCGAGTGGAACGTCTCCTCCCACTGAACGTACGTCACCGGAAAATACTGAAATTAACACAAGATAAATGCGAGCACCGGGACTTTATCCTTGGTGGGCTTGAGAAACCACTGTCCACTAACCATCCAACCACATGTTGGTTAGCACGACAAAATGTATGCGGTGACCGTGATGAGCTTATTCTGAAGTCCAGTGACCGTATCGTGCTTTCGCTTCAAATACAATGACCATAAGTGTCGTCAACAAAATACAGAGCACGCATCAAATGCATAGTCCGTCAGTGTCATCAACAAAATATGGAGACGTATCGTGAGCTAGATACCGTTGTACTATTGTATATGCTTATTCTCTTAGTGGCCGATTGCGTGTGTGGTGTGGTGGGCACATCAATTCTAGTTGTGGTGGGTCAACATGAAGACTCATGGGTCGGTTCCATCCTACGCCACATATAGGTTGGACCGAGACGTGTTATACGAAGACCCATGTGGAGGACTCGGCGTACAACACAAAGCTACCAGAGTCGCGGAGGACTCTATCCCCACTGGTGATAAGCCGACTATATATGATTTGTAATCCTAGGCCCTTAGTATGTTATACAAGCTTGGGGGCTAGTTCGTCGATAGTATCCACACACGCACAATGCCTGGTATTCACGTGTACTTTCTACACACACCCATCACTAATATACTGTAACGCCCTCGATGCGGCTATATCTCCCACGTGTCGAAGCATGACTTAGAGGCATAACCGCATTGAAAGCAATGTCGCAAGTGAGGTAATCTTCACACAACCCATGTAATACATAAGGGAAAGAGATACATAGTTGGCTTACAATCGCCACTTCACACAAATACATGAATAAAACATTACATCATACAGGTACAATCAGGGCCCGACTACGGAGCCAAAATAAAAGAAGAAACCCCAAAAGCGACAAAGGTCCCCGATCGACCCCAACTGGGCTCCACTACTGATCGACTAGAACGAAACAACATAAAGGATAAGATCTTCATCGAACTCCTCCTTGAGCTCGGGCGCGTCACCTGCACAGTTTCATCGGCACCTGCAAACTGGTTTGGAAGTATCTGTGAGTCACGGGGACTCAGCAATCTCACACCCGCGAGATCAAGACTATTTAAGCTTAAAGGTAGGACATGGTAGTGAGGTGGAGCTGCAGCAAGCGACTAGCATATATGGTGGCTAACATACGCAAATGAGAGCGAGAAGAGAAGGCAAAGCACGGTCGAACAACTATGATCAAGAAGTGATCCTGAACTACTTACGTCAGACATAACTCCAACAACCATGTTCACTTCCCGGACCCCGCCGAGAAGAGACCATCACGGTTACACACGCGGTTGGTGTATTTTAATTAAGATCAACTTCGGGTTTTCTACAACCAGACATTAACAAATTCCCATCTGCCACATAACCGCGGGCACGGCTTTCGAAATTTCAAACCCTGCAGGGGTGTCCCAACTTAGCCCATGATAAGCTCTCGCGATCAACGAAGGATATTCCTTCTCCCCGGGAAGACCCGATCAGTCTCGGAATCCCGGCTACAAGACATTTCGACAACAATAAAACAAGTTCAGCAAAGCTGCCCGATGCACCGACATCCTGATAGGAGCTGCACATATCTCGTTCTCAGGGCAACACCGGATAAGACAAGCTACGAGTAAAACCAGGCCTCGAGTTTCCACGAGGGGGCCCCGCAGGCTGCTCGGTTCGGACCAACACTTAGACAAGCATTGGCCCGGGGGGGGGGGCTAAATAAAGATGACCCTCGGGCTGATCAAACCCAAGGGAAAGGGATAGGTGGTAGGCAAATGGTAAAACCAAGGTTGGTCCTTGCTGGAAGAGTCTTACTCAAAGTGAACTGTCAAGGGGGTCCCATAAATCACCCGACCGTGTTAGGGACGCAAAATCCGGGAACATAACACCTATATGACGGAAACTAGGGCGGCAAGAGTGGAACAAAACACCAGGCATAAGGCCGAGCCTTCCACCCTTTACCAAGTATATAGATGCATTAATTAAACAAGATATATTGTGATATCCCAACAAGAAAACACGTTCCAACAAGGAACAACAAGTCCATGTTCCAACAAGGAACAAGCTTCATCTTCACCCGCAACTAACAACGCTATAAGAGGGGCTGAGCAAAGAGGTAACATAGCCAAAAAACGGTTTGCTAGGACAAGGTGGGTTAGTGGCTTGGTTTAACAATATGGGAGGCATGATAAGCAAGTGGTCGGTATCGCAGCATAGGCATAGCAAAAGAGCGAGCAACTAGCAAGCAAAGATAGAAGTGATTTCAAGGGTATGGTCATCTTGCCTGAGATCCCGCAAGGAAGAAGAACGAGTCCATGAAGAAGACAAACGGACGTAGACGAACGGATCCTCACAATCGCAATGTTATCGGAACTAACCCGAAGAAGCAACACCGGAAAGAAGCAAACAACAAAGTAAACAACCACCACATAAACATGGCATGATATGCGAGATGTGGTATGCAATGCATATGCATGCGCGGGAAGGGAAAAGATGAACAAGGCATAATCTTGGCAACCAAAGTATGCCACTGGAAAGGTGAGGTGATTTCGGTTGAAATCGATATAAGGAACACCGGAATCGGATGCACGGTTTGCAAATGACAAGCAAAACAAGAATGACAAGAATCTGCCATTAACAGCATGAAGCTAATTAGCAAGCAACAAGAAACTAAGCTACTGCACCCAAACACATCAACAAAGCATATGACAGTAAACTACTCAAGATGCTTGAAAAAAGATGAACACTGAGCTACGGCTAAATCACACCACAACAGGCCCAAACAAGCATGGCAAAAGTGCAAAAGATAACATGTTCACAGACTTCGTGAAAATAACAACATAGCAGAAATTAACATCAGTATGACATGTTTAGAGCAATGGAACAACATGCTACATGAACAGGACATGGCAAAATAAGGCATGGCATGAAACTACTAAAAGCACTTAACAAAAGTCCCTGACTGACCATAAGCCAAAAGGGATAAGAAAATATCATAACACCCATGTCAATTAAGCAAGTTTCGTTACAGGTTTCAGACTTAGCAGAAAACTGGACATGTCAAAAACAGATAACAAGTAGGCATGTTCGTGAGCTCGATGCACTCACTACAGAGCATTGCATGAAAACTAAGCATACACCCATCAAGAAGATATGGCATAGAAGCTATACATGGCAAGAACAACATCATAGCATGCAAGGATCAACTACAACAAGCTTGGCAAAATTGAATAACATGTCAACAATCTGCCAGCAACATTTTATAGCAAAAGTAGAGCTCGATTGACTCAAGCTATGTCACTCCATAATTACAAACAAAAGCATGCATGGATAAAACAAATCCATATGCTTAAAACACCCTTACTGACCATGCTCAAAAGAGGCATAGATCTCTCTGAAACAACATGAACGCATGGCATAAAAATAACAGCAGGCAAGGACTTAGTGAAATTACTAAGTCTCTGAAATCAGCAACATTAAGTAACCTAGTTTGCATGCTTGTGCTAGTCACCACAAAGATCACAAAAATACATGGCATAAACCTCTGGAAAGATAGAATGGCATATTACAAAACACATGTAGGACTCAACTTCATAGGATGCACACATCAATCATGGCAAAAATGACAAAAGTGCATGTGCTGATAATAATCTGGAACTAACATCACATAGCCCTCTTCTAACATCATTTCGGGCATCAAGATGAGCTCAAATGAAAATGATGCAATGGGATGAAATGATGTACTCATCGAGGCGAACAATTTGCATATTATATGCCCAAAACGGAGCCACGTATGCAGAGTTATGATGCGATGAACATGGCAAGAAAACTTAAGGGGATTTCGGGACTTAGTGGAAAAACTACCTCCGAGATCCCAGATCTAGGGTTACGGTGGTGCGGAAAACGAGGTTGGACGGAGAAGCACGCCGGAGTGGAGCCGCTGGGAAGAAGAGGAGGGAGGCCAGGGGCGGCGCCGGAGGAGCAACGGCGGGCGGGCGGCGGCGCGGTCGCCAGCGAGGGCGACCAGTGCGCGCGGGACAGGCGCGGGCGCGCGGGGCACACCGGCGAGGAGATGGCGGCCGGCGGCGGAGCGGTTGACGGCGGCGCGGCTGACGCGCGATGCGGCGGCGGGGCAGAGCGGCGCGGGGAGGCGATGCGGGGAGGCGGCGCACGGGGCGAGGTGGCGACACGCGGCGATGCGCAGCGGCGGCGGGGTCAGCGCCGGCGAACAGGAGGCGGCGGAGCGCTGCCGGCGGCGGGGCAGCGGCCGTACGGCGGCGAGGCGCGGGCCCTCGTGCGGGCGAGCGGCGGCGGCGGGCGGGCCCAACTCGGGCCCCGCGGGCTGGCGGCGCGGAGGAGAGAGGGACGGGGCGAGGTGGCAGCGCCGGATTGGCTGTGGGTGGCGCGGAGGTGACGTGGCGTCTCCCTATTGGCCGAGGTGAGGTGGCTGGACGGGGTGGACGCGTCCGGCGCAGAGGCGGCCATGTCCGGCGCGGCGCGGAGGGAAGAGGCTAGGGTTCATCTGCCCGAAAAATCCGAGGGGAGCACATATAAATAGGTAGAGGGGGCTAGGAAGCTCCAAATGGAGTGCGGTTTTCGGCCACGCGATCTTGATCGAACGACCGAGATGATGGAAGTGACTTGGGTGGGTTTTTGGCTACTTAGAAGGGGTTGTTGGGCTGCACACAAAAGAGGCCTTTACGGTTACCCGGTTAACCGTTGGAGTATCAAACGACCTCCGATTGACCCGAAACTTGACAGGCGGTCTACCGGTGCTATACCAAGGCCGCTTGACAAACCTCGGTCCATTCCGAGAACGTTTAACACCCGCTCACGGAAAAAGGTAAAAGAGGACGCCGGGGGACATAGGAGCGCCGGATTGCAAAACAGACAACGGGGAAAAAGCTCGGATGCATGAGACGAACACGTATGCGAATGCGATGCACATGATGACATGATATGAAATGCAGATGATGATATGGCAAAGAGCGACACGCAAGCACATGACATGGCAAGGAAGGCGAATAACTGACAGACACCTGGCGCATCAGATCCGGGGCGTTACATATACAGTACAAGGAGTAGGCTCTTTCTTCAACTGCAATTGAATTCTAGCATGTGCATGTGTTTATTTCATATTATCGATCCAAAGAGTGAGAGCGGTTTGAAATATAGGCAATGGATGCTTTTGCAATTCATATATAAACATTAATTAGTGCACTCCATGTTGTTAGTGTGAAGAACTTTATACATTTGTCACTTGCATGGATACATTCCAAATTGCTAGCTACGAAATAGAATACATGTCGAATTCAACATAAAGGGGTTTCGAAGATTCGAATTCATAGGAAGTGCATTCATCTATTTGAACCCGAGATAAGGGCATTTGTAAATCAGATGTAAAAGGGGGCATCAATCTTTGTTGTGAGTTTGAACATGCTATATATATTCATACGCATATCTAACTTTTTTTTGCAACCAAGGAGATTATATCTGGAACCATGCATGAACTGAGGTAAGTTGCATATTTTTTAATATATACTCGTGTACAATGTATATTCAAATGTACCCCCTCCATTCCAAAATAATCATAGCTTTAGGATTTTCAAGAATAAAGATTTGTGAAGTTTGACAAATCCTGAAAGTTCAATTCAAGAGAACCGAAAACGTTAATGCTTCTGCTCCCAAATATTGAACGAAGCGCCAAATAGGCCTTTGGTCACCCGAAACCGCGCGAGACTAATGTTTTGGTGGTAGGAAATTACTGTCCTGACTCTGGCCCGTGTAGCTTATTGGCCCGATGTCCAAAGGTCTAAACCGGGGTAGGTTTGTAACTTCACCAAGACGCCATAGAAGCATTCATACGTCATGGGCGCCTACCCATGCGCTCGGCTGAAATCTATCCCGCCCACATTTGGGACACCTGACATGACTGTCCTACCCCCAACCCGCAATATGTCCGAAATTTTAGATGGGGGGAAAGTTTGTAACTTTCCCCAAATTTCAAACAAGCGCGTCTCAAACCGAAACATTGTTCCCCCTTAGTTCCCCGCCTCCCTCCTTTTCCCCATTCATACTCCGTGGGTGAAAACGCCCTCTCCACCAGCCGTGAAACCCAAGTCTCCTCCGTCCTCCACCCCATAGCGGCCAATCCACCGCCGCCCTCGTCCATCACGCCGGAGCCGGTACCCCGACGTCGTCGTCCAACGCAACCGCAACCGCAACGCCCTCAAGGACTTAGCAGCTGAAGTCGAGGCAGAGCTGCCTCCACGACGCCGACGCCGACGCGCGCTGAGGGAGTCCTGGAGTAGGGGGTGTTCGGATAGCCGGACTATAACCTTTGGCCGGACTCTTGGGCCATGAAGATACAAGATTGAAGACCTCTTCCCGTGTCCCGATGGGACTTTCCTTGGCGTGGAAGGCAAGCTTGGCGATACGGATATGTAGATCTCCTTCCATTGTAACCGACTCTGTGTAACCTATCCCTCTCCGGTGTCTATATAAACCGGAGGGTTTTAGTCCATAGGACGAACAACAATCATACCATAGGCTAGCTTCTAGGGTTTAGCCTCTCTGATCTCGTGGTAGATCTACTCTTGTACTACCCATATCAGCAATATTAATCAAGCAGGAGTAGGGTTTTACCTCCATCGAGAGGGCCTGAACCTGTGTAAAAACATGGTGTCCCTTGTCTCTTGTTACCATTCGCCTAGACACATAGTTCGGGACCCCCTACCCGAGATCCGCCGATTTTGACACCGACATTGGTGCTTTCATTGAGAGTTCCTCTGTGTCGTCATCTTTAGGCCCGATGGCTTCTCCGATCGTCAACAGCGACGCGGTCCAGGGTGAGACTTTTCTCCCCGGACAGATCTTTGTATTCGGCGGCTTTGCACTGCCGGCCAATTCGCTTGGCCATCTGGAGCAGATTGAAAGCTATGCCCCTGGCCATCAGGTCAGATTTGGAAGCTTGAACTACACGACTGACATCCGCGGAGACTTGATCTTCGACGGATTCGAGCCGCAGCCGGGCGCGCGGCACTGTCATGATGGGCATGACCTAACTCTGCCACCGAACAGTGCTCTGGAGGCCGCACCCGCGTTAGCTCCGACCCTTAGCTCGGAGCCAACTGCGTCGATCGAGGACGGGTGGCTAGACACCGCCTCGGGGGCTGCAGTCTCAACAGCAATCGAGCCGAACACCAGCCTTATCCTCTGCAAAGCCCATGACTCCAAGGTGCCGGACTCTTATCCGGACTCCGAACCCTCCGCGCCCCTGCCAATCGAATCCGATTGGGCGCCGATCATGGAATTCACCGCCGCGGATATCTTTCAGTACTCTCCCTTCGACGATATTCTGAATTCACTAAGGTCTCTCTCTTTGTCAGGAGAGTCCTAGCCGGATTATGGCCAACAGGATTGGGATGCAGACGATGAAGAAATTCGATGCCCACCCACCACCCACTTCGTAGCCACTGTCGATGATTTAACCGACATGCTAGACTTCGACTCCGAAGACATCGACGGTATGGACGACTATGTAGGAGACGAACATGAACCAGCGCCTATAGGGCACTGGAAAGCCACCTCGTCATATGACATATATATGGTGGACACACCCAAAGAAGGCAATGGCGACGGAACAACGGGGGATGACCCCTCCAAGAAGCAACCCAAGCGCCGGCGTCAGCGGCGCCGCTCTAAGTCCCGCCAAAGCAAAAACGGTGATACCGGCACGGAAGATAATAACACCCCGGACAGTGCCGAAGACAACTCCCTCCAGCAAGACTCAGCACAGGAGGATGGAGAGACCAGCCCCCCTGAGAGGGCGGCAGACAGAGAGGAAGAGGATGATAATTACATGCCTCCCTACGAAGACGAGGCAAGCCTCGGCAACAACGAATTTGTCGTGCTTGAGGATCCCGTCGAACAAGAGTGCTTTAAGCGCAGGCTTATGGCCACGGCGAGTAGCCTTAATAAAAAACAGCAACAGCTTAGAGCTGATCAAGATTTGCTAGCCGACAGATGGACTGAAATCCTTGCAGCCGAGGAATACGAACTCGAACGCCCCTCCAAGAGCTACCCAAAGCACAGGTTGCTACCCTGATTGGAGGAGGAAGCAATTAAACCTACATCACTAGCGCATGAGACGGCTGATTGGCCACCTCACGGCCGCGACAGAGAGGCCTCTCGGCCCTCCACTCAAGCCGCACCCCCGCGTCGCTCAAAAAATACCAAGGCACGGGGAAACGCGCCAGACCTGCGTGATATATTGGAGGACAAGGCAAGGATAACAAGATCGATCTACGGATCGCGTGGGCACCCCACGATATGAGACGATAACAGTCATGCCAGATACAATAAGTTCGGCCGGGCCGAACACAGTAGACAAAGCACATCTGAGCTACGTCGTGATATAGCCCAGTATAGAGGGGCCGCACACCCACTTTGCTTCATAGATGAAGTAATGGATCATCAAATCCCAGAGGGTTTCAAACCCGTAAACATTGAATCATACGATGGCACAACAGATCCTGCGGTATGGATCGAGGACTATCACCTTCATATCCACATGGCCCGCGGTGATGATCTACACGCCATCAAATACCTCCCACTCAAACTCAAAGGACCAGCTCGGCATTGGCTTAATAGCTTGCCCGCAGAATCAATTGGTTGTTGGGAGGACCTGGAAGCCGCATTCCTCGAAAATTTCCAGGGCACCTATGTGCGAACCCCAGACGCTGATGACCTGAGCCACATAATTCAGCAGCCAGAAAACCGGCCAAACAATTTTGGACATGGTTCCTAACCAAGAAAAACCAAATCGTCGACTGTCCGGACATAGAGGCTCTAGCAGCCTTCAAGCATAACATCCGTGACGAGTGGCTAGCCCGGCACCTCGGACAGGAAAAGCCGAAATCTATGGCAGCCCTCACGACACTCATGACCCGCTTTTGCGCGGGAGAAGACAGCTAGCTGGCTCGTAGCAATAACATGACCAAGAGCCCTGGTAATTCGGATACCAAAGACAACAATGGCAGGTCGCGTCACAATAAGCGCAAGCGTCGCATTAACAACGATAAGGCAGAGGATACGACAGTTAATGCCGGATTCAGAGGCTCTAAACCCGGTCAGCGGAAAAGGCCATTCAAAAGAAACACTCCGGGCCCGTCCAGTTTGGACCGAATACTCGATCGCTCGTGCCAGATACATGGCACCCCCGAAAAGCCAACCAATCACACCAACAGGGATTGTTGGGTGTTCAGGCAGGCCGGTAAGTTAAATACCAAAAATAGAGACAAGGGGCTGCACATCGACGAGGACGAAGAGCCCCGACCGCCAAACAATAGTGGACAGAAGGGCTTCCCCCCACAAGTGCGGACGGTGAACATGATATACGCAACCCACATCCCCAAGCGGGAGAGGAAGCGTGCACTCAGGGACGTATATGTGTTGGAGCCAGTCGCCCCAAAGTTCAACCCATGGTCCTCCTGCCCGATCACTTTTGATCGAAGGGACCACCCCACTAGCATCCGTCATGGCGGATTCGCTGCATTGGTTCTAGACCCAATCATTGACGGATTTCATCTCACTAGAGTCCTTATGGACGGCGGAAGCAGCTTGAACCTGCTTTATCAGGATACAGTGCGGAAAATGGGAATAGATCCCTCAAGGATTAAACCCACAAAAACGACCTTTAAGGGCGTCATACCAGGTGTAGAGGCCAACTGTACAGGCTTAGTTACACTTGAAGTGGTCTTCAGATCCCCGGATAATTTCCGAAGCAAGGAGTTAATCTTCGACATAGTCTCGTTCCGCAGTGGCTATCACGCATTGCTCAGACGAATCGCATTTGCAAAATTCAATGCGGTGCCGCACTACGCATACCTCAAGCTCAAGATGCCAGGCCCTCGAGGAGTCATCATGGTCAATGGAAACAACGAACGCTCTCTCCGAACGGAGGAGCATACGGCGGCACTGGCAGCGAAAGTACAGAGCAGCCTTTCAAGACAATTCTCCAGTTCGGCTTTTAAACATCCGGACACCGTCAAGCGCGCCCAGAGTAACCTACAACAAGACCGCCTGGCACGTTCCAAGCAAGCGTAGCAATACAGCCCCAACCCCAGCCCTCGCGAAACTGCGAAATCAGTACCACGTGTTCATAACTATGCTCTGAAAATTCCATGGGCACAAGGGGAGGGGCACGGCCACGGCATGCCCTAAATGCGGCTCAACCGCACTAGGGGCTCCCGATTTCGTCATTTTTTCTTACTTTCAGGACTCCATCATCTTGAAGGCCTGTCTGGCAATACAATCGCCGAACACACGATGCAACAACCAAGGAGGCAGAAAGCTACGTCGAATTCCCAGGTGGTCTCTATAACGAGCAAAATACATGTCTTACATATCGTCTCGCAGCTCGCCCCTGGAGGGGGACATGTCAAATAGTCCCATCTCTTGCTTATCGCACTATTAGTATCGTTCTGCTTTTACAACAACATTTCAAAATAAACAATGCTTAGCTTCAGCTCATTACTGCATTCTCTATTCATTTCTTTTTCAATATATATGTTCACTCATGACATTTAGCACCCGTACACTTTGGTACGGTCAATACGCCAGGGGCTCAAGCACCCCATAATACGGCATGAGAAGTCCGAACACTTTCACAAGTGCGGCCCTCCGAACTTATAGCATTATATGCATCAGCTCCGAATCATGTCTTTGGTCAATAGTTGGGTTTGCCCGGCTCCCATGTTTTGGTACCTTATGTTCCACTATATCGGCTAAGGTAGCGCTGGGAGAACTACGGCGATTGTGCCCCAGTTGAGCTGGGCTAAGCACCTCAGTAGAGAAAGCTAAAACTGACTGTCATGATAGGGCGAGAGCTGTTCGCTGTTCGGGAGGTTTCGAGTCCCTAAAGACTTATGCCGCTTAGAGCGAGGAGTCGGCTTTGTCCGGCCTAGGCGTGTATAGCGCCCCGAACTCGATCTTCCGAACACTAGGGGCTTCCCCGAAATTTAAAATTATAGAATTCTCTGGCTAAGTGAGAGTTGTAACGCATTATAGTCCGATTGCCTTGTTCGTTGTGCTGAGCACCTCCCTCGTAGGACCCAAGAATGGGAAAAAGAGTGCTCAGGTTTATCCCGAACACCCCAGCACTTGTGGCATGGGGGCAGAAGCCGACGACTCGCCATCTCTCAAATTTAATAAACGGCCGCATAGAAGGTAATATTTTAAATTAAACAAGCGTTGCATAGCGCATATGAACAAGTTTTCAGCGCACAGGTTAAAGCGAACAAGTTTCACTCAAATATTACATCTTTCGAACATTCGTCCGCCATCAGGCGGGTGCCCTTCAGGACGCCCTCATAGTACATCTCGGGGTGGCGATGCTCCTTGCCCGGCGGCGGCCCATCCTTCACAAGCTTCACAGCATCAATTTGCCCCAGTGCACTTTAGCACGGGCAAGCGCCCTACGGGCACCCTCGATGCAGGCGGAGCGCTTGATGACTTCAAGCCGTGGACATGCATCCACCAGCCGCCTCACCAGCCCGAAGTAGCTCCCAGGCAGGGCCTCTCTAGGCCACAACCGAACTATAAAGCCCTTCATGGCCTGTTCGGCCACCTTGTGGAGCTCGACCAGTTGCTTCAACTGGTCGCTCAAAGGCACCGGGTGTCCGGCCTCAGCGTACTGAGACAGAACACCTTCTCAGTCGAGCTGCCCTCCTCGGCTCGATAGAAAGCGGCGGCATCTGACACGCTACGGGGAAAATCTGCGAATGCTCCTGGACAGCTCCGAATTCGGGTAAGTAACAAGTAATTCACTTTCACGTGCTTGCTTTGCATAAAGAATGCCTTACCCGCCGCTATCTTCTTCATCGCCTCAACTTCCTGGAGTGCTTTCTGGGCTTCGGCCTTGGTAGATTTGGTGCTTTCAAGGGCCGGCGCGAGCTCGGACTCTCGCGTCTTTGAGTCAAGCTCCAAACTCTCGTGATTTTCACGAGAGCCTGGAGCTCTTGCTGCACCTCGCCAACCCACGCCTCATGCTTCTCCCGCTCGGTGTGCTCTGTGGCCGCCCTCTTTTCGGCCTCGGACAACGCTTGCTTAAGGGTCGCCACCTCAGTCGTGGCCCCTATGACACCATTAGCGATCCTGTCATTTTTTGCAATTGCATCTTTTTATATTATACTCCATAAGGTATTACTTACCTTGTTTTTTCCCCGAGCTCCTTCTTGGCAAGGCCGAGCTCTTGCTCGGACCGCTCAAGGCTCTGCTTCAGCGCATCCACCTCCGCAGTCAGTGCGGCAGAGGCTTGCAGCGAAGCCTGCATACGCATATTGACTTAATTCTATTATACTCCTGCGAATGTTATTAGATCCTCTATTCGGCTTTTCTTTACGAACGCCAAACAGAGCATCAGGGGCTACTGTCTATGCGGTAATATTTTCACATATTTTTTACATACCTCAAAGCCTGTCAACAGGCTGGCACAGGCTTCGGTCAGCCCGCTCTTGGCGGACTGAACCTTCTGAATCACCGCACTCATAATAGTGCGGCGCTCCTCGTTGATGGAGGTGCCGTTAAGCACCTCCAGCAAGTTATCCAGTGCCTCCGGTTGGGCGGAGGTCACCAGCGTCGTAGGCTTGCCCTTCTTACTAGGGGGCCGCCTGCCGGACTCCGGAACCATCGAAGGTTCCGGTGCGTTGTCGGAAGCGAATTCACATCCGACAAATCCAGGGAACCCCTTGACGACACGTCGAGCCGATCTTTGGGCGGACTGCATAATTATATTCGGCGTCAGGAAAAGCTATGCAATAAAGGAACGCCATGAGTCATTCTGGTATCCGAACACTTATGATTTTGCCAGGGGCTTGGCCCTGTGCGGCCACTCCTCTTCGCCGTCGTCGGCGTTGGTGGAGTAGTCCAGAGGGAGGGTCCTTCCTTTCTTGGACCCTCCGGCCTCCCCAGTTGGGGTGGCCTTCCTTTTCTTCTCTCCCCCCGCTGGGGGAGAGACCTCTCTTTCCTCCTCCCTGTCTTCGTGGGAGGAGTCCGCCTCGGAGTCATCAGACGATGAGTCCGACTCCGCCGGGCGCCGGGAACTCTTCCGGGTTCCCGTGGCCTTCCTCTTGGCCTTCTTCTCTGGCACCATGTAAGGTGCCGGAACCAGCAGCTTCGCCAAACGAGCGCCTGCTGGGTCTTCGGGCAAAGCAGCCGGACATCTGATCTTCCCGGACGTCTCCTGCCACTCCTGTCAAAGGTATGGGAGTTTAAATCCCGCATAGAGTAAAACTATGAAAGACTAATATCCAGTAAGTAAAAAAAGCTTACCGCGTTGGCTTGACGCTGCGCACTGAATCCGCGATCCTCGGTAGCGGATGCGGGAGCCTCGACACCCTTGAACAACACCTTCCAGGCATCTTTGTACGTTGTGTCGAAGAGCCAGCTCAGAGTTCGGTGCTGGGCCGAGTCGAACTCCCATAAATTGAAAGCCCGTTGTTGACACGGGAGGATCCGGCGGATGAGCAAAATCTGGACTACATTGACTAGCTTGAGCTTCTTGCTCACCAGGTTCCGGACACACGTTTGGAGTCCGGTCACCTCCTCCGCACTACCCCACAGAAGGCCTTTCTCTTTCCAGGAGGTGAGCCGCGTAGGGCCTCCGGATCGGAACTCGGGGGCTGCGATCCATTTAGGGTCACGCGGCTCGGTGATGTAGAACCACTCCGATTGCCACCCCTTTATGGTCTCCACGAAGGAGCCCTCGAGCCATAGGACGTTGGGCATCTTGCCCACCATGGCGCCTCCGCACTCCGCCTGGCGGCCGCCCACAACCTTTGGCTGACGTTAAAGGTCTTAAGCCATAAGCGAAGTGGGGCCGGATGCAGAGGAAGGCCTCGCACACGACGATAAACGCTGAGATGTTGAAGATGAAGTTTGGGGCCAGATCGTGGAAGTCCAGGCCGTCGTAGAACATGAGCCCCCGGACGAATGAATGGAGGGGGAATCCCAGTCCACGAAGGAAATGGGTAAGGAAGACGACCCTCTCATGGGGCCTGGGGGTGGCGATGAGCTGCCCCTCATCGGGGAGCCGGTGCGCGATGTTGTCGGGCAAGTATCCGGCTCTCCTCAACTTTTTGACGTCTCCCTCCGTGATGGAGGAGACCATCCACCTGCCTCCCGCTCCAGACATGGTCGGTGAAGGTTGAGGAAGATAATGTAGACTTGGGTGCTGGAGCTCGAGTACGCGAAAATGGATGAGCAAAGGAGGAAGAAGCTGTAGGTGAAAAGGTGGATCCTTATCCCCTTATATGGGCAGACGAAACTGCGCGTCCCCACCAGCCAGGTAAAACTCGCTTATCTCCCAAGCGCCGTAATCAATGGCACGGTTGGGTTACCCACGCCCGTATTGATGAGAATCCCGGATTAAGGGGACATGATCTCTGCTTTGACAAGACGTGCCAAGGAAATCGCCTCGCTAAACGCGCTGAGGTGGAATAGTAAAACGATTCGAATAAAGACTTGGCCGTGGTGTGATGTCACACTACGAAGTATGTCAGCAGATTAGATTTGTGTAAATATTATTATCTCTATGGCAATATGTGGAACTTATTTTGCAGAGCCGGACACTATCCTTGTGTTCAAAATCTTCTACGAAGTATTCGGAGGAGGAACCCGCCTTGCAATGCCGAAGACAATTTGCGCGCCGGACTCGTCGTCATTGAAGCCTGGTTCAGGGGCTACTGAGGGAGTCCTGGATTAGGGGGTGTCCGGATAGCCGGACTATAACCTTTGGCCGGACTCTTGGACCATGAAGATACAAGATTGAAGACCTCTTCCCATGTCCGAATGGGACTTTCCTTGGCGTGGAAGGCAAGCTTGGCGATATGGATATGTAGATCTCCTTCCGTTGTAACCGACTCTATGTAACCCTAGCCCTCTCCGGTGTCTATATAAACCGGAGGGTTTTAGTCCATAGGACGAACAACAAGCATACCATAGGCTAGCTTCTAGGGTTTAGCCTCTCTGATCTCGTGGTAGATCTACTCTTGTACTACCCACATCATCAATATTAATCAAGCAGGAGTAGCATTTTACCTCCATCGAGAGGGCCCGAACCTGGGTAAAAACATTGTGTCCCTTGTCTCCTGTTACCATCCGCCTAGACGCACAGTTCGGGACCCCCTACCCGAGATCTGCCGGTTTTGACACCAACATGCGCCGTACCAGAACCACTCCGACCACGCCGTCCTGCGCCTCACTGCTGCGGCTCCACTGTCGCAACCGTCCACCGCACTGGAGTTGTTCCCGCTACGCCGTCGTTCACCGCCTCGGATCTGCTTCTCCGCCGCCGACAGACGGCCACCGCACCACACTCAACAAATTGGCCATGGGTTCGTCCAAGGCTGCACCGTCCTCCACAACTTCTGGTTTCCGGCGAACAACAAGAAGATCGTCAGAAAAACAGAAGGAGGACATAGCACTGCCAGCAGAAAAGAGGTACTCCTCTTCCAAGATTCGTGCAAATCTTACGTCTCCGCTCACACCGTATTCATCCCACGAAAGAAACTAGTTGACCGCTTCTTACTGCATCTTCTTCGTGATACTAAATGCACAAGGTTTCCTCCCTTTTACTATTTCACCTTTGCTAGAGGTTAGTAGCCCGCCTGGATTTCAATTCAGGGTCAGTCAAACCGCAATTAAAAGAAGCAGCACCCGCTTAGGCGCACGGAGCACCTAGTCCGCCTGCTCCCCGGGGAAGCGGGGTGTGGGACGCAGGAGCTGCTTGCGCCCGATCTGGAGGTCGGCGGGGCTTGAATGGATGGTCGGGGGGCGGTGCCAAGCACGGCGGTGCAGTGAGGTCGAGGGGAGGGCGCAGGAAGGGGGGGAATACTGGGCCAATGGTCGCTGGCGTTTCAAGGAAGATCGTCAACACTGACTGGCTGGAGGTAGATGAAGGCGATCTGCCCATTCTTTGTACATCGGACGGTGCAGAAAAAATGGACTGACCTATTTTCTTTCAGTCGACTGTTATTTTCATAGAATCCTGTAGTAATTTAGTGTGCCATGCATGTTGTAGAGCTATCATATGTCTCCCGTCATTTATTTCTCACCGACCTGCTATCTGCTACCTTTACACTGTACTAATTGTGCACACACTTCACCCATACTCACACTATTGTTTTTTATGCATGGGTATTTCAGACTCTGACGCAGTGTTGACGAATGCAGAAAAAGAAAAGACAGAAGTCGCTCCAGTGTAATTCGAAGATAAGCACTAAGCGTTCCAGTGCTCTAACGGGTGCAGTGTCAGCAATTGGAGACAGTAAACGTAGCTCTGCAGTTGATGATCTCAATTGCCACACACAACCATCCCAGGTGCTTGCTTTAACTTCGCGTTGTCAAATGTGGTTGCATGTTTCATATGGTGTCTAGCTTGTATTGCTTCCAATTTGGTTAAATTGCATCTGCTTACTTTACACATTATACCTTTGATAATGACATGCCTTCCTATTTTCGATACATACTACATATGTCTATTAACCATGTTCGTACATCAAACTAATGCTCTTTTGTATCCCTCGTCAATCACTTATGATGAGACAGTCACCCGGGTGGGTTACTGTGAGACCCCATACTCGTTGAAAGAGTGCAGTGTCATCCTCCCCACATGATTCTCAAGAAACAACAAGGCTAAATGAAGATAGTCAACGTAGCTCTCTAGTTGATCACCGCAATTCCACCACACCACCATCGCAGGTGCTTGCTCTTACTTGGTAGTGTGATATGTGGTTGCATGTTGCATACGGTGTCTAGCTTGTAATACTTCTAATTAGGGTAAATTGCATCTGCTTAGTTTACACACTATACCTGCGAATATGACATGCCTTCCTATTTTTGGTACACACTACATCTATGTGTTAACCTTGTTCTTACATGAAACTACCTCTCTTCTGTATCCTACATCAATCACTTACGATGAGTCACCTTTATTCGTTGCATATTGCATATTATTTCTAGCCTGTTGCCATGTATTGCTTCTAATTTGGTCAAATACATTTGTTAGGGTACCCTTTTAATTTGGCAGAGTGATATTGGTTTCATCTTTCATATGCTTTCTAGCTTGCATCGATTCTAACAAGTTCAAGCACCTTGTGCTTAGTTTACACTTTATACATCATACATGTCAATATGTCACGCCGTCCTGTTTTTCATACATATTCCATCCTCCTATCATGCGGCTGCCTTACATGAAAGTAGTGTTCGTCAGTATCATGCATCAATGAGTTCTGAAGAGCAAATTTTATTCCTTTTTCTTGTGGGTTTGACTTGACAAGGCAAAATCAAGAAAGAGGAAGGAAAAGAGTAAGGAAGGCGATGATGGTGGTCCTCTGCAGCAACGTAAACGGAGCATCTGTACCGATTCTCCTTGTACTGATAGTGCATTACAAGGTCCAAGTCTCCGCTCCCCTACTCCACCATCCAAGGTGCTTGCTCTAACTTGGCAGTGTGATATCTGGTTGCATGTTGCATATGGTGTCTAGCTCGTATTGCTCCTAATTAGTGTAAACTGCATCTGCTTAGCTTACACATGATACATGTGAATATGACACGCTTTCCTGTTTTTAGTACATACTATATCTGTCTATCACACCATGTTCTTACATGAAACTACTCTTCTTGTGTATCCTGCATCAGTCACTTATGATGGGACACCTTTAAGTTGGCAGTGTGATATTGGTTTGCGTCTTGAATATGATTTCTAGCATGTATTGCTTCTAGTTTGATGAACGCCACCTATGACGAGACAATTTTAACTTGGCAGAGTGATATTGATTGCACCTTCCATATGGTGTCTTGCAGTGTTTCTAATCCCTTTTTCTTATCGGTTTGACTTCACAAAGTAAAATCATTATAGCTGAAGGAAATTAGTCCGGTAGTGGATGATGGTGGTCCTTCGAAGCAACTCAAACAGGGGGGTCTCTACAGATTCTACTCCGCCATCCTCCCAACAAGATTCACAAGACAACACAAGGCTGGACAGTCAATGTAGCTATGTAGATGATGACTCCCCTACTCCACCATCACAGATGCTTGCTCTAACTTGTCACTATTATATGTGGTTGCATGTTGCGTATGATGTCTAGCTTGTATTGCTTCCAACTTGAATTGCATCTGCCTACTTTACACGTAATGCCTGTGAATATGACACGCGTTCCTGTTTCTAGAACATACATGTACATGATGAGCACATCTCCCCTACTCCACCATCACCGGTTCTTGCTCTTACTTGGAACTATTATACGTGGTTGCAATTTCCGTATGATGTCTAGTTTGTATTGCTTCTGATTATGTTGAATTGCATCTGCGTAGCTTACAACTTATACCTGCAACGATTACTTACCCATAAGACACGCTATCGTGCGTGTGAATATGAAACGCTGTCTTTTCTTGTATATATTCCATCCTCCTATCCTGCGCTTGCCTTTCATCAAAGTAGTGTTCGTCTGTTTCATGCATCAACCAGTTATGCAGAGCTAATTTTATTCATCTTCTTGTGGTTTTGACTTCATAAGGCAATATCAGAAAATAGGAAGGAAAAGAGTAAGTTAGGGGATGTTGGTGGTCCTCCGCACCGGCGCAAACAGAGACTCTCTAGATTTGCCACTGCTACTGCTAATGAAGTTGAAGTCCCAAGTCTACATGATGAGTTCATCTCCCGTACTCCACCATCGCAGGTGCTTGCTCTAAGTTGATAGTGTGATAATTGGTTTCATGTTGCATATGTTGTCTAGCCTGTATTTCTTCTATTTTGATTAAATTGCACCTGCTGAGTTTATACGTTATACATGTGCATATGACATGGCTTTCTGTGTCTAGAATACACTGCATCTATCTATAATACCATGTTCTTACATCAAAGTACCGCTGTTGTGTATCCCGCATCAGTCACTCATGATTGGACGCTTTTAACATGGCAGTTTGATAGTGGTTGCATCTTGCATTGATTTCTACGTTGTACTGCTTCTAATTTTTTAAATTGCCACTTATGACAAGACACTTTTAACTTGGCAGAGTAATATTGGTTTAATCTTTCATATGGTGTCTAGCTTGCATTACTTCTATTTTCTTGAAAATCCTTCTGCTTAGTTTGCACATCGTAGCTATGAATATGTCATGCCGTCCTATTTTTCTTACATATTCCATCCTCATACGGTTGTCTTACATCAAAGTATTGCTTGTCTGTATCATGCATCAATGAGTTCTGAAGAGTGATTTTATTCTTTGTGTTGTGGGTACAGCTTGACATGGCAAAGTCAAAAAAGAGCAAGGAAAATAATATAGTAGGGAGTGCTGTTACTCGTCCGGTGAAACAGAAAAGGTTCTGCCATTGAGATTCTGCTGGTACTTATAGTGCAGTAGAAGGTCCAAGTCCACCGGCTAAATCTACAAACAAAGTATCACCTGCTCCACCAGCTGCAGCATCCGCTTCAACTGCACCAGCATCTCAACCAGTTACTCGTTCGTTTGCTCCGGAACTGGCCAGTTCCCAAGCTGCCTTCACACCTAACACTACTTCTGAAGCACTGCTGACACAACATGACTTGGCAAGATCAGATGAACCTCATGAGCATTAACACCAAGACAGTACCTGACCGAGTCAAGTTGCAGTTGCATGCTCCTTTATATGTACTCTCACAGTTTGATGTACACTAACACTTTCCATATTCGTTGTTGAACTAGTACCACGGCGCAAGCCGAAACAGACATCAGGGATAATGCTTGACAGATTAACAAAATCTAAAGGAGGAAGAATGGAGATCCATTTTGAGGCAGGTTTAAAAAGGCCACGTGATGCTACAAAGTCAGCCAAGTTAGTATCAGAGGCAGCCGTTGCCGTTAGGTGTCATGCACGTATCCTCCCAACGTGGATCCAGTACAGGAATGAGAAAGACAATACCCAGTTTAACACCTTCCTTGACCATTTATCCATAAGTAATGTTATTCATCGCAATTAGTAATATTGTCTTGCTTTGTCCCATACTTTCTAGCTTCCTCCTAATAAGACTCACATTCTTTTTTCAACAGATGAGGTTCAAGTTGGATCTGAAAGATGATGCAACTAGACAAGCATGCACTCATGTTTTTCAGTCTGCTCTGCGACAGTATCGGTACCACCTTAGAAAATCTCACTTTGAAGGCAAGGCTAACAATGAAATTGCCCAAACATCTCCAGTGGAATATATTACCGATGAAGACTGGACAGCCCTCGTTAAACACTGGTCTAATCCAAAGTATTAGGTAGGCTATATGTATTTGATCAGATCACATATTGAACTTGTATTTATGTATGTGCCTTACAAGTGTATCTTCTTCTAGGCTAACTATTTCAAGAACAAAACCAATCGTTCTAAAGTGAAATTCCAACAGACCACAGGATCTCGTAGCTATATTGCACACTGCGAGGCTCTTGTAAATAGCTGCTACTTCCTTCTTCTTTTTGTGCCATATTATCGTATCTATATTGACTTGTTCCAAATATAGATGAAATCCCGTGAGGACCAAAAAGAACCTGAACCGAATGCAGTGCAAATCTTCAAGGATTGCCACACCAGCAAGATGAAGGGCATGAACACACCAGTTCAAGCCGTTGTTGTACGTCCTTACTCCTGCTGCCTTGAACTGATTGGTACTGTGATGTGTTCATTTAACTACTTGGTTTGCAGCCAATGTCAGTTACTCTGTTCACTTTTATTCACAGTTGTCTTAACATATCATTTCACCTTACGTGGTTTAAAAGAGATGAAGGATATTCTTTTGGTCTTGATCTGTAATCTAGTTGTTATGTTCACGTGCGCACACAATGATAAAATAGCCTGTTTGTTTTATATCTGTTTGCCCATGATATGAATGATGTCATACTATGTTCATCCTACTTTAAACCATGTCTCTTTATCCTTAGATGTCAACAAATGTGAGGAAATAGACAATACAGTAGGCATGCTACATGGACATATGTTCCGAAAGTGATTTTATTATGTAGTTGACACTACAATACATGCTAATGTATTACAGTAGTTCACCAAAATAAGTTATGTATAAATGTTTAACCTACTTTGTTTGTTTTTGTCTCATTAGTAACTTATATGGTACACTAATCTACAAGTTCAAACTTTCAGGAAGCTATGGAACAAATGATTGAACAGCCACAACCACCTGAAGGTGACGAGGCTAGTACAGGCACAATGTCGCCTCTTGCTGCAGTGCGTCAGTATCTCTCCACTAACAGTGCAAAAAGCACCTTCCTGCGTAATTCTGGGTTGGTTGTCAAGGCAACCTCGTCCAAATTGCCTACTGAACAAAATCTTCCGGCTAGACAGAGTGATATATCTGTGCTCCAGACACAAGTCCAATCCCTAATGGACGTTGTTTCAGAAACAAGAATAGTGGTTGAGAAATGTCGTCAAGATATGAATGGTTTTGAAACCAAACTATCAGACATTCGCTTCGTTGTTCAAGAGCAATGGCGGAAAAAAGGTGGAGATCGTGCTGCTCCATCGGATTCTACAGCCTGAAACATTAGCACCGAGGTCAAATGATTTGTGCTTCTATACATCTGATGGTGCTTTTATCTGGAAGGACTGTAAACTTTATGCCAACATACCTTTTGTTGTATGGTTGGAATTTATTTTGTTGTGATACAACATTTATGATGCTGCCTCAGGCTGCAGTAATTACGACACTATTTTTGTATAGTGTAGGTTTATCTTAGTAATGTAATCGTCCGAAAGCTTCGTAGGAGCCCAACAAGCCAACATTCGTCGGGCCCATTCCAATTGGGCTAAAAACGATTACGGGCCGAAATTGGCATGTAGCCCACTAAAAATATCTGGGCCTAAATCAGCATAAGCTTTCATATTTTTCTGGTAGGCCTGTGCCCATAGTGGGCCTTTAACAGGCCTAAACATAATCTGGGCCCTCAAGTAAAAATAGGCCGTTTACAGGTGTAAATATCTCGAGCCCATAAAATACATGGGCCTTTAATAGACCGAAAGTGAGATTGGGCCCTGATTGCCAAATAACCCACTGGACTTTAACAGGCTGAAATTAGGATGGGCCGTAAATGCGCCGACCTAATACACGGGCCTTTAACAGGCCGGAACTTCGGTCGGGCTAGATTATCGTCATTTCTATATGGGCTGTTAATGGACCCGATATGACGTTGGGCCACATATGGCCCATGGTTTACGTCCAGCTTTAACAGGCCAAAAATGACAATAGGCCGAAAGTGGCCCAACTATAGTGGGCCTCTAACAGGCCGAATGTCAGACATGGCCGAATATGACCCAAATCCTTCTTGGTCGTTTATGGGCCGAAAGTTTTGATGGCCTGTAAATGGGCCCAAATGAAGCCGGACCTTTAACAGGCCGGAAATACACCGGGCCGTAATTCGGCCCAATTACTTAGCGGACTGTTAACGGGCCAGAAGTGACCATGGGCCGCGTTGATGACAAGTTTAGGACAGGTCGTTGACGCGTGACACCCAAAAATTTTGACCTTGTTTTATTAATTAAAATTTTGCCAGGAAATTAAACCTTTTATTTTCCGGGCTCCCTTTTGATTTTTGAACCATTTTTCTCCCTTGTCATTATGGAGTTTTTCCCCCAAAGAAGAAAACTTTTCAGATATGTTGTTGGACTTGTTTAACCCCTCAAGAAAAACTCTTCTTTTTATTAATAGAACTAATTACATAATTAATTTGCTTGACCTTTATTTCTTGAAAAAAAATTTCCATGGTTTTATGGCCATTTTTGAACTACAACCATTTGATAAATTCTTTCATAATTCCAACCAAAATTTGGAGATGTCATGTGATGTTTTTAAATCACTTTTGTGCAAAAATATCTTTTATTCATGAATTATTTTGAGCTCTACACCAAATTTTCCTCTTTGGTCCAGAGTGCAATTTTGCACTACAACTCATTTAAATATTTCTTTCTAGCCTCCACCAAAATTATGGGATGTTAGTAGTATTATATGATTCAACTTTATGCAATAACCTAGTCGTGTTCTTTGAAAATTTTGAGTGAATCAACCTCCTTTCCATTCTGGCCCAATCTTGTGATTTCTACTGCAACCCTATTTATTCTTGCTCCAGTGACTTTGTACTTTCTTCTATTTATAGTCCTCCCTACAAAACTCTTAAGTCCAGGAGAGTGGACCCATTGGATGATGCTAAGTGCTTGCAAGCATGCCCTCTCCTTTCTGTCCGGAATTGTAGTTTTGCAAAACTTGCACTAACAAGTTTCTGCTTTTGACAAACTAACTTCACCACCTCCTTATGCATCTAATGAGACCACCATCTGGAGATTTTGTCCACTCCAAGAAATGCCTAAGTGCCCTTGGCATTTTGTCAAACACCTTATGGGCATGATCAGCTTTGACATGCATTTTGACATTGCACTGTGAACTTGCACCTCTGATCAAACTAGCATGTCCACTAGCATCCCAACTACCCCTAGACTAGAACTGCTAATCCCCAGCTCCAACCAAGCCACCTAGCAGGCCACGACATTTCGCCGAATAGATGGTGGGCGTGCACTGGGCGTGCACTGGGCATGTCCACTAGCACTGCAGCCGCGCACATGAGCCGCCGTGTCGCGCCCCTGTTTTGGCCCACACTGCAGAACCACGCCACACGCTCCCCTTCTCGCCACAACACGCCAGCCCGCCCTGGCGCCCTACAGCGCCACCGCCATAGCCCTCTTGGCGGCACGCCGGCGTCCGCATTACGCCTCTGCCACGGTCGGCGCTGCCCGAGCCACCCCGGCTCGCCACCTGCCCCCTGGAGCTTCGCGAGCTTATCCCCTCGCTCGTCTGCAAGCGCTCGTCGCCGCCACGTCGCCCTAGCTATAGAGAGGCGGTTCGCAGGTGAACTTATCCACGGCCGCCGCGGAACCGCCTTGCCTCGCCTATAAAAGGAAGCCCGAGCTCGTCCCCGCACTCATGCAACCTCAGTGCACTTCCCCAGTTTCCCCCATGGCAGCCAATCGACCCGAGGAGGTCGTCTTCTTCCTCTCCGGCAACTCCAGCCGCCGCCACTGCCCCGGCCATTCCAGCACCACCAAGGCCTCCCCCTCTCCATTCTCTTCACCAGGAGCCCCTTCTCCCTCTCGTGAGTCCATCCCCCTACACGATTTTGGTCAGGAACCACCGTAGCCCCAAGCTCACTTCGCCCGACGACCACCGTCCGCTGCGGAGCTCGCCGCCGGCAGCTCCGTCCACCCCAGAGACCAAAGTGACCACCGAAGTGACCGCCTCGGCCCCCTGAACCCGCGGGTGACCTCTGTTTCCCGAACGGTGCCGTCGTTCGTCGGCGAGCGTCGCCGGAGTTCCGCCCTGCTCGGGCAGAGAGAAAGGAGGGGTGGGAAGACCAGTCAAACCTGACCAGTGGGCCAGGCGGGCCCACTGTCAGTGACTCCCCGCGCGATCCATGCTGGATAAGTGGAGGCGTAAAACCCGTAGTACGTTTTCTCTGCCCGAAAGCGTAATCTCTTTTGAACCGTTTTCTTTTTCTGATTTTATTTAAAAATAGATTTTGACCAGAACTTTGACTGGTTATATCTTTTTAAGTATAACTCCAAATGAGTTGATTCTTTTTCCTACATCTCTCAAATTCTGTCTAGTTTATTTTAAGATTTATTTGAAAATTTTCCAAACAACTTTTTTGTACTGTTTTTGAAATATGTGTTATTTGCATATTTTTGAAAATAGGATTTTTGGAAGAGAAGGAAGCTTTCAAAAGATTTGGAGTGCACCCTGCCTTTCCACACCATGAAGGCAAGCATTCTGAACCCCGGAATAATATTTTTAGTGTGTTAGTTGACACGTTTATAACACCACCTTATTCCGGAGTATTTTTATTTCATGTGATATGATCATTTGCATGGATGCATTTTTGTGATTTCCTTGCTGTTGGAAATGAACATACTTGTGATGGTAATCATCCTCATGTGCCTTGCATGCATGCCGGAAAGGAATCCGGGAAAGCCTCTGCCTTGGGTAGGCGTGAGCTTGTCGCCGGTCTCCGTCGGGACGGTTGTATCCGGTATGGCATGGTAAGGTATAATGAGTGTTGATTTGTTGGTTGAAATAATTTTGTTACACATGTCATGCAGGAAACTTATAAACTTCCTGAGTCGACCACAGATCAAGTCTTGTTCCAGTAACCCCCATACTTGCCTTGTACTACCACTTGTCCCTGCCGTAGGTAGGGTATGGTTCAGTAAGTTGTTAACCCTTGTCTTGGGACACACCGTACAGAGAGGCCATGGTGGAAGATACCGGCTGCATCCGATAGGCATGCCACCTGGTCCGGGGGCATGGGTGTATCCGGTTGGGACCGAGAGGGGGGCACCCCTTAGAGCGCGCGATAGAAATTTGATCCCATGCTACGCGAGGTTGTAGCCTCCCCACTAGGAGTTTTGCTTAACAGGTGTCATGGGTGATTCCAGACACGAGTGAAAGTTGGTGTGTGCAAGTCAGGTGTGTTTTCAATTAAAAGACCGTAGACGGAATTAGTCCCGATGGACTAAAGGAATCCGTTACTCGTGGGTAAAGAGTACACCCTCTGCAGAGATTAAACCTATTCGAATAGCCGTGTCCATGGTTAAGGACTATAGTCTGGGATGGGTCAAGTGTTGGTCTTAGTGTCGGTCTTCGGAGGAGAAACTACTAAACCCGAATATTGATTATGACTTGTGATATATGATGGTTATGGTTATTATCATTGTTGACTAACCGTTTGCATTGTTTGAAATAAGGAATATCCCTAGGACGGTACCACCTCCTGGATATTCACTATGATTATGTTTTCATATAAGCCCCTCATGTGGCGTCGCTTAGACGCCCGACTGTGGCATGCTTGTTATTTCATTTACTGTATAAGCCCTTTCTGTGGTGTCGCTTAGACGCCCGACTGTGGCATGCTTGTTATTTTATTTACCTTACAAGCCCTTTCTGTGGTGTCGCTTAGATGCCCGACTGTGGCATGCTTGTTATTTATTTACCTTATAAGCCCTTTATGTGGCGTCTCTCAGACGCCCGACTGTGGCATGCTTGTTATTTTATTTACTTTATAAGCCCTTTATGTGGTGTCGCTAAGACACCCGACCGTGGCATGCTCACTTTTACTATCCTTTCGAGACGTCGCTTCAGACATCCGATCGGTGCATTTTATTACTATTCTGTCATTACATATTCCGGTTGCATATAAATAACCTGCTTGCATGCATCAAGATTTTTATTTTCATGACTGATTAAGTGAGCACATAATACTTTCAAAGCATGATTATCAGTGGCTATATTATACCTGTGTTCTTAATGTTTGCGAGTACATTCAAAGTACTCACTGGCTTGTCCCTGGCTATTGTCTTGGCCAGATTGTTTGCTTGGAGAGGAGCGTTGCGATGACAGCCCCGGAAACTAAGCAATGGTGATAGCAGCCTCGCGAAGATAGGAGTTAACCTGGTCAACTGCTCCTGTGGGAAATGGAGTCCCATAGACCGTGGTGAACCGCAAATCGCTTCCGCCATCAACTACTAGAAACCAATTGTTGTACTGACAGACCCGAATGGTCTTGTACTACATATTTTGTACTTGTGCTTGGAATTTCTGTAACAAGTTGGTGCCTCATCAGCTAACAGTAATCCTGGGGCTGGTGAGCACAACGGCCGCTTTATGGAAATTTATACCCGGAAAACCGATCGCGACAAACTTGGTATCAGAGCCAGGATGACCATTGGCTAATCCTATCTTAGCCGGGTCGAAAAACCTAGGTAAACCAACCCACCGAGCCATAACCAAACCCCTGCCAAGCTTCCCTTGCAAGATAGCCACACAGCGACCCGACACCTTTTGGCAGTCGGTGCCCAACCTATCAACCCAACTTGTCGCTCATGCACCAGTGACCGAATCCTGAATAGTCTTTCTCGCAAGCGTGCGAAGGAAGACTCCATTCCCTTTCCTATAAAAGGGCACGCTAGCCTCAACCCAACACAGCACAGCCTCTACCCAAACCGAGCTAAAATGCCAGGACCCATCGTCAACAATGAGACCACAGCAACCAACCTTGGAGGCTTTGTGACCATACTCGCAAACCTCACCCGTCGTGCCTATGCGTTAGAAGAGCCCTCAGAATATGTTGTGTACCAAGGGTCCATGAGCGATGAGAGCCGTCAATTCTGGGCCACTGTGCACATCTATGGTAGGGGTCTAGCACCCGAGCGCCCCTGCAGGTTCACTGGAAGGACGACTTCCTTTGAGCCACAAGCCATCCAACTAGCTGCTCGAGAAGCTATAGTTCATCTCCGGCACTTGTCGCCCAGAGTTAACTGTCGCTCGTTCCACTACTACCCCAGACGTGAAGGTTACGGTAGACCAACCCTAGTTGCCAACGGAGATCACGAGACACATCCTGCATTATTGCACCTAGTGCGCTATGTAGGTGCACTAGAGGAACTGTTCGATCAAATCACCATTGATCTGATCGCAGCTCGTGGAGAGCTGGTTCGTCGAGCCCCGGCGAGAGAAGAGGACGAGCCCAATGCCGACAACCTAGTCATGCTGTTTGGACAACCAATCGAGTCCCTGAGATCAGCCCCAGCCACCAACCAATGTGCTTTGATGACCCCAGAAGCACTTCATCGCCTTTTGGGAACACACTCCAACGGGGTTGTGGCCAACAACCCCCGAAATGGTCATCATCGCTACCCCGAACCAGCAGCCCCTCAACCCACTCCAGCTGATTCAAATGGAGAGAACCGTGGAGAAGCCTCGACATCCACAAGGCACGCTCGCTTGGATGTAAACAAGGTAGACTAAGTCACTCGAGTAGTGTCGAGTCCCAGTGTATCCTCGCTTTGTAATCGTGTGACCTTATAAATGAACGCCGCCCGTCGTTGTGCCCCTGTAGCCTTGCATGGACATGCCAGCATTTCTATCCCAGGCACAGTTACCAAAAACCTCCCCGACAACCCCCACAGTAATACGTCACTTTAGTGAAATATGTGTATCTGTGACTTGACTCCGACCCTTGGAGCAGAGCTGACAATTTCTTTACCATTCACCATGGTAAAAATGACCTAGCTCCAGTGCTATAAAAGGCCACCGCATGACCTTGCCAAAGCACCCCTCACCTTGTGCACCATCCTCACAACCATTACTTGCCATGCCGAGCCCCAACATTTATCTGAGAACCCCAGATGCAACCCCGGGTAGTTTTGTTAAGATATTGTGGGACTTTACCTGCAGTACCATGGGCGCTACCCAGCCACCCCAGTACGAGCTGTTCAAATCGAGAATCACCCTTTCCACCTCGAGATATTGGGCAGCAGTACACATCCCTCCCGTAAACTCAAACCAAGACCCAACGGAGGTCTCCTTCATGGGGAAATCTATGCCGACCCCGCAAATGGTTGTCGAAGCTCCTGCATACGAAGCGCTTGCTCGCCTTCGATTCGCGGTACCCTATGCCAGCGAACAGGGGTATTATTACTTTTCGACCCGTGCAACACCCGATGGAGTAACATCTTTTCCCGATGGACGAATTGAGAGAGACCCAGTCCTAGCCAACCTGGTCCAGTACGTCATCACTCAAGAATGTTTAACCCAATGTGTGATGGGTTATCTCAAGAGCCTCGCGGATTTAAATCCTCAAATCGCCATCGACAGATCACTAAGGCCCGACCAAGAGAAACGCATTCATCGACTGGTCAATCCACTTTCCCCGATAGAAGAGGAGTGTATCCCAGTACCACAGACGTTTTCTCGGGACCCCGTCCAGTTACCGTTTCCATCCTAGACGTCGCTGCTGTGTTCATTATTGCAACAGTTACCCATGTGTTATAACTTATGCATGGTATCCTGAGCTTGCGCGACGAATAAATTATTTGGCTTCTACTAATGTGTGTAGTTTTGTTGTGGTTTATGCTCCTTTAACTTAACTGTTTTCTCTCGCGAAAAATCCCGGAGTAAGATTACTTTTCCTGGAGCGACTGCATCGTACACCTTTTCACGACGTGGATTATTTAGTTTCACACAGCACCACGGCAGCAGACTCACAACCGCTCGAGCACATACCCGGCTTGCAAAAACGCGTAACCGTGGAGTATTTGTTTTTCAAAACAACCCTTAGCAAATCTCGAGGACGAGATTTTTCTTAAGGGGGGTAGTGTTGTGACACCCAAAATTTTTGACCTTGTTTTATTAATTAAAATTTTGCCAGGAAATTAAAACTTTTATTTTCTGGGCTCCCTTTTGATTTTTGAACCATTTTTCTCCCTTGTCATTATGGAGTTTTTCCCCCAAAGAAGAAAACTTTTTAGATATGTTGTTGGACTTGTTTAACCCCTCAAGAAAAACTCTTCTTTTATTAATAGAACTAATTACATAATTAATTTGCTTGACCTTTATTTCTTGAAAAATGGTTTTTCCATGGTTTTATGGCCATTTTTGAACTACAACCATTTGATAAATTCTTTCATAATTCCAACCAAAATTTGGAGATGCCATGTGATGTTTTTAAATCACTTTTGTGCAAAAATATCTTTTATTCATGAATTATTTTGAGCTCTACACCAAATTTTCCTCTCTGCTCCAGAGTGCAATTTTGCACTATAACTCATTTAAATATTTCTTTCTAGCCTCCACCAAAATTATGGGATGTTAGTAGTAGCATATGATTCAACTTTATGCAATAACCTAGTGGTGTTCTTTGAAAATTTTGAGTGAATCAACCTCCTTTCCATTCTGGCCCAATCTTGTGATTTCTACTACAACCCTATTTATTCTTGCTCCAGTGACTTTGTGCTTTCTTCTATTTATAGTCCTCCCTACAAAACTCTTAAGTCCAGGAGAGTGGACCCATTGGATGATGCTAAGTGCTTGCAAGCATGCCCTCTCCTTTCTGTCCAGAATTGTAGTTTTGCAAAACTTGCACTAACAAGTTTCTGCTTTTGACAAACTAACTTCACCACCTCCTTATGCATCTAATGAGACCACCATCTGGAGATTTTGGCCACTCCAAGAAATGCCTAAGTGCCCTTGGCATTTTGTCAAACACCTTATGGGCATGATCAGCTTTCATATGCATTTTGACATTGCACTGTGAACTTGCACCTCTGATCAAACTAGCATGTCCACTAGCATCCAACCTACCCCTAGACTAGAACTGCTAATCCCCAGCTCCAACCAAGCCACCTAGCAGGCCACGACATTTCGCCGAACATATGGTGGGCATGCACTGGGCACGCCCAGAGCGCGCCAACTGCAGCCGCGCACACGAGCCGCCGCGTCGCGCCCCTGTTTTGGCCCACACTGCAGAACCACGCCACGTGCTCCCCTTCTCGCCACAACACGCCAGCCCGCCCTGGCGCCCTACAGCGCCACCGCCAGAGCCCTCTTGGTGGCACGCCGGTGTCCGCATTACGCCTCTGCCACGGTCGGCGCCGCCCGAGCCACCCCGGCTCGCCACCTGCCCCCTGGAGCTTCGCGAGCTTATCCCCTCGCTCGTCTACAAGCGCTCGTCGCCGCCACGTCGCCCTAGCTATAGAGAGGCGGTTCGCCGGTGAACTTATCCACGGCCGCCGCGGAACCGCCTTGCCTCGCCTATAAAAGGAAGCCCGAGCTCGTCCCCGCACTCATGCAACCTCAGTGCACTTCCCCAGTTTCCCCCATGGCAGCCAATCGACCCGAGGAGGTCGTCTTCTTCCTCTCCGGCAACTCCAGCCGCCGCCACTGCCCCGGCCATTCCGGCACCACCAACGCCTCCCCCTCTCCATTCTCTTCACCAGGAGCCCCTTCTCCCTCTCGTGAGTCCATCCCCCTACACGATTTTGGTCAGGAACCACCGTAGCCCCAAGCTCACTTCGCCCGACGACCACCGTCCGCTGCGGAGCTCGCCGCCGGCAGCTCCGTCCACCCCAGAGACCAAAGCGACCACCGGAGTGACTGCCTCGGCCCCCTGAACCCGCGGGTGACCTCTGTTTCCCAAACGGTGCCGTCGTTCGCCGGCGAGCGTCGCCGGAGTTCCGCCCTGCTCGGGCAGAGAGAAAGGAGGGGAGGGAAGACCAGTCAAACCTGACCAGTGGGCCAGGCGGGCCCACTGTCAGTGACTCCCCGCGCGATCCATGCTGGATAAGTGGAGGCGTAAAACCCGTAGTACGTTTTCTCTGCCCGAAAGCGTAATCTCTTTTGAACCGTTTTCTTTTTCTGATTTTATTTAAAAATAGATTTTGACCAGAACTTTGACTGGTTATATCTTTTTAAGTATAACTCCAAATGAGTTGATTCTTTTTCCTACATCTCTCAAATTATGTCTAGTTTATTTTAAGATTTATTTGAAAATTTTCCAAACAACTTTTTCGTACTGTTTTTGAAATATGTGTTATTTGCATATTTTTGAAAATAGGATTTTTGGAAGAGAAGGAAGCTTTCAAAAGATTTGGAGTGCACCCTGCCTTTCCACACCATGAAGGCAAGCATTCTGAACCCCGGAATAATATTTTTAGTGTGTTAGTTGACACGTTTATAACACCACCTTATTCCGGAGTATTGTTATTTCATGTGATATGATCATTTGCATGGATGCATTTTTGTGATTTCCTTGCTGTTGGAAATGAATATACTTGTGATGGTAATCATCCTCATGTGCCTTGCATGCATGCCGGAAAGGAATCCGGGAA
This sequence comes from Aegilops umbellulata, assembly GCA_032464435.1. Lineage (NCBI taxonomy): Eukaryota > Viridiplantae > Streptophyta > Magnoliopsida > Poales > Poaceae > Aegilops > Aegilops umbellulata. The sequence goes on along the minus strand of CP136054.1, from coordinate 270,821,185 downwards.
AGCCTCTGCCTTGGGTAGGCGTGAGCTTGTCGCCGGTCTCCGTCGGGACGGTTGTATCCGGTATGGCATGGTAAGGTATAATGAGTGTTGATTTGTTGGTTGAAATAATTTTGTTACACATGTCATGCAGGAAACTTATAAACTTCCTGAGTCGACCACAGGTCGAGTCTTGTTCCAGTAACCCCCATACTTGCCTTGTACTACCACTTGTCCCTGCCGTAGGTAGGGTATGGTTCAGTAAGTTGTTAACCCTTGTCTTGGCACACACCGTACAGAGAGGCCATGGTGGAAGATACCGGCAGCATCCGATAGGCATGCCACCTGGTCCGGGGGTATGGGTGTATCCGGTTGGGACCGAGAGGGGGGCACCCCTTAGAGCGCGCGATAGAAATTTGATCCCATGCTACGCGAGGTTGTAGCCTCCCCACTAGGAGTTTTGCTTAACAGGTGTCATGGGCGATTCAAGACATGAGTGAAAGCTGGTGTGTGCAAGTCAGGTGTGTTTTCAATTAAAAGACCGTAGACGGAATTAGTCCCGATGGACTAAAGGAATCCGTTACTCGTGGGTAAAGAGTACACCCTCTGCAGAGATTAAACCTATTCGAATAGCCGTGTCCATGGTTAAGGACTACAGTCTGGGATGGGTCAAGTGTTGGTCTTAGTGTCGGTCTTCGGAGGAGAAACTACTAAACCCGAATATTGATTATGACTTGTGATATATGATGGTTATGGTTATTATCATTGTGGACTAACCGTTTGCATTGTTTGAAATAAGGAATATCCCTGGGACGGTACCACCTCCTGGATATTCACTATGATTATGTTTTCGTATAAGCCCCTCATGTGGCGTCGCTTAGACGCCCGACTGTGGCATGCTTGTTATTTCATTTACTGTATAAGCCCTTTCTGTGGTGTCGCTTAGACGCCCGACTGTGGCATGCTTGTTATTTTATTTACCTTACAAGCCCTTTCTGTGGTGTCGCTTAGACGCCCGACTGTGGCATGCTTGTTATTTATTTACCTTATAAGCCCTTTATGTGGCGTCTCTCAGACGCCCGACTGTGGCATGCTTGTTATTTTATTTACTTTATAAGCCCTTTATGTGGTGTCGCTAAGACGCCCGACCGTGGCATGCTCACTTTTACTATCCTTTCGAGACGTCGCTTCAGACATCCGATCGGTGCATTTTATTACTATTCTGTCATTACATATTCCAGTTGCATATAAATAACCTGCTTGCATGCATCAAGATTTTTATTTTCATGACTGACGAAGTGAGCACATAATACTTTCAAAGCATGATTATCAGTGGCTATATTATACCTGTGTTCTTAATGTTTGCGAGTACATTCAAAGTACTCACTGGCTTGTCCCTGGCTATTGTCTTGGCCAGATTGTTTGCTTGGAGAGGAGCGTTGCGATGAAAGCCCTGGAAACTAAGCAACGGTGATAGCAGCCTCGCGAAGATAGGAGTTAACCTGGTCAGCTGCTCCTGTGGGAAATGGAGTCCCATAGACCATGGTGAACCGCAAATCGCTTCCGCCATCAACTACTAGAAACCAATTGTTGTACTCACAGACCCGAATGGTCTTGTACTACATATTTTGTACTTGTGCTTGGAATTTCTGTAACAAGTTGGTGCCTCATCAGCTAACAGTAATCCTGGGGCTGGTGAGCACAACGGCCGCTTTCTGGAAATTTATACCCGGAAAACCGGTCGCGACATGACGGGCCGATTTGACAGAGAATGTTGGGCCTTTAGCTGGGCCAGCCCATTATGGTCCGCAAAATCTTGTGGGCCTTTAGCTGGCCCGGCCCATTATGGTCCGCAAAATCTTGTGGGCCTTTAGCTGGGCCGGCCCATTATGGTCTGCAAAATCGTGTGGGCCTTTAGCTGGGCCGGCCCATTATGGTCCGCTAAATTTTGTGGGCCTTTAGCTGGGCCGGCCCATTATGGTCCGCTAAATCTTATGGGCCTTCGGTTGGGTCGGCCAATTTAATCTTTGTGGGCCACTTTTGGGCCGGTCCACGTGTCAACATATCATAGGCCCATCTCGCCCATTGGATCCATCATCCAATGAGAATTTTACACGTGGAAAATCGACATTGGTCGTGGCTGTTAATGGGTTATCGCTCCAAAATCCGACCCGATAGCTTAACGGCGTTCCGTTACCGTGGATGCCACGTGTCGGTCACCCTTGACGAAAGCACTTCTGTGACGCGCGATTTATCGTCATGGAAGTGGACACTTCCGTGATGATAATTTTGGCAATGTCATGGAACACTTCTACGACAGCACAGGTATGACTATCTTGATTCTGTCATAAATTTGTCATGGATGTACATGCATGACAGAAAACACGACCTACTGTGACAAACACGTATCATCACGGAAGTGTATTTTTTTGTCGTGATAGTCCAACAGTCTGGCCAAAGAATATAGTCCGGCTGTCCGAGGACCCCCTAATCCAGGACTACTTCAGTAGCCCCTGAACCAGGCTTCAATGACGATGAGTCCGGCGCGCAGATTGTCTTCGGCATTGCAAGGCGGGTTCTTCTCCAAATCCTGAGTATGTGTCGAGTAGTCTCCGGCTTCCCATGAATGTTGCACTCCTCGGCTTCTGCGCCTAATAATGGCTATCTTCCATGTGTCGAGCGAATGTGAGAAGTAGGGGCATTTTTACATTTGCCACCCTAACCATGTGAGTAAATCATCTATTTAAAGAGTTGGGGATCCTCATATCCAGATCACACCATCCTCCCACAACGAGTATCCATCGAAGCGCGCCCGGAAAAGTCCATCCCATCATGGCCGGCCATCGCAGCTCCTCCTCTCACTCCCGTAGCACTAAGCTAGGCAATTGGGAGAAGTGTTCTGTCCCCCAGAGCCAATTAGTAGAGTTACAGACCCTGGGGTTTCCCCCTCCTGCGTATATGGTCCCCGTCCGAGCCGGACTAGCCACTTACAATGGCGGGGAGCAAGCGGAGAGCTTTCCCAACCCATCCATGGGGGAGCGGGTATGCCTTGTCCCTTACTTATTAAGGGGACTCGGATTTCCAATCCATCCGTTCCTCCACGGGCTCGTGGAGTTCTACGGCCTCCAGCTGCATAACTATACTCCCGCCTCCATATTACACATCGCTGGCTACGTCACCCTTTGCGAGCTGTTTCTGGGCTGCGAAGCTCATTTCAAGCTATGGAAGAGGCTATTCTGCCTCGTACCCCGTACACAGGAGGGGTCAATATATCAAGTGGGCGGAGCCGAAATATGTCGCATCGCCGGGACCGGATACCTGTCCGGTACTCCGAAGAAGACATCCGAAGACTGGCCTTCGGAGTGGTTTTATATGGAGGACGTCCCCCTTCCAGACCCTATTCGGATGGGCCTTCCTGAGTTTAATAACACCCCTTTGAAGAAACGCCGTAGCTGGCGCCCTCGGAGCCCCCAGGAGGAAGATAACAAAGAGTTCCTTTACCTGATGGGCCAGATAAAAACGCTGGCCAAATCAGGACTGACAATAATCGAGGTTATGTCGATATGTATAATGCGGGGGGTGCAGCCACTTCAATATCGGGGACAACCCATGTGGCACTTCAATGGAGAAGATGATGCCACCCGCTGCGGCCGTAAAGGTCCGGACTCCGCCGCTGCTCTACCAAAAATACTGTCCGATTTATATAAAGGAGACGAAGAGGAGTTCATCTGCATTAAGCCACGGGATGGACTCTCCATGTACAACCCCCCAAACTAGGTGAGCTGCTACTTTTTACTCCAGACCTTCCCGCATTCTTCGTCATAAATATTTACCTTGCTATTTCATAGCAGGAACTGCGAAAAGCTGTGAGGTAGGTCCATAGCCAGTCTCCATAGCCAGAGGACCCTGACCGGGCCCTCGAACCTGGACTCGAAGAAGATCTGGACTAGGTGAGCTTATCGACAGGACGTTCTATCAGTTAAGCTGCGATGGTGACTTGGTGGCCATTATAGCCGATTATCTTGGACTGCTTCCTGCATCGCATGTAAGTAAAATTGGAGTCCCAACTTCCGAGAAGGATCCCTTTTTTGCACTTCACCCACCGCACACATATGGTGTCTTACAGGGGAGGCCCTCGGGATGCCATGCCGAACCCGCAGTGACTCACCGAGAAGGGGCACTGAAGCAGGGTAGGCTTAAAAGGAAGGCAGTTAGGACTGAGACGTCGTCGCAGAGGTATGAAAAAGAAGCTTGCTCAGTGGTTGTCGTCTTTAAAATATAATAACGTCCGTGGTTCCTGACAGTAAAAATGCTCGCCGGACTGTATCCGGAGAGCCTACCGGCCATGCCTCCACCAGCCGGGCTCCCGAGCCAGACTTAGAGGAAGATGCTAACGTGGGGACAATGCCGGATGTTCCTCCTACAGAGGATGCGGATAGGCTGTCCGCTATGAATTCCGAAGTGGAGAGTGCCATGAATCACAGGTGTCGCCGGGCCGTACTCCGTGACCCTGGTTTCTCTGAAGAGGTGTTCGATGCCTTCAACTCAAGAGATGCATACATCCGAGATGCTCAAAATGGTCTTACCAGAGCCACAGACCAGTATGTAAAGGATATACGGGTACGAAAATCTGATAATTATGTATATCAGTAGCCCCTGAGACTTGAAATAGTTGGCACAACTGATTTAAGGATCATTATTTGCGTAGGTTCTTACAGAGAAGAATACCCAGTTGTCTCAAGAGCTGGAGGAGTGCAAAGCCCAGCTACGGGCCGCAGTTTCCGCAATGAAGGAGTCCAAGAAGTCCCCATCTGGTAACACTTGTTCCTATCGAAAAGAATGACATATACCAGGTAGTATTCGGCATGCATGCAAATCTAACAATAGATTCTGTAGATGATCCCGGAGTGAATCCGGAGGTCGTGCGAGGAGATGAGCAACATGCTCAATGACAGCTAGATGCTGGCGAGCGCGTGCTTACGCGGGTTAGGCGGGAGAAAAGCGATCTCCAAGATGCCAATACCTGGCTGGGTGTTGAACTAAAAGATGTTCAGGCCCAGCTAGTTGACTTCGTAAAGGAGAATAAGGAGCTTCGACGCGGCATTTTTAGTAAGTGCTTGAACAAACTTTTATAGAGTTCGGCGAAGAAACCGGCTAATAGAGTTATATCTGTAGGTATGCTGACGGGTCGTCCCGGAGAGGAGATGCCTGGGTCTGCGAGTGATCTTCTGCCAGAGCTCTCAAAACTGCACGAACAAGTTCGCAGGTGATGCAGGGCATTGCCCAGGCCTTGTGGTCATCCGCCTTCCTGCCAGGAGGCATGGGGGAGCTCGTAGAGATGCTCAAGGGAGTGCGGCGACGCTTCCGATTATGGAAGATATCTGCCTGCCGACAAGGTGCAAGGGAAGCCTGGGCCATGGTGAATACTCGATATACCAACACTGACCTGAACCACATGGCCGAGGTCGGACCTGTGGGGTCTAGTGGGAAAGAGATCCCCGTCAGTTCGGTGTATGACTAGGTAAAATTAGCCGCAAAGTATTCCCAACAGGATTGTAGGCTCGACAGCCTGTGGGATGGTATAGAAGAAGAATTTAGTCAGTCTAAGTGACTGTGTACTTCAAGTGACATATATTGTCCCTAGCCGGTTTGTAAATCATTTGTCATGGCAGACCTTTTCACTTCAACCTCCGGACTCGACAGTCCGGAGTGTATCCGAATACCCACTCAGTTATGTAAAAACCAGGGTACGCGTGGACACCAGTCATAGGGGTCATAAGTGCTTGAACAAACAAGTACCCAACTAGCTATGTTATATTACATGGATAGTAAGAAACATCTTCCGGGGAGAATAGTTCTGTTAAGGGTTCCTTTCCCTGGGTACGCATGCATTAATGTGCATGTCCGAACTGCGAAAAGAGACGCATGATATAAACATCTGGGGGCATGTATTGTAATAAGTAAAAGTCATCTTTTGTTCACTGACCGAATATTCCCTTAAGAATGCTAGCTTTCGGCTTCACCCAGTCTGAGGTACACATCCGGCTGACCCGGCATTAACAATCGCAGAGGTGCTCCCCTTATGCCCTAGCCGAATTAACGGGAACGTAGGGATAAACACAAGAGTCAGGCTACCCAGCTTGGCCAAAACTTAAGTCATATCGATGCATATAATGGCGAAGAAAAGGTATATGTGGGAAAGTAACACATGTGCAGGGGGCATAGAGCCCGGAACATAATTATATTAAGCTTCTGTATAAGAAAACACCAGGTATAATGAGCACGCCTGGCGTGTCAAGATTGTGTAGTCAAGACACATTTTAACCTTTTAAGGCCGTGAAGAAAAAGGGAAGAAAGAAAGAAAGACAGATAGAGGATATATATATATATATATATATATATATATATATATATATATATATATATATATATATATATATATATATATATATATATATATATATATATATATATATAGGGACGAAGGTAAGGAGACAAACACAGAGTCCGGCACTAGGCGTAGAACCTTCGGAGTCTGGCCGCGTTCCATGGGTTTGAGTCGAGTCGATTGTCCGATGCATCCCGCAGATGGTACGCTCCACCGGTTAGAACTTTGTCAATAACGAAGGGACCTTCCCATGTGGGCTTGAGCTTGTCCTTTTTCTTATCTGGTAGGCATAGAATGAGTTCGCCAACGTTATAAGTTTTGGCCCGTACTTCTCTGCTTTGATACCGTCGAGCCTGTTGCTGATAGAATGCGGAGCAGGCTTTTGCCACATCACGCTCCTCCTCCAGGGCGTCTAAACTGTCCTGCTGATCAAGCTCGGCTTCTTTCTCTTCGTACATGCGCACTCGTGGTGAGTCATGAATGATGTCGCAGGGCAGTACCGCCTCTGCGTCGTACACCATAAAAACGGTGTGTATCCGGTAGTGTGATTCAGCGTGGTCCGTAACCCCCATAGTACGGAGTCGAGATCCTCAACCCAGTGCGTATCTGATTCCTTCAGGGATCACACTAATCTGGGTTTAATGCCGCTCATAATAAGACCATTTGCTCGCTCAACTTGACCATTTGTTTGGGGGTGATAGACGGAGGCATAATCGAGCTTAATGCCCATGTTGCCGGACCAAGTTTTTACCTTGCCGGCTGTAAAGTTCGAGCCGTTATCGGTGATGATGTTGTGGGGGACACCGTAATGGTGTACAACCCCGGATATAAAGTCTATCACTGGTCCGGACTCGGCCGTTTTAACTGGTTTGGCTTCTATCCATTTGGTGAATTTATCCGCCATGACCAATAGGTACTTTTTCTTATGGCTTCCTCCTTTAAGGGGTCCGACCATATCAAGCCCCCAGACCGGAAAGGGCCAAGTAATGGGGATTGTTCGGAGAGCGGTAGGTGGCATATGGCTTTGGTTTGCAAAAAGCTGGCAACCAACGCAATGTTGGACAAGGTCCTGTGCGTATGCTCGGGCCGTCGGCCAGTAGAAACATGTACACAAGGCCTTGCTTACAAGGGCCCGAGCTGCGGCGTGGTGGCCGCCGAGTCCAGCATGAATTTCTGCCAAAAGTTGCCATCCTTCCTCTTCGGAGATGCACCTTTGAAGTACTCTGGTAGCGCTTTTTCTATAAAGCTCTCCCTCGCGGACCTTGTAGGCTTTAAACCGCCGCAAAATGCAAGGTGCCTCGTTTGGGTCCTCAGGGAGTTCTTGCCTAGTTAGGTAAGCCAAGAAGGGTTCTGTCCACGGGGCGATGACAGCCATAATCACGTGGGCCGATGGTGTTATTTCGGTGGTGGTGCCTCCAATTACGTCAGAGTGTTCGGGATCTGGTGTTGTGGCTGGATCCGGACTATTGTTGTCGGTATCCCCTTCCCACACCACGTATGGCTTAAACAGCCTTTCCAAGAAGATATTAGGTGGGACAGGGTCGCGCTTAGCGCCGATGCGGGCGAGGACATCCGCCGCTTGATTGTTTTCTTGGACCACGTGATGGAATTCGAGCCCCTCGAACTGAGCTGACATTTTGAGGACGGCATTGCGGTAACCGCCATTTTTGGGTCCTTGGCGTCAAAGTCTCCATTTATTTGACATATTGCAAGGTTCGAATCCCCACGCACCTCTAGGCGTTGAATGCCCATGGAGACTGCCTATCGGTGTACTAGAGTAGGGGTACCCTAGTATCCCGAACTTGTGCACGGGCAGTCGCAGCGCCCCGCAGCAAGGCTTGCCGGGCGACCGCCAAGGTCCTCCGTGGTTCCTTTGGAGCCATTCAAGAACAAAATACCCAAGCCAAGGAGACAAGGCCCCGGCAAGAGGAGCTTGCCGGGAAGGCCACTCAAGGCACAAGACCCCGGAAAGAGGAGCTTGCCGGGAAGGCCAACCAAGGCATCTCAAGGAACTTGCCGCGACGCGCCACGCGTCCCGACAAGGCCCGGGGAGGGACAAGCTTCCGGACGCGACAAGACAACGACCGCGGCAAGGCGTTTGCCGCGGCAAGTGACCACTCTGTACCTGCGCTCCAGCACATCCACCAACGTGTCGCTCTAGGACCCTTCCAGGCGTACGTGGCGGGAGGCTGTGCAGCCAGAGGTACACTGTGGCAAGCGGCGCTGACAAGATCGCCATCGTGGCGAGCGGTGGCGTCCCTGACGGTCCCTTTTTGCACTGTTTGGGCGACACAGACAGGCATTCAATGCCCTTGTCCCCTGCCGTCAAGGTTAGGTATGATGCACTGTATAGGCAGCTGTACCAACCACATCACCTTTCCATTTTTACCCTTGTCTACGTTGCCACCTGTCGGTGACCCCTTGAGCATATAAAAGGAGGCCCGTGCGCAACGTAGAGGGAGGACGAACAGAAGAACGCTCGGTCTCGTTAGCTGCTTGTGTGTACTGTAGCACTCAGCGCTCCCGTGCAAGAACTCAATACAAACCACAAATGCAGGAGTAGGGTATTACGCATCGATGCGGCCCGAACCTGGGTAAACTGCTCGTGTGCCTCGCCTCGATCTGCTCTTCGTGCGATCTCCGCCCCCCGCCGAACCGAAAGGGGCTCGGTCCCCATAGGTGCTCATGGATCAGTTTCCCCGACATCTTTGGCGCGCCAGGTAGGGGGCGTCGAGGTTGTGTGAACCTGATCCGGCGCTCACACGAGCTAGATCTTCATCGACTTCATCGACATGCCGCCGAAGAAGAAGGCTTCGGAGGCGGCTGATCCGCCCGCGACAGACCCACCATCGCCGGAGCAAACGGCTGGTGGGGAAGACGCCGGCGGAAGAACGGGCGTAGTCGAGGGAGCCCACGGTGCCGCCAGGTCCAAGGACAAGGCTGCGCTGCCCATCGGCGGCGTAGTCGGCTCCCACGACGACCGGGCGTCCGTAGATGCACCGCGCCCATCTCAGGAGGCGCGGGACCGGCAGCGTCATGGTACTCACGGTACCATACGCTTGCTGGACCCAGATCGAGCTGGTGGATCTCGGATGTTCAAGACCAGCATGCGCGCCAACATGCTGGCGCGAGCAAGGCACGGTCGCCTGGACGGGATATTGCTCCTTCTAACGTAGTTAGAAGTCCAAGCATATCCCGCTCCTCACACCGTTCGCCACCGCTACCCGCCACTCCAGCGGAAGCTTTGGCGCGAGCTCAACTACTCCTAGACTTCCCTCCAACGCCGGACAAGATCGACGACTGGAGGGCCACCATTCAGAGTCTCATCGGTTTCGCCAACGGCGACACTCCACGGCAGCCGAGTGCATCGCAGCCGCGGCGGGTCAGCCAGGCACGAGTCGATGGCGACAAGACCGGTGGGGGTGCGACCACCGTGCACTCTCCGCCACGAAGGCCAAGATCGCCGACTCGCGGGGTCCACCACGACAGCGACTCCACCGCTTTGTCAGATCCGTAAGCTCGTCGCGATCAGCGCCAAGTTCATCACGAACGACAAAAAGAAGACGCTCGTACTCGCATAAAGCGCTGAAGAGAAGCGCGGCGTCAATCAGACCAGCGCGCTGGGCCCACTGTCGACATGCATGCGCCAGGGGAACCAGGCGACCTGCCGTACGCGGTAGGTTGCCCTGCGTTTACCCGTGAGCTGCGGCAAGTCCAGTGGCCCAGCACGAAGAATTTCAAGCCAGCCGTACCAGAGAAGTACGACGGCAAGTTGCATCCGTCGGAGTTCCTCAGCATCTACACCATCGCGGTGCAAGCTGCCGGGGGGCGGGACGACAAGATCCTTGCCAACTACTTCCCGCTGGTGCTCAAGCCCAACGTCAGGCCCTGGCTCATGCACTTGCCGGACAACTCCATATCTTCCTGGGTAGACCTATGCCATCAGTTTGTCGGTGCCTTTACGGGCGGCCACAAACCTCATGGCCAGGAGAGTGACCTTCATCTGCTCGCCCAGAAGGAAGGAGAGCCCTTGCACAAGTACATCCAGAGATTCAGCCATGTACAACGCAACATCCCACATGTCCACCCTGTCGCGGTCATCAGCGCGTTCCATCAGAACGTGCGTAACTGCAGGATGCGGGAGGAGATGGCGATGTGCAAGATCAGAGACGTCAGTGAGCTGTATGCCCTGTCCGACAAGTGTGCGCGTGCTGAGGAAGGGAGGAGACTCCCCGGAGAGAATACAGGAGCAGAAGGATCTGACAGCGAGGATGCTGCCCCGGCAAAGAAGAACCGGCGGCGGAACAACAGAAAGAAGAAAGGCAAAGAGGTGCTAGCTGTTGAGCAGTCCGGCAACGAAGGTGGCGCCAAGAAAGCCAAAGCTGGTAGCTCCGGCAAGGAGGTTGCCGCGTGCGCCAACTGCTAGGCTGTGGCGGCCGCCGACAAGGAGGACGGCACCAACAAACAGTACTGCAAGATCCACTGCACCAAGGGCCATGACCTCCAGAGCTGCAAGAAGGTCGAGCAGCTTGTTGAGCTGCAAAAGGCCGAATACGAGCGACGCGACAAGGAGAAGGCCCAAGGAGGTGCTGGAGGATCTGGCACGAAGCGCCCCGCCCGGGGAGGACGCCGCGGCAAGGCCAAGCAGCGGCAAGGAGACAGACCTCCCCGCGGCCGAGACAAGGATGAAGATGACGACGACGATGAAGACATGGATGATGACGAGACCAGTGAGCAGGAGTTTCAGAAAGCCACAGAGGTCTTGTGCGTTGACGGCGGTGCAGCGCCCAGTTTACTTTGTCAGTTCCCTTCTGCAGGGGGCTAGGTCAAGGTACTCTGGTGTGCAGAAATTGCTTTTCGGCCTTCTCATGGCCTCGAGAAAGCTGCGCCATTACTTCCAAGCACATGAGATCACAGTTGTCACTCGCTTTCCGCTGAAGAGGATACTGCAGAATCCAGAAGCAACGGCAGGATTGTTGAGTGGGCACTGGAACTGTCAAGCTTTGGCCTCAAGTTTGAGAGCACTTCAACTATCCAAAGCAGAGCATTGGCAGAATTCATAGCAGAGTGGACGCCGACACCAGATGAAGAAATTCCAGAAACAAGCATCCCCGTCAAGGAAGCAAGCAAAGAGTGGCTGATGTACTTTGATGGTGCCTTCTCGCTGCAAGGCGCCGGTGCTGGCGTGCTGCTTGTCGCACCCACCGGAGAGCACCTCAAGTACGTAGTCCAGATGCACTTTCCCAAGGAGCAAGCAACAAACAATACTGCAGAGTATGAAGGTTTGCTTGCCGGTCTCAGGATCGCGGCAGACCTTGGGATCAAGAAGCTCATTGTCAGGGGTGACTCGCAGCTTGTCGTCCGCCAAGTGAATAAGAGTTATCAGAGTTCGTTGATGGAAGCCTACGTTGATGAAGTGAGAAAGCTAGAAGAGCACTTTGTCGGCCTACAGATGGAACACGTTCCAAGAGCTCAGAACAACATTGCCGATGGCCTGTCAAAGTGCGCAGCACTTAAGTTACCTGTGGAACCAGGGATCTTTGTGCTCAAGCTGACTCAATTGTCTGTAACGCCATCAACTGGACAGAGCAAGAAGAGGAAGTTGATTTCTGGTGACTATTTTCCGGCAGAGCTTCCCGAAGCCGCCGCCAAGAAGGTCGCCAAGATCAACACTAAGAGTGCTGAGAAGCAGTCTGCTCCAACAAGCCCTAGGGTTTGTACCATTGAAGCAGACGCTCCCAACAAGTTTTGCTCCGGCAAGCTTGCCGGGGAACATCAAGCTCCGGCTGAGCCGCAGGTTCTCGCCGTAGAAGCGGATGTTCCCGTAGCAGCAGATGTGCCTTTAGTCCTTGTTGTCGAGCCGCAAGCTCCAGCATGGGCACAGCAGATCGTCCGTTTCCTTCAGACAGGAGAACTTCCCGAAGAGCAAGAAGAAGCGGAAAGAGTAGCCCGACAGTCAAGTATGTACCAGTTTGTCGACAGCACACTGTACAGAAGAAGACTCAACGGTGTGAAATTGAGGTGTATTCACCGGGAAGATGGACAAAAGCTGTTGGCAGAGATACATGGAGGCATATGTGGTCACCACATTGGCGCAAGAGCGCTTGCCGGCAAAGCATTCCGGCAAGGTTTCTTTTGGCCGACAGCCCTCCAGGATGCAACTGCACAAGTAACCAAGTGTGAAGCGTGCCAGTTCCATTCCAAGCAGATACACCAGCCAGCTCAAGCTCTCCAGACGATCCCTTTATCCTGGCCATTTTCGGTCCGGGGGCTCGACATCCTCGGCCCCTTCCCCCGAGCAGATGGGGCTTTGAGTACTTGTACGTTGCAATCGACAAGTTCACAAAGTGGCCGGAAGTGGAAGCAGTGAGGAAGGTGACAGCACAGTCAGCAGTCAAGTTCTTCAGGTCGATTGTTTGCCGCTTCGGGATCCCTAACAGGATCATCACCAACAACGGTACGCAATTCACGAGCCGCACCTTCATGCCGTACGTCCAAGATCTTGGCGCCAAGGTCTGCTTCACTTCTGTTGCTCACCCCAGAAGCAACGGTCAAGCGGAGAGGGAAAATGCTGAAGTGCTGCGTGGGCTCAAGACCAGGACTTTCGACAGGCTACACAAGTGCGGAAGAAACTGGATTGAGGAGCTGCCGGTGGTTCTTTGGTCGATCAGGACGACGCCAAATCGAGCCACTGGCCAGACACCTTTCGCTCTAGTCTATGGAGCAGAGACAGTTCTCCCCACGGAACTCGTATACGGGTCACCTCGAGTGCTCGCTTATGATGAGCTTGAGCAAGAGCAGCTGCGAGAAGATGACGCGCTGCTCCTTGAGGAAGACCGTCTTCAAGCTGGTGTGCGAGCTGCTCGCTACCAGCAAGCTTTGCGCCGCTACCATAGCCGCAAAGTTAACGCCAGAAGTCTCGAGGAAGGCGACCTTGTTCTTCAGCGCGTTCAGTCCGCCAAGAATTCCAACAAGTTGACGCCGAAGTGGGAAGGCCCTTACCGGGTGAAACGAGTCACTAGGCCTGGCGCTGTCCGCCTTGAGATCGAAGATGGCATTCCGGTGAGCAACTCCTGGAACATCGAGCATCTTCGTAAGTTTTACCCATAAGGCGCGGTTGCCGGACCCTGTTCCGGCAACCACCTTCTGTACAAGTCTTGCCGCTGTTGCATGTAATCCTTTGTACAAAGCCAGGCGTAGACCCTGTGCATAAATAAAGCTCATGTGCTCCGCACATCTTGTCAATTTCGTGCTTTTTATTTTTTGCATGAGTTATCTGACACTTTGTGCAGCGCCAACCACCGGTAAGCAATAACGAGCCATAAGGCTCCATATCTTTATTTTCTCTTCTTTCTTTTCTCAAGGAAAGGAAGGTTCCCCTCGCCCACAAGTTTGCCGAGGGGGAAGGAGGAGATAATGGTGTGGACCAGGCGTCGTTCAAGAAAGTTTCGCCTTGCCGGAAGCAAACAACAGAAAAGTTGACCAGCAGTGACAAGAAAAGAAGAAAACGGGCGACCTAGTCTACACGGTCGCCCTCCACCCTCTTGATCCCGCTCACCTTGTCCACAATGGGTGCGACAAGGGCCTTGAGAGCCTCCAGATCAGCATCCGGCGGCAGGGACTTGAGGACGTTGGTGAGGATGAGGCCCGGGTTGCGGTAGTCCACCTTCACCAACACCTTCTGAAGAGCTCCCGCGCAGATCTTGCGCGACTCGTCAGCCAGCTGCTTTGGGATCCTCTCCCGGAGACGTTGGAGGGCCGTCGCCACGCCTTTGAAGAATAGAGTGAGCTTGGCGCTGGATGGGAGGTTCTCATCGGAGGGATACCCGAGATCCTCCATCCCCAGCTGCGCCAGCTCCCTGTCGATGTCTCCGGCAGCGTTCACAAGACCCTCCGTCCACTGCTCCACGGTCTCCCTAAAAGCATTCTAGGTGGCGGCAACACTCTCCAGCAGCGCCTTGTCGGCCTTGATTTCCTTCCTCAAGGCCACCTCCTACTCCCTGGCGCCGTCCAGCGTCTTGGTCAAAGTGGCCAGCTTCAACTCAAGATCTGCGTTGGAGTCCTTGGCGGCGCTGAGCTCCTTGCCCTTCTCGGAGAGACGGACCTGCAGCTCTGCGTGGCCGTAAGCGTCCTTCTCCCGCTCACGCTTGAGCGCGGCAACCTCCTCGCCGCTCGCCTTGAGATCGGCCTCCAACTGTGCCACCTTCGTCTCCAGCTCCTTCTTGGCGGCCTCGGCAGCTGCGGCAGCGTCTTCTGCTTCCTTGAGAGCTCCGCCGAGTGTTTGCTCACGTGCGGCAAGCTCCTCCTCGTGGCTATCGAGGTTGACCTTCCGCTGTGCCAGCTCGCCCTCCTGCGCGGACAGCTTCTCAGCGGCAAGCCGCTGCTGCTCTTCGACGTCAGCCTTCTCGAGGAGGAAGGCCTTCTGCGCCTCATCGAGCTGCGCCCGCTCCTCCGCCAGCGACCGGAGAGCTGCTTGGTTAAGACCTCAGAGCTCCTCCGCGCGCTTCTCCATGTCCACCCCCGCCTTCGCGACAAGCGCCTCGCGGGATTCCAGCTTGGCTTGCCGGGCGCGGTAGAGCGACAACAGCTTCCGCAGCAGCCGCTCCTCCTCGGACTCGCCGCTGCTGCTGCTTGGCACGTCGATCAGCGTCAACCCAGCGGAGGCGAGCACCTCTCCGTCAAAGCTTTCTCCTTCGACTGGCGCCCTGGACGTCGACGCCCAGGGGAGGTTGATGAAGATGCCATTGCCGGCCTTCAAGTAGACGCCTAGCTGGGGCTCTTCGGAGCCTGGCGCTGCGGCAGCGAAGGAAGGGTCGGCGGTCGGCGTAGCGCCTGCCGCTCCTGCGGCCTCAGGGTCGTCAGTGCGATCGCTGGAACCCTCGTCAGCTGCTGCGGCGGCAGCCTTGGCGGCCTCTTCGCCGGCGCGATCATCAGCGTCGACCGCTTCTTCGGTGGCATCGGCGTCGTCCACGGCAACCTCGGTCTCCATCTGCTCCGCAGCAGATGGGTCTGACGGCCGGAAAAGGAAGAAAAGTCAAGCAAAAATCCAAAAAGAAGATCAAACGAAGAAGAACCCAAGGGAAGTTTTGAAGCAAGAAGATTACCTGTACCGGGCTCTGCGGTTGAGGTCTCTGCCGCCATGGGGCCGCTGGTGTTGTCCCTTGCCGGAGAACTCTCCCTTGCCGGAGAGCTCTCCCTTGTCGGAGGATCCTCCCTTGCCGGAGAACTCTCCCTTGGCGGTGTAGTCGAAGCAGATGGCAAGTCAGGGGCGGTCTCCGGGCGCACCTGGTGGGGCTGCTCTGCTCCTACACAAACCAACAGTCAGATATCAGCAAACAAAGAGTACCCATGCGCGCCCAACAGTGGGGAGCAAACCATATACTTACGCTGGGGGCTGCGCTGGGGGCTGCTCTGAAGATCAGCTGCCGGGTCCGTCAAGGTTGTCTCAGGCGCACCCCCTGCTGTCACGGTGGGTTCGTCCTCGATGATGATCAACGGGACCTTGGCTCTCTTTGCCGCTCTCTGGGCCAGAGTCCTAAGAAGGAATGAGTTCAGAGTAAAGCAAATGAGATGCAAGACAAAACAACAAGAATTGAAGAAATACAAGTACAACAAGAATCTTACTCTTCTTCTTCCTCGTCGGAGCTGAGCGCGGAGAAGTCAAAGCCTGGCTCACCTCCGGCGCGAGGAGGCGGAGGAGTAGGGTCCCTTGGCCGCTTGGCGGGAGCAGCGGCGGCGGTCCGAGACGACCCCGCCCCAGCTGCCGCACTAGCGTGAGGTGCACCCGCGGCAACAGAACTTGCCGCGGTGGAGCATGTCATGCGGCGCGGCGGCTATTGACCCGTCTGCCGCTCCACTATGTCCCCGGCCTTGCGGAGACGCTTTCTTGGTGGAGCCGGGGGCTCTGCTTGCGGCAAGCTGCCCGCAGATGAGGAGGAAGAGGAGCCGATCTCTAGCGAGCCGCTCGTATCCTCGACGGGCTCGCTCGGCCCGACGTCGTGCCCGGCAGGTTCTTCCTCGCCGGCAAGCCCTTCTTGCTCGGCGAGGCTTGCCGCCTCTGCTGCCTCTGCCTCCTCCATGGTGAATGCAAACTCGCCCGCGGCTGCAGCTGCCGCCGCCTCTTCCAGCCTAGTGGCGATGCGCTTCACCTCCTCCTCGGTGGTGTCCTGGGTGAGGCCCCTCTGCTTGTCGGCGCGGATCGGCATTTCTACCAAACTATCGAAGAACGCCCGCACGACGTCGTCTGCAGGCTCCTGCCAAGTTGGGTCAATTCCGTGCGAGTCGCACAGCGGCATCATTGCACGGATGCGGTTGAGCGCGGAGTTGTTGCACAACGGAACGATGCCCCTCGGCAACCTGAACACTTCGGGATGCTGAGGGTCATACTTGAACAGCTCCTGGAGCATCGCGTTGAGCTCCAGAACAGTGAAGTTGAAGTTGAGGCCCGGACGCAGCCTCATGATATCCGCCGCGTTCTTGAACTCCCAGGCGGGTCTCCCCTCTCCTGCAGGGGGGCGATGCGGCGGCGAAGGAAATCTGCGCCAATGGCGCCTACGGTGAGCCCGGCAAGCCTAAGGCGTTGGATCCGGGCGACGGCAATCTTCAGCCTGTCGTCTTCCGGGGCCACGTGGCTCCAATCGCTGCCGCGCACTACTGGAGTTTGGCGCCTGGCGGTAAATAGCAGCGGGTTCTCCTCGACAATCCAGCACTAGTCTGCTCTCCACTCATCCCACTTGCTGCGGAGCTCTCCCTCTAGATAAGCTTCCTTCTTGCCGGCTTTTGAGATCCAGGCGATTCCGCCGGATAAAGGTTCTCCTTTCTCAACTCGGGGCGTGAAGAAGTGGCGAAAAAGGGCTACATTGGGGTGGACTCTGACAAAGTTTTCGCAGAGATGTGCGAAAACTGCCATGGTCAGGACAGCATTGGGGGTGAAGTCAAGGAGGCGGAGCCCGTAGGTGTTCATGATATCGCAGAAGAATTCAGAGAAAGACCGGCAGAGCCCGCAGTAGAAGAACAAGGCAAAGAAGGGGTATCCAGTTGGATCCATTCGGGGAGGGCGCGGTGGATACGGAGAAAGATACGGGATAACCCAGGCCGCGCGTGCCCGTGCCCTGTTTTGGGCCTGGCCCAATAGCGCTCGGCACCGTGTATGGCCCAGGCCCGGGGGCTCCTGTCGGTGTACTAGAGTTGGGGTACCCTAGTATCCCGAACTTGTGCACGGGCAGTCGCAGCGCCCCGCGGCAAGGCTTGCCGGGCGACCGCCAAGGTCCTCCGTGGTTCCTTTGGAGCCATTCAAGAACAAAATACCCAAGCCAAGGAGACAAGGCCCCGGTAAGAGGAGCTTTCCGGGAAGGCCACTCAAGGCACAAGACCCCGACAAGAGGAGCTTGCCGGGAAGGCCAACCAAGGCATCTCAAGGAACTTGCCGCGACGCGCCACGCGTCCCGACAAGGCCCGGCAAGCGACAAGCTTCCGGACGCGACAAGACAACGACCGCGGCAAGGCGTTTGCCACGGCAAGCGACCACTCTGTACCTGCGCTCCAGCACATCCACCAACGTGTCGCTCTGGGACCCTTCCAGGCGTACGTGGCGGGAGGCTGTGCAGCCAGAGGTACACTGTGGCAAGCGGCGCTGACAAGATCGCCATCGTGGCGAGCGGTGGCGTCCCTGACAGTCCCTTTTTGCACTATTTGGGTGACACAGGCGGGCATTCAATGCCCTTGTCCCCTGCCGTCGGGGTTAGGTATGATGCACTGTACAGGCAGCTGTACCAACCACAACATCTTTCCATTTTTACCCTTGTCTACGTTGCCACCTATCGGTGACCCCTTGAGCATATAAAAGGAGGCCCGTGCGCAACGTAGAGGAAGGACGAACAGAAGAACGCTCGGTCTCGTTAGCTGCTTGTGTGTACTGTAGCACTCAGCGCTTCCGAGCAAGAACTCAATACAAACCACAAATGCAGGAGTAGGGTATTACGCATCGATGCGGCCCGAACCTGGGTAAACTGCTCGTGTGCCTCGCCTCGATCTGCTCTTCGTACGATCTCCGCCCCCGCCGAACCGAAAGGGGCTCGGTCCCCATAGGTGCTCGTGGATCACTGCCATCCGGAGACCATGCAACAGGGCCTCATATTCTGCTGCATTGTTGGAGTCTGTGTATAATATTTGGAGTACGTATTGGACTGTATCTCCGATGGGGGATGTCAGGACGACGCCTACCCCTAGACCAGCCAGCATCTTAGAGCCGTCGAAGTGCACGATCCAATTGGAGTACACGTCGTACCCTTTAGGGAGTTCGGCTTCCGTCCATTCGGCGATGAAATCAGCAAGTACTTGCGACTTAATGGCCCGTCGTGGTTTGTATGTTGTGTCGAACGGGAGGAGCTCAATAGCCCATTTAGCAATCCGGCCTGTGGCATCGTGGTTATTTATTATGTCGTTGAATGGTACTTCAAAGGCCACCGTAATTGAACACTCTTGAAAGTAGTGTCGTAGTTTTCGGGATGCCATGAAGACCGCGTATGCTATCTTTTGATAATGTGGGTACCGTGATTTGCATGGAGTGAGGACAGTGGATACGTAGTATACCGGCTTTTGAAGAAGGAACTTATGTTCGTCCGTCTCTCGTTCGATGACGAGGACTGCACTTACAACCTGGTGTGTTGCCGCTATATATAACAACATTGGTTCACCGATATTTGGCGCGGCCAAGATTGGGTTGCTGGCCAAGAGAGCTTTTATTTCTTCCAATCTGGCCGTGGATCCGTCCACTCGAAGTGTTCGGTGCGCCGAAGAAAGCGATAGAGAGGTAATGCCTTTTCTCCCAATCGGGAGATAAAGCGGCTTAAGGCAGCCACGCATCCGGTTAATTTCTGGATTTGCTTGAGGTCTGTTGGGATAGCCAACTGTGACAGAGCTCGGATTTTAGCCGGATTTGCTTCAATTCCTCTATTGGAAACCATGAAGCCCAAGAGCTTTCCGGCGGGCACGCCGAAAACGCATTTTTCCAGATTGAGCTTGATGTCATATGTTCGGAGATTGTCGAACGTGAGCCTCAAGTCATCTATGAAGGATTCGATGTATCTGGTTTTAATGACCACATCGTCTACGTATGCCTCCACTGTTTTGCCGATTTTTGTTTCCAGGCATGTCTGAATCATGCGTTGATAGGTTGCACCGGCGTTTCTAAGCCTGAAAGGCATGGTGTTAAAACATAAGGGGCCGTATGGAGTGATGAATGCCGTTGCGGCTTGATCGGACTCCGCCATCTTAATTTGATGGTATCCGGAGTATGCGTCGAGGAAACACAATGAATCGTGTCCTGCGGTAGCGTTGATAATTTGATCGATGCGGGGGAGGGGGAAGGGATCCTTGGGGCAAGCCTTATTAAGGTCCTTGAAATCGACACATAGGCGCCAGGATTTGTCCTTCTTTGGTACCATCACCAGGTTTGGTAGCCAGTTCGGATGTTTTATTTCTCTAATGAATCCGGCCTCGAGTAACTTGGCTAGCTCTTCTCCCATGGCTTGTCGCTTAGGCTCAGAGAAACGCCAAACAATCTACTTGACCGGCTAGAATGTTAAGGCTATGCTCGGCCAGCCTGCATGGGATTCCTGGCATGTCTGAAGGATGCCAGGCGAAGATGTCCCAATTCTCACGCAAGAACTCCCGCAGTGCGGCATCTGTTGTGGGGTTCAGGTGTGCCCCGATGGATGCTTTTTTTGTAGGGTCCGTTGGGTGGACCTGGAATTTAACTATCACGTCGTCCCTGTCCACTGTGGAGTGCAGCGCAGTTAGTTCTTCGGCCGCAAGGGCTTCGGATAACGCCTCGAGGGCCAGTGCGGCGGTTTTATTTTCGGCGCGGAGTGCTATGTCTGGATCACTAGCTAGAGTGAAGATTCCATTGGGCCCGGGCATCTTGAGCTTCATGTACCCATAATGGGGTATAGCTTGGAAGATCATGAATGCCTCCCGCCCTAAAAGGGCGTGGTATCCGCTACTAAACGGGGCCCCTTGGAATGTGATTTCTCTGGACCTGTAATTCTCCGCGTGCCGAATACCACATCAAGTGTGATTTTTCCCGCGCATCGTGCCTCCTGACTAGGGATGGTTCCTCTGAAGGTCGTGCTTCTTTGCTCAATGCGGCTCTTGTCTATTTCCATTTTTCTAAGAGTCTCCTCATAGATGAGGTTTAATCCGTTGCCATCATCCATGAGCACTTTAGTAAGACGTAAGCCGTCCATAATTGAACTAAGGACCAAAGCGGCTGGTGCTCAGACTGTTCAGAATTGAGGTTCGTCACTGGCATTGAAGGTTATAGCCGTATCATTCCATGGATTTATTGTTGCAACGTGGCAGACTTCGGCGAGGCTGCGGAGTGCTCGCTTGCGCCTATTATTTGAGGCGAAGGTCTCGAAGACTGTCAGTACTGTATTGTTGTTTTCCACGGGATGGTGCTCTGTGGTATTTTTGATGAGGAGATCCTCGCCGCTTTTGGCCACCTGCCGGAGTATCCAACATGCTCTAAGGCTATGTGTTGGCATGGTATCCGGTGTACTGTGGATTTTGCATGGTCCATTGATCCATCCCTCCAATACGGTTCCTCGCCCTGTCGTGGGCTTTGGTTTCTTTGTAATTGGATCGGGTGACTTACGAGAGTACACCCTTTTAGTTCGGACGACGGGTTTAGTGAGAGCCGGAGGATCCCAGAATTTTGTTTAGGTTTTCCAGGTGCTTTCCATCGCACAGTACTTCTGTACTATGGCCGCCAAGTCAGCGAAGTGTACTATGTCATGGCGACTTATCGCGTTGAGGATTCCCTTGTCCGTCCAATTTTTGCAAAAGAATGAAATTGCGTCTTCCTCGCGACAGTCCTTGACCTTGCTCATTACAAGGAGGAATCTGGCCCAATAGTGATGTACTGTCTATTGGGGCTCTTGTCTAATGTGGGAAAGATCACTTATCTGAGGGTGGGTGGGTAGATTTAGGTCCAAACCCTGACCCGATCTGAGACCGAGGGCGGAGTTTCTGAGCTTGGCAGTTCGGGCTCTGGGACGATGCCCAATAGTTCTGGCCCACTGTTCGATTCTAGGTTCGAAGCTTGGGTCATGTCCTCCCGTAGAGAGGTATCCGGCTTGGAGAGATAGGGAATCCGGACATAGTTTGTCCTCAAAATAGAGGAACAATCACTGCATTGCTCGTCCACCACCGCTATCTGATGGGTGACCAACGGAGAGTTAATCTCCCTTTGGTCGGGTTTAAGACCGATTCGATCATAGTCCGTAGCGACTCCCAAGGCGGCGATGCGATACAAGAGCTCATTCAAAGAAGAGAGCTCCATTGGATCCATTTGCTCGGCGAATCCCAAGCCGACGTGGAGGCTGTTTTTGATGACCTGAGAAGTCATCGTCGGCGCGACGACCGAACGGGCGGTCATGACGAAGCTGCCTAGTCGGAGGGTTTGGCCTACAGCCAGGGCTCCCCCAAAGGTAATATTGTCCTTGACAACAAGACGAGCCATCAAGCCTTATCGTGACGGCACAGTGGAACTCTCAATGAAAGAACCAATGTCGGTGTCAAAACCGGCGGATCTCGGGTAGGGGGTCCCGAAGTGTGCGTCTAAGGCGGATGGTAACAGGAGGCGGGGGACACAATGTTTACCCAGGTTCGGGCCCTCTCGATGGAGGTAATACCCTACTTTCTGCTTGATTGATCTTGATGATATCAGTATTACAAGAGTTGATCTACCACGAGATCGTAGAGGCTAAACACTAGAAGCTAGCCTATGATTATGATTGTTGTTGTTACCGAAGGGGGCTAGGGTTACACAGAGTCAGTTACAAGGGAGGAGATCTACATATCCGAATTGCCAAGCTTGCTTTCCATGCAAAGGAGAGTCCCACCCGGACACGGGATGAAGTCCTCAATCTTGTATCTTCATAGTCCAACAGTCCGGCCAAAGTATATAGTCCGGCTGTCCGAGGACCCCCTAATCCAGGACTCCCTCAGTGGCCGTGAAGGGATTGACAACCCCTTTATCGCGTTGGTTGCAAGGTTCTTATTTGTTTGTGTAGGTACCAGGGACTTGCGTGTGGCCTCCTACTGGATTGATACCTTGGTTCTAAAAAACTTAGGGAAATACTTACGCTACTTTGCTGCATCACCCTTTCCTCTTCAAGGGAAAACCAACGCAGTGCTCAAGAGGTAGCAAGAAGGATTTCTGGCGCCGTTCCAGGGAGTCTACGCACAACTCAAGACATACCAAGTACCCATCACAAACTCTTATCCCTCGCATTACATTATTGGCCATTTGCCTCTCGTTTTCCTCTCCCCCACTTCACCCTTGCCGTTTTATTCGCCCTCTTTTCCGTTCGCCTCTTTTTTCGCTTGCTTCTTGTTTACTCGTGTGTTGGATTGCTTGCTTGTCATGATGGCTCAAGATAATACTAAATTGTGTGACTTTGCCAATACCAACAACAATGATTTTCTTAGCACTCCGATTGCTCCTCTTACTGAAGCTGAATCTTGTGAAATTAATGCTGCTTTGTTGAATCTTGTCATGAAAGATCAATTCGCTGTCCTTCCTAGTGAAGACGTCGCTACCCATCTAAATAGCTTTGTTGATTTGTGTGATATGCAAAAGAAGAAAGATGTGGATAATGATATTGTTAAATTGAAGCTATTTTCGTTTTCGCTTAGAGATCGCGCTAAAACTTGGTTTTCGTCTTTGCCTAAAAATAGTATTGATTCTTAGAATAAGTGCAAAGATGCTTTTATCTCTAAGTATTTCCCTGCCGCTAAGATCATCTCTCTTAGAAATGATATTATGAATTTTAAGAAACTTGATCATGAACATGTTGCACAAGCTTGGGAGAGGATGAAATTAATGATACGTAATTGCCCTACTCATGGTTTGAATTTGTGGATGATTATACAAAATATTTATGCCGGATTGAATTTTGCTTATAGAAATCTTTTAGATTCGGCCGCGGGAGGCACTTTTATGGAAATCACTTTAGGAGAAGCTACTAAATTCCATATAATATTATGGTTAATTATTCTCAATAGCACACTGAAAGATCTACTAGTAAAAAGGTGCATGCAATTGAAGAAATTAATGCTTTGAGTGGAAAGATGGATGCACTTATGAAATTGTTTGCAAATAAAAGTGTTGCTTCTGATCCTAATGATATGCCTTTATCTACCTTGATTGAGAATAATAATGAATCTATGGATGTGAATTTTGTTGGTAGGAATAATTTTGGTAACAACGCTTATAGAGGAAACTTTAATCCTAGGCCGTATCCTAGTAATTCCTCTAATAATTATGGTAATTCCTACAACAACTCTTATGAAATTTTAATAAGATTCCCTCTGATTTTGAGACTAGTGTTAAAGAATTTATGATTTCTCAAAAGAATTTCAATGCTTTGCTTGAAGAAAAATTGCCTAAGATTGATGAATTGGCTAGGAACGTGGATATAATTTCTCTTGATGTTGATTCTTTGAAACTTTGATCTATTCCACCTAAGCATGATATCAATGAGTCTCTCAAAGCCATTAGAATTTCCATTGATCAGTGCAAGGAAAGAACCGCTAGGATGCGTTCTAAGAAAGATTGCTTTGTGAAGGCGTGTTCTTCTAATTTTTATGAGAATAAAGATGAAGATCTAAAAGTTATTGATGTGTCCCATATTAAATCCTTGTTCTGCAATATGAATCTTGATGATGATGGGAGTGGAGACGAGTCAACTTTAGTTAGAAGGCTTCCCAAAAATTTGGAGTTTCTAGATCTTGATGCTAAAATTGGTAAAAGAGGGATTGAAGAGGTTAAAACTTTAGATAGCAATGAACCCACTATCTTGGATTTCAAGGAATTTAATTATGATAATTGCTCTTTGATAGATTGTATTTCCTTGTTGCAATCCGTGCTAAATTCTCCTCATGCTTATAGTCAAAATAAAGCTTTTACTAAACATATCGTTGATGCTTTGATGCAATCGTATGAAGAAAAACTTGAGTTGGAAGTTTCTATCCCTAGAAAACTTTATGATGAATGGGAACCTACAATTAAAATTAAAATTAACAATCATGAATGCTAGGCTTTGTTTGATTTGGGTGCTAGTGTTTCCATGATTCCAAAAACTTTGTGTGATTTGCTAGGTTTCCGTGAATTTGATGATTGTTCTTTAAACTTGCACCTTGCGGATTCCACCATTAAGAAACCTATGGGAAGAATTAATGATGTTCTTATTGTTGCAAATAGGAATTATGTGCCCGTAGATTTCATTGTTCTTGATATAGATTGCAATCCTTCATGTCCTATTATTCTTGGTAGACCTTTCCTTAGAACGATCGGTGCAATCATTGATATGAAGGAAGGGAATATTAAATTCCAATTTCCGTTAAGGAAAGGCATGGAACACTTCCCTAGAAAGAAAATTAAATTACCATATGAATCTATTATGAGATCCACCTATGGATTGCCTACCAAAGATGACAATACCTAGATCTATCCTCGCTTTTATGCCTAGCTAGGGGCGTTAAACGATAGCGCTTGTTGGGAGGCAACCCAATTTTATTTTTACTTTTTTGCTTTTTGGTTCTGTTTAGGAATAAATAATCCATCTAGATTCTGTTTAGATGTGGTTTTGTGTTTCAATTAGTGTTTGTGCCAAGTTAAACCTATAGGATCTTCTTGGATGATAGTTATTTGACCTTGCTGAAAATTCCAGAAACTTTCTGTTCACGAAGACAATTGTTAAAAATTACCAGGACGTGATATAATACTGATTCCAATTTCAGTAGATCAATAAACAAATTATCTAGGTCTTCCAATTTTCGTAGAATTTTCAAAGTTCCATTAGTTTGCGTTAGTTACAGATTACTACAGACTGTTCTGTTTTTGACAGATTCTGTTTTTCGCGTGTTGTTTGCTTATTTTAATGAATCTATGGCTAGTAATGGAGTTTATGAACCATATAAAAGTTGGAATACAGTAAATTTAACACCAATATAAATAAATAATGAGTTCATTACATTACCTTGTAGTTGTGTTTTGTTTTCTTTCGCTAACGGAGCTCACAAGATTTTCTGTTAAGTTTTGTGTTGTGAAGTTTTCAAGTTTTGGGTAAAGATTTGATGGATTATGGAACAAGGATTGGCAAGAGCCTAATCTTGGGGATGCCCATGGCACCCCAAGGTAAAATTCAAGGATAACCAAAAGCTTAAGCCTGGGGATGCCCCGGAAGGCATCCCCTCTTTCGTCTTCATCTATCGGTAACTTTACTTGGAGCTATATTTTTATTCACCACATAATATGTGTTTTGCTTGGAGCGTCTTGTATGATTTGAGTCTTTGCTTCTTAGTTTGTCACAATCATCCTCGCTGTACACACCTTTTGAGAGAGACACACATGATTCGGAATTTGTTAGAATACTGTATGTGCTTCACTTATATCTTTTGAGATATATAGTTTTTGCTCTAGTGCTTCACTTATATCTTTTAGAGCACGGTGGTGGTTATATTTTATAGAAATTATTGATCTCTCATGCTTCGCTTATATTATTTTGAGAGTCCTTTACAACAGCATGATAATTTTCTTTGGTTATAAAATTAGTCCTAATATGATAGGCATCCAAGATAAAAACTATAAAGTGCATTGAATACTAAGAGAAGTTTGATACTTGATAATTGTTTTGAAATATGAAGATGGTGATATTAGAGTCATGCTAGTTGAGTAGTTGTGAATTTGAGAAATACTTGTTCTAAAGTTTGTGATTCCCGTAGCATGCATGTATGGTGAACCGTTATGTGATGAAGTCGGAGCATGATTTATTTATTGATTGTCTTCCTTATTAGTGGCGGTCGGGGACGAGCGATTGTATTTTCTTACCAATCTATCCCTCTAGGAGCATGAGCGTAGTACTTCGTTTCAATAAATAATAGATTTTTGTAATAAGTATGTGAGTTTTTTATGACTAATGT
This sequence comes from Aegilops umbellulata, assembly GCA_032464435.1. NCBI lineage: Eukaryota > Viridiplantae > Streptophyta > Magnoliopsida > Poales > Poaceae > Aegilops > Aegilops umbellulata. The sequence continues at coordinate 270,794,832 of CP136054.1, read as the reverse complement.
TGAGTCCATGGATTATACGCGCTCTCATCCTTCCACCATTGCTAGCCTCTCTAATACCGCGCACCTCTTCGCCGGTATCATATACCCACCATATACCTTCCTCAAAACAGCCACCATACCTACCTATTATGGCATTTCCATAGCCCTTCCGAGATATATTGCCATGCAACTTACCACCCTTCCATTTATTTATGACATGCTTCATCGTTGTCATATTGCTTTGTATGATCATGAAGTTGACATTGTATTTGTGGCAAAGCCACCTTCATAATTTTTTCATACATGTCACTCTCGATTCATTGCATATCCCGGTACACCGCCGGAGGCATTCACATAGAGTCATATTTTGATCTAAGTATTGAGTTGTAATTCTTGAGTTGTAAGTAATAAAAGTGTGATGATCATCATTATTAGAGCATTGTCCCATGTGAGGAAAGGATGATGGAGACTATGATTCCCCCACAAGTCGGGATGAGTGTCGGGACCCTGATCCTAAGTCACACCGATCTAGGATGTAACACATCATATCACTTTGCGGCCTCACGCGCGGTATTCCCACGGGTGCCACCTTACCTGGCCCGGGACCGTTTGCGCCTTTTGGCTCACGTATATGATAGTGTCGCTAGCATCCATATGACAGAGAACCCGGGCCGACATGGCTAGTCGTGAACCCAAAGCGGCACTAACCCATGAGGACAGGCATACATGAATCACATCGAGCATGTCGGTCAACAACGTATAAATCCGGGATGTAGCACTGGGCTGACAGGACTACGGTAACCCGGGCTGTAGCAGGCTAGGCAGGACTCCGGATAACACCGCGTGACATTTCCCCAAAGGGGACAGACACAGGAACGAGGTGAAACACATGCCGGCCAGTCAAGTGTTCCGAGCAGTAGTGCTGGGCTAGCAGGACTCCGGTGAACCGGGCTGTAGCGGACTGCTATCGCTCAGAAGCACTAGACTTACATTTCCCCATATGAAAGGCTGCCAAGGATAAACAACTAGATAGTCGGATCCCACACATAGCAATACACGTTACACGTACGCATAACATGCAAGTATGTGCTGTACAACATGGCATCACAACATAACGCAAACTTATATAGATAAGGCCCAGAAGAGCCACATAGCATTAAATACAAACAGGGGTCACATGACCCATCATTCAGAGCATACAAGCAACAAGCGGAAGCATTACATGTCTGAGTACAGACAACTACAAAAGAAAAAGGCTGAGAAGCCTGACTATCTACAAGATCCGATCAAGATCGTAGCTGAGGTACAAGCTACTTGTCGAAGTCCGCGTAACTAGTAAGACCGAAGTCTCCGCTGCAAAAACATAAATAAAGCAACATGAGTACAAAGGTACTCAGCAAGACTTACTTCAGATCCTATCATACATGCATTGTATCAAGAAGGTAATGTGGGGTTTAGTTGCAGCAAGCCAGCTTTGACTCTGTGGCTATCCTGTTCTACGACTGCTGGTAACTCTTTTGAAATGGCGCACACGAGTCCACTAATCACCACATCAATACACCACTATGGATTCATCCCCGTCTCACCACGAGGAGGCCATCCATAGCACTCACACTTATCTTGAGCATTTTAGAGTATCCACTTCAAGTTGTCTATGTACCACGTAAGCATCCAAGAAGTCCATAACCGAGGACACGGCTATTCAAATAGATCATGATAACCCTGCAGGGGTGTACTTCTTCACACACGCTCTCACCACTTATCACCATGTACACGTCATGTATCTCGGCAACCTTCAAGCGGAAGCCTGGCGAGGGTGTCGGCCACGACCTGACTAACCACACAAGACTCTAATCCAGGTTTATCGCCTATTCGGGTTCCATCCGCAAGGAGATCCGGGCGGGGTGTCGCTCACGGCCCCAAACGATGTGTGCAGGGTTCCCAAGCCCACCTCGCCGGGTGGATCTACGCTTGGTACACCGTGCTACTTGTGCCTAGTCTGTCCCAAGCCCACCTGGCCGGGTGCCACTTGGTAGACTACTAACACTACCTACAAACACCAGAAACTAGTTGCGACTCCTGGACAGAGACCGAGGTGATTAATAAGTCGAGAGAGCTTGGAGCGCCCGGAGCCCAATGTGTGGTAGTAGCTAGTCATTGGACAACTTACACAGAACTCGGTTCTTAAGGACGGTCCCAATGAGACAACCCACCATGTACTCCTACATGGCCTCTCACCGCTACCTTTACCAAATCGTGTTCACACACCTGACTCTCAGCATCAGAACATATCATATCACCCCAATCCATTCCCAATGAATCAGACCTGACACAACTCTAATCAATAGCAGGCATGGCATGGTAGAAGCACAACATGGCTCAATCAACTCCTACACATGCTAGTGGGTTTCATCTAATTACTGTGGCAATGACAGGTCATGCAGAGGAATGGGTTCAACTACCGCAGCATAAAGTAGCAGTTGATTCGTTGTTGTCCTAATGCAATAAAAGAGAGCAGGAGCGAGAGTGGGACCATATCGGAATGAACAAGGGGGGTTTACTTGCCTGGTAGATCAACAAGGGAGGCACTGCTTCACAGACACGTACTCTGGAACGGTCTCCGGAGCAGGACCTATCGAGAAGGAATGGTGCCAACAATCAATACACAAGCATATGCAACAATATGATGCATGAACATGGCATGAAGATGTGATGCTGTTTGAGCTAATGCAACTAGCATTCATTTGTTTGAGGTCCATTTGCACTAAAGGTTCAATGCAACTCCAAGGTAAGTTCTTATATATGCCATTCATATGTTTTCATCTATACAGCAGGTTTAACTTGGTTTTTCATGCATGAAACTGGTACAGATGGATAGCTTGCATTTTTCTAATGATTTTTCATATATAACTTATTTCAATCTGAGCTACGGTTGAATTGATATGAATTTTAGAAGTTTATATCATTTTCTGGAATTTCCTGTTTAAAATTAAATCCAGAAAATAAATAATTGCGTCAGCATGACGTCAGCACTGCGTCAGCGGTCAACGGCGCTGACCGGTCAAACCTGACGTGTGGGGTCCACACGTCAGTGTCACAGGGGCTAAACCCGGTCAAACCCGCGCTGACCGGGGTTTGACTTGGCCCTGGGGCCCACGGTCAGTGGCTTAGGGGGTGGTTTGGGCGGCAGGGTTAGCAGCTAATCACGCCACGTCAGCCTCGCCGGAGTTTCGCTGGCGACGACCAAAAACCGCGGCGGCGACTCGCCGGACTTGCGCTGCGAGCGGCGTTTGGACGCGCGAAGACCACCGGGGCGTAGCCCGTCGTCGTCCGCATCCAGGGGAGCTGGTGAGAGGCTGCGGGGGCGCCGGAGCTCGCCGGAGCGGAGCTCAGGGCGGCGGCCGGAGTTCGGCCTTGAGCGGGCGCGAGCTACGGGGCACGGCGGGGGTTGCGGAGGGCATCTACGGCCTCCTGGCGTCACCAGGAGCACGGTGACGCGCGTGGAAGTGGCTGCCTTGGGCTCTGGCCACCGTGGCGCCATGGCCGGCGGCGTGGAGCTCGCGGGCGCGGTGGTTGATCTAGCTGGACGGGGCAAACGAGCACGAGGAGGAGGGGGAAACGGAGTAGAGCTCACAGCGGATCCAGCGGAGGCGTCAACGAGCTTGGGGAAGCACTGGTGCGGCCGGAGCGTCGTCGGCGATCTCGGGCAGTCGGTGACGAAGACGATGATGGTGGCGGCGATGCAGCGCGTCCCTGGTCGCTTGGCTCGTCGAGGACGATGCGTGCGACGAGGCGGAGCACCCGGACTCGGAGAGAGGGCGAGGGGACGGCGGGGAGCGCGCCGGCGGTGAGCTACGGCGATAACCCGTTCGGTGGTGGGGAGAGGGAGGATTCCAGGGGAGGAGGGAGAGCGAGGGAGAGGGAGAGAGGTGCGGGGCGTCGCGTGGCGACGTTCCAGACGTCCAGGCGAGGAGGGGAGGGGCAGGCAGGCAGCTGCCGTGGTGCGCATGCGCGCGGCGTGCGGCGACCACGCGCCCGGCGTCCTCCTGGCGCGGTGGAGACGACGACTGGCGCTGGCCAGTCGGCTGGGCCGGCACAGAGCCAGGCCAGCAGGTGGCCTAGGTAAGTCCAGTAAGTGTTTTACCATTTTTTTGTTTTCTTTTCTATTTTCTGACATTTGTTTTGATTTAGTAATAATACTAAATCATTTTTTTATTATGCCAATTTTTGGTAGGGGCTAATGGCATTAATCTGGAGCTCCTCAACAAATGGCACAATTTTTGGACATATAAAAAATATATAACATTTATATATCCAATGCAAATAATTATGCATTAACTCCAAATGCCCAAAATAAATACTTATGAGCTCCCAAAAATATTGGTTTGATTTTTATCTCTGCCCAATATTTTTAGAGAGAGACATGAACATTTCTTGGACCTTTTTGGAGCAATTTTTATTTGGGTCATTCCGAGAAATGGTTTCTGAGGGTTTTACAAATCCCCAATTCAAATTTAAATGAAATTTAAACATGATGCACACATGACTAGCTAGCCTTGAGCATACCAGAACTAGGGGTGTGACAACTCGCCCCCACTCGAAAGAATCTCGTCCCGAGATTCAGGGGTCGACGAAAAGAAGGCGGGGTACTCCAGTCGAAGACGATCTTCTCGCTCCCAGGTAGCTTCTCTCTCGGAATGATGAGACCACTGAACTTTGAGAAACTTGATGTTCTGGCGTCGAGTGACACGCTCCGCTTGATCAAGAATGCGAATAGGATACTCTCGGTAGGTGAGATTATTTTGGAGATCAAGCGTTTCGTGGTCCACTCCGCGGATGGGATCCGAGAAGCAACGCCTGAGTTGAGAGACGTGGAAGACACCATGTACTCGAGAAAGGTGTGGCGGTAGTTCCAACTGGTAGGCAACCTCTCCTCGTTTAGCGAGAATGCGAAAAGGACCAATGTAACGAGGAGCCAACTTGCCCTTGATACCGAATCGATGGGTACCCTTCAAAGGAGTAACCCGAAGGTAAGCCTTGTCACCAACTTCATAAGCCACTTCCTTATGACGACGGTCATACTGGCCCTTTTGACGAGATTGGGCTGTTTTCAAATTCTCATGAATGATGCGAACTTGCTCTTCTGCCTCCTGGATCATATCCGGTCCAAAGAATTGTCTTTCACCGGTTTGTGACCAGTTCAAAGGTGTTCGACATCTTCGTCCATATAGAATCTCAAAAGGAGCTTTCTTGAGACTGGATTGGTAGCTATTGTTATAAGCAAACTCGGCGAAAGGAAGGCACTTCTCCCAATCCATACCGAATGAGATAACGCAAGCTCTAAGCATGTCTTCGAGAATTTGGTTGACCCTTTCCACCTGACCACTTGATTGAGGGTGGAAAGCGGTACTGAAGGAAAGATGGGTGCCCATGGCAGTTTGGAAACTCTCCCAGAAATGAGAAGTGAAAAGACTACCACGGTCTGAATTGATCTCTAGTGGGACACCATGAAGTGAAACTATTCGAGAAATATATAAGTCAGCGAGCTGGCTAGCGGTGATATTCTCTCGAACAGGTAGGAAGTGAGCCACTTTGGAAAGACGATCAATGACTACGAAAATAGCATTATTCCCTTTCTTGGTCCTGGGAAAGCCGGTGATGAAGTCCATACCAACCTTATCCCATTTCCATTCAGGAATAGCTAAAGGCTGAAGGGTGCCAGCAGGCCTTTGATGCTCTGCCTTAATGCGACGACAAACGTCACAGTTAGCAATGAACTGAGCGATTTCTCTTTTCATCCTGGTCCACCAGAACCTCTGGCGTAGGTCCTGATACATCTTAGTACTACCGGGATGAATCGTGAGAGGGGATTCATGAGCCTCCTTAAGGATCAGCTGTCGCAGATGTTGATTCTTGGGAACCACCAAGCGATTCTCAAAGAAAACAACACCTCGATCATCTATAGAGAAACTTCCACCAACTCCCTTGTTAATGTTTCTCTTGATCCGGGAAATTCCCGTATCCTGCTTCTGTGCAGAGATGATTTGATCCACAAGAGTAGGTTTCGCCACCAAGGTAGAAAGGAATCCATGAGGAGCAATGTGAAGGTTAAGCTTACAGAATTCCTCATGGAGAGGTGGTTGGCCCTGCTGCAACATAAGATTGTTGCAATAGGACTTACGACTTAGCGCATCAGCCATGACATTGCCCTTGCCTGGGGTGTAGGTAATCCCTAAGTCATAATCTGAGATCAACTCCAACCAACGTCTTTGCCTAAGGTTCAAATCTGGTTGGGTGAAAATATACTTGAGACTCTGGTGATCGGTGTATATCTCGCAACGTTTACCGAGAAGGTAATGTCTCCATATATTAAGTGCATAGACTACGGCTGCAAGCTCCAGATCATGTGTAGGATAATTATCCTCATGTGGATGCAACTGTCGAGATGCATAGGCAATCACATGACGATCCTGCATAAGAATGCAACCTAGTCCCTGTCGTGAGGCATCACAGTAGATAACAAAGTCCTTAGTGAAATCCGGTGGCACAAGTATGGGAGCAGAAGTCAGGCGTCTTTTCAGTTCCTGAAAACTGTACTCACACTGTGGGGACCACTCAAACTTTTTATCTTTCTTGAGAAGTTCCGTGAGAGGTTTGGCGACTTTGGAGAAGTTTTCAACGAAGCGGCGACAATAACTGGCTAGACCAAGGAAACTCCTAACTTGTTTAACGGTTTCAGGTGGAGTCCAATCAAGAACGGCCTGAACTCTTTCGGGATTGACAGCAATGCCCTTACCAGAGATCACGTGGCCTAGGTAGGTCACTTCTGGCAACCAAAATTCGCACTTGGAGAACTTGGCATAAAGGCGGTGCTCTCTGAGTTTCTCTAACACAAGTCTAAGATGTTCGGCATTCTCTTCCTCGTTCTTCGAGTAAATAAGGATATCATCGAGGTAAACCATGACGAACTTATCTAAATACTCCATGAAGATCGAGTTCATCAAGCGGGAGAAGGTAGCTGGAGCATTGGTTAGACCAAAGGACATGACGGTGTACTCGTATTGGCCATAACGAGTGACAAAAGCCGTTTTAGGGATGTCCCCGTTTCTGATCTTGATTTGATGGTAGCCTAACCTCAAATCCATCTTGGAAAAGACTGAGGATCCAGCGAGCTGATCATACAGGTCGTTGATCCTGGGAAGCGGATACTTGTTCTTTATCGTGACCAAATTAACGGGACGATAATCTACAACCATCCGGTCCGTACCATCCTTCTTCTTGACGAAGAGGACGGGGCAAGCCCAGGGAGAAGAACTAGGACGGATGAAACCCTTTTGCAAGGACTCATCGAGTTGTTTCTTAAGCTCGGCTAGCTCTAAGGGTGCCATCTTGTAAGGTCTCCTAGAGATTGGAGCAGTTCCTGGGATAAGATCTATGACGAACTCTACATCCCTGTCAGGTGGAATACCTGGCAGTTCTTCTGGAAAGACATCCGGAAAGTCACGGACTACCGGGATATCTTCAAGATCTGGAAGAGGGCTGGCATTAAGAGAATAAAGCTGACGCTTTGCAATTTTGGTGGAGACAGTGACTATCTTGCCAGAGGGGTGTGTGAGCTGAACAGACCTGGTGTAACAATCAATCTTGGCATAATGAGCTTTCATCCAGTCCATACCCAAGATGATGTTAATATCTGAAGACTTAAGAGATATCAAGGAAGCTAGGAACACAAGTGTGTCAACATGTATTTCATTGCCATAACTTATCCTAGAGGTTTGCCATTTGGATCCAGGAGTCTGAATGAGTAGTGGGGAGGGCATATCACAAAATGACATGTCGTGCAAGCGGGCATAACTTTCGGAAATGAAGGAATGAGATGCTCCAGTATCGAATAGAACCGATGCTGGATGACAGTTTACAAGGAGTGTACCAAGAACGACATCTGGATCATCATAAGCGTCTTCAGCTGAGACGTGATGCACACGTCCACGTTCAGTGGGAGCTGACTTGGCGTTAATCATCTTGTGTGATGGCTTACTTCCACGGCCAACAAACTTCTCGGGCTGAGATGGAGCAACACTGGTCTGAGTGCAAATACGGGCAATGTGGCCTGTCTCTCCGCACTTGAAACAAATCTTGAAAGTAGGACATGGACCCGCATTGACAAGCGGTCTGCCAATAGGTCTGGGTGGAGCATGTAACTGAACTGGGTGAGGCGCCACATAAGATGGCCTCAGTGAATAACCGGGTGGAAGAGCGGAGTTCGGAATCCAAATCCGGCGCTTCTGAGAACTAGAACCGGAGGAAGCAACCAAATCACGGGTGTGCTTGCGAGACTCCTCGTAGGTGAGCTGAGCTGTCTCTGCGTTAATGGCCTTGTTCACAAGAGCCTGGAATGTATTGCAATGGTGCAAATGGAGATCACGACGCAACTTGGGGTTGAGACCCTTCCGGAACCTAGCCTGCTTCTTGGCGTCCGTGGACACTTCTTCGGTAGCATAGCGGGCGAGATTCTCAAACTCTCTACTGTAAGCATCAACATCCATCTTACCCTGGGTGAAACTACAGAACTCTTCTCTCTTGCGATCGATGAGGGCTTCAGGAATGTGATGCTCGCGAAAAGCCTCAGTGAAACCTCTCCAGGTAGGTATCTGACCAGCTGGAAGCATAGCCTCATAGTTTTGCCACCAAAGACTAGCAGGACCCTCCAGAAGGTATGCAGCATAGATGACCTTGTCACCTTCAGCTACGTTCGCAGAACACAGCTTGTGTGAGATACTACGAAGCCAGTCATCTACATCGAGTGGCTCAATAGAATGATGAAAAGTGGGTGGGTGCAAGCGAATGAAGTCATGAATGGTTGCAGACCCTTTGAACTGAGGTGTGGTGTTCTCCTCAATACGCGCCAACAAGCGGTTAGACTCACGCTTGTTCCTCTCCATCTCTAACATGAACTCTGCCAACGAAGACTGGTCGGGAGGATCCTCATCCCTACCATCTCCGTGGTTCCGGCTACGAGCAATAAAACTTCGGTTAACTGACGACATCCTGAGAAGTGGAACCAAGGACGTGGTCAACAACAACTATAGGATGTAATATGTAACACAAGGGAATTTAGTATCTCTCAAACTCCTAGGACAATTCCGGCAGCATAACGGCAGTAAAATGCTCAATATGAGACATTCTGCAAAAGACAGGGTAGCACCATAATCAACATCATCACACAAGGTTCTGAAATATTACTAAATAGGCTGCACGGAGGTACTCGAAAACTGGAATATGACTCTGATCAACCAATCCTAAGAGACTACGGAGTAGTAACACGTGATCCTGATAGATAGAAGAGGAAGCCTAGTTCCTTAACCCCGTTGGAAAGATAGGATGACTCAGATCAGAAGGGCATGAGATATAAGGAGTAAAAAGAGCCTTACGTTCCCTTCCACAATCAATTCCCTTATATAACTAAAGAATTTCTAGACTCAACTTCGACCAGGTTGGCTTGGAAATCCTACAGGCAGTCAGGCTCTAATACCAAAGCTTTCGGGACCCCGATCCTAAGTCACACCGATCTAGCATGTAACACATCATATCACTTTGCGGCCTCACGCGCGGTATTCCCACGGGTGCCACCTTACCTGGCTCGGGACCGTTTGCGCCTTTTGGCTCACGTATATGATAGTGTCGCTAGCATCCATATGACAGAGAACCCGGGCCGACATGGCTAGTCGTGAACCCAAACGGCACTAACCCATGAGGACAGGCATACATGAATCACATCGAGCATGTCGGTCAACAACGTATAAATCCGGGCTGTAGCACTGGGCTGACAGGACTCCGGTAACCCGGGCTGTAGCAGGCTAGGCAGGACTCCGGATAACACCGCGTGACATTTCCCCAAAGGGGACAGACACAGGAACGAGGTGAAACACATGCCGGCCAGTCAAGTGTTCCGAGCAGTAGTGCTGGGCTAGCAGGACTCCGGTGAACCGGGCTGTAGCGGACTGCTATCGCTCAGAAGCACTAGACTTACATTTCCCCATATGAAAGGCTGCCAAGGATAAACAACTAGATAGTCGGATCCCACACATAGCAATACACGTTACACGTACGCATAACATGCAAGTATGTGCTGTACAACATGGCATCACAACATAACGCAAACTTATATAGATAAGGCCCAGAAGAGCCACATAGCATTAAATACAAACAGGGGTCACATGACCCATCATTCAGAGCATACAAGCAACAAGCGGAAGCATTACATGTCTGAGTACAGACAACTACAAAAGAAAAAGGCTGAGAAGCCTGACTATCTACAAGATCCGATCAAGATCGTAGCTGAGGTACAAGCTACTTGTCGAAGTCCGCGTAACTAGTAAGACCGAAGTCTCCGCTGCAAAAACATAAATAAAGCAACATGAGTACAAAGGTACTCAGCAAGACTTACTTCAGATCCTATCATACATGCATTGTATCAAGAAGGTAATGTGGGGTTTAGTTGCAGCAAGCCAGCTTTGACTCTGTGGCTATCCTGTTCTACGACTGCTGGTAACTCTTTTGAAATGGCGCACACGAGTCCACTAATCACCACATCAATACACCACTATGGATTCATCCCCGTCTCACCACGAGGAGGCCATCCATAGCACTCACACTTATCTTGAGCATTTTAGAGTATCCACTTCAAGTTGTCTATGTACCACGTAAGCATCCAAGAAGTCCATAACCGAGGACACGGCTATTCAAATAGATCATGATAACCCTGCAGGGGTGTACTTCTTCACACACGCTCTCACCACTTATCACCATGTACACGTCATGTATCTCGGCAACCTTCAAGCGGAAGCCTGGCGAGGGTGTCGGCCACGACCTGACTAACCACACAAGACTCTAATCCAGGTTTATCGCCTATTCGGGTTCCATCCGCAAGGAGATCCGGGCGGGGTGTCGCTCACGGCCCCAAACGATGTGTGCAGGGTTCCCAAGCCCACCTCGCCGGGTGGATCTACGCTTGGTACACCGTGCCACTTGTGCCTAGTCTGTCCCAAGCCCACCTGGCCGGGTGCCACTTGGTAGACTACTAACACTACCTACAAACACCAGAAACTAGTTGCGACTCCTGGACAGAGACCGAGGTGATTAATAAGTCGAGAGAGCTTGGAGCGCCCGGAGCCCAATGTGTGGTAGTAGCTAGTCATTGGACAACTTACACAGAACTCGGTTCTTAAGGACGGTCCCAATGAGACAACCCACCATGTACTCCTACATGGCCTCTCACCGCTACCTTTACCAAATCGTGTTCACACACCTGACTCTCAGCATCAGAACATATCATATCACCCCAATCCATTCCCAATGAATCAGACCTGACACAACTCTAAGCAATAGCAGGCATGGCATGGTAGAAGCACAACATGGCTCAATCAACTCCTACACATGCTAGTGGGTTTCATCTAATTACTGTGGCAATGACAGGTCATGCAGAGGAATGGGTTCAACTACCGCAGCATAAAGTAGCAGTTGATTCGTTGTTGTCCTAATGCAATAAAAGAGAGCAGGAGCGAGAGTGGGACCATATCGGAATGAACAAGGGGGGTTTGCTTGCCTGGTAGATCAACAAGGGAGGCACTGCTTCACAGACACGTACTCTGGAACGGTCTCCGGAGCAGGACCTATCGAGAAGGAATGGTGCCAACAATCAATACACAAGCATATGCAACAATATGATGCATGAACATGGCATGAAGATGTGATGCTGTTTGAGCTAATGCAACTAGCATTCATTTGTTTGAGGTCCATTTGCACTAAAGGTTCAATGCAACTCCAAGGTAAGTTCTTATATATGCCATTCATATGTTTTCATCTATACAGCAGGATTAACTTGGTTTTTCATGCATGAAACTGGTACAGATGGATAGCTTGCATTTTTCTGATGATTTCTCATATATAACTTATTTCAATCTGAGCTACGGTTGAATTGATATGAATTTTAGAAGTTTATATCATTTTCTGGAATTTCCTGTTTAAAATTAAATCCAGAAAATAAATAATTGCGTCAGCATGACGTCAGCACTGCGTCAGCGGTCAACGGCGCTGACCGGTCAAACCTGACGTGTGGGGTCCACACGTCAGTGTCACAGGGGCTAAACCCAGTCAAACCCGCGCTGACCGGGGTTTGACTTGGCCCTGGGGCCCACGGTCAGTGGCTTAGGGGGTGGTTTGGGCGGTAGGGTTAGCAGCTAATCACGCCACGTCAGCCTCGCCGGAGTTTCGCCGGCGACGACCAAAAACCGCGGCGGCGACTCGCCGGACTTGCGCTGCGAGCGGCGTTTGGACGCGCGAAGACCACCGGGGCGTAGCCCGTCGTCGTCCGCATCCAGGGGAGCTGGTGAGAGGCTGCGGGGGCGCCGGAGCTCGCCGGAGCGGAGCTCAGGGCGGCGGCCGGAGTTCGGCCTTGAGCGGGCGCGAGCTACGGGGCACGGCGGGGGTTGCGGAGGGCATCTACGGCCTCCTGGCGTCACCAGGAGCACGGTGACGCGCGTGGAAGTGGCTGCCTTGGGCTCTGGCCACCGTGGCGCCATGGCCGGCGGCGTGGAGCTCGCGGGCGCGGTGGTTGATCTAGCTGGACGGGGCAAACGAGCACGAGGAGGAGGGGGAAACGGAGTAGAGCTCACAGCGGATCCAGCGGAGGCGTCAACGAGCTCGGGGAAGCACTGGTGCGGCCGGAGCGTCGTCGGCGATCTCGGGCAGTCGGTGACGAAGACGATGATGGTGGTGGCGATGCAGCGCGTCCCTGGTCGCTTGGCTCGTCAAGGACGATGCGGGCGACGAGGCGGAGCACCCGGACTCGGAGAGAGGGCGAGGGGACGGCGGGGAGCGCGCCGGCGGTGAGCTGCGGCGATAACCCGTTTGGTGGTGGGGAGAGGGAGGATTCCAGGGGAGGAGGGAGAGCGAGGGAGAGGGAGAGAGGTGCGGGGCGTCGCGTGGCGACGTTCCAGACGTCCAGGCGAGGAGGGGAGGGGCAGGCAGGCAGCTGTCGTGGTGCGCATGCGCGCGGCGTGCGGCGGCCACGCGCCCGGCGTCCTCCTGGCGCGGTGGAGACGACGACTGGCGCTGGCCAGTCGGCTGGGCCGGCACAGAGCCAGGCCAGCAGGTGGCCTAGGTAAGTCCAGTAAGGGTTTTACCATTTTTTTGTTTTCTTTTCTATTTTCTGACATGTGTTTTGATTTAGTAATAATACTAAATCATTTTATTTTATTATGCCAATTTTTGGTAGGGGCTAATGGCATTAATCCAGAGCTCCTCAACAAATGGCACAATTTTTGGACATATAAAAAATATATAACATTTATATATCCAATGCAAATAATTATGCATTAACTCCAAATGCCCAAAATAAATACTTATGAGCTCCCAAAAATATTGGTTTGATTTTTATCTCTGCCCAATATTTTCAGAGAGAGACATGAACATTTCTTGGACCTTTTTGGAGCAATTTTTATTTGGGTCATTCCCAGAAATGGTTTCTGAGGGTTTTACAAATCCCCAATTCAAATTTAAATGAAATTTAAACATGATGCACACATGACTAGCTAGCCTTGAGCATACCAGAACTAGGGATGTGACAATGAGATTCCAGACTAAAAAAAAGAGGCCATAAAAAAGAGAGAAGGCCCAATAAAAAATGAGAGAAAAATAGAGAAGGGACAATGCTACTATCCTTTTTCCACACTTGTGCTTCAAAGTAGCACCATGATCCTCATGATAGAGAGTCTCCTATGTTGTCATTTTCATATACTAGTGGGAATTTTACATTATAGAAATTGGCTTGTATATTCCAATGATGGACTTCCTCAAAATGCCCTGGTCTTCGTGAGCAAGCGAGTTGGATGCACACTCACTTAGCTTCTTTTGTTGAGCTTTCATACACTTATAGCTCTAGTGCATCCGTTGCATGGCAATCCCTACTCACTCACATCGATATCTATTGATGGGCATCTCCATAGCCCGTTGATACGCCTAGTTGATGTGAGACTATCTTGTCCTTTTTGTCTTCTCCACAACCACCATTCTAGTCCACCTATAGTGCTATGTCCATGGCTCATGCTCATATATTGTGTGAAGATCGAAAAAGTTTGAGAACATCAAAAGTATGAAACAATTGCTTGGCTTATCACCGGGGTTGTGCATGATTTAAATACTTTGTGTGGTGAACATAGAGCATAGCCAGACTATATGATTTTGTAGGGATAACTTTCTTTGGCCATGTTATTTTGAGAAGACATGATTGCTTTGTTAGTATGCTTGAAGTATTATTATTTTCATGTTAATATTAAACTTTTATCTTGAATCTTTCGGATCTGAACATTCATGCCACAAGAGAGAGAAATACATTGAAGAATATGCTAAGTAGCATTCCACATCAAAAATTCTGTATTTATCATTTACCTACTCGAGGACGAGCGGGAATTAAGCTTGGGGATGCTTGATACGACTCCAGCGTATCTATAATTTTTGATTGCTCCATGCTATTATATATTCTTTTTTGGATGTTTAATGGGCTTATTTATACACTTTTATATTATTTTTGGGACTAACCTATTAACCGGAGGCCCAGCCCAAATTGCTGTTTTTTTGCCTATTTCAGTGTTTCGCAGAAAAGGAATATCAAACGGAATCCAAACGGAATGAAACCTTCGGGAGAGTTATTTTTGGAACAAACGTGATCCAGATGACTTGGAGTGGACGTCAAGAAATCACCTAGGAGGCCACGAGGCAGGGGCTTGCCTACGCCCCTGGGCGCGCCCTCCACCCTCGTGGGCCCCTCGTGGCTCCACCGACCTACTTCTTCCTCCTATATATACCTACGTACCCCCAAACCATCAAAGAGCACCACGAAAATCTAATTCCACCGCCGCAACCTTCTGTACCCATGAGATCCCATCTTGGGGCCTTTTCCGGCGTCCTGCCAGAGGAGGCATTGATCATAGAGGGCTTCTACATCAACACCATAGCCTCTCCGATGATGTGTGAGTAGTTTACCTCAGACCTTCGGGTCCATAGTTATTAGCTAGATGGCTTCTTCTCTCTCTTTGGATCTCAATACAAACTTCTCCTCGATTCTCTTGGAGATCTATTCAATGTAATCTTCTTTTGCGGTGTGTTTGTCGAGATCCGATGAATTGTGGGTTTATGATCAAGCTTATGTATGAACAATATTTGAATCTTCTCTGAATTCTTTTGTGTATGATTGGTTATCTTTGCAAGTCTCTTCGAATTATCAGTTTGGTTTGGCCTACTAGATTGATCTTTCTTGCAATGGGAGAAGTGCTTAGCTTTGGGTTCAATCTTGCGGTGCTCGATCCCAGTGACAGTAGGGGAAATGACACGTATTGTATTGTTTCCATCAAGGATAGAAAGATGGGGTTTATATCATATTTCATGAGTTTATCCCTCTACATCATGTCATCTTGCTTAAAGCGTTACTCCGTTCTTATGAACTTAATAATCTAGATGCATGCTGGATAGCGGTCGATGTGTGGAGTAATAGTAGTAGATGCAGGGAGGAGTCGGTCTACTTGTCACGGACGTGATGCCTATGTACATGATCATACCTAGATATTCTCATAACTATGCTCAATTCTATCAATTGCTCGACAGTAATTTGTTTACCCACCGTAATACTTATGATATCTTGAGAGAAGCCACTAGTGAAAACTATGGCCCTCGTGTCTATTCTCTATCATATTGATCTCCCGTCAACGAGCTATTTCTGACGCTGTTTATTTTGCTTTCTTTACTTTTAATCTTTATCATAAAAATACCAAAAATATTATCTTCTCATCTCTATCAGATCTCACTTTTGCAAGTGGCCGTTAAGGGATTGACAACCCCTTTATTGCGTTGGTTGCAAGGTTCTTATTTGTTTGTGTAGGTACGCGGGACTTGCGTGTGGCCTCCTACTAGATTGATACCTTGGTTCTCAAAACTGAGGGAAATACATACGCTACTTTGTTGCGTCACCCTCTCCTCTTCAAGGGAAAACCAACGCAGTGCTCAAGAGGTAGCACCTCGGTCCCGGGAAGGCCTTGATACGTCTCCAACGTATCTATAATTTTTGATTGCTCCATGCTTTATTATCTACTGTTTTGGACTATATTGGGATTTATTTTCCACTTTTATATTATTTTTGGGACTAACCTATTAACCGGAGGCCCAGCCCAGAATTGTTGTTTTTTGCCTATTTTAGAGTTTCGGAGAAACAGAATAACAAACGGAGTCCAAACGGAATGAAACCTTCGGGAACGTGATTTTCTCATCAAATAAGACCTAGGAGACTTGGACCCTCCATCAAGAAAGCCACGAGGCGGTCACGAGGGTAGGGGCGCGCCCACCCCCCTAGGGCGCGCCCCTGCCTCGTGGGCCCCTCGGAGCTCCACCGACGTACTTCTTCCTCCTATATATACCTACGTACCCGCAAACGATCAGATACGGAGCCAAAAACCTAATTCCACCGCCGCAACCTTCTGTACCCACAAGATCCCATCTTGGGGCCTGTTCCGGAGCTCCGCCGGAGAGGGCCATCATCACGGAGGTCTTCTACATCATCCTAGCCCCTCCGATGAAGTGTGAGTAGTTCACCTCAGACCTACGGGTCCATAGTTATTAGCTAGATGGCTTCTTCTCTCTTTTTGGATCTCAATACAATGTTCTCCCCCTCTCTCGTGGAGATCTATTCGATGTAATCTTCTTTTTTGCGGTGTGTTTGTTGAGACCGATGAATTGTGGGTTTATGATCAAGTGTATCTATGAATAATATTTGAATCTTCTCTGAATTCTTTTATGTATGATCGGTTATCTTTGCAAGTCTCTTCGAATTATCAGTTTGGTTTGGCCTACTAGATTGGTTTTTCTTGCCATGGGAGAAGTGCTTAGCTTTGGGTTCAATCTTGCGGTGTCCTTTCCCAGTGACAGAAGGGGCACCAAGGCACGTATTGTATTGTTGCCACCGAGGATAACAAGATGGGGTTTTTATCATATTGCATGAAACTATCCCTCTACATCATGTTATCTTGCTTAAGGCGTTACTCTATTTTTAACTTAATACTCTAGATGCATGTTGGATAGCGGTCGATGAGTGGAGTAATAGTAGTAAATGCAGGCAGGAGTCGGTTACTTGTCTCGGACGTGATGCCTATATACATGATCATACCTAGATATTCTCATAACTATGCTCAATTCTGTCAATTGCTCAACAGTAATTTGTTCACCCACCGTAGAATACTTATGCTCTTGAGAGAAGCCACTAATGAAACCTATGGCCCCCGGGTCTATTCTCATCATATCAATCTCCATCGCTTTAACCTTGCTTGCTTTTTACTTTGCCTTTTACTTTTCACTTTGCATCTCTATACCAAAAATACCAAAATTATTATCTATCATCTCTATCAAATCTCACTCTCGTAAGTGACCGTGAAGGGATTGACATCCCCTAATCGCGTTGGTTGCGTTGAGCTATTGTTTTGTGCAGGTACGAGGGACTTGAGCGTAGCCTCCTACTGGATTGATACCTTGGTTCTCAAAAACCGAGGGAAATACTTACGCTACTTTGCTGCATCATCCTCTCCTCTTCGAGGAAATCCAACGCAGTGCTCAAGAGGTAGAAGGCCTATCCCCGATGATTTCTAGGTCGTGTGGGAAGGACCCCCCTATCGTCACACTCACTTGGCGACGGTTCCAAATGTCGTCGCGGAAAGGGGTTAAAAACCGTTTGTATAGCACGTCATTGTACTAGTGATATGGTTTATTTGGTGGAAGATTATATGTTCAGATCCATTATGCTATTTAATACCCCTCTGATATTGAGCATGATTATCATTTGTGAGTAGTTACTTTTGTTCTTGAGGTCACGGGAGAAATCATGTTGCAAGTAATCATGTGAACTTGATATGTGATCGATATTTTGATAGTATGTATGTTGTGATTCCCTTAGTGGTGTCATGTGAACGTCGACTACATGACACTTCAACATACTTGGGCCTAAGGGAATGCATTATGGAGTAGTAAGTAGATGATGGTTTGTGAGAGTGACAGAAGCTTAAACCCTAGTTTATGTGGTATTCTATAAGGGACTGATTGGATCCAAAAGTTTAATGCTATGGTTAGAATTTATTCTTAATACTTTTCTCATAGTTGCAGATGCTTGTGAGGGGGTTAATCATAACTAGGAGGTTTGTTCAAGTAAGAACAACACCTAAGCACCAGTCCACCCACATATCAAATTATCAATGTAGCGAACACGAATCGAACCAACATGATGAAAGTGACTAGATGAAATTCCCGTGTACCCTCAAGAACGCTTTGCTTACTATAAGAGACCATTTTGGCCTGTCCTTTGCCTCAAAAGGATTGGGCTACCTTGCTGCACTTTTATTACTACTATCATTACTTGCTCGTTACAAATTATCTTGCTATCAAACTACTCGGTTGCTTACAATTTCAGCATTTCCAGACATTACCTTGCTGAAAACCACTTGTCATTTCCTTCTGCTCCCCATTGGGTTCGACACTCTTACTTATCGAAAAGAGCTACAATTGATCCCCTATACTTGTGGGTCATCAAGGATATTTTCCGGCGCCATTGCGGGGGAGTGAAGCGCCTTTGGTAAGTGGAATTTGGTAAGGAAACATTTATATAGTGTGCTGAAATTTAATGTCACTTGTTACTATGGAAAACAATCCTTTGAGGGGTTTGTTTGGGGTACCTTCACCTTGACCGGAACCACAATTAGCTACCCTCAACCTACTGCACCTACTGAAATATTGAATATGAAATTCCTTCGAGTATGATAGAACAACTGCTAGCTAATCCTTATGCAGGAGATGGAACCGAACATCCTGATATGCACTTGATATATGTGGAACAAATTTGTGGATTGTTTAAGCTTGCAGGTTTACCCGGAGATGAAGTCAAGAATAAGGTTTTCCCTTTATCTTTGAAGGTAGATGCATTGGCATGGTATAGGCTATGCGATGATATTGTTATATTGGAATTGGAATCGATT
Source organism: Aegilops umbellulata (assembly GCA_032464435.1). Lineage (NCBI taxonomy): Eukaryota > Viridiplantae > Streptophyta > Magnoliopsida > Poales > Poaceae > Aegilops > Aegilops umbellulata. The sequence continues at coordinate 270,775,789 of CP136054.1, read as the reverse complement.
GAAATTGGAGTTTCACCAAAAAAATATCATATGCATCTAGTTCATCGTGATCGGGATTACATATATAATTGTTGGCCTGGTGAAGGAGAAAGTACCGCTCTAGCTTGGGGGAGGCTTAAGTCAATATTATATTCATGCCCAATCATGAGCTCTCAAGAGAAATTATTATCCAGAATTTTTATGCTCGGCTTTCTCATAATGATCGATCCATGCTCGATACTTCTTGTGCTGGTTCTTTTATGAAGAAGACTATTGAATTCTGGTGGGATCTTTTGGAAAGAATTAAATGCAACTCTGAAGATTAGGAACTCGACCAAGGTAAAGAGTCGGGTATTAAGCTTAGGTATGATTGTGTTAAATCTTTTATGAATACCGATGCTTTTCAAAAGTTTAGCACTAAATATGGACTTGACTCTGAGATAGTAGCCTCCTTTTGTGAATCATTTTCTACTCATGTGATCTCCCTAACGAGAAGTGGTTCAAATATCACCCACCTATTAAATAAGAAATTAAAGAACCGGTACCAACTAAAGAGGAAACTATACTTTATAATGTTGATCCAGTTGTTCCTACTGCTTATATTGGGAAACCACCTTTCTCTGTTAGGATAAAGGAACATGCTAAAGTGTCAACTGTGGTTAACAAAAGTTATATTAGAACACATAAACCTAATGAAAAAATTAAAGTAGAACCTAGTGTTGCTATGGTTAAGGATCTCCCGAAAGAAAATATAGATGGTCATGTTATTTAGTTTTGTGAAGAAGCTGCTAGAATTGCCAAACTCGATAAAAAGGATAAAGATAGACCGGTTGTTGGCATGCCCGTTGTCTCAGTTAATATAGGAGATCACTGTTATCATGGTTTATGCGACATAGGTGCTAGCGTAAGTGATATTCCTTACACCTTATATCAAGAAATTATGAATTACATAGTACTCGCAGAGATAGAAGACATAGATGTTACTATTAAACTTGCTAATAGAGACACCATTTCACCAATTGGGATTGTTAGAGATGTTGAAGTCTTATGTGGGAAAATAAAATACCCTACTGATTTTCTTGTTCTTGGTTCCCCACAAGATGACTTTTGTCCCATTATATTTGGTAGACCTTTCTTGAACACCGTTAATGCTAAAATAGATTGTGAGAAACAAACTATCGGTGTTAGCTTTGGTGATGAATCTCATGAGTTTAATTTTTCCAAGTTTAGTAGAAAGCTTCATGAAAAATAATTTCCTAGTAAGGATGAAATAATTGGTCTTGCTTCTATTGTTCTGCCTCCTACTGATCCTTTAGAACAATATTTGCTAGACCATGAGAATGATTTACATATGCATGAAAGGAATGAAATAGATAAGGATTTCTTTGAACAACATCCTATGCTTAAACAAAATTTGCCTATGGAAACTCTAGGAGGTCCTCCTCCACCTAAAGGTGATCCCGTGTTTGAATTAAAACAATTGCCAAACACTTTGAAATATGCTTATCTTGATGAAAAGAAGATATATACTGTTATTATTAGTGCTAACCTTTCAGGACATGAAGAAGAAAGAATATTGAAAGTTCTAAGGAAGCACCAAGCTACTATTAGGTATACTCTTGATGATTTAAAGGGCATTAGTCCCACTCTATGTCAGCACAAGATTAATATGGAACCTGATGCTAAACCCGTTGTTGATCACCAACGTCGGTTAAATCCGAAGATGAAAGAAGTGGTAAGAACAGAAATATTAAAACTTCTGGAAGCAGGTATAATCTATCCCATAGCTGATAGTAAATGGGTAAGTCATGTTCCTTGTGTCCCTAAGAAAGGAGGTATTACTGTTTTTCCTAATTATAAGAATGAACTTATTCCACAAAGAATAGTTACAGGCTATAGAATGGAAATTGATTTTAGAAAATTAAACAAAGCAACTAGAAAAGATCATTACCCTCTGCCTTTTATTGATCAAATGCTAGAAAGATTATCTAAGCACACACACTTTTGCTTCCTTGATGGATATTCTGTTTTTTCACAAATACTTGTTTCTCAACCTGATCAAGAAAAGACCACTTTCACTTGTCCCTTTGGAACTTTTCTTATAGACATATGCCTTTTGGTTTATGCAATGCACCTGCTACCTTTCAAATATGTATGACTGCTATATTCTCTGACTTTTGTGAAAAGATTGTTGAGGTTTTCATGTATGACTTTTCTGTTTATGGGAAGTCTTTTGATGATTATTTAAGCAATCTTGATCAAGTTTTGTAGAGATGCAAGCAAACATATCTTGTCATGAATTGGGAGAAGTGCCACTTTATGGTTAATGAAGGTATTGTCTTGGGTTATAAAATTTCTGAAAGAGGTATTGAAGTAGAAAAAGCTTAGGTTGATGCAACTGAGAAAATGCCACGTCCTAAAGATATCAAAGGTATTCATAGTTTCCTAGGTCATGCTGGTTTCTATAGGAGATTTATCAAAGACTTTTCAAAAATTTCTAGGCTTCTTACAAACCTTTTGCAAAAGGATGTTCCTTTTGTTTTTGATGATGATTGTTTAGGAGCCTTTGAAACACTCAAGAAAGCCTTAATTTTTGCACCTATTGTTCAACCACCTGATTGGAACTTGCCTTATGAAATTATGTGTGATGCTAGTGATTATGTTGTTGGTGCTATTCTAGGACAAAGAGTTGTTAAGAGACGAAATATTATTCATTATGCTAGTAAAACTCTAGACAGTGCACAACAGAATTATGCTACTACTGAAAAAGAATTCCTAGCAGTGTTGTTTACTTGTGATAAATCTAGATCTTACATTGTTGACTCTAAAGTTATCGTTCACACCGACCATGATGCTATTAAATATCTTATGGAAAAGAAAGATGCTAAACCTAGACTTATTCGATGGGTTCTCTTGTTACAAGAATTTGATTTACATATCACTGACAGGAAAGGAGTTGAGAACCACATAGCTGATAACTTGTCTAGGCTTGAAAATGTGCTTGATGACCCACTACCTATTGATGATAGTTTTCCTAATGAGTAGTTAGCTGCAATAAATGATTTTAATAACACTCCTTGGTATCCTGACTATGCTAATTACATTGTTGCTAAATATTTACCACCTAGCTTTACATACCAACAAAAGAAAAAATTCTTCTATGATTTAAGACATTACTTTTGGGATGACCCACATCTTTATAAAGAAGGAGTAGATGGTAGTATAGACGTTGTGTACCTGAGCATGAACAAGGACAAACCCTATGAAAATGTCACTCCAAAGCTTATGGAGGGCATCATGCTGGAGATAGAACTGCTCACAAGGTATTGCAATCTGGATTTTATTGGCCTACTCTCTTCAAGGATGCCCATAAGTTCGTATTATCTTGTGATGAATGCCAAAGAATAGGTAATATCGGTAAGTGTCAAGAAATGACTATGAATTATTCACTTGCTGTTGAACCATTTGATGTTTGGGGATTTAATTACATGGGACCTTTTCCTTCCTCTTATGGGTATAAACATATTTTGGTTGTTGTTGATTATGTTACTAAATGGGTAGAAGCTATTCCAACCAGTAGTGCTGATCACAAAACCTCTATTAAAATGCTTAAGGAAGTTATTTTCCCAAGATTTGGAGTCCCTAGATATTTAATGACTGATGGTGGTTCACACTTTATTCATGGTGCTTTCCGTAAAATGCTTGCCAAGTATGATGTTAACCATAGAATTGCATCACCTTATCATCCTCAGTCTAGTGGCCAAGTTGAACTTAGTAATAGGGAAATAAAATTAATTTTACAAAAGACTGTCAATAGGTCCTGGAAGAATTGGTCTAAGAAATTAGATGATGCACTTTCGGCTTTTAGGACAGCATATAAAAATCCTATGGGTATGTCTCCTTATAAAATGGTTTACGGAAAAGCTTGTCATTTGCCTCTTGAGTTAGAACATAAAGCATATTTGGAAATCAAAGAACTCAACTATGATTTCAAACTTGCCGGTGAAAAGAGGTTATTTGATATTAGCTCTCTAGATGAATGGAGAACCCAAACTTATGAAAATGCCAAGTTATTTAAAGAAAAGGTTAAAAGATGGCATGATAAAAGAATCCAAAAGTGTGAGTTCAAAGTTGGAGAATATGTTCTTTTGTACAACTCTTGTTTCAGGTTCTTTGCAGGAAAACTCCTCTCCAAATTGGAAGGACCCTATGTTATCGAGGAGGTTTATCAGTCTGGAGCTATCAAAATAAATAATGCCGAAGGTACTAACCCGAAGGTTGTTAATGGGCAATGAATAAAACATTATTTCTCAGGTACGCCCATTAATGTTGAAAGCAATATTATCCAAACTTTGACACCGGAAGAACACATAAAAGGGTCCTTCCGGAACACTCCAGAATCGTGAAAATAAGGAGGTACATGATACGGTAAGTAAAGGGACTCTGAAAAATCCGAAAAAATATTTTTTGTCACTTTGGAATATTTAGAGAATTAGGAAAATAAGAAACTTCCAGGAAGCGTACCCTGGTGGGCACAAGACACCAGGGCATGCCTGGCAAGCCAGGCACGCCCAGGTGGGTTGTGCCACCTGGGGTACCTTCTGGACTCCGTTTTTTTCATTTGCTTGTTTCCTAAGATAAAAAAATCTTTATATACACCCGAACCTATTGTCCACCGTATTGCAGAGAAATATTTTGTTTTATTTTCTTGCTGTTTCTCTGATAGATCTGAAAATATGTCGTCCCAAGACTCTGAGGGTGAGAGCTATGTTGTTGATTTCATCGCAAACCCCAAGTATTATGGGGATGTGGAGCACTATAGCTGGACCTCCAAAGAGGATGAAGATGAATCAGTTCCTCCCCGTTTCAAAAACAAAAGCATGGAGGCATTATGCAAGAGGATAATAAAGCTCGAGATGGAGAATGATGAGTTGAGGGTAGATAACTTTATCCTCAGGAGTAAGTTGGAGGAAAAGAAGGGCAAACCCTCTACTTCTTCTTCACCACCACCATCTTCATCATCACCAAAATAAAACTGAGTTTCAGGTAGGGGCACTCCCCTTGGCTTCCGCCAAGCTTGAGGGAGGTGCCCCGGTATCATATCATCCCCACTATCCTTTAACTTTACTTATTTTAGTTTGATCTTTTGCTTTAGATGAATGAAAATTTAGTTCGATCCTTTCTTTTTGAGAGCTTGCTTAGTGATCTATCCTTGTAATCGTGTGCAAGATATATAACAAAGTTTAGTTTGAGTTTTTGCTTTCTTTACTTTCTTGTTGCATTAAAAAGAAGGGTTATAAATAAAAAGAAAGGAAATAAATGAAAAAGATCATATGCTAATCTTATGGTAGGTGATGGAACAACATAAGGAAAAGTATAAGTAGAAAATTTTATTAGAGATTGACAAACATAGCATTGGTCAATGGTGCAACTTGTGAAAGAATTAATAAGGGAAGAGAAGATTCACATATAAATGCACTATCCTAGAAATCTTTTGTGATTGTGAGCCCCCATCAAAATATTATATGCCAAAATTGTTGACGTTGGACAAGGAAGACAACGTAATGATTTATGTTTGTTCATATTCACATAGAAGTTATATTGTCATAGATCCTTCAACATGTGGTGCTTGCTCCCTATCTTTGCTAGCCAAAAATTCCGCACTAAGTAGAGATACTACTTGTGCATCCAAAAACCCTTAAACCCAAATCTTTTTTCAAGAGTCCACCATACCTACCTAGGGATTGAGCAAGATCCCTCAAGTAAGTTGTCATCGGTGCAATAAGGCAATAAAAATTGCTTCTAAATGTGTGACATAATTTAGTGTAAGAGAAAATTGAGCGTTGCACGAACTTCTGATGGTGAAGAATAAAAGTCACAGACTGCATAATAAAGGTCGCTATCACAAGGGGCAATGCAATGTGACATTCTTTTGCACTAAGTGGTTGAGCATACAAATAAATAAGTGCATGGCAACCTCAGCTTCCCTCTGCGAAGGGCCTATCTTTTACTATTATGTATTTACTTTTATGCAAAGAGTCAAAGTTTTTTCTCTCTATTCCTTTTTATTTTTCTCCTTTGGCAAACATCATGTGGTGAGCAAAGATCTAGGCACATATGTCCAGTTGAATATGGGTGGCATAAGTTATTATTGTTGACATCACCCTTGAGGTGAATACGTTGGGAGGCGAAATTATAAGCCCCCATCTTTCTATGTGTCCGGTTGAAACGATTTTCTCATGTGTATGCGGTGAGTGTTAGCAATCATAGAAGACTTTATGATGGTTGAGTATGTGGACTTTCCTAAAGGCTCCGATACATGACCCTTCCTGAAAAGATGATGAATTGTAGTTGCAAAGTTGACTGAGAACATAGTTTGTTGGTTTCTAATAGAGTTTATGCTTTATACTTCGATTGTGTGATGAACTGTTACTTATTCATGAGAACTTTATGATAAAGGCTCTATGATAAACGTCTTATGTTTAAGTTTGTTGCTGTTATAATATTTACATGATGCTTCTATGTCCGTATTTTGTTTTTATCGACACCTCTCTCTCTAAGCATGTGGACATGATTTTATTTCGCTTTTCGCTTGAGGACAAGCAAGGTCTAAGCTTGGGGGAGTTGATATGTCCATTTTGCATCATGTTTTCCAACTGTTATGTATGATGGTTTTATGCATAATAATGCTTTTTGGAGTAATTCTAATGCCTTTCTCTCATAATATGCAAGGAACACACAAATAGGGAGAATTTCGACAGCTGGAAATCTAGACCTAAAAAAGCTATGTCGGGCTACCTATTCTGCACAACCCCAAACAAGCTGAAACATCACGGAGAATTCTTATGGAATATATGATGAATATTGGAGCACGTAAGTACCAGAGGGGCCCCACTAGGTGGACACAACCCACCTGGGCGCGCCAGGGAGCCCAGGCGCGCCCTGGTGGGTTGTGCTCACCCAGGCCCACCTCCGGTGCCCATCTTCTGGTATATAAGTCATTTTTACCTAGAAAAAAAAATAAGGGGAGGACTTTCAGGACGGAGCGATGTCGTCTCGAGGCGGAACTTGGGCAGGAGCACTTTTGCCCTCCGGCGGAGCGATTCCGCCGGGGGAACTTCCCTCCCAGAGGGGGAAATCATCGTCATTATCACCACAAACAACTCTCTCATCTTGGGGAGGGCAATATCCATCAACATCTTCAACAACACCATCTCATCTCAAACCCTAGTTCATCTCTTGTGTTCAATCTTGTTACCCGAACTATAGATTGGTGCTTGTGGGTGACTAGTAGTGTTGATTACATCTTGTAGTTTATTACTATATGGTTTATTTGGTGGAAGATTATATGTTCAGATCCATTATGCTATTTAATACCCCTCTGATATTGAGCATGATTATCATTTGTGAGTAGTTACTTTTGTTCTTGAGGTCACGGGAGAAATCATGTTGCAAGTAATCATGTGAACTTGATATGTGTTCGATATTTTGATAGTATGTATGTTGTGATGCCCTTAGTGGTGTCATGTGAACATTGACTACATTACACTTCACCATACTTGGGCCTAAGGGAATGCATTGTGGAGTAGTAAGTAGATGATAGGTTGCGAGAGTGACAGAAGCTTAAACCCTAGTTTATGCGCTATTCCGTAAGGGACTGATTGGATCGGAAAGTTTAATGCTATGGTTAGAATTTATTCTTAATACTTTTCTCATAGTTGCGGATACTTGCGAGGGGGTTAATCATAAGTAGCAGAGGTTTGTCAAAGTAAGAACATCACCTAAGCACCGGTCCACCCACATATCAATTTATCAATGTAGCGAACACGAATCGAACCAACATGATGAAAGTGATGATACGTCTCCAATGCATCTATAATTTATGAAGTATTCATGCCATGTTTACAATAGTTTTATATGATTTTGGTATGATTTGATTAGAACTAACCCGGACTGACGCTGTTTTCAGCAAAACTATGGTGGTGGTGTTTTTGTGCAGCAATAAAAGTTCTCGGTATGCGATGAAAATCAACAGAGAATTTTTCTGGAAAATATAAAAAATACTGGGACGAAGAGTTACCGGAGGGGAGGCCCGTGGGCCCCACGAGGATGGAGTGCGCTCCCCTATGCCTCGTGGACTTCCTGTGGGGCCCCCTGACTTGTTCTCGACGCCAACCTCTCCTATAAATACCCAAACCTCTAGAAAATAACCTAGATCGGAAGTTCCACCGCCGCAAGCCTCTGTAGCCACGAGAAATCAATCTAGGCCCTCTCTGCCACCCTGCCGGAGGGGGCCATCGTCACCGGAGGCCATTGAGGAGGATCCCACAGGGGCCATCATCACCATGAAGGCAAAGATCCAGAGGGAGAACCTCTCGACATTTAGGGGGGAGGCCATGAAGGAGGAAGCACAAGGGGGAGAACCTCTCCTCCTCTCTCTCGGTGGCGCCGGAGTGCCATCGGGAGGGGAATCATCGTCGCGGTGATCGTCTTCATCAACATCACCATCATCATCACCATCCTCATCTATTTTACGCGGTCCACTCTCCCGCACCCCGCTGTAATCCCTACTTGAACATGGTGCTTTATGCCACATATTATGATCCAATGATGTGTTGCCATCCTATGATGTTTTGAGTAGATATCCTTTATCTTTGGGTTGATTGATGATCTAGATTGGTATGAGTTGTATGTTTTATTTTGGTGTTGTCCTATTGCGCCCTCCATGTCGCGCAAGCGTGAGGGATTCCCGCTGTAGGGTGTTGCAATATGTTCATGATTCGCTTATAGTGGGTTGCTTGAGTGACATAAGCATAAACCCGAGTAAGGGGGTTGTTGAGTATGGGATAAAGGGGACTTGATATGCTAATGCTATGGTTGGGTTTTACCTTAACGATCTTTAGTAGTTGCGGATGCTTGCTAGAGTCCCAATCATAAGTGCATATGATCCAAGAAGAGAAAGTATGTTAGCTTATGCCTCTCCCTCATATGAAATTGCAATGACGACTACCGGTCTTATTAACGATTGCCTAGGATAATTCCGCACAGCGACCCATCATTATTCCACACTCGCTATTTATAAAATTTAGTAATATATATTAACTTTATGATAACAACACCTACTTTTATATTTTAGCTCTCCGATACCATGCAAAATTATCCTCTTCATACCCACAACATAGTTTTATTTTTCATTTCTATTTGGAAGCAAAGTTCGGTGTACGTACAGTCATATCAGTGGCAGATAGGACTCGAGATAGTATTGATCTTACCTTTAGCTCCTTGTGGATTTGACACTCCATACTTATCACTTCCACCTTTGGGAATTACTACAATGATTCCCTGTACTTGGGGATTATCAAGCTCATTTCTGGCGCCGTTGCCGGGGAGCAATAGCGTGGGGTTGATATTTTCGTGTATGCTTGTTTGCTTTCTTCACTAAGTAGTTTTTGTTTTCCCTTTTTAGTTTTTCTTAGTTGTGGGTGAAACATACAAAAAAATTTAAAAGAATGAAAATACAATAAAAAATTACTTGCCTCTCATGCCTAAAAAGTTTTTCAATAAGAGAAGTGATTGGAAGGTTATGCATTGGAGAAATGATGGTCGACCTTGAACACTTGTGTTCATGCTCATGGAAACAATGTAAAAAAATTCATGGAAGTTTCTCTGAAAATAATTATCCCCTTGTATATATCCATTGTATTATAAAAATAATGTGCCCAGCTTTGGTTTTTTTAGGATGATTAGATTGCTTGTTTACTTTGTGCAGTACAAAAATAAAAACTTTGGTTGTAGCGCGTGAATTTACATTTTTAACTGGAAAGTCAAATGGGTATGAGACTTTTTGCAGATTACTTATGTACAAGTTTTTTAAATTGTCATATTTGTTTTAGAACTTTTGGAGTTACATACGTATACTAATCTTCCAGATTACTACAGCCTGTCTTGTTTTTGACAGATTCTGTTTTCTATGTGTTGTTCGCTTATTTGATGAATCTATGGGTAGTATTGGGGGGGGGGAGGGGTATGAACCATGGTGAAGTTGGAATACAGTAGATATAGTTCTAATATGAAATTGGAATGAGTTTGCAACAGTACCTAAAGGTAGTGATTTGCTTTATTATACTAACGGATGTCACAAAGTTTTTGTTAAAGTTTTGTGTGGATGAAGTGTTCGAAGATTGAGGAGCTATCATTATGAGAAGAATAAAGAGAGGCAAGAGTTCAAGCTTGGGGATTCCCAAGGCACCCCACGTAAATATATCAAGGATACTCGAGCATCTAAGCTTGGGGATGCCCCGGTTGGCATCCCATCTTTCTTCGTCAACAATTATCGGTATACCTTGGTTTTTGTTTTGTTCAAATGATTTGTGTCCTTTGTGTTTTTATTTTTCTTTAAGAACCATGCTAGTATGAGATATCCCTTCATTGATTTATAGAATGATTCATGTGCTTCACTTATATTGTAGCGACTCGACCTCAGACGGTCAAGTCTCTGTGCTTAAGTGTCATCCTGGATCAGTATGCTGACACACACAGTACTCGAGGATTTATAATAGAGGTAAATCACATGTATAAAGTAACGTAAATAGTATTACCTCAATCCAAATAGTGGAAGTAATAGGGGTTGTGGATTCCCATCAACACCAACGGCAAAGTTGAGTGTAGAAATCATAACCCTAACGTATCACTTACTCGTCGTAAGAATCCTGCAACATGAGACGTTGCAGCCACAAAGGGTCGGTACATTGAATGTACTGGCAAATTCACACCATAGGATAATGATGAACAACAGCTATACTACATGCATATTTGGCTGGTGGAAAGCTCTAAGTTTATTTTTGCATAAAGCCAACTTTTCCCTACTGCAAAGGAATATATTTTATTTAACTACAAAGTTCGTTGAAAACATTGAGAAGGTTCCTCCAACTCAATCCCAAATTAATAATCATCAACCCAACAAATTAATTATTTAGAGTGATGATATCAACATGATAATCCAAGAACCAGATACTCAAGTTGTTTGTAACCGGGGACACGGCTAACCATGATTAGTTTGTACACTCTGCAGAGGTTTGCACACTTTTCCCCACAAGACTCGATCTCCTCCGTTGGATTTCTCACACTACATGGTGTTTGAGAAACGGATGACCGAGACACAGTCTTTCACAAGCACTAACATACTCAACTATGCTAGAGCCCATAATAGCTTGTGGCTGCACACGGAAGTTTCTAGCATGAATAATCTTATGATCCCTTTGAGCCTGGGTGGCATTCCATAGGGTGATCACACGGGTCCTCCGGGATCCCCTTGGGCAAGCACTAGGTTCTCCAGGTGCCCAGGCAAACCACTGGATGCTCCAGGATGCCCCTACCATTCCACCCAGATGTGTATTAAAGTAGCCACCTTAAGTTAACCATTAACAATAACTCTCATATCTGTCATGAATCACTCAAACCAAACCACGTCTACGAGCATAGCATAGCAGTATAAGCATAACGTAGTTACTCCCAAGGTTTGAATGCAGGACAATAGGTTCCTACCTCATCAACTACTTCCCAATACCCACATGTTATCAAATCCTAACCATGCAATGTTTAACGGGTTGAAACTAATGCATAAAAACTAGGTAATAAAGGGATATGGTCAAAGTGTGAACTTGCCTTGTACAGTAGATGAAGATGATTCGCACTCATAACTCATGATAGTTCTACTCGTCACACTCCGGTCAATCTAGCGTAAGCAAGCAATAGTAACCACACATAAGCAATCACTCAAAAGATCGGAAAGAATGAAGAAGACAATTCAGAAAACATCAAAACCAAGCAAATAACCCTTGCAACATAAAACAATTTCTAATAGTACCAAAATTATGTGTATTTGGCCTTATCAGAAAGTTTAGGTCAAGAGCTTTAATTTGCAAAAAGAATCAACTCAAACAGAGTTATAAGGCTCAAGTTACGATCGAAAGAAATTTGAATTCTAATCTGTTTGAAACCAAATTTCAAACTTTCAAAAACATGTTCAAGTTGGTTAACTGGATAGAGGGGATCATAATGAATAAGTGGGCGTTGGTTTCGTTGGATTTGGACAAGCGATCAAAAAGTAGTGATCGTTTGAAGTACAGGGACTAACCTATGAAGAAAATTTATCACGAATAGGTCCCTGGACAAAAACTAAAAAGAAAAAGAAAAATCATATCGACCGAACGTTCGCTACAGAACACTACAGAACGAAAACGTTCGCTACCAGAGGCTAACGAGCGAACGCTCGCTAAATAAACTAACTAAAAAAATAAATCGGACTAAAAAGAAAAACCGAAAACTTAAAATACAACCGGATCGGGGTCGATGGCTTATACCGGTTCGGTCGGTTTTTGCCGAAAACTGGCGGCGGCGGCGGTGCTCCGGCGAATCGGGGCAGCAGCGGCAGCGCTCGGGCGACGGCGGCTTGTGGCGCTGTGCGGGGTGGCTGCAGGGAGCGGCTAGGCGGCGCGGGTAGCGGTGCGAGGCGGCGGCGCAGCGGCGGCTTGCGGGAGAGAGAGGGAGAGAGCGGTCGAGGGGTCCGAGGTGACGTATATATAGGTGGGTGGGGCGGCTGCTGGTGTGCAGGAGGGGCAAGGACGAGGCAGCGACGGGAGTCCGGCTGCGGCACGAGATCAGCGGCAGCGTCGTGCTGGCGCTGGAGTCCGGCGGGAGGTCGGGGGCGACGTAGAGCGGGGCTGGGATTGGCCTGGCCCGGTTGGCTGGGCCAGCCTAGTTCGTCAGAGAAGTTTTTTTTTTAAACACACACAAACGAGAATCGTAAAAACAAAAGGAACAAAAAAGTTATATAGGCATATAATATATTAAAATTTTCAGAAAAAGATTTTCTACAACGTGGACAATTTTGTAAAGTCAAATAAAATCCACAAAAATTCAAATAATTCAAACAGTCCTATTGCTACAATAAAACCCAATAAAATCATTTTAAAAATACCAAAATAATCACAAATTTATTTCTCTCCATTTTCTACTATAGGGAATCATGTTACCCTATTTTCCATATATTTTATTTCTGGATAAAAATAATTTGAATAAAATCCAAATAACTCCAAATTGAAAATAATTTCAAAGGGACTTTAAATTTAATTTTTTTTTAAACTTCCAACTCATATGTCATATGTTTTGAGGAATTCATTTTATCTTCTCTCATGAAAATCATTGAGTTGCTTAAAGTTTCTGAATTTGAAAATATTTCCAAATAAAATTCAAATATTTTCAAATACCCTTTTTTATTTAAATAAATGAAAGAAGTCATGTCATCTTCTCTCTGGGGTTTTGTGTTTGAAAAGAGTTTGAATTCACAGAGATCATAAATGCAAAATGAAAGTTTGGGAAAGTCCTTTTATTCCCTCTCATTTAACTTTCACAAAGTTTTGAATTTCAGTCACTTTCAGTCAATCAATCACACAACAATCAAACAAACAATCAATCTATCTATTTAACATAACATTCCAAAATTCATAATTTTGGGATGTTACATATATCTTTTAAGTATGATCTTATAAAATTGCTCTTTGTGCTTCACTTAAATCTTTTGAGTATGGTTTTATAGAATGCTTCGTGTGCTTCACTTATATATTTTGAGATTGGATATTGGTTAGACTATATTAATTGTACAATGCTTCATGAACTATACTTATATCTTTTGTAATATGAATAATACCATCATCTAAAGCGGGTTTGGAAGAGTGTCAAGTTTAGGAATTAGTGATCCCACTATTCCGAATGAGAAGAATTTTGCTTATGTGGAGAGTAGTAAAATTTCTATGCTTGTAGATCATGAAAAGAATGCTTTATGTGATGGTTATTGTGACGCCCCCGACTCAATCATACACTAATCACGCACGCAAACGTGTACGATCAAGATCAGGGACTCACGGGAAGATATCACAACACAACTCTAAAACATAAAATAAGTCATACAAGCATCATAATACAAGCCAGGGGCCTCAAGGGCTCGAATACAAGTGCTCGATCATAGACGAGTCAGCGGAAGCAACAATATCTGAGTACAGACATAAGTTAAACAAGGTTGCCATAAGATGGCTAGCACAAACTGGGATACAGATCGAACGAGGCGCGGGCCTCCTGCCTGGGATCCTCCTAACTACTCCTGGTCGTCATCAGCGGGCTGCACGTAGTAGTAGGCACCTCCAGTGTAGTAGGAGTCGTTGTCGACGGTTGCGTCTGGATCCTGGGCTCCATCGTCTGGTTGCAGCAATCGGGTAGAGAGATGGGGAAAAGGGGAAACAAGGCAACCCTGAGTACTCATCCAAAGTATTCGCAAGCAAAGGAGCTACACTACATATGCATGGATATATGTGTGAAGGGCCATATCAGTGGACTGAACTGCAGAATGCCAGAATAAGAGGGGGATATCTAATCCTGTCGAAGACTACGCTTCTGGCAACTTCCGTCTTGCAGCATATAGAAGAGAGTAGACTGAAGTCCTCCAAGTAGCATCGCATAACATAATCCTACCCGGCAATCCCCTCCTCGATGCCCTGTTGGAGAGCAATCACCGGGTTGTATCTGGCAGTTGGAAGGGTGTGTTTTATTAAGTATCCGGTTCTAGTTGTCATAAGGTCAAGGTACAACTCCGCGTCGTCCTTTTACCGAGGGACACGGCTATTCGAATAGATAAACTTCCCTGCAGGGGTGCACCACATAGCCCAACACGCTTGATCCCATTTGGCCGGACACACTTTTCTGGGTCATGCCCGGCCTCGGAAGATCAACACGTCGCAGCCCCACCTAGGCACAACAGAGAGGTCAGCACGCTGGTCTAAACCTAAGCGCGCAGGGGTCTGGGCCCATCGCCCTGAGCACACCTGCACGTTGCGTATGCGGCCGGAAGCAGAACTAGCCCCCTTAATACAAGAGCAGGCTTACGTTCCAATCCGGCGCGCGCCGCTCAGTCGCTGACGTCACGAAGGCTTCGGCTGATACCACGACGTCGGGATACCCATAACTACTCCCGCGTAGATGGTTAGTGCGTATAGACCAAATGGCCAGACTCAGATCAAATACCCAGATGTCGTTAAGCGTGTTAAGTATCCGCGAACGCCGACAAGGGCCAGGCCCACCTCTCTCCAAGGTGGTCTGAACCTGCCCTGTCGCTCCGCCACAAAGTAACAGTTGGGGGCCGTCGGGAACCCAGGCCCACCTCTACCGGGATGGAGCCACCTGCCCCTTCAGCCCCCATCTCCGAACAGTATCACAGGTAAGGTAACAGTGTAAAGTATATAGTATATGCCCGTGATCACCTCCCGAAGTGATCACAGCCCAGTAGTATAGCATAGCAGATGGACAAGGGTGTAGGGCCACTGATGGAACACTAGCATCCTATACTAAGCAGTAGGATAGCAGGTAAAGGTAACAACAATAGTAGCAAGGACAGGCTATGCATTAGAATAGGATTAACGGAAAGCAGTAACATGCTACACTACTCTAATGCAAGCAGTATAGAGAAGGAATAGGCGATATCTGGTGATCAAGGGGGGGGGCTTGCCTGGTTGCTCTGGCAAGAGAGAGGGGTCGTCAACTCCGTAGTCGTACTGGGTAGCAGCAGCGTCGGTCTCGGTGTCTAGCGAGAGAAGAGGGGGAAGAAACAATAAATATTTAAGCTAACAGATGCATAGCGATGCATGACATGACAAGTAACGGTGCTAGGGTTGCCCTAACGCGGTATGAGGTGATACCGGTGAAGAGGGCAAACATCCGGGAAAGTATCCCCGGTGTTCCGCATTTTCGGGCAAAGGAGCCAGAGGGGAAAGTTTGGGAGTTTGATATGTTAGGAATGTGTGGCGGACGAACGGGCTGCGTATTCGGGTTCGTCTCGTCGTTCTGACCAACTTTCATGCAGAAAGTATTTTCATCCAGGTTATGGATTATTTTCTATTAATTTTAAAAAATTTAAATCATTTTTTTGGATTTATTTAATTATTTTAATCTAACATTATCCAGAACAGTGCACGCTGATGTCAGCATGACGTCACCATGACGTCAGCAGTCAACAGGGGTGTTGACTGGTCAAACTGACGTGTGGGTCCAGTGGGACCCACCTGTCATTCTCTGATTAGGTTAATTAGGGTTTAACTAACTAATTACTGTTTTGATTAAACTAACAGTTAATTAGGTTAATCTAATTATGATTAATTAACTTAATTAATTCCTTAATTAATTAACTAATTTAATTATTATTATTTTATTATTATTATTATTATTTATTATTTACCTTTTTAATTCTTTTCTTTTTTTATAAACGTTCTGGGGGTAAGGGCCCCACATGTCATAGGGTCAGGGAGGAGCCCTAGCGGGCGAACGGGCACGGGCCTCGGGCGCGGTTGCAGGCGCCCGATGGGGCGAGCCCGAGCGCAGCCAGCGGCACGACGCCGGCGAGGCAAAGCGCGCTACGGCAGGGGCGGCGGGCGGCACATGGATCTGAGCGAGACGGGCGACGGCCGGCGATGCAGGGGGCACGGCCGTGCGGCAGTAGTAGCCGAAGGGGCGGCGGCATAGCGAGAACAGGGGCTGCGGGGCGCAGTCAACTGCACGGGCTGGGCGCGCGCTGGGCGCGGCCATGGCGCAGTCGGCGCGAGGGGGGAAGCGAGCAGGAAGGAGGGGCGCCCGTGCGGGGGGTGGCCGCTGCGAGGCGCGTCGGAACGGGGCGACGGGCGTGGCCAGGGCGCGGGGTGCAGAGTAGAGAGAGGGAGGAAACGGCGCGGGGCGGCGCGGGTTTTGCAGCAGCAAGGGGGAGCGGGGACCGTCCATGGCCGGGCTTGGTCAGAGGGGGCGTGGGCGCGAGCGCGCGCGGCCATGGGCGCGGGCATGCGGGGATCGGCGACACGGGGGGGGGGGGGGGTTCGCGGCGCGAGGCATGGTCGAGCGGGGGCGTGCGGGAGCGCGGGCGGTCAGAGGAGGCACGGGAGGGCGCATCCGGCGCAGAGGCTCACCGGGGGAGCGTGGGGTTTGGGAAGCGTGCTTGATGGAGGTCGGGGAGGACCGTGGTGGAGGGGGACGGGGACGGCATTGACGAGGAGGAGGCAGGCCGGTGGGGAGGGCTCCAGTCGCCGGCGCAGCATCGACATGCGGGGGGGCGAGCGGCGTCGGCCTCCTCTGGATCCCGATCCAGATCGGGAGAGAGGAGGGGGACGTCGTGGGGAGAGTGGGGGGATGGGGATAGGGTTTCTGGTAGTGGGGGGGGGGTTATAGCCGGGGTGGGCCGACTAGGCTAGGTGGGTTGGCCCAGTTGGGCCACGGCCCAGGGAAGGGGGTATTCTCCCTTTTTTTGGTTTTCTGTTTTCTCCTTTTGTATTTTCTTTCTTTTATTTATTTTCTTTCTGTTTTATTTAACTTAAAACCATCTAGCCATTTTATAAAAATGTGTTTGTTGCATCATAATTACCCTGGTAATATTCGGCAACCACCGAACATTTTTGTTTCAATTTTTGAAAACTTTTATTGTTGTCATTAATTTGAATTTGAATTTTGAACGGTTTCGAATTTTGCGAGGATAGCTACAGTATCCGAGGTGTCATGGCACGATTAACGTGGGATTACTATAGCAAGATTATCCGGGCATTACAAATCTCCTCCAATACAAGAAATCTCGTCCCGAGATTTAGGAGGTAGAAGGAAACAGTGCGGGGTATTCATCACGAAGACGATCCTCGCGTTCCCAGGTGGCTTCGTCTTTAGAGTGATTCGACCACTGGACCTTGAGGAACTTGATCGCCTTCTGACGTGTGCGGCGTTCAGCTTGGTGGAGAATGCGGACCGGATGCTCTTTATAGGAGAGGTCCTGTTGCAATTCGAGCACTTCATGGTCCACTGCTCGGATTGGGTCCTTGAAGCAGCGTCGGAGTTGTGACACGTGGAACACATCATGAACCTGAGAAAGGTTCGGCGGAAGCTCTAGTTGATATGCCACTTTTCCACGCCTCTCGAGAATAGTGAAAGGACCAATATAGCGGGGAGCTAGCTTTCCCTTGATCCCGAAGCGGTGAGCACCCTTCATTGGTTTAACTCGAAGATAGGCCTTTTCGCCAGGTTGATAAACCATGTCTTTATGATGACGGTCATAATTACTCTTTTGGCGTGACTGAGCAGTCTTGAGATTCTCGCGAATAATGCTGTCGGTGTACTAGAGTAGGGGTACCCTAGTATCCCGAACTTGTGCACGGGCAGTCGTAGCGCCCCGCGGCAAGGCTTGCCAGGTGACCGCCAAGGACCTCCGTGGTTCCTTTGGAGCCATTCAAGAACAAAGTATTCAAGCCAAGGAGACAAGGCCTCAGCAAGAGGAGCTTGCCGGGAAGGCCACTCAAGACACAAGACCCCGGCAAGAGGAGCTTGCCGGGAAGGCCAACCAAGGCATCTCAAGGAACTTGCCGCGACACGCCACGCGTCCCGGCAAGGCCCGGTGAGCGACAAGCTTCCGGACGCGACAAGACAACGACCGCGGCAAGCAACCACTCTGTACCCGCGCTCCAGCACATCCACCAACGTGTTGCTCTGGGACCCTTCCAGGCGTACGTTGCGGGAGGCTGTGCAGCCAGGGGTGGACCATGGCAAGCGGCGCCGACAAGATCGCCATCATGGCGAGCGGTGGCGTCCCTGACGGTCCCTTTTCTACACTGTTTGGGCGACGTAGATAGGCATTTAATGCCCTTGTCCCCTGCCGTCAGGGTTAGGTATGATACACTGTACAGGTAGCTGTACCAACCGCAGCACCTTTCCATTTTTGCCCTTGTCTACGTTGCCACCTGTTGGTGACCCCTTGAGCATATAAAAGGAGGCCCATGCGCAACGTAGAGGGGGAGGAAGAAAAACACTCACGCTCGGTCTCGTTAGCTACTCGTGTGCACTGTAGCACTGAGCGCTCCCGAGCAAGAACTCAATACAAACCATAGATGCAGCAGTAGGGCTTTACGCATCCGTGCGGCCCGAAGCTGGGTAAACTGCTCGTGTGCCTCGCCTCGATCTGCTCTTCGTGTGATCTCCGCCCCCCGCTGAACCGAAAGGGGCTCGGTCCCCATAGGTGCTCGTGGAAGCAGTTTCCCCGACATCTTTGGCGCACCAGGTAGGGGGCGTCGAGGTTGTGTGAGCCTGATCCGGCGTTCACACGAGCTAGATCTTCATCATCTTCATCTACATGCCGCCGAAGAAGAAGGCTTCGGAGGCGGCTGATCCGCCCACGACAGACCCACCACTGCCGGAGCAAACGGCTAGTGGGGAAGACGTCGGTGGAAGAACGAGTGTCGACGAGGGAGCCAACGGTGCCGCCAGGTCCAAGGACAAGGCTGCACTGCCCATCGGCGGTGTAGCCGGCTCCCACGATGACAGGGCGTCCGTAGATGCACCGCGCCCATCTCAGGAGGTGCGGGACCGGCAGCGTCATGGTACTCACGGTACCATACGCTTGCTGGACCCAAATCGAGCTGGCGGATCTCGGAATGCTCAAGGCCAACATGCTGGCGCGAGCGAGGCACAGTCGCCTGGACGGGATATTGCTCCTTCTAACGCAGTTAGAAGTCCGAGCATATCTCGCTCCTCGCACCGTTCGCCACCGCTACCCGCCACTCCAGCAGAAGCTTTGGCGCAAGCTCAACTGCTCCTAGACTTCCCTCGAACGGCGGACAAGATCGACGACTGGAGGGCCACCATTCAGAGTCTCATCGGCTTCGCCAACAGCGACACTCCGTGGCAGCCGACTACATCGCAGCCGCGGCAAGTCAGCCAGGTGCGAGCCGATGGCGACAAGACCGGTGGGGGTGCAACCACCGTGCACTCTCCGCCCCGAAGGCCAAGATCGCCGACTCGCCGGGTCCACCACGACAGCGACTCCACCGCTTCATCAGATCTGCGAGCTCGTCGCGATCAGCGCCAAGTTCTTCACGAACGACAGCAAGAAGACGCTCGTACTCGCATCGAGCGCCGAAGAGAAGCGTGGCGTCAATCAGACCAGCGCGCTGGGCCCACTGTCGACATGCATGCGCCAGGGGAACCAGGCAACCTGCCGTACACGGTAGGTTGCCCTGCGTTTACTCGTGAGCTGCGGCAAGTCTAGTGGCCCAGCACGAAGAACTTCAAGCCAGACGTACCAGAGAAGTACGACGGCAAGTTGCATCCGTCGGAGTTCTTCAGCACCTACACCATCGCGGTGCAAGCTGCTGGGGGGCGAGACGATAAGATCCTTGCCAACTACTTCCCACTGGTGCTAAAACCCAACGTCAGGTCCTGGCTCATGCACTTGCCGGACAACTCCATGTCCTCCTGGGCAGACCTGTGCCATCAGTTTGTCGGCGCCTTTACAGGCGGCCACAAACCTCATGGCCAGGAAAGTGACCTTCATCTGCTCGCCCAGAAGGAAGGAGAGCCCCTGCGCAAGTACATCCAGAGATTCAGCCAGGTACAACGCAACATCCCAGATGTCCACCCTGCCGCGGTCATAAGCGCGTTCCATCAAAACGTGCGTAACCGCAGGATGCGGGAGGAGATGGCGATGTGCAAGATAAGAGACGTCAGTGAGCTGTATGCCCTGGCCGACAAGTGTGCATGTGCTGAGGAAGGGAGGAGACTCCTCGGAGAGAATACAGGAGCAGAAGGATCTGACAGCGAGGATGCTGCCCCGGCAAAGAAAAACCGGCGGCGGAACAACAGGAAGAAGAAAGGCAAAGAAGTGCTAGCTGTTGAGCAGTCCGGCAACGAAGGTGGCGCCAAGACAGCCAAGGCTGGTAGCTCCGGCAAGGAGGTTGCCGCATGCACCAACTGCCAGGCTGTGGCGGCCGCCGACAAGCAGGACGGCACCAACAAACAGTATTGCAAGATCCACCGCACCAAGGGCCATGACCTCCAGAGCTGCAAGAAGGTCGAGCAGCTTGTCGAGCTGCAAAAGGCCGAGTATGAGCGACGCGACAAGGAGAAAGCCCAAGGAGGTGCTGGAGGATCTGGCACGAAGCGCCCCGCCCGGGGAGGACGCCGCGGCAAGGCCAAGCAGCGGCAAGGAGATAGACCTCCCCGCGGCCGCGACAAGGATGAAGATGACGACGACGAAGACATGGATGATGACGAGACCAGTGAGCAGGAGTTTCAGAAAGCCACAGAGGTCTTGTGCGTTGACGGCGGTGCTTCTCTGCATACTTCACACCGCCAACTCAAGCAGTGGGTGCGGGAAGTCAATGCGGCAGAACCATCCATCGAATCATGCAAGCTTCTGAAATGGTCCAGCACGCCTATCGTCTTTGATATTGAGGACCACCCTGATCGCACAGCTGCGGTCGGGGTGCTTGCCGATGTTGGTTTCGCCAACTATCCGCAACCTCAAGGTCACCAATATGTTAGTTGACGGCGGGGCCGGCTTGAACCTGATCTCCTCCGCTGTGCTCCGGAAACTCCATGTCCCCGACAGCGAACTCGAAGAGACCGGCACATTCCAAGGAATCAACCCGGTAAGGAGCAAGCCGAAGGGGAAAATCACGTTGCCGGTGACATTTGGCAGCGAGTTGAACTTCAGAACTGAGAGGATCACTTTTGACGTTGCCGATTTTCCATTGCCCTACAATGGAATTCTCGGCCGTCCAGCGCTCGCCAAGTTCATGGCGGCCTCTCACTATGCGTACAACATGCTCAAGATGCCAGGCCCGATAAGTGTCATCTCTGTCCCTGGCGACAAGAAAGATGCTCTTATCTGTGCCGACAAGTTCTACCGGGAAGCAGTAGCCGCAACGGATCACGAGACACTTGCCGCTGAAGCTCCCGGGGGGAAGAAGAAGACCAAGTCCGGCAAGAGTTCTGATGCCCACTCCGGCAAGCGCACCTCTTCGAAGTGCTGCGCTACCGTCGAGGACGCACCATCGAGCTCCACCGGCAAGTGTAAGAAGACGATGGCAGCTCCGCCAGTGACCAAGAAGGTGTCCGCCAAGGAGGACGGCACTGGTGGTACCTTCACCATCAGTGCCACTCTCGACCCTAAATAGGAAAGCGCGCTCATTGCTTTCCTGCGGGCGAACGTCGATGTGTTTGCGTGGCAACCATCTGACATCCCCGGTGTTCCCAGGAAAGTAATTGAGCACCACCTTGCCGTCTGTCCTCATGCGCGACCCGTCAAGCAGAAAGTCAGGAAGCAAGCAGTGGAGCGCCAAGAATTCATCACATAAGAGATCAAGAAGTTGGAAGCAGCAGGCCTTGTCAGAGGAGTGCTCCATCCTACGTGGTTAGCCAATCCTGTAGTCGTGCGCAAGGCAAACGAGAAATGGAGGCTTTGTATCGACTTTACCGATGTTAACAAAGCTTGTCCCAAAGACCCATTTCCCTTGCCGCGCATTGACCAGATTGTTGACTCCACGGCCGGATGTGACTTGATTTCATTTCTTGACGCATACTCAGGATACCATCAGATCTTCATGGCAGAAGAGGATGAGGAGAAAACCGCATTCATTACTCCATGTGGCACGTACTGTTTCATACGGATGCCTTTTGGTTTGAAGAATGCTGGTTCAACATTCGCAAGGGTAGTCCATACCGCTTTTGAGCCATAGATACACAGAAATGTGGAAGCATACATGGATGACATAGTGGTCAAGAGCAAGGACAGGTCAACTCTGATTCAAGATTTAGAAGAGACTTTTACAAATCTGCGCAAGATCAGCCTCAAGCTCAACCCCGAGAAGTATGTGTTTGGTGTCCCTTCCGGCAAGCTTCTCGGGTTCTTCGTGTCTCAGCGAGGAATTGAAGCCAATCCTGACAAGATCGAGGCTATCGAGCAGATTGAAGCACCAAAGCGCGTCAAGGATGTACGAAGACTTGCCGGTTGCGTGGCAGCTCTCAGCAAGTTCATCTCTAAGTCAGCTGAGCGCGCCCTGCCTTTTTCAAAATATTGAAAAAGGCAGGCCCAATGAAATGGACTCCGGAAGCGGAGGCTGCGCTGCAGGACTTGAAGAGATACCTGTCCTCCACTCCAATACTTGTCGCACCTAAGCCACAAGAGAAGTTGCTGCTGTATCTGGCGGCAACCAATCAAGTGGTTAGTGTTGCGTTAGTAGCGGAGAGGGAGGAAGATGATGAGCCAGCAACCACGGCAAGCACATCCAGCGACAAGCAGGGGGCTTCCCTGACAAGCTCTGGTCCCGACAAAGATGGATCTGCGCAGGCATGTGAGGAGATACAGAAGAAGAGAATGGTGCAGCGCCCAGTTTACTTTGTCAGCTCCCTTCTGCAGGGGGCTAGGTCAAGGTACTCCGGTGTGCAGAAATTGCTTTTCGGCCTTCTCATGGCCTCAAGAAAGCTGCGCCATTACTTCCAAGCACATGAGATCACAGTTGTCACTCGCTTTCCGCTAAAGAGGATACTGCAGAATCCAGAAGCAACAGGCAGGATTGTTGAGTGGGCACTGGAACTGTCAAGCTTTGGCCTCAAGTTTGAGAGCACTTCGACCATCCAAAGCAGAGCATTGGCAGAATTCATAGCAGAGTGGACGCCAACGCCAGATGAAGAAATTCTAGAAACGAGCATCCCCGTCAAGGAAGCAAGCAAAGAGTGGCTGATGTACTTTGATGGTGCCTTCTCGCTGCAAGGCGCCGGTGCTGGCGTGCTGCTTGTCGCACCCACCGGAGAGCACCTCAAGTACATAGTCCAGATGCACTTTCCCAAGGAGCAAGCAACAAACAATACTGCAGAGTATGAAGGTTTGCTTGCCGGTCTCAGGATCGCGGCAGACCTTGGGATCAAGAAGCTCATTATCAGGGGTGACTCACAGCTTGTCGTCCGCCAAGTTAACAAGAGTTATCAGAGTCCGTTGATGGAAGCCTACGTTGATGAAGTGAGTAAGCTAGAAGAGCACTTTATCGGCCTACAGATGGAACATGTTCCAAGAGCTCAGAACGACATCGCCGATGGCCTGTCAAAGTGCGCTTCACTTAAGTTACCTGTGGAACCAGGAATCTTTGTGCTCAAGCTGACTCAACCGTTTGTAACACCATCAACTGGACAGAGCAAGAAGAGGAAGTTGATTTCTGGTGACTATTTTCCGGCAGAGCTTCCCGAAGCCGCCGCCAAGAAGGTCCCCAAGATCAACGCCAAGAGTGCTGAGGAGCAGTCTGCTCCGGCAAACCCTAGGGTTTGTTCCGTTGAAGCAGACGCTCCCGACAAGTTTTGCTCCGGCA
This sequence comes from Aegilops umbellulata, assembly GCA_032464435.1. Classification (NCBI taxonomy): domain Eukaryota; kingdom Viridiplantae; phylum Streptophyta; class Magnoliopsida; order Poales; family Poaceae; genus Aegilops; species Aegilops umbellulata. The sequence goes on along the minus strand of CP136054.1, from coordinate 270,751,604 downwards.
AGCTTGCCGGGGAACGTCAAGCTCCGGCTGAGCCGCAGTTTCTCGCCGTAGAAGCAGATGTGCCTTTAGTCCTTGTTGTCGAGCCGCAAGCTCCAGCATGGGCACAGCAGATTGTCTGTTTCCTTCAGACAGGAGAACTTCCCGAAGAGCAAGAAGAAGCGGAAAGAGTAGCCCGGCAGTCGAGTATGTACCAGTTTGTTGACAACACACTGTACAAAAGAAGACTTAACGGTGTGAAATTGAAGTGTATTCACCGGGAAGACGGACAAAAGCTGTTGGTAGAGATACATGGAGGTATATGTGGTCACCACATTGGTGCAAGAGCAGTTGCCGGCAAGGCATTCCGGCAAGGTTTCTTCTGGCCGACAGCCCTCCAGGATGCAACTGCACAAGTAACCAAGTGTGAAGCGTGCCAGTTCCATTCCAAGCAGATACACCAGCCAGCTCAACTTCTCTAGACTATCCCTTTATCCTGGCCTTTTTCGGTCTGGGGGCTCGACATCCTCGGCCCCTTCCCCCGAGCAGTCGGGGGCTTTGAGTACTTGTACGTTGCTATCGACAAGTTCACAAAGTGGCCGGAAGTGGAAGCAGTGAGGAAGGTGACGGCACAGTCAGCAGTCAAGTTCTTCAGGTCGATTGTTTGCCGCTTTGGGATCCCTAATAGGATCATCACCGACAACGGTACGCAATTAACGAGCCGCACCTTCATGCAGTACGTTCAAGATCTTGGCGTCAAGGTCTGCTTCGCTTTTGTTGCTCACCGCAGAAGCAACGGTCAAGCGGAGAGGGCAAATGCTGAAGTGCTGCGTGGGCTCAAGACCAGGACTTTCGACAGGCTGCACAAGTGCGGAAGAAACTGGATCGAGGAGTTGCCGGTGGTTCTTTGGTCGACCAGGACGACGCCAAATCGAGCCACTAGCCAGACACCTTTCGCTCTAGTCTATGGAGCAGAGGCAGTTCTCCCCATGGAACTCGTATACGGGTCACCTCGATTGCTCGCTTATGATGAGCTTGAGCAAGAGCAGCTGCGAGGAGATGACGCGCTGCTCCTTGAGGAGGACCGTCTTCAGGCTGCTGCGCGAGCTGCTCGCTACCAGCAAGCTTTGCACCGCTACCATAGCCGCAAAGTTAACACCAGAAGTCTCGAGGAAGGCGACCTTGTTCTTCGGCGCGTTCAGTCCGCCAAGAATTCCAACAAGTTGACGCCGAAGTGGGAAGGCCCTTACCGGGTGAAACGAGTCACTAGGCCTGGCGCTGTCCGCCTTGAGACCGAAGATGGCATTCCGGTGAGCAAGTCCTGGAATATTGAGCATCTTCGTAAGTTTTACCCGTAAGGCGCGGTTGCCGGACCCTATTCCGGAAACCACCTTTTGTACAAGTCTTGCCGTTGTTGCATGTAATCCTTTGTACAAAGCCAGGCGCAGACCCTGTGCATCAATAACGCTCATGTGCTCCGCGCATCTTGTCAATTTCGTGCTTTTTTATTTTTTTGCATGAGTTATCTGACACTTTGTGCAGCGCCAAACCCCGGTAAGCAATAACGAGCGATAAGGCTCCATATCTTTATTTTCTCTTCTTTCTTTTCTCAAGGAAAGGAAGGTTCCCCTCGCCCACAAATTTGCCGGGGGGGAGGAGGAGATAATGGTGTGGACCAGGCGTCGTTCAAGAAAAGTTTCGCCTTGCCGGAAAGCAAACAACAGAAAAGCTAAGTTGCCAAAGTTTGAGCAATCAGATTTTTAAATTTTTTAAGTTATCTTCCTTGAACGACCATGCTTTGTATGGAAAACCTGTGCGCGAAGGAACCAGCTCATGGCTAGTTGCGCCCTTACTTTGTTTCGAGTTTGCTCAACAACTTAAGTGCGCTACAACTAGAGTTGCGCCCTTACTTTGTTTCAAGTCCGCTCAACAACTTAAGTGAGCTGCAACTAGTTGCGGCAAGGTTTCTTGCCGGTAACGGCACCGCCGGCAGGCTGCTGACGTCCCGCACTCAGCGCTCGCGGCAAGGGTGCCTGCGACGGCAAGTTCCCTAAAAGCGTAGGGCAAACACATACAAAGGAAGGAATCAAGTAAAGGAAATAACATTGCAATCATGACCCAAAATAAAGTTATATATTACAAGATAGCTTGTCGCGGCTCTAATAGACTGTTTTCATAACATGATCAACAGCGACAAGGAAAGAAGAAAACAGGCGGCCTAGTCTACACGGTCGCCCTCAACCCTCTTGATCCCGCTCACCTTGTCCACAATGGGTGCGACAAGGGCCTTGAGCTCCTCCAGATCGGCATCCGACGGCAGGGACTTGAGGACGTTGGTGAGGATGAGGCCCGGGTTGCAGTAGGCCACCTTCATCAACACCTTCTGAAGAGCTCCCGCGCAGATCTTGCGCGACTCGTCGGCCAGCTGCTTCGGGATCCTCTCCCGGAGTCGCTGGAGGGCCGTCGCCACGCCTTTGAAGAACAGAGTGAGCTTAGCATTGGATGGGAGGCTCTCATCGGAGGGATACCCGAGATCCTCCATCCCCAGCTGCGCCAGCTCCCTGTCAATATCTACGGCAACATTCACAAGACCCTCCGTCCACTGCTCCACATTCTCCCTGAAGGTGTTCTGGGTGGCAGCAATGCTCTCCAGCAGCGCCTTGTCGGCCTTGATCTCCTTCTTCAAGGCCGCCTCCTGCTCCCTGGCGCCGTCCAGCGTCTTGGTCAAAGTAGCCAGCTTCAGCTCAAGATCGGCGTTGGAGTCCTTGGCGACGCTAAGCTCCTTGACCTTCTCAGCGAGACGGCCCTGCAGCTCGCCAAAGGTGTAGGCGTCCTTCTCACGCTCATGCCTGAGCGCGGCAAGCTCTTCACCGCTCGCCTTGAGATCGGTCTCCAGCTGCACCACCTTCGTCTCCAGCTCCTTCTTGGCGGCCTCGGCAGCTGCGGCAGCATTCTCTGCTTGCTTGAGAGCCCTGCCAAACGTTTGTTCGCGTGCAGCAAGCTCCTCCTCGTGGCTGTCCAGGTTGACCTTCCGCTGCACCAACTCGCCCTCCCGTGCAGATAGCTCCTCGGCGGCAAGACGGTGTTGCTCTGCAACTTCTGCCTTCTCGAGGATGAAGGCTTTCTGCGCCTCGACGAGCTGCTCCCGCTCCTCCGCCAGGGACCGAAGAGCTTCCTGGTAAGACCCCGAAGCTCCTCCGCGTGCTTTTCAATATCTGCTCCCGCCTTCGCGACAAGCGCTTCTCGGCATTCCACCTTGGCTTGTCGAGCGCAGTAGAGCGACACCAGCTTCCGGAGCAGTCGTTCCTCCTCACACTCGCCGCTGCTGCTGCTCGGCGCATCAACCAACGTCAGCCCAGCGGAGGCGAGCACCTCTCCATCCAAGATTTCTCCTTCGACCGACGCCCTAGAGCCTGACTCCAGGGGAGCTTGATGAAGACGCCGTCGCCGGCCTTCAAGTAGACGACGGGCTGGGGCTCTTCGGAGCCTGACGCTACGGCAGCGGTGGGAGGGTCGGCGGTCGGCGTAGCGCCTGTTGCTCCTGCGGCCCCAGGGCCGTCAGTGCGATCGCCAGACCCCTCATCAGCCGCTGTGGCGGCAGCCTTGGCAGCCTCTTCACCGGCGGGATCATCAGCGCCGGCCGCTTCTTCGGTGGCAGCGGCGTCGTCAACAGTGACCTCGTTCTCCATCGGATCCGCAGCAGATGGATCTGACGGTCGGGAAAGGGAGAAAATTCAAAGAAATATCCAAAAGAAGATCAAATGAAGAAGAACCCAAGGGAAGTTTTCGGAGCAAGAGGTTTACCTGTACCGTGCTCTGCGGTTGTGGTCTCTGCCGCCGAGGGGCCGCTGGTGCTGTCCCTTGCCAGAGACTTCTCCCTTGCCGGAGACTTCTCCCTTGCCGGAGAACTCCCTCTTGCCGGAGAGCTCTCCCTTGTCGGAGGATCCTCCCTTGCCGGAGGACTCTCCCTTGGCGGTGTAGTTGAAGCAGATGGCATGACCGGGGTGGCCTCAGGACGCTCCTGGTGGGACTGCTCTGCTCCTGCACAGAATAACAATCAGATATCAGCAAAACAGAGAGTACCCAGCGCGCCTAATAGCGGGAAGCGAACCATATACTTACTCTGGGGGCTGCGCTGGGGGCTGCTCTGAAGAACAGTTGCCGGGTCCGGCAAGGATGTATCGGGCGCTCCCCCTGCTGTCGCGGTGGGATCGTCCTCGATGATGATCAGCGGGGCCTTGGCTCTCTTTGCCGCTCTCTGGGCCAGAGTCCTGAAAAGGAATAATTTCAGAGTAAAGCAAATGAGACACAAGACAAAATAGCAAGAATTGAAGAAATACAAGGACAACAAGGATCTTACTCCTCTTCTTCTTCCTTGTCGGAGCTGAGCGCGGAGAAGTCAAAGCCTGGCCCGCCTCCGGCGTGATGAGGCAGAGGAGTAGGTTCCCTTGGTCGCTTGGCGGGAGAAGCGGCGGTCCGGGAAGACCCTGCTCCAGTTGCCGCGGCAGCGTGAGGTGCTCCCGTGGCACCAGAACTTGCCACGGTGGAGCGCGTCGCGCGGCGCGGCGGCTGTTGACCCGTCTGCCGCTCCGCTACGTCTCCAGCCTTGCGGAGACGCCTTCTTGGTGGAGCCAGGGGCTCTGCTTGCGGCAAGCTGGTCGAAGCTGCGGAGGAAGAGGAGTCGATCCCCAACGAGCCGCCCGTGCCTTCGGCGGGCTCGCCCGACTCGACGTCACGCCTGACAGGCTCCTCCTCGCCGACAAGCCCCTCTTGCTCGGCAAGGCTTGCCGCCTCTGCTGCCTCTGCCTCCTCCACCGTGAACCCGAATTCGCCCGCGGCTGCAGCTGCCGTCGCCTCTTCCAGCCTAGTGGCGATGTGCTTCAGCTCCTCGTCGGTGGTGTCGCGAATGAGGCCCTGCAGCTCGTCAGAGCGGATCGACACTTCTACCAAGCTATCGAAGAACGCCTGCACGACGTCGTCTGCAGGCTCTTGCCAAGTTGGATCAATTCCATGCGAGTCGCACAGCGGCATCATTGCACGGATGCGGCTGAGCGAGGAATTGTTGCACAGCAGAACGACGCCCTGCGGCAACCTGAACACTGCGGGATGATCAGGGTCGTACTTGAACAGCTCCTGGAGCATCGCGTTATGCTCTAGAACAGTGAAGTTGTAGTTGAGGCCCGGACGCAGCCTCATGATATCCGCCGCGTTCTTGAACTCCCAAGCGGGTCTCCTCCTCTCCTTCAGGGGGGCGATGCGGCGGCGAAGGAAGTCTGCGCCAACGGCGCCTACAGTGAGCCCGGCAAGCCTGAGGCGTTGGATCCGGGCGGTGGCAATCTTCAGTCTGTCATCGTCCGGGGCCACGTTGCTCCAATCGCTGCCGCGCACCACTGCAGTTTGGCGCAGGGCAGTAAACGGCTGCGGGTTCTCCTCGACAACCCAGCACCAGTCAGCTCTCCATTCCTCCCACTTGCTGCAGAACTCTCCCTCAAGTTAAGCTTCCTTCTTGCCGCCCTTTGAGATCCAGGCGATTCTGCCGGATAGAGGCTCTCCTCTCTCAACTCGCAGCATGAAGAAGTGGCGAAAAAGGGCTACATTGGGATGGACTCCGACAAAGTTTTCGCAAAGATGTGCGAAAACTGCCATGGTCAGGACAGCATTGGGGGTGAAGTCAAGGAGGCGGAACCCATAGGTGTTCATAATGTCATAGAAAAATTCAGAGAAAGGCGGGCAGAGCCCGCAGTAGAAGAACAACGCGAAGAAGGGATATCCGTTTGGAACCAGTCTTGAAGCAACGGCTGGGAGTACCTTCGTGCGCGGATGCGCTCGCGTCTCCGTCGACCAGAAGAGGTAGTAGTACTCCTTCAGCTCCTTCGCGGCAAGCTTAGGGGGGAAGATTGCCCACTCCTTTTGCAGCGCCGCGAGCCGCTGCGCCTCGGCCGACTTCACCTTCTCGGCTTTCGGAGCCATGGCGGGAGTGGTGAGGGAGGACGACGGCGTTGGTGGTGCTGGTGGCGATAGGGGCGGGGCGCTGCTCTCCTTCGGCTTTGGGAAGAAGGGGAGTGGCGGAGGTTCTCGAGGAAGGAATAACAACGGGCAGATGGGCGAACTGCCCTTGTTTCCCCTGCTTATAAGGAGGGAGGGGGCGGACGTTCCGCCTTTCCGAATAAAGAAACCACCCACGATCTCTCCCACGACGCCGCAATCGACGCGTGCCGTTCGGGGAGGGCGCGATGGATACGAAGTAAGATACGGCGTGACCCAGGCCGCGCATGCCCGTGCCCTGTTTTGGGCCTGGCCCAACAGCGCTCGGCACCGTGTATGGCCCAGACCCGGGGGCTCCTGTCGGTGTACTAGAGTAGGGGTACCCTAGTATCCCAAACATGTGCACGGGCAGTCGCAGCGCCCCGCGGCAAGGCTTGCCAGGTGACCGCCAAGGACCTCCGTGGTTCCTTTGGAGCCATTCAAGAACAAAGTATTCAAGCCAAGGAGACAAGGCCCCGGCAAGAGGAGCTTGCCGGGAAGGCCACTCAAGACACAAGACCCCGACAAGAGGAGCTTGCCGAGAAGGCCAACCAAGGCATCTCAAGGAACTTGCCGCGACACGCCACGCGTCCCGGCAAGGCCCGGTGAGCGACAAGCTTCCAGACGCGACAAGACAACGACCGCGGCAAGCAACCACTCTGTACCCGTGCTCCAGCACATCCACCAACGTGTCGCTCTGGGACCCTTCCAGGCGTACGTGGCGGGAGGTTGTGCAGCCCGGGGTGCACTATGGCAAGCGGCGCTGACAAGATCGCCATCGTGGCGAGCGGTGGCGTCCCTGACGGTCCCTTTTCTACACTGTTTGGGCGACGTAGATAGGCATTTAATGCCCTTGTCCCCTGCCGTCAGGGTTAGGAATGATACACTGTACAGGTAGCTATACCAACCGCAACACCTTTCCATTTTTGCCCTTGTCTACGTTGCCACCTGTCGGTGACCCCTTGAGCATATAAAAGGAGGCCCATGCGCAACGTAGAGGGGGAGGAAGAAAAACACTCACGCTCGGTCTCGTTAGCTGCTCGTGTGCACTGTAGCACTGAGCGCTCCCGAGCAAGAACTCAATACAAACCACAGATGCAGCAGTAGGGTTTTACGCATCCGTGCGGCCCGAAGCTGGGTAAACTGCTCGTGTGCCTCGCCTCGATCTGCTCTTCGTGTGATCTCCGCCCCCCGCCGAACCGAAAGGGGCTCGGTCCCCATAGGTGCTCGTGGAAGCAGTTTCCCCGACAAATGCGGACTTGTTCTTCGGCATGTTGGATAATATCCGGACCAAAGAGTGGACGTTCCCCAGTTTCTGACCAGTTCAGAGGGGTTCGGCACTTTCGTCCATATAACACTTTGAAGGGGGCCATCTTCAGACTAGCTTGATAGCTATTATTATAAGAGAACTCAGCATACGGGAGAGATTCATCCCATTTCTTGCCGAAGGAAATAACACAAGCTCGAAGCATGTCTTCGAGAACTTGGTTGACACGTTCAACTTGCCCTTGCGACTGAGGATGAAAAGCAGTACTGAATGATAGATGAGTTCCCATAGCTTCTTGGAAACTTGCCCAGAATCTTGAAGTGAATAAGCTGCCACAGTCCGAACTGATAACCAGTGGAATACCGTGAAGTGAAACAATTCTGGACATATAGAGAGTTGCAAGCTGACTAGCAGTGATAGTTTCTTTGACCGCTAGAAAATGTGCAACCTTAGAAAGCCTGTCAATGACGACAAGAATAGCATCATTACCTTTCTGCGATTTAGGAAAACCAGTGACGAAGTCCATTTCAACATGGTCCCATTTCCATTCAGGAATAGATATAGGTTGCAGAGTTCCAGCAGGCCTTTGATGTTCTGCTTTGATACAACGGCAAACGTCACACTCGGCAACATAGCAAGCAATGTCTTGCTTCATATTAGACCACCAGAATCTTTGACGAATGTCCTGGTACATCTTAGTACTACCAGGATGGATACATAGAGGCGTATCATGAGCTTCTTTCATAACTTTCCGAGTCATATTCAGGTTTTCCTCCTTACATGGCACCACTAGGCGGCCTTTGAAGTACAAGGCGCCATCACCAGCAATAGTGAAGTATGAGGGCTTTCCTTCCTTGAGGTCGCGCTTAATCTTGTGGGCTTCAGAGTCATATCCCTGTATTGTCTTGATGGAGCTCACGAGATCGGGTTCGACAGCCAGGGTATAGAGGGAACCCTGGGAAATAACACGGAGGTTCATCTTCTGAAACTCCTCAGGAGGGGGAGCGAGTGCACCCGGAGGAACAATATGGAGGTTCAGCTTTATGAATTCTTCAACAAGCGAGGGCTGAACTTTATGAACCTAGAGGTGGTTGCAGTAAGACTTGCGGCTCAAGGCATCTGCCATTACATTAGCCTTGCCTGGTGTATAGGAAATACCCAAGTCAAAGTCTGCTACAGTCTCCATCCATATCTGCTAACGAAGGTTCAGGTCTGGCTGAGTAAACAGATACTTCAGACTTTGATAGTCGGTGAAGATCTCGCAACGATTACCGAGAAGGTAGTGTCGCCACTGCTTCAGTGCATGAATGACAGCAGCAAGCTTGAGGTCGTGAACTGGGTAGTTCTCTTCGTGAGGGCGCAATTGACGAGAGGCATAGGCAATCACTCTGCGCTCTTGCATTAGGACACAACCTAATCCTTGACGGGAAGCGTCGCAGTAAATGACGAAGTCCTTCTTTGTATCAGGTGGAGCTAGCACTGGGGCAGAAGTCAACTTGTCCTTGAGTGCCTGGAAGCTTTCCTGACATTTGTCTGACCATTGGAACTTGACGCCCTTATGCAACAAGTTAGTGAGAGGCCTGGCAATCTTGGAGAAGTTCTCGACGAATCGACGGCAATAGTTGGCGAGACAGAGAAAACTTCTGACTTGCTTGACATTCTTCGGAGGAGTCCAATGAAGAATAGCCTGAACTCGTTCAGGGTTAACGGCAATACCATCCTTAGAGATGACATGTCCAAGATAGGTTACTTCAGGAAGCCATAATTCACATTTAGAGAACTTGGCATACAGCTGATGCTCTCGTAGCTTTTCCAGCACAAGTCGAAGATGTTCAGCATGTTCTTCTTCGTTCTTGGACAATACCAGGATATCATCCAGATAAACCACGACGAACTTGTTGAGGTAATCCATGAATATATAGTTCATCAGGCGAGAGAAGGTGGCTGGGGCACTGGTTAAGCCGAAGGACATGATAGTGTATTCGTATGAAAAATAACGAGTCACAAAGGCGGTCTTTGGGATATCCTCTTCACGAACACGGATCTGGTGGTAACCCAACCTCAAGTCGAGTTTAGAGAACACTGATGAACCAGCCAGTTGATCATACAGATCGTTGATCCGAGGAAGAGGATACTTGTTCTGAATGGTAGTTTGGTTAATAGGACGGTAGTCTTGGACCAGTCGGTTTGTCCCATCCTTCTTCTTGACAAAGAGAGAAGGTGCTCCCCAAGGAGAGCAACTTGGACGAATGAAACCATTTTGAAGAGATTTATCGATTTCTTCCTTAAGCTCAAGGAGTTCATGTGGTGGCATCTTGTAGGGTCGCTTGGCTATAGGAGTGGTGCCTGGTTTCAAGTCGATGACGAATTCGACAGCTCTAGCAGGGGGAATCCCTGGAAGTTCTTCAGGAAAGACGTCGAGGAAGTCACGCACGACAGGAATGTTTTCAATACCCTCGAGTGGTGCAGAGTTCAATGCATTCAATGCATAAAGCCTTGCCTCGGCATTTTGCACCAGGGGAGCATGGTATGTAACTATTTCATCTGAAGGATGTAGCAGATGGACGGTCTTAGTGGCGCAAACTATGGAAGCAGTATGCGCTTTCAACCAATCCATCCCTAGAATGAGGTCGATGTTAGACGTCTTCAGGATAATGGGCGAGGCATAGAATTCCAGCCCTTCGATTTCCACGGGGACGTCGACGCCAACCATGGAGGTTTGACATTGTCCCACGGGGGTTTTTACCACTACCGAAGTGTTCATCTCCTCACATTTAACGTCGTGCTTGTATGCAAAATCTTCTGACATGAATGAATGCGATGCTCCTGTATCGAATAAAACAGATGCAGGTACTGAATTTATGAGGAGTGTACCCATCACAGTAGCAGGCTGGTCTTGAGCTTCGTTCAGATCAACGTGATTGGCATGAACACGACCATAAGACTTGGCATTGTTGTTGCGGTTCTGATTGTTTCCACAGCCAGCTGCAGGAAGGGCCAGTTGATTCTGATTGCAATCCCTAGCACGGTGACCTGGTTGACCACACTTGTAGCACAGGCCATTATTGGGAGTGGGAACAGGAGCTTGGGGTGGTGGAGCTAGAAGTCTTGGCTGCCTAGCAGGAGCAGTAGGCAGACGAGGTGCAGCATAGGACTGCCTTGGGGCAGGTGCATTCGGCTGGTACATGCTGTTAGGAATCCATATCTTGCGCTTCTGCGAGGACGGACCCGAAGATGAGCCCGTGTCACGGTTGCGCCTGTGAGAGCTCTGGTATTCTTGCAGACCAGTTTCGACATTGATGGCCTTGTTCACCAAGGTGGCAAAATCAGCAAAGTCGTGCACTAGAAGTGCGAGCTTGATGTCATCTTGAAGGCCGTCACGGAACTTCTCCTGTCTACGTGCATCAGTAGCAATGTCCTCTTCAGCATAGCGGGACAAGTCCAGAAACTCCCGCTGATAAGCTCCAACAGTTTTGTTGCCCTGGGTGAGGTTGCGGAACTCACGCTTCTTCCGGTCCATGACTCCCTGAGGAATGAAGCGGGCACGGAAAGCAGCTTGGAAGTCTGGCCAGGTGATGATTGTTCCAACTGGCAAAGTACGCCTGTGGCTGTCCCACCATTGAGCTGCGGGTCCCTTCAGGAAGAAGGAAGCAAACGTGACATAGCTGGCAGAGGCTACATCAGCAGACTCCATCTCATAGGTGATGTCACGGAGCCTATCATCAGCGTCCAGAGGCTGAGTTGAGCTGCGGTACACAGTTGGGTTCAGGCGCATGAAATCCTGCAGAGTGACTGTGTTTGGCTGCTGGTTCATATTTGGGCGAGGAAACTGAGCCATCATGTTCTCCATGAACTGGCGATTCATCTCAAGCTGTTGGATCATACCAGCCATGTACTCAGGCGGTGGTGGGAAGTTGCCACCCCGACCACGACCACCTGGTCTAACCATCCTGCTAATATATAACAGGGGTAGTTCAGCATTTGAGAATATTTGCGAAGACAAGAATCATTCAAGATGAAACATGCATAATGAAAGCAGCACGATAGATACCACATAATAGTCGGCACATCTTACAAAAGAGATCATGCATAGGGTTTGGTACACAGAGTTCATTACATAGACTAAGACATCATAGGCGGCACGCAGGCTCGCGGCGAATGCATCTAACACTAACAAGCAAGTCTACATCAGTCCCACGCGACACTGCGGAGGTAGGTGTAGCCTGAAAGCTTGTAGTGTGGCAACGGGTACACCATGTCGGCAACCTGGGGTCCGCGGGTGCTCTGGTGCTGAACCTGACGCTCAGGCGGCAGAAGAGGACCAAGTGCGGGAGAGTAGCCTCCCACCTCTGGCCAACCGACACCCTGGGGCATCACGGTCCTGGCTGGGTAGATAGCAGAACGCGGCAGCTCGCCAGATCCGACAAAGGGGTGCAACGTCGTCAGAGCACGGTAGAGGTGCTGACGAGTGGTGTACAACTCGTGGCGAAGAGCTCGGCTAGCTCGATCCAGCCCATCAGCATGCCGAACCAGGTTCTGATGGTAGAAGGGCTCGCGGGTGACAGTGGAGTAGGCAGCAGTGTAGTAGCCCTCCGCACCAATATCAGACGCAATAGCAATGTGCCTGAAGGGGGAGGTGTCCAACTCCCGGTACTCCCAACGAAGGCGTGTCAGAGCAGCATAGGCAGCATCGTGAACTGCCATATCGATGGTTACTCCAACACCATAAGCGGTGTGCAGCACAGTAGTGGAGTCATTCTCCCGAGAGTAGAGGTGGACGATGGCACGGTACTGCTCCTGGTTAAAGTCCTGGTACTCCTCGGTGACGGTGTACTCGGGGTGCCAGCGATAACCCAGATAGGTCATCATCTCAGCTAGCACAGCCGGTGATCCCGAGGCACCAATGGCCGCCGTGTGGCGCACGACCTGCCTCGTGGGTTCCATCTGAAAACAAAGATGTTTCAAAGGAGTCAAATTACAGTGTGGAAATTGTGCAAAACACTATACTAAGGAATAACTATGGCTTTTATCCAACTTTGGGGTGAATGTCGTCACGGGATCCTAGTGTCAGAGTTAGTAAATTCGTTTAACCCGAGTAGAAGAGAGTTCAGAGTCCCAGAGTAAAGGTCGAGGAGTAAAAGATCCTAGTACCACCCGATGGCGACGTGGGCCCGTAAGGCACACAGCCAAGTTAGTAAAAGTTTTTGCAATGTCTAGACTCGACTTCGGCCAAGGAGTGTGGAAGGGGGATTCCTACAGGCAGTCGGCTCTGATACCAACTTGTGACGCCCCCGACTCAATCATACACTAATCACGCACGCAAACGTGTACGATCAAGATCAGGGACTCACGGGAAGATATCACAACACAACTCTAAAACATAAAATAAGTCATACAAGCATCATAATACAAGCCAAGGGCCTCGAGGGCTCGAATACAAGTGCTCGATCATAGACGAGTCAGCAGAAGCAACAATATCTGAGTACAGACATAAGTTAAACAAGGTTGCCATAAGATGGCTAGCACAAACTGGGATATAGATCGAACGAGGCGCAGGCCTCCTGCCTGGGATCCTCCTAACTACTTCTGGTCGTCATCAGCGGGCTGCACGTAGTAGTAGGCACCTCCAGTGTAGTAGGAGTCGTCGTTGACGGTGGCGTCTGGATCCTGGGCTCCATCGTCTGGTTGCAGCAATCGGGTAGAGAGATGGGGAAAAGGTGAAACAAGGCAACCATGAGTACTCATCCAAAGTACTCGCAAGCAAAAGAGCTACACTACATATGCATGGATATATGTGTGAAGGGCCATATCAGTGGACTGAACTGCAGAATGCCAGAATAAGAGGGGGATATCTAATCTGTCGAAGACTACGCTTCTGGCAGCCTCCGTCTTGCAGCATATAGAAGAGAGTAGACTGAAGTCCTCCAAGTAGCATCGCATAGCATAATCCTACCCGGCAATCCCCTCCTCGATGCCCTATTGGAGAGCAATCACTGGGTTGTAACTGGCAGTTGGAAGGGTGTGTTTTATTAAGTATCCGGTTCTAGTTGTCATAAGGTCAAGGTACAACTCCGGGTCGTCCTTTTACCGAGGGACACGGCTATTCGAATAGATAAACTTCCCTGCAGGGGTGCACCACATAGCCCAACATGCTTGATCCAATTTGGCCGGACACACTTTTCTGGGTCATGCCCGGCCTCGGAAGATCAACACGTCGCAGCCCCACCTAGGCACAACAAAGAGGTCAGCACGCCGGTCTAAACCTAAGCGCGCAGGGGTCTGGGCCCATCGCCCTGAGCACACCTGCACGTTGCGTACGTGGCCGGAAGCAGAACTAGCCTCCTTAATACAAGAGCAGGCTTACGTTCCAATCCAGCGCGCACTGCTCAGTCGCTGACGTCATGAAGGCTTTGGCTGATACCACGACGTCGGGATACCCATAACTACTCCCGCATAGATGGTTAGTGCGTATAGACCAAATGGCCAGACTCAGATCAAATACCCAGATCTTGTTAAGTGTGTTAAATATCCGCGAACGCCGACCAGGGCCAGGCCCACCTCTCTCCTAGGTGGTCTGAGCCTGCCCTGTCGCTCCGCCACAAAGTAACAGTCGGGGGCCGTCGGGAACCCAGGCCCACCTCTACCGGGATGGAGCCACCTGCCCCTTCAACCCCCATCTCCGAACAGTATCACAGGTAAGGTAACAGTGTAAAGTATATAGTATATTCCCGTGATCACCTCCCGAAGTGATCACAACCCAGTAGTATAGCATAGCAGACGGACAAGAGTGTAGGGCCACTGATGGAACACTAGCATCCTATACTAAGCAGTAGGATAGCAGGTAAAGGTAACAACAGTAGTAGCAAGGACATGCTATGCATCAGAATAGGATTAACGGTAAGCAGTAACATGCTACACTACTCTAATGCAAGCAGTATAGAGAAGGAATAGGCGATATCTGGTGATCAAGGGGGGGGCTTGCCTGGTTGCTCTGGCAAGAGAGAGGGGTCGTCAACTCCGTAGTCGTACTGGGTAGCAGCAGCGTCGGTCTCGGTGTCTAGCGAGAGAAGAGGGGGAAGAAACAATAAATATTTAAGCTAACAGATGCATAGCGATGCATGACATGACAAGTAACGGTGCTAGGGGTTCCCTAACGCGGTATGAGGTGATACCGGTGAAGGGGGGAAACATCCGGGAAAGTATCCCCGGTGTTTCGCGTTTTCGGGCAAAGGAGCCGGAGGGGAAAGTTTGCGAGTTTGATATGTTAGGAATGTGTGGCGGACGAACGTGCTGCGTATCCGTGTTCGTCTCGTCGTTCTGAGCAACTTTCATGTAGAAAGTATTTTCATCCGGGTTACGGATTATTTTCTATTAATTCTAAAAGATTTAAATCATTTTTTTGGATTTATTTAATTATTTTAATCTAACATTATCCAGAACAGTGCACGCTGACGTCAGCATGACGTCACCATGACGCCAGCAGTCAACAGGGGTGTTGACTGGTCAAACTAACGTGTGGGTCCAGTGGGACCCACCTGTCATTCTCTGATTAGTTTAATTAGGGTTTAACTAACTAGTTACTGTTTTGATTAAACTAAGAGTTAATTAGGTTAATCTAATTATGATTAATTAACTTAATTAATTCCTTAATTAATTAATTAATTAAATTATTATTATTTATTTAATTATTATTATTATTATTATTTACCTTTTAAATTCTTTTCTTTTTTTATAAACGTTCTGGGGGCAAGGGCCCCACATGTCATAGGGTCAGGGAGGAGCCCTAGCGGGCGAACGGGCACGGGCACGGGCCTCGGGCGCGGTTGCAGGCGCCCGATGGGGCGAGACCGGGCGCGGCCAGCGGCACGGCGCCGGCGAGGCAAAGCGCGCTGCGGCAGGGGCGGCGGGCGGCACATGGATCTGAGCGAGACGGGCGACGGCCGGCGACGCAGGGGGCACGGCCGTGCGGCAGTAGCAGCCGAAGGGGCCGCGGCATAGCGAGAACAGGGGGTGCGGGGCGCGGTCAACTGCATGGGCTGGGCGCGCGCTGGGGCATGGCCATGGCGCAGTCGGCACGGGGGGGAAGCGAGCAGGAAGGAGGGGCGCCCGTGCGGGTGGGTGGCCGCGGCGAGGCGCGTCAGAACGGGGCGACGGGCGCGGCCAGGGCGCGGGGTGCAGACTAGAGAGAGGGAGGAAACGGCGCGGGGCGGCGCGGGGTGTGCAGCAGCAAGGGGGAGCGGGGACCGTCCATGGCCGGGCTTGGTCAGAGGGGGCGTGGGCGCGAGCGCGCGCGGCCACGGGCACGAGCGTGCGGGGATCGGCGACACAGGGGGTTTCGCGTCGCGAGGCATGGTCGAGCACGGGCGTGCAGGAGCGCGGGCGGTCACAGGAGGCACGGGAGGGCGCATCCGGCGCAGAGGCTCACCGGGGGAGCGTGCTTGATGGAGGTCGGGGAGGACCGTGGTGGAGGGGGACGGGGACGGCGTCGACGAGGAGGAGGCAGGCCGGTGGGGAGGGCTCCGGTCGTCGGGGCGGCGTCGACGTGCTGGGGGGCAGCGAGCGGCGTCGGCCTCCTCTGGGGAGAGTGGGGGGATGGGGTTAGGGTTTCTGGTAGTGGGGGGGGGTTATAGCCGGGGTGGGCCGGCTGGGCTAGGTGGGTTGGCCCATTTGGGCCACGGCCCAGGGAAGGGGGTGTTCTCCCTTTTTTTGGTTTTCTGTTTTCTCCTTTTGTATTTTCTTTCTTTTATTTATTTTCTTTCTGTTTTATTTAACTTAAAACCATCTAGCCATTTTATAAAAATGTGTTTGTTGCATCATAATTACACTGGTAATATTCGGCAACCACCGAACATTTTTGTTTCAATTTTTGAAAACTTTTATTGTTGTCATTAATTTGAATTTGAATTTTGAACGGTTTCGAATTTTGCGAGGATAGCTATAGTATCCGAGGTGTCATGGCACGATTAACGTGGGATTACTGTAGCAAGATTATCCGGGCGTTACAGTTATATTGTTGAACTCATTCATGATTATACTAAAAATAATTATGAGGGAGGAATACATGCTTGTAGGAGTTGCAATAATATAAAGTTTCCTCTTTATGTGCTTAAAGGTTTGAAGTTACACTTGTTTTTCCTTCCTATGCTAGTTGATTCTTGTTCCTATAAATTATGTGCTCACAAAATCCCTAGGCATAAGAAGTGGGTTAGATTTAAATGTGTTGGTCATATTCTTCATGATGTTGTCTTTATTTTTCAATTCTTATCTTTTATGTGAGAATCATTGAAATCATCATGCCTAGCTAAAAGGCATTAAAGAAAAGTGCTTGTTGGGAGACAACCCAATATTTACCCTTACTGTTTTTGTGTGTTTACGTGATTAATCTACTATAGTAATCATGTTTTTAGCTTTTGTTTCAATATAGTGCCAAGTAAGATGTTTGGGAAGTCTTGGGTGAAAGTTAATGTGATCTTGCTGTAAAAAAACAGAAACTCTGCGCTCACGAGATTAGCTGTCACTTTTTACAGAAGAGTACTTTTGAGTTGATTCTTTTTGCAGAAGATTAATAGACAAATTCCTCACGTCCACCATTTATTTCATAATCTTTGAAGTAGCAGAAGTATGGTTGTTGTTCAGATTATTACAGACTATTCTGTTTCTGACAGATTATGTTTTCATTGCATAGTTTGCTTGTTTTCTAGTCTCTATGGCTTATATTTCTCAATATAAATTGTAAAAATGATATGGTACAGTAGGCATTGTGTGATAAGAATTATGAACCTTGTCTTTGACAGTACCAAAGTGAATGGTTCACTCTTTATCATACTTACCTATCTCATGAAGTTCCGTTAAATTTTGTGTGATTGAAGTTTTCAAGCTTTGGGTGAGATATCGATATGAGGAGAATAAGGAGTGGAAAGATCCTAAGCTTGGGGATTCCCAAGGCACCCCAAGGTAATATTCAAGGAAGACTCAAGCGCCTAAGCTTGGGTATGCCCCAGAAGGCATCCCCTCTTTCGTCTTCAAAACTATCGATATACCTTACTCGGAGCTATATTTTATGTGTCACATGATATGTGTTCTGCTTGGAGCGTATTTTCACTTTTACTTGATGTTTAAATAAAATCATTGGATCTGAAATCTTGAATGAAAAAGAATCCTCCCATGGCTAGTTAATTATTTGACTACACGGTGTTCTTCACTTATATCTTTTGGAGTAATTTGTCATTACTCACGCGCTTCACGTATATCCTATGAGTAAATGGTTGAATGAATTGAATATCATAAACCTGAATTTATATACGTTTCATATGCTTATAACATGGGGAGTAATGACTTCACACATAATAAGTATAGGTAGTAAACTTATTGAAAGTTAGCAAACGCAGAATTGGTCACTTGAACAATTCATGAAAGAATATTAAAGGAAGAGAGATTTCACATATAAATATACTATCTTGGACATCTTTTGTAATTGTGAGCACTCATTAAAATATGACATGCTAAAAAGTTGATGTTGGACAAGGAAGAACACTTAATGGGTTATGTTTTCCTATATCCGAAATGTTATATTGTCTTGGATCATCCAACATGTTGAGCTTGCCTTTCCCTCTCATGCTAGCCAAATTCTTTGCACCAAGTAGAGATACTACTTGTGGTTCCGAACATTCCTTAACCCAGTTTTTCCATGAGAGTCCACCATACCTACCTATGGATTGAGTAAGATCCTTCATGTAGGTTGTCATCGGTGTATGCAATAAAAATTGCTCTCTAAATATGTATGATCTATTAGTGCGAACAAAATAAGCTTTATACGAACTTGAGATAGGGAAGAAATAAAAGTGATAGACTGGATAAGAAAGGTCTTTATCACAAGCCGCAATATAAAGTGATGTTCTTTTGCATTAAGATTTTGTGCATCCAACCATAAAAGTGCATGACAACCTCTGCTTCCATGTGTGATGGGCCTATCGTTTACTTTTATCTTCTACCCTTATACAAGAGTCATGGTGATCATCACCTTTCCTTTTTACACTTTTTCCTTTGGCAAGCACTTTGTGTTGGAGCGATCTGGATATATATATATATATATATATATATATATATATATATATATATATATATATATATATATATATATATATATATATATATATATATATAGACATTACCCTTGAGGTAAAAGGTTGGGAGGCGAAACTATAAGCCTCTATCTTTCTCTGTGTCTGATTAAAACTTTGAACCCATAAATATCACATGAGTTTTAGCAATTGTGAAAGACTAAATGATAGTTGAGTATGTGGAGTTTGCTGAATCAAAGCTCTTACATAGACCCTTCCGAAAATAAGATGAATTGCAATTGTTTGATGACTAAGAGCATGGTTTGTTAGTTTTCAAGAAAGTTTATGATCTATACTTTAAAATGTGAATAGCTTGTTACTTGATCATGAGAAGTTGCATGATTTGAGCTACTGTTATGATAAATAATGATGCTAGATAAAGTGATTGGAACTATCATTGATCAAACTTATGCACTTGCTAGCATTCACACTTCGTAAATTATTTCTTTTACCATTTACCTACTCGAGGACGAGCGGGAATTAAGCTTGGGGATGCTGATACGTCCCCAACGTATCTATTATTTATAGAGTATTCATGTCATGTTTACAATAGTTTTATATGATTTTGGTATGATTTGGTTAGAACTAACCCGGACTGACGTTGTTTTCAGCAGAACTACCGTGGTGCTGTTTTTGTGCAGAAATAGAAGTTCTCGGAATGCAATGAAAATCAACGGAGAATTTCTAGAAAATATAAAAAATACTAGAATGAAGAGTTACCAAAGGGGAGGCCCGTGGGCCCCACAAGGGTGGAGGGCACGCCCACCCCTCTAGGGCGTGACCCTGTGCCTCGTGGACTTCCCGCGGGGCCCCCTGACTTGTTCTCGACGCCAACCTGTCCTATAAATACCCAAAACTCCAGAAAATAACCTAGATCATAAGTTCCGCTGCCACAAGCCTCTGTAGACACGAGAAATCAATCTAGGCCCTCTCTGGCACCCTGCCGGAGGGGGCCATCATCACCGGAGGCCATTGAGGAGGATCCCGGAGGGGCCATCATCACCATGAAGGCAAAGTTCCAGAGGGAGAACCTCTCGACATTTAGGGGGGAGGCCATGAAGGAGGAAGCACAAGGGGGAGAACCTCTCCTCCTCTCTCTCGGTGGCGCCGGAGTGCCATCGGGAGGGGAATCATCGTCGTGGTGATCGTCTTCATCAACATCACCATCATCATCACCATCCTCATCTATTTTACGCGGTCCACTCTCCCGCACCCCACTGTAATCCCTACTTGAACATGGTGCTTTATGCCACATATTATGATCCAATGATGTGTTGCCATCCTATGATGTTTTGAGTAGATATCCTTTGTCTTTGGGTTGATTGATGATCTAGATTGGTATGAGTTGTATGTTTTATTTTCGTGCTGTCCTATTGTGCCCTCCGTGTCGCGCAAGCGTGAGGGATTCCCGCTGTAGGGTGTTGCAATATGTTCATGATTCGCTTATAGTGAGTTGCTTGAGTGACATAAGCATAAACCCGAGTAAGGGGGTTGTTGCATATGGGATAAAGGGGACTTGATATGTTAATGCTATGGTTGAGTTTTACCTTAACGATCTTTAGTAGTTGCGGATTCTTGCTAGAGTTCCAATCATAAGTGCATATGATCCAAGAAGAGAAACTATGTTAGCTTATGCCTCTCCCTCATATGAAATTCCAATGACGACTGCTGGTCTTATTAACGATTGCCTAGGATAATGCCGCACACCAACCCATCATTATTCCACACTCGCTATTTATAATATTTAGTAATATATTCTAAATTTATGATAAAAGCACCTACATTTATATTTTACCTCTCTGATACCATGCAAAATTATCCTCTTCATACCCACAACGTAGTTTTATTTCTCGTTTCTAGTTGGAAGCAAACGTTCGGTGTACGTAGAGTCGTATCAGTGGCGGATTGGACTTGATATAATATTGAGCTTACCTTTATCTCCATGTGGGTTCGACACTCCATACTTATCACTTCCACGTTTGGGAATTGCTACGATGATTCCCTGCACTTGAGGATTATCAAGCTCTTTTCTGGCGCCGTTGCCGGGGAGCAATTGCGTGGGGTTGACATTTTCGTGTATGCTTGTTTGCTTTCTTCACTAAGTAGTTTTTGTTTTCCCTTTTTAGTTTTTCTTAGTTGTGGGTGAAACATACAAAAAAATTAAAAGAATGAAAATATAAAAAAATTACTTGCCTCTCATGCCTAAAAAGTTTTTCAATAAGAGAAGTGATTGGAAGGTTATGCATTGGAGAAATGAGGGTCGACCTTGAACACTTGCATTCGTGCTCATGGAAACAATGTAAAAAATTTCATGGAAGTTTCTATGAAAATAATTATCCCCTTGTATATATCCATTGTATTATAAAAATAATGTGCCCAGCTTTGGTTTTAGGATGATTAGATTGCTTGTTTACTTTGTGCAGTACAAAAACAGAAACTTTGGCTGTAGCGTGTGAATTTACATTTTTTACTGGAAAGTAAAATGGGTCTGAAATTTTCTGCACATTACTTCTGTACAATATTTTTAAATTTTCATATTTTTTTAGAATTCTTGGAGTTACAGAAGTATACTAAACTTCCAGATTACTACAGACTGTCCTGTTTTTGACAGATTCTGTTTTCTATGTGTTTTTCGCTTATTTTGATGAATCTATGGGTAGTATCGGGGGGTATGAACCATGGTGAAGTTGGAATATAGTAGATATAGTTCTAATATGAAATTGGAGTGAGTTTACAACAGTACCTAAAGGTAGTGATTTGCTTTATTATACTAACGCATCTCACAAAGTTTTTGTCGGGGTAAATGACCACGGGTAGCCTAGCCGGCTCCCCTTGGCGCTTCAGAAAAAATTACAAGCCAATCCGGCCTCCAAGAAACCAAGACGTGGGGCCGCCTCCCCCCTGCCGGCTGCCTCTCAGGCCGACTGTCGGAGGCGGCCCGGCCTTAACCCTCGTGAAGAAAGCCGCGGGAGGGCCGGCTCCAAGAAGCCGGCCTCGAGAAGGCCGACTCCAAGAAGTCGGCTCCCACGGCGCGGTCAAGATCGTACCCTCAAGGCCCGCAACCACATAACGGCGATGGGACGGGGCGTGGCTACAGTAAACTTGCCACCCCCAAAACCCGGAGCATGCCTGGCACAGTGCACCGTACGGGGTAGCCCTGTCCCATCCGGCGCGGCACTGTTGCCATGATGACTATGGCGCCATCCACGGCGGGCTGTCAGCGCAACCCACGGGCGGTGGGCCCCTTTGGGCAGAGAGACATCCGAAGGCGGCCAGGCCTCCCCCAGTCGGCCCAAGACGTGGCCGGCTTCCCCAAAGTCGGCTTGCTCCTTCCCTCGAAGGAGGCACCGGGTTCGACTAGTCGGCCCGGGGACTGGCCGCCTTAAGTTATATTAGAAGTCCTACCTGCGGTCAGACAAGTAGTGTGCCGGCTCCAAAGCCCTCTCTTGCCAAAAGTCGCAGTTCGAAGAATCGGCTGTCCGGCTGGCAAGAGCCAAAGGCAGGAAAGGACGCCCACACGAAAAACGGCTAGGGACTAACGGACTAATATAACTAAAGCCGGCTTTTTCCCACCGCCAACCGACTACAAGAGTAGCCGGCCGGCCGGTTTCCATTCACTTCGCTATAATCTAAGAAAGCTCGAGTACTTGCCTTCCCCAAAAAAAAGATAGCCGAGTCCTTGGCAGCTGCCAGATGGGAAGGCAGCAATCAGGGGAAGGCGGCAGAGGAAACAGCCTAAGGATAAAAAGCATACGAGAATGGAAGCCAAACACATGCATGATTATATTTACACAAAGGGCCTCGGAAAGGCCAACATTCAACATAGTTTGAATACACCCCAAGTGGGTGGAACCGCGCAAACTTAACAAAAATTGTTCAAAGAGTAACAAGCAGGAAAAACAAAGATGGCGGATCAAGCCAAGGGAGCGACTGGCGTGTCGGGTAGGTCGGCTGAGACAGTAGCGCCGGCTGGAGGAGTGGCCGGCTGGTGAACCTTGGCGTAATCACCGCCTCTCGCAGGGGGCGCGCTAGCGCGCGCCTCGTTGCTGGAGGCACGGTCATGCTGAGGCTGGCTGGTTGCTTCACCGGCCGGCTCGACGTCTTCGCCCTCCTCCCCTTCTTCGTCTTCGCCTTCATAGCTGGAGGCGATCTCTTCCGCCGAGTCCTCACCCTCCGCCGGGTTCAGCCCGAACCACTCCTCCGACTGTGCGACGTCGTTTTCGTCCACCTCAGGAGCGAAGACGCTGGTGTCGGTAAAATCGGCAAGAGCTGAAGCACGCCGGATGATAGCCGGCCGCACCTCCACCAGCTCTTCATCAGCCTCCTCCCGCCAAGTCCTCAAATGCTCCAAATTCAGCCCGGGGTACCAGGCCCGGACGAACTCCAGCGCCCTCCTGGCGCCGGATCGGGCAGCGGAGGCCTTCCAGGCCTCGAAGGGGCCAACTGCCACCTCCAGCCAGTCGGCGGTCCGGCTCGGGGTGCGGGGGATCACCTCGCCTGGCCAGAGGGCGGCTAGCACCTGCGGTCCGGCACGCTGGAGGCGGCGGAGCATGCGGTGTGCCAGCTGCAGCCGGGCTTGGATCGCCAAGAGTTGCTCCTCAAACGTCCGGCTTGCGTCCGGCGCGATCTCGACCCCCTCCTGCCGGCGTGCCTCGCGGTAGGCCTCGATGGCTTGGGTGGCCGCGACGGAGTGGTGGGGGAAGTAGCCTGCGCAAAAACAAAGCAGCACAAGTCAAGAGATGAATCAGAGGGCAAGGAGGAGAGCAAGGAGTAAGGGAGGCGGCTTACCGTCGATCAGATCCTCGATCCGGCTGTAACCCTCGCTCAACGCCTGCTTTGCCTCAGCCCAGCCCACCGCTTCGGTCTCAAACTTAGCTTTGAGGGCGGCCTCGCCATATCGCGCCTCCTTCAGGGCCGCCTTGTGGCTCTCCTCCTGGCCGGCCAGCTTCTTGACCAGGCGATCGCGCTCCTGAACTAAGGCGTTGAGCTCGGCCTCCTTGGTGCGAAGGGCGGTCTGTGCCCCGCCGAGCTGCTCCCTCAAGTCGGCGTTGGCCCCTGCAAGAATGAAGGCAAAGGAAGAAACAGTAAGGAAGAAGTCGTCGGGGAAGATCCGACCCGACTGCTCAGCAGTCGGCCCAGATCTCGGGGACTACACACAGTGGGTGCGCTGACGCGCCCCCATCGGATATGAAGAAAACGGAGCACGCACTCCGGCTGTTGGTCAAATCCTCGCTCTTCTGGCGCAGCTCCCGAGCCTGGGAGTCGAAGGCGGCAGCACTCCGGTTATGATACTCCTGGAAGATCAGACGGGATGCACAGAATAAGATAAATATCAGGACCTAATAAGTTCCGAGCCGCCTGCTCAGCAGCCGACTTGGAACTCGGGGACTACACCCAGTGGGTGCGCTGACGCGCCCCCACAGGAGAAATCAAAGAGATAAAGCAGCAAAGGCCAAAAGACTCACCCGAACGACGGCCCGCGTCGCAAGGAAGTTGCGTGTATATCGCTGCAGCATGGTGGCATGGGCCTGAAGCCGGCTCTGGACCTCCTGGGCCGACGCGTTCAGTTCGCCCGTCTCCTCGTCGGGCGCCCACTCGGACGTGCCTGAACTGGCCGCCTCCAAGGCCTCCGCCGTCCGGCTGGCGCTCGCGGCTCTGTCCGCCTTCGACGCGGGGATAGCTCCCTCCGCGCGCCAGCGTGGTGCCGGCTGCACCTCCAGGCCGGCTCTCGCCGCCGGCTCGCTCCCAGCCGGTTGCACCGGCGCTGTAGCCGGCTGGCCGCCCTGGCCCGTCCCAGTCGCCGCCGTCCGCGACACCTGCTCCAAGACGACCGCGTCGTCTTCCCTCCGCTCCGCCGCCGCCTGGCCGCGGTTGGCTTCCTCAGAAGGAGGCACGGTGGCACTGGGGGCCACACTACGCAGGGGGATGACGAGCTGCGGAGGCGGATTGCACGAGGCCTCCGCCTCCTTCTCTGTGGCAGCCGCGTCCGCCTGGGACTTGGCCGCCGCATCGGCCTGCTCCTTCGCCGCCTGGGCGGCCCTCCGCTCCGACGCTTCCCGCTCCTCCCGCGCCTCCTGCGCGTTTCGCGCCGTAGCCTCCATGAGCTCGGCGCGGGGGTCCACGCGGCGGGAGCTCGAAGACCCTCCGGCCGAGTCAATCACGGAGCCGGCAGGACCCCGTTCAAGAGAAAGTGGCGCCCTGGCCGGTCGAGCAACAAAGGATTTATAAAAGAGCTTCAATCAAAAAGCACGACAAGAATGCAAGACAATTGACACTTACGCCGAAACCGCCAGCGGCCGCTTCACGACCTTCTGGAAGCAGGCCGCCTTCGCGGCCGCCTCGTCCTGCTTGGTAGCCGCGGAGGTACCCCTGGGCTTCTTCGGCCGGCTGCCGAAGTACGTCGACACGGCCCGGCGCTTTGGCGCGGCACCACGAGCGGCCGACGCGGCGGAAGAGCCTGCTCCTTGAGGATCCGGCGCCGGCTGGCGGTGCGGGACGGTTTCAACCTCGTCGTCGTCCGCCCAATCCTGGAGGCCAGCTCCGGGCCCCGCGCCGCCTACCTCGCCACCTCCCCCCGCGGCGGCGTCCTCCATAGCAGCCGCTCCAAGGTCCGGATCGTCGACGTCATCCACCGTGCGGTCGGGGAGAAATGGGCGCGCCGCCCCTGCGGTCCCGGCCGGTGGCGGAAGAAGAGGATTCTGCGAAAGACAAGCCGGCTGATCAGAGGTCGGCTACCAAGCGTCCGACTACAAAAAGAAAAAGAAAGAAGAAATACTTACGGCAGGCAGAGATTTGGCGCGAGAGTATGGCTCCTTGCCGAATCGCCAGTCCTCGGCGAGCTTGCAGTTGGCGATGTAGTTCACCAGGTAGGACACCTCGGCATGATGCATCTCCCTGGTGCTCAGCCTGGGACAGCGTCCTGGCCCGGTAGCTCCATGAGGCCGGCCTCGAGGCCGGCGGGCCGGCTACGTAAGGCGGCAGATTGACGAAGTCGCCCTGCGGGGCGACGTTCTTCATGTAGAAGTACGACTTCTGCCAGAGCTTCACCGACTGGATCAGCGGGATGGAGGGGAACGGATTGTTCTCACCCGTCCGCCTCATGGCGATGTAGGCTCCGCATGGGGCGGGCACGCCGGCGACGACGGTGCCGAGTTTGCTCTGGAAGGACTCCCCCCCAGAGCTCTATGGTGGGGAGGACACCAAGGAAACCCTCGTAGAGGGTGATCAAGGCCGACAGCAGCATCACAGCGTTGGGGGTGAGGTGATGCGGCTGAAGATGGTAGAACACGAGGAACGAGCGGAGGAATCCGCTCGCCGGGAGGCCGAAGCCGCGTATGCAATGCGAACTGAAAATCACCCGCTCACCCTCCTCCGGCGCCGGCGAGATCTCCACCTCCGGCGCGCGCCGAACCTGCACGTAGTTCTCGCCGGGCAGACGCCGCGTGCGGCGGAGGAAGTCGACGCGCTCGTCGAGAACGTTGGAGACGTCCCACGAGCTCGACAGCGCCATTGGAGTGGCGCGGCAGAGAAGCGCTGCGGCGACGGCTGAGTGGCGCGGCGAAGAAGCACTGCGGCGACGGAGAGAGCGAGAAAAGAAGACGAGGGAGGGTGGAGCGAGGGAGAGCGTGCGAGCCCCTGCCGCTCCCTCTCCTCCCCCTACTTATAGGCTCTCGCGGCGGAGCCGAGGAGGCGTGGTGTGGGGGACGTGGGATTAACTGCGCCAACTCCCCCACGTCCCGCTATTATTGCGCCTTAACGGTGTGGTGAAACCGCCGCGGGAAGGCGAACAGACCACCCTGGGCCGCAGAAGATCTGCGCCTGGGCTGAGGCCAGGAGTGGCGGGCCCGGGCCTGCCACGGCGTCCCATCGCGCACGCGCCATGGCAGGCCTTTCCTGCCACGTGAGATGCAGGGAGGCGCGCGGTCAGCGCGCAAGTTGGCCCACATACCCGTTGACGACACCACAGCGCCCCTTCCAAGGCGGCGTGCATAAGCAAAGCCGGCTCCCAGCTGCCGACTTCTCAAGATAGGAAGCTGACCGAGCTTCTCGTTCCCCTTGCCGACCTCGAAGCGCGACCAGCTTCGGGGACTACTATCGGGGTAAATGACCATGGGTAGCCTAGCCGGCTCCCCTTGGCGCTTCAGAAAAAATTACAAGCCAATCCGGCCTCCAAGAAACCAAGACGTGGGACCGCCTCCCCCCTGCCGGCTGCCTCTCAGGCCGACTGTCGGAGGCGTCCCGGCCTTAACCCTCGTGAAGAAAGCCGCGGGAGGGCCGGATCCAAGAAGCCGGCCTCGAGAAGGCCGACTCCAAGAAGCCGGCTCCCACGGCGCGGTCAAGATCGTACCCTCGAGGCCCGCAACCACATAACGGCGATGGGACGGGGCGTGGCTACAGTGAAGCCTGCCACCCCCAAAACCCGGAGCATGCCTGGCACAGTGCGCCGTACGGGGTAGCCCTGTCCCGTCCGGCGCGGCACTGTTGCCATGATGACTATGGCGCCATCCACGGCAGGCTGTCAGCGCAACCCACGGGCGGTGGGCCCCTTTGGGCAGAGAGACACCCGAAGGCGGCCAGGCCTTCCCCAGTCGGCCCAAGACGTGGCCGGCTTCCCCAAAGCCGGCTTGCTCCTTCCCTCGAAGGAGGCGCCCCATTAAGGAGACAAGACGACGTGCGGCTACAGTGATCGTGTCACATCCTACCTAGTTCATGCATTAGAGTGTGCATCATGTTTTATTTTGACAAGAAAATTGAAATGGGGAAGGCAGAACCCCCCAGCACCCTCCTGAATCTACTAGGGTTTACTAAAATCTTTTTCAATGAACCTGAAATGCCCTTCTAAAATGTTCATCATCTTTGCTTTGGTCTTAAACCTCTGGCAAAAATAGTGCACATTTTTATAGGTCAACAGAAGGTCATTGAATTAATGCATAAGTATTTGAATTTGGGCATTTAAAATTTATAAAACATTTCAATTTCTCAAATATCTCCAAACTAAAATGTTACTGGTTGGAAATATTCTAATCAAGGTCCAGATGAGGTTTGGTGATTTTAGGAGTTGTTTTAGTATTTTTAATAAGTCTACAAAGTTACAAAAGAAATAGAAAAGGAAACAAAAATCAGAAAAAGACTTACCTGGCGAAACCCACCAGCCGGCCCACCTGGCGGCCCAGCACTGTGCTGGCCCGAGCCAGCCAGCTGCTTCGTCCCCGCCAGGCAGGCAGGGTGGTGACGCCGACGAGCGCGAGCTCGCCACGACGCCACCTGCTCGCCGCTTCGCCGCCCGACGCGCTGGACGGCCTCCACGTCGTGCCCCCGACCCCGTGGACACGTCCACTTCCACCCTGCCTCTCTCCCTCGCTCCCTCACCGCCATGGCCGACGCTGCCGCGCCCACGCCGCCGTGAATCCACGCCCCTCGTCGCCCCCGTGCTGCCCCACTGTGTCCTGCAGCTCCGCCACCTCCTCCTCGAGCGTTCCACCAAGCCGTGCCTCGCCAGGAGCCTGCGAACGACCTCCTCGAGCTTGTCTTCAACCTTCGGCCACCCAGATCGCCATCGCCGCCCCGCTTGCTCCGGCTCGTCCCCGACCCCGCTGTCAGCTCCGTCGCAACCGCGGTGAGCCTAGCTAGCTTCCCATCCCCTCCGTTCTGCTTCCCGTGCACCACAACGAGCACACGCAGTTCACCTGCACGCGCCGCCGCCTGGCCACGTCGCCGGCGTTGCTCCGGTGACCATTTGGTCACGGGCCTGTGCCCGTCACACCCCACGCGCCACGTAGAGGCCGTAGGTGCTAGTTCCACCTCGCCTAAGCCACTGCAGCCACGCGCACGAGCTGGCCGAGCTTCGGCCTCCACCTGACCTCGTCGCCGGCGTCGTTTCCGGCGACCCCGAGGCCAGCCACCACCACAGCTAGATGCGGGCGAGCACCAGCTGCCCGTAGCCGCTCTCTGCGCTGCAAACGGAGCCCTGTGGGCGAATCCCGCAGTGCGCCGCCGCGTCTGGCCTCGCCGGCGGCTAAACGCCGGCGGGCCTTGACCTTTGACCGGTAGGGTTTGACCCCCTGACGTGGACAGGTGGGCCCAGTTGACTCCTCCTGAGTCTATGACATGTGGGCCCCGCCTGCTAATTAAACTAGAATTAAGATTAATCTGTTTTGCTTAAGCTAATGACCCTGACACGCGGGACCCACGCGTCAGGTTTGACCTGGACCGGTCTGTTGACCTGCTGAGGTCAGCATGATCTCATGCTGACGCAATTATCTAATTACTGGATTTATTCTTATACAGGAAAATCCAGAAAATAGTTTAAACTTCTAAAATTCATATCAATTCAACCGTAGCTCAGTTTGAAATAAGTTATATATGAAAAATCATCAGAAAAATGCAAGCTATCCATCTGTACCAGTTTCATGCATGAAAAACCAAGTTAAACCCACTGTTTAGGCACTACAAGATGATACACTAATATGATCTTAATAAATGAGTTTCCATTTGAATCTTTGGTTCAAATGGGTTCATTCCCTTCTGGTTTAACTTGCACTAGGTCAGGACACATTCATATTGCCATGTCATAGCATGCATCATGTTGTTGCATATCGCCATGTATTGATTGTGTTCCGATGTGTTCATCGTGGTAGGTTCTGCCTCCGAGGATATCTCCGAGTATCCAACTGAAGGGCAGTATTCCACGACCACTCCATCAGGCAAGCAACTCGTTGATCATTCCGATACAAACCCATGTTCTCGCTTCTGCCCTTGTTTACTGCATTAAGACAACGCGTTTCAAACTGCTGTGTGTTGCGGTAGTTGAACCCACTTCCTTTGCATGACCTGTCATTGCCACAGTAACTAGATGAAACCCACTAGCATGTGTAGGAGTTGATTGAGCCAATACATGTGTGTGTGTGTTCCTGCCATGCTATGCTTGCTATGCTCAGAGTTGTGTCAGGTCTGGCTCATCGGGATGATGATCCAGGGTGAAAGGTTGTACCGTTGTCAATAGCGTGGAAGTGTTGAACACGATTTGGTAAAGGAATCGATGGAAGGCCATGTAGGAGTACATGGTGGGTTGTTTCATTGAGGCCGTTCTTAAGAACTGAGATCTGTGTGTGTGATTTAAGACTCAGCTACTACCACGCATTGGGCCCGAAACCAATGGACCCTCACGGCTTCTTGATCACGCTTGTCCTCTGTCCAGGAGTTGCAAAGTAGTTTCTGGTGTTTGTAGCATGCTGGGGGCCACACGCGGCGCTGACCATCGGGGTGGGCTGTGTTGCGGTAGGCACGTGGCACGGTGTACCGACTCGCCCGTTTGGTGTCTCGGGAACCCTGTTCACATCGTTCGGGGCCGTTAGTGGAAACCTCGGCCGGACTCCCTGCGGATGGAACCCGAATAGGCGATAAACCTGGACTAGAGACTTGAGTGTTTAGGTAGGTCGTGGCCGACACCCTCGCTGGGCTTCCGCTTGAAGGTTGCCGAGTACATGTCGTGTAAACGGCGATAAGTGGTGAGAGCGTGTGTGAAGAAGTACACCCCTGCAGGGTATAAATCTATTCGAATAGCCGCGTCCGCGGTAAAGGACTACTTGGTCACCTATACAGTTCATAGATAAGTTAAATGGATACTACTAAAAATCTCAAGATAAGTGTGAGTACCGCGGATGGCCCTCTCGTAGAATGGCGAGAGAGGATCCACGGTGGAGTATTGTGATGGTGATAGTGGACTCGTGTGCGACAAATGATTTACAAGTGGTGTCTATCGTAGGATAGCTTAGCCAAGAGTCAAAGCTGGCTTGCTGCAATAACCCCACTACCTTCTTGAGAATGTGCATGTATGATAGGTTCCTGTTGTAAGACTTGCTGAGTACCTCTGTACTCATGTTGCTTTAATCATGTTTTTCAGACGACTGCACCAACCCCTCTGGTGGGTTCTTTGTAGACCTCGACGTTGACGAGTGACTTATCACCAGGTGGTGATCCAAGACTTGTGAAGGGTCGTTGTAGATAGACAGGCTTTGTCAAGCCTTCTTTCTTTCTAGTGTCTGTACTCAGACTACTTTGCTTCCGCATGTGCTTGTATGTTTGTATGACTTGAGTGTTGGGTCATGTGACCCCTATCTGTATGGATGATATGTATGGCTCCTCGGAGCCTTCTAAATAAAGTACTTGAGTCGTAGAGTACTGTTGTGATGCCATGTTGTATTTACTCATATCGGGCATATTGTGTGTATGATTGAAATGCTTGGTATGAGTGGGATCCGACTATCTAGTTGTTTATCCTTGGCAGCCTTTCATATGGGGAAATGTAAGTCTTGTGCTTCTGAGCGATAGTAGTCCGCTACAGCCCAGTTCACCGGAGTCCTGCTAGCCCAGCACTACTGCTTGGACACTTGACTGGCCGGCATGTGTTTCACGTCGTTCCTATGTCTGTCCCTTCAGGGAAATGTCACGCGCTGTTATTCGGAGTCCTGCCTAGCCTGCTACAGCCCGGGTTACCGGAGTCCTGTTAGCCCAGTGCTACAGCCCGAATAAATACGTTGATGACCGACATGTTCAATGTGATTCATGTATGCCTGTCCTCATAGGCTAGCGCCGCTTTGGGTTCACGACTAGCCATGTCGGCCCGGGTTCTCTGTCATATGGATGCTAGCGACACTATCATATACGTGAGCCAAAAGGCGCAAACGGTCCCGGGCCAGGTAAGGTGGCACCCGTGGGAGTACCGTGCGTGAGGCCGCAAAGTGATATGATGTGTTACACGCTGGATCGATGTGGCTTAGGA
The DNA here is from genome assembly GCA_032464435.1 of Aegilops umbellulata. Classification (NCBI taxonomy): domain Eukaryota; kingdom Viridiplantae; phylum Streptophyta; class Magnoliopsida; order Poales; family Poaceae; genus Aegilops; species Aegilops umbellulata. The sequence goes on along the minus strand of CP136054.1, from coordinate 270,720,436 downwards.
TCGGGGTCCTGACAGCGTTGGTATCAGAGCCGGACTGCCTGTAGGTTCGCTAAGCCAAACTGGTCGATGTCGAGTCTAGAAATGCTTTAGTTATATGTAGGGGACTTGATTGTGGGAGGGAACGTAAGGCTCTTTTACTCCTTTACCTTATGCCCTCTATTCTGAGTCATTCTCTTCTCATTCTACGTGGGTTAAGGACTAGGCTCTCTGCTCTCTATCAGGTTCACGTGTTACTAAATCCGTAGTAACTTATAGGATTGTTGGATACAACCCAGTTCAGTTCTACTAAAGGTTAGTATGTTGCCAATTGAACCAGAACCTTGATATGTTGTTGTTGAGTGGTTTCGCAAACTGTTGTGGATGTCTCAATTCTTTTTCTGAGCATTTACAGCCGTTATGCCGTCCAATTTCATCCAGAAATTCTGATGCCTTTGCACTATTTTGTGCTTTCAGATGGCTACCCGTCCCCAAAACCAAGTGGTTCGTCTGACCCGTTGCATCGGTGTATGTGGTCATACCGCCATGTTGGTTCGAGTGATGGTTGAGGCAGGTTACCGATGGTACCCTGAATACACCGTCGAAGAGCAGTTTAGAGATTTTAACCAGAGCCAATATCTGTGCACGGTCAGGATATATCCATCTTATCCCGGAGCAACGGAACCACTCCACCGTTCTTATGGACTCGGGATCACTATTGGGATGTCCGTTCAAGATGCAGCCTACTCGATGATGACCATTATGCGAGCTAGAACTGCCTTGTTGAGCAACACTGAATTTCGCTACATGCCAGCATCCCTCCCTGGGGCGCATGGTTACCTTCAGGGCATGTACAGTGATGCATCCCATGAGGACTCACTCCTTTGCACCACTACTGAGATGTTGGAAGATAAGGACCATGAAAACCGGGCCTTGCGTATGGAGCTCTTTAATGCTCGTGCTGATCATTGGGCCACCTTGACGAGGTTTGCACCTGCGGTGCAAGCCGGATACATGGACACGAGAGACTTGTACCCTGTGCGGGCTAGTCTGCCAGACTTCATGGAATGGCGTGAGGTGGGAGGCATCACCCCTCCTCGTGGGCCTCTTCTGCCGCCATCTGTTGGACCGAGGCCGCACCCAAGTCCCTATGGTCCACAAGCACCGCAGGACCGTCTGTTCCCAGATGACCATGTTCCGCTTCCAGGTCTGGGTGGTGACTTCTATGAGGACTTCTACGGAGCCGTCTGAGCTAGTAGTAGTCTCGCTAGTATTGTAATAGTTGTATGTCCACCGTCCTGCGTGATTGTGGAATATAACTTAGTGTGTATCAATTCCGGAGGTGTAGAAAAATAATGTATAGGAGCTTGGAATGCCTCCGATGAGATGTAACGTCTTTCGTCTTAGTTGTACTTCAGCTTGAGCTTGTACTAAACTATGTATGATGTGTATGACCGTTGGTATATATATGGCAGTTTCTATATTACCATGTCATGCGGATGATCATCTCTGCATTCCTTGTTACCCATTACATTCCGCACTTCTTTGGCCAGATTTTGCCATCCTGGTTTAAATCATTGTTTTGTTTTCCTAGGATGGTCAACACCCGCAGCAACCCTGCTGCTCCGGAGCAGGGAGAAGCTAGTGCACCTAGAGAGGAAAGTCTGCCTCAACCACCTTCTCTGGCCGAAGTAATGCTGGAGGCAGAGCGCAACAGGCGCGACACCAACCGCTTGTTAGAGCGGATTGAGCAGAACACTGCACGCCAGCAGAGGATCAATTCAGTGTCCATCAATGACTTTGTCAAGCTGTACCCGCCAAAGTTCAATCATTCCATCGAACCTCTCGATGCGGATGACTGGATCCGCAGCATCGCTCACAAGCTACGTTCTGCCAACGTAGCTGAAGATGATAAAGTTACCTTTGCTGCCTATCACCTTGAAGGCCCTGCCAGCCTTTGGTGGGAGAATTATGAAGCTATGCGCCCGGTCGGCCAACTCACTACTTGGGCTGATTTCAGTGCCGCTTTTCGTGAGCATCATATCCCGGAAGGCCTCATGGATCGCAAGAGGGAGGAGTTTTGTAACTTCACACAGGGGAAGCTGACTGTGGATGCATACAGTCGCGAGTTTGGTAAGCTTGCACGCTATGCTCCCGAAGAGGTATCCACCGATGCCAAGAAGCAGGCAAGGTTCCGCAAGGGACTTGGCCCTGAACTCCGCCGTGACCTTCGTCTGCATGAATGCACTTCCTTTCCGAAGCTAGTCAATAAGGCCATCAGTGCCGAGACAGGGCAGAATTATTTTGAAGCTTCACGCAAGCACTCCCGTGACTATGGTTCTTCATCCGGCTCTGGATCTCAGAAGCGTCGGGTCTGGATTCCAAATTCTGCTATGCCACCCAGGTATACTCCGAGGCCATCCTTTGAGGCGCCTCGCCCCAATCAGCAGTATATGCCGCCCAAGACTTTTGGTGGCCCCACTGTCAATACTGCTCCACGCCCCAATATGATAACTTGCTTCAAGTGTGGTGAGCCGGGCCACTACATCCGTGAGTGTCCCCAGAACAACCCCAGCCAGTTCGGAAAGTCTGTTGGACGTGGTAAGTCAACAGCGAAGGTGCTTGTCGCCAAGCCATCCACCACTGCTCGTGGCCATGTCAACTACGTTTCAGCTGAAGAAACTCAAGAGGACCCCAACGTCGTTCTCGGTACGCTCCTTGTTAATTGCCATCCGGCAACTGTTCTCTTTGATACTGGAGCATCTCATTCATTTATTCCTGAGAGCTATGCTCGTTTGCACAACACCACCTTTTGTGACATGCCCACCTCCATGGTAATTCAAACCCCTGGTTCTAAGTGGCAAACCTCTAGGATCAGCCATGGAAATGAAATTCTTGTCGACAGATTGGTTTTTTTCTCGCGTCACTAATAGCTCTCAAGTCTTCGGACATAAACATCATCTTGGGTATGGACTGGATGTCAGCCCATTACGCCAAGATTGACTGCTCAACTAGAACTGTCCAACTTACCCATCCATCGGGCAAGACAGTCAATGTTTTGACCCGAGTATTGGAGCGTCAACTCTACTCTCTAAATGCCAATCCCCTTCCAGACCTCGAAGATATTCCGGTAGTCCGTGACTTCCCGGATGTCTTTCCAGAGGAACTGCCAGGTGTTCCACCTGACAGAGATGTCGAGTTCGTGATAGACCTTGTTCCAGGAACCGTCCCAATCTCTAGGAGACCTTATAAGATGGCACCCCTAGAACTAGCTGAGCTTAAGAAACAACTCGATGAGTCCTTGCAAAAGGGTTTCATCCGTCCTAGTTCATCTCCATGGGCTTGCCCCGTCCTCTTCGTCAAGAAGAAGGATGGAACGGATCGGATGGTTGTGGATTATCGACCTGTCAATTTGGTCACTATCAAGAACAAGTATTCGCTCCCCAGGATCAACGACCTGTATGACCAGCTCGCTGGATCCTCAGTCTTTTCCAAGATGGATTTGAGGTTGGGCTACCATCAAATCAAAATCAAGAACGGGGACATTTCCAAAACGGCTTTCGTTACTCGCTACGGCCAATACGAGTACACCGTCATGTCCTTCGGGTTAACCAATGCTCCAGCCACCTTTTCTCGGTTAATGAACTCGATCTTCATGGAGTATTTGGATAAATTCGTTGTGGTTTACCTCGATGATATACTCATCTACTCCAAGAATGAGGAAGAACATGCCGAACATCTAAGGCTAGTATTGACGAAACTCCGAGAGCATCGCCTTTATGCCAAATTCTCCAAGTGCGAATTCTGGTTGCCAGAAGTGACCTATCTGGGCCATGTAATCTCTGGCAAGGGCATTGCTGTCAATCCCGAGCGAGTTCAAGCTGTCCTTGACTGGACTCCACCTGAAACGGTCAAGCAAGTTCGGAGTTTTCTTGGTTTAGCGAGCTATTGCCGCCGCTTCGTCGAGAATTTCTCCAAGGTTGCTAAGCCTCTAACTGAACTCCTCAAGAAAGATAAAAAGTTCGAGTGGACCCCACAGTGCGAGTTCAGCTTTCAGGAACTGAAAAGGCGCCTGACATCTGCTCCCGTATTGGTACCACCAGATTTCTCTAAGGACTTTGTTATCTATTGCGACGCCTCGCGACAAGGACTAGGTTGCATACTCATGCAAGATCGTCATGTGATTGCCTACGCTTCTCGACAGTTGCGTCCACATGAGGATAATTATCCCACACATGATCTAGAGCTTGCAGCAGTAGTCCATGCACTCAAAACCTGGCGACATTACCTTCTGGGTAATCGTTGCGAAATTTACACTGATCACCAAAGTTTGAAATATATCTTCACCCAACCGGATTTGAATCTCAGGCAAAGACGTTGGGTCGAGTTGATCTCGGATTACGACTTAGGAATAACTTACACCCCAGGCAAAGCCAATGTCATGGCTGACGCACTAAGCCGTAAATCTTATTGTAACAACCTGATGTTACAACAAAGTCAACCATTTCTCCACGAGGAATTTCATAAACTTAACCTTCACATTGTTCCTCGAGGATTCCTTTCCACCGTGGTGGCGAAACCTAACCTTACGGATCAGATCATCAAGGCACAAAAGGTGGATCCGGGAATTTCCCGTATCAAGAGAAACATCAAGAAGGGAGTTGCAGATTGTTTCTCCATTGATGATCAAGGTGTTGTGTTCTTTGGAAACCGTCTAGTGGTTCCCAAGGTACGCAACTTGAGGCGATTGATCCTTAAGGAAGCTCATGAATCCCCTCTCACCATTCATCCCGGTAGTACTAAAATGTATCAAGACCTACGCCAGAGGTTTTGGTGGACTAGGATGAAGAGAGAAATCGCTCAATACATTGCAACTTGCGACGTCTGTTGTCGTGTTAAAGCAGAGCATCAACGGCCTGCTGGCACCCTTCAACCATTGGAGATTCCTGAATGGAAATGGGATAAAATCGGTATGGATTTCATTACCGGGTTTCCCAGAACCAAAAGTGGGAATAATGCTATCTTCGTTGTTGTCGATCGTCTTTCCAAAGTAGCCCACTTCTTACCTGTTCGCGAGAGTATAACCGCTAGCCAGCTAGCTGATTTGTACATCTCTCGAATAGTATCTCTCCATGGTGTTCCATTGGAAATTAATTCAGACCGTGGAAGTCTTTTCACCTCTCGATTTTGGGAAAGTTTCCAAAATGCTATGGGGACTCGTCTCTCCTTTAGAACCGCCTTCCATCCTCAGTCAAGTGGACAAGTAGAACGAGTCAATCAAATTCTGGAGGATATGCTCCGAGCTTCTGTCATGTCTTTCGGTATGAATTGGGAGAAGTGCCTTCCATTCGCCGAGTTCGCTTATAACAACAGTTATCAAGCTAGCTTGGGTAAAGCTCCTTTCGAAGTTCTTTATGGACGAAAATGTCGAACGCCTCTTAACTGGTCAGAAACCGGCGAGAGACAACTCTTTGGCCCGGACATGATCCAGGATGCAGAAGAGCAGGTTCGCATTATTCGTGAGAAGTTGAAAACCGCCCAGTCTCGACAAAAGAGTCAGTATGACCGCAAGCATAAGCCCATGGCTTATGAAGTCGGCGAGATGGCTTACCTTCGGGTTACACCTTTAAAGGGAACCCATCGATTCGGTATCAAAGGCAAATTGGCTCCTCGTTACATTGGACCTTTTCGCATTCTTGCCAAACAAGGAGAAGTTGCCTACCAATTGGAACTACCTCCGCATCTCTCCAGAGTTCATGACGTCTTCCACGTTTCTCAACTCAGGCGTTGCTTCGCGGATCCTATCCGTGGAGTGGACCACGAAACGCTTGATCTCCAAGATAACCTCACTTATCGGGAACACCCCGTTCGTATCCTTGATCAAGCCGAGCGTACCACTCGACGCCACAATATCAAGTTTCTCAAGGTTCAATGGTCACACCATTCCGAGCAAGAAGCTACATGGGAAAGGGAGGATCGTCTTCGACTTGAGTACCCCACCTTCTTTCCGACAGATCTTAAATCTCGGGACGAGATTCTTTTGAGTGGGGGTGAGTTGTCACATCCTACCTAGTTCATGCATTAGAGTGTGCATCATGTTTTCTTTTGACAAGAAAATTGAAATGGGGAAGGCAGAACCCCCTAGCACCCCTCCTGAATCTACTAGGGTTTACTAAAATCTTTTTCAATGAACCTGAAATGCCCTTCTAAAATGTTCATCATCTTTGCTTTGGTCTTAAACCTCTGGCAAAAATAGTGCACATTTTTCTAGGTCAACAGAAGGTCATTGAATTAATGCATAAGTATTTGAATTTGGGCATTTAAAATTTATAAAACATTTCAATTGCTCAAATATCTCCAAACTAAAATGTTACTGGTTGGAAATATTCTAATCAAGGTCCAGATGAGGTTTGGTGATTTTAGGAGTTGTTTTAGTATTTTTAATAAGTCTACAAAGTTACAAAAGAAATAGAATAGGAAACAAAAATCAGAAAAAGACTTACCTGGCCAAACCCACCAGCCGGCCCACCTGGCGGCCCAGCACTGTGCTGGCCTGAGCCAGCCAACTGCTTCGTCCCCGCCAGGCAGGCAGGGTGGTGACACCGACGAGCGCGAGCTCGCCACGACGCCACCTGCTCGCCGCTTCGCCGCCCGACGCGCTGGACGGCCTCCACGTCGTGCCCCCGACCCCGTGGACACGTCCACTTCCACCCTGCCTCTCTCCCTCGCTCCCTCACCGCCATGGCCGACGCTGCCGCGCCCACGCCGCCGTGAATCCACGCCCCTCGTCGCCCCCGTGCTGCCCCACTGTGTCCTGCAGCTCCGCCACCTCCTCCTCGAGCGTTCCACCAAGCCGCGCCTCGCCAGGAGCCTGCGAACGACCTCCTCGAGCTTGTCTTCAACCTTCGGCCACCCAGATCGCCATCGCCGCCCCGCTTGCTCCGGCTCGTCCCCGACCCCGCTGTCAGCTCCGTCGCAACCGCGGTGAGCCTAGCTAGCTTCCCATCCCCTCCGTTCTGCTTCCCGTGCACCACAACGAGCACACGCAGTTCACCTGCACGCGCCGCCGCCTGGCCACGTCGCCGGCGTTGCTCCGGTGACCATTTGGTCACGGGCCTGTGCCCGTCACACCCCACGCGCCACGTAGAGGCCGTAGGTGCTAGTTCCACCTCGCCTAAGCCACTGCAGCCACGCGCACGAGCTGGCCGAGCTTCGGCCTCCACCTGACCTCGTCGCCGGCGTCGTTTCCGGCGACCCCGAGGCCAGCCACCACCACAGCTAGATGCGGGCGAGCACCAGCTGCCCGTAGCCGCTCTCTGCGCTGCAAACGGAGCCCTGTGGGCGAATCCCGCAGTGCGCCGCCGCGTCTGGCCTCGCCGGCGGCTAAACGCCGGCGGGCCTTGACCTTTGACCGGTAGGGTTTGACCCCCTGACGTGGACAGGTGGGCCCAGTTGACTCCTCCTGAGTCTATGACATGTGGGCCCCGCCTGCTAATTAAACTAGAATTAAGATTAATCTGTTTTGCTTAAGCTAATGACCCTGACACGCGGGACCCACGCGTCAGGTTTGACCTGGACCGGTCTGTTGACCTGCTGAGGTCAGCATGATCTCATGCTGACGCAATTATCTAATTACTGGATTTATTCTTATACAGGAAAATCCAGAAAATAGTTTAAACTTCTAAAATTCATATCAATTCAACCGTAGCTCAGTTTGAAATAAGTTATATATGAAAAATCATCAGAAAAATGCAAGCTATCCATCTGTACCAGTTTCATGCATGAAAAACCAAGTTAAACCCACTGTTTAGGCACTACAAGATGATACACTAATATGATCTTAATAAATGAGTTTCCATTTGAATCTTTGGTTCAAATGGGTTCATTCCCTTCTGGTTTAACTTGCACTAGGTCAGGACACATTCATATTGCCATGTCATAGCATGCATCATGTTGTTGCATATCGCCATGTATTGATTGTGTTCCGATGTGTTCATCGTGGTAGGTTCTGCCTCCGAGGATATCTCCGAGTATCCAACTGAAGGGCAGTATTCCACGACCACTCCATCAGGCAAGCAACTCGTTGATCATTCCGATACAAACCCATGTTCTCGCTTCTGCCCTTGTTTACTGCATTAAGACAACGCGTTTCAAACTGCTGTGTGTTGCGGTAGTTGAACCCACTTCCTTTGCATGACCTGTCATTGCCACAGTAACTAGATGAAACCCACTAGCATGTGTAGGAGTTGATTGAGCCAATACATGTGTGTGTGTGTTCCTACCATGCTATGCTTGCTATGCTCAGAGTTGTGTCAGGTCTGGCTCATCGGGATGATGATCCAGGGTGAAAGGTTGTACCGTTGTTAATAGCGTGGAAGTGTTGAACACGATTTGGTAAAGGAATCGATGGAAGGCCATGTAGGAGTACATGGTGGGTTGTTTCATTGAGGCCGTTCTTAAGAACTGAGATCTGTGTGTGTGATTTAAGACTCAGCTACTACCACGCATTGGGCCCGAAACCAATGGACCCTCTCGGCTTCTTGATCACGCTTGTCCTCTGTCCAGGAGTTGCAAAGTAGTTTCTGGTGTTTGTAGCATGCTGGGGGCCGCACGCGGCGCTGACCATCGGGGTGGGCTGTGTTGCGGTAGGCACGTGGCACGGTGTACCGACTCGCCCGTTTGGTGTCTCGGGAACCCTGTTCACATCGTTTGGGGCCATTAGTGGAAACCTCGGCCGGACTCCCTGCGGATGGAACCCGAATAGGCGATAAACCTGGACTAGAGACTTGAGTGTTTAGGTAGGCCGTGGCCGACACCCTCGCTGGGCTTCCGCTTGAAGGTTGCCGAGTACATGTCGTGTAAACGGCGATAAGTGGTGAGAGCGTGTGTGAAGAAGTACACCCCTGCAGGGTATAAATCTATTCGAATAGCCGCGTCCACGGTAAAGGACTACTTGGTCACCTATACAGTTCATAGATAAGTTAAATGGATACTACTAAAAATCTCAAGATAAGTGTGAGTACTGCGGATGGCCCTCTCGTAGGATGGCGAGAGAGGATCCACGGTGGAGTATTGTGATGGTGATAGTGGACTCGTGTGCGACAAATGATTTACAAGTGGTGTCTATCGTAGGATAGCTTAGCCAAGAGTCAAAGCTGGCTTGCTGCAATAACCCCACTACCTTCTTGAGAATGTGCATGTATGATAGGTTCCTGTTGTAAGACTTGCTGAGTACCTCTGTACTCATGTTGCTTTAATCATGTTTTTCAGACGACTGCACCAACCCCTCTGGTGGGTTCTTTGTAGACCTCGACGTTGACGAGTGACTTATCACCAGGTGGTGATCCAAGACTTGTGAAGGGTCGTTGTAGATAGACAGGCTTTGTCAAGCCTTCTTTCTTTCTAGTGTCTGTACTCAGACTACTTTGCTTCCGCATGTGCTTGTATGTTTGTATGACTTGAGTGTTGGGTCATGTGACCCCTATCTGTATGGATGATATGTATGGCTCCTCGGAGCCTTCTAAATAAAGTACTTGAGTCGCAGAGTACTGTTGTGATGCCATGTTGTATTTACTCATATCGGGCATATTGTGTGTATGATTGAAATGCTTGGTATGAGTGGGATCCGACTATCTAGTTGTTTATCCTTGGCAGCCTTTCATATGGGGAAATGTAAGTCTTGTGCTTCTGAGCGATAGTAGTCCGCTACAACCCGATTCACCGGAGTCCTGCTAGCCCAACACTACTGCTTGGACACTTGACTGGCCGGCATGTGTTTCACGTCGTTCCTATGTCTGTCCCTTCGGGGAAATGTCACGCGCTGTTATTCGGTGTCCTGCCTAGCCTGCTACAGCCCGGGTTACCGGAGTCCTGTTAGCCCAGTGCTACAGCCCGAATAAATACGTTGATGACCGACATGTTCAATGTGATTCATGTATGCCTGTCCTCATAGGCTAGCGCCGCTTTGGGTTCACGACTAGCCATGTCGGCCCGGGTTCTCTGTCATATGGATGCTAGCGACACTATCATATACGTGAGCCAAAAGGCGCAAACGGTCCCGGGCCAGGTAAGGTGGCACCCGTGGGAGTACCGTGCGTGAGGCCGCAAAGTGATATGATGTGTTACACGCTGGATCGATGTGCCTTAGGATCGGGGTCCTGACATATCGCCCGCCAGGCGGCGGCATTGTAGCCACGCTTACCTCGACAAAGCCCTCATCATCAGGATTGAGGCAACAGTAACCAGCCATCGGCAGAGACCTAGGCCGTAGGGCCTGCCTGTCGACCAAGATGCCGGCAGCCGGCGGGCCCCAGCAGCTGGCGCGGAAGCCGGCGAGCGTAGACGCTGACGGTTGGGACCCGCTCCCAGCCGGATTACCATTGTACCCCCGGGGGGTAGGCCTATATAAACCCCCCGGGGCACCCATGCAAAGGGTTGATCTCTTCTAGGTTACAACACACATAGAGGGAAGAGTAGAGCTAGCCTTGCCCTTCTTCTTCCTCTCGCCAAACAGCTCAAGGAGCACCTTGTAGCTACTTGCATTTGTTCATCGAGTGATCATGCAGAGACCCCGCAGAGCAGCTGTAGGGGTGTTATCTCCACGGAGAGCCCCGAAGCTGGGTAAGATTCGCCGGCGTGCATGTCTTCGCCTTATCCCGCTTCCAGGCACCGGCGACGTCTTACTGGCTCCCACACAGATAAGCCACCCGTTGGCATATGTCGCACCAACCACCCGACATTTGGCGCCCACCATGGGGCCAGGTGCATCGTCGTCCAGAGACCTGTTCTGGACGGGAACCTTCTTCCTCCCCAGTGAGCGTAGCTAGCCCGGCACGCCCGATGGCGCTTGCCACGACGCGCTGCAAGGCGTCACCAACGCTTGCGCATCAAGCGACCTCGCGGATCCCCTTGGCGAGGCCCTCATCTCCGACGAGCCCTCTTCCGACGCGGGCACCGACCGCCTCGTCGACCTCCTCGGCCAGCTCCACGTCTCCGACGAGCCTGCCGTGGACCAGGAGTCCGTTGGCTCCACCGATCCAATGCATGTCGACTCCGACACTGCCTCGCTCGACGCCTTCCCCACCAACGTCGTGATCTATGACGACCCGCTTCCCCGAGCCGATGGCGGTGATGTTGCCACCGTCGAGGTGATGGTCATCGGCCACGGCGGCGCTTCTGGCGAGAACGCCCACGACGCCCCGCAAGCGGCGATCCACGATCTGTCCATCCCCCTCCTGGCCGACGCCGACGCCGAAGCACTGGAGGCTCGCCGCCTCGCCCTCCTCGCGGAGGGCCGGAAGCTAGCTTCCATGAGACGCCTCACCGAGGCCCACCAGCGCGAAGTCGACCGCGCCGCCTTCGGCACGCCACCTCTTGGCGGGCCAAGCCGAGTCGGTGTCGTCAGACAGCGCGGCGCCGTCATCGCCGACTTGCTTGGAGTTGACCGCCCAGTCTATGCCACCCCACTCGAGAACCTGCGCGCCGCCCAGGCGGCCGTTGACGAGCTGGATGGACTGGGGGCCGAAGAGCTCCCCTACATGACCATACGCATCCAGCAGCTAATCGATGCAGCCGCGCAGCGGCACGAAGCCGACGTCCGCGAGGAAAGCCCTCCACCGCGCCGAGAGCACGGCGCGACATCCCGGACGCCGACTGCGGGTAGAACCCGCGCGTGACACGAGAAAGAGTCGGCTGCCAGCCGAAGCTGAACCCGGATCTCCATCGAGCGAGACGCAGAAGGCCACCCTCGAGCCGTGGAGCGGCGGGGCAACCCACCTCCGCCTCCGCCTCGTGGGGAGAGGTATCCCACCCCACCGCCTGTCACGCATCCGACTAGGTCGCCGCGAAGGAGTCGGCAAGAACGACGCCCGCCACCGGATCGACCGCCTAGCGCGATCCCTGGCGCTAGAAGAAGAAGATGATGTCGGCCCGCCTTGTTTCGGCCCCCGCATACGCGATGAGCCCTTCCCCAAAGGGTTCTCGCTCCCAAGAGACACGCCCTAGTACAACGGCTCCGTGAAGCCGGAAGATTGGTTGATCGACTACTCCACCGCAGTGCGCATCGCGAACGGCAACAGGCGCGTTGCCGTGAAGTACGTGCCCCTCATGCTCCAAGGCACAGCGCGGACCTGGCTCAATAGCCTCAAGCCATACGGCGTCAACAGCTGGCTAGACTTCATAGAAGCCTTCATCCGCAATTTCACCAGCACCTACAAGCGGGCTCCCAAGCCCAGACAGCTCTCCTTGTGCGTACAAGGCCCCGCCGAGTCCACCCGCGACTACCTCACACGCTGGGCCGAGCTCCGCAACTCTTGCGAAGGAGTGCACGAGGTGCAAGGCATCGAATACTTCACAGCCGGGTGCCGAGAGGGCACCCTCCTCAAGCACAAGCTCCTCTGCGACGAGCCGACTACCCTTTACGAGCTTCTGGTCATAGCGGACAAGTACGCCACCACCGACTCTTCGATGAAGACTGAGCTCCAAGTCGACGCGTCCGGAAAGGTACTCAGCCTGGCGCCCAAGACGCCGGCTGGGGACTCCGGCCGACGCCCGTACCAAAACGACCACAAGCGCAAGGGCCCCGTGCCGCCTTCCACCAGTCGGCAGGTGGCCACGGTCGAGGACGAGCAGCCCGAAGGGCGGCCCGCACCCAAGAAGCAGAAAGGTGGCCGGCCGGCTTGGCAGCCGGCCTTCTCCTACGAGCAAACCCTCGACGCCCCCTGCAAGTTCCACAGCGGCGCGAAGCCGTCCAACCACACAACCCGGAAGTGCCACTGGCTCACCCGAATCTCCAAAGGCGAAGGGCTCGCGCCGCCTCTGCCTGCTGGTCCGCCGCCTCCGGCTCCGCAGCAGCCGGCCGCTCGGCCAGCAGTCGGAGCCGTGCACGACGAGTTCCCCGACGAGCACACCGCCTATGTTGTCTTCACCAGCCAGCCTGAAGACCGGCGCAGCAGGTACCGAGAGCACCAGGAAGTCAACGCAGTTGCCACCAACCCCTCCGAGCACATGCATTTGTCAGAAAAACCCATCAGCTGGAGCCAGGCCGACCACCCAAAGGTGATGCCATCCCCCGGCTCTTATGCGCTGGTTTTGGATGCCACCCTTGCAACCGACAGACGTGCAACCCATTTCTCCCGCGTGTTGATAGACGGGGGGAGCAGCATCAACATCCTGTACCTTGACACCCTGAAGAAGCTCAACGTCAAGATGAAGCAGCTCACGCCCACCCGAACTGTGTTCCACGGCATCGTACCCGGCCAGTCCTGCTCCCCCATTGGCAAGATCAAGATTGATGTCCTCTTTGGGGACAAGGATCATTTCCGCAGGGAGGCCATCTGGTTTGAAGTGGTGGACCTTGAGAGCTCTTACCATGCACTGCTTGGCCGACCTGCCTTGGCCAAATTCATGGCTGTTCCCCACTATGCTTACCTCAAGATGAAGATGCCGAGCACCAAGGGCAACATCACCATAGTCGGCGATTACAAGAAATCGGCCGAGTGCGCAGCGGCCAGCAGCCGGCTGGCCGAGTCCCTAGTGATTGCCGAAGAGAAGAAGAAGTTGGACCGGATCGTGGCCATGGCCGGCAAGCAGCCGACCCTGTCTCCCGATCCCAAAGAATATGATGCCCAAGGTTCCTTCCAGCCGGCCAAGGAAACGAAGAAGATACCTCTTGACCCCGAGCACCCGGAGAGGTTTGCCGTCATTGGGGCAAACCTCAACAGCAAATAGGAAGGCGAGCTCGCCGATTTCCTCCGTGAGAATCGGGACATCTTTGCATGGTCCCCTAAGGACATGCCGGGTGTTCCGAAGGATTTCGCCGAGCACAAATTACATGTCCGAGAAGGTGCAAAACCAGTCAAGCAACCCCTCCGCCGACTGTCGGAGGAAAAGAGAAGGATTGTAGGAGAAGAGATAGCCCGGCTTCTAGCCGCCGGCTTCATCATGGAAGTGTTCTTTCCGGAGTGGCTCGCCAACCCGGTCCTCGTGCTGAAGAAGAACAACAAGTGGCGCATGTGCATAGACTACACGAGCCTTAACAAGGCCTGCCCCAAAGATCCTTTTGCCCTGCCAAGGATAGATCAAGTGATAGACTCCACAGCCGGATGCGAGCTGCTGAGTTTTTTGGATGCTTACTCCGGGTACCACCAGAGAAAGTTGCACCCGGCCGACCGCCTGAAGACCGCCTTCATCACACCATTCGGAGCCTTCTGCTACCTGACTATGACATTCGGCTTGAGGAATGCCGGTGCCACTTTTTAGCGTTGCATGCAGAAGTGCCTCCTCAAGCAACTCGGCAAAAACGCCCACGTCTATGTAGACGACATTGTGGTGAAGACGGAGAAGCACAGCACCCTGCTAGAAGACCTCAAGGAAACATTCCAGAACCTGCGCCGATTCCGGATCAAGCTCAACCCCGAGAAATGCGTGTTCGGAGTGCCAGCCGGCTAGCTCCTAGGCTTCCTAGTCTCCGAACGCGGCATCGAATGCAACCCAGTAAAGATCAAGGCCATTGAGAGAATGGCGATTCCCACCAAGCTGCGAGACGTCCAGAAGTCCACCGAATGCTTGGCTTCCCTGAACCACTTCATCAGCCGGCTCGGAGAGAAGGCTCTCCCCCTCTACCGTCTCATGAAGAATACCACTCACTTCGAGTGGAACGACCAAGCCGACCAAGCTTTCCACGAGTTGAAGAAGATGCTGACCACGCCGCCTGTCCTGGCGGCGCCAACTGAGGAAGAGCCCATGCTCCTTTACATTGCTGCAACCAGCCGGGTGGTCAGCACCGTCATCGTAGTCCAGCGCCCAGAAGAAGGCCGGGCCCAACCGGTCCAGAGGCCAGTGTATTATTTGAGCGAGGTGCTGTCTACCTCGAAGCAGAACTACCCGCACTACCAGAAGATGTGCTACGGCGTGTACTTTGCCGCCAAGAAGCTGAAGCCCTACTTCCAAGAGCACCCCATCACGGCCGTATGCACCGCCCCGCTCGCTGAGATCATAGGCAGCCGGGATGCATCCGGCCGGGTGGCGAAATGGGCCATCGAGCTGGCCCCTTACACGATCTTCTACCAGCCCCGCACCGCCATCAAGTCCCAAGCATTGGCCGACTTCCTCGTCGACTGGGCCGAGACCCAGTACCTGCCGCCGGCTCCGGACTCCACTCACTGGCTCCTGCACTTCGACGGGTCCAAGATGCTCACCGGCTTGGGAGCCGGCGTTATCCTCACCTCTCCCAAAGGCGACAAGCTCAGATACACGCTGCAAATTCACTTTGTCGTCTCCAACAACGTGGCCGAGTATGAGGCGCTCGTACACGGGCTCCGGCTTGCCAAAGAACTCGGCATAGTCCAGCAGTCCTCCGGCGATTGGGACGCCAAGGACGCAAACATGGCAAGCTACCGCTTCCTCGTCCAGCAGATCAGCGGGTACTTCAAAGGATGCGAGTTCCTCCACGTACCACGAGCCGACAACGGGCCAGCAGATGCCCTGGCCCGATTAGGCTCCACTCGGCAGGCCATTCCAACCGGCGTCTCTCTGCAACGCCTCCTCAAGCCGTCTATCAAGCCATCTCCAGAGTTTGATTCCATCTTCGTGCCGCCTAGCCCCGATGCAGCCGGATCCCGCTCGAAGAGCCAAGCAGGCAGCCCGGGGACTTTGATAGGCGGCGCGGGGACTTCAGTAGGCGGCTCGGGGACTTCCGTAGTTGCACCCGACCCGGGGACTTCTGAACCCGGCTCGGGGACTGCGGTAGTCAGCCCGGGGACTGCACCAACGCAACAAGCGGCGGCCGACTCCAGCATTTCACCACCCAGCCTGCCCAACCTGGTTGCAGTAGCCACGTTGGCAATAGAAGAAGTCACAGCGCCATCATGGGCCCAGCCCATCCTCAACTTCCTGACAAACCAAGAACTGCCGGCTGACGAGACAGAAGCAAGACAAGTCCAACGCCGAGCCAGAGCATACACAATCGCGAACAGAGAGCTCGTCAGGCGTAGCGTCACTGGAGTCTTCCAGCGATGCGTTGAACAAGAGAAGGGCATAGCAATCCTCAGAGACATTCACCAAGGTGAATGCGGCCACCACACGGCCTCAAGATCACTTGTCGCCAAAGCTTTCCGCCATGGATTCTTTTGGCCGACTGCTTTGGATGACGCCAAGGAACTAGTCAAGCATTGCAAAGGGTGCCAAGTCTTCAGCTCTAAGCAACACCTGCCGGCTTCAGCACTCAAGACCATTCCCCTCACTTGGCCCTTTGCCGTTTGGGGTCTGGATATGGTGGGCCCATTCAAGATGGCGCGCGGCGGCATGACACATCTGCTTGTCGCCGTGGACAAGTTCACCAAGTGGATCGAAGCGAAGCCGATCAAGAAGCTGAATGGGACGACTGCCGTGACATTCATCGCAGATATAACAACTCGGTACGGCGTGCCGCCACCGACAACGGCACAAATTTTGCCAAGGGAGCCTTGGCATGTTTCTGCGCGACGCAGGGCATCCGACTGGACTTAGCATCCGTTGCCCACCCGCAGTCAAACGGCCAAGTCGAACGAGCCAACGGCCTCATCCTTTCCGGCATCAAGCCCCGACTGGTCGTGCAACTAGAGCGTTCGGTCGGCTGCTGGCTCGATGAGCTGCCGGCCGTCCTCTGGAGTCTGCGCACTACCCCAAATAGGTCAACCGGCTTCACTCCTTTCTTCCTCGTATATGGTGTCGAGGCGGTCATCCCAACCGATATCGAATTCGATTCGCCTCGGGTGACCATGTACACGGAAGCGAAGGCCAAGGAAACACGAGAAGACGGCATTGACCTGCTGGAAGAAAGCCGGCTGTTAGCCCTCAGCCGGTCAGCCATCTACCAGCAGGGTCTGCGCCGCTACCACAGCCGGAAGGTCAAGCCAAGATCCTTCCAAGAAGGCGACCTTGTGCTCCGGCTGATCCAGCGAACAACCGGCCAGCACAAGCTCTCGGCCCCTTGGGAAGGCCCATTCGTCATCAGCAGAGCGCTAGGAAACGACTCCTACTACCTGATCGACGCGCAGAAGCCGAAGGCACGAAAGGGAGACGACTCCGACAAGGAATCAGAACGGCCATGGAACGCCAACCTCCTCCGAAGATTTTACAGTTGAAATGCAGCATGTATCACGCTAACTTTTGTACTAAGTACGAGACAATAGGCTCCCCGAGGAGAACTCGGGAACTGCCACCTTTTTATCTATGAAGAGTATCATGCTTATGATTATGTCATTACATTCATTTCTCTCGTCCGGCACCGGGTTCGACTAGTCGGCCCGGGGACTGGCCGCCTTAAGTTATATTAGAAGTCCTACCCGCGGTCAGACAAGTAGTGTGCCGGCTCCAAAGCCCTCTCTTGCCAAAAGTCGCAGTTCGAAGAATCGGCTGTCCGGCTAGCAAGAGCCAAAGGCAGGAAAGGACGCCCACACAAAAAACGGCTAGGGACTAACGGCTAATATAACAAAAGCCGGCTTTTTCCCACCGCCAACCGACTACAAGAGTAGCCGGCCGGCCGGTTTCCATTCACTTCGCTATAATCTAAGAAAGCTCGAGTACTTGCCTTCCCCAAAAAAAAGATAGCCGAGTCCTTGGCAGCTGCCGGCTGGGAAGGCAGCAATCAGGGGAAGGCGGCAAAGGAAACAACCTAAAGATAAAAAGCATACGAGAATGGAAGCCAAACACATGCATGATTATATTTACACAAAGGGCCTCGGAAAGGCCAACATTCAGCATAGTTTGAATACACCCCCAGTGGGTGGAACCGCGCAAACTTAACAAAAATTGTTCAAAGAGTAACAAGCAGGAAAAACAAAGACGGCGGATCAAGCCAAGGGAGCGACTGGCGTGTCGGGTAGGTCGGCTGAGACAGTAGCGCCGGCTGGAGGAGTGGCCGGCTGATGAACCTCGGCGTAAGCACCGCCTCCCGCAGGGGGCACGCTAGCGCGCGCCTCGTTGCTGGAGGCACGGTCATGCTGAGGCTGGCTGGTTGCTTCACCGACCGGCTCGACATCTTCGCCCTCCTCCCCTTCTTCGTCTTCGCCTTCATAGCTGGAGGCGATCTCTTCCGCCGAGTCCTCACCCTCCGCCGGGTTCAGCCCGAACCACTCCTCCGGCTGTGCGACATCGTTTTCGTCCACCTCAGGAGCGAAGATGCTGGTGTCGGTAAAATCGGCAAGAGCTGAAGCACGCCAGATGATAGCCGGCCGCACCTCCACCAGCTCTTCATCAGCCTCCTCCCGCCAAGTCCTCAACTGCTCCAAATTCAGCCCGGGGTACCAGGCTCGGACGAACTCCAGTGCCCGCCTGGCGCCGGATCGGGCAGCAGAGGCCTTCCAGGCCTCGAAGCGGCCAACTGCCACCTCCAGGCAGTCGGCGGTCCGGCTCGGGGTGCGAGGGATCACCTCGCCTGGCCAGAGGGCGGCTAGCACCTGCGCTCCGGCACGCTGGAGGCGGCGGAGCATGCGGTGTGCCGGCTGCAGCCGGGCTTGGATCGCCAAGAGTTGCTCCTCAAATGTCCGGCTCGCGTCCGGCACGATCTCAACCCCCTCCTGCCGGCGTGCCTCGCGGTAGGCCTCGATGGCTTGGGTGGCCGCGACGGAGTGGTGGGGGAAGTAGTCTGCGCAAAAACAAAGCAGCACAAGTCAAGAGATGAACCAGAGGGCAAGGGGGCGAGCAAGGAGTAAGGGAGGCGGCTTACCGTCGATCAGATCCTCGATCCGGCAGTAACCCTCACTCAGCGCCTGCTTTGCCTTAGCCCAGCCCGCCGCTTCGGTCTCAAACTCAGCTTTGAGGGCGGCCTCGCCATATCGCGCCACCTTCAGGGCCGCCTTGTGGCTCTCCTCCTGGTCGGCCAGCTTCTTGACCAGGCGATCGCACTCCTGAACTAAGGCGTTGAGCTCGGCCTCCTTGGCGCGAAGGGCGGTCTGTGCCCCGCCGAGCTGCTCCCTCAAGTCGGCGTTGGCCCCTGCAAGAATGAAGGCAAAGGAAGAAACAGTAAGGAAGAAGTCGCCGGGGAAGATCCGACCCGACTGCTCAGCAGTCAGCCTGGATCTCGGGGACTACACCCAGTGGATGCGCTGACGCGCCCTCACCGGATATGAAGAAAACGGAGCAGGCACTCCGGCTGTTGGTCAAATCCTCGCTCTTCTGGCGCAGCTCCCGAGCCTGGGAGTCGAAGGCGGCAGCACTCCAGTTATGATACTCCTGGAAGATCAGACGGGATGCAAAGAATAAGACAAATATCAGGACCTAGTAAGTTCCGAGCCGCCTGCTCAGCAGCCGACTTGGAACTCGGGGACTACACCCAGTGGGTGCGCTGACGCGCCCCCACAGGAGAAATCAAAGAGATAAAGCAGCCAAGGCCAAAAGACTCACCCGAACGACGGCCCGCGTCGCAAGGAAGTCGCGTGTATATCGCTGCAGCATGGTGGCATGGGCCTGAAGCCGGCTCCGGACCTCCTGGGCTGACGCGTTCAGTTCGCCCGTCTCCTCGTCGGGCGCCCACTCGGACGTGCCCGAACTGGCCGCCTCCAAGGCCTCCGCCATTAGGCTGGCGCTCGCGGCTCTGTCCGCCTCCGACGCGGGGATAGCTCCCTCCGCGCGCCGGCGTGGTGCCGGCTGCACCTCCAGGCCGGCTCTCGCCGCCGGCTCGCTCCCAGCCAGTTGCACCGGCGCTGTAGCCGGCTGGCCGCCCTGGCCCGTCCCAGTCGGCGCCGTCCGCGACACCTCCTCCAAGACGACCACGTCGTCTTCCCTCCGCTCCGCCGCCGCCTGGCCGCGGTTGGCTTCCTCAGAAGGAGGTACGGGGGCGCTGGGGGCCACACTGCGCAGGGGGATGACGAGCTGCGGAGGCGGATTACGCGAGGCCTCCGCCTCCTTCTCCGTGGTAGCCGCGTCCGCCTGGGCCTTGGCCGCCGCATCGGCCTGCTCCTTCGCCGCCTGGGCGGCCCTCCGCTCCGACGCTTCCCGCTCCTCCTGCGCGTTTCGCGCCGTAGCCTCCATGAGCTCGGCGCGGGGGTCCACGCGGCGGGAGCTCAAAAACCCTCCGGCCGAGTCAATCACGGAGCCGGCAGGACCCCGTTCAAGAGAAAGTGGCGCCCTGGCCGGTCGAGCAAGAAAGGATTTATAAAAGAGCTTCAATCAAAAAGCACGACAAGAATGCAAGACATTTGACACTTACACTGAAACCGCCTGCGGCCGCTTCACGACCTTCTGGAAGCGGGCCGCCTTTGCAGCCGCCTCGTCCCGCTTGGTAGACGCGGCGGTACCCCTGGGCTTCTTCGGCCGGCTGCCCAAGTACGTCGACACGGCCCGGCGCTTTGGCGCGGCACCACCAGCGGCCGGCGCGGCGGAAGAGCCTGCGCCTTGAGGATCCGGCGCCGGCTGGCGGTGCGGGATGGTTTCAACCTCGTCGTCGTCCGCCCAATCCTGGAGGCCGGCTCCGGGCCCCACGCCGCCTACCTCGCCACCTTCCCCCATGGCGGCGTCCTCCATAGCGGCCGCTCCAAGGTCCGGATCATCGACGTCATCCACCGTGCGGTCAGGGAGAAATGGGCGTGCCGCCCTGTGGTCCCCGCCGCTGGCGGAAGAAGAGGATTCTGCGAAAGACAAGCCGGCTGATCAGAGGTCGGCTACCAAGCGACTGACTACAAAAAGAAAAAGAAAGAAGAAATACTTACGGTAGGCGGAGGTTTGGCGCGAGAGTACGGCTCCTTGCCGAATCGCCAGTCCTCGGCGAGCTTGCAGTTGGCGATGTAGTTCACTAGGTAGGACACCTCGGCATGAGGCATCTCCCTGGTGCTCAGCCGGCACGGGTCGAAGCGGTCGCTCATTTGACAGATCATGTGCGGCCGGCCTTGGAGCGGGAAAACCCGGCGCTCCACGAAGGCGGCCACGAGGTCGGATCCGACCAGGCCCTCCGACTGCGCCATAACCCGGAGTCGGGCGACGGTGGCGTTCCCGGCCTGGGACAGCGTCCTGGCCCGGTAGCTCCATGAGGCCGGCCTCGAGGCCGGCGGGCCGGCTACGTAAGGCGGCAGATTGACGAAGTCGCCCTGCGGGGCGACGTTCTTCATGTAGAAGTACGACTTCTGCCAGAGCTTCACCGACTGGATCAGCGGGATGGAGGGGAACGGATTGTTCTCACCCGTCCGCCTCATGGCGATGTAGGCTCCGCATGGGGCGGGCACATCGGCGACGACGGTGCCGAGTTTGCTCTGGAAGAACTCCCCCCAGAGCTCTATGGTGGGGAGGATGCCAAGGAAACCCTCACAAAGGGTGACGAAGGCCGACAGTAGCATCACGGCATTGGGGGTGAGGTGATGTGGCTGAAGATGGTAGAACTCGATGAACGAGCGGAGGAATCCGCTCGTCGGGAGGCTGAAGCCGCGTATGCAATGCGAGCGAAAAATCACCCGCTCGCCCTCCTCCAGCGCCGGGGAGATCTCCGCCTCCGGCGCGCGCCATACCTGCACGTAGTTCTCGCCGGGGAGACGCCGCGTGCGGCGGAGGAAGTCGACGTGCTCGTCGAGAACGTTGGAGCCGTCCCACGAGCTCGACAACGCCATTGGCTTGGCGCGGCGGAGAAGCGCTGCGGCGACAGCGGAGTGGCGCGGCGAAGAAGCACTACGGCGACGGAGAGAGCGAGAAAAGAAGACGAGGGAGGGTGGAGCGAGGGAGAGCGTGCGAGCCCCTGCCGCTCCCTCTCCTCCCCCTACTTATAGGCTCTCGCGGCGGAGCCGAGGAGGCATGGTGTGGGGGACGTGGGATTAACTTCGCCCACTCCCCCACGTCCCGCTATTATTGCGCCTTAACGGCGTGGTGAAACCGCCGCGGGAAGGCCAACAGACCACCCTGGGCCGCAGAAGATCCGCGCCTGGGCCGAGGCCAGGAGTGGCGGGCCCGGGCTTGCGGCGGCGTCCCGTCGCGCACGCGCCATGGCAGGCCTTTCCTGCCACGTGACATGCAGGGAGGCGCGCGGTCAGCGTGCGAGTTGGCCCACATACTCGTTGACGAGACCACGACGCCCCTTCCAAGGCGGCGTGCATAAGCAAAGCTAGCTCCCAGATGCCGACTTCTCAAGATAGGAAGCTGACCGAGCTTCTCGTTCCCCTTGCCGACCTCGAAGCGCGACCAGCTTCGGGGACTACTGTCGGGGTAAATGACCACGGGTAGCCTAGCCGGCTCCCCTTGGCGCTTCAGAAAAAATTACAAGCCAATCCGGCCTCCAAGAAACCAAGACGTGGGGCCGCCTCCCCCCTGCCGGCTACCTCTCAGGCCGACTGTCGGAGGCGGCCCGGCCTTAACCCTCGTGAAGAAAGCCGTGGAAGGGCCGGCTCCAAGAAGCCGGCTTCGAGAAGGCCGACACCAAGAAGCCGGCTCCCACGGCGAGGTCAAGATCGTACCCTCGAGGCCCGCAACCACATAACGGCGATGGGACGGGGCGTGGCTACAGTGAAGCCTGCCACCCCCAAAACCCGGAGCATGCCTGGCATAGTGCGCCGTATGGGGTAGCCCTGTCCCGTCCGGCGCGGCACTGTTGCCATGATGACTATGGCGCCATCCACGGCGGGCTGTCAGCGCAACCCACGGGCGGTGGGCCCCTTTGGGCAGAGAGACACCCGAAGGCGGCCAGGCCTCCCCCAGTCGGCCCAAGACGTGGCCGGCTTCCCCAAAGTCGGCTTGCTCCTTCCCTCGAAGGAGGCGCCCCATTAAGGAGACAAGACGACGTGCGGCTACAGTGATCGCCCGCCAGCAGGCGGCACTGTAGCCACGCTTACCTCGACAAAGCCCTCATCATCAGGATTGAGGCAACAGTAACCAGCCACCGGCAGAGCCCTAGCCTGTAGGGCCTGCCTGTCGACCAAGATGCCGGCAGCCGGTGGGGCCCACCAGCCGGCGGGCCCCAGCAGCCGGCGCGGAAGCCGGCGAGCATAGACGCTAACGGCTGGGACCCGCTCCCAGTCGGATTACCATGGTACCCCCGGGGGGTATGCCTATATAAACCCCCCGGGGCACCCATGCAAAGGGTTGATCTCTTCTAGGTTACAACACACACACAGGGAAGAGTAGAGCTAGCCTTGCCCTTCTTCTTCCTCTCGCCAAACAGCTCGAGGAGCACCTTGTAGCTACTTGCATTTGTTCATCGAGTGATCATGCGGAGACCCCGCAAAGCAGCAGTAGGGGTGTTATCTCCACGGAGAGCCCCGAAGCTGGGTAAGATTCGCCGGCGTGCATGTCTTCGCTTATCCCGCTTCCAGGCACCGGCGACGTCTTACTGGCTCCCACACAGATAAGCCACCCGTTGGCATATGTCGCACCAACCACCCGACAGTTTTTGTTGAAGTTTTGTGTGGATGAAGTGTTCGAAGATCGAGGAGCTATCATTATGAGAAGAATAAAGAGAGGCAAGATTTCAAGCTTGGAGATGCCCAAGGCACCCCAACTAAATATTTCAAGGATACTCAAGCATCTAAGCTTGGGGATGCCCCGGTTGGCATCCCATCTTTCTTCTTCAACTATTATCGGTATACCTCGGTTTTTGTTTTGTTCACATGATTTGTGTCCTTTGTGTTTTTCTTTTTCTTTAAGAACCATGCTAGTATGAGATATCCCTTCATCGATTTATAGCATGATTCATGTCCTTCACTTATATCTTTTAAATATTATCTTATAGAATTGCTCTTTGTGCTTCACTTAAATCTTTTGAGTATGGTTTTATAGAATGCTTCGTGTGCTTCACTTATATATTTTGAGATTGGATATTGGTTAGACTATATTAATTGTAGAATGCTCCATTAACTATACTTATATCTTTTGGAATATGAATAATACTATCATCTAAAGCGGGTTTGGAAGAGTGTCAACTTTAGGAATTAGTGATCCCACTATTCCGAATGAGAAGAATTTTGCTTATGTGGAGAGTAGTAAAATTTCTATGCTTATAGATCATGAAAAGAATGCTTTATGTGATGGTTATATTGTTGAAATCATTCATGATTATACTGAAAATTATTATGAGGGAGGAATACATGCTTGTAGGAGTTGCAATAATATCAAGTTTCCTCTCTATGTGCTTAAAGTTTTGAAGTTATACTTGTTTTTCCTTCCTATGCTAGTTGATTCTTGTTCCTATAAATTATGCGCTCACAAAATCCCTAGGCATAGGAAGTGGGTTAGATTGAAATGTGCTAGTCATATTCTTCATGATGCTCTCTTTATGTTTCAATTCTTATCTTTTATGTGAGCATCATTGAAATCATCATGCATAGCTAAAAGGCATTAAAGAAAAGCACTTGTTGGGAGACAACCCAATATTTACCCTTACTGTTTTTGTGTGTTTACATGATTAAGCTACTGTAGTAATCATGTTTTGTAGCTTTTGTTTCAATATAGTGCCAAGTAAGATGTTTGGGAAGACTTGGGTGAAAGTTAATGTGATCTTGCTGTAAAAAATAGAAACTTTGCCCTCACGAGATTAGCTGTCATTTTTTTACAGAAGAGTGATTTTGAGTTGATTATTTTTGAAGAATATTAATTGACAAATTCCTCATGTCCACCAATTTATTTCATAATTTTTGGAGTGGCATAAGTATGGTTTCTGGTCAGATCATTACAGGCTGTTCTATTTCTGACAGATTTTGTTTTCATTACATAGTTTGCTTGCTTTCTAGTTTCTTTGGCTTATATTTCTCAATATAAATTGTAGAAATGATATGGTACTATAGGAATTGTGTGAGAACAATTATGAACCTTGTATTTTACAGTACCAAAGTGAATGGTTTACTCTTTATCATACTTACCTATCTCACGACGTTCCGCTAAGTTCTGTGTGATTGAAGTTTTCAAGCTTTGGGTGAGATATCGATATGAGGAGAATAAGGAGTGGAAAGATCCTAAGCTTGGGGATGCCCAAGGCACCCCAAGGTAATATTCAAGGAAGACTCAAGCAAATAAGCTTGGGGATGCCCCGGAAGGCATCCCCTCTTTCGTCTTCAAAACTATCGGTATACCTTACTCGGAGCTATATTTTTATTAGTCACATGATATGTGTTTTGCTTGGAGCGTATTTTAAATTTTACTTGCTATTTGAATAAAATCATTGGATCTGAAATCTTCAATGAAAAAGAATCCTCCCATGGCTAGTCAATTATTTGACTACTCAGTGTTCTTCACTTATATCTTTTGGAGTAGTTTGTCATTTACTCACATGCTTCACGTATATCCTATGAGTAAATGGTTGAATGAATTGAATTTCATAAATCTGAATTTATATACGTTTCATATGCTTATAACTTGGGGAGTAATGACTTCAAACATAATAAGTGTAGGTAGTAAACTTATTGAAAGTTAGCAAACGCAGAATTGGTCACCTGAACAATTCTGAAAGAATATTGAAGGACGAGAGATTTCACATATAAATATACTATCTTGGACATCTTTTGTAATTGTGAGCACTCATTAAAATATGACATGCTAAAAAGTTGATGTTGGACAAGGAAGACAACTTAATGGGTTATGTTTTCCTATATCTGAAATGTTATATTGTCTTGGATCATCCAACATGTTGAGCTTGCCTTTCCCTCTAATGCTAGACAAATTCTGTACACCAAGTAGAGATAATACTTGTGCTTCCAAATATTCCTTAACCCAGTTTTTCCATAAGAGTCCACCATACCTACCTATGGATTGAGTAATATCCTTCAAGTAAGTTGTCATCGGTGCATCCAATAAAAATTGCTCAATAAATATGTATGATCTATTAGTGTGAAGAAAATAAGCTTTATACGAACTTGTGATAGGGAAGAAATAAAAGCGACAGACTGCATAATAAAGGTCTTTATCACAAGCGGCAATATAAAGTGAGGTTCTTTTGCATTAAGATTTTGTGCATCCAACCATAAAAGCGCATGAAAACCTCTGCTTACCTCTGTGAAGGGCCTATCTTTTACTTTTATCTTCTACCCTTATAAAAGAGTCATGGTGATCATCACCTTTCCTTTTTACACTTTTTCCTTTGGCAAGCACTTTGTGTTGGAGCGATCCATATATATATATATATATATATATATATATATATATATATATATATATATATATATATATATATATATATATATATATATATATATCCACTTGGATGTAGGTTTTCATAAACTATTATTGTTGACATTACCCTTGAGGTAAAAGGTTGGGAGGTGAAACTATAAGCCCCTATCTTTCTTTGTGTCCGATTAAAACTTTGAACCCATAAATATCACATGAGTGTTAGCAATTGTGAAAGATTAAATGATAGTTGAGTATGTGGAGTTTGCTGAATCAAAGCTCTTACATAGACACTTCCCGAAAATAAGATGAATTGCAATTGTTTGATGACTAAGAGCATGGTTTGTTAGTTTTCAAGAAAGTTTATGATCTATACTTTAACATGTGAATAGCTTGTTACTTGATCATGAGAAGTTGCATGAGTTGTGCTACTGTTATGATATATAATGATGCTAGAAAAGGTGATTGGAACTATCATTGATCAAACTTATGCACTTGCTAGAATTCACACTTCATAAATTATTTCTTTTATCATTTACCTACTCGAGGACGAGCAGGAATTAAGCTTGGGGATGCTGATACGTATCCAACGTATCTATAATTTATGAAGTATTCATGCCATGTTTACAATAGTTTTATATGATTTTGGTATGATTTGATTAGAACTAACCCGGACTGACGTTGTTTTCAGCAGAACTACCATGGTGTTGTTTTTGTGCAGAAATAGAAGTTCTCGAAATGCGATGAAAATCAACGAAGTATTTTTTTAGAAAATATAAAAAATACTGGAACGAAGAGTTACCGGAGGGGAGGCCTGTGGGCCCCAAGCGGGTGGAGGGCGCGCCCACCCCCCTAGGGCGTGACCCTGTGCCTCATGGACTTCCCGCGGGGCCCCCTGACTTGTTCTCGACGCCAACCTCTCCTATAAATACCCAAAACTCCATAAAATAACCTAGATTAGAAGTTCCGCCACCACAAGCCTCTGTAGCCACGAGAAATCAATCTAGGCCCTCTCTGGCACCCTGCCGGACGGGGCCATCATCACCGAAGGCCATGGAGGAGGATCCCGGAGGGTCCATCATCGCCATGAAGGGCAAGATCCAGAGGGAGAACTTCTTGACATTCAGGGGGTGACCTTGAAGGAGGAAGCACAAGTGGGAGAACCTCTCCTCCTCTCTCTCGGTGGCCCCGGAGTGCCATCGGGAGGGGAATCATCGCCACGGTGATCGTCTTCATCAACATCACCATCCTCATCTATTTTATGCGGTCCACTCTCTGGCACTCCACTGTAATCCCTACTTGAACATGGTGCTTTATGCCACATATTATGATCCAATGATGTATTGCCATCCCATGATGTTTTGAGTAGATATCCTTTGTCTTTGGGTTGATTGATGATCTAGATTGGTATGAGTTGTATGTTTTATTTTGGTGTTGTCCTATTGTGCCCTTCGTGTCGCGCAACCGTGAGGGATTCCCGTTGTAGGGTGTTGCAATACGTTCATGATTCACTTATAGTGTGTTACTTGAGTGACAGAAGCATAAACCCGAGTAAGGAATTGTTGCATATGGGATAAAGGGGACTTGATATGTTAATGCTATGGTTGGGTTTCACCTTAAGGATCTTTAGTAGTTGCGGATGCTTGCTAGAGTTCCAATCATAAGTACATATGTTCCAAGAAGAGAAAGTATGTTAACTTATGCCTCTCCCTCATATGAAATTGCAATGACGACTACCGGTCTTGTTAACGATTGCCTCGGATAATTCCGCACACCGACCGATCATTATTCCACACTCGCTATTTACAATATTTAGTAATATATTCTAACTTTATGATAACGGCACCTACTTTTATATTTTAGCTCTCCGATACCATGCAAAATTATCCTCTTCATACCCACAACGTAGTTTTATTTCTCGTTTCTAGTTGGAAGCAAATGTTCAGTCTACGAAGAGTCATACCAGTGGCGGATAGGACTTGAGAGAATATTGATCTTACCTTTAGCTCCTTGTGGGTTCGACACTCCATACTTATGACTTCCACCTTTGGGAATTGCTACGATGATTCCCTGCACTTGGGGATTATCAAGTGACTAGATGAAATTCCTGTTTACCCTCAAGAACGCTTTGCTTATTATAAGAGACCGTTTTGGCCTCTCGTTTGCCTCAAAAGGATTGGGCTACCTTGATGCACTTTTTTTACTTCTATCGTTACTTGCTCGTTACAAATTATCTTGCTATCAAACTACTCTGCTACTTACAATTTCAGCACTTGCACACATTACCTTGCTGAAAACCACTTGTCATTTCCTTCTGCTCCTCGTTGGGTTCGACACTCTTACTTGTCGAAAAGAGCTACAATTGATCCCCTATACTTGTGGGTCATCACAAACGCATGGTCGTAGTCTCCAAGATCCTTTCATCGCACCCTGGGCCAACCAGACGCCTTGACATCCGCATGTTGATTACCAACTGCAAGGTCCAAGCCAAGTTCGACGAGTGGTTCTTATCCCCTATCCTAGATCAGCTCGAGGAGCTCAGGTTTGAAGCTGGACGATGTCGCTCTCTGCCGCCGTCCGCGCTCCACCTCAAGCCAATGCTGCGACGTGCCAGCTTCAGCTCCTGCTATTTTCCGCAGATTAATGTCGCGCCCGCCCTTCTTCTCCCTCAACTCA
Source organism: Aegilops umbellulata (assembly GCA_032464435.1). Taxonomy (NCBI): domain Eukaryota; kingdom Viridiplantae; phylum Streptophyta; class Magnoliopsida; order Poales; family Poaceae; genus Aegilops; species Aegilops umbellulata. The sequence goes on along the minus strand of CP136054.1, from coordinate 270,691,732 downwards.
AGCAGCTTGACCTCTTCGACATTGGCATCTCAAAGAAGGCTATGGAGTGCTGCGCTCGAGTACCTTCGTCTTCGGCAGATCCACGGGTTCATTAGCCTCCACATCAACTCGACGAATCTCCGATGGATTTATGTGTATTGCTGACCCTGCAACAAGATATCAATTGGGAAGAGATCACTCCGGTTGTTCCACGTTATGGTCATTTAGAATGCGCATTTCCTTGAGAGATTGCTTGTATGTGATCTAGAAGGTACAACAAAAATCAGGGCCATTGACGTGCCAAAATTGACAGCGTTGGTGTACTCGTCTGCCAAATTCTCCGAACTCTTTATTGGATACGTAATCGTTCAGGTACAACACTCATCTTCTTCTCCGTCTTCTTGAAATTCATATTTTTAAATTTCTTCTTGATGTATTTACGGCTGTCATCCAGAAAATGATTCCCACAAGCTTGACCCAGTCTGTGTGCACGGTGAAGATCTTGGCAATAAAATCTATCGTCCCCAATCTGGATCAAGTTGTTGGATTCCTTACATGCTTTCCATGCACGGAGAAGCTACTCATCGAGGTGAAACTTCTTTCCTATTAGTAAACGATGATCACAACGTAGCTCAATTTTTTTCGTAATTTTCCCAAATTACGATGACAAGTGTAGTGTTCAAAACTGCATCTACGCACTACACCGAAAGAAATGTTTTTAGTATTTTTCTCACGTGATCACCTGCATCATTTTTTTGTTGTACTACTAGTAGCCTAGGCTAGTCATAGTGGCAAGTAACTTAGACTAGTAACTCTATGGTTACCCAAAGAGCAAGTACTACCTCCGTCCTGGTTTGCTCTTCCTATTTTGTAGTATCAAAATTTGACCATAGATTTAACTGGCAAAATGGTGATGCATGTCACTAAAAATTATATCATTGGATTCATATTTGAACATAATTTCAAAAGGTATAATTTTTGGTCACATGCATTGGCATTTTCTTAGGTAAATCTATGGCCAAAATTTTACACTACATACGAGTTAGTACAAAAGTGGGCTATAACGGCCCTCCACTATGTAGGCCAAAACACGTGCCAAATTCACTTGTGATGCATTTGGCATCGATGCCCCTCCATTGCTCACCTGGTGCTCCAATCTGGATCACCTACTTTTCTCCGGTGCCATATTAATTCACGCAATGAAAAAACACTTGCATGGGAGAGGGAGAGGACTGAGGCAATAAAACACACTTGTTTGGGAGAGTGAGAGGCTAGTGTGGTTGGTTTGATTGATTTGTTTATACATGTGGGTCTGTGTGCACAGCGGTGCTAACTCTCTCACATCGCTAGAGCGGTGCCAAAATCTTTTGATTTGACATCGATGTGTATTATGTGGCATACTTTTGAGAAATATGGCGTCGGCCACATAGTGGAAGGCAACAAATGCCCAAGCTCTTCACGTGCTCCTAGGTAAATGAGAGGAGAGAGAGAGAGAGAGAGAGAGAGAGAGAGAGAGTGAAAAAATATCACTAGCCTTAGAGCCAACCCTATCATATGAGCGAATGATATTGGTACCTCTTGATGACAAGACAATCTTATATAGCTAGCTGCTCTAATATGTTCTCTTCTTTTGCATATAATAAAAGACCCGAAAGTGAAAAATGTGCTACACTATAACAATCTCATCAAATGCCTTGATCTCCATCTTACAGAAACTGATTTGATCGACTACCGAGGCAACACATCTGAGATTATATTGGCCAGGTTATTAGTTCTGGAGGCAAGTGTGCTCAAGGTAATGAGGTTTGGCGTTCTCTTGCGCAACAATGAATGGCGTGATGATCACCGCAAGCGTCTATGCCTAAATGACAAAGTCCCCGCAGAAGATGAATTTGTTTTCGAAACATCAAGTCGCCAGAGACTCAAAAATTTATTTTCCCATTAGTGACTTGTTAGGGAGGTGGATTTTAGTTTGTATGACAATGCTGCAACCACCTAAAGTAATGAAAGTTCTTACATAAACTTCCTAATAATTCCCTCTTCATAGGTGCAACATTACTCCTAACATTTGTAATATCAGTTTGAAACTTGTAATATTGTTGTGTCCTATTACTGCGTTTTCAAAATCATGTGAATCAAAGAGGTCCTGAGTTGGTGATGATGGTGCGCCTGCCATCTTTCACCAATAGCCGTCTGATGCAGCTTGAAGCTACGTCGGTATTTCTCCAAAGAGGAAGGGATGATGCAACACGGCAGCGGTAGGTATTTCCCTCAGTGATGAAACCAAGGTTATCGAACCAGTAGGAGAACCAAGCAACACAACGTAAACAGCACCTGCACACAAATAACAACTACTCGCAACCTGACGTGTAAAAGGGGTTTTCAATCCCTTTCGGGTAGCGGCGCCCCCAAGATGGGCAAATGGATGTGAGGAAATTGTAGTAGATTGATAGATCAAATACCAAATAAAATAAATAAGAATAAAACGCAGCAGGGTATTTTTGTATTTTTTGTTTAGTAGATCTGAAAATAAAAGGCAAATAAAATAGATCACAAAGGCAAATAATATGAGAAAGAGACCCGGGGGCCGTAGGTTTCACTAGTGGCTTCTCTCGAGAAAAATAGCAAACAGTGGGTAAACAAATTACTGTTGGGAAATTGATAGAACTTCAAATAATCATGACGATATCCAGGCAATGATCATTACATAGGCATGACGTCCAAGATTAGTAGACCGAATCCTGCCTGCATCTACTACTATTACTCCACACATCAACCGCTATCCAGCATGCATCTAGTGTATTAAGTTCATGGAGAAACAGAGTAATGCAATAAGAACAATGACATGATGTAGACAAGATCTATCTATGTAGAGATAGACCCCATCGTTTTATCCTTAGTAGCAACGATACATACGTGTCGGTTCCCCTTCTGTCACTGGGATCAAGCACCGTAAGATCGAACCCACTGCAAAGCACCTCTTACCATTGCAAGATAAATAGATCAAGTTGGCCAAACAAAACCCAAATGTTGGAGAAGAAATACGAGGCTATAGGAAATCATGCATATAAGATATCAAAGAAACTCAAATAACTTTCATGGATATAAAAAGATAGATCTGATCATAAACTCTAAGTTCAACCGATCAAAACAAACACACCGCAAAAGGAGTTACATCATATGGATCTCCAAGAGACCATTGTATTGAGAGTCCAGCGAGAGAGAGAGAGAGAGAGAGAGAGAGAGAGAGAGAGAGAGAGAGAGAGAGAGAGAGAGAGAGAGAGAGAGAGGAAGCCATCTAGCTACTAACTACGGACCCGAAGGTCTACAAAGAACTACTCACGCATCATCGGAGAGGCACCAATGGAAGTGGTGAACCCCTCCGTGATGGTGTCTAGATTGGATCTGGTGGTTCTGGACTCTGCGGCGGCTGGAATATATTTTTGTCGACTCCCCTAGGGTTTCTGGAATATTGGGGTATTTATAGAGCAAAGAGGCGGTCCGGGGGGCACCCGAGGAGGGCACAACCCACCAGGGCACGCCTGGGCCTCCTGGCATGCCCTGGTGGGTTGTGCTCCCCTCGGAGCACCCCCCAGGCGCAGCCTTGGCCTATTGGGTGTCTTCTGGTCCATAAAAATTCTCCGTGAAGTTTTGATGCATTTGGACTCCGTTTGGTATTGATTTCCTGCGATTAAAAAACATGCAGAAAATAGCAACTGGCACTTGGCACTATGTCAATAGGTTAGTACCAAAAAATGATTTAAAATGACTATAAAATGATTATAAAACATCCAAGATTGATAATATAACAGCATGCAACAATAAAAAAATTATAGATGCGTTGGATACGTATCACCATCGGATCTAGATCTGACGCATACAAAGCAAACTTCTACAGTTTTGCCAAAAGATGCTCGCACTTGTTCCCTATTTACAAACACATCCTTGTGTCTCACAATCAACCTTATCTCCTCCCCACCACATATAGAAGGCCATGGAACAATCTGGCATGATGGCCACTGCCGGTGCCGTCCACCCCCAATCTTGGTGTACCATGCAATGCACGTGCATCTAACTCGTATAAGAATATAGTAGAGATACTCGTTGCAACGCATGGGAAATTATGTCGAACATGGCTAGTTGTAAGCAGCCTAGCTCTACAACCATGATGATAGTGACTGCACAGGGTGAGGCTGACTTTGGTATGCCGAACACGGCGCCTACACTCAGGTGTCATTTCCAGCGCAGGGTCTTGTCACTTCACTATGAGGAGTAATTTGACCAACGGGTAGTATAGTACTAGTACTACATTGGTAGTACTACTACTATTCTAGCACCACTGTTTGGATTTAGTAGTACTACCACGTCCGTCAGGATTTAGTATTTGACTAGAAATATCTAGTAATGCATGTCACAAAAAATATACTACTCCCTTTGTAAATAAATACATGGAGTAATGTTTTATTCCGTTTTGAACGTAGTTCCCAATGATATTATACACTCTCCCTTCCGGTAGATGGCTCAAATCTGAAGTCTCATCAATCAGACTACTATTGTACTCACCGAGCGCTCAGCTTGGTAAGCAACCAACAAAAAATTGCAATCAAAGACTACTATTGCACTCCCTCGATCTGTAATGGTGCATTAGTCACGTTACGTAAACCAAATAATCCCAAAACTTTTAGGCGCGGTGCATTAACTACCCACCTCATTCCCTGTTTTTTGCCACGAAAAAATAAATCACCCAATAGGAGACGTGGGGTGCGTATGCATTCAATGACTTGAGACTACTTAGCACAACATTTTCGGTTACATGCATTAACATTTTATTAGTTAAATCAAAGGTCAAAACTTAGCGCAAAATGCAAAGGGGGCCAATAAACTAGTAGACATCAAAGTTCTCTCATTTTGCCCCAACTTGGTCTTGGTGAGATGACTATACTGCACCGGCACGGAGGGAGGGCCAAGGAGTAGATGGCCAACACACACGTGAATGCAACGCAATCTGCACTTCTCATATAAAGGCTTCCCGCCAGTCCAATCTACGAAATCCTACGCACCTACACACGCTAACCAAGGGCAGGAGTGATCACTCCAATCGCAAGATCAGTTGACTAAAAGCTAGACCCATGGAGGCGATGAGCACGAGCATCAGCCGGCTGTGCCAGATGGTCCACGTGCCGGCCTGCTGCCCGGCACCGAGGAACATCTCCAGGTTGTGCTTAAGGCCGCCAGGGCGAGAGGCCTCTTGGACGATAGCTTCATCTCCTTGTTCGACGAGGTCCTCGTCGGCTTCCTCTACAAGTTCACCGTCGTCAATAAGATCACGGACGACCTTGACGTACGCCTCCAGCCCACGCGCCCAGGCTCTGCGATGCCCGTCACCCTCAATGGCCTCTATGGTGACAACCTTTTCGATGCACTCGTGGCCCTGTGACTGGCCGTCGTCGCGCCGGAGAATATCCACCTCGAGGACGCGCTCTACGCGCAGAGCCTGGCACAGCAAGACACCATTGACATAATCACCCACATCTACGTGCAAATCGTCCACAAGGACTACTTCATGAAAGAGGAGGAGGATAGGATGCTAGCCTTCTTGGACCGCAGGGCAACCTTGGATGGCATTATTTAGAAGCACGTTGAGCTCGCCGCCAACACCGCTACTCCTCACATGTCGGTTGGTGACCCAGCGCACTAGGGCGTGAGGATGTCGTTGATGGATCTGTATGTATCTTTATCTTTCCGTCAAATCCATGTAGTAGTATATTGTACTAGTGATTATCTTACCTTTCACATCAACTTCATAATTTTCGTACATACTCCATGAATAAACTGCACCAGAACCAAACTTCTCATTACTCTATGGAAAATCATTATTTCTATCTATCGGCCGCGCCATGGAGCAGAACCAAATTTTACAAGTTACAAGTACAAAAGGAAAAGCCTGTCGTGTTCGCGTCGCACCCCCACACGGTTGGTTCGGCACGCCACTCAAGGGAGAATGCATGACGTGTTGCATTTTCACTTACAAGTGGGACCGTAGTTGAGCAAACCGACTATCGGCAAAACCCCACCCCGCCCACCGTGCGATGGCTGAGAAAACAAGAGGGATAAGAGATGGCTATAGCACGGACTCCAAGAAAATTGGTATCAGATGGGACTCTTGTGGGTGGCGTGTGTCGTACTGGTAGACGTTAATGCTAGTTATGGCCCATGCCACCCCACTATATCGAGGTGCTAGTTATGTAGAGCGAACACATTATCTCTCTAAGAGTACGGTACACCACTAGTACTACTCACATTGTCGCGAAATTTTCTGAAGTCTGTGCTTAGCCCTCCTCTCTCTCTCTCTCTTCTTAGACAGCCAGCAGACTCTCAGAGCCCATCGTATGTTTAGTCACATGCGGTCCCACATGTCAGTGAAAACACAAGACGACCCACTGAACCTACACATCTTTCACCTCGACGTGCTGGTGATGAAAAACAAATCCAATAAAGATCTTCGGTGGCCGTTTTTGGAGTTACTCAAGAGTAAGATTCTATTTACAATTTAACTCGAGATGCACATCGCGTGGCTTCAACTAGCACTCCATTTTCTTCCATGACATGACCTGGATGCTGGATGTCCCACGTGTCGGCAAAAGGAGGAAGAACTCGACCAAATCTTCTCCACATTTAGACCGGAGGAGTAGGAAACACGACAAGCCCTGTGCCTACATCATACTACGTACAAGCCCACCTCAGGCAGTCACGCTATCACCATATTACTCGTCCTCCGTGCGACACCTAGCTCTAGTTGATCTAACTAGAACTAACTATTGTGCTAGCATACTCCACTATTAGGTTGGCTCTATGTGATGTGGCAACTTCATATAACCGGATGCTGGCTATACTACAACGGTACTCCCACTCCAGGAAGTGGCTTGAAAACAATTCATAAATTGAGTTTATGACATGCATATGCAAATGTACCATTCATTACATACAACAAGTCATCAACACACAATGACAACAAGGATACATGTTGGATTATAGATTATTTCCAACAGAACATTCTAGTAAATACTAAAGTTTTCATCACACAACAAATAACAAGCAACGAAATGAGCTTCAGCTCAACCAATCCTCGGCATTGGAAACGCTTGCTTTGAACCATAGGTAAGCCTCTAGGAAGGGCCAGCTATTGTCAATATCGAGACCAACACGGGACTGATCATCTAGGATGAAGCGGCCTATATCAGGACGCATATTGTGATAGCCAGGGTAGGGAACCATAACAATGTCTGAGGTATAGATATAGTTGCTTCTCATAAATGGTAGTAATGTTGTGTCAACAGCAGCTGGATCGCCTTTCGCCATCATTGGATAGTTCTGTCCATGGAAGAGCGAGTTTTCTCCAAGACTATCAATACTGAACCAGGGAGAAGGTGTTGGCGCTAGCACACTAGTATCCATCCCGAATACCCTGCAACGGGTGTTGGAATAGGTCCGGAGAGTGCGACCATGGGAGACAACACATGCTTCGTTAGTAACATCAGCAGTGCGCTGTATACAGACAAGAAGAGGTGATCCGTCGGAATAAGTTGCTAGGCACCACTAAGTATATAGGTCATGCTCATCCTCATGCTCGTGATCATCACCATCATCATCTCCCCCTTGGTTATAATTATTTTGAAGTATAGGTCGTGGAATGTTCACAGGATCTTGGAAACGCAAGAAAGTTAATTAGTAAAGGGAAACTAGCTAACCCGCATGCATGTGGATGAAACAATTATAATTATGGTGGAAGACAAATGTACCGAAACCATAAGGGTTCCATGCAAAAATAGTGCCACGAGTGGTGGCAGCAAACACAAGACGCTCGTATTGAATTGCATCACAATACTCATCTGTGTACAAAAATTGATTTTTGAGCAATATCCATCGGGGCGTGGAAGTAAGGACGGCAACAATCTTGTCGAAGATAGCAATAACTTCATACATCGTGTAATCCCAAGAGCGGTTGGTAACTCGACAAATTGCTATCTTCCATAGACGACAGTCACCATGATCGTATTTGAACGTCCGTAGATCACCTGTGTGCTCAACCTCAGCGCACTCTGAGATTTTGGAAGTGGAATCCGCTGACGAGTGTAAACATTCACAAGTTCCCACTCAAAGTTGTACCCAATATAAACAACCAATCTCTATTTGCGCCTGCCCAGGCCTTACCCTTAGGCAATGGCATCTTAACATCACACGCATCATTATCAAGCGGCATCAACTTGCACAAGGCGAGGCTTCCGTCGTCCACACGCCAGCGAGCAGGTTCATCGCGAAGAAGATAGGGGAGATCAAACCGCTCCTGGACCCTTGGGTTCTTTGTAATGATGTTATTACTTGAGTCGAGAATTGTCGTGGATTTGTCACGACAGATATCCTAGTGTGAGGACTTGTCGTGAGGCCAACACAATTAGGTAGTAGCCTGAGCGGGGTTGATCGAAATCGAGAGATGCAGAGCGGGCGATCACACAAGACAAGGGTTTAGACAGCTTCGGGCCCCGGGAAATATCATCCGGTAATAATTCTACATGCTGTTTGTGGCTAGGTCTCATTATGCTCATGAGGGAGTCGCCGCATAAACCGGCTCTCCTCTAGTTGTGTCTAGCCTTCAAGATTATTCGGCCTGTCCCTCTTTGGGGTGCCCTGCCCCTCCTTATATAAGTTGGAGGGGCAGGTTTACATATGGAGTCCTAGTAGGATTAAGACTACTCTATCTTCTGTTACAAACCGGATACAAGTCTGGGTCTTGACTCCCTGTAAGGGAAATATTCCTCACACCTTCCTCTTAAACCGGCCCACCATCACATGAACCGGCCTTCTGGGCCTTGGGCGTTGTCATCCATGAGACCCGCCACCAGGGTCATCAGTGAGTCGCCACAACCAGTAAGTAACCAAGCTCTGGGCGAGTCACCCGTGAGTCGCTACGCTCCGGGCGGTTTACCAATGAAACCCAAGTCCCAGCCGGATCATACCTTCGGCCGGGTCATACCACCGGCCGAGTCATACCGCGGGGTATATCCTCGACATTAGCCCCCAATTTAGCTTGGATTTATCCATGGTAAACTTAACCTAGAGAACAAGACCAACTTTGATAGATTTATACGCCGGGTCGAAGGTTCTTCTAAAAAGTCTGGGTCAATAGGCCAGCTTCATAATCAATTTGCTAACATTGGTTTCTCACAGAAAAATATTGTGAAGAATAATTCAGTTGATTCAGCTCCCGATGCAAAAAAAATATTGGTCTTGAAATACTCATCTAATTTTCAGCCGGCTTGAAGATGTAGGACTTGCTAGTTTATCATTGCCAAAATTGTCAGTTTGTGAATATTGATGGCACCGGGTCATAATTGTTGCTAACATCAAGCTTGAAAATGTACCTCCCTTATATGCATATCACTTGTAGCCCCCAAGTCTTAAGAAGGGAGCGTAGTAACAGCTTAAGACTTGCTTCAATATAAATGTTGCAACCTTGAAGAAATCTAGGTTGTTCATCTCAACCACTAGTCAAAACTGAATATTCCACATATGTAGCCCCCAAGTGCCGAGTTGTCATGCTTGCAGCAACCTGGGACTTGTAATTGCCTTATGCTCATAAAAACTTCAACCAGTGTAGCCCCCAAGGGCCGGGTCTATGCAATAATGATCAGGGACTTTGTAGAAATGACTATGTAGACTTGAACAGCAACGTGTAGCCCCCAAGGGCCGGCTCAGCAAGACAATACTGATCTGGGACTTTATATATACTTCATTGAAAATAACATCATATGATGTAGCCTCCATCGTAGGGTTTGAACCCACGACCACAAGTTAAGAGCCCTGTGCTCTACCAATTGAGCAATGGACCCTTCAATATAATGGATTAAGGCTTGTGTACTTTGAATTTTTGACAGGAGCAATTGGTAGCCCCCAATGGCCAGCTCATTGCGATGTGATGAGTCAGGTCTTCAATAAGGCGAGGAAAAAATGACTTTGCATTAGCCCCCAAGTGCCATGGTGCATGCTGGTAGTGACATGGGACTTGCATATTTGATGTAATCTCAACTTGATAAATGTAGCCCCCAAGTGTCAGGTCGTAAGCCTGCATCGACTCGGGACTATTCCTTCCATTGTAGAATAAATCATATCCATTGATAAAATAATAGCCATTGCGCTGAAGCGACTTTGAAAACCTCAATCATAACCATAATAAAAATCCTGCCATGTTGGCTATTCAAGATTTTAATAATATAATTTGATATGAAAACCTCAATCATTCGATGTCATCATGACAATCCAGCCAAGTTTGGCTATTAAAGATTTGATTACCTTATCGGTTGACAAGTAAATCTGGAGTTCAATACCCGGCGGCTCTTGGCCAATGGCGATTTAATGCGCATCCATTGTACTCCGGGATTTTTCTAACCCGACGGCTTATAGCCTTAATGATGGGCTTGAACTTAATCATTTGTGTAAGTCATAGCTCTACAAATCCTACACAGAGTTTAAACAACATATGCCCTGGCGACTTAACATCAAAAGCCAGGGCGGGTAACAACCCAAACATAATATAGTCTTATGCAATTATGGAAAAGACTAGCATTAAGGCCATTCAAGCCTAAACATACTGGCAACTTAAAGTTAAAAGCCAGGGCGGATTATCAAACCTCACATATTCATATAACCAGGAAAACATACCTGTAGGATTGATTTATACTGCTGGCTTACATTGCCATACCTAATGAAGGTAACAATCCAATGGCGCAATCCAAATTATACTGGCGACTTAACGTCCAAAACCAGGGCGGGTTATCAAACCTCGCATATTCATCCAACAATTTAAAAATATACCTGGAAGATTGGCTCAAATTGCCAGCTTACATTGCCACATCCAGTGAGGGTGTCCATCCCAAACATTCATAAGCGCATAATTCCAATGGCGCAATCCAAATATATACTGGTGATTTAATGTACAAAGCCAGGGCGGTTTACCCAACCCAAAAAGTCATACCATTATCAGAAGACATACATGTAAATTAATACCATGGTGATGCCTTGATAATTATAATTCGGGGCCACTATCAACTCGGAGTCATGAAATATCATCATTTTGATTGCTCAAGGCAAAATATCCTGGTGACTTAAAGTCTGCTATTAGGGTGGGTTATCAAACCCAACGATGCTCAATGAAGAGTCATATAATCAAGGCTACATGGCCTGTGAATTTGGTTCATATTGCCAGCTTACAGCACCATATGCAGTAAGGGTAACAACCCAAAGACTTAGAGCACACAACTCCAAGCGCATAATCAACACACACTGGCAACTTATCATCCAAAGCCAGGCCAAGTTATCAAAACTCCGGATAGATTCAAATATGAATCATAAGTACAAGGCAACATGGCCCAAATAAATTTTAAACCATATATAAATACGGTATAAAATATGAGCCTAAAAAAAATGCTCAAAGCAAATGCAAATCAGAAGAAACAAGGCTTTCATAGGCTGCCAAGCCTCAATATCAAATGCTATTCAAGGGCCGCACAGACACTGAGCTAATCCTTTATTCAAACCTGTAAGCCGGGCCTCACAGACACTGAGCTAATCCCTTATTCAAATCTGTAAGTCGGGCCTCACATGACCAGTTGTCATTTTAACTTTGACAAGTTCAGGGTCTTTATAAGATTGACTGTCAAGAGTACGGCGAGTCATTCCAGGATTACCTGGTCGGAGTGGCAAGCATACAAAGGCATGATAACCCGGAATTTAGTGAATACACCTGGCGTCCAAGCCAATTATAAGGGTAAACAAAGCTCTGTTCATTAAACAGGAGGCCCCCAAATAATTTTCCAATCCAAACGTATAAGCCGGACCAATAGGGTAGTCATAGCTATGCTCAATGAGCAGGAAGCCCCCAAGTAATTTTTAACAGGTCATCAAGGCAGGTTACCTATGTTTGAACTGCACATCATAGCAAGTTCTCTTTGGTAACAATTCAACTTGGGCAGGAAACCCCCAAGTTATTTGCAATCAAGACGTACAAGCCAGATCAGTAGGCTAGTCATAGCTATGCTCAATGAGTAGGAAGCCCCCAAGTAATTTTTAACAAGGCATGCAAGCCGGATCAAGAGGGTAAGCACATCAATGCTCATTGAGCAGGCAGCCCCCATGCAATTTGTAAGAAGGCGTGTAAGCCGGATCAAGAGGGTAGTCATAGCTATGCTCAGTGAGCAGGAAGCCCCAAGTGATCAATAATATGATAAACCAATAAGGCAGGATACCCATGTTTGAACCGCGCATCATGGCAGCAAGTTCTCTTTGGCAACCTTTAATTTTCCTGAGAACTCAAACTTGCGAGAGATGAATTCTGTTTGAACCGGAATTTCAAACCGGATATTGAGAGCTTCAAAGCTTTGGGAGAGACAGATTTTCCTTGAGCCGGATTTTAAACCAGAATTCTTCATTTTGAGCCGGAAATTTTCTGATGGCCTTTTAAATTGTTCACCAATATCCGGGACCGGGTTATTTCCCTCCAATGACCCGGAGTTCTTGAATTCACTGAAAACGGCCAATTCTGCCGAGTCATGTCATTGTAGCCCCTGAGTCTCAAGACGACTCGAGGAGTTGGCTTGAAATTCTTGACATTTAACCGTGATGTAAACTGGCATATAGTTGAGCAGTAGATTGCTGAAATATGTTGAATCTTGGCGGGTTATAATGACCCTGTCCATTGATCCATCCGGTATAGGCAAGGGCCATAGCTTGATGGTATCCTTTGTAATGCTGAATTCTGCATAAGAATTTGCACAAACGAGAGTAATTGTTCTTGAGAAAAATAAAAATGTATCAATAAAAATTAATTGGGTCGTCAAGTCGGTTGCGGCATTGTAAGCCGGTGCGGACAGGCGAGTCAATTGCATGCGCGGTTAACCGCGCAGACAGGTGAATCCACCACGTCGTGTTGATGCAGTCTGGACCGCAGAGGCCGCTACTTTACATATATTCATTGAGCATCATGGCATGGTCAAATGCTGGCGCATAATAATGGTGGCGCGAGCTATATATCCATGACACATCCATTGCTCTTGTAGTGAACAATTGTCCTGCATAAACAATATTGCGGATCAAGGCAAAGATAAACTGTTCTTTGACAAAAACAATATGTGCTAGACTTAGATGGATATCACCTGATATGTCCTGTTGAACCCCCAATGTTTTGTTGTTTTGTACTGGCGAGTAGGGGTGGCTCAGTGCAGCAGACCGGCGATTCGACGTGACAGGGGCGGCTCAGCGCAGTAGACCGGCGACTCAATACGCGGCAAAACGGCGACTCAACGTGACAGGGGTGGCTCAATATGCCCCAGGCCGCTTGGAAGCAGACCAGGATGGGCCGCTCGGCGGAGATGAATTGCCAACAGTGACTTGGCAAGGCGAGTCAGCGGCTGCGGCGGCTTGAGATTGCCCGTGGCTGATGAAATGGCAGGCTCGTGTTTGAAACAGCCACTGGAAACAGGGCTGAGGCAGGGTTTTAAGCAGCTTCACGACAGCTTCACAGTGGAGGAAATATCGGCTGTTGATCTGGTAGTCTGAACCGGTGTAGTAGTCCTTTGCTCCAACATGCATGCTCACATGAAGCAGTTTCAACAAATATTATCTCCTCAAAATCTAAGCCTTAACATGGGCAGTACTCAAGTACTAGATGGATCACTTTATGCGAACAGTAGCAACGTAGTATTGCCTTCAAGAAACAGTAGCATAAGGGCATCTCCAACAATTTGTACGTTAGCTTGTTGGTAAAATATGCCATGTCATCAACCAACACCTTAACATACAACAACTCCAATGGGTTGTATCTAGTTTGCCCAATAAGATGTGAGATAATAAATAAGGTGCTCTCTCATTCTACATTGGAGCTTGTGCAAGGGGTGTTGGTTCATGTACATACAACCTTCCTCTCTTCCCTCAATTATTGTGTGACACATCATCAAAAATCCTATGTGGCAAAGTGTACGAACAACTATCTTACAACCATTGAAGATGCCCTAATTGTTTACTAGAAGTAGTACTACACCGTGCAACAGCAGCAACAACTTTTAGCAGCATAATATATGAAATCGCCTCGGGTTTTGACCCTTATCTCTTCAGACGTGTGTTGACCGATCTGACCAAGCATACGGCGGCATAATTCCTATCGGCCTTGGTGATACACGGCTGCAGCAAAAATTGATCATCTATTCGGATTCGACGGCGCGGCCGCGGCAGTAGCTCGGCACGCTAGCGAGGGGCGGCTCAATAGGTGACGAATTCAGGTACGGATTGACCCGCTTCCGGGTCGTGACTGTCACGACCGGTTTTCCCAATAAAATACTTATTGAGAGACCGATCTTTTATTTCCAGTATAGGAGAATCCTCCTCACTGGTTGACAAATTCTTGATACAGAAGTCCAGTAGTACTAAATATAATACAGGGTTGAGCTGAGGTTGCTCAACAGTTTATTACAAGCACGCCAATATTTTACATATGGGCGGACATGAAACAATGGTGTGGTGGCATACTACTGACTCGCAATAATATAATGGTGGTGGATATGTCACAGTGAAGTGGGTGACATGACTCGTAGCTCATCAAGCGTCGGAGTGAGGCTTGACGATTTATTTGGGTAGCGGAAGTGGGTACAATACAAGTGAACAACTCCAGGGTCGCACGGGACTGACTGGGACTCCTCTAGGCGTCGGACTCGCTATCGAACTCTTCATCCATAAGATCGCCTTCGCCAACATCTGGCCAAATCAACAAGCCAGGTGAGTACTTTGAATGTACTCGCAAGACAGTTCAGACATAAGATATAACAAATGTAAACATGAAGCACATGAGCAGGTCAGTATGCACAATCAAACAATAGATTTGCATCGCATGATAAATAAAAGGAAATCGGGCGGTAGTCCTCCCGAAATCCCAATACGAGTAACTGAAGATCGATCGGGTGTCTGAAGCGACACGTCGAAAGGTATATCAATTTAACGTGTCGCAGTCGGGCGTCGGTGCGACACCACATAAAGGGCTTATATTGGAAGGTAAATAACAGAACACGCCACAATCGGACGTCTAAGCGACATCACATAAAGGGCTTATATCGAAAGTAAATAACAGCAATGCCACAGTCGGACGTCTGAGCGACATAACATAAAGGGCTTATATCGAAAGTAAATAACAACCATGCCACAGTCGGACGTCTGAGCGACATCACATAAAGGGCTTATATCGAAAGTAAATAACAATAATGCCACAGTCGGACGTCTGAGCGACATCACATAAAGGGCTTATATAGAAAGTAAATGACAATAATGCCACAGTCGGACGTCTGAGCGACATCACATAAAGGGCTTGTGGTTTATCGTTCGCATTTAAATAGTTCATGAATATAAATCATCATAAAGAATTTCTCAGCACATAATCATAAACTGGTTAGTCCATCCACATGAATTAATCATTCAGCCGAGTTTACCACTCATGTTTGTCACCGGAAGTCTTTTTGCAAAGACTGACACTGAGACTGACAAGGACGAGTCGAACACAACCCTTGACCATGGATAAGGATACTTGGATGATTTATGACTCTGCAGAGTTTGTACCATTTAACCACAGCCGACGGATTTCAGTAGTCACAAGGACTAGTTCCGTCTACGGAGTTTTGGAAGAAACACATCTAACCAGTACACACCATTTCCACTTTCCACTGCCAGGAATCACCCTAGGTAATGTTCAACAAAAACTCTAAGACGGGGAGGTCACAATCTCGAATAGCATGGGATCAAATTTATATCGTGCGCTCTAAGAGGTGCCCCCCTCTCGATCCCAACCGGAAACACCCATGCCCCCTGACCGAATGACTGGCTTTAATCCAGGGCCATGGAACCATCATCACGGCCTCTCTATTTGGTGTGTATGTGGAAAGAGGTTTGCAACTTACTAAACCATATTCTGAAGAGAACATGTGGCAGTACGAGGAAAAGGACGGATGGCAACGTGACTTGATTCACGTTAACACCGGAGTTGAATGGTTTGGCATAAGACTGGCATGCTTCAACAATACCATCTTACCACCTCTCATGTCACCACATCATTATGAAAACTCACTTTGAGAACACGTCAAGTTTCGAAACTTCACTTGTAATGGCCTTGCATGTAACATAACATTTTTACCGATGTTCATATGAGCATGCCATGAAATAACTACTCTAGCAAACATGCAAAACATCCATCATATCAAAGGTTCAAACATGCTTGCCTCGTTCGGAGAAGTCGGAGTCGAGCTCGGTGAGGTTCGCGGTTCCGTCACCTCCTCCGGTATCTATGGGTAACAGAAAAATATGCACTAACCTAAATACCGTGTGTGCACAAAAAGTGTCCCAAATATTTTTCAAATAAATATGATAACAAACTAGACAAAAAAATAAAGATCACAGAAAAAGAATCAATCAAAAATCATTTTTTGTTTAAAAGTTATTAAGGTTTTAGTCCAGGGACCTTTCTGTAATGAAACAGAAAGTTTCCAGGGTCCATTTTATAAAAACAAAAAATGTTTCGTTTAAGAATACGCCGGCCCAGAGGGGAGACGTACTTTGGCAGAAGGCGTTTTCAGAAAACGTTTCGTTTAAATGAAGTGAGAGGCTGACGGGGGGGTCCCACCCGTCAGGTTTGAATATTTGAAAAAGAAGAACAGGGCGCGCCGGCGCCCGAGGGCTGCGGTGGTCGCCGGCGGCGATCCACGGTGAGGCAGGGTGATCGGGAGGTACCTACGGGTTCAGTGTGCTCTTCCGCGTCGGTGGGTGGTGGTGTTGGTCGCCGGCGAGCACCACGTCGATGGCGGCCTCAACTCCGGCGGACGGTGGCTCGGGTGGTGCTGGATCTCGTCGGGGAGGGCTGCAAGCTACAAATTGGGATGTGGGTTAGGAGCGTGGGTGCATCAGAGGGTCCCTGACGTGGATCGGGAGGCAGTGGTGGCCTCAAAGGAGTGAATCGAGTTGGAACCCGAGGCGGATCGGGGCGGCCGGAGACGGAGAAGAGGACCCCCTCGAGGCCCTCCTGGCGGCTGGGTGTGGCTCTGGGGAGGTGGAGGGAGCGATGCTGGTCGAAGGCGAGCTCGGGGTGGCTATTTATAGCCGGCCCGAGGCGGTGCCCAAGAACGGGATAACGTCGGCGTTGATTACGGAGAGGCGGCGGTCGGTCGGCGAGGTTAGGTGTTCGGGCAGCTACGTGGAGGTCTACTGGTTCCATTCGAACGCTAAACTTGGTTGGATTAGACTTGCTCTGCGGTTTCGACGAAACTTCGCTCCGCGGGCCCGTCGGCGGCAGAGAGCGCGCCCTGTGCTCGCCAGGACACGGCGACGGTGCTGCGGTGCGTGCAGGGGAGCAAACAGCCACGCGGAGGCCTTGGGTGGTTTGGGCGGTGCCGGACGGCGCCGAAAGCTGCAGCTGGACCCTGTCGGCCGCCACGGGTGGCCCTGCCACCGCAGAAGTTGCCGACGTCGGTGAGGCACGCTGCCACCGACACCTGCTCCCGTCCAGGAGAGCGTGCGACGCTCTGGATAAGGAGGGGGTGCAGTGCGCAAGGTGCCAAGCATGCACTGGTGAGATCGATGCCCGGTTTCTGAAGAAAACGACACTGACGGCGCACTGTTTGTCTGAATTTATCTGAACTTGACAGGAACAGTGCACGCCAGGTGTTCGACGGATTGATTTTGGCATGTGCAAAATTTGCCTCAATGCACCTGGGGGCTGCCTAATTTTTGGTAGAATTTTTGGAGAAGGAAAAATATGAATTTCATAAAAAATGATGAATCTGGTCCAAAATTGCAGTGGGCTAATTTTGAAATATTTGAACTGAGGAAGAGTGGATCAAGATGGATCTTGGTTGGGGGTGCTAAGGACTATCCAGAGGAGTTGGTTTGGGATCAAAATCAAAAGAAATTTGGTACTTCCTTTGAAAAGCCCTAGTTCCAAAATAAAAGGCAGAATTAGTTTTGGAGAAAAAATAAATTCAATAAAAATTCAAAAATGGGCTAGACTTGTTAGGAATGAATACTAGACTTGTCCCAAAGTGGAGGGAGAGGTTATGGAGGGCAGATGTCAATATGTGACATGGTAAAAGAGGGGGGAAATGTTTGAATGAGAGGAGGATAACCCAAATCCTTAGGGTTTCTTTTTAGTAGAAAGGATTTTAAAAATAAAAATTTTGTAGAAACCAGATAAAGAGAAGAGCTCTCAAGACCAAAAATCCAAGTTGAGAGGAGCACCAAAGTTGGTTGTCACAAGGTTTTGAGAGGAAGAGTTTTTAAGAAAAGTTTTTGGGACACTCCCTTCCAAATGAAATAAAGATCTTGATAAAACAAAAATCAAATTCTTTGGATTGTCACAACACCTACCCCCTTAGGAAAAATCTCGTCCCCGAGATTTCAGTTGATCCTCAAACATGTGTGGGTGTTCTGCCTGAAGAAAATCCTCTCTTTCCCATGTTGCCTCATCTTCGGTGTGATTGCTCCACTAAACTCTAAAAAACTTAATTGTTTTCTGACGGGTCCTCCTTTTAGACTCCTCTAAGATTTTTATTGGTCGTTCCCTGTAGGTGAGGTCTGGTTGTACGTCAATGTCCTCATGAGATACCTGCTTTTCTGGGTTGCTTACGCACTTCCTCAGTTGTGAGACGTGGAACACGTCGTGGACGTCTGATAGTTCCTTTGGTAGGTCTAGCTGGTAGGCTACTGTGCCTCTCCGTGCGACCACACAGAAGGGTCCAACAAATCTTGGTGATAGCTTTCCTTTCACCTTGAACCGTTGCAGGCCCCTCATAGGGGACACTCGCAGGTAGACATATTCACCGGGTTCAAAGTTGACTTTCTTGGTGCTTTTGATCGTAATAACTCTTTTGTCGGCTTTGAGCTGTCTTGAGCCTGTCCCTGATTAGCTTAACTTTCTCCTCAGCTTCCTTGAGCATATCCGGGCCGAAGATACGGCTGTCCCCTGTTTCAGACCAATTTAATGGAGTACGACATCTCCGTCCGTATAAGGCTTCAAAAGGTGCCATCTGTAAGCTGGCTTGGTAGCTGTTGTTCTATGCAAACTCAGCATATGGCAAGCTTTCTTCCAAATTGGTTCCATAGGTGAGGACACACGCCCTCAGCATGTCTTCTAGAATTTGGTTTACGCGTTCAATTTGTCCATCAGTCTGAGGATGGTATGCTGTACTGAATGCCAGTTGAGTTCCTAGCGATTGTTGTAGCTGCTCCCAAAATCTAGAGACAAATTGAGTGCCTCTGTCGGATATTATAGTCTTTGGGACTCCATGCAGACAGACTATGTGTCACATCCCTAGTTCGGGTAATGCTTAGTGCTTGCATTAGAGTGTTGCATCTTGTTTAAATTCTATTTAAATTGAAATGGGGATTGATCAAACCCTAGCACCTAAAAGAAATCAAATAGGTTCAAATAAAACCTTTTTTCAAAGAACCCAAAATGCCTTTGAAAATGTTCATGATTTTTGTTAAAGGTGAAAACCTCTGCCAAAAATGATGCTAATATTTTCAGGCCATTCTGGATAATTGAATTAATTCTTAAAGTATTTGAATTGGGGCATTTAATTGCTATACATATTATTAAATGCTCCAACAATTCTGAAAATAGCTAAGGGCCTCTGTAATAATTCATTTAATGCCCATAATTATTTTCAGGATTTATTAAAATGATTTGGGCTATAAACTAAATCAAAACAAAATAACAAAAATAAAAAACAGAAACTAAATTTTAAAAGAGAGAGAGGAACTACCTGGGCTCACCTAGCCGGCCCAGCTGGCCCAGCCCACCTGGCACCTCCTGTCGCCTTCCTCCTGCCAGTAGGAGCAGCTGCGTGCTCGCACGCGCGCGGCCGAGGAGGCCAGCTCCTCCCTGCCTGCCTGCCCCTCCCCGACGCATCTGGACGTCACCACGCGACCCCCTGGACCCCCTCGACCGCTCCCCTCTCTCCCTGCCTCGCCTCTCTCGCTCTCTCTCCCGAAGCCGAGCGAGCTCGTCGCCGCCGACAAGCACCGCCGTGGCCACAGCCACTGCCTCGCCCCACCGATGCTCTCAGAGGCTCCGCCGCAACCTCTTCTCCCTCTCCGCCGAGCTACACGACCAAGGACGGCCCCAAGACGACGCATGTGGCCTCCTTCCCCGGCCACAGCCGCCGGATGCCGCTGTCCGATTCGCCGTCTCCGACGCCTCCCCGAGTCTGCTGAGCTCCGCTTCGACCCCGCTGTGAGCTCCGCCTCGGTTTCCCCCTCTTCCCCGCTTCTTTTGATCGCCGTAGCTGTCGCCCCCTTGATGACCGAGCTGCGGCGCCGCCCGAGCTCGCCGGCGACGAGGCACCGGTGACCAAATGGTCCCGTGAATATGCCCGTTGGCCTTGCGAGCTCTTGTAGAGCCCGTAGATACTAACTGCTAGCTCCTCCGTGCGCTGCGTCGTCGGTTTCATCGACGTCCGAGCTCCGGCCGCCGCCGCGAGCTCGTCTCCGGCGAGTACAGACCACCCCAGCCGCTGTCGCTCGCCCAGTTGGATGCGGCGCACCATCAGCTACCCGTAGACGCAAACCACACGCTAAACCGAGCCCCGTTGCAGTTTTCCGGTGAGCTACCGCCGCGGCATGAGGTCGCCGCCGGCCAAACTCCGGCGTGTCGACGTGGCCGCGTGTTTAGTGCTAATCACTGCAAGCTAAACACCCCACAGACACTGACGAGCGGGCCCCGCGTTGGGTCAAATCCTAGTCAACACGGGATTAGCCTCTAACTATCTATAAGCATATGACATGTGGGACCGGGTCGTCAGGTTTGACCTGGGTCAACCCAGTTGACCTGCTGACGTCATGATGATGTTAGGCTGACGCAGTAATCCTTTTCTGGAATTTAAATAAATCTCAAATGATTTGTTTAATTCAGAAAATATCCAAAACTTTGAAAAATCATAGAAAATAAGCTATAGCTCAGAATGAAATAATTTATATATGAAAAATTATCAGAAAAATCCAATCTATCCATCTGTACCATTTGCATGCATGTTAGAACACTTTAACCATGCTGTTCTAGTGAAACAAGATAATGCACCATTATGACTATATACATGAGCTCACATTTGAATCTTTGATTCAAATGGGTTCAAAACAACCTGTTCTATTATGCATTAGCTCAAACACATAGCATATTGCCATGTCATAGCATGCATCATATTGCTGCATATCGCCATGTGTTAATTGTGTTCTTTCTGTGTTGCCGGTAATTGCCCCCTTTCGATAGACGCGTTTCGACGATGTGATCGTTGACACTGATGAAGACTCAATGTTATCTTCAGAAGTGCCAGGCAAGCAAAACCCCCTTGTTCATTCCGATACAATCCCACTCTCTCGCTCCTGCTCTCTTTTACTGCATTAAGACAACAACGTTTCAACTGTTACTTGCTGCGGTAGTTGAACCCCTTTATCCTTTGCATGACCTGTCATTGCCAGAGTAATTAGATGAAACCCACTAGCATGAGTAGGAGTTGTTTGAGCCCTGATGTGCCTACTCATTTATGTTTGTTTGTCATGCCTGCTACTGCTTAGAGTTGAGTCGGGTCTGATTCATCGGAAATGAATTGGAATGTGGTGAACATGTCCAACTGTTGAGAGCTAAGTGTGTGAACACGATTTGGTAAAGGTAGCGGTGAGAGGCCATGTAGGAGTACATGGTGGGTTGTCTCATTGCAGCCGTCCTCAGGAACTGAGTTCTGTGTTTGTGATCCATGAACAGTTACTACCACGCATTGGAATGCTTAAGTGCCCCTCTCGACTTATTAATCCACTTGATCTCTGTCCAGGAGTTGCAACTAGTTTCTGGTGTTTGTAGGTAGTGTTAGTAGTCTACCAAGTGGCACCCGGTACAGGTGGGCTTGGGACAGACTAGGCACCGTGGCCGGGTAGACCAAGCGCCGCCCGTTTGGTGGGCTTGGAACCCTGTACACATCGTTTGGGGCCGTGAGCGACACCCCGGCCGGATCTCCTTGCGGATGGAACCCGAATAGGCGATAAACCTGGACGAGAGACTTGTGTGGTTAGTCAGGTCGTGGCCGACTCCCTCGCCCGGCTTCCGCTTGAAGGTTGCCGAGGTACATGACGTGTACAGGGCGATAAGTGGCGAGAGCGTGTGTGAAGAAGTACACCCCTGCAGGGTTATCATTATCTATTCGAATAGCCGGATTCCTCGGATATGGAAACTTGGACCCCTTGCATAGTTCATAGACAAGTGAAAGTGGATACTCTAAAATACGCAAGATAAGCGTGAGTGCTATGGATGGCGTCCCCGTAGGGAGACGGGAGCGGATCCATAGTGGTGTATTGATATGGTGAATATGTGGACTCGTGTGCGCCACCTCAAAGAGTTACTTGCAGTCGTAGTTCAGGATAGCCACCGAGTCAAAGCTGGCTTGCTGCAGTTAAACTCCACCACCCCCTTTTGATACTGATGCATGTGTAGATAGTTCTGATGTAAGTCTTGCTGAGTACATTTGTACTCACGTTTGCCTATTTTATGTTTTGCAGAGAGACGTCAGTCTCTCTAGTAGTTCCGTGTGGACTTCGACGTTTAGCTTGATACCTCAGCTACGATCTTGTGCCCTCGGCAGGGTCTAGTGGATAGTCAGGCTTCTCAGCCTTTCTCATTTGTAGTTGTCTGTACTCAGACAAGTTAAGCTTCAGCATGTGCTTGTTGCTTGTATGCTCTGTATGTTGGGTCATGAGACCCATGTTTGTAATATCTCGCTCCTCGGAGCCTAATGAATAAATACTTTGAGTCGTAGAGTCTTGTTGTGATGCCATGTTGTATTTACACATATCGAGCATATTGTGTGTATGATTGAAATGCTTGGTATGTGTGGGATCCGACTATCTAGTTGTTTATCCTTGGCAGCCTATCATATGGGGAAATGTAGTCTAGTGCTTCTGAGCGATAGTAGTCCGCTACAGCCCGGTTCACCGGAGTCCTGCTAGCCCAGCACTACTGCTCAGGACGCTTGACTGGCCGGCATGTGTTTCACTTCGTTCTTGTGTCTGTCCCTTCGGGGAAATGTCACGCGGTGACATCCGGAGTCCTGCCTAGCCTGCTACAGCCCGGGTTACCGGAGTCCTGTTAGCCTAGTGTTACAGCCCGGATTCACACGCTGATGACCGACATGCTCGATGTGATTCATGTATGCCTGTCCTCATGGGTTAGCGCCGCTTTGGGTTCACGACTAGCCATGTTGGCCCGGGTTCTTTGTCATATGGATGCTAGCGACACTATCATATACGTGAGCCAAAAGGCGCAAACGGTCCCGGGCCAGGTAAGGTGGCACCCGTGGAATACCGTGCGTGAGGCCGCAAAGTGATATGATGTGTTACATGCTAGATCGGTGTGACTTAGGATCGGGGTCCTGACAGCGTTGGTAACAGAGCCTGACTGCCTGTAGGATTACCAAGCCAAACTGGTCGAAGTTGTGTCTAGAAATGCTTTAGTTATATAAGGGAATTGATTGTGGAAGGGAACGTAAGGCTCTTTTTACTCCTTATACCTCATGCCCTTCTAATCTGAGTCAACCTCTTCTCTTCTACGGGGGTTAAGAACTAGGCCTCTCTTCTATCTCTCAGGATGACGTGTTACTAAACCGTAGTTGCCTAGGATTGTTGAGTTCAAGCCTCAATTCAGTTCCTACTACTTCCATGTGTTCTTAGCTGGCCTCAGAACATTGATATTGTGATGTTGAGTGGCTATGCCACCATTTTATGCAGGTTGTCTCTAATCATTTCAAGCATTTACAGCCGTTATGCTGTCCGAGTCATTCCAGGTTTCTAAATAATCTGATGCATTTGCAAGTCCTTTCTTTCCGTTCCCGATGTCCTTTTGGTCAGAATAAGCACACTAATCGGTGAGTTGAGGTATTCCATTACCTCGACATATATGTTGGAGTTATTATTATGACCCTAGGTGTCTTAGGGGTTCATCTAGTAATCTAGCAATGCTATGTGTTTCCGGTGTGATGATTCTGGCCACCATTCTCGAAAGCATCCCGTGATGTTATTAGTTAGTAGGTATTCTATTCGTGGGTTTTTGAACCCGAGATTCACCCTACTTACTTCATGTTGATAGTGTTGCTAGTCCCTTTAGGATATTAGTAACCTTGTGATAGTCCCTAAGGTCTGTGGTATATTGTTCTTCCAATACCATGAACCATTATGGCAGAAGTTCTTTGAACCAAAAGATCACAACCAGAGTGCTCTTGAGGAGTTCTCCATTCTTCATTATGAATCTGCCAGTTCTACCTTTCCGCATGGGTTATCTGGAAGAAATGTTGAGCTTCGCTCGACATACTAATCTATGCATCCACAACTCAGAAAAGATATATGTCCCTTTGAGTTGTCCCTCCTTAGTTGTGTTCTGGCCCTCGTCTATCAATTGATAGTCAGGAGTGGTCGTGCATTCGTGTTCATCGATCCTAGTATTCTTGTGGTTCGTCAAGCCATTCTGTTCTGGAATGACTAGGAGAAACAAACTCCAGTACCTCATCCATATCTAGGATTGGGTCAAAGCAATTGTACTTCGCAGATCAAAATGCCAATCCAGCTTTTGTTCTGTTCTACCTCGGATTATTACCCCTTTATGTCAGGATGGTCATGAGAATTGCACCATCTCTCATGAATTTTTGACGCAGCAATACTTCTTGCCCTCACTGTTCATCCCTCGGTTCCGTGTTGTCACAACCGGAATGCCGACAAGTGAACCATGATGTGTGAAATCAATACTCCTAGCAACTGTGTTGCCTAGTAGTAAATGGACAATATTCTCATTCTTACCGTGTTGGTTATGGAATCATCATTATAAGATTGACCATGCTACCTAGTCCTTATTTCTGGTGCACTCCTTGATCAATGAGTGAGGATTAGTCAAACCCTTGCTCTTTTGATCATATCGTCTTGCCCTGAAAAGCAAGGTTGTTCTCGAGCTTAGTAACATACTGGTGGTTCGTGATATTCTGAATATCTTCTCGGAAGTATCACCAGGTTGTCACCTGACCGTTATGTTGAGTTCGCGATCAAGTTGGTTTTCCTCCAAACCACACCTTCTCCAAGAATCTGTGTTGGATACCCCTGAGCTAGTTGGTTGAGCTAAACAACAACTTGGAGAGTTGGAAGATAAAAGCCTGCCCGACGTAGCTCATGTTAAGGGATATCTTTGTGTGTGTGTGTGTGTTGAAGAAAGATGATATTTTCACCATTTGGTCCTCGTGATCAGTTGTTGGATCTATTACCTTGCCAAAACTTTGACTTGAGTATGGGCTATTGTCAAGTCAAATCAGAACCAACGATGTTCGTAATGTTGTCTTACCCGTGGTTGATCCCTCGAGCATACACCATTACATCTTTTGGTCTGACCAATACTATCACATCGTTCACATGATGGTGGAAGTCCAGTGATATGGAAATACCGATGAGTTGTTGCTGAGCCCATTAGCAGTATTTTGTCTCCCCCATGATTCATGTTGAACGCTACACTAGTATTGGAAACTTTGTAAGCAATGCCTTTGTGTTCCGTTCATGAAGCATATGCTTGGGTGGAAGAAGTGACTTCCTCGAATTCATGTGCATTTGGTGTAAGTTGCCGCCATGAATTTGAGAAAGGTTTGCTTTGTTTCCTCTGGAATCATCCCAAATCAGTCATGCATACGTGCGAAGTATTCTGTGGATTGAAGACTTGCAACCTTCATTCTATATTATCCCTAGCACACCAAGCCACTGATTGATTGGTTCAAGGAGAAGAAGTTCCTTCATAAGAGCTAATCATATGACTTATGCAAGGACTTCGATGTCCTCGATGATGGTTCCCAACCAGAACTTGGTGGTGTTTTATCATAAGACTACCATGTGACCATGCTTATCTGGGACAGCGTGTTCACATGCTTGTAGCAGAACCAACTCATGTTTTGGAGCTTGCTACCGTAGTTCATCTCCCGAGAATCCCGCAATATCATCTCGTCGATTTGTGTTGCAACCTTTCCTTTTCGGACATGTTGTCTGAAGTATCCTGTTACTAACCAGATCTGAATCTCAGGCGGATATGATGGTTGGAACGTGTCCCGAGAACTAAAATATTGGTCTCTCCGTAACCCGGTAAAGTGGATGTCATGGCCAACACACCAGCCGGAAGACCTATTATCGTAGTATCTCGATTGAGGAAGTTGGCCACCTCCCCATAAGGATCTCGCAGGATTTACTTCTATAGTTATTCCTTGTGGATTTTTGTGTTCCGAAGTCCGACCTTTTACTTGATGTTCTAGATACCAAACCTTACCTATAAATGGGTTATGCTAGTACATCAAGGAGAACATTAGAAGCGGAGTGCTAAATGTCTCTCGGTCGATCATCCAGATTTTGTTTCCTTGGCTTCGCTAAGGTGAAATCTGAGAAGTGTTGTCTTCCTTTGCATCTGCATTATTCATCACTATTCATCATGGTAGTATGTTGTGTTGCCAGGATCCTTGACACGGATGTTGGTAAAACCCTGATGAATATGGAAATGCTCAAGTTCTTGAGAGCACGCTCAGTCATTGGGTTATATTCTCGGTATCAATTGGAATGTGCCTTCCGTTGCCGAGTTGTCCTATAACTCTAGTTCCTCTCCAAACTGAGTATGCCATTCTTTCGATTTCATTCAAATGATCAATTGTGTTTTTCCTCGGGCTGGTATAAAGAGTTTCAATGATATCTGTATCAAAAGTAATTCTTTTTGCCACTTAGGGGAATAATTCTACGAGTCACCTTCCCCGAGGTGTCCCGTTATGGTATCATGGCAATTATTTCCTCGCCACCTTGACACCATCCACCATCCTTTAGGCGTGGAATTGTTGCCACCAAATCAAACCCTGTCGTTGTTCTTCCATCCCTCTCGAGGTGTCTTGTGTCTCAACTCAAGATGTTCCAACATCTCATTCCGCGGGTTGATCTTGAGTGCTCGATCTTTAAGAAGATTGATTACTATAGAGTTTCTTTTGTCATCATCGTGTTGGATGAAGATCCCGAAAGCAAAGACGACAAGATCAATTTGAAGCAATGAATCAACATCTTCAATGAGGGCAACTGGATCATGAAGATCGTGTTAGCTCGTGACCTCTCTGACTTCTTACCTCACGTCCTGAATCTCGGGGCGAGATTCTTGTTTAGTGGGGGTGAGTTGTCACATCCCTAGTTCGGGTAATGCTTAGTGCTTGCATTAGAGTGTTGCATCTTGTTTAAATTCTATTTAAATTGAAATGGGGATTGATCAAACCCTAGCACCTAAAAGAAATCAAATAGGTTCAAATAAAACCTTTTTTCAAAGAACCCAAAATGCCTTTGAAAATGTTCATGATTTTTGTTAAAGGTGAAAACCTCTGCCAAAAATGATGCTAATATTTTCAGGCCATTCTGGATAATTGAATTAATTCTTAAAGTATTTGAATTGGGGCATTTAATTGCTATACATATTATTAAATGCTCCAACAATTCTGAAAATAGCTAAGGGCCTCTGTAATAATTCATTTAATGCCCATAATTATTTTCAGGATTTATTAAAATGATTTGGGCTATAAACTAAATCAAAACAAAATAACAAAAATAGAAAACAGAAACTAAATTTTAAAAGAGAGAGAGGAACTACCTGGGCTCACCTAGCCGGCCCAGCTGGCCCAGCCCACCTGGCACCTCCTGTCGCCTTCCTCCTGCCAGTAGGAGCAGCTGCGTGCTCGCACGCGCGCGGCCGAGGAGGCCAGCTCCTCCCTGCCTGCCTGCCCCTCCCCGACGCATCTGGACGTCGCCACGCGACCCCCTGGACCCCCTCGACCGCTCCCCTCTCTCCCTGCCTCGCCTCTCTCGCTCTCTCTCCCGAAGCCGAGCGAGCTCGTCGCCGCCGACAAGCACCGCCGTGGCCACAGCCACTGCCTCGCCCCACCGATGCTCTCAGAGGCTCCGCCGCAACCTCTTCTCCCTCTCCGCCGAGCTACACGACCAAGGACGGCCCCAAGACGACGCATGTGGCCTCCTTCCCCGGCCACAGCCGCCGGATGCCGCTGTCCGATTCGCCGTCTCCGACGCCTCCCCGAGTCTGCTGAGCTCCGCTTCGACCCCGCTGTGAGCTCCGCCTCGGTTTCCCCCTCTTCCCCGCTTCTTTTGATCGTCGTAGCCGTCGCCCCCTTGATGACCGAGCTGCGGCGCCGCCCGAGCTCGCTGGCGACGAGGCACCGGTGACCAAATGGTCCCGTGAATATGCCCGTTGGCCTTGCGAGCTCTTGTAGAGCCCGTAGATACTAACTGCTAGCTCCTCCGTGCGCTGCGTCGTCGGTTTCATCGACGTCCGAGCTCCGGCCGCCGCCGCGAGCTCGTCTCCGGCGAGTACAGACCACCCCAGCCGCTGTCGCTCGCCCAGTTGGATGCGGCGCACCATCAGCTACCCGTAAACGCAAACCACACGCTAAACCGAGCCCCGTTGCAGTTTTCCGGTGAGCTACCGCCGCGGCTTGAGGTCGCCCCCGGCCAAACTCCGGCGTGTCGACGTGGCCGCGTGTTTAGTGCTAATCACTGCAAGCTAAACACCCCACAGACATTGACGAGCGGGCCCCGCGTTGGGTCAAATCCTAGTCAACACGGGATTAGCCTCTAACTATCTATAAGCATATGACATGTGGGACCGGGTCGTCAGGTTTGACCTGGGTCAACCCAGTTGACCTGCTGACGTCATGATGATGTTAGGCTGACGCAGTAATCCTTTTCTGGAATTTAAATAAATCTCAAATGATTTGTTTAATTCAGAAAATATCCAAAACTTTGAAAAATCATAGAAAATAAGCTATAGCTCAGAATGAAATAATTTATATATGAAAAATTATCAGAAAAATCCAATCTATCCATCTGTACCATTTGCATGCATGTTAGAACACTTTAACCATGCTGTTCTAGTGAAACAAGATAATGCACCATTATGACTATATACATGAGCTCACATTTGAATCTTTGATTCAAATGGGTTCAAAACAACCTGTTCTATTATGCATTAGCTCAAACACATAGCATATTGCCATGTCATAGCATGCATCATATTGCTGCATATCGCCATGTGTTAATTGTGTTCTTTCTGTGTTGCCGGTAATTGCCCCCTTTCGATAGACGCGTTTCGACGATGTGATCGTTGACACTGATGAAGACTCAATGTTATCTTCAGAAGTGCCAGGCAAGCAAAACCCCCTTGTTCATTCCGATACAATCCCACTCTCTCGCTCCTGCTCTCTTTTACTGCATTAAGACAACAACGTTTCAACTGTTACTTGCTGCGGTAGTTGAACCCCTTTATCCTTTGCATGACCTGTCATTGCCACAGTAATTAGATGAAACCCACTAGCATGAGTAGGAGTTGTTTGAGCCCTGATGTGCCTACTCATTTATGTTTGTTTGTCATGCCTGCTACTGCTTAGAGTTGAGTCGGGTCTGATTCATCGGAAATGAATTGGAATGTGGTGAACATGTCCAACTGTTGAGAGCTAAGTGTGTGAACACGATTTGGTAAAGGTAGCGGTGAGAGGCCATGTAGGAGTACATGGTGGGTTGTCTCATTGCAGCCGTCCTCAGGAACTGACTTCTGTGTTTGTGATCCATGAACAGTTACTACCACGCATTGGAATGCTTAAGTGCCCCTCTCGACTTATTAATCCACTTGATCTCTGTCCAGGAGTTGCAACTAGTTTCTGGTGTTTGTAGGTAGTGTTAGTAGTCTACCAAGTGGCACCCGGTACAGGTGGGCTTGGGACAGACTAGGCACCGTGGCCGGGTAGACCAAGCGCCGCCCGTTTGGTGGGCTTGGAACCCTGTACACATCGTTTGGGGCCGTGAGCGACACCCCGGCCGGATCTCCTTGCGGATGGAACCCGAATAGGCGATAAACCTGGACGAGAGACTTGTGTGGTTAGTCAGGTCGTGGCCGACTCCCTCGCCCGGCTTCCGCTTGAAGGTTGCCGAGGTACATGACGTGTACAGGGCGATAAGTGGCGAGAGCGTGTGTGAAGAAGTACACCCCTGCAGGGTTATCATTATCTATTCGAATAGCCGGATTCCTCGGATATGGAAACTTGGACCCCTTGCATAGTTCATAGACAAGTGAAAGTGGATACTCTAAAATACGCAAGATAAGCGTGAGTGCTATGGATGGCGTCCCCGTAGGGAGACGGGAGCGGATCCATCGTGGTGTATTGATATGGTGAATATGTGGACTCGTGTGCGCCACCTCAAAGAGTTACTTGCAGTCGTAGTTCAGGATAGCCACCGAGTCAAAGCTGGCTTGCTGCAGTTAAACTCCACCACCCCCTTTTGATACTGATGCATGTGTAGATAGTTCTGATGTAAGTCTTGCTGAGTACATTTGTACTCACGTTTGCCTATTTTATGTTTTGCAGAGAGACGTCAGTCTCGCTAGTAGTTCCGTGTGGACTTCGACGTTTAGCTTGATACCTCAGCTACGATCTTGTGCCCTCGGCAGGGTCTAGTGGATAGTCAGGCTTCTCAGCCTTTCTCATTTGTTGTTGTCTGTACTCAGACAAGTTAAGCTTCCGCATGTGCTTGTTGCTTGTATGCTCTGTATGTTGGGTCATGAGACCCATGTTTGTAATATCTCGCTCCTCGGAGTCTAATGAATAAATACTTTGAGTCGTAGAGTCTTGTTGTGATGCCATGTTATATTTACACATATCGAGCATATTGTGTGTATGATTGAAATGCTTGGTATGTGTGGGATCCGACTATCTAGTTGTTTATCCTTGGCAGCCTATCATATGGGGAAATGTAGTCTAGTGCTTCTGAGCGATAGTAGTCCGCTACAGCCCGGTTCACCGGAGTCCTGCTAGCCCAGCACTACTGCTCAGGACGCTTGACTGGCCGGCATGTGTTTCACTTCGTTCTTGTGTCTGTCCCTTCGGGGAAATGTCACGCGGTGACATCCGGAGTCCTGCCTAGCCTGCTACAGCCCGGGTTACCGGAGTCCTGTTAGCCCAGTGTTACAGCCCGGATTCACACGCTGATGACCGACATGCTCGATGTGATTCATGTATGCCTGTCCTCATGGGTTAGCGCCGCTTTGGGTTCACGACTAGCCATGTCGGCCCGGGTTCTTTGTCATATGGATGCTAGCGACACTATCATATACGTGAGCCAAAAGGCGCAAATGGTCCCGGGCCAGGTAAGGTGGCACCCGTGGAATACCGTGCGTGAGGCCGCAAAGTGATATGATGTGTTACATGCTAGATCGGTGTGACTTAGGATCGGGGTCCTGACACTATGCGGGAGAGATAGAGCTTGGCAAGCTTCTGAGTGGTGTGGTTGTCTTTACTGGGATGAAATGTGCCACCTTAGTCAATCTATCCGTGATGACCCATATGGCATCATTTCCGTGTTGCGACCGGGGTAGTCCGACAATAAAATCCATTCCGACTTCGTCCCATTTCCACTCAGGTATCCGGTTGGGTTGTAATAATCCCGCTGGTTTTTGATGCTCGGCTTTAATGCGTTGACAAGAGTCGCAACATGCAATGAAGGTGGCTATATCTCTCTTCATACCGTG
Source organism: Aegilops umbellulata (assembly GCA_032464435.1). Classification (NCBI taxonomy): domain Eukaryota; kingdom Viridiplantae; phylum Streptophyta; class Magnoliopsida; order Poales; family Poaceae; genus Aegilops; species Aegilops umbellulata. The sequence goes on along the minus strand of CP136054.1, from coordinate 270,660,063 downwards.
CCACCAAAATCTTTCCTGAACGTCTTTATACATTTTGGTTCCTCCAGGGTGGATTGAATATGGAGCAGTGTGGCCTTCGGCTAGAATTTGTTGTTTGAGGTCTTCTATATTCGGCAGGCAGAGTCTGTCTCCGTACCATAATATTCCCTTATCGTCTATGACGAAATCCGAGGCCTTGCCCATACTCACTTTCCTTTTTATGCCTTCGATGCTGGGGTGTCCATGCTGAGCTTCTTTAATCTTCTCCACAAGGGTGGGCTGTACTTCCAAATTTGATACGGTGCCTTCCGTGACCATTATTAAGTTGAGTTTGGCGAATTCCTGTTGAAATTTGGGTCGCAAGTTTGGCAGACCGTCGTTGCCTGAACTGGGGTTCCGACTAAGAGCATCTGCCACTACATTTGCTTTTCTGGGATGATAGTGGATACCAACATCATAATCTTTTACCAATTCCAACCAACGTCGTTGCCGTAAATTGAGCTCTGGCTGTGTGAAAATATATTTGAGACTTTTATGGTTCGTATATATTTCACAACTATTTCCAAGTAAGAAGTGTCTCCATTCCTTGAGTGCATGAATGACTGTTGCCAATTCTAAGTCATGAGTGGGATAATTTTCTTCATGTTTGCGAAGTTGCCTGGAAGCGTATGCGACCACCTTGCCTTCTTGCATTAGTACGCAATCGAGGCCCTTCCGGGATGCGTCACAATATACTTCAAAACTCTTGTGTATGTCTGGTACAACTAATACTGGTGTTGTTGTTAATTTCATCTTGAGTTCTTGGAAACTCTTCTCGCATGCTTCAGTCCATACAAATTTCTTGTCCTTCTTGAGTAACTGGGTCATTGGTTTTGCTATGGTGGAGAACCCTTCAATAAATCTTCGGTAGTATCCTGCCATTCCCAAGAAACTTCATACATCCGTTACACTGGCTGGTGGTTTCCAGCCAAGTACGGCCTTGACTTTCTCAGGTTCTACGGCAACACCTTCTTGGGTTAGAACATGGCCTAGGAAACCGACCTGTCTTAACCAAAATTCACATTTGCTGAATTTGGCGTATAACTGATGTTTCCTTAGTTCTCCCAGTACAACCCTGAGATGTTCAGCATGCTCTTCTGGTGTCTTGGAGTATACCAAAATATCATCGATGAACACCACAACAAATTTGTCCATAAACTTCATAAACACTTTGTTCATGAGGTGGACAAAATATGTGGGGGCGTTTGTTAATCCAAACAGCATTACTGTATTCATATAGTCCGTATCTGGAGGTGAATGCTGTTTTGGGAATATCTTCTGTCCGTACTTTTAATTGGTGGTATCCCGATCTTAAATCAATCTTTGAGAAGACCTTGGCTTGAGCGAGTTGGTCAAACAGATCATTTATCCGGGGCATAGGATATTTGTTCTTGATCGTGACCATGTTGAGTGCCCGATAGTCTATACATAATCTCAGTGTTCCATCCTTTTTCTTGGTGTCGGGGAAACTGATCCACGAGCACCTATGGGGACCGGCGGACCGAGCCCCTTTCGGTTCGGCGGGGGCGGAGATCGCACGAAGAGCAGATCGAGGCGAAGCACACGAGCAGTTTACCCAGGTTCGGGCCGCACAGATGCATAAAACCCTACTCCTGCATTGTGGTTTGTATTGAGTCCTTGCTCGGGAGCTCTGAGTGCTACAGTACACACCAGCATCTAACGAGACCGAGCATGAGTGTTCTTCTGCTCGTCCCCCTTTTCTATGTTGCGCATGGGCCTCCTTTTATATGCTCAAGGGGTCACCGACAGGTGGCAACGTAGACAAGGGTAAAAATGGAAAGGTGTCGCGGTTGGTACAACTACCAGTACAGTGTATCATACCTAACCCTGACGGCAGGGTACAAGGGCATTAAATGCCCATCTGCGTCGCCCAAACAGTGCAAAAAGGGACCGTCAGGGATGCCACCGTTCGCCACGATGACAATCTTGTCAGCGCCGTCTGCCACCTCGTACCGATGGCTGCACAGCCTCTCGCCACGTACGCCTGGAAGGGTCCCAGAGCGACACGTTGGTGGATGCGCTGGAGCATGGGTATGGAGTGGTAACTTGCCGCGGCAAATGCCTTGCCGCGGTCGTTGTCTTGTCGCGTCCGGAAGCTTGTCGCTCACCGGGCCTTGCCGGGACGCGTGGCGCGTCGCGGCAAGTTCCTTGAGATGCCTTGGTTAGCCTTCCCGGCAAGATCCTCTTGCCGGGGTCTTGTGCCTTGAGTGGCCTTCCCGGCAAGCTCCTCTTGCCGGGGTCTTGTGCCTTGAGTGGCCTTCCCGGCAGGCTCCTCTTGCCGGGGCCTTGTCTCCTTGGCTCGAATACTTTGTTCTTGAATGGCTCCAAAGGAACCACAGAGGACCTTGGCGGTCACCCGGCAAGCCTTGCCGCGGGATGCTGCGACTGCCCGTGCACAAGTTCGGGATACTAGGGTACCCCTACTCTAGTACACCGACACTTGGCAAATAAAACTGGCGAACCCCAAGGTGAGGAGCTGGCTCGTATAAATCCTTTGTCCAGCAACTCCTTTATTTGCTTCTTTAACTCCACCAACTCGGATGGTGCCATTCTATATGGCTTCTTGTAAATGGGGGTGGTTCCAGGTGCTAATTCAATGCTGAATTCTATTTCCCGATCTGGTGGCATGCCTGGTAATTCTTTGGGAAATACGTCTGGAAATTCACATACCACTGGAACTTTGTTTAACTCCGAAACGTCCACCTTGTTCAACCTTGGTTGCCATGATATTTGCCTTTCTTGAGCCGTAACTTTTATTTTCTTCCCGTGATGATGGGTAAGAATTACCGTTCGGTTGAAGCAGTCAATAAATCCTTTGTTGGTGGTTAACCAGTCCATTCCGAGGATAACATCCAGTCCTTTATTATCCAATACAATGAGGTTGGCGTGAAACTTTAATCCCTTTATTTCAATAACCACACCTCGACAGTAACTCTGAGTGACTTGCTTATTTCCGGGGGACTTGATGGTCATGGATTTTTCCAAAGGGAGCACCGAAAAATCGTGTTGCAAAGCAAAACTCTTTGAAATGAACGAGTGAGAAGCTCCAGAATCAAACAAAACCATGGCAGGTATTGTGTTGACAGGAAACGTACCGAGTACGATATCCGGGGCATTCTGCGCTTCCTCCTTGGTCACATGGTTCAGGTGACCCTTCTTGTGATTGTTATTGGGGTTGAAGTTGTTGCGCTTGGGTGCTGAATTATTCCCACTGTTGTTCGGCTTGGGGGTTGAGTTTCTTGGCTTTGGGCACTGTTTGGCATAGTGCCCTTCTTCTCCACATGCGTAGCACGTAACTCCTGGGCGATATGTAAACTCCTTGTCCCTTGCATGGAAATTTTTGATTGGGTGCGGAACATTTGTTGTGGGCTTGTTCGCCCCATGTTTCTGAAGGTCAACTTTGTTCCGGTTGTTGCGCGCTTGGGTGGTTTGGTCCCTTTTTCACTTGTGAAAATCCTCCAAACTGCGGTGCTCATTTTCCAAGGTGATTGCTTTGTCCACAAGCGTCTTGAAATCTAGGAAGGTGTGTATGATCAGTTGGCATTTAAGTGCCGGTGAAAGACCATCCAGAAATTTTTCCATCTTTTTATTTTCAGTCATGCGTTCTTCATTGGCGTAACGAGACAACTGAGTGAATTGACCATTGTACTCAGTTATTGTCATGCCCCTTTGCTTGAGGTCATCAAACTCCCTCTTCTTAATTTTCATAACGCTCTTGGGAATGTGCGCTCCACGAAATCCCTCCTTAAAATCCTCTCATGTGATATTATTTTCGTTGGGGTGCATGTGTAGGAAGTTCTCCCACCATGAAGCGGCTGCCCCCGTGAGGTAGTGAGGTGCATAAAGTACCTTCTCACGGTCTGAACACTGTGCAATAATTAACTTCCTTTCCATGTCTCGAATCCAATCATCGGCCTCAAGAGGTTTATCAGTGTGAGAAAACGTTGGGGGACGCATCTTCTGTAATTCAGACAATTTGGAGTGTTGCTGGTATGGTTCACGATGATTCCCCATATTGATGACGTGGTTCATCATTTCCTGGTGCTGCTGCTGGCTTTGCTCATAAAGGCGACATACTTGAGAAAATGTTGTTTCACTGCCCTGCTGACAGGATTGCCCTTGTGTGAAATTGTTGCTTGTCTAGGTGCCATGATTCTCTTCTGGCGGGCTTGGCATAGAGCGAGTCCAAGGACGAAACATTTTCCCACTCTGGGGTAATTTTTGCAAATACTCATGTGAAAAAAAATTTGAGTGGCAAGAATAAATTAATTTTTGTAAATGCAGAAGTTTAAACACTTCAAGATTTTTCAAGGAAGCAAATTTTAATTGCGCATGGAGAAGGACCGCTCAGTACATATCTTACATGCAAGCAGTAATTATACAATACATCACTCAGGATGTGCACACACATTCCTGACATGTTATTTAGGCTAGTGCACTTCTCCCAGGCCTACATGATGCGCACACAAACTACTTCTCACAGCCTATGTACATATAAACATATCACACAAGCGGACACATTGCCAGGCTGCTAGGCGCACTCAGTCGGAGATGGTAAGAATTTCCCTTGGCCTGCCGAGGGTAAGACCCAGTGAAGCTGGGGACTCAACCTCCTCCTCACTAATAGGCTCCAGACGCGAAGTGCTACGTTGAGGAGTTGGAGCGTGTGTGAAGGATGGTGTAGCACGGACTGGAGTGGGTGCCATGGATGGTGTGGCACGGACTGGAGTGTGTGCAGTGGATGGCGCAGTACGGACTGGAGTAGGCGCAATGGGTCAAACTCCTCCGTGGTAGGTAGGCGACGAGCAGTGGCGAGGATGGATGGTGAATAGGATGCTGAGGACGAGACGAAGGTCAGTGGTGGTGCTGTGTGGAGAAGCTCCCTCATGTTGGCAGAACAGCCATGAATGGAGTCCATACGAGCAGCCACAAGGCCGCCCACGAGGTTGTCGAAGGCTGCCTCTAGAGCCTGGAGATACCCAACAAGCATCTCAATAGCTTCATCTCACTCTCCCCTGGGGCAAGCGAATGCATAATGACAAGTGTATAGCACGTGGCATGGAAGGTAGCGGTAGCGACGAGTCTTCGTCGAAGGAAGAACATCCCGGAGACGAGCTATTGCCTCACGGGCCGCCATCTGCATGGCATGCCTCTCCATAGGCATGGCTCTGCCCATAAATCGGAGGTGACGCGACTCCGCACGCCCTCCCTTAAATTGCACCGCGGCCTGGTGCATGGACAGACTGTCGCTGATCTTGTGCTGGTAGAGTGTGAACACTGGGCGAACTGATGGCCCAATCGCGATCTTGACGATGTGGGAGAGGAGCTTGATAAACCCCTCTGGCATGTTGGCGAACACCTGAGACTCGCAGTCGCTGCTAGCCATCTGCAAAAGCAGATGAAAGTTCCGAATAGTCAGATCATAAATTTATGATGACTAACAGAAACTTTGCATAATTTTTTGCAAAAATGCAAAATTCGTGCATAAGGTGCTAATAACCGATTAGCGACCGCACCTAGTGGTTTCCTGTAGTCAGCCTGGCTCTGATACCAAGTTTGTCACGACCGGTTTTCCCAATAAAATACTTATTGATAGACCGATCCTTTTATTTCTAGTATAGGAGAATCCTCCTCACTGGTTGACAAATTCTTGATACAGAAGTCCAGTAGTACTGAATATAATACAGGGTTGAGCTGAGGTTGCTCAACAGTTTATTACAAGCACGCCAATATTTTACATATGGGCGGACATGAAACAATGGTGTGGTGGCATACTACTGACTCGCAATAATATAATGGTGGTGGATATGTCACAGTGAAGTGGGTGACATGACTCGTAGCTCATCAAGCATCGGAGTGAGGCTTGACGATTTATTTGGGTAGCGGAAGCGGGTATAATACAAGTGAACAACTCCATGGTCGCACGGGACTGACTGGGACTCCTCTAGGCGTCGGACTCACTATCGAACTCTTCATCCATAAGATCGCCTTCGTCTACATCTGGCCAAATCAACAAGCCAGGTGAGTACTTTGAATGTACTCGCAAGACAGTTCGGACATAAGATATAACAAATGTAAACATGAAGCACATGAGCAGGTCAGTATGCACAATCAAACAATAGATTCGCATCGCATGATAAATAAAAGGAAATCGGGTGGTAGTCCTCCCGAAATCACAATACGAGTAACTGAAGACCGATCGGGTGTCTGAAGCGACGCCTCGAAATGTATAACAATTTAACGTGCCGCAGTCGGGCGTCGGTGCGACACCACATAAAGGGCTTATATTGGAAGGTAAATAACAGAACACGCCACAGTCGGACGTCTAAGCGACATCACATAAAGGGCTTATATCGAAAGTAAATAACAGCAATGCCACAGTCGGACGTCTGAGCGACATCACATAAAGGGCTTATATCGAAAGTAAATAACAACAATGCCACAATCGGACGTCTGAGCGACATCACATAAAGGGCTTATATCAAAAGTAAATAACAATAATGCCACAGTCGAACGTCTGAGCGACATCACATAAAGGGCTTATATCGAAAGTAAATGACAACAATGCCACAGTCGGACGTCTGAGTGACATCACATAAAGGGCTTGTGGTTTATCGTTCGCATTTAAATAGTTCATGAATATAAATCATCATAAAGAAATTCTTAGCACATAATCATAAACTGGTTAGTCCATCCACAGGAATTAATCATTCAGCTGAGTTTACCACTCATGTTTGTCACCGGAAGTCTTTTTGCGGAGACTGACGCTGAGACTGACAAGGACGAGTCGAACACAATCCTTGACCATGCATAAGGATACTTGGATGATTTATGACTCTGCAGAGTTTGTACCATTTAACCACAGCCGACGGATTTCAATAGTCACAAGGACTAGTTCCGTCTACGGAGTTTCGGAAGAAACACATCTAACCAGTACACACCATTTCCACTTTCTGCTGCCAGGAATCACCCTAGGCAACGTTGAACAAAAACTCTAAGACGGGGAGGTCACAACCTCGAATAGCATGGGATCAAATTTATATCGCGCGCTCTAAGGGGTGCCCCCTCTCGGTCCCAACCGAAAACACCCATGCCCCCTGACCGAATGACTGGCTTTAATCCAGGGCCATGGAACCATCATCACGGCCTCTCTATTTGGTGTGTACGCGAAAAGAGGTTTGCAACTTACTAAACCATATTCTGAAGAAAACATGTGGCAGTACGAGGAAAAGGACGGATGGCAACGTGACTTGATTCATGTTAACACCGGAGTTGAATGGTTTGGCATAAGACTGGCATGCTTCAACAATACCATCTTACCACCTCTCATGTCACCACATGATTATGAAAACTCACTTCAAGAACACGTCAAGTTTCGAAACTTCACTTGTAATGGCCTTGCATGTAACATAACATTTTTACCGATGTTCATATGAGCATGCCATGAAATAACTACTCTAGCAAACATGCAAAAAATCCATCATATCAAAGGTTCAAACATGCTTGCCTGGTTCGGAGAAGTCGGAGTCGAGCTCGGTGAGGTTTGCGGTTCCGTCACCTCCTCCGGTATCCATGGCTAACAGAAAAATACGCACTAACGTAAATACCGTGTGTGCACAAAAAGTGTCCCAAATATTTTTCAAATAAATATGATAAAAAACTATACAAAAAAATAAAGATGACAGAAAAAGAATCAATCAAAAATCATTTTCTGTTTAAAAGTTATTAAGGTTTTAGTCCAGGGACCTTTCTATAATGAAACAGAAAGTTTCCAGGGTCCATTTTATAAAAACAGAAAACGTTTCGTTTAAGAATACGCCGGCCCAGAGGGGAGACGTACTTTGGTAGAAGGCGTTTTCAGAAAACGTTTCGTTTAAATGAAGTTAGAGGCTGACGGGGGGGGTCCCACCCGTCAGGTTTGAATATTTGAAAAAGAAGAACAGGGCGCGCCGGCGCCCGAGGGCTGCGGTGGTCGTCGGCGGCGATCCACGGTGAGGCAGGGGGATCGGGAGGTACCTACGGGTTCAGTGTGCTCTTCCGCGTCGGTGGGTGGTGGTGTTGGTCGCCAGCGAGCACCACGTCGACGGCGGCCTCAACTCCGGCGGACGGTGGCTCGGGTGGTGCTGTATCTCGTCGGGGAGGGCTGCAAGCTACAAATTGGGATGTGGGTTAGGAGCTTGGGTGCATCAGAGGGTCCCTGACGTGGATTGGGGGCAGCGGTGGCCTCACCGGAGTGAATCGAGTTGGAACCCGAGGCGGATCGGGGCGGTCGGAGACGGAGAAGAGGACCTCCTCGAGGCCCTCCTGGCGGCTGGGTGTGGCTCTGGGGAGGTGGAGGGAGCGATGCTGGTCGAAGGCGAGCTCGGGGTGGCTATTTATAGCCGGCCCGAGGCGGTGCCCGAGAACGGGATAACGCCGGCGTTGATTACGGTGAGGCGGCGGTCGGTCGGCGAGGTTAGGTGTTCGGGAAGCTACGTGGAGGTCTACTGGTTCCATTCAAACGCTAAACTTGGTTGGATTAGACTTGCTCTGCGGTTTCGACGGAACGGCGCTCCGCGGGCCCGTCAGAGCAGAGAGCGCGCCCTGTGCTCGCCAGGCCACGGCGACGATGCCGCGGTGCATGCAGGGGAGCAGACGGCCACGCGGAGGCCTTGGGTGGTTTGGGCGGTGCCGGACGGCGCCGAAAGCTGCAGCTACGCCCTGTCGGCCGCCACGGGTGGCCCTGCCATCGCAGAAGTTGCCGGCGTCGGCGAGGCACGCTGCCACCGACACCTGCTGCCGTCCAAGAGAGTGTGCGGCGCTCTGGATAAGGAGGGGGTGCAGTGCGCAAGGTGCCAAGCGTGCACTGGTGAGATCGATGCCCAGTTTCTGAAGAAAACGACACTGACGACGCACTGTTTGTCTGAATTTATCTGAACTTGACAGGAACAGTGCACGCCAGGTGTTCGACGGATTGATTTTGGCATGTGTAAAATTTTCCTTGAGCTTATCTTTGGTGGGATGGCCTCTCAGTGCACCTGGGGGCTGCCTGATTTTTGGTAAAATTTTTGGAGAAGGAAAAATATGAATTTCATTAAAAATGATTAATCTGGTCCAAAATTGCAGTGGGCGAATTTCGAAATATTTGAACTGAGGAAGAGTGGATCAAGATGGATCTTGGTTGGGGGTGCTAAGGACTAGCCAGAGGAGTTGGTTTGGGATCAAAATCAAAAGAAATTTGGTACTTCCTTTGAAAAGCCCTAGGTCCAAAATAAAAGGCACAACTAGTTTTGGAGCAAAAATAAATTGAATAAAAATTCAAAAATGGGTTGGACTTGTTAGGAATAAATACTAGACTTGTCCCAAAGTGGAGGGAGAGGTTATGGAGGGCAGATGTCAATATGTGACATGGTAAAAGAGGGGAAAATTTTTGAATGAGAGGAGGATAACCCAAATCCTTAGGGTTTCTTTTTAGTAGAAAGGATTTTAAAAATAAAAATTTTGTAGAAACCAGATAAAGAGAAGAGCTCTCAAGACCAAAAATCCAAGTTGAGAGGAGCACCAAAGTTGGTTGTCACAAGGTTTTGAGAGGAAGAGTTTTTAAGAAAAGTTTTTGGGACACTCCCTTCCAAATCAAATAAAGATCTTGATAAAACAAAAATCAAAATTTTTGGAGTGTCACAGTGACCCATTTTTTTCTTTCATTACTATAACCGCAGCACATGCACGCATGATTGGCAACATACGCCCTTCAACCTCCGGGCTCCGGCCACACTTTGGTGGTCCTTATTTTATGTAATGATGTGGAATAGCATCAATCACTCCGATTTGAAAATTGTACGAGCAACAACCATAAAAACAGAACGTTGTCTCGGGACTTAATCTGATATGCTTCGGTGTTCAGGGTAGTATTCAGACTGTTGCCGCGGAAAGTCTTGCCAGTCAGATTGGCGACTTGTGGTGGTCCTCTGAGACGATCTGGCTAACGGATCCGCACGGCGCCTGCGGCAGATGTATGCAACCCTAGCTCTGGTTTTGACCCAGTAGAATTAATCACGACTCTGATCATAAAATAATGAAGACGCCGGTTCTGCCCAAAATTGTCCCATGCCGGGTCATCCTGCACGATTCTTCCGTGCTGGTTCTTCTTCATCCGGCTAATCACGAACTTCTCGATCCTTGAGAGAAATCCCTCCAAGAACTCAACACCACTGTGCGCAAGCCCCACGGTGGGCGCCAACTTTCATGGATTTGTCATGGCAAATGTCCTAGTCTGAGGACTTGTCGTGAGGACAACGCAATTAGGTAGTAGCCCGAATGGGGTTGATCGGAATCAGGAGACGGGAAGCGGGTGAACACACAAGACAAGGGTTTAGACAGCTTCGGGCCCCGGGAAACATCATCCGGTAATAACCCTACATGTTGTTTCTGGCTAGGTCTCATTATGCTCATGAGGGAGTCGCCGCATAAACCGGCTCTCCTCTAGTTGTGTCTAGCCTTCAAGATTATTCAGCCTGTCCCTCTTGGGGTACCCTACCCCTCCTTATATAAGTTGGAGGGGCGGGTTTACATATGGAGTCCTAGAAGGATTAAGACTAGTTTATCTTCTATTACAAACCGGATACAAGTCCGGGTCTTGACTCCTTGTAAGGGAAATATTCCTCACAACTTTCCTCTTAAATTGGCCCACCATCACATGAACCGTCCTTCTGGGCCTTGGGCCTTGTCATCCATGAGACCCGCCGTCAGGGTCATCAGTGAGTCGCCACGACCAGTAAGTAACCAAGCTCTGGGCGGGTCACCCGTGAGTCGCGAAGCTCCGGGCGGTTTACCAATGAAACGCCAAGTCCCATCTAGGTCATACCTCTGGCCGGGTCATACCTCCGGCCGGGTCATACCATCGGCCGGGTCATACCGTGGGGTATATCCCCGACAAGAATGGTCTTGAACGAACCTGCCATGCTAGCCGAGGTGATGACGTTGCACCGACCAATGAGTTCCTCCACCACGTCATCTTTCAGATTGGGGCAAGAATAATGCGGTCGTTTCCGGCCTTTCCCTCCATGGAGAAGACAACCGAACAATGACAGAAGGAAGGGTGAAGGTAAATGGAGGAGGGAGGAAGAGCGTGCGACAACAGTTCCAAATCGAGAGGGAAAGGCGAAGAGGCGGTGGATGGTTGACACAATATAGGAAGAGGCACCCCGGCCTACATAGACGTCCGTTCGGAAATTGTACAAAAGGACTCTCCGTCGTCTCACTGACATGTTGGAATGGGACCACATGCGAATGAAACATGGTGTGTCATTTCTCGTGCAAAATGCGATTTGGCTGTGTTGGCCCGAGGTGCCGCATTATTTCTCGACTTTATTTTTTTAATGGCGTGCAGTTCAGTTTTGAAGCACGACTAACTAGTACTGTATGCAGAGAAAATATAAACAACTCTACCACTACTCCACCTCTAGTACTAGTATCAAAATATATATATAGGCTGGAACTTCAGTGCTTGCTTGCTAAGGGCTATCCACTTGCTTCTCACACTATCACCCTCTCTCCAGATCTAAAAAAGACGGCCTCTCTCTCTCCCTCCTCACCGGTGGTCACAGATCCGCCGGGGAAGAAAAGGACGTGCAGCACTGATGCACTCCTCGTCAGTGAGCAAGGTCATGCACTAATGACAAGGTCATCCTCTCAGACCTAGCGCCCGCGTGGGATGGCCTCCGTCCCCAAGCTTGTTGCCATAGTGTGTGCGAAGGACGACGACCACGAGCGAAGCCACTTCCCGCCGACCCTCTGGTATGCTACCTCTTTTCGAACCATACCCTTGTTCCATTGCCCCATCTGCCACGTTGCTGCATGTGGATCTTTTTTCACTCCACCATCTTCCCAATTTGCTATCCTCTGCTCTTTTGGTCACGCGGATGAAAACCTTAATTTGCACTATTAAAGGAAACCCTACTTCACGCAGACTAATCCATGTCTAGGTTGAATAAGTAAAGGAAGGGAGAAAGTATTGTCGAAGAAACTAGGCATCGAACCCGCATCTAGGTTGAAAAGGGGAAAATCAATCACTAAGGAATGAGTCTTGTGCCTCTTTGTTGAAAATGGGTAGAAAGGCATGACAACACAATAGAGAAGGACCAGGTCGATCGGTTTATTGTCCTCACATAGTGTCGGTGGAAACGATACCTATGGGATCACTGGGATCCCTTCTACATTTGGCGGGCGCGGGGTTGTGCAAAGAGCAGGTCTAGGAGCTAGCACAAAGATCGTTTACCCAGGTTCGGGCCGCGAGGATGCATAAAACCCTAGTCCTGCTTTGGTGTATGTATTAGAGCGTTCTTGAGTTCTTGAGCTAGCTATGATGTGTGTCTATTCCAAAAGATCCGAATCCTTCTCCTGGTCGCCTCGGGCCTCCTTTTTTAGACAAAAGGGGTTGCCACAGTGGCACACAGGAGGTGGAAAGGTGTACAGTACACAAGCTTATCGCCTGTCATTACGGGACAAGGCGCATTAAATGCGCCCCTTAGGTGTCCCGTTGCTTCATTGGGGACAGCAACGAGGCCCGTCCCATCCATCGTCGCTCTGTCTTGCTCCGGCATGCATCCAGGCCACCGGGGCATGCAGCGCCACGTAGGCTGGCAGGCTGCCGAGGTGGCGCGATGGTAGGGTCTTCACGAAGATTTGCATGCCACCACGTAGGTGTTTGCTGAGTTGGCCTGGAAGCTGCATGTCACCATGCAGGTGCCTGCCCAGCTGGTTGGGCTGGCAGCTGCATGGGAACGGCGATGGAGTCTTGGCACACGCGGGCCCGGCTGCGGCCCCGTAGGTGCCTTCGGCAAAGGCCTTGTCGATGCCCCGGCAAGGGTCTTGCCGTGGCATCGTGGTCGCCCCCGGGAAGGGTCTTGCTGGGGGTCTCGTGGATTTAATCGGCTAGGATCCCGCCAAGGATCATCGTCTTTTGGTCCTCATCTGATCTTGTGTGTTTATGATCTTGACAAAGATCTGCATGCCACCATAGGGGTGCCTCCCGAGCCTTGGCTCCAATGTTGTTGTTGGCGGCGTTGGAACCCTCGAGCTCAAGGGTGGCTCGCTCTGCTGGCGTCGGGCAAGTTGCCCCGGCAAGGGTCTTGCCGGGGGAACCCACCTCGCCCTCTTGCCCTTTGTGTTTCTTGGTCTTGGCATTGCTCTGCCCGTCTTGTGCCTTTGGCTTCCCTCTTCTGCCCTGCTCAGTGTGGCCGCGGGCATGGCTCTGACTCCCCGTGCACAAGTGAAGGGGTCAAAAGGAGAGCCCCTACTTTTGTACACCGACAGGATCCCCCGGGCCTGGTCCACACATAAGCGCAACGCGTTGTTGGGCCGGGCCCAGAACGGTGTGCGGGCAGGCGGGGCGGGATTTTTACCGCGGTAATTTCTTCGCTCTCTTGCGCTTCCCCACGACCCGCGTTGAATGCGTGTCGTGGAGGGTCGTGCATGACATGGGGGGCATGCGTGGGGCGGCCGCTGCCCTCATGCGTCACATCATGGTAAATGGTAATGAAGCGTCCCGCGCCTTCCCCATAAAAAAGGGAGACACTGTGGGTGCGACGCCCATTTACCCTTTGTGTCTTCTCCAATCTTGAAACCGTCGTTCCTTCCTTCTTCCTCCTCAAGCTCTTTCTTCCATCTGCCGCCGCCGCGCCATCATCACCCTCAACCTCACCTTGTTTGCTGGTCGCCATGGCGCCCAAATCCAGCAGAGGCAAGGGAGTGGCAGAGGACGTCGGGGAGAAGGGGATGCTGGAGAGCGAGCTGGCGGTGCTCCGGACGCAGCTTGCCTACTTCCCCCCGACGGTTGATGCAGTCCACCTCAGGGACTACTTCAGGCCCCTATGGGGGGCGAAGATGGGGGGGAGACGACGGGGCATCCGGCCATGCGTAGCATCCCCGCCGATTTTGCCGAGGCTGGCCCAAATCGGTATCCCTTCTTTGTTGACCACTTCTCCTGCGGCCTCTGCCCCCCTTCTGGATTTCATGCATACCTATGGCTTCGCTGGAGTGCTCCCCAACATGGCGCTTTTTCTGCCACTATTTCTATCCCCGCATCAAGGCGGGGGGCGCCATCTCCGGCTGTGTCACTTGGATCCCAAGGACCAAGGAGAAAAGCACATATCCGGAGGGCACCCAGAAGGAGAGGTGGGAAGAATGGCGGGGTCGGTGGCTGTGGGTTGAGGAGGAGGATCCCCAGGAGTTCTGCCGGGTTCGTCAGAGCCCGCCAGTCCGTCGTGAGGAATGGAGCGACCATGACACCAACGACAAGAAGCTCACGATTGTTACCATCAGAATCCATCGCCTCGCCAAGGCCGGGCTCACCCTCGGGATGATTGGGGCCGATTTCCTCCGCCGCCGAATTGCTCCACTCCGTAACAAGGGGAGGCCGTCCTGGCTCTTCAGGAATGCGGCCGATATTATGAGGCTTTGCACCGGCTTGAAGCACAACTTTACGGTGATGGGGCGCACCCATTTTTGTCAGAGGATCTTCCCGCTTGATGTGTTCAGCGACGACAGGGCCGAGAGAACCGGCAAGGCTGCAAAGGCCGGCAAGGTTGTCAAGGGGCCACTATTTGGGTTGCCGGCGGGAGTGGTCCTGCTGAGCAACAACTCCCGCCAATCCGATATCATTGCCATGATGCCGGACTTCAACACGCACGGCCTTGACCCAAATTGGGTTGAGCCAGAGGAAGAGCGGGTGCAGGAGTTAATTGATAGCCTGTCAGAGAGATACGTCCACGACGAGCCGCTGCTTCTCCAGGACACCACCCAAGCGGAGCTGGACTACATCGCCACCAGAGCGGTGGAGGCGGAGCTCGCCAAGAAGGCCGGCAGCACCGGCGCCGTGGAGGCTGAAGACGGCGCGGCAGCGGAGGACAGGGAGCTCGCCCAGTGGGTGGAGTCTGCCGGGGAGGTCATCAGCGCCGACACCGGGGCCTCCCCCATTGAGGACGCGGTCGAGGAGTCGACCAAGAAGGAGGCCGAGGCCGATGACCCTCAGCCCATGGGGAAGAGATGCACCCTGCGGCGGGCCAGCTCCAGCGAGCCGGTCCGACCCGGCAGGACTGCGCAACGGCAGGAGGTCCAGGGGAGTCTGTGCGCCAGACGAGGGCCGCGGCAGCGAGGAAAATGGTGAAGGCCCCGGTAGCAAAGAAGAAAGTGACTGCCTCCTCTTCATCCAACCGTCGCCGGACCCCATCTCTTTCCCCTCCTCCCGCAGATGTCGACATGGAGGTCGTCTTCGATTTTCGGTCCCTTAGCCCGAGGAGAAAGAGGAAAGCAGCAGAGGAGGAGACGGAGGATGAGTAAGCATCTTCTTCTTGTTGTTGTTGTTGTTGTTTTGTCATCTCCGTCCCCTCGGACCATGCCATTTTTGTTGACTTGTTTTCATCTTTGCAGGGATGTTGAGACGCTGGCCCAGAGGGTGGCGAAGAGGGCCAGGGCCTCGACGGGCGGCCAGCCCCCGGCGGGCACCTCGAGCACGCCGCTGGTGGTGGAGAGCAGCCCAGATAACAGCCCCCGGCAGAGCCCCCAATGTGTGTTCTCTACTCACTCCCCACCAACGTGTGTTGGGGTACGATCCCCTGGCGCTGACCTTGTCGTGGTTGCGGGAGGAGGACGACAGTAGGAGGAGCCATTGGGGGCACTCCCAACACACCTCCCCCGTTGACCATGCCGGCACGAGGGGCGTCCCCGGCAAGGGCGCCAAGCACCGAGCCAATATGAACGGAGGAGGAGGAGGAGGAGAGGAATGTGGGCGCTGGCGGCTCCGCCCCGGCGCCAAATGTTGGCGGGAAGGGGGCCTCTTCTACCCAGCCCGGCACGGGTAAGTGATTCGCCTTCCGTACTTGTTCTTTTCTTTTGAACCTTGGTTTTGGCCCTGCCTCATCCCCCTTCTCGACATCTAGGCGCTCCCTCGGCAGACCAGGAGAACATCGATACTGTCATCGAGGAGGTCGCCAGGGATGCTGAGGCCGAGGCCAACAAGATCGTCGTCGAGGAGGCCGCCAAGGGTGCTGCTGAGGACGCCACCAAGGAGCCGGTCAGGGAGACCGGCAAGGCCGCTGTCGAGGAGGCCGGCAAGGCTGCTGCCGAGGAGGGAGCGGTCGACGACCAACCTTCCTCCTCCGCTACCTCTGGCTTGGTCAGGTACCTGAGGGTGAGCGATGACCTGTTCGTCCACCTCCCAGGGACGGCGAGCACCGGGGCACCCACCAAAAGGGAGGTGTTTGATGATGAGGTGCTTCCGCCGCCGGGCTCAAGGTTGTCGACGAACCGAGCGCTGGTGGTGGCGCTTCCCAGGAAGAGCGGCTCCTCCAGGCCATGAGTGCCAACTTCCAGAAACTTCAGGCGCTTCACCGTGGCCGCCTGGACAAGGGCAAGTCCAAGATGGCGGTGGTGGACAAGGCGGAGGCGGACCTCGAGGAGCGCGTCACCGAGGCGCAGGCTTGGTTCTGCCAGGCCCACAAGGACTTGAAGGCCGCCCAGGACGTGCTGGCCGAGCGCAAGCTGGAGCTTGTCATGAAGCAGGCCGACATCAAGAAGGCCCAGGAGCTGGCGAAGCAGCAGGCCGCCCAGGACGAGGCTGCTCGGCACTAGCACCAGGCCGTGCTGAACTCCCAGGAGGAGGACCTTGCCACCCGTGAGGAGAAGCTTGTTGCGACACTCCGCGGCAAGGACGAGGAGGTCGAGAAGCTTGTCGTGCAACAGACCCAGGAGCTGGAGGAGAGGCACAAAGAGGCGCTCGATGCCCAAGCCTCGGTTCTGACTCCGCGGCTCTGACTCCCCGTGCACAAGTAAAGGGGTCAAAAGGAGAGCCCCTACTTTTGTACACCGACACATAGAAAAAAGGTGGCTAAATAGAACAAAAATGGGACGTAATCCACATATGCTGCCTAGATATTTGTTGCTCTGGGAAACCATACCTCCCTCACCACTCTATGCGCCCGTGGAGGTACATCGTACTGGTGCGCCCACTGTCCGAATGGGCCTCCCATTCTCCTATTGCCACTTTTTTGCTGTTAGTATAACGCCAGCGGTAAAGTCAAGAAATGCTACTGCTAAAGTGATGCCACATTTAACTAATGCCACACTCGGTCTAATGCCACCGATGAATTAACAAATGCCTATGTTGATTGTGGATGTATTAAAGATTTTTCAGCTAAGGCATTCTAATGTTGTTGCACAGCCCGTATACCAACGATGAAACTTGTTACTACCTTCAGATTTTTGCACTGTTAATGCTTATAGATTACATACCTCAATTTCATGAGATAAGTCAAAAAAAAATTGTACAGTGTGACCAAAATGCCTAGGCACTGATGTCATTTTATTTGGTTAAACTACACAAAAGATTATGAAGACAAGAGGAAAAGTCAAGGGTGGGCACCTCCTCCTCCGGCTGTCCTCTTGATTCATTCGATCAGGTTTTTATGTTTGATCGATTATCAAGTTGGGATAGCAATTTTGAGGTCCCCTTGAGTTCGAAATGATATTTACCTTGAAGGTACATGGTTTGCAATTTTTTATACTGTCATTAGTTAATAATGCCAGTTACCTTCAGACTTTTGTATTTGGTTTAATGCTGTTGCACAGCTAGTATACCAGTGCTAAAACTTGTTACCTTTACATTTTGTATTGTTAATGCTTATAGAAATCTTCCAGTGCTAGCTTATGGAAATCTGTTAAGTAAAACCATTGTGTTGTACCCCGTAATAAAAAACTACCCTAATATTGCACTAGCAACTGGATTAGTGTATATTTGTACTATTCGGATGGTGTTGCATTAGCGTATGGACATATATAAAGTGTGGTACGCTTTCCCAGATATGTGCTCAAGAAAACTACCACCTGTTTTTCTAATTACTAGACGTTTGGGTACTTTAAATTGAACTACGAAAACGTCTTATATTAAGGAACAGAGGGTGTAGAGTTCACTCAAATTATCCTGGTAAAGCTAGTCACACCTTTGTTAAAATTAATGTTCATTATGTTATCGGAGGAGGTCTGTATGTTTGTCTCTAATGCTGTCGATTACATACCTAGATCATGATGTAATGTTAAGTCATTTCTTTTTGTATACTGTCACTGAATTGTCAAGGCGGTGATGGCATTTTATTTTAGTTGAACTACACTAAATATGCTTAAAAGAAGAGGAAAGGTCATGAATGGTTCAGTTTTTAAGAAAATACTATGTATGCCTTCCTGACATCAGCCACTGTTGCCTTATTTATTCCTTCATCAGGTGGTTAGAAATAGTCTTGCTACCTTTTCCCATTAAGAAATTGGAATGCTTATATTTGTGAGTCTATGCTTCAACTAGTGCTACTTTTATAGTAATCACACTTTCAATATCTATGCAAACAAGGATGCTCGATTTTAGTGGAACTACACAAAAAGTCCAAATGGTTCAACATTAGGAGCATGTTTTCTTCCAAACCGTTATATCCAATTGGTGGCACTATGAGTTGTTCATTACAAAGGTACATGGTTTTCTACTATCTCGCTACTCTTTTTGTACTGTCATTAGATAGTAATATTAGTGGTTTGCATGTGAATTTATTGGCAGGGTGGACCTACTTTGGAGGTGCAGGACATGATTCAATGATTGGATGCTCAATTTGGGTTGTATCGATTTCACCGCTTCCATCACTGCGAACATGGATATCCTTGGTCTAATGAAGAATGGGCGCTATATTTCTGCTCAGTACGAAATTGTCCAGGGCAAAACATGACAGTATCAAATTGTCCAGTGCAAAACATGACAGATGCTAAGCGAAAGAGACGTGTTTAAACCGAAAATACAAGGTGGGGTATATGTTTACTAGCTGCTTGATATTTGTGCAGACAGATGTCTGCCCGTTACTATTTGGCAAACAAACAAAGTGACCGCAATTTTGGTGGAACTGCACAAGAGAATAGTATAGTCACTGCATGCAGTGCCATTTCAAAATAGACATAGAAAGATTGGATAGTCACTTCATGGAATGCACAAAAGTAGTATTGTACTATTTATTGGCCAACACTAGGTGCTTCATTTCTTTGGTCTGATTCTACAATGGGCATCATTTTGCCTAAGTTAAAGTTTGTATTCCGAAAAAAGTCTTGTCGTGTGATCGAGAGAAGACCAAATCATATTGTAGTGGATGTTCCTCCATCATGTGTGGTTCATTCTCATGGTTCCAGCTGTTGGTGAAACCACTTACATTTGCAAGAGGAATTGTAGACTTCACAAACAAATCTGTCTTTCACTCTGTACTGAATGTTGGCCCAGAGAAGCATCCATGTTAGTAGGAAGAACAAATGTTTTTTCTAGATCTTTGCTTTTGGAGCTACATATTTGTATATGATCTGTGAATCATTGAGATGCATTAACATGTTGATCTTATGTATGGGAATCGTACTAGTTGGTTGTGAATTTGGGCTACTAATGTGAACATATTACAATGCCAGGCCCGTGAGTCTCGTGTGAACATTTGAAATGGATCGACTCTTACTACTGTGCACAACATGATCCGTATTTCTGTGTTCTCAGTGTTTAGAAGTTACTAGCAGTTCCTTATTTCTGTTTGCTCAGTGTTTACAAGTTACTAATCGATCACTAGCTAGCCTACTAATATGTTCCTGGCAGTTTTAGTCGCGATGCAAGATCTGAAGTGGCAGTTTTTTGAATAAAAATGCCTACCACTGAAGAAACTGACATGTTGTTCTGAAGAAAATGCCATGCGAATCTGAAGAAACTGCCAGCAAAAACATTCGCAAATGTCTTATCTCCCGGCGAACGTTCATCCGCTATTGCGATCCTACACATGCACTATCCGACCGACTCGATCCTATGCGAATAACTAGTGGATCACGCACGTACCTCATCTGGATGAATCGAGTGCACTCGTTTGACCGTCATGCCGATGTGCGACCCAGCACGGACGGGGCGCACCACTGACGGGACGGAACGGCACAATCATAATTTTAGTTTTTCTAGTTTTCCACGGCAAACTGGCGCACTAAGCCATGACTGCTTATGCATTGAATTCCAATGACCGCAATGACCGTTGCATTTCCCATGACACGCTGGTTCACCTACCTTCCGGCTATAATTACTGGTTCCTGGCGTTCTCCGGTGGCACCATCACCCAAATCGCCCTATCCTCATAAGCCCCCACCGACCTGACGTCGCTCGCCACTTTCCTCGCTCTCGCCACGTCCGTCATGCCCCTGCCCATCTGCAATAGGCAACGCCGGAGGCGGTCACCGCCGGAACTAGTGTTCGGTTTTTCACTGGAAGGCAGACGGAGGGAGGAGGCATTCTATCGGTCTTTAGATGGCAATGCGGGGTATCAGGACTTGTTGGAGCGCGACCGCCTGACGGAGGAGCAACGTATTGATGACCCACAAGTATATGGGATCAATTGTAGCCTTTTCAATAAGTAAGAGTGTCGAACCCAACGAGGAGCAGAAGGAAATGACAAGTGGTTTTCAGCAAGGTAATGTTTGCAAGCGCTGAAATTGTAAGTAGCAGAGTAGTTTGACAGCAAGATAATTTGTAACGAGCAAGTAATGGTAACAGTAACGGTAACAAAAGTGCAACAGGTTAGCCCAATCGTTTTGAGGCAAAGGACAGGCCAAAACAGTCTCTTATAATAAGCAAAGCGTTCTTGAGGGTACACGGGAATTTCATCTAGTCACTCTCATCATGTTGATTCGATTCATGTTCGCTACTTCGATAATTTGATATGTGGTTGGACCAGTGCTTAGATGTTGTTCTTACTTGAACAAACCTCCTACTTATGATTAACCCCCTCGCAAGCATCCGCAACTACGAGAGAAGTATTAAGAATAAATTCTAACCATAGCATTAAACTTTTGGATCCAATCGGTCCCTTACATAATAGCGCATAAACTAGGGTTTAAGATTCTGTCACTCTCGCAACCCATCATCTAATAACTACTCCACAATGCATTCCCTTAGGCACAAATATGATGAAGTGTCATGTAGTCGACGTTCACATGACACCACTAAGGGAATCACAACATACATACTATCAAAATATCGAACACATATCAAGTTCACATGATTACTTGCAACATGATTTCTCCCGTGACCTCAAGAACAAAAGTAACTACTCACAAATGATAATCATGCTCAAGATCAGAGGGGTATTAAATAGCATATTGGATCTGAACATATAATCTTCCACCAAATAAACCATATAGTAATCAACTACAAGATGTGATCAACACTACTAGTCACCCACAAGCACCAATCTATAGTACTGGTACAAAGGTTGAACACAAGAGGTGAACTAGGGTTTCAGAGGAGATGATGTTGTTGAAGATGTTGATGGAGATTGCCCTCCCCGAGATGGGAGAGTTGTTGGTGATGATGATGATGATGATTTCCCCCCTCCGGGAGGGAAGTTCCCCTAGCGAAATCGCTCCACCGGAAGGAAAAAGTGCTCCTGCCCAAGTTCCGCCTCGAGACGACGGCGCTCTTTCCCGAAAGTCCTCTCTTTATTTTTTCTAGGTCAAAATGACTTATATACCAGAAGATGGGCATCAGAGGTGGGCCGAGGGGAGCACAACCCACCAGGGCGCGCCTGGGCTCCCTAGCGCGCCCAGGTGGGTTGTGTCCACCTGGTGGGCCCCCTCTATTACTTATTGGCTCCAATATTCCTCATATATTCCATAAAAAATCTCCATAAAGTTTCAGCTTGTTTGGAGTTGTGCAGAATAGGTGGCCTGACGTAGCTTTTCCAGGTCCAGATTTCCAGCTGTCGGAATTCTTCCTCTTTGTGTGTACCTTGCATATTATGAGAGAAAAGGCATTAGAATTACTCCAAAAAGCATTATTATGGATAAAAACATCATAAATAACAGTAGGAAAACATGATGCAAAATGGACGTATCAACTCCCCCAAGCTTAGACCTCTCTTGTCCTGAAGCGAAAACCGAAATCGAAAAACATGTCCACATGCTTAGAGAGAGAGGTGTCAATAAAAAAATACGGACATAGAAGCATCATGTAGATTATTATAACAGCAACAAATTTAAACATAAATCTTTTATCATAGAAATTTTATCATAGACTTCTCATGAATAAGTAACAATTCATCAATCGAAGTATAAAGCATAAACTCTATTAGAAACTAACAAACTATGTTCTCAGTCACATTTCTAACTACAATTCATCATCTTTTCAGGAAGGGTCACGCATCAAAGCCTTTAGACAAGTCCACATACTCAACCATCATATAGTCTTCTATGATTTCTAACACTCTCCGCATACACATGAGCAAAATGTTTCGACCGGACACATAGAAAGATAGGGGCTTATAGTTTCGCCTCCCAACATATTCACCTCAAGGGTGATGTCAACAATAATAACTCATGCTACCCATATTCAACTGGACATATGTGCCTAGATCTTTCCTCACCACATGATGCTTGCCAAAGGAGAAAATAAAAAGGAATAGAGAGAAAAACTTTGACTCTTGCATAAAAGTAAATACATAAAAGTGAAAGCTAGGCCCTTCGCAGAGGGAAGAAGAGGTTGCCATGCGCTTATTTGTTTGTATGCTCAACCCTTTAATGCAAGAGAACGTCACGTTATATTGCCCCTTGTGATGGCAACCTTTATTATGCAGTCTGTCGCTTTTATTTCTTTACCATCACAAGTTCGTACAACGCTCAATTTTCTCTTACACTAAAAGATCTTACACTTTTAGAAGCTCACCCAGTTATTTTTGTTTTTGAGACGGAAGCAGGGTGTCAACTGGGCTGTGCGGGGCACTCTGGCCTATCTAGCCAGCCTTTTCTTTTATGTTTACCACAAGACCTAGCCCAGTAGTTTTTTCTTTCTGAAAATGGCTAGCGCGGTTTTTTTGTTCTTTTGCAGAATACCCAACCGAGGCCTACTTGCTTTGTCAGCCCTGCTGGGTTGCAAATCTTTCAAGACGAGGAGAGCTTCATTCGACTTGCCTAGAAAATGGGCTATCAGTAATGAGAAATGGGTTGTACATTTTTAAAACACATCAAACCAGCAATTAGTTTCATTTTTCATTTTGAGATTTTAAATTCCATTGATTTTTGTGCGCGAACAATTATTTGGATTTTATATTGATATAAATTTATTTTTAAAATAAGTTTGAATGTGACTCAAAATTTTGGGATTAAGAACAGTTCGGACCGCACCAAAATATGCAAAATTTCGTATAATTTTTTAACCGTGGCCACAATATGGGCTGTAATGCTAACAAAAAGAATATGGGCTCCAAAAAACCTTAAGAATTAGAAAATGGGCTGTAAATTATTAGAAATAATGGCAGATGTGTTGTATGTTCTTTTCCACAGATTTGAGGCTGACTTGCGCGCCTACTATAGGTTGACGCGTACGCTTTTCTAAAAAAAAGGTTGAGGCACAAGCTATGCCGTGTCAACTTAGTCAGCGCATGAGAGCAATGACTGTTGGATGTCCATCCAACGACCATCGTGCTTCTTCAATCTCTCCTCTTCCTGCTCCAGCTGCTCAAACAAGCACCGGCGGGACTGCCTACTCCCTCCTCCCATAGCCGACTGTGCTGCCGCGCAGGCCTCACCGCCCCACCCTACTCTCATCGCTGTCGTGGCCATCCCTTTACTCACCCACACCTGCTGTTATTCTCCGGTGAAGGCAAACGAACCAGTAAACCCTCGTACTCCCCTCCGCGTGAGAAACAACTACCGAGTCTTCCCTTGCTCTGTGTCGTTCTCTTCTTAGGCATCGCCGTCGTCCACCGCCCTGGTGCTCTCGGCGCGACGTGGTCAATGAACGGCATCAATTGGAAGTGGACTGTACGTGGAGAGGCTGATAGCTGGGTCCACGGCCGCATGCAAGGAAATGCCTCCTTATTACGCGCAAAATCATGATTCCTCCAGTTGAGACCCACCGGAAGGGCCTCTGTATTTCGCGAAAAAAAGTTCCCCCTGCTGACAGCTCGGACCCACCATCTATATCTTCGCACGCAAGGAAGTGCCTCCTTATTATGCACAAAAAAATGAATACTCCCCTGCTAGCTGGGACCCATCATGGTGGGAGGCTGACTTGTGGGCCTACTAAGTTGACACGGACGGAGGGCTTTGTCAACTTAGTCAATATGAACGATTCTATTTCCAGTGATTGTACGATGTCCATCCAACGGCCGTAGTGCTTCTTCAACCTCTGGTCTTCTTGCTCTAGCCGCCGAAACCAGCACCGGTCATGCCGCCTGCTCCTACCTCCCGTGGCCGGCTGGGCTGCCGCGGAGGCCTCACTGCCCCACCATACTCCAACTTCTGGCCAGGCCATCCCTCTGCTCACCCACAACCCCTGTTATCCTGCGGCGACGGGAGCCTCGTACCGCAGCCGAACCAGTCAACCCTCGTACTCCTCTCCGCGTGGGCATCCACTGCCACATCTTCCCGGGCTCCGTGTTGTCCCTTTCCTAGGCCTCGCCGTCGTCCACCGCCTTGGTGCTCTCAGCACGGCATGGTGTAACGACCAAGCCTCGAAGGATTTGAGTCTCTGTGCTTACCGTGCTAGTCCCTGGATCGAACTAGCTAGCACACATAGTATAGATGAATACCATAATAGCAAGTGCGTCATTTATTACAACATATGATCTCGAATGGATTGAATAAAACAATCTGCAAAGCACTTGGCTAGCTTTACTCAATCAAACAGCGGAAAAGTAGGAGAAAATAACGATGAGTCCCATCATAGCTCACTGGCGATGCTGAGTGCAGATTCGCGACCCTAACAATACCTTACTCTTCTTCTGAATGTCCTGCAACATGAGACGTTGCAACCATATAGGTCAATAATTTGAATGTATTGGCAAGTTACACAAGAGTTATAATAAAGCAGACCTACATGTATATGCATAGTATAACAAAAGGAAGGCTTGAGGGTTTATTTTTGCAGAAAGCTGATTTTTCCTCAAAACTACCTAATAGTCAAGTTTTTTATTTAGTTTTTTTATTACTACAATTAAATGCACAAGGTTGAGTTGGCAAAATCAACTCCAACCTACCCTTTGTTAATTTTTCCGCAACAAATTTATTAAGTGTCACATCTGTCAAGATCATCCAACAACTGTAATGGCATAGTGGCTCAAATTTGCCCATAACCGGGGGCACGACTAATCATGATTAGTTTGTAATACTCTGTAGAGTTTTGCACACTTTACCCACTAGACTCAACCCGAAGATTGAGACGAAGTCTTTCAGAAGTAGTCACCTCCACCCACCGGCAGTCGGTACACCTACTCATATCTACATCTGCTAGCTTGCCTGGGCGAGGATCCCACAACCTACTCAACTAAGCCAGAGCCCATTTAGCTAGTGGTTGCGCATGAAAGCTACTAGTCACTAAGTCTGTCTGATCTTTTTGAGCCTAGGCAGCCGTCCACTTACATTCACAGGGTATAAACCATGATGTTCTTAAAACCACCCATCAATACCAATTCCGCCCAGAGGTGAATTAAGTCCTTAATTACTACTCAATTTGTTATATATATAATCCTCACAAGCTCAATGAATATACGAACCACCCCCGTCTACAAAGCATAGCAAACTACAACTACCACGATTTGCAATGACAGGAAGATAGCTCAACAGTATAGCCAAAATATATATTACTCCTATACATGCATATATTCATAGTGTGATATAAACTACATGCATAGAAAAACAATAGGTAAAGTACGATCAACATGTAACTTGCCTTGGTTCTGGTTCAGAAAGTCACACTCCTGACAATAACCCGCGTCGCACTCCAGACAATCTACACGATTCACACAATTCAACAAATCAATCACCGAAACTCAAATAACACCAAAATAAAACCAACAGCAAGAAATCATCTTAAAATTCAAGAACAGTAGCAAAACAGCATGAACAAACATCTAAATTGCACTACAATGACAACGCAAAAAGAATCACTCAAAAACGTTAAACAGTTTGAAAGTTATGGCCTCCGGAAGGTTTGATTGAAATTCCAATGATAAACAATTTTGAAAAGTGCAAACTTGTGAAATTTTGGTACTGTGATAAAGTGCTGGTTTTTGTGAGTGCATAGGAAAAAGAATCACCTAAATTGAATATGTAGGCGAATAGTTATAGCTATTTGAAGTTTTGGCTAAAAATCTAAAAAAACAGAAATCTCCTGGGCGGTTTACTGTAGCAGATACTGTAGCAAACTGCCACGTGACGGCCCGTGATTGCCCGGGGTTTGCTGTGCGCACGTGCTCACCCGCAAAACAGAGGAAAACAGCGGCGGCGCGTCTCCGGCGAGTCTCTGGCGGAGGCGAGGTGACGGGAGGGTGCGGTGACGAGTGGCGGAGGTGGTAGTCGGGTTCAATGGCGACGAGGCGTCGGCGGCGGTTGCTCCAAAGCCCAAACGAACTCCAGCGGCTCGACTAGCTCGCTCTCGTGCTCTGTGGCCAAAACAAACCCATCAGGAAGTTGCGGGATCGAGGGAGGGTCGAGCAAGGCCAACATGACGGCGGAACTTGCTCTTACGCTGATGGAGCGGACAGGCAAAGTCGACGGCGACCTGAGCTCCTCGGCGAGATCCGAAACCAGGGATGCAAGGCTCTGGCGACGGGGAAGATCAAAAAGGGGCGTGCGAGGGTCCTCGAGCCTTTTCGAAAATGGCTAAAGCATACGGAGCCAGCGAGGCCTTGGTAGGGATTACCAATGATAGAAGATAGGTTGGCGAGGGAGGTGTTCGATAGTTTGGCTCATATCCAAGTGGGCATGGGAGATAGCGTTTTGTTTTGGAGGGACCAGTGGATCCATGGATATGCAGTAGCTGACATTGCTCCACTCCTGCTTGCGACGGTCCACGCGAGGGTGATCAATACAAGGACGGTGCAGCAGGCACTGCTCAACAATAGATGGATGGAGGATTGTCAAATTGAGATCTCTTTCATGGCTCAAATGCAATGCATCCATCTCTGCCATGCGGTGGCGACAGTAGACAGACGGGAGACCGAGCAGGATGTATTCACCTGGACTTGCTCATCTTCTGGACAATACTCAGCCAAGTCAGTCTATACCAGCTTTTGCAATGGCTGGCCTAAATCGCCTCTGGCAAAGTGTGTTTGGAGAAGCTGGGACCCTCTTAAGTGCAAAATCTTTGTTTGGCTGGCAATGCAGTACAAGATATGGACGTCAGACAGAAGGGCTAGGCATGGGCTTCAGGATGAGAGCTCAGCATGTTGCACGTGCCTGCAGGATGAGGACAACGCTGATCACATCCTTTTGCAGTGTCCGTACGCTCGGGAGGCCTGATATAGGACATGGGACACCCTACAAATTAACATCCCTCAACCACTTACAAACGAGAATACCCTGGAGTGGTGGTTACGAGCACGTACAAGCTTCCTAGGGGCGGACAGGAAAGGTTTTGACACCACAGTCACGGCGGTTCTCTAGGCTTTGTGGAAACAGAGGAATGCGAGAGTCTTCAATAGGGTAGATCAACAAAAAACTCCTCTGGAGCTTGTCACTTGTACGTTAATTGAGGTAGCTGAGTGGTCGCAGGCGGCAGGTGGTGTTGGTGGGCTACAACATTTTGTGAGGAGTTAGCTTAAGTGTAGTTCGGGTGGTGTTGGTGTTGGTGTAACCGTGTGCGCCGAATGTCCGCATTTGAGCCACACTTCTTGTAATTATGCTTTCTTCTTCTTCTATAAAGGGCGGTTATTTGCGCCGGCGCGCCGGCCCAACTATTGGGCCAGTCGAACGCCAGCCGCCAGATGCAGCAAGCCAGGACCATCCGATCTGGCACTTAACCCCGACTCGTTGTGATTTGTAGCCTGTCACCGAAGCATCTCCTTCTCTCGCGTTGGTCAACTCAAACAGACATCCGCTCCTTCCAGTTCCCCGCGAGCATCTCTACCCTCGCCCCCCACGCGCGTGCGCTCCGGCGAGGGGCGGCAGCACCCCGTCCCCTTGCGCCGCTCCTCGTTGTAGCACCACCGTCGTAGCCCCCGTGCCACTCTTCTGCTGAAAGCTCGTCGTTGCCGCACATCGTGTCCGTAGCTGACAAAACCAGACCATTGCAGCTCTGGCGCAGTCGGCTCCAGCACGCATACACCATGGTTGGAGCACCGCCGGCGTCGCCACGGTCGTCAACCTGCACAGCCATGCCCAGCACAAAACTCCAAAAGCAACAAATCCTCTATTTGTCGGTTGAAGCAAAAATTTACCTAGTTCCAACAAAATTGAACACCGGTTCCAGCAAATAACAACTCATCAGCAAAAACTCCATTGATCGATTGTAGCAAAAAATTACCCGGTTCTAGCAAAATTGAACACCGGTTCCAGCAAAACGACTCATGAGAAGAACTCTCGATGATTGATTGTAGCAAAACAGAGAGCCCGTCCCAGCACCCTGCGATGCCGTTTCCAGCAAAACAGAGAGCTGGTTCCAGCAAAATTTCTTCAGGTTGTCGCAAAAATCAAACGGTCGCTCGGCAAAAAAAAAAGCTTCCGGTCTCTAGTTCCAGCATTTATTAATGTGGATGTAGCTATTCACCGGCCGGTTCCAACAAAAAAACTCACCGATTGAAGCATCGGGAGGCCGTCATCTTCGTCGCTAGGACCTGCTGGTTGCAGCATGGTAGCTGCTGGTCGTCGTTGATGCATGCAGCACAGCGGGGCAATCCAAGCAAAAAAATCAACACCCCCTGGTTGTAGCATTTGTGGCTATCTCCTACCTGAACAGCGCCGCCGGCCATCTCTGCAGCGCTGCTGCTCACCGGTGGAGAGGAACCAAGACAAAAGAGAGAATGAGCGGCAGTGCATGGGGGATAGCGCGCGGAGTTGGTGGCGGCCATCGCCGGCGTGAGCTAATCAGGCGTGAATAGAACAGGGGAAAAGGGGATGAATAGCCCAGCGAATGGATAAGGAACGAGGAAGTGTGCGGTGGAGCAGAGAAAAAAAATAAAAAAAGGATAGGGTGGCGACGTGGCACAATGGAAAGGCCTCGATTCAACCACGATCGAACGACCCGCGCGCGACCGGCCGAAGTTTCAGCCGGCGCGCCGGGTGCGAACGTTTTCCTTCTATAAAAGTATGGTACCTTATTGGTGTACTCTTGAAAAAAAAGGGTCCTCGAGCAGTTTTTCTCGCGTACGGGTTCCCTAGAGGGCACGGAATCGACCAGGGCCAGAGATCAATCTAGGATCGGCTTGGCTGTGCGCGCGGGCACGGGCGTGTGCGTCCGACCGGAGGAAGGGGATGGGTGCGGGACCCACCGGTCAGTGGCTGAGACGGCGAGGAAGATGCAGGCTGGCGTGTAGCGCATCGGTAGAACTAGATTTGCATGTGACGCAACATTGCGGCAACAAGGATGGCCAAACAAAGCTCTTAACCAGGCGCGCGCCTGTTCCTTTAGTTATATAAGTACGGTCCTTGCTAGTTACTGCACGATACGGCCAACGTAGCGGTGCCCGTGCTTGGGGTAGGTGCAGCCGAGCCCGAACGGCAGCCACCCGAACCAGTTCTTGCTGCACTCCTTGACGCTTGACGGCGACGTCGCCCAGCACCCTCCTCCCCTTGGCCGTGACGAGGGTCACCACCTTGTACTCGTCGAACACGATCCTGCACATCCCGCCGGCCCCATCCTTGCACGACCCCGCCTCCGGCCAGTCCTCGCTCCACACCACCACCCCGTCCATGTAGTTCCCGGCGTAAACCCACCGGCACGCCACACTGGTGCTTGCCGGGAGGACGAGGGGCTGGCCGAAATTCTTGACGGTCTTCCCCACCCGGCCGGCCGCCGAATAGTAGCACAGGGACTCGGTCGACTTGCCATCGCGTACGTCGATCCACATTCCGTTGTCGCAGTTGCCGAAGGAGATCTCGTAGTCCTTGTTCCCCATGCGGTTCTCGATGTTGCACACGAACCTCTCGATCGTCACGGGCCGGTTGACGTCGGTTCGCTGGATTGTTTCCGGCGGCGGCGGAGGGCATACCTGGGCGATGGAGGCCCAGACAAGGTTGGCAGCGGCAACAAAGGCGACGAGGACGGTGATGGCCTGCCGGCGGCCGAGAGCGGCAGGAGTTTTCTTCATCATGTCCTTTGTGTTCTGGGCGCACCGCTGTGACTCGCAGCCTGTGGGGCATGCATATATATGCAACGTGTGTATTAACACGGGTGTTACTATCACGAAAATAATTAAATGCTTAAGCATCAAAACCTCCGGTTAATTATTAATTATAGGCGTTTAGACATGCCGGCCAGCGCAGTGTATTATTACTATCTCCGTTTAGTCATCATAAGAAACGGAGGATTTTCAAATGATCTAATTTATATCCTACTATGAAATATGCTCGTGCGTTGCAATGGGAGAAAAATAATATCTCAGCATTTCTCACATCCCCGCACACACTCTTCCACGTCCTCTATGTGAACATAACGCCCGATCTATATTGTCGCTTATCCCCATTCCTGCCATCATCGGCCCTCGAGATCTTGATAGTGGTGGGATTGGTCGGTGTGATGGCGACTACCCAACTGGTGTTTTTTTCCTCTGTGTCCGCCTCCATCTCGGAGTTGTCACTGTGTCCTTATTTGGTTGCTACACGACAACCTTTGAGGCATGGTTGTTTCGACCACTCCCTTCTACGACGATGTAACCAAATGGATTATTAATTAAAGTGCATAAATTTTGTTTGATTAACCAGACATGAATGTTCCTTCATTATTAGGCTTTATTCTCTTCGACTATTGAGATCAATGTTCCTTCATTATTAGGGTTTTATTCTCTTCGACTATTTTTGCGCTCAGATGCTCACAATTTTATTAATTAGAGCAAAACCAGCATATTCTCTTTTATTAGCACATGGCCACAACTTTTTCAATTATAGACTATAGCCAACCAGCATATTGTCTTTTCTTGGCACGACAAGTTACCTCCGGCAATAATTTATGGAATACTGCGTTCTACACATGATTCTCGAGACAACTTCCTCATTCTCGCACAACCTTCTTATTTTTAGACAACTTAGAGACATATAAAAGCCGGTGTGATTTAGTATAAAAGTTCAAGATGGACTGTTCCTATCATAATTGAAAGCTAACTGAGTTGGCTTTGTCCGTCGACACAATAGGGAAGGTTCATAGTTTAATCTCCTCACGCCCTTAATTTTTTTCTGCTTGTCAATGGGACAGAAAAAGAAATGCATGGTAGGCCCAGTTGGGAATAAATGAAAAAAAGGGGGACCAAAAAAGAAATGTGTGGTAGGCCCAGTTGGGGATAAATGAAAAAATTGGGGAAGTACGTGTAGAATGGACAGAACAAAATCTACACGTATATTTTTCTTTTCTTGGGGCAGCTGCGTTGGAGCTACTATATGATGCTAGTTGCATCAAATAACGTGTGGAACGCACAACCGATCACCTATTGGCCAGCTGCTGGCAGGCACCGAAATGACCTTTGTTTGCAAGGCATGAGTAATAGCCCAGAAAAATGACGGGTTGAACGATCGGACACTTGACCTTAAACACTCGACCACATGCTGCTAGTCATGGCAACAAACACCTACTGGCAACCAATGGAGATCGTGCATATTTAAGAACATACTGCAATGTTAGATTTGGAAAAAATTGATCTTTTTCAATATGAATTGTCGAATATTCTTGGGACCATTTTTTGAAATTACAAACAATGTTATGAATATTCCACTCATTAAAAAACAAGAACAAAATTTGAAATGGCGTCATTTTCTGAAGACATGAACCTTTTATGAAAACACAACCAATTTTTGAAGTTATAACCGACTTTTGAATGTGTACTGAATTTTGAAAGAAATCAGAACGATAAAAAATATATTTCCAAACATTTATGAAAACGGGAACATAATATTGTAATTTTGAACATTTTCGAAAATTTAAGAAAAAATAAAATCCAGATTTTTTTTTAAAAGTTTTAGTTATGAAATAAGGTTAAAAAATAAATTTGGAATGAAAAACGAAACGGCCAATACAGTTTCGGGCGCCCTGTGCGAAGCTCTGCCTATCTGCCGCATTGCGCGTCAAATAGTGTTCTTGCAGATTCATGAGCAAGCAAATAAGTGGGCTGGCTTGGCTGCGCCCCCACGTGTGCAGCCCAAGTACGAAAATATGGATTGTTAAAATAAAAAACAGACGGATGTTCAATATTTTTCAAAATGATTTTTTTAGAAAACCAAAAAATTTAGGAAAACGCAAACATTTTTTGTAAAGAAATTAAATATGTCCTGAATTTCTAAAAATGGGAACACAAACATTTATAAAAATGGGAACACAATATTGTAATTCTGAATATTCTTCAAAAAATTTAAAAAAATCCTGATTTCGTTTGAAAAGTTTTAGTTACGCAATAAGGTAAAAAATTAAATTTGAAAGGAAAACGAAACGGGCCAGTACAGTTTTGGGCCCCCTGTGCGAAGCTCTGACTTTCTGCTGCATTGGGCGTAAATAAATTTGTTGCAGCTTCATGAGCAGGCAAATAAATGGGCTGGCTTGGCTGGGCCACAATGTGTGCGGCCCAAGTACGAAATCTGAATTGGTAAAATAAAAAACAGACAGACGCATAAAAATTTAGTACCACCTCGGATAGAAAAATAAATTTAGATGGTGAGCGAATGAAAAATTTGGAGAAACACACCTTGCTTTATTAGTAGGTATAGATATAGATAGGTGTGCCGCGGTGCTGGGCCGTGATGCTGCAGTGTTGCGGCGCTGGCCTTCCTCTTTTTTTAAACCGTTGCTACAGCAAAACTAATATTGAAAAAGATAAAATAAAGCCAAAATAAACTATAGAATAAATTCTATAATCACAGCAAAATAACACTACTAATATAAACTACAGGAACACTAGTTATTTCTCTAATGCAATTTTGAAAATTCATTTTTATGCAATAGGCCACACAAACAGCAACAAAACACTCAAATAAAATATTTTGGAGATTCTAAAAAAATACCAAAACATATCAGATGAACTAGAAATAATATTCGAGACATTATGAACATTTTTTAAAACAGGGGAGAAGGCATGTTATCTCCACTCCAGTAATTAGCCTTGAGTTGCATAATGAAAAGAATATTTTTGAAAAGAAAACAATGCATGGAAAAAATATGAGATGCATATGAATGATCTAATAACATCCTAATTTAGGAAAATTGAGATGTTACACATGGTCAATGTGGTCAAGAAACGACTTTCATCGGAAGAGTACTGTACGTGGATAGGCTGACAGCTGGGTCCACGGCCGCAGCAAAGAAGTGCCTCCTTATTACGCGCAAAATATTGATTCCTCCACCTGAAAGCATGGACCCCCCGGACAGGCCACCGTATTTCATGAAAAAAAATGTTCCCCCTGACATCTGGGACCCACCAGCTACATCTTGGCACGTAAGGAAGTGTGTCCATATTACAGAAAAATATGATTCTCCCCCTGACAGCGGGACCCACCAGCTATATCTTGGCACGTAAGGAAGTGCCTCATTACCTCCCTTACAGCTAGGACCCACCCGGTCGAACTGTATGTAGGGTTGTCTGTCTGGTCGCGAATGTGTACGTACATACTGGTCAATCGGTCTGTCTGCAGGCTGCTGCGATGAACCATGGCCGAGTAAGGAAGGGCACGTGTCGTAGTAGAGGCGCAGACGTAGCATGTCACGCAGTCTCGTCTATATCGTGTACACGTACGTAGAACCAGGGTGCAAGAAAGTAAATACGGCCACGTACATACATACGGGTGGGGTCTCGAACGCTTACTCGCGCATACGTATGGCCACGGCTCGTGTACATGGAGAGGCAGCGGAGAGCAGCGATGGCGCCCTGTTCATCGGCAGCCAACCAGCTGGGTCGGAACGGAGAAACTACATCGTGTTCATCAGGAGGCAACGGAATGTGTCATGTTCATCGAGAGCCAACCTGCTTGGACGGAACAGCCAAAACGAGGCCCGGCGTACCGCGGAACGGAGGACACGACCTTCTGTTCGATGGCCTATGGTCGAAACGGGATCATGTTCACCGGGAAGGGTCTGGCGTATCGTAAAATGGAGGAAACAAACTTCTCTTCGACCTCCTACGATCGAAACGGAGTCATGTTGATCGGGAGGGGTGTGGTGTACCGCAAAACGGAGGAAACTGACTTCTCTTCGACCTCCTACGATAGAAACGGGGTCCTATTTATCAGGATGGGTGTGGCGTACCGCAAAATGGGACTCCACGGGCTACTGTTCATCCACCGTCTACTGCCTCGCTCCAGCCTCCACGGGCTACTATTCATCCAGCGTCGACCTCCTCCAGCCTCCACCTGCGACTGTTTATCCATGGCGTCTCCCTCCTGCCTCCACCAGCTACTGTTCATCCACGAGCTCCTGTTCATCCAGCCTCCACCGGCTACTGTTCAACCAGCCCTCCATGGGGTCCTGTTCATCCACCCCCAACCGGCTCGATCAGGGTCCTGTTCATCCAGCGGCAACAACCTCTACTACCACGGGGTCCTGTTCATCCAACCCCCACCGAGAACTGTTCATCAAACCTTCAACAACGTTCACTGTTCATCAAGAGGCAGCAGGTTCGATCGGCTTCAGTTAGTAGCAGTAGCAGCAGCGAAGGAATCGCTCAGGTTCAGTTAACAGCCAAGGGATTGATCGCTCGGGTTCAGTAACGTAGCTAGTGCAATCGCTCAGGTTCAGTAAGTGAACGCCTCGCTCGGGTTCAGTTACAGCCCAACGCCTCACACACATGCACGTACGTGTACGAGAGAAATGCGCAAACCTCCATGCATCGCTCGGCCCCGACCACCCACCGTAACCTGGAACTCTCTGAAATTTTCCTCGCCCTCGCTTCCACCACAAATTTTTCCGGCATGGACGGCCCAAAGAATGTCATCCAGCTGCGTCTCTGGCCCGCCCAGGAAGAAAAGCCCATTTTCTATCATGATTTTGTTCATAGAAGTAGGATCCCACCACATCTATGACGATATCGGGTTTTGTCACAATTATCGTCATAGAAGTGTCATAAGCATGACAGGAAAAAAAATCGTTCGGCCCAAAATGTCACGGATGTGTCTTTTTTTGTAGTGTTTGTCACTCCGTGTAACGGAGAGGTATCTCTAGGCCCTCTCGTCATACAACATCACAATAAGCTTGCAAGCAAAGTGACTAAGGAGTTAGTTACGAGATGATGTATTAAGGAACGAGTAAAGAGACATGCGGGTAATGAGATTCAAATAGGTATGGAGATACCGACGATCGAATCTCGGGCAAGTAACATACCGATAGACAAAGGGAATTACATATGTTGTCATATAGGTTCGACCGATAAAGAATATGTAGCAACCAGTATGGGCATCTAGGTCCCTCTATTAGTAATTGACTGGAGAAGCATCTCGGTCATGTCTATGATAACCCACAAGTATAGGGGATCGTTTGTAGCATTCTTTGATAAATAAGAGTGTCGAACCCAACGAGGATCTAAAGGTAGAACAAATATTCCCTCAACTTCTATCGACCACCGATACAATTCTACGCACACTTGACGTTTGCTTTACCTAAAACAAGTATGAAACTATTTTGCAAGAATAGAACTACGAGTACTTTGCGAGAATAAAACTACTAATAAATTTCAAGGTAATAAAAGTGGATAGCTTTGTCAACAAGAAAGTTATTTGTCCCTAGGCAATCGATAACAAGTACCGGTAATCATTCTTGAAACTCTATATGAGGGAGAGGCATGAGCTAACATACTTTCTCTACTTGGATCATATGCACTTATGATTGGAACTCTAGCAAGCATCCGCAACTACTAAAGATCATTAAGGTCGTGAAACCCAGCCATAGCATTAAGCATCAAGTCCTCTTTATCCCATATGCAACAACCCACCTACTCGGGTTTAAGCTTCTGTCACTCTCGCAACCCACCATAAGCAAATCATGAATGTATTGCAACACCCTACAACAGGGAACCCTCACGTTTGCGCGAGATGGAGGGAACGGAAGGATAGCACCATAAATAAAATATACAATCATACCAACCAAGATCACGATTAACCCATAGGACAAAAAAGATCTACTCAAACATCATAGGATAACCATAGATCATTGGAAAATAATATATGGAGTTGAGCACCATGTTTAAGTAGAGATTACAGCGGGGAGAAGGGGTATTACACCGCTGCATAGAGGGGGAGAAAGTTGGTGTTGACGGTAGCAAGATTGTTGATGTAGATCGCCGTCACTATCCTAGCCCCGGCGGCACTCCGGCGCCACCGGGAGAGAGGAGGAGAGAGCCCCCCTCCTTCCTCTTCTTCCTTGGCCTCCCCCTAGATGGGAGGAGAGTTCCCCCTCTGGTCCATGGCCTCCATGGCGGCGGAGGGGCAGGAGCCCCTCCGAGATTGGATCCCCTCCGAGATTGGACCCCCTCCCCCTTCTCTTATGTTTCGCATTCCCTGGATCTAGCCGAAAACCGTTTCTTATATTCCGGGAGATACGTAACTCTGATTGCCCTAAGATTTTAACACGATTTTTTTCGGGATATAAGCTTCCTTGCGCCCGAAGTAGAGATCCAACCGACATACATGGTGAGCATAAGACACCTAGGCGCTCCAGGGCCCTGGGGCGCGCCCTGGTGGGTTGTGGGCACTATGGGGACCCGTTTGCGTTCATTCCACCTCCCAAAAATCACATATATTCTGAAAAAAATTCTCCGTAAAATTTTATTGCATTTGGACTTCGTTTGATATGGATATTCTGCGATACAAAAAACATGCAAAAAATAGGAACTAGCACTGGGCACTAGATCAATAGGTTAGTCCAATAAACCATATAAATTGTTGCCAAAAATATGTAAAAGTTGTATAATATTGGTATGAAACAATAAAAAATTATAGATACGACAGAGACGTATCAGCATCCCCAAGCTTAATTCATGCTCGTCCACGAGGAGGTAAATGATAAAAAATATAATTTTTGATGTGGAATGCTATCTAGCATAAACTTGATCATATGTCTAATCATGGCATGAATATTAAGACATAAGTGATTCAAAGCAATAGTCTATAATTTGACATAAAGGCATCAATACTCAGGCATCCCAACAAACAATCGTGTGTTTCAAAATATCAAAGCTAAAGAAAGCTATCCCTATAAAATCATAGAGTTTTGTCATGCTCTATCTTCTTAACACAAAGTATTTGTCATGCACAACCCCGATGACAAGCCGAGCAATTGGTTCATACTTTTTAACGCGCTTCAGCTTTTTCAACCCTCATGCAATACATGAGCGCGAGCCATGGATATAGCACTACGGGTGGAATAGAGTATGATGATAGGGGTAAATATAGAGAAGACAAAAAAGTAAGAAAGTCTCACATCGATGTGGCTAACCAACAGGCTATGGAGATGTCCATCAATCGATATAATGCGAGGAGTAGGGATTTCCATGCAACAGATGCACTAAGAGCTATAAGTGTATGAAAGCTCAGTATGAAAACTAAGTGGTTGTGCATCCAATTCTATAATGAAAAATTCCCACTAGTATATGAAAGTGACTGTCGGCATTCTGGGAACGGGGGTCCCCAGACTTGCCTGCCTGCGGCCTGCGGCGTGGCTCGAAAGGGGGCCCAACACGGCCCATCTTCATCAACACGAGACCCAAGACCCTCGCGAGGGGCCAAGCCTCGCGGGGCGGACGACACGGCGCTTCCTAAAGCACGGCCTCGTTAGGCTGGCTCACGAGGAGGCGGAGAGATCAAGGCGGGGTACCTCACGAGGTGCCCATGACACAAGCCATGACGACCAAGGGTGCCAGGCGGGCGCCAGCCCGCGCAGTGTCTCCCTTTCCTCTTTGGTGCAAAGGGGGCAAGCGCAGGCGAGAGGATCAAGCAAAGGCACCCATTTCGGTGCAACGAGATCAAGACCAGTCCAACGGTGGGAAGGAGGTCATCGTGGAGCCCAGAACGGCGTCACCACAGGGCCTTTGGCAGGCGAGGACCAACTTTAGTCAGGATAAGTGTACCAGATGTTCCCCTTCAAATTGGCCAATTGTTGGCGCCCTTCCCGCTCAATATTTGGGAAGAGGCCCAGGGCCTTTGCCTATAAATAGGACTAGCCACCCCCAGGGTAGAAGCATCTAGCATCTAGTGATCGAGCATCTAGCATCTAGTGATCGAGCATCTGGCATCTAGCATCTAGTGATCGAGCATCTGGCGTCTTGCAATTAGATCATCGAGAAACCAGTTAGAAAGACTCAGGCAGCAGAGAGAGAGAGAGAGAGAGAGAGAGAGAGAGAGAGAGAGAGAGAGAGAGAGAGAAAGACGATTGAACTCCTCCTAGCAGTTCATCGTCCCAGCTAAGAACAGACCCTCGTGAGGCTGTTCTTCCTTGTATTGTTCATCATCATCAGCCCAAGAGGCAATCCACCCACCACAAACTAGAGTAGGGTATTACACCACAATGGTGGCCCGAACTAGTATAAACCCTGTGTCTCTTGTGTTGTTCTTTCAGTAGTTTAGATCTTTGCGAGACGGAGAGGTAGAGGGCATAATCTCCGCGCGCACCCCAGAGTTCGAACCTTAAGGGTCTGCCGCAACCCGAAACCCGACAGTGACAACATAGGAGACTCTCCATATGAAAAATATGGTGCTACTTTGAAGCACAAGTGTGGAACTAGCACGCCCCTTCTCTCTTTATTTCTTTCTTTCTTTATTTTTTTCCTTTTCTTTTTCTTTTATTTCTTTTATTTTTTTCTCTCATTGTCCGGAGTCTCATCCCGACTTCTGGGGGAATCATAGTCTCCATCATCCTTTCCTCACTGGAGCAATGCTCTAAAAATGAATGATGATGATCATCACACTTCTATTTACTTACAACTCAATAGAAATAAAAATTACAACTTGATACCTATATGCTACCTCTTGAGCACTACGTTGGTTTTCCCTTGAAGAGGAAAGGGTGATGCAGCAAAGTAGCGTAAGTATTTCCCTCAGTTTTGAGAACCAAGGTATCAATCCAGTAGGAGGCCACGCACGAGTCCCTCGCACCTACACAAACAAATAAATCCTCGCAACCAACGTGATAAGGGGTTGTCAATCTCTTCACGGTCACTTACGAGAGTGAGATCTGATAGATATGATAAGATAATATTTTTGGTATTTTTATGATAAAGATGCAAAGTAAAAGTAAACAATAAAAACGGCGCCAGAAATAGCTTGTTGTCGGGAGATTAATATGATGGAAAATAGACCCGGGGGCCATTGGTTTCACTAGTGGCTTCTCTCAAGAGCATAAGTATTTATGGTGGGTGAACAAATTATTATTAAGCAATTGATAGAATTGAGCATAGTTATGAGAATATCTAGGTATAATCATGTATATAGGCATCACGTCTGAGACAAGTAGACCGACTCCTGCCTGCATCTACTACTATTACTCCACACATCGACCGCTATCCAGCATGCATCTAGAGTATTAAGTTCATAAGAACAGAGTAGCCGCAGTCTTGTGCTCCGAACACCCCATCTGCTCCGCCTCCTCAGACGCCACCGCTCCCTTCCTCGCCGCCACCCATGGCCAACTTCGCCTTGGATCCACAGCGTTATGTGCCGGTGGGCCATCACATCATTGACTGTCGGGGGGAAACTGCCTCCACGAGCACCTATGGGGACGGAGCCCCTTTTCGGTTCGGCGGGGGGCGGAGGTCGCACGAAGAGCGGATCGAGGCGAGGCACACGAGGGGTTTACCCAGCTTCGGGCCGCACGGATGCGTAAAACCCTACTGCTGCTTTGTGGATTGTATTGTGTTCTTGCTCGGGAGCGCTGGGTGCTACAGTACACGCAAGCCGCTGGCGAGACCAAGCGTGAGTGTCCTCCTTTTTCTCTCTACGTTGCGCATGGGCCTCCTTTTATATGCTCAAGGGGTCACCGATAGGTGGCAACGTAGGCAAGGGTAAAAATTGAAAAATGCTGTGTTGGGTACAACTACTTGTATAGTGTTATCATACCTAACCCTGACGGCGGGGGACAAGGGCATTAAATGCCCGTCTGTGTCACCCAAACAGTGCAAAAAGTGGCCGTCAGGGGCGCCACCATTTGCCACGATGGCTATCTTGTCAGCGCCGTTTGCCACCGCATTCCCCTGGCTGCACAGCTTCTCGCCACGTACGCCTGGAACGGCCCCAGAGCGACACGTTGGTGGATGAGCTGGAGCACGGGCCGCAGAGTAGTGGCTTGCCGCGGTCGATGTCCTGTCGCGCCTGGGAGCTTGTCGCTCACCGGGCCTTGCCGGGACGCGTGGCGCGTCGCGGCAAGTTTCTTGAAGTGCCTTGGTTGGCCTTCCCGGCAAGTTCCTCTTGCCGGGGTCTTGAGCTTCGAGTGGCCTTCCCGGCAAGCTCCTCTTGCCGGGGCCTTGTGCTTCGGGTGGCCTTCCCGGCAAGCTCCTCTTGCCGGGGCCTTGTCTCCTTGGCTTAAATACTTTGTTCTTGAATGGCTCCAAAGGGACTTCGGAGGACCTTGGCGGTCGCCTGGCAAGCCTTGCCGCGGGGGGGGGGGGGGCTGCGGCTGCTCGTGCACAAGTTCGGGATACTAAGGTACCCCTACTTTAGTACACCGACAGGAGCCCCCGGGCCTGGGCCATACACGGTGCCGAGCGCTGTTGGGCCAGGCCCAAAACAGGGCACGGGCACGCGCGGCCTGGGTCACGCCGTATCTTGCTCTGCATCCATCATGCCTTCCCCGAATGGCACGCGTTAATTGCGGCGTCGTGGGGAGAGACGTGCGTGACATGGGTGGCGTGCGCGGGGCTGAGTCCCGCATGCATGCGTCATGTCGTAGGTGGTTTCTTTATTCGGAAAGGTGAAACGTCCGCCCCCTCCCCCTTATAAGTAGGGGAAACAGGGGCAGTTCACCCATCCGCCCGTCGCTATTCTGCCTTCCAAAAATCTCCGTCACTCCCCTTCTTCCCAAAGCCGAAAGAGAGCAGCGCTCCGCCCCCATCGCCGCCAGCACCATCAACGCCGTCGACCTTTTTCGCCACTTCCGCCATGGCTCCGAAGGGCGACAAGGGGAAGGGAAAAGCCTCGAAGTCGGCCGAGGCGCTGCGAAAGGAGCGGGCCATCTCCCCCCTCCCCCGCGCAGGCTCGACGCGGTGGAGCTGAGGGAGGACTTTTATCTCTTCTGGTCGGCGGAGACGCGGGCGCACCCGCGCACGAAGGTATTTCCAGCCGCCGCCCGGGCAAGAGCCCCGACTGGATACGCTTTCTTCGCCTTGTTCTTCTACTGCGGGCTCTGCCCGCCTTTTTCTGAATTTTTCTGCGACATCATGAACACCTACGGGTTCCATCTCCTTGACTTCACCCCCAATGCTGTCCTGACCATTTCTGTTTTCGCACACCTCTATGAAAACTTTGTCGGAGTCCACCCAAACGTAGCCCTCTTCCGCCACTTCTTTTCGCCTCAAGTTGAAAGAGGAGAGCCTCTTTCCGGCGGAATAGCCTGGATCTCAAAGGCCGGCAAGAAGGATGTAACGCCCCGGATGTAACTTGCCATATTTGTAATCCAACTCTTGCCATTTCCGGCTATGTGTTATGATATTCCCTCCGTGGTTGGGTTTCCCCTCGTTTTGCATTTTGGTCATGTCATGCATTTCATATCATGTCATCATGTGCATCGCCATTCGCATACGTGTTCGTCTCATAAATCCGAGCATCTTTCCCGTTGTCCGTTTTGCAATACGGCGCTCCTATGTCTCCCGGCTTCCCCTTTTACATCTCTTCGTGAGCGGGTATTAAACTTTCTCGGATTGGACCAAGGTTTGCCATGCGGCCTCGGTATAGCACCGGAAGACCGCCTGTCAAGTTTCGGGTCAATCGGAGTTCGTTTGGAACTCCAACGGTTAACCGGGTAACCGTGAAGGCCTCGTGTGTGTTGCAGCCCAACACCCCTTCAAAACAGCCCATTAACCCATCTAAGTCACTCCCATGTCCTCCGCCGTTCGATCACGATCGCGTGGGCGAAAACCGCTCTCCATTTGGAGCTTCCTAGCTCCTTCTAGCTATAAAAACGTCTCCCCCACCTCCATCACGGGCAAAATCCACCCCGAAACCCTAGCCCGCTCCTCTCCGCGCGGCCGGACACGTCCGCTGCCGCCGGACAACGTCCGCCGCCCACGCCGCACCAATCACGCGACGCCACGTGTCGCTGCCCCGCCGCCGCCGCCGCCGGAGCCCGCGGAGCCCGTCCCGGACCCGCGCGGGCCCGGATCTCACCGCGCTCGGCCCGCGTCGCCCCCGTGCAGGGCCCGCCACCCGCCGCCGCCGAGGCGCCCGCCTCCGCCGCCCTCCGCGCCGTCGCCGGCGACCGCCGTCGCCGCCCGCGGCCTCGTCCGCCGCCGAGTCCCGCCACCTCCCGGCTCCCGCAAGGCGCCGCCTCCGAGGATCCCTCCGCGGATCCCGCCGCGCCCCGGCCGGATCCGGCATTTCCCCTCGTCGGCGCAGCCCCGCCGCCGACCTCCGCTCCGGCCCCGCCTCGAGCGCCGCGCCGGACCCGATCCAGATCCGTTTCTGACGGTTGACTTTTTCCCTCGTTTTTTTGCCAAGTCCTCACGATTTCATATCATCATACCATGTTCTTCATGCCATAACTTTGCATCCATAACACCGTTTCGCGCGTATAATATTTCAAACTGTTCGCCTCGAAGAGTGCATCATTTTCTACCATTGCATAATTTTCATTTGAGGTCATCTTGATGCCCGGAATGCTGTTAGAAGAGGGCTAGTTGATGTTAGTGGCTGGATCTTATCTGAACATGCACTTTTGTCATTTTTGCCAGGATTGATATGTACCCCCTATGAAGTTGAGTCCTACATGAGTTTTGTAATATGCCATGTTACCTATCCAGAGAATTTTTCCATGTATTTTTGTGATCTATGTGGTGACTAGCACAAGCATGCAAACTAGGTCACTTGATGTTGCTGATTTCAGAGACAGTGATTTCACCAAGTCCCTGACTGCTGTTATTTTCATGCCATGTATTCATGTTGTTTCTGAGAGATCTATGCATAATTTGAGCATGATCAGTAAGGGAGTTTTGAACTTGAGTATTTTCTCTATCCATCCGTGCCTTTGTTTGCAATTATGGAGTGCCATAGCTTGAGTCAATCAGCTCTACTTTTGCTACAAAATGTTGCTGGCAGAATGTTTACGTGTTATTCGATTTTGCCAAGCTTGGTGTAGTTGATCCTTGAATGATATGATGTTATTCTTGCAATGTCTAGTTACTATGCCATGTCTTCTTGATGTATGTATGCTTAGTTTATCATGAAATGCTCCGTAGTGAGTGCATCGAGCTCACGAACATGCCTAGTCGTTATTAGTTTTCTGCCATGTCCAGTTTTCTGCTGTCTGTAACCTGTAACGAAACTTGCTTAATTGACATGGGTGTAATCATATTTTCTGTTACTTTTTGACTTATGGTCTGTAAGGGATTTTTGTCAAGTGCTTTGAGTAGATTCATGCCAGGCCTTACTTCGCTATGTCTTGATCCTGTAGCATGTTGTTTCACTGCTCTAAACATGTCATCCTGATGTTAATTTCTGCTATGTTGTTATTTCACTAAGTCTGAGAACCTGTTATCTTGTGCACTTTTGCCATGTTTGTTTGGACCTGTTATGATGTGAATTAGCCGTAGCTCAGTGTTCATCTTTTATCGTGCATCTTGTGTAGATTACTGTCATATGCTTTTTTGCCATGTTTGGGTGCAGTAGATTAATTTCTTGTTGCTTGCTAAGTAGCATCATGCTGTTAATGGCAGATTATTGTCATTCTTGTTTTGCTTGTCATTTGCAAACCGTGCATCCGATTCCGGTGATCTTTATATCGATTTCAACCGAAATCACCTCACCTATCCAGTGGCTTACTTGGTTTGCCAAGATTATGCCTTGTTCATCTTTGTCCTTCCGGAGCATGCATATGCATTGCATATCACATCTCGCATATCATTGCCATGTTTTGCATCATATTGCTTGTGCATTGCATCGTGGTTGATATTGGTTCATTTGCTTGTTATCTTGTCTTGGGTAGAGCCAGGAGACGAGTACATGACCGAGGATTCCGTTGAGAACGCTTACGAGGACCAAGCTTTCGACAACTCTGAGACTCTTGCAGGCAAGATGACCATACCCTCGAAATCACTTCTATCTTTGCTTGCTAGATTGCTCGCTCTTTTGCTATGCCTATGCTGCGATACCTACCACTTGCTATTTCATGCCTCCTATATTGCCATGTCAGCCCCTAACCATCCATGTCCTAGCAAACCGTTGTTTGGCTATGTTACTGCTTTGCTCAGCCCCTCTTATAGCGTTGCTAGTTGCAGGTGAAGATGAAGTTTGTTCCTTGTTGGAACATGACCTTGTTGTTCCTTGTTGGAACATGTTTACTTGTTGGGATATCACAATACCTCTTATTTAATTAATGCATCTATATACTTGGTAAAGGGTGGAAGGCTCGGCCTTATGCCTGGTGTTTTGTTCCACTCTTGCCACCCTAGTTCCGTCATACCGGTGTTATGTTCCCGGAGTTTGCGTTCCTTACACGGTTGGGTGATTTATGGGACCCCCTTGACAGTTCGCCTTGAATAAGACTTTTCTAGCAAGGCCCAACATTGGTTTTACCATTTGCCACCTAAGCCTTTTTCCCTTGGGTTCTGCAGACTCAAGGGTCATCTTTATTTTTAACCCCCCCGGGCCAGTTCTCCTTCGATTGCTGGTCCA
The DNA here is from genome assembly GCA_032464435.1 of Aegilops umbellulata. Lineage (NCBI taxonomy): Eukaryota > Viridiplantae > Streptophyta > Magnoliopsida > Poales > Poaceae > Aegilops > Aegilops umbellulata. The sequence goes on along the minus strand of CP136054.1, from coordinate 270,615,231 downwards.
ACTAGAGCCACTTGCGGTGCCGCCCTGAGGCAACTTGGGGTATCTTCGGTTGCTGTACGTAGTGTTCATCCGGATGTGCTCTGAGACCGAGATATGTGCAACTCCTATCAGGATTTGTCGGCACAATCGGGCGGCTTTGCTGGACTTGTTTTATTGCTGTTGAAATGTCTTGTAGTCCGGGATTCCGAGATTGATTGGGTCTTCCCGGTAGAAGGAATATCCTTCGTTGACCGTGAGAGCTTATCATGGGCTAAGTTGGGACACCCCTGCAGGGTATTAACTTTCGAAAGCCGTGCCCGCGGTTATGAGGCAGATGGGAATTTCTTGATGTCCGGTTGTAGAAAACCCGAAGTTGACCTTAACTAAAACACATCAACCGCGTGTGTAACCGTGATGGTCTCTTCTCGGCGGGGTCCGGGAAGTGAACACGGTTGTTGGAGCTATGCCTGACGTAGGTTGTTTCAGGATCACTTCTTGTTCACTTCTAGTTTCTCGACCGTGCTTTGCCTTCTCTTCTCGCTCTCTTTTGCGCTGTATCCACCATATGCTAGTCGCTTGCTGCAGCTCCACCTCACAAACCCCTTTCCCACCTTTAAGCTTAAATAGTCTTGATCTCGCGGGTGTGAGATTGCTGAGTCCCTGTGACTCACAGATTTTATCACAACAGATGCACGTTCCAACGAAGTCAGTGCAGAGGGTGCGACCGAGCTCACTTGGGAGTTCGATGAGGAACGTGGCCGTTACTATGTTTCTTTTCCAGATGATCAGTAGTGGAGCCCAGTTGGGGCGATCCGGGGATCTGTTTAGCTTTTGGGGTAGTCTTCTTTCATTTTGGTACCATAGTCGGACCTTGAGTGTAATCTGTATGATGGATGTTATTTATGTACTTGTGTGAAGTGGCGATTGTAAGCCAACTATGTATCTTTCCCCTTTATTTATTACATGGATTGTGTGAAGATTACCTCACTTGCGACATTGCTTTCAATGCGGTTATGCCTCTAAGTCGTGCCTCGACACGTGGGAGATATAGCCGCATCGAGGGCGTTACAAGTTGGTAATCAGAGCCTTTCCCCGACCTTAGGAGCCCCCACTGTTTGATCGTCTTTAGTGGCCGAGTTGTGTCTAGAAAAATGTTTTGAGTCATTTAGGAATTATATATCGGAGAGATTAGGAATTCTTTTTACTTCCCAGTCCCTTCGACCTTCTGGTAAGGCATCCTGACGTAGAGTTTTGACTCTTCTCTTCTCAAATTTCACTAAAAAAAATTTTTAGGATCACGCGGGTGTATTACAATCGTCCCGATGGTTTTATGATGACAACATTGTCTTGGTTGCCTCCTGACATTTAGGGGTTGTGGCAGTGTCCCGGGGAGTTGAGCTCCGAGGTGTTGTCGTCATAATCTTATCGTTGCGGTTTTGGTTTACCTGAGTTTAGTACGCCGACATCGAAAATCTCTTTTGTACAGTTGTTGGTGAGATAACCCTGATAGCCCAGTACTGAGGCGAGTGCGGGAGTATCGCCATGACTTGTATAACAGATGTGTTTTCGAAGGTTGACGTAGATGATTTCCGAGGATTTCTTGGTTATGTGTTGAAGGATGGATACAGCTGGATCTAGGTATTGTTAGTTTGGGTGATATATTTTTGTGTCCCCTGTATCCCCAACACCTGATTGCATAACCAGAAAGTTTCAGGAGTTTATAAGTGGGAATTCTTGTAGCTCTAGTATTTCTTCCGCAGATATTTGGTTTGTGATTGGGTAATCCTTACCAAGTATTTGTTCACATCCGTACCTTGTTGGTTTTTTTCCATACCATGTTCTAAGTGGCTTCTCAGCTTTGGGAGTGTAATGTTTTACATTGGAATTCATTCGTTCATTCTTGTTCGAATGTTAATTGTGAAGACTATATGTTATAATTTCGTTCCTTTGATTCAGCTTCAATATATCTCTGTCAAGATGCTAATGGATGTCACCCTCTTCAAGATGGCTCCACCAACGCGTCAGAATCCGGAACGCAATGAAGGGAATCAGGCTAACCCTCCGCCACCACCTCCGCCTCCGGAAGCTTGGCAGGCCCTGATGACTGCCACAAATGCCAATGCTCAGATTCTGATTCAGCTCTTGCAAGATCGCAACCAAGGGCAAGCTAATCAAGAGAACCAAGGCCAAGGGAACAATCAGCCGCATTTCGCTTCACTGAACCAGTTCCTTGCTAATCAGCCAAAGACCTTCAGCTACTGTGTCGAGGCCACAGACGCCGATGATTGGCTCGTGGACATCAGCAAGCATTTCGAGTGCATCAATGTCAGACCTGAGGACTTTGTCAAGTTTGCCTCTTTTCAACTCAAAGATCAAGCTGCTGAGTGGTTCCAGCAATACAAAGATTCCAGAGGAGGTCGTGTGATTACCTGGGATGATTTCCGCCGTGACTTCAAAGCTCACCACATTCCAGAAAGTGTTGTTGAGAGTAAGCGTGAGGAATTCCGCAATCTCAAGCAAGGCAACATGTCTGTCTATCAATACAACACTCAGTTCCAGAAGCTCTCTCGTTTTGCAAGGCAAGACATCCCTGATGAGAAGAGTATGATCTACCAATTCAGGCGTGGTCTCAGAGAAGATCTGCAACTTGCTCTCGTGCTTTTCGAGCCATTAAAGTATGATGAATTCTACAACATGGCGCTGAAACAAGAAGCTCCTCAGCTCAAGTGTGAGGCATCTAAGAAGAGAGTAAGAGACGCAGTCCAGTCTTCTTCTTCTTCACTTATGGCAGCTAAGCAACAGAAGTTCTGGTTGCCTCCTCCTCCTCCGTTCCGTCAGCCTTATCAACAGAAGAATTCAAGTGGTCGTGGATCTTCCCACCCACCCAACCCTGTCTATCAGAACAAGTCTCAGAATCAAGCTCCAAGGCCAAGTGCTCCTTATCATCGTCCGCTCTCAGAGGTGACTTGTAACAAATGTCAGCAGAAGGGTCACTATGCGAACAAGTGCTTCAACCAAAGGCGCCTTCCGCCTCCTCCTCCTATGAAATCTTCCAGCAATGCAGTGGTCTAGCATAATCCTAAGCATGCCAAGGTGAACATGTTGAATGCAGCTCAAGCAGAGGATTCTTCTGAAGTGATCATGGGTAATCTTCCTGTTAATGATATTCCTGCAAAAGTCTTATTTGATACTGGTGCATCGCTTTCTTTCATTTCAAGACCTTTTGTTGCTAAGCATGAGTTTGTGACCGAAAAGATTCCTATTCCGTTGAAGATTGTGTCCCCGGGCAAGCAAATGACATCTAATGTTTGTGTCCCGGATGTTTCTATCAAGATGGGCGACTATAAATTCTTGTCTAAACCAGTTGTTCTTGGTGATTCTGATATTGATCTTATTCTCGGGATGGACTGGCTTTCTAAGCACAAGGCTCAGCTTGAGTGTGCGTCCAGGGAAATCAAATTGACTCACACTTCGAACGATGTGATCATCTATGCTTCTCGTGATGATACCATTCGGTTGTTTTCTCTCAATGAGAATGATGAATTGGAGGCTATCTCTCAGATTCCAGTTGTTTGTGAGTACCAAGATGTTTTTCCAGAAGAGCTTCCGGGTATGCCTCCCCGCCGGCCAGTTGAATTCGTGATTGATCTCGAGCCTGGCACAGAACCCGTTTGCAAGCGTCCTTACAAGCTTGGACCAGATGAGCTCAAGGAATTGAAGAAACAACTCGATAAACAAGAGTGTCTGGGTCTGATCAGACCGAGTTCTTCTCCGTGGGGTTGTGGTGTTCTTTTTGTCAAGAAGAAGGATGGCACGGACCGACTTTGCGTCGATTACCGTCCATTGAACAAGAAGACTATCAAGAACAAGTACCCACTACCCAACATCAATGAGCTTTTCGAGCAACTCAAAGGTGCTAAAGTGTTCTCCAAGCTTGACCTTCGTATGGGTTATCACCAGATTCGCATTCGTGAAGAAGATATTCCCAAGACAGATTTCAGAACAAGCTTTGGTTCTTATGAATATACTGTCATGTCTTTCGGCCTTGTCAATGCTCCTCCGTATTTCACTCGCTTGATGAATTTCATCTTCAATCCCTACATCAACGAATTTGTCTTGGTCTATCTCGATGATATTTTGGTCTTCTCCAAGAATAAGAAGGATCATGCCAAACATTTGCGATTGGTACTCGACAAGCTCAGAGAGTATCAATTATATGCGAAGTTCTCCAAATGTGAATTCTGGCTTGATGAAGTTCTTTATCTTGGTCATATCATCTCTACCAAGGTCATTGCTATTAATCCAGAGAGGGTGTCTGCAGTTTTGAATTGGCAACCCCCTCAGAATGTCAAGCAGCTTCGCAGTTTTCTTGGACTTGCAAGCTATTGCCGAAGATTCGTTGAGAATTTCTCAAAGATTGCAAAGCCTCTTTCCAACCTCCTCCAGAAGCATGTGAAGTATGTCTGGTCTCCTAAGTGTGACGTTGCTTTCAACACTCTCAAAGAGAAACTCGTCACTGCTCCAGTTCTGACTCCTCCTGATGAATCCAAGCCTTATGAAGTATTCTGTGATGCTTCTCTTCAGGGCCTAGGTGCCGTCTTAATGCAAGAGAAGAAGGTTGTTGCCTATACCTCTCGCCAGTTGAAGCCCAATGAAAGGAACTACCCCACTCACGATCTTGAGTTGGCGGCAGTTGTCCACGCACTAATAACATGGAGACATCTCCTGTTGGGAAGGAAAGTGGACATTTTCACCGATCATAAGAGTCTCAAGTATATCTTCACTCAGCCTCACCTCAACCTCAGACAAACTCGATGGGTCGAAATGATTCAAGAGTATAATCCGAGTATTGAATACACTCCAGGCAAGGCTAATGTGATTGCAGACGCTTTGAGCAGAAAGGCTTACTGCAACAGCTTAATCCTCAAGCCATTCCAACCGGATCTCTATGAGGCTTTCCACAAGTTGAATCTTCAAGTTGTTCCTCAAGGCTTGCTTGCCAACCTCATCGTCTCTCCTACTTTGGAAGATCAGATTCGTGAGGCACAATTGTTGGATACCATGGTGAAGAAGGTGAAACGTGGTATTGAAAAGAGCATCCCCAAATACAAGTGCTATCGAGTTGATGACAGAGATACTCTTTTCTTCGAGGACTGGATCGTGGTTCCAAAGGGTGATCTTCGTAAAGTCATTATGAACGAAGCGCACAATTCTCTTCTGTCAATTCATCCTGGAAGTTCGAAGATGTACCATGACCTCAAGCAGTCGTATTGGTGGACTCGAATGAAGCGTGAGATCGCTCAATTCGTGAATGAGTGTGATGTCTGCAGAAGGGTGAAAGCAGAACACCAACGACCAGCTGGACTTCTCCAACCTCTTGCTATTCCAGAATGGAAGTTTGATCATATCGAAATGGACTTCGTGATTGGTTTTCCTAAGTCCAAGCGTGGAAATGATGCTATCTTCGTCGTCATCGACAAGCTCACCAAAGTGGCTCATTTTCTTCCTATCAAAGAGTTTATTACTGCAGCGCAGCTGGCAGAGCTCTACACCTCCAGAATTGTCTCTTTGCACGGCATTCCGCAATTGATCTCTTTAGACCGTGGCAGCATCTTTACCTCCAAATTTTGGGATTCTTTTCAGAAGGCCATGGGCACCAATATTCGATTCAGCACAGCTTTCCACCCTCAGACTAGTGGACAAGTCGAGCGTGTCAACCAAATTCTTGAAGATATGCTCAGAGCCTGTGTTATCTCTTTCGGCATGAAGTGGGAGGATTGCCTTCCTTATGCTGAATTCTCTTACAACAACAGTTTTCAAGCCAGCTCGGGCAAAGCCCCATTCGAGATTCTCTATGGCAGAAAGTGCCGTACTCCTCTCAACTGGTCTGAAACCGGTGAACGCCAATTGCTCGGCAATGATTTGATCTCAGAGGCTGAGGCTATGTGCAAGGTCATTCGTGAGAACCTCAAAGCCGCGCAGTCGCGCCAGAAGAGCTATTACGATAGCAAACACCGAGATGTGGCATTCGAGATCGGAGACCATGTCTACCTCCGCGTCTCTCCAATGAAAGGAACTCGTCGCTTCGGTATCAAGGGGAAACTTGCCCCCAGATACGTCGGTCCTTTCAAGATCATCGGCAAACAAGGCGATCTAGCATATCAACTTGAGCTTCCCTCCAACTTTGCAAATGTGCACGATGTCTTCCACGTGTCACAGCTTCGCAAGTGCTTCAAGACGCCTGAGCGCACCATCAACTTCGAAGAGATTGATCTTCAAGAAGATTTGTCCTATCATGAGCACCCAGTTGCTATTCTTGAGACAACTGAGCGCAAGACTCGCAACAAGTCAATCAAATTCCTTAAAGTGAAATGGTCACATCATTCAGACCGAGAAGCCACCTGGGAGCGTGAAGACCACCTACGTTCTGAGTATCCGGAGTTCTTTCAGTCCTAGATCTCGGGACGAGATCCTCTCGTAGTGGTGGTGTGTTGTAACGCCCAGGATGTAACTTGCCATATTTGTAATCCAACTCTTGCCATTTCCGGCTATGTGTTATGATATTCCCTCCGTGGTTGGGTTTCCCCTCGTTTTGCATTTTGGTCATGTCATGCATTTCATATCATGTCATCATGTGCATCGCCATTCGCATACGTGTTCGTCTCATAAATCCGAGCATCTTTCCCGTTGTCCGTTTTGCAATACGGCGCTCCTATGTCTCCCGGCTTCCCCTTTTACATCTCTTCGTGAGCGGGTATTAAACTTTCTTGGATTGGACCGAGGTTTGCCATGCGGCCTCGGTATAACACCGGAAGACCGCCTGTCAAGTTTCGGGTCAATCGGAGTTCGTTTGGTACTCCAACGGTTAACCGGGTAACCGTGAAGGCCTCGTGTGTGTTGCAGCCCAACACCCCTTCAAAACAGCCCATTAACCCATCTAAGTCACTCCCATGTCCTCCGCCGTTCGATCACGATCGCGTGGGTGAAAAGCGCTCTCCATTTGGAGCTTCCTAGCTCCTTCTAGCTATAAAAACGTCTCCCCCTCCTCCATCACGGGCAAAATCCACCCCGAAACCCTAGCCCGCTCCTCTCCGCGCGGGCGGACACGTCCGTCGTCGCCGGACAACGTCCGCCGCCCACGCCGCACCAACCACGCGACGCCACGTGTCGCTGCCCCGCCGCCGCCGCCGCCGGAGCCCGTCCCGGACCCGCGCGGGCCCGGATCTCACCGCGCTCGGCCCGCGTCGCCCCCGCGCAGGGCCCGCCTCCCGCCGCCGCCGAGGCGCCCGCCTCCGCCGCCCTCCGCGCCGTCGCCGGCGACCGCCGTCGCCGCCCGCGGCCTCGTCCGCCGCCGAGTCCCGCCGCCTCCCGGCTCCCGCAAGGCGCCGCCTCCGTGGATCCCTCCGCGGATCCCGCCGCGCCCCGGCCGGATCCTGCGTTTCCCCTCGCCGGCGCAGCCCCGCCGCCGACCTCCGCTCCGGCCCCGCCTCGAGCGCCGCGCCGGACCCGATCCAGATCCGTTTCTGACGGTTGACTTTTTCCCTCGTTTTTTTGCAAGTCCTCACGATTTCATATCATCATGCCATGTTCTTCATGCCATAACTTTGCATCTGTAGCTCTGTTTCGCGCGTATAATATGTCAAACTGTTCGCCTCGAAGAGTGCACCGCTTTTTACCATTGCAGCATTTTCATTTGAGGTTATCTTGATGCCCGGAATGCTGTTAGAAGAGGGCTAGTTGATGTTAGTGGCTGGATCTTATCTGAACATGCACTTTTGTCATTTTTGCCATGATTGATATGTACCACCTATGAAGTTGAGTCCTACATGAGTTTTGTAATATGACATGTTACCTATCCAGAGAATTTTGCCATGTATTTTTGTGATCTATGTGGTGACTAGCACAAGCATGCAAACTAGGTCACTTGATGTTGCTGATTTCAGAGACTTAGTGATTTCACTAAGTCCCTGACTGCTGTTATTTTCATGCCATGTATTCATGTTGTTTCTGAGAGATCTATGCATAATTTGAGAATGATCAGTAAGGGAGTTTTGAACTTGAGTATTTGCTCTATCCATCCATGCCTTTGTTTGAAATTATGGAGTGCCATAGCTTGTGTCAATCGACCTCTACTTTTGCTACAAAATGTTGCTGGCAGATTGTTGACGTGTTATTCGATTTTGCCAAGCTTGGTGTAGTTGATCCTTGCATGATATGATGTTATTCTTGTCCTGTCTAGTTACTATGCCATGTCTTCTTGATGTATGTATGCTTAGTTTATCATGAAATGCTCTGTAGTGAGTGCATCGAGCTCACGAACATGCCTAGTCGTTATTAGTTTTCTGTCATGTCCAGTTTTCTGCTAAGTCTGTAACCTGTAACGAAATTTGCTTAATTGACATGGGTGTAATCATATTTTCTGTTACTTTTTGACTTATGGTCTGTAAGGGATTTTTGTCAAGTGCTTTGAGTAGATTCATGCCATGCCTTACTTTGCTATGTCCTGATCCTGTAGCATGTTGTTTCATTGCTCTAAACATGTCATCCTGACGTTAATTTCTGCTATGTTGTTATTTCACTAAGTCTGAGAACCTGTTATCTTGTGCACTTTTGCCATGTTTGTTTGGACCTGTTATGATGTGAATTAGCCGTAGCTCAGTGTTCATATTTTATCGTGCATTTTGTGTAGATTACTTTCATATGCTTTGTTGCCATGTTTGGGCGTAGTAGCTTAATTTCTTGTTGCTTGCTAAGTAGCATCATGCTGTTAATGGCAGATTATTGTCATTCTTGTTTTGCTTGTCATTTGCAAACCGTGCATCCGATTCCGGTGATCTTTATATCGATTTCAACCGAAATCACCTCACCTATCCAGTGGCATACTTGGTTTGCCAAGATTATGCCTTGTTCATCTTTGTCCTTCCGGAGCATGCATATGCATTGCATATCACATCTCGCATATCATTGCCATGTTTTGCATCATATTGCTTGTGCATTGCATCGTGGTTGATATTGGTTCCTTTGCTTGTTCTCTTGTCTTGGGTAGAGCCGGGAGACGAGTACGTGACCGAGGATTCCATTGAGAACGCTTACGAGGACCAAGCTTTCGACAACTCTGAGACTCTTGCAGGCAAGATGACCATACCCTCGAAATCACTTCTATCTTTGCTTGCTAGATTGCTCGCTCTTTTGCTATGCCTATGCTGCGATACCTACCACTTGCTATTTCATGCCTCCTATATTGCCATGTCAGCCCCTAACCATCCATGTCCTAGCAAACCGTTGTTTGGCTATGTTACTGCTTTGCTCAGCCCCTCTTATAGCGTTGCTAGTTGCAGATGAAGATGAAGTTTGTTCCTTGTTGGAACATGACCTTGTTGTTCCTTGTTGGAACATGTTTACTTGTTGGGATATCACAATACCTCTTATTTAATTAATGCATCTATATACTTGGTAAAGGGTGGAAGGCTCGGCCTTATGCCTGGTGTTTTGTTCCACTCTTGCCACCCTAGTTCCGTCATACCGGTGTTATGTTCCCGGAGTTTGCGTTCCTTACACGGTTGGGTGATTTATGGGACCCCCTTGACAGTTCGTCTTGAATAAGACTTTTCCAGCAAGGCCCAACATTGGTTTTACCATTTGCCACCTAAGCCTTTTTCCCTTGGGTTCTGCAGACTCAAGGGTCATCTTTATTTTTAACCCCCCCCCGGGCCAGTTCTCCTTCGATTGCTGATCCAACTAGAGCCACTTGCGGTGCCGCCCTGAGGCAACTTGGGGTATGTTCGGTTGCCGTACGTAGTGTTCATCCGGATGTGCCCTAAGACCGAGATATGCGCAGCTCCTATCAGGATTTGTCGGCACAATCGGGCGGCTTTGCTGGACTTGTTTTATTGCTGTTGAAATGTCTTGTAGTCCGGGATTCCGAGATTGATCGGGTCTTCCCGGTAGAAGGAATATCCTTCGTTGACCGTGAGAGCTTATCATGGGCTAAGTTGGGACACCCCTGCAGGGTATTAACTTTCGAAACCTGTGCCCGCGGTTATGAGGCAGATGGGAATTTGTTGATGTCCGGTTGTAGAAAACCCGAAGTTGACCTTAACTAAAACACATCAACCGCGTGTGTAACCGTGATGGTCTCTTCTCGGCGGGGTCCGGGAAGTGAACACGGTTGTTGGAGTTATGCCTGACGTAGGTTGTTTCAGGATCACTTCTTGATCACTTCTAGTTTCTCGACCGTGCTTTGCCTTCTCTTCTCGCTCTCTTTTGCGCTGTATCCACCATATGCTAGTCGCTTGCTGCAGCTCCACCTCACAAACCCCTTTCCCACCTTTAAGCTTAAATAGTCTTGATCTCGCGGGTGTGAGATTGCTGAGTCCCTGTGACTCACAGATTTTATCACAACAGATGCACGTTCCAACGAAGTCAGTGCAGAGGGTGCGACCGAGCTCACTTGGGAGTTCGATGAGGAACGTGGCCGTTACTATGTTTCTTTTCCAGATGATCAGTAGTGGAGCCTAGTTGGGGCGATCCGGGGATCTGTTTAGCTTTTGGGGTAGTCTTCTTTCATTTTGGTACCATAGTCGGACCTTGAGTGTAATCTGTATGATGGATGTTATTTATGTACTTGTGTGAAGTGGCGATTGTAAGCCAACTATGTATCTTTCCCCTTTATTTATTACATGGATTGTGTGAAGATTACCTCACTTGCGACATTGCTTTCAATGCGGTTATGCCTCTAAGTCGTGCCTCGACACGTGGGAGATATAGCCGCATCGAGGGCGTTACAAAGGAGGCCTATCTGGAGGGGGAGTTCCGTAGCAAGTGGGAGGAGTGGAGAGCAGACTGGTGCTGGATCGCCGAGGAGAACCCGCAGCCATTCACCGCCCTGCGCCGAACCGCAGCAGTGCGCGACAGCGATTGGAGTAACGCGGCCCCGGACGACGACAAGCTGAAGATTGCCGTCACCCGGATCCTACACCTCAGGCTTGCCGGCCCCACTGTAGGCGCCGTTGGCGCGGATTTCCTTCGCCGCCGCATCGCCCCCCTGCAGGAGAGGAGGAGGCCCGCCTGGGAGTTCCAGAATGCGGTGGATATCATGAGGCTGCGTCCGGGCCTCAACTTTAATTTCACTGTCCTGGAGCTTGACGAGATACTCCGGGAGCTGTTCAAGCACGACCCTGAGCATCCCGAATGGTTCAGGCTGCCGCAGGGTGTCGTCCCACTGTGCAACAATTCCTCGCTCAGCCGCATCCTTGCAATGATGCCGCTGTGCGACTCGTACGGGATTGACCCAACTTGGCAAGAGCTTGCAGATGACGTTGTGCAGGCGTTCTTCGATGACCTGGTAGAGGTGCCGATCCGCCCCGACGAGTAGAAGGGCCTCACCCGGGACACCACCGAAGATGAAATGAAGCGCATTGCCACGCGGCTGGAAGAGGCGGCGGCAGCCGCGGCCACGGGCGAGTTTGGATTCACCGTGGCGGAGGCGGATGCGGCAAAGGTGGCAAGCCTTGCCGAGCGAACGGAGCTTGTCGGCGAGGAAGAGCCCGCCGGGCACGACGCCGAGTCGGGCGAGCCCGTCGAGGATACGAGTGGCTTGCCGGAGACCGACTCCTCTTCTGCCCCTCCTTTGGGCAGCTCGTCGCAAGCAAAGCCCCCGGCTCCGCAACGAAGGCGTCTCCCCAAGGCCGGGGACGTGGCGGAGCGGCAGACGGGTCAGCTGCCGCCGCGCCGCGAGACACGTTCTACCGCGGCAACTGGGGCGGGGTCTTCGTGGGCCGCCGCTCCCGCTCCCGCCAAGCGGCCTAGGGAACCGACTCCTCCGCCTCCTCGTTCTGGAGGTGGACCAAGCTTCAACTTCTCCGCGCTCAGCTCCGACGAGGAAGAAGAAGAGGAGTAAGATCCTTGTTGAACTTGTATTTCTTCAATTCTTGCAGTTGTGTCTTGCATCTCATTTTCTTTTCTCTGAACTTACTCCTTTTCAGGACTCTGGCCCAGAGAGCGGCAAAGAGAGCCAAGGTCCCGGTGGTCATCCTCGACGACGAGCCCACCGTGACGGTAGGGGGTGCACCTGAGACGACCTTGCCGGACCCGACAACTAATCCTGAGAGCAGCCCCCAGCGCAGCCCCCAGCGTAAGTATATGATTTGCTTCCCGCTGTTGGGCGCGCCTGGATACTCTTCGCTTTCTGATATCTGACTGCTGATTTGTGTAGGAGCAGAGCAGCCCCACCAGGAGCGTCTGGAGACCGCCCCCAACGTGCCTCCTGCTACGGCTACACCGCCAAGGGGGAGTTCCCCGGCAAGGGAGAAATCTCCGACAAGGGAGCAGTCCCCGGCAAGGGAGCAGTCTCCGGCAAGGGAGCAGTCTCCGGTAAGGGGGAGTTCTCCGACAATGGAGAAGTCCCCGGCAAAGGACAGCACCGGCGACCCTTTGGTGACGGAGACCGTGACTGCAGATCCTGGCACAGGTAATCCTCTTGCCTCAAAACTTCCCTGGGTTCTTCTTTGATTGATCTTCTTTTTGGGTATTTGCTTGACTTTTCTTCCTTCTTCGGCTGTCAGTCCCATCTACCACGGAGCCGATGGAGACCGAGGTCGCTGCCGACGACGCCATCGTCACCGAAGAAACGGTCGACGCTGACGATCCTGCCGGCGAAGAGGCCGCCAAAGCAGCTGCCGCAGCAGCTGACGAGGGGTCTGGCAATCGCACTGACGGCCCTGGGGCCGCAGGAGCGACAGGCGCTACTCCGACCGCCGACCCTCCCGCCGCTGCCGCAGCGCCGGGCTCCGAAGAGCCCCAGCCAGGCGTGTACTTGAAGGTCGGCGACGACGTCTTCATCAAGCTCCCCTGGGAGTCAAGCTCCAGGGCACCGGTCGAGGGAGAAACCTTCGACGGAGAAGTGCTCGCCTCCGCCGGGCTGACGTTGGTCGACGCGCCAAGCAGCAGCAGCGGCGAGTCTGAGGAGGAGCGGCTGCTCCGGAAGCTGGTGTCGCTCTACCGCGCTAGGCAGGCCAAGCTGGAGTCCCGCGAGGCGCTTGCCGCGAAGGCGGGAGCGGACCTTGAGAAGCGCGTGGAGGAGCTTCGGGGTCAGAGACAGGAAGCTCTCTGGGCCCTGGCGGAGGAGTGAGCAACTTGCCGAGGCGCGAACAGCATTCGTCCTCGAGAAGGCGGAAGTTGAAGAACAACAGCGACTTGCCGCCGAGGGGCTATCTGCGCGGGAGGGCGAGTTGGCGCAGCGGAAGTTCGACCTCGACAGCCATGAGGAGGAGCTTGCTGCGCGCGAGCAAGCGCTTGGCGGGGCTCTCAAGGAAGCACATGATGCTGCCGCAGTTGCCGAGGCCGCCAAGAAGGAGCTGGAGATAAAGGCGGCGCAGCTGGAAACCGACCTGAAGGCGAGCGGTGACGAGCTTGCCGCGCTCACGCAGGAGCGCGAGAAGGACGCCTACACCTTTGGCGAGCTGCAGGGCCGTCTCGCCGAGAAGGTCAAGGAGCTCGACGCCGCCAAGGACTCCAACGCCGATCTTGAGTTGAAGCTGGCCACTTTGACCAAGACGCTGGACAGCGCCAGGGAGCAGGAGGTGGCTCTGAAGAAGGAGATCGCGGCCAACGAGGCGCTGCTGGAGAGTGCTGTTGCCGCCCAGAGCACTTTCAGGGAGACTGTGGAGCAATGGACGGAGGGTCTTGTGAATGCCGCCGCAGACATCGACAAGGAGTTGGCGCTGCTGGGGGTGGAGGATCTCGGGTATCCTTCTGACGAGAACCTCGCTCCCAGTGCCAAGCTCACTTTGTTCCTCAAAGGCGTGACGACGACGCTCCAGCAACTCCGGGAGAGGATCCCAAAGCAGCTGGCCGACGAGTCGCGCGAGATCTGCGCGGGAACTCTCTGAAAGGTGCTGAGGAAGGTGGTCTTCCGCAACCCGGACCTCCGCCTTACCAACGTCCTCAGGTCCCTGCAGACGGAAGCTGATCTAGAGGGGCTCGATGCCCTTGTTGCACCCATCGTGGAAAGGGGGAGTGAAATCAAGAGGATTGAGGGCGACCGTGTAGACTAGGCCGCCCGCCTTCTTCTTTTCTTGCCGCTGCGGGTCATGTTATGAAAACAATTTGTTAGAGCTGCGACAAGCTATCTTGTAACATAACTCTATTTTGGGTAGTAATTGCAATGTTATTTCCTTTACTTGATTCCTTCCTTTGTATGCCTTTGCCCTACGCTTTTAGGGAACTTGCCGGTGCAGGCACCTTTGCCGCGAGCGCTGAGTGCGGAACGTCAGCAGCCTGCTGGCAGTGCCGCCTCCGACAAGAAACCTTGTCGCGACTAGTTGCAGCTTCGCTTAAGTTGTTTGAGCAAACTCGAAACAAAGTAAGGGCGCGATTCTGGTCGTGGCACGCTTAAGTTGTTGGGCGAGCTCGAAACAAAGTAAGGGCGCGACTCTAGTCGCAGCACACTTAAGTCATTGAGCGGACTCGAAATGAAGTAAGGGCGCAACTAGCCACGAGCTGGTTCCTCCGCGCACAGGTTTTCCATACAAAGGACGGTCGTTCAAGGAAGATAACTTAAATTTTTTAAAAGATCTGATTGCTCAAGCTTTGGCAACTTAGCTTTTCTGTTGTTTGCTTTCCGGCAAGGCCGCTCCCCGGCAAGGCGAAACTAGTGACTCGTTTCACCCGGCGAGGGTCTCCCCACTTCGGCGTCAACTTGCTGGAATTCTCGGCGTACTGAGCGCGCCGAAGAGCAAGGTCGCCTCCCTCGAAACTTCTGGCTTTAACTTTGCGGCTATGGTAGCGGCGCAAAGCTTGCTGGTAGCGAGCAGCTCGCACAGCAGCCTGAAGACGGTCCTCCTCGAGGAGCAGCACGTCACCTTCTCGCAGCTGCTCTTGCTCAAGCTTATCATAAGCGAGCACTCGAGGTGACCCGTATATGAGTTCCGTGGGGAGAACTACCTCTGCTCCACAGATCATTGCGAAAGGTGTCTGGCCAGTGGCTCGATTTGGCGTCGTCCTGATCGACCAAAGAACCACTGGCAGCTCCTCGATCCAGTTTCTTCCGCACATGCGCAGCTGTTGTCGGTGATGACGATGAAGGTCTAGCTCGTGCGAACGCCGGATCAGGTTCGCACGACCTCGACGCCCCTTACCTGGCGCGCCAAAGATGTCGGGGGGAAACTGCCTCCACGAGCACCTAAGGGGACGGAGCCCCTTTTCGGTTCGGCGGGGGGCAGAGGTCACACGAAGAGCGGATCGAGGCGAGGAACACGAGGGGTTTACCCAGCTTCGGGCCGCACGGATGCGTAAAACCCTACTGCTGCTTTGTGGATTGTATTGTGTTCTTGCTCAGGAGCGCTGGGTGCTACAGTACATGCAAGCCGCTGGCGAGACCGAGCATGAGTGTCCTCCTTTTTCTCTCTACGTTGCGCATGGGCCTCCTTTTATATGCTCAAGGGGTCACTGACAGGTGGCAACGTAGGCAAGGGTAAAAATGGAAAAGTGCTGTGTTGGGTACAGCTACTTGTACAGTGTTATCATACCTAACCCTGACGGCAGGGGACAAGGGCATTAAATGCCCGTCTGTGTCGCCCAAACAGTGCAAAAAGTGGTCGTCAGGGGCGCCACCGTTTGCCACGATGGCTATCTTGTCAGCGCCGTTTGCCACCGCATGCCCCTGGCTGCACAGCTTCTCGTCACGTACGCCTGGAACGGCCCCAGAGCGACACGTTGGTGGATGAGCTGGAGCGCGGGCCGCGGAGTAGTGGCTTGCCGCGGCAAGTGCCTTGCCGCGGTCGATGTCCTGTCGTTCCTGGGAGCTTGTCGCTCACCGGGCCTTGCCGGGACGCGTGGCGCGTCGCGGCAAGTTTCTTGAAGTGCCTTGGCTGGCCTTCCCGGCAAGCTCCTCTTGCCGGGGTCTTGAGCTTCGAGTGGCCTTCCCGGCAAGCTCCTCTTGCCGGGGCCTTGTGCTTTGGGTGGCCTTCCCGGCAAGCTCCTCTTGCCGGGGCCTTGTCTCCTTGGCTTAAATACTTTGTTCTTGAATGGCTCCAAAGGGACTTCGAAGGACCTTGGCGGTCGCCTGCCAAGCCTTGCCGCGGGGGGGGGGGGGGGGGTGCTGCGGCTGCCCGTGCACAAGTTCGGGATACTAAGATACCCCTACTTTAGTACACCGACATTGACGGAGGTGTTCATCGCGTTCCTCGGACTTTCATTACGCCTCCATCGCCCGTTGTTCGTTCGCATGAGAGCTTCATGATTGCTGAGGTTATGCCGGCTCCACCATTGCATCAGATGGGTCAGGTACGTGAGCAGGTGGTTGATCTTATCAACCACATGGGTTTTCATGCCCGTTCTGCTCAGCCTTGGATTTCTGGAGTGGGTTTGTTTGAGGTCAGAGATGCTGGCGAGCGTTTTGCTTTGATTCAACTGCCTCCTCAAGATTTGGGTCAGGATAGATTTGTTCGCTTTATGAAGCACGACCATGGCGAGGGTTTTCGTGGGGCTCAAGGTTTTCGTGATGGATGTTTGATGTTCTTAGGTGTCCCCCTGGATCTCCGTAATACTGAGAATCTCAGGGCTGCTGTTAATACCTTTGGAAAGTTCCACCATTGGATTAGTGATGATCCATATCTTGTCAGATCTGTTGTGTTTGCCTCCTTCCCTGAGGATATCCTGGTCCCTAGGGACGTGGTGTTTTCGGATTATGCTACTTGGGGTGGTGCTAAAGTTTCTTGGACAGCGTCGTGTTACATCCTAGGAGCTAATTTTGCTAAGCAAATGCCGCAAGATGAGGATCCCATGCCTATTGACGGAAATCCTCACCCCCTGCCTGGTCACTTAATACATGAAGATAATATCTTTGCTCTTCCGCCTTACCCAGCTCTTGGGTGGAACGACGTGTCGCCTCCCCCGCCTCCCATGCATAATCAGGGTGGTGGCTGGGGCTGGCATGACAATGAGCAGGATGCCCATGTGGATGCAGTGCAACCAGAGCCCGTTCCTGATCAGGAGTCTATGGTCATTAATCAGCAGGATTTCTCGGGCTCTGTTAGCCAGTCGGATAGTCAAGTTCAGGATGATCCTCCTTTACATGATGTGGCATTTGTGCAAGAACCTCCAGCTGTAGTTGTGCAAGTCCCTGTTGATAATGGAAATGTTGCTTTGGCTGCCCAGCTTGACGCTGCACCAGTGGAACCAGTTCTCGTTGAGGGTGATCTTCAGATTGGTATTCAGCCTGCTATGGAAGTGGATGAAAATGTCCTTCAGATAGGCGAGCCACCTGCTGATCCTGATGCATTGGCTATAGTGCCATACCAGCCACCTGTGTTGCCGCAGCAAGATCTTGTTATTGGTCGAGTTCATGTAGTTTATGGCCCGCCTTTGCCTCCTGAGATGGCCTGGAGGCGTACTTTCGATACTCTGTTGGGGCGCTGCTCTACTCTTCAGGTTCCAAAGCCGGTCCTACAGTCTTCTTTTGGGCCACTGCTTCTTTCCAAGAGATCGTGGTCCCTGGCTTTTGAGAAGGTCAATTGGGTTTCAGATTTTACCACTGGTGATTCGCCTAGCATGGTCGCCCCTTTGTCTGCTCTCTCACCTCCCAGGGGTCTTGCTCGGGCTCTGTTTCCTGACAGCCAGGTGGATTTGGAGCACGAACCAGGCCTGTAGTCTGTGACTGCCCCTGACGAGCAATTTTCCTTCTTTGCTCATTCTCTGAAGAAGAAGAAGGCCTACAAGCGTGTTCGTCCTCCAGTCGTGGACTCTGAACTGCGCCGCTGCACCCGTAGCTCTGCAAGAAGGGATGGTTTCAAACCTGTGCTTCAAGCATTACCTATGACTGAACCTAAGAAGAAGAAGCCCCGTTCCAAGCCTCTGACGGATGATGATTCTACCCGTAGCATGCCCGCAGTGCCACCGCCAACACCTCTTCGTCATATTCAGAAAATTGGAGCGGATCTGGGTATCTCTACTGAAAAGCTCACTGTGGATGCGCTTATGGCGGATCCCTCCTCTGCCAAGGACAAATCTTCCCATGATTAGCTTGGGATGTGCAAGCGGGGTGTGGTCGACCCATAACTGGACTAGTTACCGTAGGATTTATCTAAGTACTTTGTCTCTTGGACCTGTATGCTTTCGTTGCATTTGCAAACTTCTTTTGTTTGGCTTTGCGGCATGTCTGAACTGCTCTCTGTGCTGCCTGCTATGTGGGCATGCTATTAAAATTGTAAACGCTATGTTCCATGGATATTCGGTCTACTAGAAGTTGGCGTGTTATGTGCTGGAATGTTCGGGGCTTAAATTCTGATGACCGTCAGCATGCTATTCGTAATAAGGTGGATGAAAGTCAGGCTTCTGTTATCTGTCTGCAGGAAACGAAAATGGAGTGTATTGACTCCAGAACTGTCAGAAAATTTTGCCCTCGTCGCTTTGATTCTTTTGTTTATAGCCCTTCTATTGGGGCTTCGGGTGGCATCGTTGTGTTGTGGAACTCCTCTGTCCTTACAGGGAAATTAATTGAGGTCAAGCAGTTTGGTGTTATTGTGCACTTTACTTCCAAACACAACAATGAGCAATGGACGTTGGTCAATGTGTTGTGGTCAGGCAAGGGATGATTTTGTGGACTGGCTCTATAATCTCTCCATCCCTGACTCTGAAAATTGGCTTGTTTTGGGAGATTTTAATTTTATTCGATCCACAGAAAACAGAAATCTCCCTGGTGGCGATGCTAATGATATCTTCATTTTTAATGAGATTATTGGGCACCTTGGCTTGCTTGAGTTACCTATTAAGGGGAGATCTTTCACTTGGTCCAATATGCAGGATAATCCTCTACTAGAGCAGCTCGATTGGTTTTTCACTTCCTCAAACTGGATCACTTGTTACCCTTCCACCCAAGTGTTGCCCCTGGCCAGGACTGCTTCAGATCATGTACCTTGTGTGGTGGCCATCAACACTTCCATCCCTAAGTGTAATATCTTTCGGTTTGAGAATTACTGGGTGGAGCTGCAGGGTTTTATGGAGTGTGTGTCTGCTTCATGGGCTACTGCATCCAGCAAAACCAACATTTCGGCCAAGATTGCTGACAAATTTAAAACCTTGAGGAGGGATCTTAAGAGCTGGCACATGAATGTCTCCAAAATGAAAATATTAATTGCTAAATGTAATAGGGTGGTTTTCATTTTGGATTGCTTGGAAGAATTGAGGCCACTTTATAGGCATGAGTTCAACTTTCGTAATCTGGTCAAGTTGCATTTGGAGCATTTGCTGCACCTTCAGTTTCTGTATTGGAAGAAGAGGTGCACTATAAGATCTATTAAAGTGGGAGAGGAGAACACTAAATTCTTTCATGCTATGGCTTCTGAAAGATTTAGGCATAACTCCATTCCTTCTCTGCGGTTGGATGATGGTACAATTGTGTCTGATCATGACCAAATGGCTGCTGCTCTCTGGCAAAACTTCAAAAATAGGATGGGAACTAGTCATGGTATTCAAATGTCTTTTGATCTTTCCTCAATTCTTCGCAGAGTTGAGGGCCTTGACTCCCTCACTAAGATGTTCTCCAAGGAGGAGATGGATAATACTGTTAAGAGCATGCCCATTGATAAGTCTCCTGGGCCAGATGGCTTTAATGGACTCTTTTTTAAAAAGTGCTGGCCTATAATTAGTAAGGATTTCTATGAGCTGGCTTCTGCTTTTCATGAGGGGTCTGTGAAACTGGAGAACATCAATAATTCTTATATTACCCTGGTCCCTAAGAAGAGATCTCCTGAGTCTGTTAATGATTTTAGGCCTATCTCTCTTTCTGGTATGGGGTGAAATTCCTTTCTAAGATGGCTGCTAACAGGCTGCAGCTAGATATCATAAGATGTTTGCATAAAAACCAATATGGTTTTATCAAATCCAAAACCATTCAGGACTGTGTTGCATGGACCTTGGAATATTTGCACCAATGCCATCAGTCAAAGAGGCCTATTGTCATTCTCAAGCTGGATTTTGAGAAAGCTTTTGACTCTATTGAACATGAGGCCATTTTCCAAATTCTGAGGCACAAGGGTTTTAATGATAAGTGGATTTTCTGGGTTAAACAGTTTTTGGCTTCTGGAACCTCTTCTGTCCTGCTTAATGGAGTTCCTGGGAAACAATTTGTTTGCAAAAATGGGGTTAGGCAGGGTGACCCTCTTTCTCCACTTTTGTTTGCCATTGCTGTAGATCTGTTGCAATCAATAGTCAATGATATGCACCATAAAGGTCTTTTACAGCTTCCTATTCCCTGCCATGATAAGGAATATCCAATTATCCAGTATGCTGATGACACCCTCATTATTATGCCTGCTGAGGAATCTCAATTGCTCTCATTGAAGAAAATGCTCTTCCTCTTCTCTAATTCCACTGGATTGCATGTTAACTATCACAAGTCATCCCTACTTCCTATTAATGTGGATTCAGTGGAGCTTGCTAGACTTGCTGGTGTTTTTGGTTGTGTGGTTGGCACCCTACCTTTTACTTATTTTGGCCTTCCTGTGGGAATTACAAAACCCAAGATCTTGGACTTAATGCCTTTGGTTGATAGTATGGAAAGAAAGCTTTCTGTTAGTTCTTCCTTCCTTGCTCATGGAGGAAGACTGCAGTACCTGATCTCTGCCCTCTCTTCTGTGCCAATTTTTTTCCTCTGTAGTCTGGACTTGCCTCCTGGTATCTTAAAGCAGCTAGAGAGAATTCAGAGGCAGTGTCTTTGGAGGAAGTATGGGCAAGATTCTGGTCAGTCACTGGCAGCTTGGGGTTTGGTTTGTAGACCAAAGAATAAAGGTGGTTTGGGTATTTTGAATCTGAAGTTGCAGAATGAGGCTTTGCTCCTTAAACATCCTAGCAAATTTTACAATAAAGTTGATGTGCCCTGGGTTCAACTCATCTGGAATACCTACTACCATGGTAGGGTTCCTCATGCTACCATCATTTGTGGCTCTTTCTGGTGGAGGGACATATGCAAGTTAATGGATAAATTCAGGATGGTCAATGCAGTGCATGTTAATAAGGGTGACACTGTCCTTTTTGGTCTGATTCTTGGACACTGGGGGGCTCTAATATTCCTCTTGAGCAAAGGTTTGCTAGGCTTTTTTCATTTGCCATTGATCCCCTTATCTCTGCTGCGGAGGTTTTTGAATCGACTGAGCTCACCTCCTTATTCCATTTACCCCTCTTTGCGAGAGCTTTTCAAGAGCTGCAGTCTTTGCAAAACCTGCTTCTGTCTTCTGACCATAATCCTCAGCTCAATGACACATGGGTATGGAGAGAGGATGGCAAGGGATATTCTGCCAAGAAATACTATTCCTTCTTGCATAAACACATTGTGCCCAACCCACTCTTGTCCTGGGTGTGGGCTAGCTGCTGCACTATATATGAGGATCAAGTTCTTTGCTTGGATGTTGATTATGGATCGGCTTAATACTCAGGATATGCTGGAGAGAAGGCACTGGAATGTCTCTGATTCGAACCATTGTGTTCTTTGTCCAACACACACCAAGGAGGATAGAGATCACCTATTCTTTCAATGTAATTTCAGTTGTAGGGTCTGGAATTATCTTCAAATCATCTGGATGGCTGGAGATGATATGGTTGCTATTGCCTATCATGCTAGAAGGGATTTTGCTAAGCCTTTCTTCTCTGAGGTGGTTTTACTGGCATGCTGGAACATCTGGAATGTTAGGAATGATAAGGTTTTTAGGAATGTTGCACCCTCTTTTCGTAGATGGAGGTCTTCTTTTATTCTAGACATTTCCCTTTTGGTTCATAGAATTAAGCCTAAGTTTAAAGAGGATCTGCTTAGATGGATTTCCTTTTTGCCACCTTGAGGTGAGTTTTTATGTTTTCCCTCTTTTTTGCTTTCTTGGGTCTTTTGGACCTTGTAAATTCTGTACATATGTAACCTTTCTGTGAGAGCAATAAAATTGCTGTGGGGTCCATACCCTACAGTTTCAGGTCAAAAAAAATTCATGCAATATGATAAAAACCCCATCTTGTTATCCTCGATGGCAACAATACAATACGTGCCTTGCTGCCCCTACTGTCACTAGGAAAGGACACCGCAAGATTGAACGCAAAGCTAAGCACTTCTCCCGTTGCAAGAAAGATCAATCTATTAGGCCAAACCAAACTGATAATTCAAAGAGACTTGCAAAGATAACCAATCATACATAAAAGAATCCAGGGAAGATTCATATATTGTTCATAGATAAACTTGATCATAAACCCACAATTTATCGGTCTCAACAAACACAACGCAAAAGAAGATTACATCGAATAGATCTCCACAAGAGAGGGGGAGAACATTGTACTGAGATCCAAAAAGAGAGAAGAATCCATCTAGCTAATAACTATGGACCCGAAGGTCTGAGGTAAACTACTCACACATCATCAGAGAGGCTATGGTGTTGATTTAGAAGCCCTCCGTGATCGATGCCCCCTCCGGCGGAGCTCCGGAACAGGCCCCAAGATGGGATCTCACAGGTACAGAAGGTTGCGGTGGTGTAATTAGGTTTTTGGCTCCGTATCTGGTAGTTTGGGGGTACGTAGGTATATATAGGAGGAAGAAGTACGTCGGTGGAGCAACATGGGGCCCACGAGGGTGGAGGGCGCGCCTAGGGAGGGGGGGGGGTTAGGCGCGCCCCCTACCTTGTGGCTTCCTGGTTGATGTCTTGACGTAGGGTCCAAGTCCCCTGGATCACGTTCGTTCCGAAAATCACGTTCCCGAAGGTTTCATTCCGTTTGGACTCCGTTTGATATTCTTTTTCTGCGAAACTCTGAAATAGGCAAAAAAACAGCAATTATGGGCTGGGCCTCCGGTTAATAGGTTAGTCCCAAAAATAATATAAAAGTGTAAAATAAAGCCCAATAATGTCCAAAACAGAATATAATATAGCATGGAACAATAAAAAATTATAGATACGTTGGAGACGTCTCAAGCATCCCGAAGCTTAATTCCTGCTTGTCCTCGAGTAGGTAAATGATAAAAACAAAATTTTTGATGTGGAATGCTACTAGGCAGAATTTCAATGTAATTCTTCTTAATTGTGGTATGAATATTCAGATCCGAAAGATTCAAGATAGAAGTTCAATATTGACATAAAAATAATAATACTTCAAGCATACTAACTAAGCAATTATGTCCTCTCAAAATTACATGGCCAAAGAAAGTTCATCCCTACAAAATCATGTAGTTTAGTCATGCTCCATTTTTGTCACACAAGAATGCTCTCATCTTGCGAAACCCCGATGACAAGCCAATTAATTGTTTCATACTTTAGTAATCTCAAACTTTTCCAGCCTTCACGCAATACATGAGCGTGAGCCATGGATATAGCACTATGGGTGGAATAGAATATAATGATGTGGGTTATGTGGAGAAGACAAAAAAGGAGAAAGTCTCACATCAACGAGGCTAATCAATGAGCTATGGAGATGCCCATCGATTGATGTTAATGCAAGGAGTAGGGATTGCCATGCAACAGATGCACTAGAGCTATAAATGTATGAAAGTTCAACAAAAGAAACTGAGTGGGTGTGCATCCAACTTGCTTGCTCACGAAGACCTAGGGCATTTAGGAAGCCCATCGTTGGAATATACAAGCCAAGTTCTATAATGAAAAGTTCCCACTAGTATTTGAAAGTGACAAAACAAGACAGTCTCTATCATGAAGATTATGGTGCTACTTTGAAGCACAAGTGTGGTAAAAAGGATAGTAACATTGTCCCTTGTCTCTTTTTTCTCTCATTTTTTTGGCCTTCTCTTTTTTTATGGCCTTTCTCTTTTTTTTACCTCACTTGGGACAATGCTCTAGAAAATGATGATCATCACACTTCTATTTATTTACAACTCAATGATTACAACTCGATACTAGAACAAAGTATGACTCTATATGAATGCCTCCGGTGGTGTACCGGGATATGTAATGAACCAAGAGTGACATGTATGAAAGAATTATGAACTGTGGCTTTGCCACAAATACTATGTCAACTACATGATCATGCAAAGCAATATGACAATGATGAACGTGTCATGATAAACGAAACGGTGGAAAGTTGCATGGCAATATATCTCGGAATGGCTATGGAAATGCCATAATAGGTAGGTATGGTGGCTGTTTTGAGGAAGATGTAAGGAGGTTTATGTGTGAAAGAGTGTATCATATCACGGGGTTTGGATGCACCGGCGAAGTTTGCACCAACTATCAATGTGAGAAAGGGCAATGCACGGTACCGAAGAGGCTAGCAAGGATGGAAAGGTGAGAGTGTGTATAATCCATGGACTCAACATTAGTCATAAAGAACTCACGTACTTATTGCAAAAATCTAGAAGTCATCAAAAACCAAGCACTACGCGCATGCTCCTAGGGGGATAGATTGGTAGGAAAAGACCATCGCTCGTCCCCGACCGCCACTCATAAGGAGGAAAATCAAATAACACCTCATGTTTCAAATTTGTTACATAACGTTTACCATACGTGCATGCTACGGGACTTGCAAACTTCAACACAAGTATTTCTCAAATTCACAACTACTCAACTAGCACAAGTTTAATATCACTACCTCCATGTCTCAAAACAATCATCAAGCATCAAACTTGTCTTAGTATTCAACACACTCATAAGAAAGTTTTTACTAATCTTGAATACCTAGCATATTAGGATTATTTAATCAAATTACCATGCTATTTAAGACTCTCAAAATAATCTAAGTGAAGCATGAGAGAATAATAGTTTCTATAAAAAGTTACCACCGTGCTCTAAAAGATACTCCCTCCGTTCGGAATTACTTGTCACCAAAATGGATGTATCTAGAACTAAAATACATCTAGATACATCCATTCCAATGACAAGTATTTCTGAACGGAGGGAGTATAAGTGAAGTACTAGAGCAAAAACTATATAACTCAAAAGATATAAGTGAAGCACATAGAGTATTCTAATAATTTCCGAATCATGTGTGTCTCTCTCAAAAGGTGTGTACAGAAAGGATGATTGTGGTAAACTAAAAAGTAAAGACTCAAATCATTCAAGACGCTCCAGGCAAAACACATATCATGTGGTGGATAAAAATATAGCTCCAAGTAAAGTTACCGATGGAAGTAGATGAAAGAGGGGATGCCTTCCGGGGCATCCCCAAGCTTTGGCTTTTAGGTGTCCTTAGATTATCTTGGGGTGCCATGGCATCCCCAAGCTTAGGCTCTTGCCACTCCTTGTTCCACAATCCATCAAATCTTTCACCCAAAACTTGAAAACTTCACAACACAAAACTTAACAGAAAATCTCGTAAGCTTCGTTAGCGAAAGAAAACAAAAGACCATTTCAAGGTACTGTAATGAACTCATTCTTTATTTATATTGGTGTTAAACCTACTGTATTCTAACTTATCTATGGTTTATAAACTATTTTACTAGCCATAGATTCATCAAAATTAGCAAACAA
This sequence comes from Aegilops umbellulata, assembly GCA_032464435.1. NCBI lineage: Eukaryota > Viridiplantae > Streptophyta > Magnoliopsida > Poales > Poaceae > Aegilops > Aegilops umbellulata. The sequence goes on along the minus strand of CP136054.1, from coordinate 270,589,810 downwards.
CACACGAAAAACAGAATCTGTCAAAAATAGAACAGTCCGTAGTAATCTGTAACTAACGCAAACTTCTGGAACTCCACAAATTCAGCCAAAATAGGATGACCTAGAAAATTTGTTTATTGATCAGTAGAAATTGGAATCAATATTTTATCACGTTCTGGTGAATTTTAACAATTATTTTCGTGAACAGAAAGTTTCTGCAATTTTCAGCAAGATCAAATAACTATTATCCAAGAAGATCCTATAGGTTTAACTTGGCACAAACACTAATTAAAACATAAAAACACATCTAACCAGAGGATAGATCAAATATTTATTCATGAAAAGAAGCAAAAAGCAAAAAAAACTAAAAAATTGGGTTGCCTCCCAACAAACGCTATCGTTTAACGCCCCTAGCTAGGCATAAAAGCAAGGATAGATCTAGGTATTGCCATCTTTAGTAGGCAATCAATAAGTGGCTCTCATAATAGATTCATAAGGTAATTTTATTTTCTTTCTAGGGAAGTGTTCCATGCTTTTCCTTAACGGAAATTGGAATCTAATATTCCCTTCCTTCATATCAATAATTGCACCAATCGTTCTAAGGAAAGGTCTACCAAGAATAATAGGACAGGAAGGATTGCAATCTATATCAAGAACAATAAAATCTACGGGAACATACTTCCTATTTGCATCAATAAGAACATCATTAATTCTTCCCATAGGTTTCTTAATGGTGGAATCCGCAAGGTACAAGTTTAAAGAGCAATCATCAACAGCACAGAAACCTAACAAATCACACAAAGTCTTTGGAATTGTGGAAACACTAGCACCCAAAACACACAAAGCATAGCATTCATGGTATTTAATTTTAATTTTAATACTAGGTTCCCACTCATCATAGAGTTTTCCATTGATAGAAATTTCCAACTCAAGTTTCTCTTCATAAGATTGCATTAAAGCATCAACGATATGTTTGGTAAAGGCTTTATTTTGACTATAAGCATGAGGAGAATTTAGCACGGATTGCAACAAGGAAATACAATCTATCAAAGAGCATTTTTCATAATTAAATTCTTGAAATCCAAAAGAGTGGGTTCATTAATATCTAAAGTTTGGACCTCTTCGATCCCACTTTTACCAATTTTTGTATCAAGATCCAAAAACTCCGAATTTTTGGAACGCCTTCTAGGTAAAGGTGGATCATATTCAGTCCCATCATTATCGAGATTCATATTGCTAAACAAAGTTTTAATAGAGGACACATCAATAACTTTTAGATCTTCATCTTTATTTTCATAGAAATTAGAAGAACACGCTCTTATAAAGCAATCTTTCTTAGCATGCATCCTAGCGGTTCTTTCTTTGCACTCATCAATGGAAATTCTCATGGATTTTAGTGACTCATTGATATCATGCTTAGGGGGAAAAGATCTAAGTTTCAAAGAATCAACATCAAGAGAAATTCTATAAATGTTCCTAGCCAATTCATCAACTTTAAGCAATTTTTCTTCAAGCAAAACATTGAAATTCTTTTGTGAATTCATAAATTCCTTAACACTAGTCTCAAATTCAGAAGGCATCTTATTAAAATTTTCATAACAATTGTTGTAGGAATTACCATAATTATTAGAGGAATTACTAGGATACGGTCTAGGATTAAAGTTTCCTCTATACGCGTTGTTACCAAAATTATTCCTACCAACAAAATTCATATCCATAGATTCATTATTATTCTCGATCAAAGTAGACAAAGGCATATCATTAGGATCAGAAGAAACACTCTTAGTAGCAAATAATTTCATAAGTCCATCCATCTTTCCACTCAAAACATTAATTTCTTCTATCGCATGCACTTTTTTACTAGTAGATCTTTCAGTGTGCCATTGAGAATAATTAACCATAATATCATCTAGGAGTTTAGTAGCTTCTCCTAAAGTGATTTCCATAAAAGTGCCTCCCGCGGCCGAATCTAAAAGATTTCTAGAAGCAAAATTCAATCCGGCATAAAAAATTTGTATAACCATCCACAAATTCAAACCATGCGTAGGGCAATTACGTATCATTAATTTCATCCTCTCCCAAGCTTGTGCAACATGTTCATGATCAATTTGCTTAAAATTCATAATGTCGTTTCTAAGAGAGATGATCTTAGTGGGAGGAAAATATTTAGAGATAAAAGCATCTTTGCACTTATTCCAAGAATCAGTACTATTTTTAGGCAAATATGAAAAACCAAGCTTCAGCACGGTCTCTAAGAGAAAAGGGAAATAGCTTCAATTTAACAATATCATTATCCACATATTTCTTCTTTTGCATATCACACAAATCAACGAAGCTATTTATATGGGTAGCGGCATCTTCACTAGGAAGGCCGGCGAATTGATATTTCATGACAAGATTCAACAAAGCATCATTGATTTCACAAGATTCAGTATCGGTAAGAGGAGCAATCGGAGTGCTAAGGAAATCATTGTTGTTGGTATTGGTGAAGTCACACAATTTAGTATTATCTTAAGCCATCGTGACAAGCAAGCAATCCAACACACGAGCAAACAAGAGACGGGCAAAAGGAGGCAAACGAAAAAGAGAGGGAAAATAAAACGGCAAGGGTGAAGTGGGGGAGAGGAAAACGAGAGGCAAATGGCAAATAATGTAATGCGGGAGATAAGGGTTTGTGATGGGTACTTGGTATGTTGACTTTTGCGTAGACTCCCCGGCAACGGCGCCAGAAATCCTTCTTGCAACCTCTTGAGCACTGCGTTGGTTTTCCCTTGAAGAGGAAAGGGTGATGCAGCAAAATAGCGTAAGTATTTCCCTCAGTTTTGAGAACCAAGGTATCAATCCAGTAGGAGGCCATGCACCTACACAAACAAATAAATCCTCGCAACCAACGCGATAAGGGGTTGTCAATCCCTTCACGGTCACTTACGAGAGTGAGATCTGATAGATATGATAAGATAATATTTTTGGTATTTTTATGATAAAGATGCAAAGTAAAAGTAAACAAAATAAAAACGGCGCCAGAAATAGCTTGTTGTCGGGAGATTAATATGATGAAAAATAGACCCGGGGGCCATAGGTTTCACTAGTGGCTTCTCTCAAGAGCATAAGTATTTACGGTGGGTGAACAAACTATTGTTGAGCAATTGACGGAATTGAGCATAGTTATGAGAATATCTAGGTATGATCATGTATATATGCATCACGTCCGAGACAAGTAGACCGACTCCTGCCTGCATCTACTACTATTACTCCACACATCGACCGCTATCCAGCATGCATTTAGGGGGGGGGGGGGGGTTAGGCGCGCCCCCCTACCTCGTGTCTTCCTGGTTGATGTCTTGATGTAGGGTCCAAGTCCCCTGGATCACATTTGTTTCGAAAATCACGTTCCCGACGGTTTCATTTCGTTTGGACTCCGTTTGATATTCTTTTTCTGCGAAACTCTAAAATAGGCAAAAAAACAACAATTCTGGGCTGGGCCTCCGGTTAGTAGGTTAGTCCCAAAAATAATATAAAAGTGTAAAATAAAGCCCAATAATGTCCAAAACAGAATATAATATAGCATGGAACTATAAAAAAATTATAGATATGTTGGAGACGTATCAACCTATAACAAAGAATGACTCTATATGAATGCCTGTGGGAGTGTACCAGGATGTGCAATGATCTAGCATAACAACGATGTCAAAAATGGACAAGCCATGAAAATATCAAGCTAGCTATCTTACAATCATGCAAAGCAATATGACAATGAATGCTCAAGTCATCAAAATGGAAGCGGTGGAAGTTGCATGGCAATATATCTTGGAATGGCTATGGAAAGGCCATAATAGGTAGGTATGGTGGCTGTTTTGAGGAAGATATAATAAGGCTTATGTGTGATAGAGTGTATCATATCACGGGGTTTGGATGCAGCGGCGAAGTTTGCACCACGTCTCGAGGTGAGAAAGGGCAATGCACGGTACCGTAGAGGCTAGCAAATTGCGGAAACGTAAGAGTGCGTATAATCCATGGACTCACATTAGTCATAAAGAACTCATATACTTTTTTCAAAAGTTTAATTAGCCCTCAAAGCAAAGTACTACTACGCATACCCCTAGGGGGATAGATTGGTAGGAAAAGACCATCGCTCATCCCCGACCGCCACTCATAAGGAAGACAATCAATAATAAATCATGCTCCAACTTCATAGCATAACGAGAGACTATACACGCATGCTTCGGGAATCACAAACCTTAACACCAATATTCTTACTAACCACAACCGTTTACTAGTACCTCCCACATATTCCATCTCCATATCGCAAAACTATTGCAAGGAATCAAACATATCATATTCAGTGATGCACAAGTTTTATGTAGGATTTTATGACTAACCATGCAAATGACCAATTCCTTTTGACTCTCTGAATAGATATAAGTGAAGCAAGAGAGTTTAATTCTTTCTACAAAAGATCATACTCTAACAAATATAAGTGAAGCAAAAGAGCATTCTTCAAATAGCGGTTTTCTATGTGAAGAGAAAGAGGCAATCCAAACTTCAAATGATATAAGTGAAGCACATGAAGCATTCTATAAAGCCACACTCAAAAGATATAAGTGAAGTGCAATGAGAATTCTATAAATCAACCATGGAGTATCTCATACCAGCATGGTGCATAAAATAAAATTAAAAACTAAGCGCAAAAGACCCTCCAAGATTTACGCATATCATGTGAACGAAACAAAGACGAAAACATACCGATACTTGTTGAAGAAAGATGGGATGCCTTCCGGGGCATCCCCAAGATTAGACGCTTGATTCTCCTTGAATATTTACTTGGGGTGCCTTGGGCATCCCCAATCTTCAGCTCTTGCCTCTCCTCCTTCTCCTCATATCGAGACATCCTCGATCTTTGATCACTTCATCCACACAAAACTCAACAGAAAGCTCGGTAAGATCTGTTAGTACAATAAAGCAAATTACTACTCTAAGTACTGTTGCAAACCAATTCATATTTTGTTTTTGCATTGTAGCTACTGTAATATAACTTTTTCTTGGCTTATTCCACTGATAGACTAGATAGTTTCATCAAAACAAGCAAAACAATGCATAAAAAACAGAATCTGTCTTAAATAGGACAGTCTGTAGTAATCTAAACATTCGCCATACTTCTTGTACTCCAAAAATTCTGAAAAATTAGGACAAAATAAAAATTTGTATAGCAAGACTATGCAAAAAAAAATTAGAGACTTTCGACGTCCAGTAAAAAAAGTAAAATCGCGCGCTACAGCCAAAGTTTCTGTTTTTGCACCGCACATACCAACAAGCAATCTACTCGTCCTAAAGGCAAATCTTGGCACATTATTTTGATAATACAATGGAATTGTACAAGGGTATAATTATTTTTGTGAGAATCTTCATGAAAAACTCTACATTGTTTCCATGAGCATGAACACAAGTGTTCAAGGTCGACCCTCACTTCTCCAATGCATATATCCAATCTGTCGGGAAGGCCGAACCCAGGCATCACAAGAGAAGCCCGCCGTGGCGCGCCAAGCGCCCCGGCAAGGCCTGATAGCTGGCACGCTATCAGGCACAGGAAGACGACCCCCGCGGCAAGCCACTTGCCGCGGCAAGATCGCCACCTCAAGGCTGCGCTCCAGCTCGCCCGCCACGCGTCGCTCCGGGGCTTCCCCCGAGGGCACGTGGCGAGGCACCGCGCAGCCTGGGGCATGCGGCGGCATGCAGCCGCCATCGTGGCGAACGGTGGCGCACCTAACGGTCCGCCTCGGTGCTGTCCGAGCGACCGTGACGGGCATTTAATGCCCTTGTCCCCTACCGTCAGAAGTAGGTATGATAACACTGTGCCGCACTGTAGCGCCACCGTTCCCGCACTATTACAGCTACCACCCCTTTTACACTTTTGCCCCTTTCTCCTACGTTGACACCTGTCGGTGACCCCTTTGCGCTATAAAAGGAGGCCCGTGTGCGACGTAGGAGGGGTTCGAGGGGTTCCGGGTTCCGGGGTTCGGAGAATCGGCACCCAGACAGCCATACGCTCGGTGCAGCTAGCTCCCCAAGCTCCCGAGCTCCCTAGTTCAATACAACTAATCAGGAGTAGGGTTTTACGCGTCCATCGCGGCCCGAACCTGGGTAAACCGCACCTGGCTTTGTACAAGGGGTTACATGCAGCAGCGGCAAGGCCTGTACAAACCGGTGGTTGCCGGAACGGATCACGGCAACCGCGCCTAGTGGGCGGAACTTGCGAAGATGCTCTATGTTCCCAGGAGTTGCTCACTGGTAGGCCCTCTTCGGTCTTGAGGCGGACAGCGCCGGGCCTCGCGACTCGTTCCACCCAACAAGGGCCTTCCTGCTTCGGCGTCAACTTGTTATAATTCTTGGCCGACTGAACGCGCCAGAGAACAAGGTCGCCTAACAGGGCAACTTGATCTGGTGCCAGGGGCTTCGCCTGGCTTTGTACAAGGGGTTACATGCAACAGCGGCAAGGCCTGTACAAACCGATGGTTGCCGGAACGGGTCACGGCAACCGCGCCTTATGGGTGAAACTTGCGAAGATGCTCTATGTTCCAGGAGTTGCTCACTGGTACGCCTTCTTCGGTCTCGAGGCGGACAGCGCCGGGCCTCGTGACTTGTCTCACCCGATAAGGTCCTTCCCACTTCGGCGTCAACTTGTTGGAATTTTTGGCCGACTGAGTTCGCCGAAGAACAAGGTCGCCCTCCTCGAGACTCCTGGCCTTGACCTTGCGGCTATGGTAGCGACGCAAGGCTTGCTGGTACCGAGCAGCTCGTACCGCAGCCTGGAGACGTCCTTCCTCAAGGAGCAGCGCGTCATCTTCGCGCAGCCGCTCTTGCTCGAGCTCGTCATAAGCGAGCACCCGAGGAGATCCGTATACGAGTTCCGTGGGGATAACCGCTTCCGCTCCATAGACCAGAGCGAAAGGTGTCTGTCCGGTGGCTCGGCTTGGTGTCGTCCTGATTGACCAAAGAGCCGCCGGCAGCTCCTCAATCCAATTTCTCCCACACTTGTGCAGCCTGTCGAAGGTCCTGGTCTTGAGTCCGCGCAGCACTTCAGCGTTGGCCCTTTCCGCTTGACCGTTGCTCCTGGGGTGAGCAACTGAAGCGAAACAGACCTTGGCGCCGAGATCCTGGGCGTATTGCATGAAGGCGCGACTTGTAAATTGCGTCCCATTGTCGGTGATGACTCTGTTGGGGACTCCGAAACGGCAGACGATCGACCGGAAGAACTTGACTGCTGACTGCGCGGTCACCTTCCTCACTGGCTCCACTTCCGGCCACTTCGTGAACTTGTCGATTGCAACGTACAAGTACTCGAAGCCCCCGACAGCCCGGGGAAACGGGCCGAGGATATCGAGCCCCCAGACCGAGAAGGGCCAGGACAAAGGGATTGTTTGGAGAGCTTGAGCTGGCTGGTGAATCTGTTTTGCATGGAACTGGCACGCTTCACACTTAGTTACTAGTGCAGTTGCATCTTGGAGGGCTTCTTGCCAGAAGAATCCTTGCCGGAAGGCTTTCCCGACAAGTGCTCTTGCGCCGATGTGATGGCCGCATATGCCTCCGTGTATCTCTGCCAACAGCTTCTGCCCGTCTTCCCTGGAGATGCACTTCAATCTGACACCGTTGAGTCTCCTTCTGTACAGCTCGTTGTCCACGAACTGGTACATACTTGACTGCCTGGTGATTTTCTCCACCTCTTCTGGGTCGTCGGGAAGTTCTCCAGTTTGCAGAAAACGGACGATCTGCCGTGCCCATGCCGGAGCCCGGGGCTCGACGGCAAGGGCTAAAGGCATGAAGGCCGCTGCGGGGACCCCGGCTTCTACGGCAAGAACCTCTGGTCCAGCCGGAGCCGGTGATCCCCCGGCAAGCTTGCCGGGGCAAAGCTTGTCGGGAACCTCTGCTTCCACTGGACGGACCCTCGGACCCGCAGGAGCGGACTGTTCCTCAGCGTTCGGATCGCTGATCCGCTCGCCGGAGCAAGGCTCATCGGGGACACCTGCTTCGACTGGACGGATCCTCGGATCCGCAGGAGCGGGCTGTCCCTCGGAGTTCAGGCTGCTGATCGGCTCGCTGGAGCGAGGCTTACCGGGGACACCGGCTTCGACTGGACGGATCCTGGGATCCGCAGGAGCGGGCTGTCCCCCGGCGTTCTGGTTGTTGATCTTGGGGACCTTGGCGGCGGTCTCAGGGAGGTCCGCCTGCGAGTAGTCGCCGGAGACCAACTTCCTTTTCTTGGACTGCCCAACTGATGGTGTAACGGATGGTTGAGTCAGCTTGAGCAAGAAGGTCCCTGGTTCCACAGGTAACTTCAGCGAAGCACATTTCGAAAGGCCGTCTGCTATCTCATTCTGAGCTCTCGCGACGTGCTCCATTTGCAGCCCTTCAAAGTGTTCTTCCAGCTTCCTCACTTCATCGACGTAAGCTTCCATCAGAGGGCTCTGGTAGCTCTTGTTGACTTGCCGGACCACCAGTTGAGAATCTCCCCGCACGATCAGCTTTCTGATCCCAAGTTCGGCCGCAATCCTGAGGCCGGCGAGCAAGCCTTCATACTCAGCAGTATTGTTGGTAGCTTGCTCTCTTGGGAAGTGCATCTGGATAACGTACTTGAGGTGCTCTCCGGTGGGCGCGATGAGTACCACGCCAGCACCGGCGCCTTGCAGCGAAAAGGCACCATCGAAGTACATTACCCACTCGCTTGTTGCTCCTTGTACGGGCGCGCTTGTTTCTTGGCCTTCTCCATCTGGCGTCGGGGTCCACTCAGCTATGAATTCTGCCAAAGCTCGGCTCTGTATGGTTGAAGTACTTTCAAACTTGAGCCCAAAGCTCGACAGCTCCAGTGCCCACTCGACGATCCTGCCCGTTGCCTCTGGATTGTGCAATATCCTCTTCAGCGGAAAGCGAGTGACTACTGTTATCTCATGCGCTTGGAAGTAATGGCGCAGCTTTCTCGAGGCCATGAGGAGGCCGAAAAGCAATTTCTGCACCCCGGAGTATCTTGATCTAGCCCCCTGCAAGAGGGAACTTACAAAATACACCGGGCGCTGCACCATCTTCTTCCGCGCTCCATCCTGTTCCTGCGCAGGGTGGCTCTTGTCGGGGCCAGAGCTTGGTGGAGCAGCCCCCCGCTCGTCGCTGGACTCGCTTGTAGGTGGTATAGGCTCCTCGTCGGCCTCCCTCTCCGCCACTAACGCAGCACTAACCACCTGGTTGGTTGCCGCTAGGTATAGCAACAACTTCTCCTGTGGTCTAGGTGCGACAAGTATTGGAGTGGAGGATAGGTACCTTTTCAAATCTTGCAGCGCTGCCTCCGCTTCTGGAGTCCACTGCATGGGACCTGCCTTCTTCAAGATTTTAAAGAAAGGCAGGGCGCGTTCTGCAGACCTTGAAATGAACCGACTGAGGGCGGCCACACAACCTGCGAGCTTTCTGACGTCCTTGACGCGCTTTGGGGCTTCGACCTGCTCGATGGCCTTGATCTTGTCGGGATTAGCTTCAATCCCCCTCTGTGACACAAAGAACCCGAGAAGCTTGCCGGAGGGGACTCCGAAAACGCACTTCTCGGGGTTCAGCTTGAGCTGTATCTTGCGCAAGTTCTGAAATGTCTCTTCCAGATCTTGGACCAGGGTTTCCTTGCTCCTGCTCTTCACCATGATGTCATCCATATAGGCCTCCACGTTCCTATGGATCTGCGGCTCGAAGGCAGAGTGCACTACCCTTGCAAACGTTGATCCCGCATTCTTCAGTCCAAACGGCATGCGTATGAAGCAATAGGTGCCGCACGGAGTGATAAATGCGGTCTTCTCTTCATCTTCCTTGGCCATAAAGACTTGGTGGTATCCTGAATATGCATCAAGAAAAGAGAGTAGCTCACATCCGGCAGTGGAGTCAACAATCTGGTCAATGCGCGGCAAGGGAAATGGATCTTTGGGACATGCTTTATTCACGTCGGTGAAATCTATGCACAGTCTCCACTTCCCATTGGCCTTGCGCACGACGACCGGATTGGCCAGCCACGTTGGATGGATCACACCTCTCACTAGGCCTGCTGCCTCTAGCTTCTTGATCTCTTCGCTGATGAATTCCTGGCGCTCCACGGCTTGCTTTCTTACTTTCTGCTTGACGGGTCGCGCGTGAGGACAGACAGCGAGCTTGTGCTCGATCACCCTCCTGGGAACACCGGGGATGTCGGACGGTTGCCATGCGAACACGTCGTCATTCGCCCGCAGGAAGGCGACGAGCGCGCTTTCCTATTTGCTGTCAAGCGTGGCACTGATGGTGAAGGTACCGCCAGTGCCGTCCTCCTTGGCGGACACCTTCTTGGTTGCCGGGGGAGCGGTCATTCCCTTCCTGTACTTGCCGGCGGAGCTCGATGGAACGTCCTCGACGGCGGCGCAGCACTCCGAAGAGGTGCGGTTGCCGGAGTGGGCCCCAGAGCACTTACCGGGCTTGGTCTTTGTCTTCTTCCCCCCGGGGGCTTCAGCGGCAAGTGTGTCCTTCTCTGCCGCGGCTGCTACGTCCCGGTAGATCTTGTCGGCGCAGATAAGCGCGTCCTTTTTGTCGCCATGGACAGTGATGACGCTTATCGGCCCCGGCATCTTGAGTACGTTGTAGGCGTGGTGGGAAGCCGCCATGAACTTGGCGAGAGCGGGACGGCCGAGGATCCCATTGTATGGTAACGGGATATCGGCGACGTCGAACGTGATACGCTCAGTCCTGAAGTTAAGCTCGCCGCCAAAGGTCACCGGCAGAGTAATCTTCCCCTTGGGCTTGCTCCTCCCCGGGTTGATTCCTTGGAAGGATCCGGTCTCTTCGAGCTCGCCGTCTGGGATCTGGAGTTTCTTGATCACAGCGGAGGAGATCAAGTTCAGCCCGGCCCCGCCGTCTACCAACATTTTGGTGACCTTGAGGTTGCGGATGGTGGGTGAGACCAGCATCGGCAAGCACCCGACCGCGGTTGTGCGGTCGGGGTGATCCTCAAGATCGAAAATGATGGGCGTGCTGGACCATTTGAGGAGCCTGCGCGACTCCACGGGCGGCTCTGCTGCGTTCACCTCTCGCGCCCACCGCTTAAGCTGGCGGTGGGAGGTGTGCAGAGAGGCGCCGCCGTCAATGCATAGGACCTCCGTGGCCTTCTGGAACTCCTGCTCGCTGCTATCTTCGTCTTCCACGTCTTCGTCGTCGTCCTCTTCATCCTCGTCGCGGCCCCGGGGAGGCCGATCGCCTTGCCGCCGCTTGGCCTTGCCGCGGCGTCCTCCCCGGCCGACGGGCGGCCGCTTCTTGCTTGGTTCGCCTCCCCCACCCTGGGCCTTCCCCTTGTCGCGCCTCTCGTACTCGGCCTTCTGCTGCACGACGAGGTACTCGACGCTTTTGCAGTTGGAGAGGTCGTGGCCCTTGGTGCGGTGGATCTTGCAGTATTGCTTGTCGGAGCCGTCCTGCTTGTCGGCTACCGCCACGGGGGCAGGCTCCTTGCCGGAGCCGCCAGCCTGCGTTTGCTTGGCGGGAGCCTCCTTGCCGGACCCCTCGACGGCAAGCACCTCTTTCCTATTCCTCCTCCTATTATTCCGCCGCTGGCTCCTCTTCGCCGGGGCGGTGTCGTCGCTATCGCTTTCCCCTGCGCCAGCATCCTCTCCGGGGAGTTTCCTCCCCTCCTCCGCGCGCGCGCACTTGTCAGCCAAGGCATATAGCTCGCTGACGTCCCGGATCTTGGTCATGGCCATCTCTTCACGCATGCGGCGGTTACGCACGTTCTGGTGGAACGCGCTGATAACCGCGGCAGGGTGAACGTCGGGGATGTTGCGATGCACGCGGCTGAAACGCTGGATGTATTTGCGCAGGGGTTCTCCTTCCTTCTGGGCTAGGATGTGGAGGTCGCTATCCTGGCCATGAGGTTTGTGGCCGCCTGTGAAGGCGCCAACAAACTGATGGCAAAGATCCGCCCAGGAAGAAATGGAGCCTTCCGGCAAGTGCATAAGCCACGAACGAACGTTCGGCTTAAGCACGAGCGGGAAGTAGTTCGCCAGTATCCTCTCGTCGCGCCCCCCGGCAGCTTGTACAGCGATTGTGTAGATGCTGAGAAACTCCGAGGGGTGCGTCCTGCCGTCGTACTTCTCCGGTACGTCGGGCTTGAAGTTCTTCGTACTGGGCCACCGGACGCGTCGCAGCTCGCGGGTGAACGCAGGGCAACCTGCCGCGTATGGTAAGTCACCTGGTTCACCGGGCGCGTACGCGTCGACAGCGTCCCCAGCCCGCCGGTCTGATTGTCGCCGAGTTTCTCGGCGGCGCTCAATCCTTGTTCGAGCGTCTTCTTGCTGTCGCTCGTCGAGGACTTGGCGCTGGTCCCGGCGAGTCCGCGGGTCCGACGACGCTGTGGAGCCGTCGTCGGCGTTGTTCCAGCGGGGCGGCGTCTTCTGCTTCTGCGCCGGGGAGTGCATGGTGGTCGCACCTCCGGCGGTCTTGTCGCCGTCGGCCTTCGTCTTCTCGACCTGCCGGGGCCGCGAGGTCGCCGGCTGCCGCGGCGTGTCGTTGTTGGCGAAGGCGATCAGGCTCTGGATGGTGGCCCTCCAGCTTTCGGCCTTGCCAGCCGCTGGAGGGTAGTCGAGGAGCAGTTGCGCTCTCGCGAGCGCTTCTGCCGGAGTGGAGGGGAGCGGGGGCGAGTGGCGCGAGGAGCGGGATGCGCTCGGACTCCTAACAATGTTAGAAGGAGCGGGGTCCCTCCCCGGCGCCTTCGCCTTGCCCGTGTCCGGACGGGGGCCCGTGGCGTCCCGCGAACCTCCTGTTTGCCCTTGTTCCAGCAAGCGGATGCCACCTCCCGTGGCATGGCGCTGCTGGGTCGTCGTTTGAAGGGACGGATGCGGCGCGTCCTCGGAGGCCGAGGCTCGGTCGTCCGCCCTGTTCTTGGATTTGGTGGCACCGCGAGTGTTCTCGCCGGTGGCCACCCCCCCCCCGACGGCGTCTTCCCCGCCCACCGTTGGCTCCGGTAGCGGTGGGAGTGACGCGGACGGGCCCGCGGCCTCCGAAGCCTTCTTCTTCGGGGCCATGGTGTTGATGAAGCTAGCGAGTTCGGAGAAGCTGACGAAGAGCGCGCTCGCGTGAACGCAGGATCTGATCCGCACAACCTCGACGCAGCCCCCTACCTGGCGCGCCAAAGATGTCGGGGCGGACGGGCTGTCCCCCGCGGGCACCTATGGGGCCGGAGCCCCTTTCGTTGTCCGGAGGGGGGCGGAGGGAGCGCGGAGAGCAGATCGAAGCGAGCACGCGGGCGGTTTACCCAGGTTCGGGCCGCGATGGACGCGTAAAACCCTACTCCTGCTTAGTTGTATTGAACTGGGGAGCTCGGGAGCTTGGGGAGCTAGCTGCACCGAGCGTATGGCTGTCTGGGTGCCGATTCTCCGAACCCCGGAACCCGGAACCCCTCGAACCCCTCCTACGTCGCACACGGGCCTCCTTTTATAGCGCAAAGGGGTCACCGACAGGTGTCAACGTAGGAGAAAGGGGCAAAAGTGTAAAAGGGGTGGTAGCTGTAATAGTGCGGGAACGGTGGCGCTACAGTGCGGCACAGTGTTATCATACCTACTTCTGACGGTAGGGGACAAGGGCATTAAATGCCCGTCACGGTCGCTCGGACAGCACCGAGGCGGACCGTTAGGTGCGCCACCGTTCGCCACAATGGCGGCTGCATGCCGCCGCATGCCCCAGGCTGCGCGGTGCCTCGCCACGTGCCCTCGGGGGAAGCCCCGGAGCGACGCGTGGCGGGCGAGCTGGAGCGCAGCCTTGAGGTGGCGATCTTGCCGCGGCAAGTGGCTTGCCGCGGGGGTCGTCTTCCTGTGCCTGATAGCGTGCCAGCTATCAGGCCTTGCCGGGGCGCTTGGCGCGCCACGGCGGGCTTCTCTTGTGATGCCTGGGTTCGGCCTTCCCGACAAGCTCCTCTTGTCGGGGGCTCGATCTTCTGTCTCGTTATACTTTGTTCTTGGATGGCCTTTCATGGGCGCAGTCGTCCCGGCAAGCTCCTCTTGCCGGGGTCTTGTCTTCTCGGCCCGGCAAGCTCCTCTTGCCGGGGGCCTTGTCTTCTTGACCCGGCAAGCTCCTCTTGCCGGGGGCCTTGTCTTGAATGCTTGGTCTTCTCTTGGCGCTTCCGGGGCGGGCCTTGCCGCAGGGTGCTACAACTGCCCGTGCACAAGTCTGGGGTACTAAGGTACCCCTACTTTAGTACACCGACACAATCGCTTCTCTTTTGTGAAAAAGTTTTTAAGTTCTCCTCTATATCTTTTTGTTTTTAAACTTTATAAAAGCACTCAACAGAAAGACATGACTCTCTAAAAATTCCGGGTTGTCTCCCTGGAAGCGCTTTCTTTAAAGCCATTAAGCTAGGCATAAAGTGCTCAAGTAATGAATCCACCCGGATCCCAAGGTATATCAAAGCCAATTTTAATTAATAATGATTTGGCATTTAGTAGTGATCACAAAGCAACATATATCATGCAATGACGAATTCTAACTCTCTTCCTATGCATCGACATGTCATACAAGAACAATTCATGCACATCAAGTAAAGGCCAATACATAGCATAAGAAGTTTCTTGCAATTTTATCGTATCGAAAATATAGAGAGGCGGAGATATAGTTCCTCTCTCATAATAATTGCAAGTAGGAGCAGAAAGAACATGCATATTATATTCATCAAAATCATCATTTGTAGTAGCAAAATGCAACCCATCAATATAATCCTTAATAAGAGCAAACTTCTCCGATATAGTGTAGTTTGGAGAATTCAAAAAGATAATAGGACTATCATGTGTGAGTGCAATAGCAACAATTTCATTCTTAATATAAGGAAATATACCAAGTTCATCTCCATAAGCATAATTCATATTGGCATCTTGGCCACAAGCATAGCAAGCATCAATTTCATCAAAAAGGGATATTTCAAAAGAATCAACATGATCATAACAGTTATCATCGCATACATCCTTCGGTAAGCATGAAGGGAAATTAAACAATGTATGAGTTGGAGAGTTACTATCATTAGAAGGTGGGCACGGGTAGCTAATCTACTCTTCCTCCGTTTGTTCTTCACTCTCCTCATCATCTTTTTCATCCAATGAGCTCACGGTTTCATAAATTCCTTCTTCCATAGACTCCTGCAAAATATTAGTCTCTTCTCGGTGAGCAGATACTTTCTCAATAAATTCATAAATATCGGAATTATAATTATAATTATCATAGAAATATTTAAGGATGGCAAAATTTTCAGGTCTATAAACATCATCATCAAAAGCTTCATACTTTAAAAACAAAGATTCAATTTCATAAGCACCCTTAAAAGCAACAAATTATTCCATTCGTTCCACATCATAGTAATCATATCTACCATTAGTGTAAGAAGCCAGGGTTTCATTATCATTATATTTGCATGTAAAGGGAAGGTGTGGAGCATTCATCCTAGAGAAACAAGAATAATCATATCTCTGACATAAATTCCAAGAATACCAATGCAACATATCAATTTGATCCCATAATATTTTCCCTTTTTGTGTCAAGCAATAATCCCTAAAGTATTCACGTTGATCCAACGTTACTCCCATTATCAAGCTGAATGGGGGTTTCTCAGGATTATCAAAGTAGTGTTTAATATTTTTCACACAACGAGCATCGAGGGTTTTAGGAGGTCCCCATCTCCATGAGTAGCAAGTACAACTAATTTTTTGGTGTTTTGTGTTCCATATCCATAGCTAAATATAGCGAACAACTTAGAACAGAAAATAAAAACTACTTAGTGATAAAGCAAACATGCACACACGAGAATATTCACCCCACGCTATTACACCCCGGCAACGGCGCCAGAAAAAGGTCTTGATAACCCACAAGTATAGGGGGTCGTTTGTAGCCTTCTTCGATAAATAAGAGTGTCGAACCCAACGAGGAGCTAAAGGTAGAACAAATATTCACTCAAGTTCTATCGACCACCGATACAACTCTACGCACACTTGACGTTTGCTTTACCTAAAACATGTATGAAACTATTTTGCAAGAATAAAACTATGACTACTTTGCGAGAATAAAAATACTGATAAATTGCAAGGTAATAAAAGTGGATTAGCTTTGTCAACATTGTTGAGGAAATCGTTAACTGTTAGCTGCTCGGTTGGTTGGCGAGTAGGGGATTAATAGGCTAATCGGCAAGTTAATCGGCCATTTAATCAATTAATCGGTTGATTTATTAGTTTATCGGCTACTCGCTGACCCTATGAGTAGGGATTAATTGGCAAGTTAATTGGCTAATCAGACGAATTCTTGAACAGAGTTTGTCAACAAGAAAGTTATTTGTCCCTAGGCAATTGATAACAAGTACCGGTAATCATTCTTGCAATTCTATATGAGGGAGAGGTATGAGCTAACATACTTTCTCTACTTGGATCATATGCACTTATGATTGGAACTCTAGCAAGCATCCGCAACTACTAAAGATCTTTAAGGTCGTGAAACCCAACCATAGCATTAAGTATCAAGTCCTCTTTATCCCATACGCAACAATCCACCTACTCGGGTTTAAACTTCTGTCACTCTCGCAACCCACCATAAGAAAATCATGAACGTATTGCAACACCTTACAATGGGGACCCATCATGTTTGCGCGAGACGGAGGGCACCGTAGGACAGCACCATAAATAAAATATAGAATCATACCAACCAAGATCATGATTAACCCATAGGACAAAATAGATCTACTCAAACATCATAGGATAACCATAGATCATTGGGAAATAATATATGGAGTTGAGCACCATGTTGGGTATTACACCGCTGCATAGAAGGGGAGAAAGTTGGTGTTGACGGTAGCAAGATTGTTGATGTAGATTGCTGTCACTATCCTAGCCCCGGCGGCACTCCGGCGCCACCGGGAGAGAGGAGGAGAGAGCCCCCTCCTTCCTCTTCTTCCTTGGCCTCCCCCTAGATGGGAGGATAGTTCCCCCTCTGGTCCATGGCCTCCATGGCGGCGGAGGGGCAGGAGCCCCTCCGAGATTGGATCCCCTCCCCCTTCTCTTCTGTTTTGCGTTCCCTGGATCTGGCTGAAAATTGTTTCTTATATTCCAGGAGATCCGTAACTCCGATTGCGCTGAGATTTTAACACGATTTTTTTCCGGATATAAGCATCCTTGCGCCCGAAGTAGAGATCTAACCGACGTATGAGGTGAGCATAAGATACCTGGGCGCGCCTGGGCCCTGGGGCACGCCCTGGTGGGTTGTGGGCACTGTGGGCCCCCGTTTGCGTTGATTCCACCTCCCAAAAATCAGATATATTCTGAAATAATTCTCCATAAAATTTTATTGCATTTGGACTTCATTTGATATGGATATTCTGCGATACAAAAAACAGGAACTGGCGCTAGGCACTGGATCAATAGGTTAGTCCAATAAACCATATAAATTGTTGCCAAAAATATGTAAAATTTGTATAATATTGGCATGAAACAATCAAAAATTATAGATATGACAGAGACGTATCAGTCTACATCATTCTTGAACCCGTAGGGTCCACACGCTTAACGTTCGTTGACGATATAATATTATATGAGTTATGAGAATTGGTGACCGAATGTTGTTCAGAGTCCTGGATGAGATCACAGACATGACGAGGATCTCCGTAATGGTCTGGAGGTAAAGATTGATATATAGGACGATATTATTTGGTCTCCGAAAAGGTTTCGGAATGCACTGGGTATTCATCGGGTCACCGGAAGGGGTTCGGGGAGACCTACAGGGAGCTTATGGGCCTAATGGGCCAAGGGGAGGAACACACCAGCCCACAAGGGGCTGGCGCACCCTCTCCCTGGCCGCTGACCCTCTTTGGAAGGAAAGGGGGTGCGCCTAAGGCAAGGGAGCCGTGATACGTCTACAACGTATCTATAATTTTTTATTGTTCCATGCTATTATATTATTTGTTTTGGATGTTTAATGGGATTTAATATGCTCTTTTATATTATTTTTGGGACTAACGTATTAACCGAAGGCCCAGTGCAAATTGTCGTTTTTTGCCTATTTTAGTGTTTCGCAGAAAAGGAATATCAAACGGAGTCCAAACGGAACGAAACCTTCACGAGGATCTTTCTTGGAACAAACCCAATCTAGGAGACTTGGAGTGGACGTCAAGGAAGCAACGAGGCGGCCACGAGGCAGGAGGGCGTGCCCAGGGGGTAGGCGCGCCCCCACCCTCGTGGGGCCCTCGTAGCTCCACCGACCTACTTCTTTTGCCTATATATACTCTTATAACCTGAAAACATCTAGGGGAGCCACGAAACCACTTTTCCACTGCCGCAACCTTCTGTACCCGTGAGATCCCATCTTGGGGCCTTTTCCAGCGATCTGCCGAAGGAGGATTCGATCATGGAGGGCTTCTACATCAACACCATATCCTCTCCGATGATGTGTGGGTAGTTTACCACAGACCTTCGGGTCCATAGTTGTTATTAGCTAGATGGCTTCTTCTCTCTCTTTGGATCTCAATACAAAGTTCTCCTCGATCTTCTTGGAGATCTATTCGATGTAATACTTTTTGCGGTGTGTTTGTCGAGATCCGATGAATTGAGGGTTTATGATCCAGATTATCTATGAACAATATTTGATTCTTCTCTGAATTCTTATATGCATGATTTAATATCTTTTCAAGTCTCTTCGAATTATCAGCTTAGTTTGGCCTACTAGATTGATATTTCTTGCAATGGGGGAAGTGCTTAGCTTTGGGTTCAATCTTGCGGTGCTCGATCCTAGTGACAGAAAGGGAAACGACACGTATTGTATTGTTGCCATGAGGATAAAAATATGGGGTTTATATCATATTGCTTGAGTTTATCCCTCTACATCATGTCATCTTGCCTAATGCGTTACTCTGTTCTTATGAACTTAATACTCTAGATGCATGCTGGATAGCGGTCAATGTGTGGAGTAATAGTAGTAGATGCAGAACCATTTCGGTCTACTTGACACGGACGTGAGGCCTATGTTCATGATCATGCCTAGATATTCTCATAACTATGCGCTTTTCTATGAATTGCTTGGCAGTAATTTGTTCACTCACCGTAATATATGCTATCTTGAGAGAAGCCACTAGTGAAACCTATGGCCCCCGGGTCTACTTTACATCGTATAAGTTTCCGATCTACAATTCTAGTTTACTATTTATTTTGCAACCTTTACTTTCTAATCTATACAAAAAAATACCAAAAATATTTATCTTATTATCTTTATCAGATCTCACTTTTGTAAGTGGCCGTGAAGGGATTAACAACCCCTTTATCGCGTTGGTTGCAAGGTTCTTGATTATTTGTGCAGGTACTAGGCGATTTGCGTGTAGTCTCCTACTGGATTGATACCTTGGTTCTCAAAAACTGAGGGAAATACTTACACTACTTTGCTGCATCACCATTTCCTCTTCAAGGGAAAACCAATGCATGCTCAAGAGGTAGCAAGCCGACGGGCCCCTTCCTGACTTCTCCTCCACCTCCCTAGGAAGGAAAGAGCGGTGCCTAGCGCAGGCGCACTAGGGCTGGCCGTCGGCCCCTTAGGGCGCCCTGGGCTACCTCCCCTTACCCCACCTATATATATGAGAGGAGGGAGAGGGGCAACACACACCATGATCCCCAAACCGTGTGCGGCGCCCCATCTCCCTCTAGTTCTAGTTCCTCCCCCGTCCAAGTCCATTGTGCTTGGCGGAAGCCTCACGGATAGTTTCACCACCTCTGTCACCACGCCGTCGTGCTGCCGGAACTCATCTACTACTTTGCCTCTCTTGCTGGATCGAGAAGGCGAGGACGTCATCGAGATGCACGCGAAGGTGTACGACTACATCAACCGCATTGATAAATGCTTCCACTTAGCGATCTACAAGGGTATGTAGATGCTCTCCCCCTCTCGTAGCTATTCATCTCCATGGATAGGTCTTGCGTGTGCGTAGAATTCTTTTTGTTTTCCATGCAACATTCCGCAACACCCACAACTACTTGTTGGTTGGCTGCTCCTGAGAGAACTTGACACTTGTCATTTGGTAGCAACCCATCCTCTGGTGACTTTGAGAGAAAGCTAAGTGAGAAAAAACCCAACCAGAGCCAAAGTGATTTAGCGTCACTAAAGAGATTGATCTGTATGATCTGACGTCTATTACCTTTGAAGACTGCCATTCTTCCAAACGTTTCGGCGTCATGTTCTAAGCACCCAAGAGTAATTGTGGTGTGCAGGTGAAAAAGTATGCGGAGGTTTTGAAAGTCTACTTTGAAGACTTACCACGAGCGATTGAGCGGGGTTTGAGTGACCTTGGTTCACGGGAATATGGTGAGGACTAAGTGTCCTATGAGTTCGTCTCAGCCGCCTCAACCAGACGTACAGTTGATACAGCAACTGGAACTGGCCTACCAAATTGTTGTCTCTTCACCGATCCTACCTGGTTTCAAATTCCCGCCCTTACCTTACGTATTTCAGTTGCTGATGAATTTTTGATCTATCCTCTGAAGAATTTGAACTGGAGACTTTCATCATGTTGTTTTTCATTTGTAGAGTTCATCTTCTCATGCTTGTATGCTTGTATGGTTGCATGTTCTTCACCTATATGTATCTTGTATGCATGCTTTCTTCTACTGTGATATTAGTTGCCTTACGTTTCTATTTCTTCACTCTGATCTTCGTCAAATTCGTCAGAGTTTGACAAATTTCTAAAAATCTCCCATTCACCCACATTTGGGAGTAAACCTGCGCTTTCAGAGGTGATGGAGGAAGAGGCGACGACCCCAGCTACAACCCAGAAAGAGATGGAACGCACCCCACGCAAAGAGGCGGTTCACAATCTTCTTGGTGTGTCTCGACGGGCAAGTGAACCAACAACATGAATCTCTGAATTCCCTTCATGGTTTGATCTTTGAACTCGCATATGTAGTGATGGGTTACATGATTGGCAGGAAAATTATGGTTGGGTTTGGTGATTTGGCTAGACTGTGGAAGGATTTCTTTAATGGGTTGACCCCATTCAATGAACAATTCCCATAATTTTTTGATATCTGCAATGAGCAGGATTTCCAAAAAAACGTAAATGTAACAATTTCAAAAAAATGACATGTGTTTGTTAGAGAACAAATTTGTAGAATTTTCATCTTTTTCAACCTTGGCAATCGATATGTCCATTGCATATCCTTTTTGCCATGTTATCCTATAAAACATGGCAATTGTCATTTTCACTTTGTTTCTACTTTGTTCATGAAAAAATAAAGATCAAATGTTTTCCTTCCAAAAGAATTTTCCATGGTACTTTCATTTTTCTTAGTTTTCATGATGGCAGTTTTATTATTTTTACCATGGCAAGTTAATTTTTCCGGTCATCAAAAATTCTTTTTTCCCTTCAAATTTTATGATGGCAACCTTTTTTGTACCTTGGAAATGTTATAATTTGTACCATGGCAAATTATATTTCTGGACCATGGCAAATTCCTTTTTTCCTTTAGTTTTCATGATGGCAAATTTATTTTTAGTACCCTAGCAATTGTATTTTTTAAATATGGCAATTAGACTACCACACCATGGCAACTTTTTTATGTGTCCGTGATGGCAAGTATTATTTTATTACTAGGACAATTTTGTTTTTTTCTAACATGTCAATTATTTATTATCGACCATGGCAAGCTTAGTTTCGTACACACCTCATGTTTCCATTGTTCATCATTCCATGGTAAATTCATTTTTCAATAAATTGCTTTTTGTACCATCGCAATTTTATTTTATTTCCCAACATCGTTGGAATTATATTTTGAACAAACTTTTTCTCCTGTGTTTTTCAAGACAACAACAACAACAACAATAATTTTTTTGTCCCAAAACAAGTTGGGGTAGGCTAGAGCTAAAACCCTTAAGATCTCGGAACCAACTCATAATTCTGGCATGTGAATAGCAAGCTTTCACATACCCCCGTACATGGCTAGTTCTTTAGTGATAGTCCAGTCCTTTAGATTTCTCTTGATGGAATCCTCCCATGTCAAGTTCGGTCTACCCTGGCCTCTCTTGATATTATCAGCATGCTTTAGCCGTCCGCTATGCACTGGAGCTTCTGTAGGCCTCCGTTGAATGTGCCCAAACCATCTCAAACGATGTTGGACAAGCTTATCTTCAATCGGTGCTACCCCAACTCTATCTCGTATATCATCATTCTGGACCTGGTCTTTACTTGGGTGGCCACACATCCATCTCAATGTGTGCATCTTCGCTACACCTAACTGTTGAACATGCCGCCTTTTAGTCGGCCAACACTGAGCGCCATACAACATTGCGAGTCGAATCGCCGTCCTATAGAACCTACCTTTTAGATTTTGCAGTACTCTCTTATCGCAAATAACGCTAGAATCTTGGTGCCACTTCATCCATCCAGGTTTGATTCCATGGTTCACATCTTCATTGATATCCCCATCCTTCTGTAGCATTGACCCCAAATATCGAAAGGTGTCCTTCTGAGGCACCACTTGCCCATCAAGGTTAAACTCCTCCCCCTCCTCGTGCCTAGTAGTACTGAAACCGCACCTCATGTATTAGGTTTTACTTCTACTAAGCCTAAAACCTTTCGATCCCAAGGTTTGTCTCCATAGCACTAACTTCTTGTTAACCCCCATCTGACTATCATCGACTAGCACCATCCACAAAGAGCATACACCATGGATATCTCCTTGTATATCTGTTGTGACCTTCATCCATCACCGAAGCAAAAATATAAGGGCTCAAAGTTGACCCTGGTGCAGTCCTATTTTAATTAAAAAAAGTCATTCGTGTCACCATCACAATATTACCATACATGTCCTTGATGAGGGTAATGTACTTTGTTGGGCTTTGTGTTTCTCCAAGTCCCACCACATGACATTATGTGGTATTTTATCGTAGGCCTTCTCCAAGTCAATGAACACCATATTGCAGGATCTTCTTTTTGCTCCTTGTATCTCTCCATAAGTTGTCATACCAAAAAAATGGCTTCCATGGTTGACCTGACAGGCATCAAAACCAAAATAATTTTTGGTCACACTTGTCATTCTTCTTAAGCGGTGCTCAATGACTCTCTCCCATAACTTTATTGTATGGCTCGTCAACTTAATATATTCCACGATAATTAGTACAACTCTGGACATCCTCTTGTTCTTGAACATTGGTACTAATATAATCCATCTCCATTCTTCTCACCTCCTTTCAGCCTTTTAAAGCCTCCTCCTTCTCCCGAGTTTTTCAATCAATGACAAAATTTTGTTATTTTGTTTTTGTTTGTCCCATAGTAAACATAGGTAAAATTAGATCCCCCTATTCATTTTATGTGCTAGTTTTGTTTTCACAACCATGATTTCAACATGTCAATCCATAAAAGGCCTAGAGCAGACTGATGAGGGACCATCTAGAAGCATTGATAAGCTCCATCAAAATACAGACCCTAAGGTAAATATAAGACACTAGATGTGCTAATTTCATTTTCATGTGCAAATTTCCTTTAAATTTATTCATTTGTATTTTCAGTTATATGACCGCGCTCCTGAAATTGTTATTGTAGTTAATGCCACAAAGCTTTTGTTGGATGTGGAATGTGATGAGGTTGGCACCGTTGTCATGTTCACTGTCAAGAGCTCTATTCTTCACTTGCCTTTGTTGTTTCCTATGATGTCGATTACCATTTAGGTCACTGAGACTTCAAGGTTGCTGGTCATTTTCTGAATGATGTTGTTCTTATGGAATTCAAGACACAATTCCATGTTCCCTTTCTTCATGGCGCAAATTCAAAGCAAGAGATCCACACTCAGCGGCCAACACTAATGATGGCAACCAAAGTCTCAAAGCTGAGGCCCAAGGTAATTCTACGGCCTTCCAAAGACTATTTTGATGCCTCCTCCTTCTTTTGATAATGCAGGTGGTGATTCTAGATGGAGGAGGTGCTGGAGCTAGTGGTGGAGGAGATGTTGGAGGTAGTGGTGTCGTAGGTGTTATGCTAGAGGCCTAGGATGTATGTGTTGTACCAAATCGGTGTAATGATTTAACTATATTTTCTGTGGTGATGTTTTAATTGTTGAACAATAATATTGGTTAATGTGAATGTCAGTGTGTATGCTTAATTGTCCTATAGTGTTGTTTTCTATGATTTTCGGTAGTAAGGCTGGCTAGAAACTAGCAACCCTATAATAACAAAGGAAGCAGTTATTAATGGAAACGGTCTTCGTTGCTTTGAGCATTCGAGGTACTTGGTAGTATGAAATTACCGGTGGTGCTCCAAGCAATCGAGGCAGTTCTAAGAACCGCTTGTGACGTATTGAGTATTAGCAACACAAGCCTTGAGACGAAATGGGGAACCACCGTTGGCCCATGTACAAAAATCGACTCCAAAGCTCAATTATGTACCAGTGATGAGTGAGTGTATGTGTGAGCGACTTGCGTGTGTGCTGTATTTATCAAAAAGAAAAGAATCCATGGTCTGGCTGCATTGCAACCTCACCCTTTTCTCCCGAGGAGGAACACTGTCACATTGTCAGTGACTAGGCATCGATTGCCGCTCACTACTAGGGAAAAGCCTAGCAGTAGCGCGGGCGCCAGCGCTACTAGTAAGGAACTACAACTAACTTGTAGAAGTAATGTGTTTTGACACGCGCTACTGCTATACCTACTTAGCAGTAGTGCTCTCTGGACCAGTGCTACTGCTAAGTGGCTTAGCAGTAGCATTTTCTTGTCCAGCGCTACTGCTAATTAGCTATAGCGCTTGTTTGCGGCGCTGTTGCTTCCTGCTAAAGAGCGCTACTACTATATTTTCACATTTTTTGGATACGTATTTGCGATGTTTTGTAGAGGTTTTATACAATATTCTAATCATATCATAAACATGCAATATGCTCATCATATCATAGACATAATAGTCTCATCATATCATCCAACACAAATCATGTCATCACATCATAATCACGATATAGCGATACAAGTTAACTGACATGTCTCATCATACATAATGTAGTACTTCTTCAGGCGCCGGTTCGGATCCCTCTCTCGCACTAGCGTGAGCCTAAACTAGCTAGCTAGTTTCCGCTTCGACTCTGCTATCGAACCATCTCAGGCTTTCGCTTGGAAACCGGTACACCTGGGCCTGACACTCAGGCTAAAGGAAATATGCCCTAGAGGCAATAATAAAGTTGTTATTGTCGGGGGATATCAGCCTCCACGAGCACCTATGGGGACGGAGCACTTATCGGTTCGGCGGGGGCGGAGGTTGCACAAAGAGCAGATCGAGGCGACACACACACACAACGATTTTACCCAGCTTCGGGCCGCATGGATGCGTAAAACCCTACTGCTGCATGTCTGGTTGATTGGAGTTCTTGCTCTGGAGCGCAAGAAGCTACCGTAAGTGGAGCTGGACGTAGACGAGGGTCTACTGGGCGTCCTTCTTCGGGTCTGGATCCCTCTCCTCCTCTAGGGTTCGATCGGGGTCCGGGGCCCCTCTCTACGTGCGCATGGGCCTCCTTTTATATGCTAAGGGGTTTTCCACAGGTAGTGATGCAGGTGAGGGTAAAAATGGCAAGGAACTGTGCGAACAGTGGCCGCACAGTGCTATCGCACCTAACTCTGACGGCGGGAGACAAAGGCATTAAATGCCCGTCTGGATCGCCTGAACAGTGTCGAGGCGGACCGTTAGGAGCGCCTACGCTTGCCACGGGGGCGACTCTGCCAACGTCGCATGCCACCGCGCGTCTCAGGTTGCGCGGCGCCCCGCCACGTGCCTCCGGGGGAGCCCCAGAGCGACGCGTGGGCAGGTGAGCTGGAGCGCAGGCCTGAGGTGGTGGTTTGCCGCGGCAAGTGGCTTGCCGCGGTAGTTGCCTTGCCGCACCTGAGAGCTTGCCGCTCGTCAGGCCTTGCCGGGGCGCGCGGCGTGCCGCGGCGGGCTTCTCTTGGGGTGCCTTGGCTTGGTCGTCTCGGCGAGCTCCTCCCGCCGGGGCCTTGGTGCTTCGGCTTAGTCGTCCCGGCAAGCTCCTCTTGCCGGGGCCTTGTCGCCTTGGCCCGGCAAGCTCCTCTTGCCGGACCTCGCCTGCTCGGCCCGGCAAGCTCCTCTTGCCGGGGCCTGGTCTTCTAGGCTCGATCACTTGGCCTTCGTCCGGCCCAAAAAGGGCCGTGGAGACTCTTGTCGCTCCCCTGGCAAGCCTTGCCGCGGGATGCTACTACTGCCCGTGCACAAGTTCGGGGTACTAAGGTACCCCTACTTTAGTACACCGACAGGAGCCCCCGGGCCTGGGCCATACACGGTGCCGAGCGTTGTTGGGCCAGGCCCTAACAGTGCACGGGCACGCATGGCCTGGGTTGCGCTGCTCCTTAACTCCGCGTCCGTCGCGCCCTCCCCAAGTGGCGTGCGCTTATCGCGGCGTCGTGGGAGGCGAGGCGTGCGAGACGTGCGTGACGTGGGTGGCGTGCGCGGGGCTGAGGCGAAGCGCCCGCCCCCATTTCCAAATGCGGGAGGAGGCGTGGAGGCGCGGCTTGGTGAACGAACGGGGTCGAGGCGCGGCTTTTGGGGCGCCCGTCTCCACGATCACGGGGTGGGGAGAGGTCGCCTCATCCGTCGCCTCGGCCCTGCTCGCCTGCCACGCGTCCTCCATGCACTTGGGGTTGCAGTGGTGGAGGCGGAAAACCGGGCCGACGCGGGTTGATGTAGAGGGTCGGCCCCGTCGCCTGCCCTTCCTATGCTTTGATTGGTTGGGCGGGGAGGCCGAGCCCCCACTCCGGCCCTTTATAAGGAGCGGAAGGGGGGCGATGAGGGTCCGCACTCCTCCCTTCTTTCTTCTCTTAGATCCCTGGTCCCCTCTCCCCAACTGTCATGGAGAAAGGGAACCCTGGTCCTTCTTCGATGGCGGCAAGGGTTACCGCCAGGCAGCGAGCCCCTCCTCCCCTTGCACCCACGGCGGCAGAGCCAACCATAAGGGGAAGGGGGAGGGGGCGAGGTCGTGGACGAGGCCGTGGACGGGGCCGAGGCGCTCGAGGCGGGCAGGACGGCGCGCCGGCCTCGCCTCCGCTGGCGGCTCCGTTTCCCCCGACGGTTCATCTCGGGGACGACCCCTGCGAGTTCATCATCAGGCTGTGTCGGCCGCCTCGCCGTCGCCTCCGCCTTCCGGCCCCCTTCGCAGACGTCTTGGAGGCGGAACAACACGAGACGCTGAGACTGCGCATGAGGGGCTGCGGGATCAGTGGTACGCGAGTCCACGTCGAATCCCGAGCCCCCGGCGTGATGTGTGTCGGCCGCGGGTGGAAGACGTTCGCCCGGATCCACAGCTTGATGGAGGGCTTCACCCTCCATTTTAAGCTGATGGAGGGCGATCTCCTCTCCGTCAAGGCCTTCGGGGACCTCGGCACCCGGGCCCGGTGCTGCGTGGATAGCTCCTCCGACAGCGAAGGCTCCTCCTCGAGCGAGAGTGGCGAGGAGGGGAGCGACAGCGACGACGAGGGGAGCGGCCGCCGGGATGACGGGTCCGACTAGGTGCCGGTCGCAGCTCCGCGTGGCACCGGCGGCCCCCATCGTCCGCGTCGCTGGCGTCGTGAACTCCCCGGGGTCGTCTCCTTGGGCGGCTGGCATAGGGAGGATGCGGAAGAGGAAGAGGGCGGGCGGCAAGGCCGCTGCCTCGTCTTCCAACCTCGCCCCAGACGCCGTCACCACCCCTGCTCGCGGCGACGACCACCGGGGTCTTCTCTCCGGCCCGGCAAGCTCCTCTTGCCGGGGCTTCGTCTTCTCGGGCGGCCGGAGTGGCGAGGCTGCGGAAGAGGCTGGCGGCAAGGCCGTCAACTCGGAGTACGAGGGCTAGATGCCCTCGACAGTGTGTTGACGTCCCGCGGCCTCCTCCTCGAGCTCCGCTTCTGGCATCGCCGTCTCCATCCTGCCTCCGGAGCTCCGGGGCGGAGCCTCGGACGCTCTCTTGGCGTCTTCTGCCGCCCGTAGCTCGTCTAGGCGCCCCTTTTGCCCTTCCTGCCTCCTTGCCGCACCTCCTCAGGAGAGAGACAAAAAAGGGATTACGGGCACCTTATCTCTTTTTATCTTGTAAGCCCTCGGGCCTTAGTTGTGTTTAAATCTTGTAATCCCATCTTTCATGTTTTTCATTCTCTCTGAACTGTACCTGAGTGGAATGTTTTTAATGAAAAGGGAGTGTTTGCCGGACCATTTGTCTCGCGGGTACATCCCGCGGCAAGGAGCGAACCCTTTGCATCGTTAAGATAGACACTTCCCCGCCCGGCAACGGACCCTGCCGTCCCCCGCGCCCCTTGGCCCTCCTCACGCTCTTGGCGGAGGCAGGGAGAAGGCGGGTTCTATCCCCTTGCTTCCTCCTCTTGCCGCCGCGGCTACTATCAGAAGCGGGCCCCGGGAACGCGCTCCGGGGTTTGTCGCTTAAGAGAGCACAGCAGCTTTCAGAGGGAAGCAAGGTTTTCGCATTCCACAGCTCATGAGAGAATGCATGATAAGGGATGTAAAGACTTATCTGAGGTTGCGGCCCCCGACAACTCTGGCTTGTCGGGGCGCGGGTGCTGGCTCGCCCTTCTCCCCTTCTTCGTCCTTGAGCGGCTCGGCAAGGGTATGCAACTCCCGCGAGCCAAAGGGAAAAGACGGGAAAAAGACGCGGACTCGACCTCTAAGTTAGGGGTTAGCGACTGTTAGGCACTATCAACCCTAACCAAGGACGAGACTCGACTCAGCATGCATGCTAAAACTTGGGGGGCCCCAACGCGTCATTGCGGCCAGGGTCTGCGCCTGGCTTTGTACAAAGGATTACATGCGTCTGCGGCAAGACTTTTGTACAGAGAGTTGGTTGCCGGACGGGGTCCGACAACCGCGCCTTACGGGTAAAACTTGCGAAGATGCTCAATGTTCCAAGAATTGCTCACCGGAGTACCATCTTCGGTCTCGAGGCGGACGGCGCCGGGCCTCGTGACTCGTTTCACCCGGTAAGGGCCTTCCCACTTCGGCGTCAACTTGTTGTGTATCTTGGCCGACTGAACGCGCCAAAGAACAAGGTCGCCTTCCTCGAGGCTCCTGGCTTTAACTTTGCGGCTATGATAGCGACGCAGAGCTTGCTGGTAGCGAGCGGATCGCACAGCGGCCTGGAGACGATCTTCCTCGAGGAGCAGTGCGTCATCTTCACGCGACCGCTCTTGCTCAAGCTCATCATAAGCGAGCACTCGAGGTGACCCGTATACGAGTTCCGTGGGGGTAACTGCTTCTGCTCCATAGACTAGAGCAAATGGTGTCTGGCCGGTGGCTCGATTTGGCATCGTTCTGACCGACCAAAGAACCGCCGATAGCTCCTCGATCCAGTTCCGTCCGCGCTTGAGCAGCTTGTCAAAACTTCTGGTCTTGAGCTCGCGCAGTACCTCGGCGTTGGCCCTTTCCGCTTGACTGTTGCTCCGGGGATGAGCAACAGAAGCGAAGCAGACCTTGGTGCCGAGATCTTGGGTGTACTGCATGAAGGCGTGGCTTGTGAACTGCGTATCGTTGTCGGTGATGATCCTGTTGGGGATCCCGAAGCGGCAAACAATCGACCTGAAGAATTTGATCGCGGACTGGGCGGTCACCTTTCTCACCGGTTCCACTTCTGGCCACTTTGTGAACTTGTCGATGGCAACGAACAAGTACTCAAAGCCCCCGACGGATCGGGGGAAGGGGCCGAAGATATCGAGCCCCCAGACCGAGAAGGGCCAGGACAAAGGGATCGTCTGGAGAGCTTGAGCTGGCTGGTGTATCTTCTTGGAATGGAACTGGCACGCTTCACACTTGGTTACTTGTCCAGTTGCATCCTGGAGGGCTGTGGGCCAGAAGAAACCTTGCCAGAACGCCTTTCCGGCAAGTGCTCTGGCGCCAATGTGGTGTCCACATATGCCTCCGTGTATCTCTGCCAACAGCTTCTGTCCGTCTTCCCGGTGGATGCACTTCAATTTCACCCCATTGCGTCCTCTTCTGTACAGTGCGCTGTCAACGAACTGGTACATACTGGACTGCCGGGCTACTCTTTCAGCTTCTTCTTGTTCTTCGGGAAGTTCTCCTGTCTGGAGGAAACAGACGATCTGCTGCGCCCACGTCAGAGCCTGTGGCTCGACGACGAGGACTAAAGGCATGCCGGCGGCTGCGGGAACATCAGCTTCTACGGCGAGGACTTGGGGCTTAGCCGGAGCTTGACGTTCCCCGGCAAGCTTGCCGGGGCATGGCTTGCCGGGAGCGCCTGCTTCGTCGGGACAAACCCTGGGGCTTGCCGGAGCGGGCAGCTCCTCAGCACTCTTGGCGTCGATCTCGGGGACTCTCTTGGCGGCGGCTTCGGGAAGCTCTGCCGGGAGATAGTCGCCGGAGACCGATTTCCTCTTCTTGCTTGGCCCGGTCGATGGTGTCACGGATGGCTGAGTCAGCTTGAGCACAAAAGTCCCTGGTTCCACAGGTAGCTTTAGTGCGGCGCATTTTGACAGGCCGTCGGCGATGTCGTTCTCTGCTCTTGGAACGTATTCCGTTTGCAGGCCGTCAAAGCGCTCTTCCAGCTTCCTCACTTCATCAACGTAAGCTTCCATCAACGGGCACTGGTAATCCTTGTTCACTTGGCGGACGACGAGCTGCGAGTCACCCCTGACAATGAGCTTCTTGATCCCAAGTTCCGCCGCGATCCTGAGACCGGCGAGCAAACCTTCATACTCTGCCGTATTGTTGGTTGCTTGCTCCTTGGGAAAGTGCATCTGGACGATGTACTTGAGGTGATCTCCGGTGGGCGCGATGAGCAGCACGCCGGCACCGGCGCCTTCCAGCGAAAAGGCACCATCAAAGTACATCAGCCACTCTTTGGTTGCTTCCTTGCCGGGGATGCTCGTCTCTGGAATTTCTTCGTCCGGTGTCGGCGTCCACTCTGCTATGAACTCTGCCAATGCTCTGCTCTGGATGGTCGAAGTGCTCTCGAACCTGAGGCCGAAGCTTGACAGTTCTAGTGCCCACTCGACAATCCTGCCTGTTGCTTCGGGATTCTGCAGTATCCTCTTAAGCGGAAAGCGAGTGACCACTGTGATCTCGTGTGCTTGGAAGTAATGGCGCAGCTTCCTCGAGGCCATGAGGAGGCCGAAGAGCAATTTCTGCACACCAGAGTACCTCGATCTAGCCCCCTGCAGGAGGGAACTGACGAAGTAAACTGGGCGCTGCACCATCCTCTTCCTCTGCACTTCCCTTTGCGCTTGCGCGGATCCGCCTTTGCCGGGGCCAGAGCTTGTCGGGGAAGCCCCCTGCTTGCCGTCGGACGTGCTTGCCATGGCTGCTGGCTCGTCATCAGCTTCCCTCTCCGCAACTAACGCAGCACTAGCCACTTGATTGGTTGCCACTAGGTAGAGCAGCAACTTCTCTTGCGGTCTAGGCGCGACAAGTATAGGAGCGGAGGACAGGTATTTCTTAAAGTCTTGCAGCGCAGCCTCCGCTTCCGGAGTCCATTTTACTGGACCTGCCTTTTTCAGGATTTTGAAAAATGGCAGGGCGCGTTCCGCAGACCTGGAAACAAATCTGCTGAGAGCCGCCACGCAGCCGACAAGTCTTCGCACGTCCTTGACACGCGTTGGTGCTTCAATCTGCTCGATGGCCTTGATCTTGTCGGGGTTGGCTTCGATCCCACGCTGAGACACGAAGAAACCGAGAAGCTTGCCGGAGGGAACTCCGAACACGCACTTCTCAGGGTTGAGCTTGAGGCTGATCTTGCGCAAGTTCGCAAAGGTCTCTTCCAAGTCTTGAACCAAGGTTGCCTTGTCTCTGCTCTTGACCACAATGTCGTCCATGTAGGCCTCCACATTTCTGTGGATCTGTGGCTCGGAAGCAGTGTGGACAACCCTCGCGAACGTCGAGCCTGCGTTCTTCAGTCCAAAAGGCATTCGCACAAAACAGTACGTGCCGCATGGAGTGATGAACGCAGTCTTCTCTTCATCTTCTTCGGCCATGAAGATCTGGTGGTACCCGGAGTAGGCGTCAAGGAATGAAAGCAGGTCGCATCCGGCCGTGGAGTCAACAATCTGGTTGATGCGCGGCAAGGGAAATGGATCTTTAGGGCAAGCTCTGTTGACATCGGTGAAATCGATGCAAAGCCTCCACTTCCCATTTGCTTTGCGCACGACAACAGGATTGGCCAACCACGTCGGATGGAGCACGCCTCTGACGAGGCCCGCCGCTTCCAACTTCCTGATCTCCTCCGCGATAAACTCTTGGTGCTCCACTGATTGTTTCCTGACCTTTTGCTTGATGGGCCGCGCATGAGGACAGACGGCGAGGTGGTGCTCAATCACTTCCCTGGGAACGCCGGGGATGTCAGATGGTTGCCAGGCAAACACATCGACATTCGCCCGCAGGAAAGCAACGAGCGTGCCTTCCTATTTGGGGTCGAGAGTGGCACTGATAGTGAAGGTACCACCAGTGCCGTCCTCCTTGGCGGGCACCTTCTTGGTCGCCGGTGGAGCAGCCGTCGTCTCCTTGTATTTACCGGCGGGGCTCGATGGTGCGTCCTCAACGGCAGCGCAGCGCTCCAAAGAGGCGCGCTTGCCGGAGTGGGCACCAGAGCATTCGCCGGGCTTGGCCTTCTTGCCGGGAGGGCTCAATGGCACGTCCTCGACGGCAGCGCAGCACTCCGAGGAGGCGCGCTCGCCGGAGTGGGCGCCAGAGCATTCGCTGGGCTGGGTCTCCTTGCCGGCGGGGCTCGATGGCACGTCCTCGATGGCAGCGCAGCACTCCGAGGAGGTGCGCTTGCCGGAGTGGGCACCAAAGCACTTGCCGGGCTTGGTCTTCTTGCCGGCGGGGCTCGATGGCACGTCCTCGATGGCAGCGCAGCACTCCGAGGAGGTGCGCTTGCCGGAGTGGGCACCAAAGCACTTGCCGGGCTTGGTCTTCTTGCCGGCGGGGCTCGATGGCACGTCCTCGACGGCAGCGCAGCACTCGGAAGAGGCGCGCTTGCCGGAGTGGGTGCCAAAGCACTTGCCGGGCTTGGTCTTCTTCCCGGCGGGGCTCGATGGCACGTCCTCGACGGCAGCGCAGCACTCCGAAGAGGCGCGCTTGCCGGAGTGGGCGCCAAAGCACTTGCCGGGCTTGGTCTTCTTGCCGGCGGGGCTCGATGGCACGTCCTCGACGGCAACGCAGCACTCCGAAGAGGCGCGCTTGCCGGAGTGGGCGCCAGAGCACTTGCCGGGCTTCTTCTTTCCCCCGGAAGCTCCAGCGGCAACCGGGCCGTGGGCCGTTGCTGCTGTCGCGTCCCGGTATATTTGGTCGGCACAGATAAGGGCATCCTTCTTGCCGCCGGGGACAGAAATGACGCTTATCGGGCCAGGCATCTTGAGCATGTTGTACGCGTAGTGAGAGGCCGCCATGAACTTGGCGAGCGTTGGTCGGCCGAGGATCCCGTTGTAAGGCAACGGGAAGTCGGCGACGTCAAAGGTGACCCTCTCAGTCCTGAAATTCAGCTCGCTGCCAAATGTTACCGACAGCGTGATCTTTCCCTTCGGCTTGCTCCTTCCCGGGTTGATTCCTTGGAATGTGCCGGTTTCTTCGAGATCGCTGTCGGGAACTTGGAGTCTCCGGAGGACAGCAGAGGAGATCAGATTCAAGCCGGCCCCGCCGTCAACTAGCATCTTAGTGACCTTGAGGTTGCGGATCGTTGGGGAAACCAACATCGGCAAGCACCCGACCGCGGTTGTGCGATCAGGGTGGTCCTCAATGTCGAAGACGATAGGCGTGCTGGACCATCTCAGGGGTCTGCGTGACTCGACGGGTGGCTCCGCTGTATTGACCTCCCGCACCCACCGTTTAAGCTGGTGGTGGGAAGTGTGCAGGGAGGCACCGCCGTCCACACACAAGACCTCAGTGGCTTTCTGAAACTCCTGCTCGCTGGTCTCGGGGTCTTCCATGTCTTCGTCGTCATCATCGTCTTCGCTCCTGTCGCGTCCCCGGGGAGGTCTGTCTGCTTGTCGCTGCTTGTCCTTGCCGCGGCGCTCCCCCGGGCCGGGGCGCTTCGTGCCGGATCCCCAACCACCCGCTTGGGCTCTCTCCTTGCCGCGTCGCGCGTACTTGGCCTTCTGTAGGTCGACGAGCCGCTCGACTTGCTTGCAACTCTGGAGGTCGTGGCCCCTGGTGCGGTGGATCTTGCAGTACTTCTTGTCGGTACCGTCTCACTTATGGGCAGCCGCCACCGCCCGGTAGTTGGCGCACCCGACAACCTCCTTGCCGGGGCCTCCCGCCTGGGCTTTCTTGGCGGAGCCCTCGCTGCCGGACTTCTCGACAACCAGTACCTCTGGGTTTTTCTTCTTTTTGCCGTTCCGCCGCCGGCCTCTCGTTGCCGGGGCGGTACCTTCACTGTCGGAGTCTCCTTCTCCAACACTTTCTCCGGGGAGCTTCCTCCCCTCCTCAGCGCGTGCACACTTGTCGGCCAGGGCGTAAAGCTCGCTGACCTCCTTGATTTTGCACATCGCCATCTCCTCCCGCATCCTGCGGTTACGCACGTTCTGGTGGAACGCGCTGATCACCGCGGCGGGGTGGACGTCTGGGATGTTGTAGTGCACATGGCTGAACCTCTGGATGAACTTGCGCAAAGGCTCCCCCTCCTTCTGAACAAGCAGATGAAGGTCGCTCGCCTGGCCATGGGGTTTGTGGCCGCCCGTGAAGGCGCCAACGAACTGATGGCATAGATCTGGCCAGGAGGAGATGGAGCCGTCCGGCAAGTGCATGAGCCAGGATCTGACGTTGGGCTTGAGTACTAGCGGGAAGTAGTTGGCAAGGATCTTATCGTCCCGTCCCCCGGTAGCCTGCACCGCAATGGTGTAGATGCTGAGGAACTCAGACGGATGCGACTTGCCGTCGTACTTCTCGGGCACGTCGGGCTTGAAGTTCTTCGTGCTGGGCCACTGGACTTGCCGCAGCTCGCGGGTGAACGCAGGGCAGCCTACCAAATACGGCAGTTCGCCTGGTTCCCCCGGCGCGTGCATGTCTCCAGAGGGCCCAACGCGCTGGTCGGATTGACGCCGCGCCTCTCTTCTGCGCTCGATGCGGGTTCGAGCGTCTTCTTCCCTTCGTTCGTGAAGGACTTGGCGCTGGTCGCGGCGAGTTCGCGGGTTCGACGACGTGGTGGAGTCGTTGTCGAGGTGAGCCCGGCGAGTCGGCGACCGCGGCTTCTGGGGCGGGGAGTGCACGATGGTCGCACCCCCGCCATTCTTGGCACCATCGGTTCTCGCCTGGGTGACTGGCCGCGGCTGCAACGCGCTGTGCTGCCGCGGAGTGTCGCCGTTGGCGAAACCGATGAGGCTCTGGATGGTTGCCCTCCAGTCGTCGAGCTTGTCCGCCGTTGGAGGGTAGTCTAGGAGCAGCTGAGCTCGCGCGAGAGCTTCCGCTGGGGTGGCGGGCAGAGGCTGCGAACGGCGCGAGGAGCGGGATGTGCTCGAACTCCTAACCATGTTAGAAGGAGCAGCACCCGGTCCAGGCAGCCGCGCGACGCTCGTTCCGGCACGCTGGATCGCATGCTGGTCCTGAGCACCTCGGGACCCACCAGCACGGTCTGGGTCCAGCGAGCGTATGGTACCACGGGTACTATGACGCTGCTGGTTTCGCACCTCCTGAGAAGGGCGCGGGGCGAGCTCGGACGTCGCGGGACCAAGAACTGGTTCGACGGCGCCCGTTCCTCCGCCGGCGTCCTCCCCACCACCCGTCTGCTCCATGGGCGGTGGGTTCGACGCTGACGGACCGGTCGCCTCCGGAGCTTTCTTCTTCGGCGCCATGCTGGCGCAAACAATGAGAGTCTGGCTCGCGCGGACGCCGGATCTGATTCACACAACCTCGAGGCACCCCCTACCTGGCGCGCCAAAGATGTCGGGGGATATCGGCCTCCACGAGCACCTATGGGGACGGAGCCCCTTATCGGTTCGGCGGGGGCGGAGGTTGCACAAAGAGCAGATCGAGGCGACACACACACACAACGATTTTACCCAGCTTCGAGCCGCATGGATGCGTAAAACCCTACTGCTGCATGTCTGGTTGATTGGAGTTCTTGCTCTGGAGCGCAAGAAGCTACAGTAAGTGGAGCTGGACGTAGACGAGGGTCTATTGGGCGTCCTTCTTCGGGTCTGGATCCGTCTCCTCCTCTAGGGTTCGATCGGGGTCCGGGGCTCCTCTCTACGTGCGCATGGGCCTCCTTTTATATGCTAAGGGGTTTTCCACAGGTAGCAACACAGGTGAGGGTAAAAATGGCAAGGAACTGTGCGAACAGTGGCCGCACAGTGCTATCGCACCTAACTCTGACGGCGGGAGACAAAGGCATTAAATGCCCGTTTGGATCGCCTGAACAGTGTCGAGGCAGACCGTTAGGAGCGCCTCCGCTTGCCACGGGGGCGACTCTGCCAACGTCGCATGCCACCGCGCGTCTCAGGTTGCGCGGCGCCCCGCCACGTGCCTCCGGGGGAGCCCCAGAGCGACGCGTGGGCAGGTGAGCTGGAGCGCAGGCCTGAGGTGGTGGTTTGCCGCGGCAAGTGGCTTGCCGCGGTAGTTGCCTTGCCGCACTTGAGAGCTTGCCGCTCGTCAGGCCTTGCCGGGGCGCGCGGCGTGCCGCGGCGAGCTTCTCTTGGGGTGCCTTGGCTTGGTCGTCCCGGCGAGCTCCTCCCGCCGGGGCCTTGGTGCTTCGGCTTAGTCGTCCCGGCAAGCTCCTCTTGCCGGGGCCTTGTCGCCTTGGCCCGGCAAGCTCCTCTTGCCGGACCTCGCCTGCTCGGCCCGGCAAGCTCCTCTTGCCGGGGCCTGGTCTTCTAGGCTCGATCACTTGGCCTTCGTCCGGCCCAAAAAGGGCCGTGGAGACTCTTGTCGCTCCCCTGGCAAGCCTTGCCACGGGACGCTACTACTGCCCGTGCACAAGTTCGGGGTACTAAGGTACCCCTACTTTAGTACACCGACAGTTATTTATATTTCCTTATATCATGATAAATGTTTATTATTCATGCTAGAATTGTATTAACCAGAAACTTGATACATGTGTGAATACATAGACAAAACAGAGTGTCCCTAGTATGCCTCTACTTGACTAGCTCATTAATCAAAGATGGTTAAGTTTCCTAGCCATAGACATGTGTTATCATTTGATGAACAGGATCACATCATTGGAGAATGATGTGATGGACAAGACCCATCCGTTAGCTTAGCATAATGATCGTTAAGTTTTATTGCTATTGCTTTCTTCATGACTTATACATGTTCCTCTGACTATGAGATTATGCAACTCCCGAATACCGGAGGAACACCTTGTGTGCTATCAAACGTCACAACGTAACTGGGTGATTATAAAGATGCTCTAGAGGTGTCTCCGAAGGTGTTTCCTGGGTTGGCATAGATCAAGATTAGGATTTGTCACTCCGAGTATCGGAGAGGTATCTCTCGGCCCTCTCGGTAATGCGCATCACTATAAGCCTTGCAAGCAATGTGACTAATGAGTTAGTTGCGGGATGATGCATTACGGAACGAGTAAAGAGACTTGCCGGTAACAAGATTGTACTAGGTATGATGATACCGACGATCGAATCTCGGGCAAGTAACATACCAATGACAAAAGGAATAACGCATGTTGTCATGCGATTTGACCGATAAAGATCTTCGTAGAATATGTAGGAGCCAATATGAGCATCCAGGTTCCGCTATTGGTTATTGACCTGAGATGTGTCTCGGTCATGTCTACATAGTTCTCGAAGTTACTAAATATTGGCTATTGGTTGAGCTTGGTTCACTTTCATTTGAAGTTACTAAAAATTTCAGAAATTTTCAGAAAATGATGAAGAGATTTTTGAGGGGCTCTTCAAGCCGAAGCTCGAAGGATAAGCAAAGTGAAGAAGCGGAGAGGCCCAAATATAATCTGCCTCGCACCACGGAGGTCCGGCCGTGTGAATGGTCTTGCGATGATTTCTTGAGAGCAGTCGGGATTTATGATGATTTTTATGAGTTGGCTGAGAATGCAGACCTCACCGACTTCCTCCGCGACCAACGTGAATAGTATCTCTTACTCACCAATACCTTTGTGCAAAAAAATTTCATTTCCATTCTAGGAGGTCACCACCTATGGTGGATTTCTATTTATATGATGAGTATAAGGAAATGACCCTTCGTGAATTCTGTGAGGTTTGCAAGTTACCTTTTCTGGGTTTCATAGAGGAACCACATAGCAACGATGTGGAGGGGTTTATTGATACAATTGCTATAGGGGAAACGAGGAAGGTTTCCGACGCATGAATCACTAGCATACACTTTCCTGTTCTACGTTACTTTGCTATATTTGCTAGTAGATGCTTAATTGGTCGCGGAAACTGTGGAAACTTGAGTGTACCTGATATTATTATTTTGTTCCATGCCTTGTTTCGAGATGACACGTTTAGTATGGGCGCTATTGTTGCAAAGCGGTTAAATCTTAACCGTACTAAGGGCCCCATCTTGGGAGGCATCTTCCCCTCGCGCCTCGCTGCATACTATAACATACCTATTAGGCACTATGAGAAAGAAGAAAAATTGTTGCCTACTGTTTATTTAGATTATAAGAGTATGTTAGCACATGATTATATTGTTAAGAATAGGGAAAGGGCGCTTAAATACAAACTGTTATTTGATAAAAATCACCCTGAGACTATTACCTTGCCTGCTCCTTCCTTGTTTGATTTGTCTGCAGGCAATTATCTCGTCCCGCTGGCGGCCATCCACGCCTACCGGAACCCTACATCAGCTACAGAGCCAGAGCGGGAACCACAATTTGATCCTCCACGACAGTCTAATTACCAGTGGGATCCGGAGGCGATTGCCAACCAGTGGCAATCCGAGGCTTCTTCTCAGTACGACCCCAACTACAACTATGTATATCCGCCAGGTCAGCCGTGGCAATAGACCAACTTAGGCAAAAAGCCTAAGCTTGGGGGAGTACGTATTTCTCACTGACATTATATTCATGTTCACACGCTCATTGCTAGATGTAGGTGCTCATACTTTTTCACTGTAATATCCATGCTAGTCTATTTTCCTTTTTATGCTTTCTTCTTATGTGTTTGATAAACCTTAAGAAAAATAAAAAAAATAGATGTAGCTTTTAGCTAGTTTACTTTTCATGCTGTAGTGGTAGTAATTTAAAAGAAAACCCAAAAATATTTCATGTTCTTCTTTTGCTTGTTGGGAGCTTTCCCATGTAAATAGTTTTATTTCTTTTCTTTTCTTCGGGGGTCGATAGGAGAAGACCATGATTAAATTGTTGAAGTGGCTCTTATATGCATTATTATTGATTTAACCAAGAGCCCATATTGCCTTGTCTTCTCCTGTTTATTGAATGCTCGCAGATTCCAGCTTAGTCCAATGCATGTGCACTATTATTATTATTCACATCGTTCGGTCGTGCAAGTGAAAAGCAATTATGACGATATATGATGGACTGATTCAGATGGGAGAAGCTGGTATGAACTCGACCTCTCTTGTTTTTGTAAATATGATTAGCTCATCATTCCTGATTTAGCCTATTATGAATAAACATGTTTGCAATGACAATTAGAGATTATAGTTGCTTATGCCATGCTTAATTAGCTAGGAGTTTATAATGGTTTACCTTGCGTGCCAACATGCTATTAAAATGGTTGTGATGTGGTATAGTAGGGTGGTATCCTCCTTTGAAAGATTCAAGTGACCTGACTTGGCACATGTTCACGCATGTAGTTGAAACAAAATCAACATAGCCTTCATGATGTTTATGTTCGTGGTGGATTATATCCTACTCATGCTTGCACTCAATGTTTATTAATTTTAATGCATGTTCATGACTGTTGTCGCTCTCTAGTTGTCGCTTCCCAGTCTTTTGCTAGCCTTCACTTGTACTAAGCTGGAATACTGCTTGTGCATCCAATCCCTTAAACCCCAAAGTAATTCCATATGAGTCCACCATACCTTCCTATATGCAGTATCTACCTATCGTTCCAAGTAAATTTGTATGTGCCAAACTCTAAACCTTCAAATGAAATTCTGTCTTGTATGCTCGAATAGCTCATGTATCAACTAGGGTTGTCTGTATCTTCCATGTCAGGAGGGTTATTCTCAAGAGGAGTGGACTCCGCTCCTCACTCACGAGAAAATGGCTGGTCACCGGGATTCCCAGTCCCATGCTTTATGCAAACCAAATCAAAATAATTGCAAACAAAACTCCCCCGGGACTCTTGTTAGTTGGAGGCACTCGTTGTTTCGAGCAAGCCATGGATTGATGCTTGTTGGTGGAGAGGGAGTATAAACTTTACCATTCTGTTTGGGAACCGCCTATAATGTGTGTAGCATGGAAGATATCGCCATCTCTTGGTTGTTATGTTGACAATGAAAGTATGCCGCTCAAAATATTATTTATCTCTATTTCAAAATCGAGCTCTGGCACATCTACAAATCCCCGCTTCCCTCTGCGAAGGGCCTATCTATTTACTTTTATGTTGAGTCATCACCCTCATATTAAAAGCACCAGCTGGAGAGCGTTGCTGTCATTTGCATCCATTACTATTAA
Source organism: Aegilops umbellulata (assembly GCA_032464435.1). Classification (NCBI taxonomy): domain Eukaryota; kingdom Viridiplantae; phylum Streptophyta; class Magnoliopsida; order Poales; family Poaceae; genus Aegilops; species Aegilops umbellulata. Next base: position 270,549,275 of record CP136054.1, on the reverse strand, counting down.
TTTATATTGGGTATGACTGGATCTCTTTTACCATGAATTACAATGTCTAGTCAGTCCTTCATCTTTAAAGGTGCTCTGCATTTATGTTTTGCGGTCTCAGAAAGGGCTAGCGAGATACCATCTTGTTATATCATATTATGATTGTTTTGAGAAAGTGTTGTCATCCGAGATTTATTATTATTGCTCGCTCGTTGATTATGCCATTGACATGAGTAAACATGAGACCTAAATGTTATTGTGAATGTGGTTAGTTATAATCTTTGATGAAAACTTGAATGCTGGCTTTACATATTTACAACAACAAGAGCAAACAGAGTTTGTAAAAGTTTTTCTTTATCACTTTCAGTTTGTCAACTGAATTGCTTGAGGACAAGCAAAGGTTTAAGCTTGGGGGAGTTGATACGTCTCCATCGTATCTATTTTTTCAAACACTTTTGCCCTTGTTTTGGACTCTAACTTGCATGATTTTAATGGAACTAACCCGGACTGACGCTGTTTTCAGCAAAATTGACATGGTGTCATTTTTTGTGCTGAAACAAAAGTTCTCGGAATGACCTAAAAATCAACGGATATTCTTGGAAAATATAAAAAATATTGGAGAAAGAATCAAGGTCAGGGGGCCCACACCCTTTCCACGAGGGTGGGGTGCGCCCCCCTGCCTCGTGGGCCCCGTGGAGCTCCACCGACCTCAACTCCAACTCCATAAATTCGTGTTCGGGGAGAAAAAATCAGAGAGAAAGATTCATCGCATTTTACGATACGGAGCCACCGCCAAGCCCTAAACTCTCTCGGGTGGCTGATCTGGAGTCCGTTCGGGGCTCCGGAGAGGGGAATCCATCGCCATCGTCATCATCAACCATCCTCCATCACCAATTTCATGATGCTCACCACCGTGCGTGAGTAATTCCATCGTAGGCTTGCTGGACGGTGATGGGTTGGATGAGATTTATCATGTAATCGAGTTAGGTTTGTTAGGGTTTGATCCCTAGTATCCACTATGTTCTGAGATTGATGTTGCTATGACTTTGCTATGCTTAATGCTTGTCACTAGGGCCCGAGTGCCATAATTTCAGATCTGAACCTATTATGTTTTCATGAATATATGTGAGTTCTTGATTCTATCTTGCAAGTCTATAGTGACCTACTATGTGTTATGATCCGGCAACCCCAAAGTGACAATAATCGGGACCACTCCCGGTGATGACCGTAGTTTGAGGAGTTCATGTATTCACTATGTGTTAATGCTTTGGTCCGGTACTCTATTAAAGGAGGCCTTAATGTCCCTTAGTTTCCATTAGGACCCCGCTGCCACGGGAGGGTAGGACAAAAGATGTAATGCAAGTTCTTTTCCATAAGCACGTATGACTATATTCGGAATACATGCCTACATTACATCGATGAATTGGAGCTAGTTCTGTGTCGCCCTATGTTATGATTGTTAGATGATGAACCACATCCGGCATAATTCTCCATCACCGATCCAATGCCTACAAGATTTTCACATATTGTTCTCCGCGTACTTTTTCGTTGCTACTGTTACAATCACTACAAAACCCAAAAATATTACTTTTGCTCCCGTTACCGTTACTTCCATACTACTTTGCTACTAAATACTTTGCTGCGGATACTAAGTTATCTAGGTGTGGTTTAATTGACAACTCAACTTCTAATACTTGAGAATATTCTTTGGCTCCCCTCTACCCTCAAAAACTGTTGTGATCCCCTATACTTGTGGGTTATCACGGGCTCAGCAGGATCAAGAGTTCGAGGGACGTCACCGAGTTGTACGTGTGCAAATCGCGGAGGTGTCATGCATTCGGTACTTGACCGGTTGGATCGGAAGACGTTCGACTACATCAACCGCGTTACTAAACGCTTCCGCTTTCGGTCTATGCTATGCTTCTCCTAGATAGATATTGCGTGATCGTAGGAAAATTTGTTTTTGAAATACTATGTTCCCCAACAGTGGCATCCGAGGCAGGTCTATGCGTAGATGTTATATGCACGAGTAGAACACAAAGAGTTGTGGGCAATAATAGTCATACTGCTTACCAGCATGTCATACTTTGATTCGGCGGTATTGTTGGATGAAGCGGCCCAGACCGACATTACATAACCGCGTTCATGAGACTAGTTCTACCGCCGTGCTTCGCACACAGGTGGCTAGTGGGTGTTTCTTTCTCCAACTTTAGTTGAATCGAGTTTGACTACGCACGGTCCTTGTTGAAGGTTAAAACAGCACACTTGACGAAAAAACGTTGTGGTTTTGATGCGTAGGTAAGAACGGTTCTTGCTAAGCCCGTAGCAGCCACGTAAAACTTGCAACAACAAAGTAGAGGACGTCTAACTTGTTTTTGTAGGGCTTGTTGTGATGTGATATGGTCAAGACGTCATGATATATAAATTGTTGTATGAGATGATCATGTTTTGTTGAAGTTATCGGCAACTGGTAGGAGCCTTATGGTTGTCTCTTTATTGCATAAGATGCAAGCGCCATGTAATTGCTTTACTTCATCGCTATGTGAAAGCAATAGTTGCAAAAGCAATAGTTGGCGAGACGACCATGTGACGACACGTTGATAGAGATCAAGATGATGGAGATCATGGTGTCATGCCGGTGACGATGGAGATCATGACGGTACTTTGGAGATGGAGATCAAAGGCACAAGATGATGATGGCCATATCATGTCACATATTTTGATTTGCATGTGATGTTTATCTTTTATGCATCTTATTTTTCTAAGTATGAAGGTAGCTTTATAAGATGATCCCTTACTAAAATTTCAAGGTATAAGTGTTCTCCCTGAGTATGCACCGTTGCGACAGTTCTTCGTGGTGAGACACCACGTGATGATCGGGTGTGATAAGCTCTACGTTCACATACAACGGGTGCAACCCAGTTTTGCACACGCAGAATACTCGGGTTAAACTTGAAGAGCCTAGCATATGCAAATATGGCCTCGAAACATTGAGATCGAAAGATCGAACGTGAATCATATAGTAGATATGATCAACATAGTGATGTTCACCATTGAAAACTACTCCATCTCACGTGATGATCGGACATGGTTTAGTTGATTTGGATCACGTGATCATTTAGATGACTAGAGGGATATCTATCTAAGTGGGAGTTCTTAAGTACTATGATTAACTGAACTTTAATTTATCATGAACTTAGTCCTGATAGTATTTGCACAACTATGTTGTAGATCAATAGCTCGCGATGTAGCTTCCCGTTTATTTTTGATATGTTCCTAGAGAAAAATAAGTTGAAAGATGATAGTAGCAATGATGCAGACTTGGTCCGTGATCTGAGGATTAACCTCAATGTTGCACAGAAGAATTATGTCCTTGATGCACCGCTAGGTGACAGATCTATTGTAGGACCAGATGTAGACGTTATGAATGTTTGACAAAGCTCGGTATGATGACTACTTGATAGTTTAGTGCATCATGCTTTACGGCTTAGAACCAGGACTTCACAAACATTTTGAACGCCACAGAGCATATGAAATGTTCAAAGAGTTGAAATTGGTATTTCAGACTCATGCCCGTGTTAAGAGGTATGAGACCTCTGACAAAGTACTTTGCCTACAAGATGGAGGAGAATAGCTCAGCTAGTGAGCATGTGCTCAGAATGTCTGAGTACTACAATCACTTGAATCAAGTGGGAGTTAATCTTCCCGAAAAGATAGTGATTAACAGAGTTCTCTAGTCACTATCACCAAGTTACTAGAACTTCGTGATGAACTATAATATGCAAGGGATAACGAAAACGATTCCAAAGCTCTTCGCGATGCTGAAATCGGTGAAGGTAGAAATCAAGAAAAAGCATCAAGTGTTGATGGTTGACAAAAACACTAGTTTCAAGTAAAAGGGCAAGGGAAAGAAAGGGCACTTCAAGAAGAATGGCAAGCAAGTTGCCACTCCCATGAAAAAGGCCCAAAGCTAGAGCTAAGCCTGGAACTGAGTGATTCTACTGCAAAGGGAATGGTCACTGGAAGCGGAACTACCCCAAATACTTGGCGGATAAGAAGGATGGCAAAGTGAACAAAGATATATTGGATATACATGCTATTGATGTGTACTCTACTAGTGTTTATAGAAACCCCTCGGTATTTGATACTGGTTTAGTTGCTAAGAGTAGTAACTCGAAACGGGAGCTGCAAAATAAATAGAGACTAGTTAAGGGCGAGGTGACGATGTGTGTTGGAAGTGATTCCAAGGTTGACAAGATCACCATCGCACACTCCCTTTACCTTCGGGATTAGTGTTGAACCTAAAATAAATGTTATTTGGTGTTTGCGCTGAGCATGAATATGATTGGATTATGTTTATTGCAATAGGTTATTCGATTAAGTCAAAGAATAATTGTTGTTCTATTTACATGAACAAAACCTTTTATGGTCATACACTCAATATAAATGGTTTATTGAATCCCGATCATAGTGATACACATTTTCTTAATATTGAAGCCAAAAGATGCAAAGTTGATAATGATAGTGCAATGTATTTGTGGCACTACAGTTTAGGTCATATTCGTGTAAAGTGCATGAAGAAACTCCATGTTGATGAGCTTTTGGAATCACTTGATGCTTACAAACCATGCCTCATGGGCAAGATGACTAAGACTCCGTTCTCCGGAACAATGGAGCGAGCAACTGACTTATTGGAAATAATACATACTGATGTATGCGGCCTGATGAGTGTAGAGGCTCGCGGTGGGTATCTTTATTTTCTGACCTTCACAGATGATTTGAGCAGATATGGGTATATCTACTTGATGAAACATAAGTCTGAAACATTTGAAAAGTTCAAAGAATTTCAGAGTGAAGTGGAAAATCATCGTAACAAGAAAATAAAGTTTCTACGATCTGATCACCGAGGCGAATATTTGAGTTACGAGTTTGGTCTTCATTTGAAACAATGTGGAATAGTTTCACAACTCACGCCACCTGGAACACCACAGCATAATGGTGTGTCTGAACGTCGTAACCGTACATTATTAGATATGGTGTGATCTATGATGTCTCTTACCGATTTACCACTGCCGTTTTGGGGTTATGCATGCTGCATTCACGTTAAATAGGAAACCGTTTAAATCCGTTGAGACGACACAGTATGAGCTGTGGTTTAGCAAGAAACCTAAGCTATCGTTTCTTAAAGTTTGGGGTTGCGATGCTTATGTGAAAAAGTTTCAACCTGATAAGCTCAAACCCAAATCGGAGAAGTGCGTCTTCATAGGATACCCAAAAAGAAAATGATGGGTACACCTTCTATCATAGATCCGAAGGCAAGATCTTTGTTGCTAAGAATGGATCCTTTCTAGAGAAGAAGTTTCTCTCGAAAGAAGTGAGTGGGAGGAAAGTAGAACTTGATGAGGTAATTGTACCTTCTCCCGAATTGGAAAGTAGTTCATCACAGAAATCTGTTCCAGTGATGCCTACACCAATTAGTGAGGAAGTTAATGATGATGATCATGAAACTTCAGATCAAGTTACTACGAACCTCGTAGGTCAACCAGAGTGCGTTCCGCACCACAGTGGTACGGTAATCCTGTTCTAGAAATCATGTTACTAGACCATGACGAACCTACGAACTACGAGGAAGCGATGATGAGCCCAGATTCCGTGAAATAGCTTAAGGCCATAAAATCTGAGATAGGATCCATGTATAAGAACAAAGTATGTATTTTGATTGACTTGCCCGATGATCGGCGAGCCATTGAGAATAAATGGATCTTCAAGAGGAAGACGAACGATGATGGTAATAGTACTATCTACAAAGCTCGAATTGTCACAAAAAAAGTTCGACAAGTTCAAGGTGTTGACTACGATGAGATTTTCTCACTTGTATCGCTGCTTAAAACTCTGTCCGAATCATGTTAGCAATTCCCGCATTTTATGAAATTTGGCAAATGGATGTCAAACTTGCTTCCTTAATGGATATCTTAAAGAAGTGTTGTATATGATGCAACCAGAAGGTTTTGTCGATCCTAAAGGTGCTAACAAAGTGTGCAAAGCTCTAGCGATCCATCTATGGACGGGTGCAAGCATCTCAGAGTTGGAATATACGCTTTGATGAGTTGATCAGAGCATATAGTTTTATACAGACTTGCGGTGAAGCATGTATTTACAAGAAAGTGAGTGGGAGCACTACAGCCTTTCTGATAAGTATATGTGAATGACATATTGTTGATCGGAAATGATGTAGAATTTTCTGAAAATCATAAAGGAGTGTTTGAAAGGAGTTTTTCGAAGAAAGACCTCGGTGAAGCTGCTGAAGGAAATATGCCCTAGAGGCAATAATAAAGTTATTATTTATTTCCTTATATCATGATAAATGTTTATTATTCATGCTAGAATTGTATTATCCGGAAACATAATACATGTGTGAATACATAGACAACTAAACGTCACTAGTATGCCTCTACTTGACTAGCTCGTTAATCGAAGATGGTTATGTTTCCTAACCATAGACATGTGTTGTCATTTGATTAATGGGATCACATCATTAGGAGAATGATGTGATTGACATGACCCATTCCATTAGCTTAGCACCCGATCGTTTAGTATGTTGCTATTGCTTTCTTCATGACTTATACATGTTCCTATGACTATGAGATTATGCAACTCCCGTTTACCGGAGGAACACTTTGTGTGCTACCAAACGTCACAACGTAACTGGGTGATTATAAAGGAGCTCTACAGGTGTCTCCAAAGGTACATGTTGGGTTGGCATATTTTGAGATTAGGATTTGTCACTCCGATTGTCGGAGAGGTATCTCTGGGCCCTCTCGGTAATGCACATCATATAAGCCTTGCAAGCATTGCTACTAATGAGTTAGTTGCGAGATGATGTATTACAGAAACAAGTAAAGAGACTTGCCGGTAACGAGATTGAACTAGGTATTGAGATACCGACGATCGAATCTCGGGCAAGTAACATACTGATGACAAAGGGAACAACGTATGTTGTTATGCGGTCTGACCGATAAAGATCTTCGTAGAATATGTAGGAGCCAATATGAGCATCCAGGTTCCGTTATTGGTTATTGACCGGACACGTGTTTCGGTCATGTCTACATTGTTCTCGAACCCGTAGGGTCCGCACGCTTAAGGTTTCGATGACAATTATATTATGAGTTTATGAGTTTTGATGCACCGAAGGAGTTCGGAGTCCCGGATGAGATCCGGGACATGATGAGGAGTCTCGAAATGGTCAAGACGTAAAGATCTATATATTGGACGACTATATTCGGACATCGGAAAGGTTCTGAGTGATTCGGGTATTTTTCGGAGTACCGGAGAGTTACGGGAATACGTATTGGGCCTTATTGGGCCATACGGGAAATAAGGAAAAGGGCCTCAAGGGTGGACGCACCCCTCCCCTTGGTCTGGTCCGAATTGGACTAGGGAAGGGGGGCGCCCCCTTCCTTCCTTCTCCTTTTCCTTACCTCTTTTCCTATTCCATATGGGAGGTGGAATCCTACTAGGACTAGGGAGTCCTAGTAGGACTCCACACTTGGCGCGCCCCCTCCTAGGGCCGGCCTCCTCCTCCCTTGCTCCTTTATATACGGGGGCAGGGGGCACCCCAAAGACACAACAATTGATCCTTGAGATCTATTAGCCGTGTGCGGTGCCCCCCTCCACCATAATCCTCGATAATATTGTAGCGGTGCTTAGGCGAAGCCCTGCGACGGTAGAGCATCAAGATCGTCACCACACCGTCGTGCTGACGGAACTCATCCCCGACACTTTGCTGGATCGGAGTCCGGGGGTCGTCATCGAGCTGAACGTGTGCTAGAACTCGGAGGTGCCGTAGTTTCGGTGCTTGATCAGTCGGGCCGTGAAGACGTACGACTACATCAACCGCGTTGTTATAATGCTTCCGCTTTCGGTCTACGAGGGTACGTGGACAACACTCTCCCCTCTCGTTGCTATGCATCACCATGATCTTGCATGTGCGTAGGATTTTTTTGAAATTACTACGTTCCCCAACAGTGGCATCCGAGCCAGGTTTTATGTGTTGATGTTATATGCACGAGTAGAACACAAGTGAGTTGTGGGCGATATAAGTCATACTGCTTACCAGCATGTCATACTTTGGTTCAGTGGTATTGTTGGATGAAGCGGTCCGGACCGACATTACGCGTACGCTTACGCGAGACTAGTTTTACCGCCGTGCTATGCACACAGGTGACTAGCGGGTGTCAGTTTCTCCAACTTTAGTTGAACCGAGTGTGGCTATGCCTGGTCCTTGCAAAGGTTAAAACAACACCAACTTGACAAACTATCGTTGTGGTTTTGATGCGTAGGTAAGATTGGTTCTTGCTAAGCCCGTAGCAGCCATGTAAAACTTGCAACAACAAAGTAGAGGACGTCTAACTTGTTTTTGTAGGGCATGTTCTGATGTGATATGGTCAAGACATGATGCTAAATTTTATTGTATGAGATGATCATGTTTTGTAACTGAGTTATCGGCAACTGGCAGGAGTCATATGGTTGTCGCTTTATTATATGCAATGCAATCGCCCTGTAATGCTTTACTTTATCACTAAGCGGTAGCGATAGTCGTAGAAGCATAAGATTGGCGAGACGACAATGATGCTACGATGGAGATCAAGGTGTCGCGCCAGTGACGATGGTGATCATGACGGTGCTTCGAAGATGGAGATCACAAGCACAAGATGATGATGGCCATATCATATCACTAATATTGATTGCATGTGATGTTTACCTTTTATGCATCTTATCTTGCTTTGATTAACGGTAGCATTATAAGATGATCCCTCACTAAATTATCATAGTAAAAGTGTTCTCCCTGAGTATGCACCGTTGCGAAAGTTCTTCGTGCTGAGACACCACGTGATGATCGGGTGTGATAGGCTCTACGTTCAAATACAACGGGTGCAAAACAATTGCAAACGCAGAATACTCAGGTTTAACTTGACGAGCCTAGCATATAACAGATATGGCCTCGGAACACGGAGACCGAAAGGTCGAGCGTGAATCATATAGTAGATATGATCAACATAGTGATGTTCACCATTGAAACTACTCCATCTCACATGATGATCGGACATGGTTTAGTTGATTTGGATCACGTGATCACTTAGAGGATTAGAGGGATGTCTATCTAAGTGGGAGTTCTTTAGTAATATGATTAATTGAACTTAAATTTATCATGAACTTAGTACCTGATAGTATCTTGCTTGTTTATGTTTGATTGTAGATAAATGGCCCGTGTTGTTGTTCTGTTGAATTTTAATGCGTTCCTTGAGAAAGCAAAGTTGAAAGATGATGGTAGCAATTACATGGACTGGGTCCGTAACTTGAGGATTGTCCTCATTGCTGCACAAAAAAGTTATGTCCTGGAAGCACCGCTAGGTGCCAGGCCTGCTGCTGATGCAACTAACGATGTTAAGAACGTCTGGCAGAGCAAAGCTGATGACTACTCGATAGTTCAATGTGCCATGCTTTACGGCTTAGAATCAGGTCTTCAATGACGTTTTGAACGTCATGAAGCATATGAGATGTTCCAGGAGTTGAAGTTAATATTTCAAGCAAATGCCCGGATTAAGAGATATAAAGTCTCCAATAAGTTCTTAGCTGCAAGATGGAGGAGAATAGTTCTGTCAGTGAGCATATACTCAAAATGTCTGGGTATAATAATCACTTGATTCAATTGGGAGTTAATCTTCCAGATGATTGCGTCATTGACAGAATTCTCCAATCACTTCCACCTAGCTAAAAGAGCTTCGTGATGAACTATAATATGCAAGGGATGGATAAGACAATTCCCGAGATCTTCGCAATGCTGAAAGCTGCGGAGGTAGAAATCAAGAAGGAGCATCAAGTGTTGATGGTCAACAAGACCACTAGTTTCAAGAAAAAGGTCAAAGGGAAGAAGAAGGGAAACTTCAAGAAGAACAGCAAGCAAGTTGCTGCTCAGGAGAAGAAACCCAAATCTGGACCTAAGCCTGAAACTGAGTGCTTCTACTGCAAGCAGACTGGTCACTGGAAGCGGAACTGCCCCAAGTATTTGGCGGATAAGAAGGATAGCAAGGTGAACAAAGGTATATGTGATATACATGTTATTGATGTGTACCTTACTAATGCTCGCAGTAGCACCTGGGTATTTGATACTGGTTCTGTTGCTAATATTCGCAACTCGAAACAGGGACTACGGATTAAGCGAAGATTGGCTAAGGACAAGGTGACGATGCGCGTGGGAAATGGTTCCAAAGTCGATGTGATCGCGGTCGACACGCTACCTCTATATCTACCTTCGGGATTAGTATTAGACCTAAATAATTGTTATTTGGTGCCAGCGTTGAGCATGAACATTATATCTGGATCTTGTTTGATGCGAGAGGGTTATTCATTTAAATCAGAGAATAATGGTTGTTCTATTTATATGAGTTATAGAAGTGGTTCAAAATGGAACAGTCAAAGAAGGAGTTCTTGCCTGTGTTGCAAAGGTGTGAAGTTGAGTAAGACTCAAAGCCTGACCACGGCAGAAGATAGAGAGAATGAAAGTCATTCCCTATGCCTCAGCCATAGGTTCTATAAAGTATGCCATGCTGTGTACCAGACCTATTGTATACCCTGCCCTGTGTTTGGCAAGGGAGTACAATAGTGATCTACGAGTAGATCACTGGACAGCGGTCAAAATTATCCTGACAGGACTAAGGAAATATTTCTCGGTTATGGAGGTGATAAAGAGTTCGTCGTAAAGAGTTACGTCGATTCAAGCTTTGACACCGATCTGGATAACTCTGAGTCTCGATCTAGATACATATTGTAAGTGGGAGAATTTAGCTAGAGTAGCTTCATGTAGAGCATTGTAGACATAGAAATTTGCAAAATATATACGGATCTGAATGTGGCTGACCCATTGACTAAACCTCTCTCACAAGCAAAACATGATCACACATTAGTACTCTTTGGGTGTTAATCACATGGTGATGTGAACTAGATTATTGACTCTAGTAAACCCTTTAGGTATTGGTCACATGGCGATGTGAACTATAGAGTGTTAAATCACATGACGATGTGAACTATTGGTGTTAAATCACATGGCGATGTAAACTAGATTATTGACTCTAGTGCAAGTGGGAGACCGAAGGAAATATTCCCTAGAGGCAATAATAAAGTTGTTATTTATATTTCCTTATATCATGATAAATATTTATTATTCATGCTAGAATTGTATTAACCGGAAACGTGATACATGTGTGAATACATAGACAAAACAGAGTGTCCCTAGTATGCCTCTACTTGACTAGCTCGTTAATCAAAGATGATTAAGTTTCCTAGCCATAGACACGTGCTGTCATTTCATGAACGGGGTCACATCATTAGAGAATGATGTGATGGACAAGACCCATATGTTAGCTTAACATAATGATCATTAAGTTTTATTGCTATTGCTTTCTTCATGACTTATACATGTTCCTCTGACTATGATATTATGCAACTCCCGAATACCGGAGGAATACCTTGTGTGCTATCAAACATCACAACGTAACTGGGTGATTATAAAGATACTCTACAGGTGTCTCCAAAGGTGTTTGTTGGGTTGGCATAGATCGAGATTAGGATTTGTCACTCCGAGTATCGGAGAGGTATCTCTGGGCCCTCTCGGTAATGCACATCACTATAAGCCTTGCAAGTAATGTGACTAATGAGTTAGTTGCGGGATGATGCATTACAGAACGAGTAAAGAGACTTGACGGTAACGAGATTGAACTAGGTATGATGATACCGACGATCGAATCTCGGGCAAGTAACATACCGATGACAAAAAGAACAACGTATGTTGTTATGCGGTTTGACCGATAAAGATCTTCGTAGAATATGTAGGAGCCAATTTGAGCATCCAGGTTCCACTATTGGTTATTGACCGGAGATGTGTCTCGGTCATGTCTACATAGTTCTCGAACTAGTAGGGTCCGCATGCTTAACGTTCGATGACGATTTGTATTATGTGTTATGTGATTTGATGACTGAAGTTTGTTCGGAGTCCCGGATGAGATCACAGACATGACGAGGAGTCTCAAAATGGTCGAGAGGTAAAGATTCATATATTGGAAGGCTATATTCAGACATCGGAATGGTTCCGAGTGATTCGGGTATTTTTCGGAGTACCGAAGAGTTACGGGAATTCGCCGGGGGAAGTATTGGGCCTTAATGGGCCTTAGTGGAAAGGAGAGAAGGGCCACAAGGGGAGGCAGCGCGCCCCCCATGGGCTGGTCCGAATTGGACTAGGAGAAGGCGGTGCCCCCCTCTTTCCCTCTCCCCTCTTCCTCCTTCCCTCCTTCTCCTAGTTGGAATAGGAAAGAGGAGGGGAATCCTACTTGGACTAGGGAGTCCTAGTAGGATTCCCCACACCTGGCGCGCCCCCTTGGGCAGGCCACCTCTTCCCTCCCCTCCTATATATACGTGGCCAGGGGGCACCCCAATAGCACACAAGTTGATCTTTAGCCGTGTGCGGTGCCCCCCTCCACAGTTTTACGCCTCGGTCATATCATCGTAGTGCTTAGGCGAAGCCCTGCGCCGGTAACCGCATCATCACCGTCACCACGCCATTGTGCCGAAGAAACTCTCCCTCGGCCTCAGCTGGATCAAGAGTTCGAGGGACGTCACCGAGCTGTACGTGTGCAGATCGCAGAGGTGTCGTGCCTTCGGTACTTGATCGGTTGGATCGCGAAGATGTTCGACTACATCAACTGCGTTACTAAACACTTCAGCTTTTGGTCTATGAGGGTACGTGGACACACTCTCCCCGCTCGTTGCTATGCTTCTCCTAGATAGATCTTGCGTGATCATAGGCAATTTTTTTTAAATACTACGTTCCCCAACACAGGACACTCGTCGTATACTCCTAGAACCTTCCCTACGTACGCGGCGTAGCACTTCTTCGCCATCGATGATCTATGTACCTGCATCTTCACATGATTCAATAATATGCAACATAATATATAGTTGAGGACAGAAAGAGACAGAGCTAGCAAAAATAGAACCAACATATCATAAACATGAATAACAAAGTTCATCATACCCAACTGCCCTAACTAGAGTGATCTACGCTAGTTGAGGAGGATGGTTTAATTACATCACAAAGTTTCGTCGTGCATAAATTCAAAGTTTCGTCATAGAGAAAGTAGTGACTAAACGGACACATTATCATCATCAATCACTCCAACATGCCGTGCCAACCATCCGAATGAGGGAGGAAGTCCCCGAGCGAAGTGAAAGGCTTCGTGTCAAGACGCTGAGTGGCTACGCATGTTCGGACGTCTTCCCGCGACATTTGGCCTTCTTCATAGAACATACCTATTTTTTTAGGACCTCCTTCATGATGATTTGAGCAAGTTCACGCTGGATGTGATAGAACTCAGCTCGGAGTCGATGATCCGGGACATTTCTGAGATTCTTTGCCCATTGCAGAATATCGGCATGACCGGATCTAGGTGACATGTGAAGGTTCTGGTGATCCCGTCTGTACTCCAACATGTGGTGGAGGACATAGAATCCATCACTGAGAGTACCTCTCGGTTGCTGGATGCAGCAGAAATAAGTCTTATGGCTAAAGCAGGGCCCGTGGTTCGTTGTCTTCTTGTGCGTGATCTCTCCACCCCGTATGGCGTAGCTTAAGATAGAACTGTCGAGAACAGACTTGATGTGGGTGTAATCCTTTTTCTTCATGTTCTTCAACGAGTCCAAGTAATGAGCGTGGGAGAATCGGGGTTAAAGGATGATGAGAATGGCGCGCCTGTCGCTGCGCAAAGTAAGTACACCTCAAATTAGCCTCCACACGTGCAAATGAATGATGGAAATCGAAGGAAGACATCGGCGGATGACTTACATGGGATGATAAGGTAGGAGAATCGTCTCCTTGTCCTTATTGCCGACCATGAAATCGGCGATGTAGTTCCTCGCGTAGTCACGATGCTCTTGGCAGACTGCCAAGAAGCCCTCGTGCATGAAGTACGGGTCAGCACACATATATAAGGTATTTGCTCAATCCTGATGATGTAGTTCATGTACAACGCAAAAAGGCGGACAAGCGTAAAATCCAGGTTTTTAAAGTGAAACATGTCGAAGATGTAATCGAATCAAACGAAGAACTTTTCCGCGGGGAATGTGTCGATGTACAACCTTTGTTGCGGCACGTTAACCATGCAGAGCGGGTATCCTGGATTTTTCGAGGCGATCAGGCTTTTCTCTCTCCGCAGCACATCGTCATGAAGTCTCCTTAGATTGCCGTATGTGGCCTCTACCGCTGCCTTAGGTAGGATTCGATCACCGGGGATATGGTATTTGGCCGCACCTATGATAGGTATATGGTCTTCAACCCGAGGCTGCGGAGGCGGCTGGATCATAGAAATAGCTTTGCCTTTATTTGGTCTCTTCTTATGCTTCTTTGCTACTGGAGGTGAGCCTATCATACGTTCATCCTTCGGCAATTCAGGCACCAACTCATCACGCTCAAACCCTGAGTACTCATACTGCTGAGCCATCAATCCTCCGTCGTCATAGGCGCCAGTATTGAGATACTGTAAAGGGTCATCATCCTTGTCATAGGCGATGTCAACCACTAATGGAGCCTCCTCCTCATGCCGTCCGCTATCACCTGGCACGACATGTGACGCTAATTGGGTAGGTGGGGTGTTGGTGTTCATACCTTGCTGAGGCTACTTGGTCATGGGTGTGCTTGATAATCCCCAAGTGCAAGGAATCATCCTAGCAATTCCCAAAGGTGGAAGTGATAAGTATGGAGTGTACCCACAAGGAGCTAAAGGTAAGATCAATATTCTCTCAAGTCCTATCTGCCACTGATACGACTCTACATACACCAAACGTTTGCTTTCAACTAGAAACGACAAATAAAACTATGTTGTGGGTATGAAGAGGATAACTTTGCATGAAGGATCTTACTCAATCCATAGGTAGGTATGGTGGACTCTCATGGCAAAACTCGTTTAAGGGATGTGTAGCGATCCGACCTCAGACGGTCAAATCTCTGTGTATAAGTGCCATCCCTGGATCGATAATGCTGACACACACAGTACTTAAAGGATTTATAACAGAGTTCAATCACACACTTATTACATCGAATATCTCAAAAGAGAACTTATTACAATAAATATGGCTTAAGGCCATCTAAATAAGATAACATCGGAAGGCTTGGAAGATAAAGTGAGTCCATCAACTCCAATGGCATAGCTGAGTGCACGACAATGACCTAGTGCACCTTACTCTTCGTCTGATAAGTCTGCAACATGATATGTTGCAGCCCGAAACGGGTCAGCACATGGAATATGCTGGCAATGTAACACAGTAGAGCAATGAACATAATAAATGCTATCACTACATGCATATATGGCTGGTGGAGGCTCTATGGCTATAATGTTTTGCGAAAAGCCAATTTTTTCCTACATCAAAGGAATATATTTTGTTTAACTATCCTGGTAGTTGATAAACATTAAGAATGGTAAATCTCCATCTTAATCCTAGTTAAAAAGTAGTTAACAGCCCAATAAATTAATTTAGAGTGATGAGATCAACATGATAATCCAAGAACCAGATACTCAAGATGTCCATAACCGGGGACACGGCTAATCATGATTACTTTGTACACTCTGCAGAGGTTTGCACACTTTTCCCCATAAGACTCGATCTCCTTCGTTGGATTTCTCGTACTACAAGGTGTTTGAGAAACGTATGACCGAGACACAGTCTTTCAGAAGCATTAACTCTAACCCTGGGTAGACAGTACCAACCTACATCCCCTACATCTGCTAGCCTACCACTGGAAGAGGTCATGCAACATACTCAACTATGCTAGAGCCCATAATAGCTTGTGGCTGCACACGGAAGTTTCTAGCATGAATAATCTTATGATCCCTTTGAGCCTGGGTGGCGAACCAAAAGGACAACACTGGTATATCCCCAGGTGCCCACAACCAATCCACCTAGATTTGTATTTAAGTAGCCACCTTAAGTTAACCATTAATTAATAATCTCACATCTGTCATGAATACACTCAAACCTAAACCACGTCTACGAGCGTAGCATGGCAATATAAGCATAACGTAGAAGTACCTCCCAAGGTTTGATAATATAGGGCGATAGGTTCTACCTCATCAACTACTTCCCAATACCCACATATTAAGAGATCCTACTCATGCAATGTTTGAGGGGTTGAACTAATGCATAAAAACTGGGTATGAAAAGAGTATGATCAATGTGTTACTTGCCTTGCTGACGATCCACAAACCCTAGAGACTCGTAGTAGCACGCTTCGCACTCCGGGAATTCTATCACAAACAAACAATAGCATACATAAGCACTCAAGCATAGATGCATGGGTAAAACTCAAATAAGAAGATCAAATCTGAAAGTTCAACTAAAGAGCTTCAATTTGCAAAAAGAATCAATCGAATCGGAGCTACGGAACTGAAACTACGGTCAAAAGAACTTCGAATACAAATCTGCTTGAAACCAAATTTTAAATTGTCAAAACTTGTTCAAGTTGATTAAATAGAAAGAGGGGCTCGAGACGAAGATTTTGCCATTGGTTTCACTGGATTTGGACAAACGGTTTATAAACGGCGAGAGTTTGAAGATCAGGGGCTAATCTGCGATAAAAATAATCGCGGATAGGTCCCTGGCCGAAAAAGAAAATAAAAGAAAAATCTATCGGACGAATGTCCGCTAACAGAGACGAACGTGCGAACGCGTTCGTTAAAAACGAACTAACGAGCGAACGCTCGCTAAATAACGAACCGAAGAAAACCGAACCGATCTAAAAAACCAAACCTAGGGTTTTATAAACACACGCGGTTTTACCTTAAATTGAAAAAAAAGGGCGGCCGATCCGCGAGGTCAACGGCGGTGGCGGGGCAGCGAGATCCGGCGGGCTGGGCGGCGTGCGGCGGCGTGGGCGACGGCGGCGCGGGCATGGGGATGCGGCGGCGGTGCGGGTGGCTGGCGGCGGGCGCGGTGCTGCAGGCGGCGGCGCGGGACAGCAACAAGCGGCGGCAGCGGCGAGCGGCGCGAGGCGGTGGCTGCGGCGGGTGGTGCGGGGCTCGAGGTGGGAAGGCGTGGGGCGGGGCGGCGGCTTATAAAGAGGGGAGTGGGTGTGCCTTGGGGAGGAGGCGTCGGACTCCTTCGGGAGTCCGGCTCGGGGACGAAGGTGGCGGCGCGGGGGTGGGCCGGCTGGGCCTTTGGCCCACTGCGGTCTAGGAACTTTTTTTTCTAAAAACAATTCCACCAAGAAAAATCCTAATAAATATAAAAAAATCTAAAAATGCCAAAAATAATTTTCGCCATCTAAATAAATTACTTAGAACAAAGTGAACATTTTCTTGGCCCAAAAATGCAATTTTGAAAAATGCATATTTTTCTAATTCAAATAAAATAGCAATAAAATCCAAATAAAATTATTTATTTGATTTTAATATTTCTCCTCTGATATTTATTTTATTTTGGAGAAGTCATATTATCTCCTCTCATATATTGAAATATTTTGGAAAGAAAATAATTAAAACCAAATGATCCTCTTTTCAATATTTAAGAAAAATTCAAATATGAAAATAATAAAATCCCCAACTCTCTCCGTGGGTCCTTGAGTTGCTTAGGATTTTTAGGATCACAAAACCAAAATGCAAATAAAATATGATATGCATATGATGACCTATGTATAACATTTCAAATTGAAAATTTGGGATGTTACAGGATGTTTAGAAGCACAAGTAGTATTTCTACTTGGTGCAAAGAATTTGGCTAGCATGAGAGGGAAAGTCAAGGTCGACATGTTGGATGATCCAAGACAATATAACGTTTCAGATATAGGAAAACATAACCCATTAAGCTGTCTTCCTTATCCAACATCAACCTTTTAGCATGTCATATTTTAATCAGTGCTCACAGTTACAAAAGATGGCCAAGATAGTATATTTATATGTGAAATCTCTCTTCCTTTAATATTTTTTCATGAATTGTTCAAGTGACCAATTCTGCGTTTGCTAACTTTCAATAAGTTTACTACCTATACTTATTCTGTGTGAAGCCATTAGTCCCCATGGTATAAGCATATGAAACATATATAAATTCAGATTTATGATATTCAATTCATTCAACCATTACTCATAGGATGTACGTGAAGCACGTGAGTAAATGACAAACTACTCCAAAAGATATAAGTGAAGGACACTGAGTAGTCAAATAATTAACTAGCCATGCGACGATTCTTTTTCATTCAAGATTTCAGATCCAATGATTTTGTTCAAACAGCAAGTAAAATTAAAAATACGCTCCAAGCAAAACACATATCATGTGACGAATAAAAATATAGCTCCGAGTAAGGTATATCGATAGTTTTGAAGACGAAAGAGGGGATACCTTCCGGGGCATCCCCAAGCTTAGGCGCTTGAGTCTTCCTTGAATATTACCTTGGGGTGCCTTGGGCATCCCCAAGCTTAGGGTCTTTCCACTCTTATTCTTCTCATATCGATATCTCACCCAAAGCTTGAAAACTTCAATCACACAAAACTTAACGGAACTTCGTGAGATAGGTTAGTATGATAAAGAGTAAACCATTCACTTTGGTACTGTCAAAGACAATGTTCATAATTTTTATCACACAATGCCTATTGTACCATATCATTTCTACAATTTATATTGATAAATATAAGCCATAGAAACTAGAAAACAAGCAAGCTATGCAATGAAAAGAGAATCTGTCAGAAACAGAACAGTCTGTGATGATCTGAACAACAACCATACTTCTGCTACTCCAAAAATTATAAAATAAATTCATGTACATGAGGAATTTGTCTATTAATCTTCTGCAAAAATATTCAACTCAATATCACTCTTCTATAAAAAATGACAGCTAATCTCATGAGCGCAAAGTTTCTGTTTTTTACAGCAAGATCACATTAACTTTCACCCAAGTCTTCCCAAAGGTCTTACTTGGCACTTTATTGAAACAAAAGCTATAAAAAATGATTACTACAGTATCTTAATCATGTAAACACACAAAAACAGTAAGAGTAAATATTGAGTTGTCTCCCAACAAGCGCTTTTCTTTAGTGCCTTTTAGCTAGGCATGATGATTTCAATGATGCTCACATAAAAGAAAAGAATTGAAACATAAAGAGAGAATCATTAAGAATATGACTAGCACATTTAAATCTAACCCACTACCAATGCCTAGAGATTTTGTGAGCGCATAATTTATAGGAACAAGAATCAACTAGCATAGAAGGAAAAACAAGTATAACTTCAAAACTTTAAGCACATAGAAAGAAAACTTGATATTATTGCAACTCCTACAAGCATATATTCCTCCCTCATAATATTTTTTAGTAGCATCATGAATGAACTCATCAATATAACCATCACATAAAGCATTCTTTTCATGATCTACAAGCATAGAGAATTTTCTACTCTCCACATAAGCAAAATTCTTCTCATTCGGGATAGTGGGGTCACTAATTCCTAAAATTGACACTCTTCCAAACCCGCTTTAGATGATAGTATTATTCATACTCCAAAAAATATAAGTGAAGTTCATGGAGCATTCTACAATTAATATAGTCTAACCAATATCCAAGCTCAAAATATATAAGTGAAGCACGCGAAGCATTCACCATACTAAAAAGATTTAAGTGAAGCGCAAAGAGCATTCTGTAAGGTCATACTCAAAAGATATAAGTGAAGCACATGGATCATTATATATATCGATGAAGGGATATTTCATACTAGCATGGTTCTTAAAGAAAAAAACACAAGGGACACAAATCAAGTGAGCAAAACAAAAATCGAGGTATACCGATAATTGTTGAAGAAGAAAGATGGGATGCCAACCGGGGCATCCCCAAGCTTAGATGCTTGAGTATCCTTGAAATATTTACTTGGGGTGCCTTGGGCATCCCCAAGCTTGAACTCTTGTCTCTCTTTATTCTTATCATATTGATAGCTCCTCGATCTTCGAACACTTCATCCACACAAAACTTAACAAAAACTTTGTGAGATCTGTTAGTATAATTATGCAAATCACTACCTTTAGGTACTGTTGAAAACTCATTCCAATTTCATATTAGAAATATATCTACTATATTCCAACTTCACCATGGTTCATACCTGTAACGCCCTCAATGCGGCTATATCTCCCATGTGTCGAAGCACGACTTAGAGGCATAACCGCATTGAAAGCAATGTCGCAAGTGAGGTAATCTTCACACAACCCATGTAATACATAAGGAAAAAGAGATACATAGTTGGCTTACAATTGCCACTTCACACAAATACATGAGTAAAACATTACATCATACAGTTACAATCAGGGCCCGACTACGGAGCCAAAATAAAAAAAGAAACCCCAAAAGCGACAAAGGTCCCCGATCGACCCCAACTGGGCTCCACTACTGATCGACTAGAACGGAACAACATAAAGGACAAGGTCTTCATCGAACTCCTCCTTGAGCTCGGGTGCGTCACCTGCACAGATTCATCGGCACCTGCAAACTGGTTTTGGAAGTAACTGTGAGTCACGGGGACTCAGCAATCTCACACCCGCGAGATCAAGACTATTTAAGCTTAAAGGTAGGACAGGGTAGTGAGGTGGAGCTGCAGCAAGCGACTAGCATATATGGTGGCTAACATACGCAAATGAGAGCGAGAAGAGAAGGCAAAGCACGGTGGAACACTATGATCAAAAAGTGATCCTGAACTACTTACGTCAAGCATAACTCCAACAACCGTGTTCACTTCCCAGACCCCGCCGAGAAGAGACCATTACGGTTACACACGCGGTTGGTGTATTTTAATTAAGATCAACTTAGGGTTTTCTACAACCGGATATTAACAAATTCCCATCTGCCACATAACCGCGGGCACGGCTTTCGAAAGTTCAAACCCTGCAGGGGTGTCCCAACTTAGCCCATGATAAGCTCTCGCGATCAACGAAGGATATTCCTTCTCCCCGAGAAGACTCGATCAGTCTCGGAATCCCGGCTACAAGACATTTCGACAGTAATAAAACAAGTCCAGCAAAGCCGCCCGATGCGCCGACATCCTGATAGGAGCTGCACATATCTCATTCTCAGGGAAACATCGGATAAGTCAAACTACGAGTAAAACCAGGCCTCGAGTTTCCATGAGGGGGCCCCGCAGGCTGCTCGGTTCGGACCAACACTTAGACAAGCATTGGCCCGGGGGGGCTAAATAAAGATGACCCTCAGACTGATCAAACCCAAGGGAAAGGGATAGGTGGTAGTCAAATGGTAAAACCAAGGTTGGGCCTTGCTGGAAGAGTCTTATTCAAAGCGAACTGTCAAGGGGGTCCCATAAATCACCCGACCGCGTTAGGGACGCAAAATCCGGGAACATAACACCGATGTGACGGAAACTAGGGCGGCAAGAGTGGAACAAAACACCAGGCATAAGGCCGAGCCTTCCACCCTTTACCCAGTATATAGATGCGTTAATTAAATAAGATATATTGTGATGTCCCAACAAGTAAACATGTTCCAACAAGGAACAACATCTCCATGTTCCAACAAGGAACAAACTTCATCTTCACCTGCAACTAACAACGCTATAAGAGGGGCTGAGCAAAGCGGTAACATAGCCAAACAACGGTTTGCTAGGACAAGGTGGGTTAGAGGCTTGGTTTAACAATATGGGAGGCATGATAAGCAAGTGGTAGGTATCGCAGCATAGGCATAGCAAAAGAGCGAGCAACTAGCAAGCAAAGATAGAAGTGATTTCGAGGGTATGGTCATCTTGCCTGAGATCCCGCAAGGAAGAAGAACGAGTCCATGAAGAAGACAAACGGACGTAGACGAATGGATCCTCACAATCGCAACGCTATCGGAACTAACCCGAAGAAGCAACACCGGAAAGAAGCAAACAACAAAGTAAACAACCACCACATAAACATGGCATGATATGCGAGATGTGGTATGCAATGCATATGCATGCGCGGGAAGGGAAAAGATGAACAAGGCATAATCTTGGCAAACCAAGTATGCCACTGGAAAGGTGAGGTGATTTCGGTTGAAATCGATATAAAGATCACCGAAATCGGATGTACGGTTTGCAAATGACAAGCAAAACAAGATGACAAGATTCTGCCATTAACAGCATGATGCTACATAGCAAGCAACAAGAAAATAAGCTACTGCACCCAAACATGTCAACAAATCATATGACAGTAATCTACTCAAGATGCTTGACAAAATATGAACACTGAGCTACGGCTAAATCACTCCATAACAGGTTCAAACAAGCAGGGCAAAAGTGCAAAAGATAACAGGTTCACAGACTTGGTGAAAATAACAACATAGCAGAAATTAACATCAGGATGACATGTTTAGAGCAATGAAACAACATGCTACAGGATCAGGACATAGCAAAATAAGGCACGGAATTAATCTACTCAAATCACTTAACAAAAGTCCCTTACTGACCATAAGCTAAAAAGGACCAGAAAATATGATAACACCCATGTCAATTAAGCAAGTTTCGTTATAGGTTTCAGACTTAGCAGAAAACTGGACACGTCAAAAACAGATAACAAGTAGGCATGTTCGTGAGCTCGATGCACTCACTACAGAGCATTGCATGATAAACTAAGCATACATACATCAATAAGACATGGCATATAAGCTATACATGGCAAGAACAACATCATAGCATGCAAGGATCAACTACAACAAGCTTGGCAAAATCGAATAACATGTAAACAATCTGCCAGCAACATTTTATAGCAAAAGTAGAGTTCGATTGACTCAAGCTATGGCACTTCATAAATACAAAAAAAGGCATGGATGGATAGAGAAAATCCATATGTTCAAAACACTCTTAATGATCATGCTCAAAAGAGGCATAGATCTCTCTGAAACAACATGAACACATGGCATAAAAATAACAGCAGGCAGGGACTTAGTGAAATTACTAAGTCTCTGAAAACAGCAACATTAAGTACCCTAGTTTGCATGCTTGTGCTAGTCACCACATAGATCAAAAAAATACATGGCATAAATCTATGGAAAGATGGCATGGCATATTACAAAACACATGTAGAGCTCAACTCCATAGGATGCACACATCAATCATGGCAAAAATGACAAAAGTGCACGTTCTGATAAGAATCAGAAACTAACATCACATAGCCCTCTTCTAACAGCATTTCGGGCATCAAGATGAGCTCAAATGAAAATGATGCAATGAGATGAAATGATGCACTCATCTAGACAAACAATTTGACATATTATACGCATGAAACGGAGTCACGGATGCAGAGTTATGATGCGATGAACATGGCAAGAACACTTAAGGGGATTTCGGGACTTAGTGGAAAAACTACCTCCGGGATCCCAGATCTAGGGTTACGGTGGTGCGGAAAACGAGGTTGGACGGAGATGCACGCCGGAGTGGAGCCGCTGGGAAGAAGAGGAGGGAGGCCAGGGGCGGCGCCGGAGGAGCAGCCGCGGGCGGGCGGCGGCGCGGTCGCCGGCGAGGGCGGCCGGCGCGCGCGGGACAGGCGCGGGCGCGCGGGGCACACCGGCGAGGAGATGGCGGCCGGCGCCGGAGCGGTTGATGGCGGCGCGGCTGACGCGCGGTGCGGCGGCGGGGCAGAGCGGCGCGGGGAGGCGATGCGGGGAGGCGGCGCGCGGGGTGAGGCCGTACGGCGGCGAGGCACGGGCCCTCGCGCGGGCGAGCGGCGGCGGCGGGCGGGCCGCGCGGGCCCAACTCGGGCCCCGCGGGCTGGCGGCGCGGAGGAGAGAGAGACGGGGCGAGGTGGCAGCGCCGGATTGGCTGTGGGCGGCGGCGCGATGACGTGGCGCGCTGGGATTAGCCAGGGTGAGGTGGAAGTTGGACGTGTCTGGCGCGGTGCGGACGCGTCCGGCGGCGCGAGGAGGGAGACACTAGGGTTAGGGGAAATTCATCCGCGAATTGGACGGGGGAGGCACATATTTATAGGTAGAGGTGGCTAGGAAGCTCCAAATGGAGTGCGGTTTTCGGCCACGCGATCGTGATCGAACGACCGAGATGATGAAAGTGACTTGGGTGGGTTTTTGGCCACTTTGAAAGGGGTGTTGGGCTGCACCAAAAGAGGCCTTTGCGGTTACCCGGTTAACCGTTGGAGTATCAAACGGACTCCGATTGACCCGAAACTTGACAGGCGGTCTATCGGTGCTATACCAAGGCCGCTTGGCAAACCTCGGTCCATTCCGAGAAGGTTTAATACCCGCACATGAAAATAGGTAAAAGGGGACCCCGGGGAACATAGGAGCGCCGGATTGCAAAACGGACAACGGGGAAAATGCTCGGATGAATAAGACGAACACGTATGCGAATGCGATGCACCTGATGACATGATATGAAATGCAGATGATGACATGGCAAAGTGCAACACACAAGCACATGACATGGCAACGACGACGAATAACTGGCGGACACCTGGAGCATCGAACCCGGGGCGTTACAATACCCCCTGATACTACCCATAGATTCATCAAAATAAGCGAACAACACATAGAAAACAGAATGTGTCTCTGTAGTAATCTGGAAGTTTAGTAAACTTCTGAAACTCCAAAAAATTCTTAAAAAATATGAAAATTTAAAACATTTGTACAGAAGTAATTTGCAAAAAGTTTCGGACCCATTTGACTTTCCAGTAAAAAATGTAAATTCACGCACTACAGCAGAAGGTTCTGTTTTTGTACTGCATATAGTAACAAGCAATCTAATCGTCCTAAAACCAAAGCTTGGCACATTATTTTTATAATACAATGGATATATATACAAGGGGATAATTATTTTCAGAGGATCTTCCATGAATTTTTTTACATTGTTTCCATGAGCATGAACACAAGTGTTCAAGGTCGACCCTCACTTCTCCAATGCATAACCTTCCAATCACTTCTCTTATTGAAAAAAACTTTTCAGGCATGAGAGGCAAGTATTTTTTTTGGTATTTTCATTCTTTTAATTTTTTTTGTATATTTCACCCATAACTAAACAGAAACAAAAAGGAAAAACAAAATCTAACTAGTGAAGAAAGCAAACAAGCACACACGAGAATATCAACCCCACGCTATTGCTCCCCGGCAACGGCGCCAGAAAAGAGCTTGATAATCCCCAAGTGCAGGGAATCATCGTAGCAATTCTCAAAGGTAGAAGTGATAAGTGTGGAGTGTACCCACAAGGAGCTAAAGGTAAGATCAATATTCTCTCAAGTCCTATCTGCCACTGATACGACTCTACGTACACCAAACGTTTGCTTCCAACTAGAAACGAGAAATAAAACTACGTTGTGGGTACGAAGAGGATAACTTTGCATGATATCAGAAAGCTAAAACATAAAAGTAGGTGTTGTTATCATGAAGTTAGAATATATTACTAAATATTATAAATAGCGAGTGTGGAATAATGACGGATCGGTGTGCGGAATTGTCCTAGGCAATTGTTAACAAGACCAGTAGTCGTCATTGCAATTTCATATGAGGGAGAGGCATATATAAGCTAACATACTTTCTCTTCTTGGGTCATATGCACTTATGATTGGAACTCTAGCAAGCATCCGCAACTACTAAAGATCATTAAGGTAAAACCCAACCATAGCATTAAAGCATCAAGTCCCCTTTATCCCATACGCAACAACCCCCTTACTCGGGTTTATGCTTCTGTCACTCAAGCAACCCACTATAAGCGAATCATAAACGTATTGCAACATCCTACAGCGGGAATCCCTCATGCTTGCGCGACACGGAGGGCACAATAGGACAGCACCAAAATAAAACATACAACTCGTACCAATCTAGATCATCAATCAACCCAAAGACAAAGGATATATACTCAAAACATCATAGGATGGCAACACATCATTGGATCATAATATGTGGTATAAAGCACCATGTTCAAGTAGGGATTACAATGGGGTGCGGGAGAGTGGACCGCGTAAAAGAGATGAGGATGGTGATGATGATGGTGATGGTGATGAAGAAGATCACCGAGGCAATGATTCCCCTCCCAATGGCACTCCGACGCCATCGAGAGAGAGGAGGGGAGGTTCTCCCCCTTGTGCTTCCTCCTCCATGGCACGTGCGCGCTTTCGCAGGCTCTTTTGGCTCAAAATTTCCGGAGTCCACCTCCGTGACCACCAATCTAGTAGTGTTGAGTTGTAGCGACCCGACCTCAGATGGTCAAGTCTCTGTGCTTCAGTTTCATCCCTGGATCGGTAATACTGACACACACAGTACTCAAAAGATTTATAACAGAGTAGCAATCACACACTTATTACATCGAATGTCTCAAGAGATAACTTATTACAATAATATGGCTTAAGGCCATCTAATAAGATAACAGCGGAAGGCTTGGAAGATAAAGCGAGTCCATCAACTCCAACGGCATAGCTGAGCTGCACGGCAACGACCTAACGAACCTTACTCCTCGTCTGAAAAGTATGCAACATAATACGTTGCAGGCCGAAAACAGGTCAGCACATGAAATATGCTGGCAATATAACACAGTAGAGCAAAAACAAAATAATGCTATCACTACATGCATATATGGCTGGTGGAAAGCTCTATGGTTATAGTTTTTGCGAAAAGCCAATTTTTTCCTACAACAAAGGAATAGATTTTAACTTGACTATCATGGTGGTTGAACAACATTGAGAAGGTTCCTCCAACTCAATCCCAATTAAAGTGATTAACAACCCAACAGTATTAATTAAACATGATGAGATACATGTGATAACCCAAGTACTAGATACTCAAGAATTGTCCTAACCGGGGACACGGCTAACCATGATTAGATTGTACACTCTGCAGAGGTTTGCGCACTTTTCCCCACAAGACTCGATCACCTCCGTTGGATTTCTCGCACAACATGGTGTTTGAGAAACGGATGACCGAGACACAGTCTTTCAGAAACATTAACTCTCTACTCCGGACAGACCATACCAAACCTACATCCCTCTACCTGCTGATCTGCCTCTTCAAGAGCTTCACGTAACTTACTCAACTACGCTAGAGCCCATAATAGCTTGTGGCTGCACACGGAAATTTCTAGCATGAATCATCTCAGTTACCTTTGAGCCTGGGTGGCGGTCCATAGGAAGATCACAAGGGTACTCCGGGATTTCCAAAAAATACAGACAACACTGGGTTCCCCAGGTGCCTCAATCCACCCAGATGTTAATTTAAGTTGCCACCTTAAGTTGAACAATTAATTAACAATCTCACATTTGTCATGGATTTCACTCAAACCCGAACCATGTCTACGAGCATAGCATAGCATAGTAATATAAGCAAGCGTAGAAGTAACTCCCAAGGGTTTGAATATAACATGGCAATAGGTTCTACCTCATCAACTACTTCCCATCCCACATGTTAATTAATGACATTCTAATCATCCAATGTTTGAGGATTGGAACTAATGCATAAAAACTGGGTATGAAAAGAGTATGATCAATGTGTTACTTGCCTTGCTGACGATCCGCGAATCCTAGAGACTCGTAATAACACGCTTCGCACTCCGGAAACTCTATCGCAAGCAAACAATAGCATACATAAGTAACAAGCAATGATGCACAAGCAAAACTCGAATAAGAGAAGTTGACCAGAAAGTTCAACTTAAGAACTCCGGTTCGCAAAAAGAATCAAATCAAACGGAGCAACGAAACTCAAACGGCGAAAGAAAGAAGCTTCATTTACTAATCTGGACCTAGATCAAATTTTACTGTAGCAAAGACTTATTTGAGTTGGTTAAACGGAAAGAGGGTTTCGAGACGAAACTCTAGGCGCTTGAATCACCTGATTCCGATAAACGAGCGAAAAGATAAATAGAAACTAAGATCTGATCAGAAATCACGATCAGAAAAATCGCGGAATAAATCCGAGAAAAAGAAAAACGAAGAACAGTTTAACGAGCGGACGTTCGTTAACTGTAACTAAACGATGAACGCGTTCGTCGGAATGAACGAACGGGCAAACGCTCGCTGAAAAATAAACAAAAAAAACTGATCTAAAAAAATAAAAACCAAAGGGTTTTCTTTAGAAAACCGGGGCGGCGGGGCGGCTACCTTGGCTCGGCTCCGGCGGGACTCCGGTGCGGCGGCGGGGCAGCGTGGGGTGGCGGGGCTGCGGTGGGAGGCAGCGACTTGGGGCTCCAGGGGGCGGGGTTGCTTTTAAGGGGGGAAGGGCGGCGGCGGCTCCGACTTGGGGAGGGGGTCGGGCGGCGGCGGCGGCTCGGACTCTCCCGAGTCCAGCGGCGGCATGGGACGGGGAGGCGGTGGCGTGGGCGGGCCGGCCTGGCTCGGCTAGGCTTCGGCCTAGTCGGGTGCGGGATTTTTTTTAATAAATACGCCGACAGAAATAAAATCCTAGAAAATAAAATAAAAACCTAAAAATGCCAAAATAAAATTTCACCGTCCTAATAAAATATTTAGAACGAGATGAACATTTTCTTGGCCCTAAAATGCAACTTTGAAAAACGTGCAATTTTTCTAATGCAAATAAAATCAAAAAAATGATTTTAATATTTTTCCTCCAATATTTCAGTTATTTTGGAGAAGCCATATTATCTCCTCTCATATACTTTAATATGAAATATTTTTCGGAGAGAAAAATAATTAAAACCAAAATCCTCGTTTCAATATTTGATAGAGATCAAATATGAAAACCGGGAAAATCCCCAACTCTCTCCGTGGTCCTTGAGTTGCTTAGGATTTCGAGGATTTGCGGAACGGAAATGCAATAAAATATGATATGCATGGATGACTATGTATAACATTCCAAATTGAAAATTTGGGATGTTACAATCCTACCCCCTTAAGATGAATCTCGCCCTCGAGATTCGGGTTGGCTAGAAAATAGGTGTGGGTGGTCTTTGTGGAGATCATCCTCTCGTTCCCAGGTGGGTTCATCCTCGGTATGGTGGCTCCACTGAACTTTGCAAAACTTGATAACCTTACTGCGGGTGACTCTGCTAGCAAACTCAAGAATCTTAACTGGCTTCTCCTCGTAAGTCAAATCACTGTCCAACTGAATCACCTCCAAGGGTACTGTATCTCTTAACGGTATATCGGCCATCTCAGCATGACACTTCTTTAGCTGGGAAACGTGAAACACGTCATGAACTCCTGACAAATCCTCAGGTAATTCCTACTTGTAGGCAACTTCTCCCATCCGTTCCAAAATACGATACGGTCGTACAAATCTCAGGGCTAACTTTCCCTTACTCCATAACGTTTCACTCCTCGCAAGGGTGATACTCGTAGATATGCTCTATCTCCAATTTCATAGGTTACCTCCTTGCGTTTTGAGTCTGCATAACTCTTCTGCCCGGACTGGGCAATCTTCAGTCTGTCATGAATCAGTTTAACCTTCTCCTCGGACTCTTTGATCAAGTCTGGTCCAAACAACTGTCGGTCTCCTACCTCATCCCACATCAATGGTGTTCTGCACATGCGTCCATAAAGGGCTTCAAACGGTGCCATCTTCAAACTGGCTTTGTAGCTATTGTTGTATGAGAACTCTGCGTAAGGCAAATTGTCATCCCAACTAGATCCATAATCTAGCGCACAGGCTCTCAACATGTCCTCCAAAATTTGGTTGACTCTCTTGGTCTGTCCATCTGTCTGCGGGTGAAAGGCTATACTGAACTCTAACCTCGTTCCCAAAGTCTGGTGTAACTGATGCCAAAACTTTGAAGTAAACTGTGTTCCTCTATCTGATATGATGGTCCTCGGAACTCCATGCAGACATACGATCCTGGACATATATATCTTGGCCAACTTCGCACTTGTATAAGTGGTTTTCACTAGGATGAAGTGAGCCACTTTGGTTAAGCGATCGACTACTACCCATATGGAATCATATCCTACTTTAGTCCTGGGCAATCCGGTGATAAAGTCCATGCCAAGTTTATCCCACTTCCATTCGGGTATCGGCATAGGCTGTAACAGTCCTGCTGGCTTCTGATGCTCTGCCTTCACTCTCTGACATACATCACATACGGCTACATACTCGGCAATATCCTTCTTCATACCGGTCCACCAGAAATGTTCCTTCAAATCCAAATACATCTTGGTGTTTCCGGGGTGTATCGAGTATGGTGAGTCATGAGCCTCTTGAAGTATTAACTTCCTGATCTCCTGGTTATTGGGCACATAAACTCGGTCCTCAAACCATAAGGTATCGTGCTCATCCTCACGAAAACCTTTGGACTTTCCTTTGCCCATCTTCTCCTTTATCTCGGCAATCTCTTTGTCATCCTTCTGAGCTTCCCGTATCTTGTCCAGCAATGTCGACTGGACCTTTATTGTCGCAACGAATCCTCTAGGAACAATCTCCAATCGAAGTTCCATGATATCCTCTGCTAACTCCTTCGGCAGTCCCTTACTTTTAAGGATATTAGCATAACTCTTCCGGCTCAAAGCGCATGCTACGACATTGGCCTTTCCTGGATGATAGTGTAGCCTCATGTCATAATCCTTTATAAGCTCCAACCATCTCCTCTATCTAAGGTTCAGTTCCTTCTGGGTGAAAATGTACTTCAAACTCTTATGGTCCGTGTATACATCACAACGGTTTCCTATAAGGTAATGTCTCCAGGTCTTCAATGCATGCACTACGGCTGCTAACTCCAAATCATGCGTGGCATAGTTCAACTCATGAGGTTTTAGTTGTCGTGAGGCATACGAAACAACTCTTCCGTCCTGCATAAGCACACATCCAAGTCCTAAGAGAGAGGCGTCGCAATACACTTGGAACTCCTTATGTATATCTGGCAGTGTTAGCACTGGCGCTGTAGTCAAACGTTTCTTCAACTCCTGGAAACTTTCCTCGCAATCTTCTGTCCATTTAAACTTAGTATCCTTCTTTAATAGTTCAGTCATTGGCTTCGCAATCTTGGAAAAGTTCTCAATGAATCTCCGGTAGTATCCTGCGAGTCCAAGAAAACTGCGGATCTCGCTAACTGAGGTGGGTGCCAACCATTCAGTGACTGACTGAACTTTGCTCGGGTCCACTGCTATACCTTCTCCAGATATAACATGTCCAAGGAACCCGACTTCCTTCAACCAAAACTCGCATTTGCTAAACTTAGCATACAACTAGTGTTCCCTGAGTTTCTCGAGAACTAAGCGCAAATGTTCCTTGTGCTCCTCCTCGTTCTTCGAGTATACCATAATATCATCAATAAACACCACAACAAACTTGTCCAAATACTCCATGAACACTTTGTTCATCATGCTCATGAAATATGCAGGGGCATTAGTCAGTCCAAATGACATGACCATGTACTCGTATAATCCATACCGCATTGTGAACGATGTCTTTGGTATATCCTTCTCTCATATCTTCACCTGATGGTATCCCGATCGCAAATCGATCTTCGAAAACACTTTAGCTCCTTGCAACTGATCAAACAGATCGTTGATCATTGGCAATGGGTACTTGTTCTTAATCGTCACTTCATTCAAGGCGCGATAATCAACAACCATCCTTAGGGATTTATCCTTCTTCTCAACCAAAAGCACAGGGGCTCCCCAAGGTGATGAACTTCTTTGGATGTATCCTTTCTCCAATAACTCCTTGATATGTTTCTTAATTTCCTCCAGATCATTTGCGGGCATCCGATAGGGTCTCTTGGATATTGGTCATGTACCTGGCAATAGCTCTATCAAAAACTCAATGTCTCTATCTGGTGGCATGCCTGGTAACTCCTCTGCAAAACATCCGGGTAATCCTTCACTATAGGCACTTCCTCCTGAACAACTCTCGTAAGGGCATTCACTTGGCTCCTCCTAGGCACATGCCTAGACACATACTTAATCCTTTTTCCCTCCGGGGTGGTAAGATAAATCGACTTACTAGCACAGTCAATATTTCCTCCAAACTTTGACATCCAGTCCATACCTAATATCACATCCAATCCTTGTGACTCCAAGATAATTAGGTCGGACGGGAAAACATGTGTGCCAATGGTTAAGGGTATCTGGTCGCACCATCAGCTAGCCATGTATTCTGCTCCGGGTGAGCTCACTAACAGAGGGGTCCTAAGGGTTTGGGTTGGTAGTTTAAACTTATCCACGAATCCCCTTGATATGTATGAATGTGATGCGCCAGCATCGAAAAGAACAAGAGCAGTAAATGACTTAACCAAAAACTTACCTATTACCGCGTCTGGCTGCTCTTCAACCTCCTCCACGTTAACATGGTTCACTTGTCCTTTGTTGAATGGATTGGGCTTCTTCCCAGCTCTCCCATTTCCGTTTCCATTCTTTCCTTCAGGGCACTCCGTGGCATAGTGTCCAGTCTTCCCGCACTTGAAACAAGTAACATGACTTAAGTCCCTTTTGGCGGGTGTGGCTGGATTGGGGCGGTTCTGATTATTGTTGGCTCCGTTCCCATTCCCATTCTTAGAACCATTATGGTTATGCGATCCTCCTCCAGTGTGGTTGTGACCTCCATGGTTATGAACAAGTCCTCCCGAGTTCGGGGTTAGGCGAGGCTTCTGCTGAGCTCCTGAGTTATACTTCCCTTGTCCATACTTTCTCTTGCGGCTCTCAATCTGCTGCTACTTCCCTTCAATCATAAGAGCCTTATCTACCAACTCCTGGTAGTTGTTGAAGGTTGCTACCATCAACTGCATGCACATCTCATCATTCAGCCCTTCCATAAATTTCTCCTGCTTCGCGGCATCTGTGGCCACATCATCAGGGGCATAGCGTCATAACTTGCTAAAATCATCCATGTACTGAGCCACAGTACGGTTCCCCTGGCGTAGGTTGCGAAATCCCGCTTCTTCATCTGTATAGCTCCAGTTGAGACGTGGGCTGTGCGGAAGGCTTGATGAAACTGGTCCCAAGTAATATTGGCTACAGGGAAAGTGGTCGTGTAATTCTCCCACCATGAGGCTGCTGGTCCATCCAATTGATGTGCGGCAAAGCGCACCTTCTCAGCATCTGTGCAACCTGCGGTGATCAACTCCCTTCCAATACGGCGTAGCCAATCATCAGCAACTATTGGCTCGGTGCTACTGGAAAACACCGGCGGCTGTAACCTTAGAAAACGGGCTAGGTTGTCCACTGGCGGCGGGTTGTTGTTGTTGCCCTGGTTCTGAACTAGCAATTGCATCAAGGCATTCTGCTGCTGGATCAACTGGGTGAGCTCCGGTGGGAAAGCAAAACCGATGTCACGTCTCGGAGGCATCTGATGGGTTTAGAGGGAAGAGATTAGAATAGAAGAATGGGGTCTAATGAGAAAGCACTACCCATATGCACATGAGACAAACACAAACATTTCACTCAATCAATCAAGCAAGGGCATACAACGGTCTAGAACTATCGCAAAAGTGCTCAACTACTACTAAGTACATGGGGGAATACTACTAATATATGGTGGTCATCTAGAAATTTTGTTCGGTGGAAGACTCCATGATGTCTGCTCCAGCTTCGTCTTCGAAGTCATCATCACTAGGATCGGAATCGGTGTCGTCGATGATGATGTAGTTGTCCGGGCAAGTGGGATCGTCGTCTTCTTCTCCCGGTGCTGGTCCTCCCATGAATACTCCGATCTTCTTTATCAGGTCGTCATTCTTCTCCAGTAGGGTCTTGATTTCCTCCTCATATCCATCATGAGTAAACTTGAGTTCTTCCTCCAGTTCGATGATCCTAGTCTTCGCCTTCTTCAAGTCCATCATGTCCGCGCACATCTGGTTTTCCTGACGTTGAATGTGCTGGTTTAACTCCTGGATGAAAGCTGCAATGGATCTATCCTTCCTGGTGCTGATTACTTCCCATTGCTCGTCTCAGCGCCCACATATTTGGTAGATAGTGTCCTTAAGCTCCCTGTTGTAGACTTCTCCAATGTGTCCCATGGTAATGTGGGTTCCATGCTCTTGCCTAGACTCCGGGTGGGTGCTTTAAAAGAAAATTCTATGGGTTTAGAAGTTGGTGAGAACGTCCTTCCTGGAACTTGTACTTGAACCATCCAGCGCTCCTCTTCAGGTAAAGTGGCGTTGTACGTCCCGGTGAAGCTTGGTATTCCAATGTTCAAGTATCTAGTGACTTCCTTCAAGTGGCGTCCAAAAGGTGTGTCTTCATCCGGTTGTGCAAACTTGTTCTTCATCTCCGTCATCCTAAAGAGTAGAAAATGGAGAGGAGTCAGAAATGAGTAGAGAAGTGTGACCTAGGGTTTATCTTAGTGGTCGTGTCCTACACTCAGCGTGTGCTCTGATACCATCTTGTAGCGACCCGACCTCAGATGGTCAAGTCTTTGTGCTTCAGTGTCATCCCTGGACCAGTAATGCTGACACACACAATACTCGAAGGATTTATAACAGAGTAGAAATCACACACTTATTACATAGAATGTCTCAAGAGAGAACTTATCACAATAATATGGCTTAAGGCCATCTAATACGATAACAACGGAAGGCTTGGAAGATAAAGCGAGTCCATCAACTCCAACGGCATAGCTGAGCTGCACAGCAACGACCTAACGAACCTTACTCCTCGTTTGAAAAGTCTGCAACATAATACGTTGCAGGCCGAAAACGGGTCAGCACATGGAATATGCTGGCAATATAACACAGTAGAGCAAAAACAAAATAATGCTATAACTACATGCATATATGGCTGGTAGAAAGCTCTATGGTTATAGTTTTTGCGAAAAGCCAATTTTTTCCTACAACAAAGGAATAGATTTTAACTTAACTATCATGGTGGTTGAACAAACAAGGTTCCTCCAACTCAATCCCAATTAAAGTGATTAACAACCCAACAGTATTAATTAAACATGATTAGATACATGTGATAACCCAAGTACTAGATACTCAAGAATTGTCCATAACCGGGGACACGGCTAACCATGATTAGATTGTACACTCTGCAGAGGTTTGCGCACTTTTCCCCACAAGACTCGATCGCCTCCGTTGGATTTCTCGCACAACATGGTGTTTGAGAAACGGATGACCAAGACACAGTCTTTCAGAAACATTAACTCTCTACTCCAGACGGACCATACCAAACATACATCCCTCTACCTGCTGATCTGCCTCTTCAAGAGCTTCACGTAACTTACTCAACTATGCTAGAGCCCATAATAGCTTGTGGCTGCACACGGAAGTTTCTAGCATGAATCATCTCAGTTCCCTTTGAGCCTGGGTGGCGGTC
Source organism: Aegilops umbellulata (assembly GCA_032464435.1). Classification (NCBI taxonomy): domain Eukaryota; kingdom Viridiplantae; phylum Streptophyta; class Magnoliopsida; order Poales; family Poaceae; genus Aegilops; species Aegilops umbellulata. Next base: position 270,514,063 of record CP136054.1, on the reverse strand, counting down.
CATAGGAAGATCACATGGGTACTCCGGGATTTCCAAAAAAATACAGACAACACTGGGTTTCCCAGGTACCTCAATCCACCCACATGTTAATTTAAGTTGCCACCTTAAGTTGAACCATTAATTAACAATCTCACATCTGTCATGGATTTCACTCAAACCCGAACCACGTCTACAAGCATAGCATAGCATAGTAATATAAGCAAGCGTAGAAGTAACTCCCAAGGGTTTGAATATAACAGGGCAATAGGTTCTACCTCATCAACTACTTCCCATCCCACATGTAATGACATCCTAATCATGCAATGTTTGAGGATTGGAACTAATGCATAAAAACTAGGTATGAAAAGAGTATGATCAATGTGTTACTTGCCTTGCTGACGATCCGCGAATCCTAGAGACTCGTAATAACACGCTTCGCACTCCGGAAACTCTATCGCAAGCAAACAATAGCATAAATAAGTAAGAAGCAATGATGCACAAGCAAAACTCGAATAAGAGAAGTTGACCAGAAAGTTCAACTTAAGAACTCCGGTTCGCAAAAAGAATCAAATCATACGGAGCAACGAAACTCAAACGGCGAAAAAAAGAAGCTTCGTTTACTAATCTGGACCTAGGTCAAATTTTACAATAGCAAAGACTTATTTGAGTTGGTTAAACGGAAAGAGGGTTTCGAGACGAAACTCTAGGCGCTTGAATCGCCGGATTCCAATAAACGAGCGAAAAGATAAACAGAAACTAAGATCGGATCAGAAATCACGATCAGAAAAATCACGGAATAAATTCGAGAAAAAGAAAAACGAAGAACAGTTTAACGAGCGGACGTTCGTTAACTGTAACTAAAAGATGAACGCGTTCGTCGGAACGAACGAACGGGCGAACGCTCGCTAAACAAATAAACCAAAAAAAATAAACCGATCTAAAAAATAAAAACCTAGGGTTTTCTAAAAAAACCAAAGGGTTTTCTTTAGAAAACCGGGGCGGCGGGGCGGCAACCTCGGCTCGGCTCCGGTGGGACTCCGGTGCGGCGGCGGGGCGGCGTGGGGTGGCGGGGCTGCGGCAGGAGGCGGCGGCGGCTGCGGGCGGCGGCGACTTGGGGCTTCAAGGGGGGCCCGGGGTTGCTTTTAAAGGGGGAGGAGGGCGGAGGCGGCTCCGACTTGGGGAGGGGGTCGGGCGGCGGCGGCACGGGATGGGAAGGCGGTGGCGCGGGCGGGCCGGCCTGGCTCGGCTGGGCTTCGGCCGAGTCGGGCGCGGGAATTTTTTTTAAAATAAATACGCCGACAGAAATAAAATCCTAGAAAATAAAATAAAAACCTAAAAATGCCAAAATAAATTTTCACCGTCCTAATAAAATATTTAGAACGAGATGAACATTTTCTTGGCCTTAAAATGCAACTTTGAAAAACATGCAATTTTTCTAATGCAAATAAAATCCAAATAAAATCAAATAAATGATTTTAATATTTTTTTCCTCCAATATTTCAGTCATTTTGGAGAAGTCATATTATCTCCTCTCATATACTTTAATATGAAATATTTTTCGGAGAGAAAAATAATTAAAACCAAAATCCTCGTTTCAATATTTGATAGAGATCAAATATGAAAACCGGGAAAATCCCCAACTCTCTCCGTGGTCCTTGAGTTGCTTAGGATTTCAAGGATTTGCGGAACGGAAATGCAATAAAATAAGATATGCATGGATGACTATGTATAACATTCCAAATTGAAAATTTGGGATGTTACATGAGCTGGTTTGGGCGCCGTATCCTCTTCGGTTTCGGTTCTATACCGGCTTCGCCGGTGTCGATGCCGGCGTCGGTCTCAGCACCGGTCTGGATGTCAGTCTCAGTCTCGGATGTGACAGGTGGGCACCGCAACAACTGTTGCTACTCGAGATAGTTCAAATAGGTGTCTGCCACCTCATAGTTGGTGTAATCACCAGAACCATGTCCTTCATCGTTGCTAGCCATGTTTCCTACAATTACATCTAGTCAATTAATTTTAGGCCCAACAAAATGAATAATAACATAAAAAGGCCTATTTTTCAAGGAATGTTGATTCATTCCCGTTGCGGCAAATCCCGGTCACTCGATATGTCCTAGTTTGTAGCACAAGTCATGTCGAAATTCACAAAAAATTTCGGCATGACCTTTTCTATAAAGTGGACAAATCGAGCGCCTGAAATTTGTCGAACAAGTCAAACTAGGTGGTAGCGCTTTTTGGTGGAACGCGCTACTGCTATAGATAAGTTAGCTATAGCGCTTGTTCGGAAAACGCACTACTCCTTTTTTTCGCCGATCAACAAAGAAAAAACGACACTCTTTGTTTTAGTTTACACCAACCATGTACTCCCTCCATTCACAAATATAAAGATGTTTTGGTATTTTAATGGACTACATACGGACTTAAACCGATGAACAAATACATCAAAACGTGTCTACATAAATTCGATTTGGAAAAAGGCCAGAACATCTTATATTTGTGAGCGGAGAGAGTATTAGATTTTCTTTTTTAGTCCACTCTTGTAGAAACAAGTTGTCATGAAACCTGATGCTGAATTTGCAGGTTGCTCTCTACTCTAGCTTTCGGATCAACCAACAACAGTGCAATACTACAATTCTGGCCAGCCAAACTGCGATCGGGGGCAGGCAGTGGACGAGAGCGTCTAAACGGTGTGTGCGTGACTCGGCGGTTTTGCATCCCCGTTGCATGCATGTGTTCCTCTCCGCGCCAAGCTCACACCAAACAGGCATCCACCGCCTCATCTGCATCGCATGCATGCGCCGCCCCCTCCTCTCGCTTGACCCCAGGTCAAACCCCGCAGCCCTTCATAACTTCTGCCCCTCTCTCTCTATCTCTCTCTCTCGCCTCTGCCCCTCCATTAACTCCTCGCATCCACCCCCTCTTCACCTCGCTTCACTCCTCGCCCCTTCATAAAAACTCGCCACCCCAAGCGCGTACACAGAGACCCAGAGGCAGTCACAGAGAGAGAGAGAGAGAGCGCAGATCAGCCTACAGTTGCAGCTGGGACACGCCGCCCAAGAAACGCCATTCTTCTCCCACGCCGGCCTGGCTTGTACGGCCAGCTAGCTTCCTCCCATACGTAGCTGCGCCGAGGAGGAGCCGTGCGTGCGTTTCCACCACTTGTCGCCAAGAGGAACCCCCGGCTTGCCCTCCTCTGCTCTGCTCTCACTGCCTCGCAAGGTGGTGGTGTCCGGCCGGCGAGGCGATGAAGAAGGGAGGGGCGGGGACGGCGAAGGCGGCGGCGGCGGCGGTGGGGCAGGTGAAGGCGGAACTGGAGGACGTGGGGAAGGCGGCGGGACGGGCGGTGGCGGTGGCGGCCGCGCCGGCGCTGAGCCCGCTGAGCGAAACGCTGTGGCGGGAGAAGGCGGCGGTGGAGTTCCTCGGGGACGTGTCGGCGCGGCTGGCGTGGAGGGACCTCACGGTCACCGTCGCGCTCGGCAGCGGCGACACGCAGACCGTGCTCCAGGCGCTCACGGGGTACGCCGAGCCGGGCACCATCACCGCGCTCATGGGTCCCTCCGGCTCCGGCAAGTCCACGCTGCTCGACGCGCTCGCCGGACGCCTCGCCGCCAACGCCTTCCTCTCCGGGACTATCCTGCTCAACGGCCGCAAGGCCAACCTCTCCTTCGGCGCCGCGGTACGTGCCTCCCCGCCGCCCGGCCGCCGTTGTCACTTGTCACTCTCTGAAGTACCACCGGCAGTGACATGCATTTCCATACAGATTTGTGCATTTTGCGCCTTTAAATAGTTCATTTTGAAAGTAAAAGTACTATTTATTCATATTCATACAACTAAACTACAGTCCCCACCAAAAAAAACACAAGCCACAATTATCTTCATGAACACTAGTACTAGAATCATACAGTTATTTTTTGGATTAGTTTGAATTGCTTACCACATACGTCACATACACTAACATATCGACCATATCTTTTTGCTGTATGTGTACATATAATGTCTCCCAACAAGACCGTTGTGTAATTCCATGAATATCGTTAATGGATTTGGGCATACAACACAGTAGCAGCTAGCCAGCTAGGTGATGCCGTGACGGTGACATGGTGTACAGTGTCTGACCATATGTTTTTCCCGCTTGCTCCCTTTCCATGTTTGTGTTCCATCTTGAATTGTGATTGGATCTTTCTGTGATTCGGCATCACCTGATACCAACCATGTAGTAATGTTATCACACCTGCAAAAAAAATAAAACATGTAGTAATGTTCATTTACAACAAGAAATGGGTCATGTGCTACTTAGTTATGCAGAGGCCGGGTGTTATTCATAATGCTTTGTACTATCCGCTTGATGCTACATTTTAAAATAATAAAAGCGTCATTTATCAAAAAAAATGTGCCACGTGGCAGGCTTCGGAACCTTGCTGGGTTTTGGGTTTGTGCTAGCTTAGCTTAGCTGCATCTGCTATGTGTTGGAGGTTATCTCCTGAACTGCGGCTGCACTAGTTGTGCCTGGGGATCAGTTCAGCAGTTTCTGGTCAAGATTGGGAGATCTGCTAGAATTTACCTTCTTCCTGTTCCTTATGGGTATTGTTGGTTGGTTATTGTTTGGAAAAAGTCCAAAACAAACCTTCAACTTGTAGGCGAAAGCTAAATCAAACCCCGAACTCTCAATCCCTGAAATCAGCACACCAAACTCTCTAATTCCGGTCTATTTTAAACCTTGACAGAACATAGCCGGGATTCGCTGAATTGGGCTGGCCTAGTAGCGCACTTGCTCGCGCGCGCGCACTATTCTGTTTTTTTTCTTAGTTTCTTCCTTTTTCGTTTTCATTTCTTTTTTCATTTTTACACATGTCTAATTTTTCTCAGTACACAATGTACATTTTGAATGCACACATTAAATATTTTTTAATAAACTTTTGATATTTTCAAATATATTATGTACATTTGTAAATTACATGTTTTCAAAACTTTTTGAATACATGGTAATATTTTTTCAACTACATGTTTTACATTTTCTTAATGAGGATAAACATTTTATAAAACCACACAACACTCTTTTACGTGGTTCAATATTTTTAAATTTGCATACACTTTTTTTAAGGACATGACACATATATTCTGCTAAGGTTTTGACACATTTTTTTACATCACGCAAACATTTTTTTACATTGTAAACACATTCTTTTAAAATTTTCAAAAAGTTCTTGTACTTTATAAAATGTCAGTCATAGTCGTCTGGTGGGCTGCCAGGTCCCAAGTTCGACTCCACAGCATGTTTAACAGTATTAAAAAATGTGACACAATTTTGAAAATACAAAATATTTTTCATAGCATGTGAAAAACTGTTGGAATTCTGAACATTTTTTGATTAATGTAATTTTTTTGAAATCGCGAACAGTTTCTAAAATGCAAATAGAGTTGATTTTGTGCGAAACACGAAATTCCAAACAGTTTTTAAAAACACAAAACGAATTGAATTTGTGCGAAAAATAGAAAACAGAAACATTTTTAACTTTTGAACAATTTTAGAATTTTTTTTAGAACAAACAATTTTAGAAATGTGCGAACATTTTTCTAACCTCACGAATTCTTGTTCTGTTCTAGTGGGCCGGCCCAAATTCTAGTCTGTGGGAGCAGCTGGAATCCCGGCCGGGATTGTAGTCTTCCCAGCGTGCCAAACAGGTCTAGGGTCCAAAATAGACCGGGATTACAAGTTCAGAGTGCCAATTTTCGGGATTCTGAGTTCAGGGTTTGATTTAGCTTTCGTCTACTACTTCAAGGTTTATTTTAGACTTTTTCCTGATTGTTTTCCTGTTTTTTCCCTCAGGAATCTGCTCATAAAAAACTCATGACACCTGACAGCCCAGGTTTTTTGGTTGTACATTTAGTAGCTTGTACATTTCCTCATGAAAAAAATGTTATTTAAAAAAATATTTACATGCACTTACACTTAAACCACTGACCGTGATACTAAAAGTGACAACCACAAATTTGCAATTCCAGGCCTATGTGACGCAGGACGACAACTTGATCGGCACGCTGACGGTGAGGGAGACGATCTCGTACTCGGCGCGCCTGCGGCTCCCCGACAACATGCCCATGGAAGAGAAGCGTGCCTTGGTGGAGGGCACCATCGTGGAGATGGGGCTCCAGGACTGCGCAGACACGGTCATCGGCAATTGGCACCTGAGGGGGGTCAGCGGCGGTGAGAAGAGGAGGGTCAGCATTGCCCTGGAGATACTCATGAGGCCTAGGCTGCTCTTCCTGGATGAGCCCACCAGTGGCCTCGACAGGTGCTATACAGTAGCTTCACCATTGCTCCTCTTCCATATGATTCCATGAGTTTCAGACTTCAGCACAACCATGTGTCCCACTTCCATCCATGTAGCTGACATGCCACAAATTTTCAACCGTGCAGTGCTTCGGCGTTCTTCGTGACACAGACTCTGCGCGGGCTGGCGAGGGATGGCCGGACCGTGATCGCGTCCATCCACCAGCCCAGTAGCGAGGTCTTCGAGCTTTTCGATCGCCTCTATCTTCTCTCAGGGGGCAAAACAGTCTACTTTGGGCAGGCTTCCGAGGCTTGCGAGGTACTATAGCACATATATCTACCTGAGTTTGCATTATGTCTTATATATGTGTGTTCCTGCAATGCCAGTGGGGTTGCTGAATCCTCTCCTGCTCTGTGCATTTTAATTCTAGTTCTTTGCCCAAGCTGGCTTCCCGTGCCCGCCGCTGCGCAACCCGTCGGATCATTTCCTCCGGTGCATAAACGCGGACTTCGACAAGGTGAAGGCCACACTGAAAGGATCAATGAAGATGAGAGTAAGTTTCAGGGTTTAGTCTCTTGTTACTGACTGTCGCAGCTCACTGGTACATGTCCTGACTGAATGAAAACTTGGTTCTGTTTTTGCATACATACATAGTTTGAGAGGTCCGATGACCCCCTCGAGCACATCACTACTTCGGACGCGATCAGAAGGCTGTTCAGCTACTACCAGCACTCGCAGCACTACTTGACGGTGCGGCAGAAGGTCGACGAGATGGCACGGGTGGTAAGTAGAGTACTCCATATATTTTCCCATTCAGTTCAGCAATTTCTCTATGACACCAAGAGAATTCATCATCATTCGTGTGGGGTTTTCCGGCTGCAGAAAGGGACGGTCCTGGACGCAGGGGGGAGCCAGGCCAGCTTTGGGATGCAGGCCTTCACGCTCACCAAGCGATCGTTCGTCAACATGTCGAGGGACTTTGGGTACTACTGGCTGAGGCTTGTCATCTACATCGTGGTCACCGTCTGCATTGGGTCCATCTACCTCAACGTCGGCACCAAATACAACTCCATCCTGGTAACATAAACAAGAACTATCTCCTTCAGTTTGGCACTGCCATTTCTCTTCCAGGCACTGCATGGCTTTGGCTGTCCTGAACTGGCATTGTGTCAAGTTTGGTGATCTGACAAAGAAAAAATAACTGTGTAAACATGCATGAATTCAGGCACGGGGCGCGTGCGCCTCCTTCATCTTCGGCTTCGTCACGTTCATGTCGATCGGAGGGTTCCCGTCTTTCGTGGAGGACATGAAGGTTTGCACTGCCGACCATCAGAGATCACCTGCTCTTTGACATTGTAAAGCAGTTCTTCAGGCTCAAAACAAGCTTTATTTCTTCAGGTGTTCCAGAGGGAGCGGCTGAACGGGCACTACGGCGTGCTGGCGTTCGTGATCAGCAACACGCTGTCGGCGATGCCGTTCCTGATCCTCATCACCTTCCTGTCGGGGACGCTGTGCTACTTCATGGTGCGCCTCCACCCGGGCTTCATGCACTACGTCTTCTTCGTGCTCTGCCTCTACGCCAGCGTCACCGTCGTCGAGAGCCTCATGATGGCCATCGCCAGCATCATCCCCAACTTCCTCATGGGCATCATCATCGGCGCAGGGATACAGGTAACGTCCATGATCATCATCATCTCTCAGCTCATACCACTGTTTCCAAACATGCGATGAATCAACAAATTGCTGTCTGCTGGAAATGTGTCAGGGGATATTCATGCTGGTGTCTGGGTACTTCAGGCTGCCGCACGACATCCCGAAGCCCTTCTGGAGGTACCCCATGTCCTATATCAGCTTCCACTACTGGGCGCTGCAGGTACGGGATGGACTCTCTACCAGGTCGCAAAGCTACTGTTTACATACACCACCGGCGGCGAGCACGAGATCACGTTCTCTTGATGGTTGGCTGGTTCGCAGGGGCAGTACCAGAACGACCTGGTGGGGCTGGTGTTCGACAACCAGGACGAGGAGCTGCCCAAGATCCCGGGGGAGTACATCCTGGAGAACGTGTTCCAGATCGACGTGAGCCGCTCCAAGTGGCTGGACCTGTCCGTGCTCTTCGGCATGATCGTCATCTACCGCCTGCTCTTCTTCGCCATGATCAAGGTCAGCGAGGACGTGACGCCGTGGGTGCGCGGCTACATCGCCAGGAGGAGGGTGCAGCACAAGCGCAGGGAGGCGGAGCTCGCCATGGTCCGGACGCCCTCTCTGCGCGGCTACGTCGTCGACGCCGCGCCGGAGCTGCCGGCCGATCATCCGTGACCGGTGATCGAGAATGGGTGAATGGACTGAGCTGGATCTGTATACATGATCCATAATGTGTGATCCTTGTGTGGTGTGAGTACAATCTGACAATTCATCATTGGAGTGGCATCTTGTAGCAGTAAGGTTGTCGCTCAAATAGTGCTCCGAATGGCAACATTTTCTATGAAATGTACTACAATCTGACGATTCGTCATTGAGGTGGCATCTTGTAGCAGTAAGGTTGCCACTCGAATAGTTGCTACAAATGGCAACAATTTATGACAGATAGGTACCGAAGAAGATGCCCAAAGGACGATCTGACAGGGCAACACACTAATGTTCTGTATAATTTGTACTAGAGGTAAATACACCAGTGGTGCTTGAACTTGCCATGAATGTTCACTTTGGTGCCTAAACTTAAAAAATACATCGAACTGGTTCTACAACTTGGCACGAACAGGCAAATACGATGCTAATGTTGTCTGTAGACGTAATATGCATCGACGTGGCAATGTATATGGCTGACGTGTCACTGACATGGCGTGGGGCCCATTCGTAGTTACGAAATAAGAATGCTTAAGCACTATATGACTCTATGAGTAGTGGGCCCGCCTGTCAGTAATTAGGAAAATTAACATAAAATCTACACTGCATGAATCGAATCTGCTACCTGCCCCTTGGGCGATGCATGCGCTAGCCACTCCAACCAACATATTTTGCTGACAAGGAAAGTCCCTCTGATTTTATGTACTTAAAACAGAAAACTCTTATGTACATAAATTGGCTGCAGCCAGTGGCCATGTTGCACACATTTTTTAAAATGTAAAAAGTATGTAAATAATAATCATAATATTAAAAGTTAGATTCGAATATTCATGTGTTATTAATAATTACCTCATTATACACAAATATCAGTGTGCACATAAAATAAATATACAAAGGTATGCGATAAAAAAACTTACTTTTAGAAATATTAACTAATTATTTGGAAAGTACTATTTTAAATATAATATATGAGTGTTTCAAACTGTTTGTAAACAAACATTGAAAATACACAGTCATGGATTATATTTAACAATGATATACGAATATTTAAAATATACAGTCATGAAATAATATATACGAATTATAACAATGTTTGTATAATATAAATCATTCATTTCTTTTAGATTACCGTTTGTAAATATTCGCTCAATTATTCAAATATTTGAATAATTATTCACATATTTTTTTTAAAATAATTTACAAATATTTTTAAACACTCATGTATTATAGTTAAACAAATATTCTAAATAATAAGACAATATTTGTAAAAATTAAATGAACATTTTTCTGTATGTTATTTTATTAAACTCCTCTATATATTTACTTTTTGTGCACACAGATATTTGTGTAGCATGACGTAATTATTACTGACACATGAATATTTGAATCTTAAATTTATTATTATGATTAGTAGTAATATGCTTTTCAATTTTTTTTTGAAAAATAACATGTGCAAAATGGGTCACTGGCTGCAGCCAAATTATGGGCACAAGACTTTTAGTTAAAATACATATAAATTGAGTGGCATTTTTTAATAATAAGTACATGTTTGGTATAGTGGCTAGCGCAACTAGATGGCAGTCATCCGGTTGCTTGTCCGATTCATGTTTGTCGCACTTTTTCATTCTTCATATTAATTTTTCTAATGTACTGACAGGTGGGTCCAGTAGTCATAGAGTCGTATATAATACTGAAGTAATAATTATGTTTCCTAGCTACAGTTGGGGCCCACACCATGTCAGTGCCACATCATCCATATACGGTGACACGTGGATTCAATTTACGTCTACATATGGGATTAGCATCGTATTTGCACGTTCGTGCCAAGTTTTAAAACCAGTTTGATGTGTTTTTCAACTTCAGGCACTAAAGTGAACATCCATGGCAAGTTAAAGCACCACTAGCGTATTTACCTCTTTGTACTACTACAAAGAGGAACAGTAGAAGAAAGGTCAAGAGGTACTTATGGCCATTAAAGAACGAACTAATATTTGTTTGGAGTGCGGCGAATCTGCACTCACGCTCACGGAAAAAATAAAAAAAATACTAGAAAAATTCAAAAAAATTCATTTTTTTGTGTGTGGTAGATAATTTTATGCGCGAGGTTCGCTTCAAATTTCAACTCATTTGGACATTTGAGGAGCTTTCGGCAAAAAAGACAAAATCAAGGTCTGTAAAACAGTTTACTGTTTAGGAACTGTTTTGACCCGATTTGTCTTTTTTGCCCAGAACTGTTCAGATGTCCAAACGAGTTGAAATTTGGAGCGGACCTCACGCATCAAATTATCTACCACAAAAAAAGTTGGAATTTTTTGAATTTTTCTAGTATTTAAAAAAAAATTCTGAGCGGGTGCAGCTGAGCCCGTGCTCAGATGCAGATTTTCCATTTGTTAGGTACTACTATGATGATCCATTATTCAATCTGAAGTTAACAAGTGGTGGTGGCATATGTTGACACAGGCAGTCAAGTATAGTGTTTAACTGGGAACAGGACATATTAATGCAAGGATAGGCGAGGTAGCCAGTAACTCGGTCTGATGTTGATCCATAATGTATGGAGATTCTAATGTACGATCCGTTATGGGCATCCACCATGAGCTGATGTTGGTCTGGATCACATGTCTGCAAGTTAATACACTGAACAACAATGCAAGCCTTCCTTCTCCAGCTTCTGCAGTTAGCCGGGTGTAAGAGCAACTGTAGCAGATGCTTGTATTCCCTTCATTACATTTTACTTTCCATATAAAGTTTATTTGAAGTTAAATTATGCAAAGTTTGATCAAATTTATATTAAAAAATAACAATATCTATACTATTAAAGTTATATAGTATGAAAAATAATTTCATGATGCATCTAATAATATTGATTTCGTATTCTGAATGTTAATATTTTATCCTGTAAAGTTGGTAAAAATTTATGAAGTTTAACTTCAGATTTTTTTTATATTCAGACTAAAAAAAGGAGGGTATGTTCAAAAACAAAATAGGAAACAGAGGGAGAACCGAACTCCATGATTACGGGGGCTAAGGGCATCTTCAACGCTAACCCTTAAGCCGCCAGTATCCGTCTGGACGCAGCTGTCAGGACGCCGCAAACCATCCAACGCCGACCTCCATCGGTCCTCAGAGCAGTCTGGACCACAGTTTCCCCGCAAAGTCGAAACAAACAGGGCCACATAGGACTCCGACACCTCCGGCCCACCCAAAATCGAGGTGAACCCCGCGCTTTTGTAGTTGGTCATACTGTTTCCGCGGTAAAATCCCCCACTCTCTTATACCATCACTCGGCTCTGCACCAAATTCCCGCCCTTTTCCCCACTCTCTTCTTCCCTCCTGCTGCAGGTCCATGGACCTAGAGGATACCCAGCCGGAGATGGAGGTGGTGGAGGATCCGAGCATCACGCTCGCCCAGAAGATCAACTCGACAACACGGCAAAATCGCAGTGTCAAAGAGAAGGCCGAAAATGAGGAAAAGCTCAAGATGCAAAAGGCCAGTGGAGGGCATGCTAGTGGCGGACGAGGCATTGGACGTGTAGGTCGCGGACGTGGTGGAGGTCGGGGCCCGGGCCACAGGTCCTCGCCAAGCGCTCAAACATCAAGAAGGAAAAAAGGCGGTGAGGCTTGACTTGTTGATGGAGGTGACCGGGAAGAAGCTCAAGCTTGAAGAGAAGAGGGCCATGATCGAAGAGAAGAAGGCCAAGCTCGAGGAGAAGAAGGTGGAGATCGCAGCCACTTTGGAGGACGCGAAGATGTTCACCTTGAAGATGGCGGAATTGGATGATGACGCAAGAATGATGGTGCAAGCCGTCTGTTTCAAGATGGTGTAGCGTCAGAAGGATGAGCTAGAGAGGGAAGAGTAGGAGGAAATCGAGGTGGCGGAGAAGGATGCGGAGGCGGCCTACACGATGGCGACAGGGCAAAAGGCATGGACTGGTATTTTTTTTGTGATCGGGCATGTTAAAACTGAGCATATTTGCCTCTTTTTGGTTGTGATCGACCGATGATGTGATCCGGCTTGTGCTATGGACCAAAGTATTTGAATTTTCAAATTGCCATTTATTGGCAGGCATATGGTGGCTAGCATTGGATAGCCGGCTGATACGTCTCCAACGTATATATAATTTTTTATTGCTCCATGCTGTTAAGTTATCAATCTTGGATGTTTTATAATCATTTTATAGTCATTTTATATTATTTTTGGGTACTAACCTATTGACATAGTGCCAAGTGCCAGTTGATGTTTTCTGTATGTTTTTTACATCGCAGGAAATCAATACAAAACGGAGTCCAAATGCAACAAAACTTTATGGAGATTTTTTTGGACCAGAAGACACCCAATGGGCCAAAGCTGCGCCTGGGGGGTGCTCCGAGGAGAGCACAACCCACAAGGGGGCGCCAGGAGGCCCAAGCGCGCCCTGGTGGGTTGTGCCCACCTCGGGTGCCCCCCGGACCGCCTCTTTGCTCTATAAATACCCCAATATTCCATAAACCTTAGGGGAGTCGACGAAAATCAATTCCAGCCACCGCAAAGTGCAGAACCACCAGATCCAATCTAGACACCATCACGGATGGGGCTCACCACCTCCATTGGTGCCTCTCCGATGATGCGTGAGTAGTTCTTTGTAGACCTTCGGGTCCGTAGTTAGTAGCTATATGGCTTCCTCTCTCTCGATGAATTCTCAATACAATGGTCTCTTGGAGATCCATATGATGTAACTATTTTTGCGGTGTGTTTGTTGGGATCGGATGAACTTTGAGTTTATGTTAAGATCTATCTTTTTATATCCATGAAAGTATTTGAGTTTCTTTGATCTCTTTTATGCATGATTGCTTATAGCCTTGTATTTCTTCTCTGATATTTGGGTTTTGTTTGGTCAACTTGATCTATTTATCTTGCAATGGGAAGAGGTGCTTTGTAGTGGGTTCGATCTTACGGTGCTTGATCCCAGTGACAGAAGGAGAACCGACACGTATGTATCGTTGCTACTAAGGATAAAACAATGGGGTCTATCTCTGCATAGATATATCTTGTCTACATCATGTCATCAATCTTATTCCATTACTTCGTTTCTCCATGAACTTAACACTAGATGCATGCTGAATAGCGGTCGATGTGTGGAGTAATAGTAGTAGATGCAGGCAGGAGTCGTTCTACTAATCTTGGACGTGATGCCTATGTAATGATCATTGCCTGGATATCGTCATGATTATTTGAAATTCTATCAATTGCCCAATAGTAACTTGTTAACCCACCGTTTGCTATTTTTCTTGAGAGAAGCCACTAGTGAAGCCTACGCCCCCCGGGTCTCTTTCTCAAATTATTTGTCTTTGTGATCTATTTTCCTTTGCTTTTATTTTCAGATCTATTAAACAAAAAATACAAAAATACCTTGCTGTGTTTTATTCTTATTTATTTTATTTGGCGTTCCATCTATCAATCTACTACAATTTTATCTCACGTCCGTTTGCCTATCTTGAGGCGCCGTTACCCGAAAGGGATTGACAACCCCTTTAACACATCGGGTTGCGAGTAGTTGTTATTTGTGTGCAGGGGTTGTTTACGTTGTGTTGCTAGGTTCTCCTACTGGTTCGATAACCTTGGTTTCATCACTGAGGGAAATACCTACCGTCGTTGTGCTACATCATGCTACCTCTTTGGAGAAATACCAACGTAGCTTCAAGCTGCATCACCGGCTCCCGCATCCATGTCCGCTGACTGGCCCCCTGTTCGTGGACAAATGCGGTGTTCGATTTGCGGATAGCGTTGGAGATGCCCTAAGGGCATATAAAAATCGTCATCTAAATCAGACTCACTATACATCGCGGATGTGTCGCGAACACGTCCACAAACATGGATATGGGAGCCGGTCATCCAACCATGTCCATCAAACACCCATCTCTATTTTTTTCCTTTGTCCATCAAACGTCCATCTTTTTTTCATGTCCATCAACTTTTGTTATGGGTCTTTTCATTTAGGAGAAGGGGTACGTTCGAAATTCGATATGGGAGCTAGGTTATTTTGGGAGGCTGACGTAAAAAACACATACCACATGATCAGATGGGTTGATCTCTGTCGACCTAAAAACCAGGGAAGCTTAGGTATTTCCAATTCGAGAAAGATGAATCGATCTCTCATTACCGAGTGAATCTGGAAGATCTCTCGAAATGATAATGAGCTATGGGCTAAGATTCTTAAAGCCAAATACTTCCTGAAAATTTCCCTTCTTTGCTTGTGACGCGGTAGAGACAAAGGTGTCCCGTCTTTCGATGAGATGGTGGCTATCGTTTTTTATGGAGTAGACTTTGACGATCCGACTACGAACGGGCGAGGATGTCGCGCCTTAGCAATCGCTAAACCAACTCTGAGAGGTTATTGACCACGCCGGAGCACGATCAACCTGACCATGAGGGTCTATTTCCTGCAAGCAAACAAAGAACGAGCAAGAAACTAAGATTGCAATCAGGATATTGCAAATATAAGAGGAAATCTTTATCGATCAAGGTGGGGTTATGTGACGCCTTGGTCTGGTTGTTGAACACAAATGAAGTACGCGAAGTTGCAGCTATGGCGAACTTTTAATCTAAACAAAACCCAAAGTCTAAATGATGCCCTAAGGTCTGTATATATGGAGGAAGAGGGGGAATTTCGTGGCCCTTGGAGGAGGGGTCCGAAACCAACCCTAACTCTTGTTTCCCCACACATACGGACTCTAAAAACAGCCTATACTTGACTATTTCGAAATTACATGGGCCTGGCCCAAAAATAAGGTGACGCAACACCTATAATAGCCTCTGGACGAAATTTATGAAGTGGCATCTTGTATATTTCGTCCAAGGCTTCATGCACTCATTATGGTATCTTCAAAGTCTTGAAATCATCAATTGTAAGTCCATTCTTGTTCCCCTTGTGCATGCCATCATCTCCATGCTTAATCTTGCTCCAATGTTCATCCCTCTTGTCCAAGCTAGGCCCTTCATTTGTAAGCAAGACAAATGTATCCAATTTAGGCAGCATCATATTCTTATGAACATTAGAATCATTACTAAGAAATGAAAGTACCTGATAATTTAATTGGCGTGCGTGAGCTCTAGTAATTGGTCTAGTATGTATAGCAGTAGGGGTTGTGGGTGTAACAATGGTATTGATGTCCTCATCATCCTCCCCTTCTTGAAATAAAGTCATCCTCGACGGAAGCTCATCTTCCTCACCCAAATAAGGCTTCAAATCTGCAATGTTAAAAGTGGGACTAACCCTAAAATCTGCAAGCAGCTCAAGTTTATATGCATTATCATTTATTTTCTCTAACACCTTGAAAGGACCATCAACATGTGGCACTAGCTTTGATTTGCGCAAATCAGGAAATCTATCCTTATGCAAATGTAACCACACAAGATCTCCCGGTGCAAACACAACATGTTTTCTACCCTTATCTCTAGAAAGTTTATATTTAGCATTCATACGCTCAATGTTTTCCTTAGTTAACTCATGCATTTTTTAGATCAATTCAGCACGTTGTTTAGCATCAAAATTAACCTTCTCCGTAGATGGAAGAGGCAACAAATCAATAGGTGCACGAGGTAGGAAACCATACACAATTTCAAAAGGGCACATATTAGTAGTAGAATGCAATGAACGATTATAAGAAAATTCAATGTGAGGCAAGCATTCTCCCCACATTTTCTTATTATTCTTCAAAACAACCCTAAGCATAGTAGACAATGTTCTATTTACTACTTCAGTTTGTCCATCAGTTTGGGGATGACAAGTAGTACTAAAAAGCAGTTTAGTCCCCAACTTAGCCCATAAACATCTCCAAAAGTGGCTAAGAAATTTAGTATCATGATCTGAAACAATAGTATTTGGCACACCATGCAAGCGAATAATTTCATGAAAGAACAAATCAGCAACATTAACAGCATCATCGCTTTTATGACATGGTATAAAGTGTGCCATTTTCGAGAACCTATCCATGACAACAAATATGCTATCCCTCCCCTTCTTTGTTCAAGGTAAACCTAAAACAAAGTCCATAGATATATCCTCCCAAGGAACACTAGGTACAAGCAAAGGCATATATAAACCATGAGGATTGAGTCGTGACTTAGCTTTTTGACATGTAGTGCGGCGAGCAACAAAACGCTCAACATCCCGTCTCATCTTTGGCCAAAAGAAATGTGTAGCAAGTATATCCTCCGTCTTCTTCACGCCAAAGTGTACCATTAGTCCTCCTCCATGCACCTCCTGCAACAACAAAAGACGAACGTAGCTAGCTGAAATGCATAGCTTGTTAGCACGAAACACAAATCCATCATTAACGACGAACTTGTTTCATGTTCTACCTTCCTTACAATTCTGCAATACATTTTTAAATTCAACATCATGCACATATTGATCTTTGATGGTCTCCAAACCAAATATTTTAAAGTCAAGTTGTGAAAGCATAGTATAACAATGAGACAATGCATCAGCAATAACATTTTCTTTACCGTTCTTGTGTTTAATGACATAAGGGAAAGTCTCAATGAATTCAACCCATTTAGCATGTCTACGGTTCAGTTTTGCTTGACTTTTAATGTGTTTCAAAGATTCATGATCAGAATGTATAACAAATTCTTTGGGCCATAAATAATGTTGTCATGTTTCTAAGGTCCGAACAAGAGCATATAATTCTTTATCATAAGTAGAATAGTTCAGACTAGGCCCACTCATTTTTTCAGAAAAGTATGTAACAGGTTTGCCATCTTGTAATAACACACCTCCTAATCCAATTCCACTAGCATCACATTCAAGCTCAAAAGTCTTATTAAAATCGGGAAGTTGGAGTAAAGGAGCATGTGTCAACTTATCTTTGAACACCGTGAAGGCTTCTTCCTGTGCGGTACCCCAAACAAAAGGCACATCCTTCTTTGTAAGCTCATTGAGAGGTGCGGCAATGGTGCTAAAATCTCTCACAAAACGCCTATAGAAACCAGCGAGTCCAAGAAAACTCCTCACTTGTGTGACCGTTTTGGGCTGCGGCCAACTCTCAATAGCTTCAATCTTGGCTTTATCAACTTCAATTCCCTGTGGAGTAACAACATAGCCAAGAAAAGATACTCGGTCGATGCAAAAGGTGCACTTCCCAAGTTTACCAAACAAACGTGCATCACATAGAGCAATAAAAACAACACGTAAATGTTCCAAATGTTCTTCCAAAGATTTGCTATAAATCAGTATATCATCAAAATAGACTACCAAATATCGTCCAATGAAAGCACGTAAAACTTCATTCATTAGTCTAATGAAAGTACTAGGTGCATTAGTTAACCCAAAAGGCATGACTAACCACTCATATAAACCAAACTTAGTTTTAAATGTTGTTTTCCATTCATCTCTCAATTTCATACGAATTTGATGGTATCCACTACGCAAATCAACTTTGGAGAATATTGTAGAGCCACTCAATTCATCAAGCATATCATCTAGCCTAGGAATAGGATGACGATAACGAATAGTAATACTATTAATGCCTCAACAATCAACACACATACGCGACGTACCATCCTTTTTAGGCACTAATATAATCGGAACAACACAAGGACTAAGAGATTCGCGTATATAACCTTTGTCGAGAAGCTCCTGTACTTGACGCATAATCTCCTTCGTCTCCTATGGATTGGTATGGTATGGTGCACGGTTGGGTAGCGATGCATCGGGAATTAAGTCAATTCGATGCTCAATCCCTCGAATAGGTGGTAATCCCGGTGGCACGTGTTGTGGGAAGACATCAGTGAACTCCTGCAAAATGTTAGTGACCGTAGGGGGCAAAGAGGAAGACACGTCCTCGAATGAAAATAATGCCGCTTTGCACACAAAAGCATAGCAAACAGATTTGCTAAAATCTAGCTCATCAATATCAGATTTGGTGGCAAGTAAACATGCACTTTTCAATTTAATTTCAGAAACAACACTAGATGGATTATTATTAGGATTCATTTGTTCCTGAAATTCGTTTGCCACAATTTGATTTTCACTCTTATTTTTCTCCTATTTTGCTTTATTAGCTCTATTGTTATCATCTTTCAAAATGGAATCAGGAGTCATAGGAAGCAAAGTAATATTTTTATCCTTATGAACAAGAGTATACTGATGGTTTCTACCATCATGTACAGAATTTTTATCAAATTGCCATGGTCTACCAAGTAATAAGGAACATGCTTGCATAGGTACGACATCACAATCAACATAATCAGCATATGTAGAGATGCTAAAATGTACACAAACAGTACGTGTTACCTTAACCTTGCCGCTGTTGCTGAACCATTGGATGTAGTAAGGATGTGGATGTGGTCTTGTGGTGAGAGATAGCTTATCCACGATCTCCATGCTAGCCAAGTTTTTGCAGCTCCCTCCATCTATGATGACGCGAATAGAACGTGCCTTCACAAATCCCTTTGTATGGAACAAATTATGCCTCTGATTTTGCTCAGCTTGTGTGACCTACACACTCAAAACACGTTGAGCAACTAAACATTCATACCTGTCAGCGTCTTCAGGAGCCATGTATTGCGTCTCATGATCATAATCATCTCCACCATGTTCTTCATGTGTAATAAGAGCCAAAGTTTCCTCATCATAGTCACTAGCAGACTCATACCCACCATCCTCAGTAGTAACCATCACACGTTGAGATTTGCATTCTCCCGCATACAC
Source organism: Aegilops umbellulata (assembly GCA_032464435.1). NCBI lineage: Eukaryota > Viridiplantae > Streptophyta > Magnoliopsida > Poales > Poaceae > Aegilops > Aegilops umbellulata. The sequence goes on along the minus strand of CP136054.1, from coordinate 270,494,769 downwards.
TACAAAAAAATACACTTCCGTGATGATACGTATTTGTCACAGTAGGTCACGTTTTTTGTCATGCATGTACATCCATGACGATTTTATAACAGAATCAAGATAGTCATACCTGTGCTGTCATAGAAGTGTTCCATGACATAACCAAAATTATCATCACGGAAGTGTCCACTTCCATGACGATAAATCGCGCATCACAGAAGTGCTTTCGTCAAGGGTGACCGACACATGGCATCCACCGTAACGGAACGTTGTTAAGGTATCGGGTCCAGTTTTGGATCTGATAACCCGTTAACAGCCCCGACCAATGGGGATTTTCCATGTGTAAAATCATCATTGGCTGGAGGAAACACATGTCGGCTCACCATTGGGACAGATGTCATCCACTCATTGGACCCAAGGCGCCTATGATACGTCGACACGTGGCACGGCCCAAGAGAGGCCCATTCCTGTGAAAAGGCCGGCCCGTTTGACTTGGTCAAAAGGTGGCGGGCCGGCCCAGGGAAAGCCTGTTAACGGTCTGTTCGCATATAGCCCATTTACAACCCGCTAACCCAGGGCCTGTTATGACCTCTCCGAATTAGGCCCAGTACCATCATCTGGGCCATCCAATATGATTCTAGCCCGTTTTAACTTCCGGCCCATGTATGGTCCATGACGTCTTTCGGCCCATATGAGGCCCTTTGTAACTCTTGGCCCATTAACGGCCGTGGTCAAACTGGCCCATAATGAACAGTGTATCACTTCATACCCATTAATGGCCCAATATTCCATTGGGCCGTTTCCAGCCCATGTTATCTTTCGGCCTTCTCAGGGCCCATTTATTCTTGGGCTCATTTCCAGCATTCGATTACTTACGACCCGTTACTGTCATTTTTTTGCTTGTGGGCCAAATTCAGCCCGTGGTTACAGTCGGCCCGTTTGTGGCCCGTTAATACGTTGGGCCGTTTTCATGTAAAAAAACCCGTTGGGTTGTTTTCATAGAGTTATCAAATACGGCCTATTAATGGCCCGTTATGGTCCATGAATAGTACGACCCATGATTGGCGAAATGATGATACGCCCCGTAGAAGGCCCGATCCTACGACCCGTAAAAGGCCCATGGATCGTACGGCCCGTAGAAGGCCCATGGATCCTACGGCCCATAGAAGGCCCATGGATCATACGGCCCGCAGGAGGCCCATGGTTACAACAGTTCGTGGCCACTAGAAAAACACAAAAAAAGAACTGCAGTGACTACAAGCAAACAACTAAACAAGACAACAAGGAAATAAATAAGCAAGCAATTAATGCTAGCCTATTACCGCTATTACACATATTACATCCACTGGGTATCAAAGTTCTCCACCAGTGCAAATATAGGGAACAAAGCAGCATATTACATACACTGGCCGTCAAAATTGGCCACCAGTGCAAATAAACGCGGCAGCAAAACAAGAGCATAACTGAAACAACTTCAAAAGAGCTCAAGAAATGTTATCCTGGGTATCCATCATGCTGGCAATAAGCTTAGCAAGCTTATCAGCTTTGTCCTGCTTGGCGCTGAAATCCTCCAACGCTTGTTGTTGCACCAGAAAGTATGCATCTGAATGCCCCAGGGACTTCCGCGGTCCTTCCGCTTCTTGTCGCAGCACAGCTGATCGATGTCTTTCAGCTTGTAGTTGAGACTCAAGAAACCGGACTGATTCAGACAGTGAGTTTGAATAGCTTGTGCAAGCGGTAGTGGCCAGTAACTCAAACACTAAACCAAGACAGGATTTTGGGGTTGTCTCACTGTCTTCGAGATAGTCTTCCTTAGCTGTTTTATCACCTTTGTTGGAGACCAACAAGGATGTGTCACTATCCTGAACCTTATCTGCATTACTTCCTTTACCATTGCTTAATAAGGCACTCTTCCCCAGTATTCTGTCAGCATTCTAAAAGAAGAAACAAGCAGTCTGCTACCTCTTGAGCACTGCGTTGGTTTTCCCTTGAAGAGGAAAGGGTGATGCAGCAAAGTAGCATAAGTATTTCCCTCAGCTTTTGAGAACCAAGGTATCAATCCAGTAGGAGGCCACGCTCAAGTCCCTTGCACCTACACAAACAAATAAGAACCTTGCAAGCAACGCGATAAAGGGGTTGTCAATCCCTTCACGGCCACTTGCAAAAGTGAGATCTGATAGAGATGATAAGATAATATTTTTGGTATTTTTATGATAAAGATTAAAAGTAAAGAAAGCAAAATAAACGGCGAAAGAAATAGCTTGTTGACGGAAGATTAATATGATGGAAAATAGACCCGAGGGTCGTAGGTTTCACTAGTGGCTTCTCTCAAGATAGCATAAGTATTACGGTGGGTGAACAAATTACTGTTGAGCAATTGATGGAATTGAGCATAGTTATGAGAATATCTAGGTATGATCATGTATATAGGCATCACGTCCGTGACAAGTAGACCGACTCCTGCCTGCATCTACTACTATTACTCCACACATCGACCGCTATCCAGCATGCATCTAGAGTATTAAGTTCATAAGAATGGAGTAACGCTTTAAGCAAGATGACATGATGTAGAGGGATAAACTCATGCAATATGATATAAACCCCATCTTTTTATCCTCGATGGCAACAATACAATATGTGTCGTTTCCCCTACTGTCACTGGGATCAAGCACCACAAGATTGAACCCAAAGCTAAGCACTTCTCCCATTGCAAGAAAGATCAATCTAGTAGGCCAAACCAAACCGATAATTCGAAAAGACTTGCAAAGATAAACAATCATACATAAAATAATTCAAAGAAGATTCAAATACTGTTCATAAATAATCTTGATCATAAACCCACAATTCATCGGATCTCGACAAACACACCGCAAAAGAAGATTACATTGAATAGATGTCCAAGAGAATCGAGGAGAACTTTGTATTGAGATCTAAAGAGAGAGAGAAGAAGCCATCTAGCTAATAACTATGGACCCGAAGGTCTGAGGTAAACTACTCACACATCATCGGAGAGGCTATGGTGTTGATGTAGAAGCCCTCCGTGATCAATGCCCCCTCCGGCAGGACGCCGGAAAAGGCCCCAAGATGGGATCTCATGGGTACAGAAGGTTGCGGCGGTGGAAGTAGGTTTTCATGGTGCTCCTCGATGGTTTGGGGGTATGTAGGTATATATAGGAGGAAGAAGTAGGTCGGTGGAGCCACGAGGGGCCCACGAGGGTGGAGGGCGCGCCCCCTGCCTCGTGGCCTCCTCGTTGGTTGCTTGACGTCCACTCCAAGTCCTCTGGATCACGTTTGTTCCAAAAATCACGCTCCCGAAGGTTTCATTCTGTTTGGACTCCGTTTGGTATCCTTTTTCTGCGAAACACTGAAATAGGCAAAAAAACAGCAATTTGGGATGGGCCTCCGGTTAATAGGTTAGTCCCAAAAATAATATAAAAGTGTATAAATAAGCCCATTAAACATTCAAAACAGAATATATAATAGCATGGAACAATAAAAAATTATAAATACGTTGGAGACGTATCACAGACACATAACAGGTTTAGCATGTACTAGTATATGAAACTCATTTCGGTGAACCAGTTCATTAGTAAGGTGGACAGGATTAAACTACCAGGTCTTCTATTGCCAAGTACTAGTACATAATAAAAGCATCAAACAAACATATATCTATGTCCTATGGTCACTGCATTGTCTTGCCAAATCAAAATAGAGACACGGTTCAAATCATATCAGTTCAAGACAAAGCAGCAGTAAAAGAATACAAAGCGTGGGAAACTACACAGCACAACAAGATTTCAGATGGGTACCACGAGTCTACATGTACAACAACACTATTGGCTCCGTTGTGATGCTAGTAATGTGCATGATATGAGAAGTAAATTGTATACATAATTGAAATTGAAATCAACAGAGCTATTGATAAGAGCAAACATGTTAAAGAAACATGCGTGAACATACCTGCTGTGCCATTGGAGTTTCGATTGGATCCTTCAATTTAAAAATAAGTTTGTATGAGTAAATAAAGTGATACAAGAGCAAAGCAGTATGCATGATAGCAATCATAGTTAAAAAAGGCGCGCCTAAGCAAGCGCTTAAGCGCGCCTAGGCTCTAGGCGTTGGCAAAACGCATTGTGCATAACTACGCTTAATCTGTGCATAACTGCGCATAAGCATGCGCTTTGGTCAGTAAAGCGCAAGGCGGTGGCAAAACGCACAATTAACGCCTAGCGCTTTTTTGAACTATGATAGCAATGGAATCTTAATTTGGAACAGTTGTTCTTCAGGTTGAGGCACTTGTTCTACATGAACAGAGTACAGTAAGACGCAAGAATATAGTACTTAAAAATAGAAAATGAGCTCATAGACCTTACCACATTCTTGGTTCGGGACCAGTACAGAACAAGGCGTTCCCATTCATCGTCCAGTAAATGTGTCTCAGGAGAACGTAAGGGAATTTGATGAGTTTCTTTGCCGGTGAAGTACGTTTTCTTCATGTAATTCCGATACTGCCACCAAGCTTTATTGAAGATAGCAAAGGTATTAGCACAGGTTACCTCATCCTGAGTTTCCAAATCGGTCCTTCTCTATAGAGAAAAATAGGAAAAATTGATGTATTATAACCATCATGGAGGTAGGATGTATGGGACAATGCAAAGTAATTGCCATGAATAACATTACTTACACATAACTCCTGGACAAACACCTGCAACTGGCATTTTTCTTCATCTTTAGTATAATATTTCCAAGATGGGAAGATACGCATATACGATTTAACAACATCAAATGCGATAGATGCTAAACTACGACTAGTCGGTTGTGCTTCCTCCACGGGAATAGGTGTACTAACTGGTGGAGTTGGGGTTCGCCATGGTAGTACTGGCCCTTTGGGAACTGAAGCTGCCTTACTAACTGCTCTTGTTTGGGAGCTCTGTGGTGGAGATGGTGTTGTGTCAACAGGAACTGGGTTACTATCTGCTGGGATTGGGGTTAGATTGGGTGAAGCTGGTTCTCTGTCCATCGCAATAGGGGTACAATCTGCGAGAGTTTGGGTTATGTGTGGTTGGGCTGGTTCTCGTGCATGTACAACTGGGGTGCTATCTCCACCAAGAGGTAGCACTGTTTTATTTGAAGACCGTGTTTTTAGTCCGCTAGATACTGGCATCACCCGCTCCAATTCAAATGACTGATAAAAAGGAAACATAGTTGAATGTACAGACATTGTATGAGAGAGAGATGCAATAGATAGTGTGGAAAAAAGAGGGCATGAAATAGTTGACATGTATATTGTTTAACTAAAACAGATAGCATGACATAATTTCACATATATGATGTCTATCTAAACTGGATAGCATAGCATAACATAATTCAACGTATTCTTGATTACAATCTGGAGAGAGGTGGGGAGGGTTTGCCATTGAACCCACCATGGAGCGTTGTATGCATGACATTGTATTGCCGCGCAAAACTCTTCTCATTTTTTCTACATGTTCAGCATGACTGTGTACAATATCTGACATGCATACGAAAAAAGTATGGTGAGATTATTGATACGTCTCCAACGTATCTATAATTTTTGGTTGCTCCATGCTATATTATCTACTGTTTTGGACTATATTGGGCTTTATTTTCCACTTCTATATTATTTTTGGGACTAACCTATTAACCGGAGGCCTAGCCCAGAATTGTTGTTTTTTTCCCTATTTCAGAGTTTCGGAGAAACAGAATATCAAACGGAGTCCAAACGGAATGAAACCTTCGGGAACGTGATTTTCTCACCGAACGTGATCCAGGAGACTTGGACCTTACTCCAAGGAACAAAAGAGGCGGTCACGAGGGTGGGGGGTGCGCCCACCCCCCTAGGGCATGCCCCCTGCCTCGTGGGCCCCCTGTTGCTCCACCGACGTACTTCTTCCTCCTATATATACCTACGTACCCCCAAACGATCAGATACGGAGCCAAAAACCTAATTCCACCGCCGCGACCTTCTGTACCCACGAGATCCCATCTTGGGGCCTGTTCCGGAGCTCCGCCGGAGAGGGCCGTCATCATAGAGGGCTTCTACATCATCCTAGCCCCTCCGATGAAGTGTGAGTAGTTCACCTCAGACCTACGGGTCCATAGTTATTAGCTAGATGGCTTCTTCTCTCTTTTTGGATCTCAATACAATGTTCTCCCCCTATCTTGTGGAGATCTATTCGATGTAATCTTCTTTTTGTGGTGTGTTTGTTGAGACCGATGAATTGTGGGTTTATGATCAAGTCTATCTATGAATAATATTTGATTCTTCTCTGAATTCTTTTATGTATGATTGGTTATCTTTGCAAGTCTCTTCGAATTATCAGTTTGGTTTGGCCTACTAGATTGATTTTTCTTGCCATGGGAGAAGTGCTTAGCTTTGGGTTCAATCTTGTGGTGTCCTTTCCCAGTGACAGAAGGGGCAGCAAGGCACGTATAGTATTGTTTCCATCGAGGATAACAAGATGGGGTTTTCATCATATTGCATGAAACTATCCCTCTACATCATGTCATCTTGCTTAAGGCGTTACTCTGTTTTTAACTCAATACTCTAGATGCATGCTGGATAGCGGTCGATGAGTGGAGTAATAGTAGTAGATGCAGGCAGGAGTCAGTCTACTTGTCTCGGACGTGATGCCTATATACATGATCATACCTAGATATTCTCATAACTATGCTCAATTCTGTCAATTGCTCAACAGTAATTTGTTCACCCACCGTAAAATACTTATGCTCTTGAGAGAAGCCACTAGTGAAACCTATGGCCCCCGGGTCTATTTTCCTCATATTAATCTCCATCACTTTAATCTTGCTTGCTTTTTACTTTTCACTTTGCATCTCTATACCAAAAATACCAAAAATATTATCTATCATCTCTATCAGATCTCACCCCCGTAAGTAACCGTGAAGGGATTGACAACCCCTAATCGTGTTGGTTAGGTGGAGCTATTGTTTTTGTGTAGGTACGAGGGACTCGAGCGTGGCCTCCTACTGGATTGATACCTTGGTTCTCAAAAACTGAGGGAAATACTTATGCTACTTTGCTACATCATCCTCTCCTCTTCGGGGAAATCCAACGCAGTGCTCAAGAGGTAGCAATTATGTAAGGAGAGCATGGAGAAATTTAGAGTGATGGTAACAACCAGTGGATGGATCAAAAAATAATGATAGCAGGCTGATGATTGCTTTAATTTAATAAAAAGACGGATGATGATTGCTTTACTATTTATTTCCCACCCAAGATGAACAACATAGGCATACCCTAGGTGAACCAGATATTAGACAGAGATACTATTCATTGCTTCCTCGATATGTGCCCCACAACTAATTTAGAACTCAAGTTTGAACAATAATTTGGACCTGACTTGGAGTCCAAGAGGTGAACAGGACGATAAAGTAGCAGGTAATTTTAAGCAATGCATAACATAAGCAGAAATAAAAGAGTGTGACCTCTCTTGTGGACCCGTGTACTCCTCAGGTTCATCTACTGAGTCGATGATGGTGATGTCGTTGCGGTGGGTGCCGGCGGCGGAGAAGGAGATCTGAGGCGGCGAAAGAAGGTCAGGAGTCGTGATGTCTGGTTTGGTGGATGTTTCTGTCGATGGAGCAGCTCAGGTGAGGTGGACGACGTCGCGACAGGAGCAGGACAAACCACACAAAGTTCCCTTCGACACCTACCTGTAACAGAAGTAATTCTGTAAGGGCTCATTTGGCTTGCATGATTCGAAAAACGCAGGGATAGGAAAAACACCGGAATAGGGTAGGAATGCACATGGTAAACAGAGCATTTGTAAACACATGATTTCTGTCAACTTGGGTGTTTGGTTTACAGGAATTGGAAGAGCAGAGGAATGCAAAGAAACATGGCCAAAATAAAGTGAAACCATATGAAAGTGTGTACAGTTAGAATGTTATTCTTCCACTCATGCACTTGGTCTTGTTTTCATGCATATGATTTTGAAAAGTAGGTCCAGGTGGATGTTTTGTTGCATTCCTTTCAACAAAATGCATGAATAATTGAATAGTAGAGTGCCATTGGAAAATTCCATATTGCTATGTTTTTCCGTTGAACCGAAATAGCCCTAATGGATCGACATGAATGTATAGTAATAAGTGATGCAACAAGTGTACAACCTCTTTGCCGTAGCCGTGTCGACCTCAACATCATTGGGTTGGTCGCTGAAGCAGTTGAGGCTGGTGTGGCTGTCGGAGGTGTCGAGGAAGATCTAAGGAATCTATAGATGGCGTCCAAGGCACTGCTCTGTTGTGATGGATCATTCTGTCGTTGGAGCAGCTCCGGCGAGCCGTAAGACGTCAAGGCTGAAGCAGCACAAGACAGACATCGTCAATCTCAAGTGGGATTCTAATAGCATCTCCAATAGATGATGTAAAATAGATGTAAAATTTACATCACCAAAAACCACCTGACTACAACAGATGAGGTAAAAACTGTTGACTCTGAACTTAACTGTCGAAACTGAAATTTACTATGGAATCTGAATGTTACTGTCAAAACTGAACGCAATGGTAGTAGAGAGGCACTTGACATGTAGTTTAGGGAGGGCCTGCAGTTCATCTTCAACCTGCACCCACCTGAGTCGCCAGCCACCACCGGCCCCAGCACCGCCTCGCCACCCCAAAACAACTCCCTACCGCCGGTCCGCCGCCGCCCCGACCAGCCCTCTAGCCCCCCCCCCCGCCCCCACCCTGAACCCTAAGATAGATAGTGGGGTACCTCTCTGGCGAGCCCCTGTCCCTACTACGGGTGGTTCTTCCTTAACTCCGGTGAGCCCCCCCCCCACCCCTAAAAATCAACTGACCCAAAAGTCGATTCAGTCGACTAAAGTGTAGCTAAATCGGAGCAGAGCAGCAACACGAGCGAGGGGGAGAGCAACAGCAACAGCGAGAGCCGGAGCAGTAGCAGCTGGGCGAGCGAGCGATCGAGCGAGAGCTGGAGTAGCAGCAGCGCGAGCGAGCGAGCGAGAGCCGGAGCAGTAGCAGCAGATTCGGCTGGTATGGCCGCCGCCGCCGAAGGGGCCTCGCACTGGGGAAGAGCCGCCTGGAGATGTCGCCTGCGGCGCCGGCTTCAAGGTAGCCGCTCCATGGGGGTGCGGGATGGAGCACCGTCGGTGCCGGGAGGTCGAGTTAAGGAGAAGGTGCAATGCGATGAGTGTACAACCTCTTTGGTGGCGCCGAGTAGGCCTCGGCTTCGTCCGAGGAGTCGGTGAGGATGCTGCGGTCCCGGTGGAGCAGGTTAAGGCGGCGTTGTGGGGATGGAGCAGCCGCGATAGACGAGGCGATCATCGGAGCAGCTCATTGGAGGTGGAGGACGGGGTGGCTGAACCGGCGGGACGACGAAATGGACGTCAGATCCTCATCCGGGGAGGTGGATGAGGGACATCGAGCTGTTGCAGTGGAAGACGTCGTCGGGGAAGAGGCTCCGGCTAGGTAGCGGTGAGCTGGCGGATGGAGGAGGGTGGGGTTTCGCGGCTGGAGCAGATAGGTTATGGCGGTCCGGGATTTCGAATGGCAAAAAGGAGGCGATGGGAGGGGGTGAACCATGACTTAGGGACGCGCTTTTCCAAAATGTAGGGTGTGTTACAAAAGTACCCCCCACCGATTTGAACTAGCGGCCCTTTCGGCTCAGGGTTAGAAGGGGGATTTTGCGTGTCGGGATTTGGCAGCTGGAGGGAGTTTTCGCGCGCGTTGTAATTTCGGGATAGCAAGGCGCGGGTTGTGAAGGCGCCAGTTTTGGGAGCACGATATCTAAATTTTCGGGATATGACAAGGTGCGGGTTGAATTTTAGGGACAAGCCTAACGTGTAATATTGTACTTGTACATACCAAATCAATTCACACTTCCCTCAACCAAAAAGAAAACGAAAAAAATAAAACTATTCACACCACACAAAGAGAGAGTCTTGCCCCGTTTTACTATAAAAATGCTATTCAAAGCTACTCCCTTCTTCCATCTATATAGGGCCTAATGTGTTTTTCGATGCTAACTTTGATCAAATATTAGAGCAATAATATATGACATGCAACTTACACAAAGCACACCGTTAAATTCGTCTGTGAAAGGTTCTTTCAATGATATAATTTTCACATTATGCATGTCATGTACTATTAATCTTGTCAATAGTCAAAGGCGGTCTCAAAAAACGCATTACGCCCTATATAGATGGAAGGAGGGAGTATGAATCCATGTTATGTCCAATTAAATTTTTTTCGCTTGCTGTATAATGCATGTAACCTACTCATACCAACATTTTAGTGCATTCCAAATGTCTATACTACCGCTGCAATTCGAACTGAATTTGAATTTGTTTCTCTATTTCAATAAGAATCTACAATCATGATTGTTGCCAACTTCAACCATCATTCATGTATTACCTTAATAACACACTACATGATTACTATAGAGATAGATATGAACTATGCGTACTACATGAACTTGAATTCTATTTTTTAAATACACTTGATGTTGATTCCAAATAATAGTACATTTGATGTACTAACTATATATTCATAATCTAAACCATGTTCCATACGTACACCGTGTTTATCACACATAGTATAGTGCCCCACCCCCTACATTATGACAAGTATTTAGACCTGAGCTGCAAAAGCCACACATCAGCCCAAATTATGATCAATGTTCTATATATTATACGTAGTACTAGCAAGATGCCCATGCGTTCCACAGAACATCAACATGATCAAGGGGAGGCCTAATTTGCAAATATGGAGAGGGGTGTGGGTATCTTTTTTTCAAAATTGCCATAGTTTCCTTCCTATCCGTCAGATATAAATCAGTCGGCCTATATTGCAGGATGGCACGCACACAATCATCAACAACTCTGTTTTTTATAAGAGTAGAGATAAAATATATTATATGTAGTATAACATGTTCATAACCACACCATGTGTATCACCATTATATATATTCACACATGCGTCGGTTTAAAACACTATGATAAATTCTTCAAATATCCGAATTCGCTTTTTATAATGAAGTATGATCTCTATTCGTCTTTTATACCCACACAATCCTCTTATCTTTGTATCTAGCCCTAACTTTCTATCGTGCATGCACATGCCTGATACGTCTCCAACGTATCTATAATTTATGAAGTATTCATGCTATTATATTATCTGTTTTTGATGTTATGGGGCTTTACTAAACACTTTTATATTATTTTTGGGACTAACCTGTTAATCGGAGGACCATCCCAAATTGCTATTTTCTTGCCTATTTCAGTGTTTCAAAGAAAAGGAATATCAAACGGAGTCCAAACGGAACGAAACCTTTGGGAGAGTTATTTTGGGAACAGAAGCAATCCAGGAGACTTGGAGTAGACGTCAGGGAAGCTTCAAGGAAGCCACGAGGTTGGCAGGCGCGCCCTACCCCCTGGGCGTGCCCCCCACCCTCGTGGGCCCCTCGTGGCTCCCCTGACCGACTTCTTTCGCATATATATGTCCACATACCCTAAAAACATCGGGGAGCAGAATAGATCGGGAGTTCCGCCACCACAAGACTCTGTAGCCACCGAAAACCAATCTAGACCCATTCCGGCACCCTGCCGGAGAGGGGAATCCCTCTCCGGTGGCCATCTTCATCATCCCGGTGCTCTCCATGACGAGGAGGGAGTAGTTCACCCTTGGGGCTGAGGGTATGTACCAGTAGTTATGTGCTTGATTTCTCTCTCTCTCTCATGTTCTTGAGGTGGTACGATCTTGATGTATCGCGAGCTTTGTTATTAGAGTTGGATCTTATGATGTTTCTCCCCCTCTACTCTCTTGTAATGATTGAGTTTTCCCTTTGAAGTTATCTTATCGAATTGAGTCTTTAAGGATTTGAGAACACTTGATGTATGTCTTGCATGTGCTTATCTGTGGTGACAATGGGATATCACGTGGTCTACTTGATGTATGTTTTGGTGATCAACTTGCGGGTTCCGTGACCTTGTGAACTTATGCATAGGGGTTGGCACACGTTTTCGTCTTGACTCTCTGGTAGAAACTTTGGGTCACTCTTTGAAGTTCTTTGTGTTGGTTGAATAGATGAATCTGAGATTGTGTGATGCATACCGTATAATCATACCCAGGTATACTTGAGGTGACATTGGAGTATCTAGGTGACACTAGGGTTTTGGTTGATTTGTGTCTTATGGTGTTATTCTAGTACAAACTCTATGATAGATTGAACGGAATGAATAGCTTCATGTTATTTTACTACGGACTCTTGAATAGATCGATCAGAAAGGATAACTTTGAGGTGGTTTCGTACCCTACCATAATCTCTTTGTTTGTTCTCCGCTATTAGTGACTTTGGAATGACTCTTTGTTGCATGTTGAGGGATAGTTATATGATCCAATTATGTTATTATTGTTGAGAGAACTCGCACTAGTGAAAGTATGAACCCTAGGCCTTGTTTCCTAGCATTGCGATACCGTTTACGCTCACTTTTATCATTAGTTACCTTGTTGTTTTTATATTTTCAGATTACAAAAACCTATATCTACCATCCATATTGCACTTGTATCACCATCTCTTCGCCGAACTAGTGCACCTAGACAATTTACCATTATATTGAGTGTGTTGGGGACACAAGAGACTCTTTGTTATTTGGTTGCAGGGTTGTTTGAGAGAGACCATCTTCATCCTATGCCTCCCACGGATTGATATACCTTAGGTCATCCACTTGAGGGAAATTTGCTACTGTCCTACAAACCTTTGCACTTGGAGGCCCAACAACGTCTACAAGAAGAAGGTTGTGTAGTGGATATCAATGCCTGCATCCCTCTCACCCTCCCTCAGCATTCTCTAGCTCCATCGCGCAAATTCGTCTTTTCACTTTAGGTCGTTCACCCATGGTGTGTGTAGGCCCCCCAGCTCCTTCTTTACGGCACACATCGATCGATATGCCTCTCTAGCCAGGTGTGCCTAGCACAAACACAAGCTTCCCCTCTTCTCTTATCACCATCCATGCCTCACTCCCACCACTCTTTTCATCGATCTCGTACTCGCACACTCCTTCCCCCTCGATATAGTATGACTCTCGCACCACCTCCTAGATGCATCCCTCTCTCTCTCTATCCTTCTCCCCGTGCCTCATTTGCTTCTAACACACACATGCATGTATACTGATCGATCTCCCAACATATACCTAGGTCGACTTTAACTATCCCCCCCATCGATCGACGTACCTCACAAGTTATGTCTCTCCTTTCTCTGACAAAGGACGATTGATCTTCCTATGTAGTTACGTCTACTTACCACAGTCATATCATCCCCCCTCATCATTCGTGCATGCCTCCTGACCCGTCTCTCACACGCATGTGCACAGACAGGCAACCATCCCCTCTCTTATTGATATTGCAGGTGTTCCCTTCGTTTGTCTAGCAAGCCTATCGCACCATTTGTTAGAAGCAACTCCACTACCACCCCCTCCAACACTCTAGCTCTGTCTCTCTCCCACCTTATTCCTCTCCTACACATATGCATGGATGCCGATCGATCTCCCTTAATACATGAGGTAGGCCTCTCTCCTCCTCCACACATATACCAGCCATTGTACCTCTATAGTTAATTAGGCCTCCCTCCCCCGCCCCCACCACACACCGATAGTCGAGCGGTGTAGGTAGGTATCCATGCCACAGAGACAAACTGCACATGTCCCCTCTCACATTCTAGTAGGCCAGACACTTATATCTTTGACATGGGCACAGACAAATTTGATGGCACTCTTTATAGATCGCGCGTGCACACACACACATCATCCCTCTCTTCGATTCTATGGACACCTCAAGCCGATGATACCTCCACTCTCTTCTCGTGGATCGCCCCCTCTATATATATGATATATCCAGGACTCTATTTCACACACATTGCATATGTTACATTTTTTGATTGACCCCCCCCCCCAAAAAAAAACTCTCACGAACCCACACACTATATCTCTCTATGTTTGTATCTCTCTCACACAACCCCACGTAGGTGGTGTACGTATACAAGAAGAGAATAGGTACACGGTGGAGCTCATTTCTATACGAAATGGCAGCCCACGTGCTAATTTGAATGCGTGTAGCGGTTGTTTACCTATGGAGGTCGTGTACCACGCGTGCACGAAACAAAGTTTGACTTGATGCGTTGGCGCGTTATTTTTAAGTAAAGTTATATCGCTCAATGGCACGTACACAGAATATAAAATGTTTTTTATGGAGAAAAAGGTAGTTCGCTCCACTATATACAATGGAGATTGCCTGCCTAGTTTGTCTCTCTTCAGAGTATCTCACACAAGGCTTCGGTGGCCTCTCTCTCTCTCTCTCTCATCGTTGGTCACTGATCTGGCCGCATCCCGCCCGCCGGCGGAAAGGGAGGATGTGCATCGTTTCTCCGTTCGACGGCGCCGAGGTAGCATGTCCTGATCTGCGGCACACGCCGTTCTCTCTGACCAAGCTCCGGTACGGTAGGGCCTACGCCACCTGCTCGCTGCCGCAGTATGGGCAGATTCCTCTCGCCGCCGCTCACCTAGTTACATCCCGACGACCTCCAGGTATCCCCTCCGGCCTTGCTCCACTGCTCATCTTCCCACGTAACTGCATGTGGATCTTCCATAGTTCTTTGCCCAAAACGTAGCTCATCCGGCGTACTTTCCATATTGAAATCTCGTCCTCACACCGTTTTAGACAAACACAACCGTGTTGTTATCTTCCCTTAGGACAAGGAATATGCTTCCTTTTTGTCGTCGCATGCGTCATTGTAACATCCCAAATTTTCAATTTGGAATGTTATACATTAGATCATCATGCATATCATATTTTCTTGCATTTTGATCGATCCTAGAAATTTCACGCAACTCAAGGACCCTCGGAGAGAGTTGGAGATTTCGTTATTTTCATATTTGAGTTTTCTCAAATTTTGAAAAGAGGATCATTTGATTTTATTTATTTCATCTTCAATTATTTTTCCAATATCAAAGACATAAGAGAGGAATAACATGACTTTCCCAAATTTAGGAAAAATAAAAGATTTAATAAATACATCAAATTTTGGATTTTCTGGAGTTTATTTGCATTAGGGAAAAATGCGCGTTTTAAAAATATTGCATTTAGGCCCCGAGTAAAAGTTCATTTTGTTCGACTCATTTTTAGGAGTCGGGGAAAATTTACTTCGTAAATTTTGGAGTTCGTTAGATTTTCTTTTCTTCATTTTTTCTGCGCGCGAAACTATTTAAAAAAATGCGTCGCGCCCACCTGGGCCAAAGGCCCAGCCGGCCAGCCGGCCCAGCCGCCGCCGCCGGTCGAATCCAAGGAGGATTCCTCCTCCTCCTCCCTTTTCTTGCCCCCTCCCCCAAGCCACCTCTTCCCCCCTCCTATATATACCCCCCCTCTCCTCTCCTCCCCACCCAGCGCCGCCCCCGCCGCCCGCAGCAGCAGCAGCAGCCGCAGCCGCCGCCGCCGCCGCTCGCGCCGCCCCGCCTGCCGCCGCCGCCACGCCTCGCCCCGCCGCACCCCGCCGCCAAGACCGCCGCCCCGCCGGAGCCCCGCCTCGACGAGGTAGTCGCGCCGCGCCACCCTCCCTCTCGCTCAGTTCGGTTTTCCGATAAACCGTTCCGGTTTTTTTTCGTGTTCCGTTTTTTTTAAAACCCTAGATCGGTTTTCGTTTTCTTTTGGTTTTGTTATTTAGCGAGCGTTCGCCGGACCGTTCGTCTTAACGAACGTGATCACCGGTTATTCTCGGTTAACGAACGTCCGTTCGTTTAACCGTTCTTCGTTTTCTTTTTCGACGGATTTATTCCGCGATTTTCTAATCGGGATTTTAGATCCGATCTTCGTTCTAGTTTATCTTCTCGCTCGTTTATCGGAATCAGGTGATTCAAGCGCCTGGTGTTTCGTTTTGAAACCGCCGTTCCGACTAATCAACTGGAACAAGATTTTGCTACTGTAAAATTTGACCTAGTTTCAAATTGCTAGAACCAAGTTGTTTTCTTCCGCCGTTGTTTTCCGTTGCTTTGTTCGGTTCGTTTCTGTTTGCAACCGGAGTTCTTAAGTTGAACTTTCTGGTTCGATTTTCCGTTCGAGTTTTACATGTGCATTAGATGAGTACTTATTGTATGCTTGTTGTTTGTCTGCGATAGATCACCCGGAGTGCGCCGCCTGTTATTTCGAAGCTCTAGGTTTCGCGTATCCTCAGCAAGGCAAGTAACACTTTGCTCATACCTTTTCTACTACCCAGTTTTATTGCATTAGATCAATCCTCAAACATTGCATGGTTAGGATCTAATTAAATTGTGGGATGGGAAGTAGATGAGGTAGTACCTATCACCTGTTTTGCTTATGAAACCTTTGGGAGTTACTTCTACGTTTGCTTATTTTGCCATGCTATGCTAGTAGACGTGGATTGGGTGAGTGATATCCATGACAGATGTGAGTATTGTTAATTAATGGTTTATCTAAGGTGGCAACTTAAACACACATCTGGGTGGATTGAGGCACCTGGTTTCTATCAGGACTTGCCTGTTTTTCTTTGGACCGCCACCCAGGCTCAAAGGGATCATAAGATCATTCATGCTAGTAACTTCCGTGTGCAGCCACAAGCCATTATGGGCTCTGGCATAGTTGATTAAGTCGTGTGAACTCTTACAGGGTAGACTAGCAGATGTAGGGGAAAGTAGGTGTACCGGTCTATCCAAACGTAAGGTGCTAGCGCTTCTGAAAGACTATGTCTCGGTCATCCGTTTCTCAAACACCATGTAGTGCGAGAAATCCAACGGAGGTGATCGAGTCTTGTGGGGAAAAGTGCGCAAACCTCTGCAGAGTGTACAAACTAATCATGATTAGCCGTGTCCCCGGTTATGGACATCTTGAGTATCTAGTACTTGAATATCATGTGAATCTCATCATGTTACTTTAATTAATATTGTTGGGTTTTAATTGTTCACTTAATTGGGATTGGAATGCTGTCAACCATTCTCGATGTTTAACAACCACCATGATAGTTAAATAAATTTATTCCTTTATAGTAGGGAAAAATTGGCTTTACGCAAAATTGTAACCATAGAGCTTTTCCACCAGCCATATATGCATGTAGTATAGGCTTATTCATTCATTATTCTCTATGTGTTACATTGCCAGCATATTCCATGTGTTGACCCGTTTTCGGGCTGCAACTTTCATGTTGCAGACTTTTCAGACGACGAGTAAGGTGCCTTTTAGGTCGTGGTTCTATACTCAGTGATGCCATTGGAGTTGATGGACTCACTTATCTTCCAAGCCTTCCGCTGTTATCATTATTAGATGGCCTTAAGCCATATTTATTGTAATAAGATCTCTTTGAGATACCGATGTAATAAGTGTGTGATTGCTACTCTGTTATAAATCCTTCGAAGTACTGTGTGGTGTCAGCATTACTGATCCAGGGATGACACCGGAGCACAGAGACTTGACCATCTGAGGTCGGGTCGCTACAGTCATCAACTGTTATTGGCCAGTAATTGTTTCCTTTCTGCCTCTTTTTTGCAAACAGGGCTATCGATTTCACCTCGTTGCTATTGCGACCTTTTGGTGAACTGCATAAATCAATTTTTTCTTAAGAGTGTTTTGTGCAATTGTACTAAAATGTCACACGGGCAACGTCTCTACATTTTAGTGCGACTGCACAAAGGGAGATTGGCATCCAACTCTGAGCCTAATCTTCTCCAACTAGTTAGTCTTAAGAGAGACTGCAAAGGTGACTGATGTCTACTACACAACCTTCTTCTTGTAGACGTTGTTGGGCCTGCAAGTGCACAGGTTTGTAGGACAGTAGCAAATTTCCCTCAAGTGGATGACCTAAGGTTTATCAATCCGTGGGAGGCGTAGGATGAAGATGGTCTCTCTCAAGCAACCCTGCAACCAAATAACAAAGAGTCTCTTGTGTCCCCAACACACCCAATACAATGGTAAATTGTATAGGTGCACTAGTTCGGCGAAGAGATGGTGATACAGGTGCAATATGGATGGTAGATATAGGTTTTTGTAAACTGAAAATATAAAAACAGCAAGGTAGCGAGTGGTAAAAGTGAGCGTGAACGGTATTGCAATGCTAGGAAACAAGGCCTAGGGTTCATACTTTAACTAGTGCAAGTCCTCTCAACAATAATAACATAACTGGATCACATAACTATCCCTCAACATGCAACAAAGAGTCACTCCAAAGCAACTAATAGCGGAGAACAAACGAAGAGATTATGGTAGGGTACGAAACCACCTCAAAGTTATTCTTTCCAATCAATCCGGTGGGCTATTCCTATAAGTGTCGCAAACAGCCCCAGAGTTCGTACTAGAATAACACCTTAAGATACAAATCAACCAAAACTCTAATGTCACATGGATACTCCAATGTCACCTCAAGTATCCGTGGGTATGATTATACGATATGCATCACACAATCTTAGATTCATCTATTCAACCAACACATAGAACCTCAAAGAGTGCCCAAAGTTTCTACCGGAGAATCACGACGAAAACGTGTGCCAACCCCTATGCATAGGTTCATGGGCGGAACCCGCAAGTTGGTCACCAAAACATACATCAAGCGGCACGTGATATCCCATTGTCACCACAGATACGCACGGCAAGACATACATCAAGTGTTCTCAAATCTTTAAAGGCTCAATCCGATAAGATAACTTCAAAGGGAAAACTCAATCCATTAAAAGAGAGAAGAGGGGGAGAAGAAACATAAGATCCAACTATAATAGCAAAGCCCGCGATACATCAAGATCGTGCCAAATCAAGAACACGAGAGAGAGGGATCAAACACATAGCTACTGGTACATACCCTCAGCCCCGAGGGTGAACTACTCCCTCCTCGTCATGGAGAGCGCCGGGATGATGAAGATGGCCACCGGTGAGGGATCCCCCCTCCGGCAGGGTGCCGGAACAGGGTCCCGATTAGGTTTTTGGTGGCTAGAGAGGCTTGCGGCGGCAGAACTCCCGATCTAATCTCCGTTCTGGAAGTTTTAGAGTACGTGGATATATATGGGAGCCGGGAGTACGCCGAAGGAGCCATGGGGGCCCCACGAGGCAGGGGGTGCGCCCTAGGGGGGTGGGCGCGCCCCCACCCTCGTGGGCAGCCCGTATCTCCCCTGACGTGCACTCCAAGTTCCCTGGGTTGCTTTCCTTCCAAAAATAACTTCTCCGGTTGATTTCGTTCCGTTTTGACTCCGTCTGATATTCCTTTTCCTCGAAACACTGAAATAGGCATAAAACAGCAAATCTGGGCTGGGCCTTCGGTTAATAGGTTAGTCCCAAAAATAATATAAAAGTGGATAATAAAGCCCAATATTGCCTAAAACAGTAGATAATATAGCATGGAGCAATAAAAAATTATAGATACCTTGGAGACGTATCAGTGACCGGCTTCTATTTGTGTGTTTATTATTTCATCAGCAGTCCTCTATTATCATAATTACACTTAATATCTTTGGAACAGGGACGCTCAGCTCTATTTTAGTGGAACTGCACAAAATGATCGGAATGTTGCATGCTCCAGACAGCTACTTTTTTCCCAACATGCCTTGTTGATTTAGACAGAGCTGGGGGGACGTTGCTGCCAATGAAAGCATGGATGAATTTTAATTTAACACTTTCTCACAACTTTGTCTTCAGTTGTGATGTAAATATTAGCTCTGATATGCTAATAATTGAGATGCATTAGCAAGGAAGTTAGTTTTTTATTGTTTCCGAAAGAGCATCGATGGCAAGACACACGAACAAAAGCTGAAAGCTCACACCATTGTACAATTTCATGTCGCTGAAAAATTATTTGTATAGTACGTCAATTATGTAAACAAATGCCGGAAGCTTGATAGCATTGCCAGAAGCCTATTTGGCATCCGGGTCCATGTGCCATGCACAAAATTATACTCCTTTATTCCTAAATATTTGTCTTTTACAAATTTCAAATGGGCATATTTTAGAGTGTAGATTCACTCATTTTGCTTCGTATGTGTACTCCCTCCATTCCTAAATATTTGTCTTTCTAGAGATCTCAACAAGTGACTACATACGGAGCAAAATGAGTGAATCTACACTCTAAAATATGTCTATATACATCCGTATGTAGTAGTCCATTTGAATCTCTAAAAAGGCAAATATTTGAGTAGTCACTCGTTGAAATCTCTAGAAAGACAAATACTCCGGAGTATATTTAAGAACCGAGGGGGTAGTGCACAGCCGCATGGGAGACTCAGCTCGGTCGTTGCGCCGCATTAATAGTGAGTAATGAGCAGTCAAATCATAGGCCCAACCTTTCCCACTGTAAGTTGCTCAGAAGAAGCAACCATCAATACGCTCTTATTTGAATCCGCTCATACTACTCCATCCGTCACTGTTTATAGAGCGTGCTTTAGAAAAAAGAAAAAATCTCTGGGACCAAGGCGACTAGCGATCGGCCTGAAAAATAGCATTGGTAGTTATAGCACGACGTCTGTTACTAGAGGAAATAATGGGTACACACATGCATGAAGTGCTTCCACCCCGGGTACACACATGCATGCACTTACTCCACTCCATAGTACATCGAGAGAAAATTATGGACTTGATTGCGGTTACCACGCCCTAATTAATTGAGCATTAAACCAAACACGTCTAAAGTTTCTCTGGTGGTGGAAATGCATTGAGAGAAATGCATCATAATGAAGCGTGCCCTGTAAACTGTGACAGAGGGAG
Source organism: Aegilops umbellulata (assembly GCA_032464435.1). Lineage (NCBI taxonomy): Eukaryota > Viridiplantae > Streptophyta > Magnoliopsida > Poales > Poaceae > Aegilops > Aegilops umbellulata. The sequence goes on along the minus strand of CP136054.1, from coordinate 270,474,054 downwards.
GAGTAGTATGAAGGTGCAAAACCAATTACGCGTATGGCCAGTCAGTCAACGCACCTCCTCTTAGCGTATCACTGACATGTGGGACCGGAGTGTGAGCAAACCGATCTCAATTGACGGCAAAATGGCCAACCCGCCGTTCCTTGAGAGAGACGAGGAGCGAGAACACACAGACGGGCTCGCACGGAGGACAAGATATATTCAAGCATGGTTGATCGATATCATCATTACATCTTGGGCTGCCATTTTCCGCCCTTCTCCGGAATAGATGTTTACTTTATCAGAGATTAAAAAAATTAGAGTATAGATGCTTTATCACATTTTAAAAATATAATAAGAGTGCAGACGCTCCTCCATCCAGTTCCTAATACTAGTATAGTACATACCTCTATAGACTATAGTAGTAGTACTAGTACTAGTAAACTTTGCGCTTGGTTGATCGCCTCTTCAGGAAGTCGAACAATAATAGTACTAGTATAGTGTATGCTTCTGGCAATCTGACACCGAATTAACTGTTGCACGTCCACTGCCTGAGCGAGTGAGAGCTTGCATTAGTCAAAAGTTTCTCCTTGTCCTGCGAGCCACGCGCGCAAGCTTCTCCCGTCCTGCAAGCTTCTCCTCGTTCGACAAGTTGACGGGACACAGCAAAGTAATGCTAGTCCATACTGCCTCCTCTCCGGTTAATATGCTTAATTTCAAACGAGATAAATACACTGTCTGTCACTGTATATTTGTAAAAGTACGGTCAGTGGACTTCATAATACGCTCATTGCACTCAATATATACATTTTCTGGTGTTTATACGGTCACTAGCTCACCCTGGCTGAGTATGTGTGTGCATGCACGTGTAGGTTGAGCACTTGAGCGTGACCGTGTGTGTTCCGTCGTGTGCTCGTACATGCACGCATTAGGGCGTTGCGTTTGTTTTTCTGTCCATGTGTACGTGTGACTTTTAAATACACATAGGGGAGTACGTGTAGGGGCCACTAAAGGAGCAGCCAAATCACACAGTAAGTTAGTCGGAAGAAGCAACCATCATTTCACTCTTCAATGACACGTACGCAATATAAAATGGTTGATATGGAGAGAAAAAGAAAACCACTATATATACACTAGCAGGAGCCTAAGCTACAAGCCTGCTTGCTTGGGTTGCTCTCTTCACAAGCATAGAACGACGATGGCCACACCGTTGGTCACATATCCGGCCTGATCCCACAACTGGGGGAAGGGAACAATGTTCTGCGTAGACGCGGTCGACATCAGCGAGGGACAAAATCCACAGTCGGTGCGTCCCAATCGGGGGTCACCGCGGTATGGGCCAATGTCGCGTCCAACCGCCCTTGTAGCTACAACCCGACGTCCCAGGTAGTCCATCTTCCTTTTGGAGCCGGCTTGCTCCACTGCTGCAGCTCCCCACGTAGCTCCATCTCCATGTCGATCTTTCTCTACTTCTACCGGCTTCTGCTTGTGATGAGTTTATGGCTCATGAACTAGTGCCAGTACTATTATTCTAATCACACTTCTTCAATATCTTTGCCATCAGGGATGCCCAGCTCGATTTTAGTGGAACTGCACAAAAGCATCGTATGATCCGAGGGTGCCAGCCGTCTTTCCTTCGACAGGTTCTACCTGGCCAGGAAATTAAATCATGTTTAGGGATTAGGGTTTAAGTCGTAGTGACCCCATCAGTAGTTTTTCTTTCGTACACGCTCTCACAACTTTTGTCTTTAGTTGTGAAGTAAATATTGGCTATGACCTGTGAATCATTGAGATGCATCAGCATGCGTGTTAGTTTTCCTTTGTATTTGATGGAATGTTGTAACGGGGCAACCTTGGAGTAGGAATGAAAATGGAGTGGAAAGTTTCCGTTTCTCCGGAGAAACAATGGAAACGGAGAGAAACCAACGTTTCGTTTCGTTGGATCGCGCCATCGAGCAAAACCAACGTTTAAATCACGTCTGTCGCATTCGTGTCCCACCCTCCTCCATGGATCGACCCCACACGGTTGCTCGGCATGCCACTCACCGCAAACTGAGTATACGTTAACTTTCTCGCCTGCTTGTCGATGGATCGCGCCATGGAGTACTAGCACTACTAGAAGAGATTGACGAGTTGGGGGAGGACAGCTAGCTGTAGCACGGACTCCCAATAACTTTTTACATGCATGTTGTGGCCGGCTATTGCGACCTTTGAACGTGGAGCAGTCGCGTGCACCAGGAAGCGGCGCGGGCGACGCTCTCTCAGCCGGCGCGCCGCTTCAATGCCGGCGCCAGTGAGAGGTCGCGTCCGCTCTGGCCGGGCATGAATGCGACACTGACCATTTCGGGCGAGAAGCACGCACGGGTGATGCATAAGTTTTGTATTGATTTCTAAGCCTTCTCACAACTTTGTCTCCAGCTCCCCTGTAATTTTATTTGTCCAGCTATTAATTTGATTAAAAAAATGGTGTGGACTAAAAACTCGGATGGACGTAGTAGCCCTCCATTTTTATTTACTTCGCATATTAGATTTGACTGAAGTCAAACTTTGTAAAGTTTGACCAAGTTTAGGCCAAACACAACAAACCGTAATTATTAGAGAGGGAAAATTGTACATACTCTCAAACCTTTCCTATAATTGAAATTAAAATTCTTTATTTGTACACACTCTTACACGTTTCCGATAATTTGGCGCATGTGTGGTTGTTCACTTAAGGGAGGGTAGTGTACCCCACGTGAAGGACAGGAAGTGCGACCAGGATGCATGGATCGTTAGTTCATCAGAAGTACTCCCTCTGTTCCTAAATATTTGTCTTTCAAGTGGTTTGACATGGACTACCACATACGGATGTATATAGACATTTTTTACAGTGTAGATTCACTCATTTTGCTCTGTATGTAGTCATTTGTTGAAATCTCTAGAAAGACAAATAGTTAGGAACAGAGGGAGTAGTAGTTTTCTTCACTGGTACGTTAAATAAAAAGTTTTGTTTCATACTTGCACAATTTAAAACGATTGTTATGGAGAGAATAAGAAAACCACTCCACTATATATTAGTCGTATACACGAGTACTATATGGACGCAGCTTCATTGACTTTAGTGCACCTGCCTTTGGGTTTATGACAGGTGGGCCCAAAATGTGGCTGGCCCACGTGTCATACAGCCAAAAGCAGGTGCAGTTAAGGCACCGGAGCTCAGTCCGTAGTACAGTACATATATAAGCTGGAGCCTCAGCGCTTGTTCGCTAGGGTTTGCACTCTCCGCACTCTCGCTGCACTACATATATATATATATACACGCTGGAGGCTCAGTGTTCCTTTGCTAGGGTTTGTTATATTCACAGTCTCTCACCCTCTTCACCATATCTAAACAAGACTGCGTTGTGGCCTCTGTCTCTCTCACCCCCCTCACAGCTGGCGAAGGAGGCGTCCGGATCCCGTCGCACCGGGAAGGCGAGGAGGTGCAGCGTTCACTCTATCACCTTCGGCAAGGGAGGCAATCCACTGCCGACTGTGCTTTTCTCTTTCACCCAGCGCCTGTGCGGGACGACCACCGACCCCTTCTTCCTCGCTGCCGTACGTAGTGTGGGCAGATTCGACCTCCTGCCGCACGCCTTGCCACATCCCGATGACCCTAAGGTATAATTTTCCTTGAAACTGTCATTGGTCTAGCTGCATGCGGATCTTTTTCGATTCTGTAATTGAATCTAGGTCTTGGTTCAAAGAGAAAAGAAGGGTGCGGTGAGGTGGAGCATGAATCTAGGACGTGGTTCAATGAGGAAAGGAGGGAAAGTAGTATAGACTAGCTATCCAGCCGCTTTGTTGGTCGAAAAGGGAAAAAGGGGGTAACCCAGTACACACATCTGTAAGGAACCGAACTCTTTGTTGAAAAGGGAAAGAAACTGGGGGGTCGGGTACTTTGTGCAGGACTAGATTTGCTTCCCTCACATAGGAAAATGTTTCAAAGAGAACAAATATGGGACCAACGCAGATTTGCTGCTTGGCTACATACTCTGCATCACCCATTTATACGTGTGGACGCACATGGTGCTGGCATGTCCCATGTCCCATGTCATGTCCCATACAACTATTTTGTTGTTGTTAATCTAAGAATGCTGCTGGAAAATTGAAGCAATGCCACTGTTAAAAGTAAATTACATTCTTAACGAATGTTATTTTAAGAGAATGTCTCTTTTAATATGAACCAATGCAACCATTTTAGAAATGCTACTGTCCTACTTTGTTTTCCATCAAGATAAGTTAGATGCATCTTTTTGTCGTCGTTTGTTTCATCCTCCTTTATTTGCCAGTAATTGTTTCCTTTTTTGCCTCTGTTAAAACAGGGATATCTATTCAACTTGTTGCCTAGCAAACTTAAACATCACACCGGCGACTTTGCTTGATTTCAGTGCAACTGCACAAAACGAGATTGGATTTCCTATTCGTGTTGGCAGATTTGTTGGTGATCTTGTGTGCGTCATGACAGGTTGGTACTTGCCTTCATCCACATGATCGTGCAGTGTGTTTTGAGATTTTGTGCTACTTGTATTGGTACTGTTTCAAATAAATGTTGAATTAAGGCTATTGTATTGCTCTCTTTTCCCGTTAAGTAGTGAATAAAAATGGTACCAACCCGGACATGATGCTTGTTTCTTTGTTACAACAAACTCTGCATCACCCCCTTTATAAGTAGTTGGAAGCACATGGTGTTGTTGCGCCCACTCGCCCCTGGAACTGTTTATGCTTTTTCTTAATCTAATGTTGATGGTAAAATTAAGCAATGCCACTCTCAGAATTAACTACTGAACTATTTTAAGAGAATTTCTCTGTTAATATGAATCAATGCAACCGTATTAGGAATGCTACTGTCCTATACTTTGTTTTCCATCAAGATAAGGTAGATGCTTCTTTTTGTGGCCGCATGTTTCATCCTCCTTTATTGGCAGTAATTGTTTCCTTTTTTGCCTCTTTTAAATAAGGGTTATCTATTCAACTTGTTGCTATAGCAAACTTAAATGTCACACCGGCGACTTTACTTGATTTCAGTGCAACAGCACAAAGCGAGATTGGATTTCCTATTCGTGTTGGCAGATTCATACGTGATCTTATGTGCATCATGACAGGCAGGTACTTGCCTTCATCCACATGATCGTGTAGTGTCTTTGAGATGTTGTGCTACTTGTATTGGTGCTGTTTTAAATAAATGTTGAATTGAAGCTATTGTATTGCTGTCTTTTCCACTACAAAAAAATACACTTCCGTGATGATACGTGTTTGTCACAGTAGGTCGCTTTTTTTGTCATGCATGTACATCCATGACAAATTTATGACAGAATCAAGATAGTCATACCTGTGTTGTCGTAGAAGTGTTCCATGACATTACCAAAATTATCATCACGGAAGTGTCCACTTCCATGACGATAAATCGCGCGTCACAGAAGTGCTTTCGTCAAGGGTGACCGACACGTGGCATCCACCGTAACGGAACGCCGTTAAGCTACCGAGTCGGGTTTTGGATCCGATAACCCGTTAACAGCCCCGACCAATGGAGATTTTCCATGTGTAAAATCATCATTGGCTAAAGGAAACACGTGTCGGCTCATCATCGGGACAGATGTCATCCACTCACTGGACAGAAGGCGCCGATTATACGTCGACACGTGGCACGACCCAACAAGTTTAAATGGGCCGGCCCAACTAAAGGCCCAAAAGATTTTGTGGACCATAATGGGCCGTCCCAACTAAAGGCCCACGAGATTTTGCGGACCATAATGGGCTGGCCCAGCTAACGGCCCACAAGATTTTGCGGGCCATAATGGGTCGGCCCAGGTAAAGGCCCACAAGATTTTTGTGTGCCATAATGGGCTGGCCCAGGTAAAGGCCCACAAGATTCTTGCGGGTCATAATGGGCCGGCCCAGCTAAAGGCCCACGAGATTTCACCGACATTAATAGGTCGGCCCAGCTGTAGGCCCACAAGATTTTGAGGAGCCTAGTAGGCCGGCCCATTAACTGGCTGCCATGTTTTGGGCCAAATGCCGGCCCATATTTGATCCGGTCCATTAATGGCCTGCCACGCTCCGGGCCTAATAGTGGACCATATGATATCCGACCCGTTAAAAGCCTACCACGTTCTGGGCCAAATTACGGCCCAGATCAGGTCCGGCCCTTTAAGAGCTTTGGGCTCAATTATGGCCCATATCAGATTCGGCCCGCCAACTGGACACTATGCTTTTGGGCCCACTTGCTAAAGGCCCACTTAGTAATTCGACCTGATATTAGTTTTGGCCTGTTAAGGGCCCGTTTAACATTTCGGCCCTATATTAATTTCGGCCTGTTAAAAGCCCGTCATATAGTTGGGCCTAACTACGGCCCGGTTTGCATCCGGCCTGCTCGTAGCCGATATCTGATTGGGCCAAAGAAGGACCCATACAATTTTGGCCTGTTAAAAGCCCATGGTTTGATTCGCACAATCATGGGCCGGGGTTCATTTCGGGCTGCTGCGTAACTAGTAGGAATTAAGAACAAACCTACTCTATACAATAAAGAAATTATGACATATAACTAAGAATAAACCTACACTACACAATAAAGGATTTAAGGTATATTACATCCACTGGGCATCGAAGTTCGCCACCAGTGATCATAAAGCGCAACGAAGAAGCAGATTACAAAAACTGGGCACCATTGCAGCGTAACAAAGTAATACTGAACCAAGACCACTTCCAAGACAGTTCAAGAAAGGTTAGCCTTGCGGGGGAACTGCTGCGCAAGCTACTGAGCAAGGCTGTGAGACCGGCCTAGCATGTCGGTCATAGCTTCCAGGTGTAGTTGTTTAGCGATGAGGTTCTCATTGGTGTTCTCCGCAATCTTTCTTAGAGATAGGACTTCAAGTCGAAGTTGAGTTCCACAATGCCTTTCTGCTAGAACTTGGGACTGAAGAAGTCGAACTGATTCAGACAATGAATTATGTGAGCTTGTATGACTGTTAGTCTCAAGTAACTTGAACACTGCATCAAGACAAGACTTTGGGGTTGTCTCACTATCTTCAAGATGTTTTGCCTTCTTTGCTGCAATATATGTTGGGTTTGTCTCACAGCCTTCAGTAGAGTTGTGCATGCCATCAGGCATATCACCCTGAAAGAAAGCAGAGAGATGATAGGTTTTGCACGTGTATAAACAAAGATGATAACTGTTCTGTCAATTCTATCCAATTTCAAATTAGAAAATAAAGAGTATGTTCAAAATATCAATAGCATAATTTGGCATTGTTCATAATGCGGGGAGCTTCACCACATTACTGGATTACCATGTCAACATAACAAGCATAGATGAAGGGCAAAGAAAATCATTGTATCTATTTTGGATAATGTGCATGGCATGTTGTTCATATCATCAGCCACGTCAGTAAGATAAAACAGGAGATGACAAGGTGCAAACATGAGCTGCTTCACCACACACTGGATTATAGATCCACAAAAACAAGCATACATATAGGGAGAATAAGGAATTTGGTTTTACAAATAAAACTTAGAACTTACGGTTCTTACGAACATGCATTTTGGTAGAAACAACAAACTAAACAGCAGTAAACGATAGGGAGTATGGGCAAATTAAACAACAGTTGAGGATAAAGGCTTTAGAAGGACTGACTTACATTAATAGTTAACACCGGCTTTATAATGCCCTTCTCCATGGCAAGGGAAGGATAACTCAAGAATTTCAGCACAGAATCTTCTTCATAAGCATTGCCTGTACTCTACATTTTGTAGAGAGTAATTATAGATATGATAATACTGGAAGTGATAGAGGATAATGAAGATAAGATGCAGATTGATGCTACATAATCAACTACCAATCCCTGGAAGTACAAGCGTTACAGGACAAAATGTACTGACAAGAGCAATGGGCTACACTTCTGCACTGGCATTGCCTGTGTATTCTACTTGTTGGTAAGATTAAATATAGATCTGATCTTTTTGAGTAAATGGTGGGCGAGGGGGATAAGATGCAGAATGCTACAAAATGAACCAATCCCTCTTCCCATAATACAAGAGTGTTTTGAACACTGGCGTACTGTACAAAACATTCTTATATTATGGGACGGAGGAGTAGCTGTTAATGTAAGTACAGTGATAGACCACGTTCAGTCCTTACAAGAGGACTGCAGAGCTAAACCTCTTCAAAAGCATTGGGTTGATTCTAAATTTATGTAAGAGTCCATGCGGATCTTATAATGTCCACCAAATGGATGATTACGAGGCTAACATGTGCAGTGATGCTACATAATCAAACAACTATGAAAGTAAGTATGGTCATACAGGACAAGAGGTACTCACAAGAGCAATGTAGTGTGCAGTATAGTTGCGAGATTCTGTGGTCCCTTGAGAACGAATGTTCTTCTGCTAACAGTTTTCGTACAAGTGAGACATTAAGGAAAATGCAGAAATGTAGTTCAAATTATGATGTGATATCATAGACAGTACCTTATGCTACAGCCGAGACCAATGTGTAACAAGATTATTCCAGTCACCATCGGATAAATGTAGCACCGGACACTTTACAGAAATTTCGTTCAGAGGCTTGCCATCGAAGTGCGCTTGCCTTAGATAGGAATGATACTTCATCAACGAGTGCTTGAAAAGCGCAACCAACCCTTGCTCGTCATCACAATCCAGTTTGCACCTCGCCTATTTAAAAGAATGAAATCTTGTGTCTTCTGTCAGCAGAAACATATGCAGTAATGACCATGAATAACATTAGTACATTACTTACGCGTAAGTTGCGGAGGAAGACTGGAAATTGTTCTGTGTCTGTGGTATAATCTTTCCATGAAGGAAAGATGCGCACAAAGTTCCTGACAACAACATAAGCTTCGTCTTCTAAACTGGGAAGAAATGGAACAAGGGTCCTATTTGCTGCAATTGGGGCTCTCTCTGGTACGAAAAGGGATTTGGCAACTGGATTTGGTGTACTCTTTGCTGGAATGGGGGTTTTGCGTCGTACAGCTGGTGCTATGTCAACTGGCATAATCATACTGTTTGTTGCAGTTGGGGTCTGCTGAGTTGGGGCATCAGAAATGACCAGTGTAGTAGGGCTAGAGTCTGCTAGAGTTGGAGTATTTTGTGGGTCAGGTGATATTGCAACTACACCTAATGGGCTATTTGATTTATCAGGTGCCACTACCTTTTCCAAATACTTTGCTTGTGCTCCTCCACGATCAGCAATCGCCCTCTTCCTTTTGAACGTATGATACACAAGAACAACATTTGAATGGATAAATATGGTATGATGACAGATGGAATATGTACTGAAAATGGATAGGCAGGGCGTATTCACATACACGATGTGTAAACTAAGCTAATGGCAGTTCAACAAAGTAGAAGCAATGCAAAGCATCAGTTGCAAGATATGTGTGAGCAATGTAACCTTGGAAAGTTAGAGGAAGTACCTTGATGGGTGAATAAGATAGGGCATCTTCCTCTCACTCCTCCACTAGGGAGCTACATTGACTTAGGTCTCCCTCTACCTCAGAATCACTGTTAGGATCATATTCTGAGCATGAATCTATAGGTGGAGAGTGTTTGCATTGCATTGCATCCAGACTTGATTTCAGTCTCTTAATGCCAAGTTTGACAGCCATGGCGTTGTTCTTCTTTATTCTTTTCATGCGCGCAAGCTCATAATCATTATGATGCTGTTCAGAATCTGAGATTCATGAAAACATAAAAAGTAGTCAGATTATCTATGGAATGCATTGCGGTTTCAACTCGGAGAGTGTCTCCCTATAAACCCCTGCATATGCAAAGTTCACCTCCCAACCGTGCTGACCAGACCACACACAAAGATACACACCCGAGCGGCGAACATGCATTTTTGAAACTAATTTATGAACATTTAGCTGACCAATTAAACAACTCTGTTTTAATAATATCAGATTCGTATTTGAACAACTAAGCTTGTTTAGCTTGATGGGTGGAGCAGTGTTATTATGACACGAAGTACGTATTCTGATAGTATAGTGATCATAAAAGGGGGAAACTCTAAGCATATATTTTTTAGCAAAAGAGGGTTTCCCCTCTGATTTCTATTAAAGAAACCACCACGGAACCAACATGATCAATTAAACCCTAAGCATGATCAATTAAACCATATTATGGCTGTGCCATGGCAGATTTGAAGCTGCAAACCAGAGAAATGATATTTAGCATCCATTGTTTGCTTCGAACTAAGAACTAAATTCTAAGAGCTGAAAAGAAAGTAGAGTAACCAAGTTAAGATCTATTTTCTGGTTGAGATCAAAAAGTTGAGGCGATATGAAGTACCACCTCTCTTGCGGCGCCGTGTAGGCATCGGGGGTGCGATGGATGTCGGTGGCGTTGAAGCAGATCTGTGACGGTAGACGGGTGCATAGGGGCATAAGTCCCGTTGCGGTGGAAGAGAAGGTCGTGTGAGCGGCCCCGGCAAAGAGGAAGATGGCGCCGATGAAGCGAGAGGACGCGATGCAAGGCTATTGGTCCGTCGCCGTGGATGAGAAACGTCCATCTCTAGCAGTGGACGACGCGGTCTTGGTAGGCGCTCTGGCATGGTGGAGGACGGTGGCGATGGATGTGGTGGAGGACGGCGGCGATGGATGGGGTGGCGGACGGAGGCTGCTGTGGGAATGGGGTGTTCTAGCGCGGACGGTGTATGAACGGGAAAATGGAGGGAGAGGTACGGGGAACCATGTTTTTGGGACGCGCCTGTCTGAAATATGGGAAAGTTACGAACTTATCCCCCGTTTCAAATTTGGACGTCTCGTTGGTTGGGGATAGGACGGTAATCTCGCATCTCTCAAATATTTGCCGGTAACTATTTCGGGTGAGGAGAGGGTGTTTTGCCGCCCAAGGTTGGCGCCCACGGTGTATGAACGGGGCTGACAGGTAGAGCGGTTGTGTCACATCTGATGGAAGTTACACATCTGCCCCTATGTAAAATATTAGCCTACATCTATTTCGGACGAGGAGAGTTTGTTTTGCCGCCCACGGTTGGCGCCCATGGTGTATGAATGGGGAATGGAGGGAGAAACAGAGGTCTTTCGGACGAGCTTGAATCAAATGAGTTTTGCCGCCCATGTTTGACGCCCACCGTGTCGGAATGGGCTCAGAGGCGGTCGTGTCACGTCTGATTGAAGTTACTAACCTACCCCTATTTAGAGAAGTGGAAATCGGGCCGATGGATTGTCCGTGTAATGGGTAGACAGTAATTTCCATCTCCCAAACACTTGGCTTCGGGCAGCCGATGTGGGAGTGGACATTTTTCCGTTTCTTTCGAATTTTGGGACAATAAGCATCCACGTTTACCCTAGCAACTAAATTCGAATCCATTTTGTATTCCTATATGAATCTCTATAAATTATTCTATGTGTTTTTATATATCTTCAAAAGGACGTCAAAGATGTATTCCACTATCATATATGAATATGGTTTACAAATGCCGATACTCAAATTCAGAAACTAGAATCCAGTTTAAGGTGAATTCGAATATTTGGAACATTTCATGTCCAACTCAAATGTCACACGCAGCATAATGTGTACTCCCATTTAGGTATGTACACAAGCGATGTATCAAGATTCAAATACCGAGTCAATCAACCAAGAATGTACGGAACTAACAGACATATGAACACTTATAGAGTATATGGATCAATAATATCAACTAACATACATAAGCCAGGCCGCTGTACTTTTTTTGGCTACAACAGCATCCTTTTTTTAGCCAGCATCTTGGCCCTTTCCGATGCGTGCCACTTATGGTCCATCTATACTACTATTGCTGAATGCACATTCAGCCCGATTGGCATATTTGTAGGTCTGGCACAACAATCCGAATGAAATGTCTCCGAGTCTTATCAACTAATGCAGACTTGTGCTCAAATAAAATTACAAACAAAAAAACAATTATTACATGATCTCTAAAACAAATGGTTTGATTGATTACATGAACAGACAACATAAAGGTTATTCAACTATGGAAAGAACATTTCACCTATGATTTACCAAGTAGGAATTTAATTTCCTTTTTTCCTTCAGGACCTTAACAATCTGGTCAGTCTCAGCTTGCTTCGTTTTGAAATCCACCAAATATTTAATGGTTGTCTTGAGTACTGCTTGTGATTGTGCTGTTTGCTTCCTCAACATGTCGACTTCATCTCTAAGTGCAGAAGCAGAATCTCTTTCTACCACTAGTTTAGCCTCTAGAGCATCAGCAGTTGGCAATTCATAATGCACGATTGGGCCGGTGCCACTACTGTGGGATGATGCAACGTCCATGGGGACCTCGCTCTTTGATCTTGGGCTAACCTGTTTTGCCATTAAAGTTCCGATTGGATTCAAAAAAGTTGAAGTTAGCAAAACATCTCAACTGGGAGTTATAACAGCAAACCAGTTAAACAAACAAGGAATTAAAGAGTTTCAATTGGATGCTGAAAAGTAGTTATTAACATCATTGTAACCCGCTGTTGCAGCAGCAAAGCAGTTAAACAAACAAGTAGATATTTAAGTTAAGGCAAACAGGTAATTCTTAAAAGTAAGTATCAAACACATAGATAGGTGCAGTCTACAATATGATTAACAGGTTGTGCCATTATGTAATTAGTAGCAAACTAAATTAAGCCAAGCAACATAATTGAACAATTTTGCAATAAGTGGCTAACTAAAATTCCAAGAAGCAGGTAACTGAACTTACGCTAGTTCTTTGTACAGGCACACTGCAACTTCTTTTTCGCTTACAAGGTTGTACGAAGGAGTCCATGGCATCAATTGCTTGGATACGCAGTCCCAATACTTCTTTCTTCCCACACTGCATGGGTAAGTCGAATGGTTAATCTGGTAAGATGGTGCGTCCTTGATATGTTATATGAGGACGTGTAGTCGGACTAGTTATAGCCAAACACATCACACTGGCTTTTACTATATATTTCATGCGATTACTTTTGGCATATCGAGATCTAAGCAATCTACAATAGGATAAAAAGACTGGCATCCTTCACATTATTGGAGAACTCAGTTCATAGAAACAAGCAATTCAACCATTCTCTGGGTAAATCAAAAGCGCCACTGGAATATTTTTCACTATCCAATCATACACGCAAAAAGGGGCGAAGCCACCATAGGGGCTGGTATGGGCGGCCGCCTGAGGTGGCTGGAAAGTGTGCACCTAGTTTGAGTCGTCCAGGTTGGCCCATGCTAGTTTTTTTGTCCCAACGCACGAGCAGGCAATGTAAAAAATAAAGAAAAATGTTTCAATTTGGATGGGCCAATAACATAAGTGCAAGGCAGGCCCTATAGCAGGCTCGCGGCCCAAACGAGCGCCTCCCATATCGATTGACAGCAGGAAAAATCCCAATTCATTCGCTCCAGCCTCCAGTCTGGTTCGCTCCTAACCTAGCCGCCGCTGGACAGACCGACACAGCACTTCCTCGGGCCCTTGTTGGAGGGCGGTCGCCGGGCTTCAAGCGAACGGAAGGACAAGAAGATGAAGATCCAACCCTGGGTGTAGCCTGCATGGGAGGCAGCGGCGTCATCACGAGCATGGCATCGAGCTTGCGCAAACAGACAGTCGCAGCTTGCAAGAGTAGCATGCGCAATGAGCAGGTACATCACATCCCTGATTATATCTAATTCAACTCTTCAATTTCTGGCCAATAGTTAAACCTGACGGTGTTGTAAAACTGCTTGTATGTAGGGAATCTATGAGAAAATGAAACCAATTTCTACTTATTTTATAGCTCCCCCAATCAATACTGAACTGACTGAATCTGATGTATCTAATCAAGTTTCTGGTGCAAACATACAAGCTCATGTTGTTCTTGAGCCTGAAGTGTCTAATGAACAGACTGCTAATGAAGGATTTGATGCAAACATTTTACATGCTCCTGGTGATGAACATATAGTGTCTAATGAGGGATCTAATGCAAGCATTTTGCAAGCTCATTGAAGGATTTAGTGTCTAATGATGATCTACTATGTTGAGAGAGACAGAGATTTGCACGCATTGATGACAAGCAAATTATAGTGCATTTTCATAGCTTGAGGAAACATCGAGGCCATCTACCAGGAAGTCCTTGTATCATGACAACATAGCATAAATACTTTTCTAATCTGTTGTTTGAAACTATTGGCATACTTGTGCAGGATAGATATATTGATATGCAGTTTGCGCACAGGTTATACGTGCAATTACACTTCGATATTTTCAGCCAGAGAAGAATAATTCAAGCAGGTACAGACCATGTTTGTAGTCCTTGTAAACCATGTTGCATTTTGTGTTTTTTAGTGCTTGCATCATTTAGTGTTTATAATCTGAACTACTTTGGATCATTAGCTGGTTTTCAAAGTGCATGTAGCTTCACATTTCTCAAGTTATGTTGATTTCCGGAGTGCAAGTGCCTTCTTATTTTTTAAGTTAAATGTTCGCCCCTGGTAACTTGAATTCATGGATTAGCCACTGCACACAAATCATACACGAATGCCAGTACGAATTAAATGAAATGCAGGGACTTATGCTAGCTCGTTGTACAGGCTCACTGCAGCTTTGCTTGCGCTTGGGATGTTCCATGTACAAGTCCATGTTACCACTTGCTTGGATGTGCAGGCCTTGTGCTCCTTGCATCCCCCTCTGCATTTTTGACACGGCGAATGGTTGATCAAATAAGAGGAATCGACCTTGATGTTGTACCGGAGGACAGATACTTACAAGATTATACGGGTGTGCAGGATGTGTACCAAATCCCGTAGCACCGTCATGCTTCGCTAAAATATGGATTTGCTTGTTTCAGATGATATCTCCAGAAGAAATAAGAGTTAAGGTCAAAGTTGCATAGGCATGTAAGCTAAGAGAGCAGTGAAAGGATATCCAAACATCGTCGGAACAGTTCAGAAGGGAGTGATGTGTGGATACCTAGTTCGGGCCGGCGTTTGGGCATGCTCGCCTAGCTAGAGTGTGGGTCACTTCAGAGCCGTTGAGGGTGATGCGCTGGCATTGGCTGGCTGCGCACGGATGCAGATCTTGAGTGGCAGCGGAGCGCTACGATGCGGTGGACGAGACCGTTGGTGAAGCCCCAACGGCCTCGGGGCGCGGAGGTGCGACGATGTGCTCGGTGAAGTAGCCCCGGTGAGCTGGGAGACGGCGTCGGTGAAGCGCACCTGCTGCGGTGGAACTCGGTGTCTGTGAGGCACGTCGGTTGCGGCGGCCGACATTGTCGGTGGACCACCCAGTGCGGTGGACGAGGGCGTAGATGAGGTAGCTCCGGTGCGATGGTGAAGCGCGACCGTCGTCTTCTTCGTCGTCGTCCGGCACAGAGGTGGGGAACGGTGGGGAAAGAGATGAGACGAGGGGCGATTCGAGGGTTGGCGGCGAATTAGGGATTTGAGCAATCTGGACGCGGAAGGGGACGGTGCAGAAGAGAGATTTTGCAGGGCTGGAATTGGGGCCGCCAGATATTTCAATCTGAAACGTGGAAGCGCGAAATTATATTGTCGTCGTCCTTTTTTGGGGGGGAGGGGGGTGGGTGGCTGGGTGCAACGCGTCCGTCCAACACACGCGACCACCCCGACAAGACTATGCTTCGGTGCCTTAAGGCACCTGCCTTTGTGTCCATGGCATATGGGCCCAACAGGTGGCTGGCCCACATGTCAGTGACCCAAAGGCAGTTGCCTTTAAGGCACCGAGGCAGCGTCCACCCCGACACGACCCCGGTTTGCCTGGTTCGCCTACATTTGAGAATGCAAACGAATCTTCTTTCATTTGCAAACGAATCTGTATGTATTACCATGCCCGTGTTTTCCTTGCAATAATTAGTCATTCGAAACGAGATACTCCATCCGTTCACTTTTGTAAGTCGTTTCAGACAACTTAAAATGAACTGTTTTGCACATTGTCTGAAATGTCTTCAAGGTCTTATAAAAGTGAACAGAGGGAGTACTATAAATTAATTAATGAGGAGTTATTTGAAAAAAATTGAAATGGTACCCACGCTAACGTGGATTAGACTGTGTGTCACATAATTAGTTATTTGAATTAGAGTGTGTGTCACGTAGTTAGTTATTTGAATTAAAGTGTGTGACACGTAGCGATCTCCAATTCTAACATGGATTTTGCATTTCACTGTATCCACGCTACTTTTTAATACAAATTCATATGTATATGATGAACACCATGGTAGTGAGAAAACTTTTGGATGGATTCAAACATATGACCTACAAAATAGCACAACAAACTGAGTCAATGTCAACTTTTTGAAACTTAGTATGGCACGAATTCTAAATAGTTACTCGTATGCCTGGTCCTCGGTTCAAATCTTACAATGTACACCGAATTGAAACATCGATATTAAGTCACATACTATGTACATTCAAATGTTGGTTTTAGCCCCCCCCCCAAACGCTACATACTTCCTGTATCGGTCAATCTTCCTCTCCTAACCACCTTAGGAAGCTATCGGTTTCCAACACACATTCATTCTTTCTCTCCATGTTTCGATCTCTAAGTCTCTCAACTACACAACCCCTTTTTCCACTCTGTTACCAAATGTATTTACCTCACACACCCGCCATTGCACCCCATGCCGAGCTCTCTCTCTCTCCCCCCTCTCCCTCTCACCCTCTCGCGCTAAATACATGCATTGCCTATCTAGCCCCCCAACCTCTCGTGCATGCGCACGCACGCACGTTGTATATCTAGGTCACTCCCTCGAGACTGTCTCGCTCTTTCTTCCGCACGGCGGGCCACACTCGCTCAATCTCGCTCTCTTTATCTGAGTCTCGTTTAACCTCGTTTTCTTCCACACACAAATGATATATCTCCCTGTTCGGGCCTCGATCGACACACTCTATACTCTCTCACGCAGATTGTCTATCTAGGTCAGTCCATCCAAGCCTCCACCACTCTTTTGACCTCATGGTGGGCCACGCTCACTCAATCTCTCTCTCTCTCTCTCTCTCTCTCTCTCTCTCTCTCTGTCGGTATGTCTCGATTGACCTTGCTCTTTCTCGGACAAAAATGATATATCACCATGTTTGAGCCCAATTCGACCTATTCACATTGTATACTCTGTCACGCACATCGTCTATCTAGGTCACTCTCTCCAACCCGTCTCACTCTTTTGATTGCACGACGACCCTATGTGATCGGTTGACCTTGCTTCCTCCCGCGCACAAAATATATCTACACGTCTGTGACTGGATCATCTCTCAAGCTCTATCTTACAGCCCTCACCCTTGCCAAAAAGCTCAATCGGACAATATCTCTCCAGAGCATATATATTTGTTCAATGAATGTCAGACCACACTCACTTTGTCTCTCTATCTATATGTCTCTCGATTAACCTCGCTTTCTCACACCGTATCTTCCACGCGTTGAAGCTACTACCTCTCCATCCCTCGCAAAGCCAGAGCTATTTACATTGCGAGGGGCACTCCAACCTTGGATTAATTTGTGTAGGCATTTATTCCGGTCGGTTTAGATTATATTTTCGTAGCATTCGGCCCACAACTACTCCAAACACCGTTGCAACCCATGCAACTGCCCTAGTTGATTTCCCTCTATCTCGGTCATCGCTCTCTCGCACGTCCTTTCTCGCCTTCAACATCACACCATGGTATTATTGAAAAAACTATATTGTTCTCTTTAATTATTATAAATAAGCTACAAAACTACACACCGATAGTCCACTTGGAATGGAACAAATTTCGACCCACAAATTAAAGTGGTACAAACTACACACCGAGGGGCCCACATGTCATGAAACAAATTTGGACCCATATACAAATTAAAAAATAAAGGACGAGGATCGAACATGCTACCGGGCCTTCAAGCCGCACGTCAAGAGTAGGCAACATACGTAGAATAGCAATGTTTGTTGTACCCCTTTGTTCACATAATGTTTTATATTACCACAGCCTAATTAATGGATAACATGTAATATTATTTTTAGTACTATTCGCCTTCACTTACTGGTGGGTTCCATGTGTGCTCTCTCTCCTCCCCTTTTGCGTTTAGACGCACAGGCAAACAGGAAGAACTCGCGGGCGATGTTGCCGTTGACCATATCTGGACGTGTTCACAAGTCACGGCACCAGTTTCACGTACTAGCAGCACTAGTCAGTGTGTACGTGCAATGCACGTTAATTTGGAAGTATATTAAGTGCATGCGGATATTAACTACTAGGATATTATTTGCGTGTTGTCATGTGATTAGCACTATTTTTGGCATGAAATTAACTGCATGCTAAACGTGTTGAGCGCTCGACATTGAAGCAGTCTAGGTCGTTGGATGACAAGGAATACATGTGGCTTGATGACGTTTTATATTTAATTTGATACGGCTCTAGCAGAACATTCAATCGATCAAACCATACATTTCGTTCAGTCTGACTCCGACTTTAAATTATACGATGATCGATATAAAATAAATGGAAATGATAAACATTCGGATTTTAAGCATGGCAATCCGAACGTTTTTCATGGCAAATTTAGATTACGCGACGGGGGGGCATCTCGCGCTGGGAAGTGGCTCCTCTGCCGTGCTCTGTGTGTTGTCGGGCCACTGACCGACGGTGATGGCGGCGTCTTGCGCCGTTGTTGGCGTACTCCTGGACGTTGGCCTAGCTTCAAGGAAGGCCAAAATGTTCTGGACTTCGGAGCAAGTCGACTGGCAGGAGGAGGCGACTGGCGTTGGTGCAAGGAAGCGGTCGACGACGGCCATCCATGTCGTTGAGGGGGGCACTGGCACCCGCACGGGGACATGCGCTATCAACGGCGCGGCAGAGACATTCGTGTGCACGGGCACCGGCACGGGCGCGCACGTCAGTGCACGCGCGGGCGCATGCGCTGGCAGGTGCACGGGCGCGTGAAAGTCGGCGGGGACCTCATGGAACCCCATGGGATCAAGCTCGGCGACAATGTGCGGCTCCCAGCTCATCAATGCCACGGGGATGGGCGTTGGTGCAGTCGGGGCGACAGGAGCCGGAACGGGAGCGGGGACAGGCGCGACGTCTTCCCACAAGGCCAGTTCAAGCTCGTCCCAAAGCGCCTTATGTTCTTGAGACTCCAGCTGGGTGTCTTCCTCAGGAAACTGGAACACTAAGGGTAGACCATCGTGATGCTGCATGGCGTACGTTTAGGTCAGGCTAGTTGGAGGTAGACGACAGGAGAATCGGAGAGGAAGAGAGAGGATTGTAGCGGTACCGGGTAGTGCGGGGTTTATTTTAAACTGCGTCGCCGGTGACATTAAAAGTGGGAGCAGTTGGGACGACGGTGGGCGGCGGAGCCTGGTCAAAGGGCTCGCCTCCCGGTGAGCCTGCACAGCGGTCTGCTGGCACGCCTCCCTGACCTTGGCTCTTCATTTGTGCAACTTGTCATAAGCAGCTTGTCTCAAATTGAAGAAAAAACTTACAAAGTAATATTTGTGCCATATCACGTGACCATGCTTAGTTTCAAGAATTTATGCTCACTTTTGGATTTTCTTAAATTTAAGATCCAGGATTCGAAACAATATCATAACCTGCATCATGCAATAAATTTTCAAGCCGTACATTTGTCCTGTTGTATTTCTTAAGAAAGGATTTGGTCAAACATTTTGCTTAGTTAGACTTCAGACAAGTTATATATGCAGAGTAAAAGGATAATCCTGGTGTAGTAGTAAGTTGACGGGTGAGCTTGACGAGCGGCGACCGAGGGAATTGAGCCGTGCTCGGCACGGTAGGTAACGTTGTCTAGTTACTAAAGCATCCCTCCGTTGTTCATCGGTAGTCATTATGGACCGGGGACATGAGGGGAATTTCCTAGGGCTGGAATTCTGGCCGCCAGATATTTCAACTTGAAACGCTGAGGCTCGACTGGTTGGGGTTGCCTAATGTGCGTACCACGCACGCCACCGAAGGACACGAGCCCGGTTTTTTTTAGGATCAACACGAGCCAAGGTCTGGCTGGTACGCCGTTGGGTCCTACCATTCAAGAATACGAAAGGAACCTTTTAAATTGCCGAACGGATCTATGTGTATTACAATACCCGTATTTTCCTTGCAAATACTAATCTCAATGTGGTAATTGATTTACGACGACTTGTTGACTTAGAGTGAGTTTGTGATATAGTGATCTCAACATAGATTCCACATTTCTTGGTATCCCTAGTAAGTTTCCCAATGCAAATTCAAATTTAAAAGATGAACAATATGGAGGTGAGAAAATTTTGTATGTATCAAGCATATGACCACACACACACACACACAGAGACACACACGCACGAACACAACAACAATCCAATAAGTATAGTGCATCAATTTTTCCAAACCATGCATGTATGACACGAATTCAAAAATACTCCTTCTATTCCTAAATATTAGTCTTTTAGAGAGTTCAACAAGTGACTACATACGGAGCAAAATGAGTGAATCTAGACTCTAAAATATGTCTATATACATCCGTATGTGCCAGTCCATTCGAAGCCTCTAAAAAGACTAATATTTAGGAACGAAGGGAGTAAAATGTAAGACATCCATGGTCCTCAGTTCAATATTCAAAATGAACATGAAACTAAAACATGAACATTAAGTCTAGTACTACAGTATATGCAAATGTTGTGTTTAGGCGGAGCTATGATTGTCGGGGGTCAACCCCTCGACCTTAGATAAAATTGTGGAGCTCTGTTTAGGGTTGTTTAGATTATATTTGTCCCCACCCTCCGAGCCACCGATTGGTTGTGCACCCCCACCCCTCATCCCCGGGAGAATACCATGTGCCCCCATACCTTAGATGCTATATGCCGATATGAGTTGCTTGGAGCTTGTAGATCTGAGATATAGCAGCTCACATGATGTGTCTTAATATTTCTGCAGGAAACCTTGATGAGTTTCAGAATTGCACACAATTTGTACAAAAACTACTTAGATGCCCTTTGATCCCATATCCAACGACCTCGAAGCTCGTATCACCGTAGCATCTAAGATGAAGTGTCAGGACCGGATTTTCGGGATATAATTTCCAGAAAATGGCCCTTGTGCTCACCAGCCCCAGGATTACTGTTAGCTGATGATGCACCAACTTGATACAGAAATTCCAAGCAAAAATACATAATATGTAGTACAAGACCATTCTGGCCTGTGAGTACAACAAAAGGGTTTCTAGTGGTTGATGGCGGAAGCGGTTTGTGGTTCACCACGGTCTATGGGACTCCATTTCCTCACAGGAACAGTTGACCAGGTTAACTCCTATCTTCGCGAGGCTGCTATCACTGTTGCTTAGGTTCCGAGGCTGTCATCGCAACGCTCCTCTCCAAGCAAGCAATCTGGCCAAGACAATAGCCAAGGACAAGCCACTGAGTACTTTTGAATGTACTCGCAAACATTATGAACACGGGTATAATATGGCAACCGATAATCATGCTCTGAAAACATTCTATAATCACAACGTCAATCATGGCAATGAAATCCCTGATGCATGCGCGCAGGTTATTCATATGCAACATGAATAGGCAATAACAGAATAGTAATAAAATGCACCAATAGGATGTCTGAAGCGACGTCTCGAAAGGATTGGTAAATAACGAGCATGCCTCAGTCGGGCGTCTGAGCGACACCACATAAAGGGCTTATAAGGTAATTAAATAATAGGCATGCCACAGTCGGGCGTCTCAGCAACACCACATAAAGGGCTTATAAATTAAATAACAAGCATGCCACAGTCGGGCGTCTCAGCGACACCACATAAAGGGCTTCTAAAGTAAATAAATAACAAGCAAGCCACAGTCAGGCGTCTGAGCGACACCACATAAAGGGCTTATGAGGTAATTAAATAACACGCATGCCACAGTCGGGCGTCTGAGCAACACCTCATAAAGGGCTTATAAGGTAAATAAATAATCACCGTGAATATCCGGGAGGTCGAACCGTCCCAGGGATATTCATTATTTCAAACAATACAGTTGGTTAGTCCACAACAATAATAATCATAACCATCATATATCACAAGTCAAAATAAATATTCTGGTTTAGTCATTTCTCCTCCGAAGACTGACACTAAGACCGACACTTGACCCATCCCAGACTGTAGTCCTTGACCATGGACACAGCTATTCGAATAGGTTTAATATTTCTGCAGAGGGTGTACTCTTTACCCACGAGTAACGGATTCCTTTAGTCCATCGGGACTAATTCCGTCTACGGTCTTTTAATTGAAAACACACCTAACCGCACACACCAGCCAAACTTACCGGTGTCTGGAATCACCCTTGACACCTGTTAAGCAAACTCTAAGTGGGGAAGCTACAACCTCGACTTAGCATGGGATCACAAAATTTATACCGCGCGCAAACTGGGGGAGCTATCCCCTTCGGCTACAACCGAAACACCCATGCCCCCGGACCAGGTGGCATGCCTACCGGAGGCCTCCGGTATCTTCCACCATGGCCTCTCTGTACGGTGTGTGCTAGGAAAGGGGTTGACAACCTACTGAACGGCACCCTACCTGTGGCAGGGACAAGTGGTAGTACAAAACAAGTATGGGGGTTACCGGACAAGACTCGATCTATGGTCGACTCAGGAGGTTTAAGTATTTCCTGCATGGTTAGCTCAAGATTAATATTTCATATCCATCAGACACACCCTCTACTCATCATACCTCCCCCTGCCCCACCGGTCATAACCGTCTTGACGAGGGACAAGCTCGTGTCTACACAAGACAGAGACTTTCCCGGGTCCTTCCCGGTAGGCATGAGAGGCATATGAGTGTGATTGCTGCCACAAGCATATCCATTTCCAACAACAAGCATTTTCGTTATGCACTCAATACGTATGATCATATCGTTACATAAAAATAACCAATGCTTCATGTCGAGCTGGTATTATAACTGTATCAAACAACCCACAAAATATATGCCAGGGTTCAGAATGCTTGCCTTAAAGGAGTGGAGAGGCAGGGTGCATTCCAAAACTTTTGAAAGTTTTCTCCTCTCTCCAACAAATCCTATTTTTGGAAATATTTAAATTAACACATAGTTTGAAAACAGTACAAAAAAGTTGCTTGGAAAATTTTGAAATAAATATGAAAATAAACTAGACAATATTTTAGAAGCAACAGAAAAAGAATAAAGTCATTTGGATTCATATTTAAAAAGTTATAGCCAGTCAAAGTTTAGTCAAATTTGTTTTTAAAATAAAACAGAAAAAAGGAAAACGTTTCGGGCAGAATACGTCTTCGAAGCAGGGGAGACGTACTCGGGGGTTTGCGCTTCCACTTACGCCAGCATGGACTCGATCGGAGTCGCTGACAGTGGGTCCAGGGGGCCCACTGGTCAGGTTTGACCAGTCGCCCCCCGCCTCCTTCTTCCTCTGGCCGAACAAAGGCGAGGCTCC
The DNA here is from genome assembly GCA_032464435.1 of Aegilops umbellulata. Lineage (NCBI taxonomy): Eukaryota > Viridiplantae > Streptophyta > Magnoliopsida > Poales > Poaceae > Aegilops > Aegilops umbellulata. The sequence goes on along the minus strand of CP136054.1, from coordinate 270,450,690 downwards.
GGCGACCAACGCCGGCGAACGGCGGCTTCCTGCAGGCTCCAGAGGGTCGGGATGGATCCGCAAGACCGGGGCGGTCCTCCCGGTGGTCGTTGGGTTGGCGGGGGTGGAGGGAGTCGCCGGCGACGAGCTCCGCGGCGGAGGAAGCTTCGGGTGAAATTGGGGGTTCGCACTACGGTGGTTCTTGAGTGGGTTCGAGGTGTTGGGTGGCTCCGCAAGATCGAGGGGAGGAGGATGGTGGCTCTGGATGGGCTGGGGAGGCCTTGCTTGCGACGCATTGGACCGGAGAGTGGAGGTGGCCGAACTGGCCGGAGACGGGGAAGAAGGCTTCCCGCCGTCGCTTGCGGACTAGGGGAACTCTAGGAGGATGGCTTGAGGCTGCCTGGGTGCCTGGACGAGCTCGGGGACTCCTATTTATAGGTGGGCGAGGTCGGTTCGCGGCAGCCGGGGATAAGCTTGGCGGCGAACCGCCGTTCTGTTGCTGCAGGCGACGTGTCGACGACGAGCTCTAGATGACGGCTTGTCGATGAGGTTGAGCTGCTCAAGGGGGCAGCTGGCAAGCGCTGGTGGCTCGGGCGGTGCCGTCCACGGCAGAGGCTGCGGTGGCCGCCCGCTAGCCGCCGTTGTCGACCTAACGGCGGCGCTGTAGGGCGCCAGGGGTGGCTCTGCGGCGAGGGGAGGGGTCGGGGCGTCGACTGGGAGAGGGGAAGGGCCAGAGCGAGCGCGGGGCGTTGGCAGCGGGACGCGGCGACTCGCATGCACGAACGTGCAAAACGCGCGCTCTGGGCGCGCCCAGAGCGTGCACGCCAAGCGTTCTACGAAATGCCAGAGCATGCTAGGCGGCGTGGGTGGAGCTAGAGATTAGCAGGTCTAGGCTAGGGTCTCTTAGGAGACTAGTGGACATGCTAGTAAGTGCAGAGGGGCAGGATCACAGTGCAAACAAAAATCATGCCAAAACTGGACATGCACACCAGGTGTTTGACACAATGCCAAAGGCATCTAGGCAACTCTTGGGGTGGCCCAAATCTCCAGATCAGAGTCTCTTTGGATGAATAAGAGAGTGGTGATGTTAGTTTGCCAAAAGCTCAAACTTGCTAGTGTAAGTTTTGCCGAACTTCAGTTCTCGGCAGAAGGAAAAAGGCATGTTTCCATGCACTTAAAATCCTTCAATGATTCCACTCTCCTGGATTTAGGGGTCTTGCAAGATGGGCTATAAGTAGGAAAAAGAATCATAGCTAAAAGGGCAAGTTAAATGATGGTTGTAGTACAAACCAACAAGTTGGACCAGAATGAAAGTGAGGTTGATTCACTCAAATTTCTCAAAGAACATAAAAGGGGTTTTGTATAAAGTTGAATCATATACTCCTATGAGCATCCCATAATTTTGGTGGAGGCTAGAAGGAAATATTTAAATGGGTTGTAGTGCAAAATTGCCCACTGGACCAGATTTGAAAAATTGGTGTAGAGCTCAAAATATTAAGTGAATGAAATATATTTTTGCATAAAAGTGGTTTAAAAACATCACATGACATCTCCAAATTATGGTGAAAATATTAAATAAATTTATCAAGTGGTCGTAGTTCAAAAAGGGCTCCAAAACTAATGAAAAAAATCATTTTAAGGAATGAAGCCCAGAGAGAATTAATTATGCAATTAAATTCCACCGATAATAGAAATGTTTTTCTTGAGAGGGCAACAAGTCCAATAACATATTTGAAAGGTTCTTCATTTGAGGTAAAAAATCCATAATAATAAGGAAAGAAATGGCTCTGAATTCCATGGAAAAGTCTAGAAAATAAAAGTTTAAATTCCCTGGCAAAATTTTAATTAATAAAACAAGGTCAAAAAATTTGGGGTGTCACATTAAGGAGGACATCATATTCTCCTCTATGTAAGAATATCATGTGCTACCACACCTTAGATGCTTTGGTGATACAAGCTCTTCGGAGGCGTTGGATTTGTGACCCAACACCTCCTCGGTGGTTTGAATGTTTTTTTGCAGAAAATCCCCAAAAGAGTTCGGCAACTGCTTACAAGCACAATGACTGCTCAGATGCCATTGGATCTCAGATCAAACGACCTCCAAGCTCGTATCACCGTAGCATCCAAGCTGCGATAGCACCTTATGTTTTCTCGCACGGGAGAGTATGAGGTGCTCCCGCACCGTAGATTCTACGGTGATACGAGTTCACTGAGATCTAACGGCCCACAATAGGAGGTTTGAATGGTTTTGCAATATACGGCTGATAGAGTTTGGGAAATGCGCAAAAAGTACAAGTACTACGCATGTGCCATCTGATCACTGATCATACGACCTAGATGCTCATATCACCGTAGCTGGTAATTAAGCTACGAGGAGCACCTAATATGAGCACTGGGGAGCCGTTGGATCGAAGATGCAACGGCACACACGAGGCATGAATGTTTTATTTGCAAAAAAAAACCTTTGGAGAGTTTGGAAATTGCGCATAATTACAAAGACTACTCCCAAGCCATTGGATCTCACTTCCAACGGTGTAAAAACTCGTATCACCATAGTATCTAAGCTGTGGGGTGGATGTGATATTCTATGCCGCTGTCATTTTTTGTTCGTAAACTTGCAAAATATGTGTAACTCGTGCCGTTACTTGTCTAACCGCGCAAAGTGTTTGTCCAAAAAAACCATCCTACACTGGAATATCGGAAGAACACACGGGGGTCCCACTTGTCATTAATCAAATTTGGACCTAAAACTAACAAATCTGAAAGACGAGATTCAAACTGGCAACCTGGACTACAAAGTGTAAGTCGATAGCCTGAAAAAACAAACGATTGTTGGCTTTGTCCCATAACTTGATTTTATTTATACAGTACTTGCGTTGAGTAGAGTAGAGGGAGTGCCTCGTCAACACGTGCATGACCGTTGTCTCACTTACTGGTGGGTCCCAGGTCTGCGATCTCAATCTCTCTTCTCTCCATCGTCTAACCTTTGCACGGGCACACACGAAGAGCGGCGCTAGCTTGCCGTGGTGTTATTACAACTAAAAAAAGCTTGGAAAATGGAAGAATCGCCTAGAACAAGAGACGTTGTGGCTGGTCGAGACGAAGCTAACCACATCTATCCTCCGTGCCAAGTTTGCATGATGAAGTTGTGTGGCTAGTGGGGTGTTTTCGACCGACTGGCTGGGTCCCGAGGTCGAACCATAGGTACTACGTCCGATACAGTATACCTTTACACGCACATTTTTCCTCCGTGCCGAGACGTGGCACACCCTACCGCGCGGTTTCGGGGTCCTCCCGGGTGGTGCACGCATATATTCTTCCTGACGTGGGACGCCCTACCACGTGTTTTCTGGGTCCTCCTCGGTCGTAGCACCGAAGCAAGTAAATGAGTTGTCAAATCACGAAAGACCACCTTTCCCGCTGAGTACATCAGTGAAGCACTGTGGCTAGCTAGTTGGGCTAGTTCAACCGATTAGCTAGGCCGCCGCCACATTTGTTTTCTCACCCCTTTTTTATCTACTTGACGGGAGGTAAATTTAAATATCCACCGCGGCGTCGCTCTGGTGTTTGGGTGTGGCAGGATTTTAAATTTTTTGATTGACGGGAGCAGGCGCGGTAGGATTTTTAATTTTTTGATTGACGGGAGCAGGCGCGGTAGCAATTAGTCACGATGACTCCGCCTGTAAAAACCCACTTCTCCCTGATGTGAGAAGTCATCGACTGGTGTTTTACCGTGGTGAAAACCAAAAGATTCCCTGCTCCCTCCGCCTTACCGTAGATTGCATTGCCTTTCAGCCGTTTCGCCCCCTTTGCTTCCTCTCCCCATTGCTTCTACCTGGTGCCATGGCGGCGCAGCAGATCACGGAGTCCGAGGTGAGGCGCCTGACACAGGAGCTCCATGCCAAGGATGCGGAGCTCAGGGCCAAGGACATGGAGCTCCATGAGCTCAAGGAGGAGAGGAGTGCCATGCTCCTCCATTATGTGCGGGAGTTCACGGAGCTTCAAAAGCAGCAGGCGTCCACCACAAAGATGCTCGAGGCGTCGGCGGCGTTGCTGCAGAAAGTGGGAGATACGATAGGCCGTCAGGGGAGCCGGCTGGAGCGCGAGCGGGCCGATCGTGACGAGGTCCAGGATCGCCTCAGCCACTTGGTGAACCAAGTTGCCACGCACGTGTTGCGTCTGTGCGATGCCTACCGTCGTGCCAGCGCGACGATGCCGGCCGATGGGCTAAACCCGTTCGACCACGCGGTCGACTTCAACGAGCTGCGGCTTCCTGACCTGGTCTCCTTCTTCACCTATATCTCCGAGGAGCTGAGCCGTCACCGCGCGATGGTGGGGGCTGAGCTGGACAAGGAGGGGTTGCGGGCTGCCGTCGCCGTTGTCGGTCGAATCCTTTCAGGGATCCGTCACCGGAATCCATTCGTGCCATTGGACGCCGTCTTTGACGAGCTGGCTCCTGCCGACCGAGAGCAGGCTCTGCGGGCGGTTGCACCCTGCATCACCAACGTCGTGTGCCTCGAGAAGCAGGGGGACTTCGGTGGTGTTTAGGCACCCTCTGCATGGGCATGTCCATGTCTCGGCGCAACATGACCGTTGGATCAAACTCAGACGGTGCAGACCAGTCACTGTAGCACAAAGCGTGTGGGTGTGTTTGGTTTCATTCTCATCTCAATATAGTTGTTTCCTCTTCGTGTATTTTTGTCAACCTACTAGTGTGGACTCATGCACCCTTCATGCACTCTGCCAAACACCGAAAAGTGAGTCGAGAAGGGAACTTTTGCTCCCATCCCGTGCACCCTTCATACACCCTGCCTAACACTATTCGTGCTTCATGTGGTTCATGTTTCGTGGAGTAGTGTAGCACCGTACTCCCCGTGCGCTATGGACCTAGTTCTGTTAACATTGATCTCACTGTTCATTCTCGACGAGACAGTCGAAAAAGCAGTACTATGTTACATATAGGAGTAGTTGACATGCGCACAACATCATTTGTTATCGTCATATCTTACTACACTATCAACAAGATTGTGTAGTACTGACGTATGAACCACTGCACATGCCTAGTAGTAGGAGCACTGTGTATGTTCAAGTGGCTGCCGTGTTTCGCACTCCTCCGTCGTAAGAGTGGAAACGCTTGCTGTAATCATTTTTTTCTTCTGAAAAACAGTGGACACGCTCTACCGTGCGGATCCTCCTCCAGCCATGCACTAAATTACTCACTTTCGCCGACGTGTGGGACAACCAGCATCGGGGTCCACCAGCCATGCACTAAATTACTCCGTAGTAGAGTGATGGTAGACTACCCCGATCGAAGCACCGCAGTAATGCCCAATGAGCCATCAAATCACAAAACCCCCTCCTTTCCAGCAGTAAGTTGGACGGACGAAGAAACCATCATTTCACTCTTCTCTCTCAGCTTCCTCTCTACCCAACCCTCGCTTCTGCCTCATCTTGTTCCTCATTTCTTCAAGAAACCCCCGACCTGCTTCTGCCATTGTTCTTCTCTCCCAAAGAAGGAAAGGTGAGCGCATCAATGGTGTTGATTCTGGCCAAGGCCCGGTCTTGCAACCCCGAGACTAATCCTATAACTCCCTCTCTTTTCTTCTTTTATTTCTATTTGACGGTTTCTTGATGGACGCTGGATGTCGGGGCGGACGGGCGTCCCCCCGCGAGCACCTATGGGGCCGGGGCCCCTTTCGTTGTCCGGCGAGGGGGGCGGAGGGAGCACAGAGAGCAGATCGAAGCGGGCGCACGGGCGGTTTACCCAGGTTCGGGCCGCAATGGACGCGTAAAACCCTACTCCTGCTTAGTTGTATTGAACTGGGGAGCTCGGGAGCTTGGAGAGCTAGCTGCACCGAGCGTATGGCCGTCTGGATGCCGAGTCTCCGAACCCTCGGAGCCCGGAACCCGGGACCCCCCCCCCTCTACGTTGCACACGGGCCTCCTTTTATAGCGCAAAGGGGTCACCGACAGGTGTCAACGTAAGAGAAAGGGGTAAAAGTGTAAAAGGGGTGGTAGCTGTAATAGTGCGGGAACGGTGGCGCTACAGTGCGGCACAGTGTTATCATACCTACTTCTGACGGTAGGGGACAAGGGCATTAAATGCCCGTCACGGTCGCCCGGACAGCACCGAGGCGGACCGTTAGGTGCGCCACCGTTCGCCACGATGGCGGCTGCATGCCACCGCATGCCCCAGGCTGCGCGGTGCCTCGCCACGTGCCCTCGGGGGAAGCCCCAGAGCGACGCGTGGGCGGGCGAGCTGGAGCGCAGTCTTGAGGTGGCGATCTTGCCGCGGCAAGTGGCTTGCCGCGGGGGTCGTCTTCCTGTGCCTGATAGCGTGCCGGCTATCAGGCCTTGCCGGGGCGCATGGCGCGCCGGGGCGGGCTTCTCTTGTGGTGCCTGGGTTCGGCCTTCCCGACAAGCTCCTCTTGCCGGGGTCCCGATCTTCTGTCTTGTGTACTTTGTTCTTGAATGGTCTTATATGGGCTCGGTCATCCCGGCAAGCTCCTCTTGCCGGGGCCTTGCCTCCTTGGCCCGGCAAGCTCCTCTTGCCGGGGCCTTGTCTTCTTGGCCCGGCAAGCTCCTCTTGCCGGGGGCCTTGTCTCGAATGCTTAGTCTTCTCTTGGCGCTTCCTGGGCGGGCCTCGCCGCAGGGTGCTACAACTGCCCGTGCACAAGTCTGGGGTACTAAGGTACCCCTACTTTAGTACACCGACAGGAGCCCCCGGGCCTGGGCCACACACGGTGCCGAGCGTCGTTGGGCCAGGCCCTAACAGTGCACGGGCACGCGTGGCCTTGGTCGCGCTGCTCCTTAATTCCGCATCCGTCGCACTTTCCCCAGGCGGCGCGCGCTTATCGCGGCGTCGTGGGGGCGGGGCGCGCGGGGTGAGCGTGACGTGGGTGGCGTGCGCGGGGCTGAACCGCGCAGGCGCGCGTCACGTCGCGCACGATCTCTTTATTCGGAGAGGCAAAGATGGCGACCGCGTGGACTAGGCCGCCTGCCCCCTTTCTTTTATCTCCTTTCCCTGCCGCTGTTAAATATGCCATGGAAACGGCTGGTTAGAGCAGCAGTAAGGCATTTTGTAATATAACTTTTTATCTTAGGCAATGCATCGCACTGTTATCTCCTCTACTTGACCGGCGCCTTGTTTGTTTCCGCCCTACGTTTTCGGGGACTTGCCGGCGTAGGCCTCCGCCTTCCCACGGGCGCCGAGTGCGGGACGTCAGCGACCCGCTGGCGGGGCTACCACCGGCAAGAAACCTCGCCGCGGCTGGTTGCCGCTCACTCAGATTGTTGAGCAGGCTCAAGGCAAAGTAAACGGTGCGACTGCGGTCGCAGCACGCTTAGGGTGCCGGGCGAGCTCGAAACAAAGTGAGGACGCTACTCGGGGTGTAGCACACTCAAGTCGTTGAGCGGACTCGAAACGAAATGAGGGCGCAACCAGTCTCGTGCCGGTCCTTCCGCGCTCAGGCCTCTCAACCAAGGCTCGGCCGTTCGAGGGGAATAACTCTTAAAAATTAAAGATACAATTGCTCGAGCTCCGGCAACTTATCTTTTCTTATCGCTTGCCGCCCGGTAGGGTAAAACCTCCTTGGGCAGCATCCAGCCCATCCTGGGGGTAGGCAAAGGCACAGGGCCTCGCGACCCCCCGGAGCTGGGCGTAGCTATGCTTGGGGATTCGCGCCCCTCTCTGCGCCAAGGATCACATGCAACTGCGGCAAGACTTGGGCAGAGAGGATGGTTGGCGGAACGGGTTCCGGCAACCGCGCTGGCAAGATTCCTCCTACGGTCGGCGTCAACTCGTTCGGCACCCCGGCGGACGAGGCGCGCCGGGGAACGAGGTCGCCTTTCTCGTGACTTCTGGCGCTAACTTCTGCGGCTACGGGAGCGGCGCAGAGTTCGCTGGAGGCGAATCGTTCGCCCAGCGGCCAGAAGGCGATCCTCCTCAAGGAGCAGCTGCTTCTTGCCCAGTCTCTGCGCGAGTGGATACTCGAGGAGGGCCGCACACGAGCCCGTGGGAAAGAATGCCAAAGCTTGTCGGGAACCCCCGCTTCAACTGGACAGATCCTCGGATCCGCAGGAGCGGGCCGTTCCTCAGCAGTCTGCTTGTCGGGAACCCCCGCTTCAACTGGACAGATCCTCGGATCCGCAGGAGCGGGCCGTTCCTCAGCAGTCTGCTTGTCGGGAACCCCCGCTTCAACTGGACAGATCCTCGGATCCGCAGGAGCGGGCCGTTCCTCAGCAGTCTGCTTGTCGGGAACCCCCGCTTCAACTGGACAGATCCTCGGATCCGCAGGAGCGGGCCGTTCCTCAGCAGTCTGCTTGTCGGGAACCCCCGCTTCAACTGGACAGATCCTCGGATCCGCGGGAGCGGGCCGTTCCTCAGCAGTCTGCTTGTCGGGAACCCCCGCTTCAACTGGACAGATCCTCGGATCCGCAGGAGCGGGCCGTTCCTCAGCAGTCTGCTTGTCGGGAACCCCCGCTTCAACTGGACAGATCCTCGGATCCGCAGGAGCGGGCCGTTCCTCAGCAGTCTGCTTGTCGGGAACCCCCGCTTCAACTGGACAGATCCTCGGATCCGCGGGAGCGGGCCGTTCCTCAGCAGTCTGCTGATCTGCTTGCCGGAGCAAGGCTTATCGGGGACACCTGCTTCGACTGGACGGATCCTGGGATCCGCAGGAGCGGGCTGTCCCCCGGCGTTCTGGTTGTTGATGAAGCTAGCAAATTCGGAGAAGCTGACGAAGAGCGCGCTCGCGCGAACGCCGGATCTGATCCGCACAACCTCGACGCGCCCCCTACCTGGCGCGCCAAAGATGTCGGGGCGGACGGGCGTCCCCCCGCGAGCACCTATGGGGCCGGGGCCCCTTTCGTTGTCCGGCGAGGGGGGCGGAGGGAGCACAGAGAGCAGATCGAAGCGGGCGCACGGGCGGTTTACCCAGGTTCGGGCCGCGATGGACGCGTAAAACCCTACTCCTGCTTAGTTGTATTGAACTGGGGAGCTCGGGAGCTTGGAGAGCTAGCTGCACCGAGCGTATGGCCGTCTGGATGCCGAGTCTCCGAACCCTCGGAGCCCGGAACCCGGGACCCCCCCCCTCTACGTTGCACACGGGCCTCCTTTTATAGCGCAAAGGGGTCACCGACAGGTGTCAACGTAAGAGAAAGGGGTAAAAGTGTAAAAGGGGTGGTAGCTGTAATAGTGCGGGAACGGTGGCGCTACAGTGCGGCACAGTGTTATCATACCTACTTCTGACGGTAGGGGACAAGGGCATTAAATGCCCGTCACGGTCGCCCGGACAGCACCGAGGCGGACCGTTAGGTGCGCCACCGTTCGCCACGATGGCGGCTGCATGCCACCGCATGCCCCAGGCTGCGCGGTGCCTCGCCACGTGCCCTCGGGGGAAGCCCCAGAGCGACGCGTGGGCGGGCGAGCTGGAGCGCAGTCTTGAGGTGGCGATCTTGCCGCGGCAAGTGGCTTGCCGCGGGGGTCGTCTTCCTGTGCCTGATAGCGTGCCGGCTATCAGGCCTTGCCGGGGCGCATGGCGCGCCGGGGCGGGCTTCTCTTGTGGTGCCTGGGTTCGGCCTTCCCGACAAGCTCCTCTTGCCGGGGTCCCGATCTTCTGTCTTGTGTACTTTGTTCTTGAATGGTCTTATATGGGCTCGGTCGTCCCGGCAAGCTCCTCTTGCCGGGGCCTTGCCTCCTTGGCCCGGCAAGCTCCTCTTGCCGGGGGCCTTGTCTTCTTGGCCCGGCAAGCTCCTCTTGCCGGGGGCCTTGTCTCGAATGCTTAGTCTTCTCTTGGCGCTTCCTGGGCGGGCCTCGCCGCAGGGTGCTACAACTGCCCGTGCACAAGTCTGGGGTACTAAGGTACCCCTACTTTAGTACACCGACACTGGAGCACCGGCCGAAGTGATGTCTATGGCTCCGGCCAAAGCCGTCGAGGCTCATGGTACGAAGAAGCGCAAGCACCCCGCCGAGACTACCGCAGACAAGCTCAAAGCCATCGCCCTATCCAAGCCCCCCTCTCCGGGATCCCTCATTAAGCAAGTCCAGGTAATATCTCTTCTTGACAATCTTTTTCTCGATCTTGATCGTGTTTTTTCATCTAACACGCAGTACTAGTACTAGTAGTACAACTTTCTAGGTGATCTTGCATGTGATTTTTGTGTGCCAAATGACGGTTCTAAATTCCTCTTTTGACCAAAACATGCGAGAGGTTGACAGTGATTTCTTATAGATTACTTTCAACTACTCCCTCTGTCCCAAATTTCTTGTCTTAGATTTGTCTAGATACGGATGTATCTAATACAAAATTGTGACTTGATACATCCGTATCTAGACAAATCTAAGACAAGAATTTTGGGACGGAGGGAGTACTTTATGAACATCAATGCTACCTTTTAAGAGGGTATATTTGCCTCAGTAACTTGTGTTATGGATATTGCATGTAATCCCTCTGCTCTCATGCCTTTGAAGACATGTTCTAGTGTCTTTGTTCACTCATTTCTGTGTGTATATGTAGTCATATATGGAGTATAATATCGAAAATCATCTTATATTTCTGAACGGAGGTAGTAATAAAATATGGTTTCTGTTTGAATTAGAACCAGGTCCGCGATGGAGATGAAGTTCTCAAAGTCATGCCGTGCGAACTGGAAGACCTGATGATGAGTTCTACTGCTGAACTATCCAGTTGTTGTGTCCTTGTCGCCACGTGTCCTGAACTAGTGTTTTCCTGTAGCGTTGTTGTCAGGCGTGTTCTCGAGGATGTACTTGACCACAACAATTTCCTGGTTGTGCCTTCGATTATGAAGGGTGTGGTTCTTGTAAAGCTTCCCAACAAATCCGATGCGGCATGTCTTCATCATCATGTTTATGAGTGGAAAGACCACTCTGTTAGGTTCTCCAAGGTTGACAAGATGGTGATGGTGCATGTAGACATCTCACACGAAGTCCATGGCCTAGTCAGTTATGCGGGGTTCATCCCGTAGGTCGGTGGCAAGAAATAGTCTGCAGAGTTTAGTTAGTGCAACTTTGCTTGTCTGTAGTAAGTACTATTTTTCAGTACTTGATTCCTGTTTGTGAACCCTGTATTGTTTATTAGTACTGCCGCTTTTGGTGTGTGGTCAGTCCTGAGAACGGTCTATGTAATGTCTGTCCACTCAATTCAGTCTGTATATTTTGAAGTATCCATATCATATTTTTTGTGAGGACGGTCTATCAATTATGGTTACACTCCAATATCTGTATGCATTGCAGGGTTTATCGCACCCATCGGGATTTCCAGTCCCATGGATGTTCGGTCCATATGATTTGTCACGACCTTTGGACTGTCCTGCTTGTGGGAGTAGGCGGGACCCCTGCATGCCACGCGTAGTTGGATGATCAATCTTCTGTTTAGTACTTCAACATAGTGATTTCCTGGTAAGGATTCACTCGTGTCACATCAAGTAAATCTTATTGATTTACTGTCTAAATCTTATTGATTTAATTTCATGTTTTCTTTCTTTTCCTGCAATTTTACGATGCAGGTTTTGCCATGTGACATTCATCACAGAATAAACCGTTTGGTTTGCTCTACGATGGCTATTTTTGCAGGTTTCACTTCTTATGTCGTGTCAGTAACGAAGGCACCATCCATCACTTATATTACTGGAAAAAATTGGATCAGTCTGTTGACTGAGTACAAGCTGAATCCCTATGATGAACTGCAGTTTGGTCTAACAAAAACGCCACAATTAGTCCTTCTCGCGTTTAAAAGAAATGAAGAAATAGACTGGATCACGGTCACGGATCCTAGTCAAGTTAGAAAGCTGATCATAGCAGACCAGACACGATCGCCGCTGTCTCGCATAGATCGAGCACGGGCAGTTGCTCTAGCACTGACAGCGGCAGCGGCTCAGTCTGATCCAGCTGAGGATTGGGCACTGACTGCGTCAGCGGATCAGTCTGATCTACCGGAGGATCGGGCATCGACATCGGCACCTGCTCCGACACCGGCACCAGCTCTACAAGGAGCACCATCTCCGGCAGCAGCAGCGACTTCGGCACTTGCACTAACACTTGCACTTGCATCTGCTCCGGCCAGTGCAGTTGCACCGGCAATAGACTGGGCTGTAGTTCGCACTTCATATACCAAAGTCCTTACAAAAACCGACATGTCCACCTTCTTGGTAAGCATTGGCCGCCCAAGTGCTTCGTTCTTTTTTCTTTCCATGTTGTTTCACATGATTCACTGTGTTGATCTAACTGTTTGGGTATGTCTTCTTGTTTGCAAACATAGAATTCCTAGAGCAACAAGGGATTCGTTCAACAATCCGGGCGACCGCAGCCAAGTTTCTCTTACCATGCGCAGCCTTGGTGTGAATGAACCTGCTCAATATACCGTAAGTACAAAGGATGGTCGCATGATGATTGATGCTAAAGGATGGTCAAGGTTCAATTCTAAATCATATCTTGCGGTAGGGGATGATGTCAAAATTGAACTTTCTCGGCAAGGAGAGCTGGTCCAAATCAACTTTGAAATTAGCAGCACGCAACTGCCGAACTGATCTATCCTCTGAGAGATTTTGATGTAATAATCTGGCATGGTGAAACAAGTGTCCTGTGTGTATAAGTAGTACGACAGTATTATTTATCACATGGTATATCGTTGATAGAATTGCAACTCTGATTGCTGGTTAGGAACTGTCGTTCGATTTCATTCCAACAGCTTTCGTGCTTTATTCAATTTTGTGTATTCGCCTTGCGACAGCATCTAAAACCAGCGCCGTACCGATCGCTTGCAATATGAAAAGTGCTAAGGTAGAACACATGGCCCCCCAAACATGCAGGGTCGGCCTGCGGCCCAAAGTCCAGAACCGTGAGCCTATCTGAGTATTATATTCTCAGCTGAACCCCCATAAAAAAAGCTAAACCCCCATAATGCCCGTTCGTTGCAGAGGGGGTATATTTCTCAGCAAGGTGAGCCTGTGATATAAAAGATTTGTATATTTCTTTACAGATGGAGCATCTCTCTGTCCAAAAATATATTTACGTGTAACTACTTACTCCTGTCTTTCTACTTCCTTTCGCTGATATGTGGGACAACCGGCAACGGGGTCCACGTGCCATATGCACAAATTAGAGTGCACAACTTCACGGTAGACACACCCCGGTCGTAGCGCCGTAGTAATGCCCAATGAGCCGTCAAATCACAACCCCCCTTTCCAGCTTTAGCAGTAAGCTGGACGGACGAAGCGGCAATATTTCACTGGGCCTGAATCCCCTTCTCCCTCGTCTGCTTGTTCAGAGAAAACCCCCTCTCGGTGATTGCATAGGGTTTTCTCATGGAGAACCAGGTATGAATTCTTCATCCATCCCCGATAAACCCAAGTCCCTTGGTCGCAGGTAATCCTAGGATGGCAGCCGCCGCCGTTGATGCATTTTTCTTCCTACCGAATCTAGTGTTGTTTCATTTGTAGTGTCGAAAGTGCGAGTACCCTACAGGTTTCTGCGCCCTCGGCGAGACGCCACACTTGTTCCTTCTCATCCTAACACAGCATTTTGAAACGCGCACAGTATGTTCCTAGAATCCTCTTTTCTATCTGGGAGGGTGGGTTTTTTTGAACATGTTGTGTTCTCATATTATTTTTCCTGCAATGTATTATTTGCTCTGCCAGAACACATGTACTCAAGATGCTCGGCCTTGCCATAACTGAATACACTAGTTTAATGGTCACAGTGAAGACAAGCCATGGATATAAGTTCCTAGTTGGGTTCATGAACCAAGAAGATCGCTGCTTTTTTATGGCCGAACTTGGATAAACTTTCTCAAGTGTTACGGACTGAAAGTTGGTGCACGAATGTTGATGGAAATAGCAGAACCTGGCCTCATCTTCACTGCGATCTTCCACCCCGACGTCGTTCCAATTATTCATCCATGTTAGTTTTGTATCTGGTTCTTGCTTGTTGCCTCGATTACTTCTTAATCCACCTATTATGTCTAACTAATCACAATTTAACTTTAGAAGTAGCAACGAATCTCTCACGAAGATGCTACTTCGAACTAATATTTGCTTATAATTGGTGGCACGTGTAGGTTTTTTCAGAGTTAAGCAGTCTGCTCGTTTGTTACTCTGTAATAACTCGGCTGTTACTAATGGCACTGAAGTTGACTGGATCGACATCCACAAGTTCCTACACTTTATTGATCGTCTTGAGGTCCTTGTGGGGCGTTTCAATGGTGGAAGGCCACGTGGGATATGTGTGCCACTGCTGCACTCGTTGAACAGGTCCAACTGTGTCGAGAAACTTATGGTACGAGCTGTTTTCTGTTATATATGTTGTTCATAAACTATTGCTTATACACAATTTTACAGCTGTGATCTTCTTGAAACAGGAAATGCCGAGTTCTGTTGTTCCTATACAGATGCCTGACCATGGTCGGGTCAGACTTGCGCTTGGTCACAACATGATGTTTATGTCGACCTACTCAATTCCCCTTGGAGGTGAAAATATACTTATTCATGGGTGGTCTCAAATAATGAAGGCCCGTCCATCTTGCAGAATAGGAAGAAGATTATGTTCATGCTTTTCCATGGCTCTAAAGCGAATATCCTGTTTATTGACCATGTTGCGAGATGAAGCCGCTTTCAGAAGGTTGTGGATGCGCGGGGTGGCGCCTGGGCCTTGTCCTGGGGCTTGGCGGCCTCACCCTTGGTTAACTGTAGACAAAGTAGCATTGTTCGAGGCGTGCTTTGTACGGTTGAACCTGTATAAGTACTCATACTGCTTTCAGCTTTGGTTGTTAAGTGCCCCTGCTGGTTTCAGTTAAGGTTGTTAAGTACTCCTGCTGCTTTTACAGTCTGTCATGTTTCTTTAGTCCTGTCTTCCTCCAGCCGCCAAAACCAAACCAGCGCTGGCGGGGCCGCCTGCTTCCGCCTCCCACGGCTGGCTGCGCCTCAGCGCACGCATCGCCGCCCCACCGTCTCCTAAATCGTTAACGCCGACGTCCTCCACGCGCTTTGGTGCGCTGGCCGCGGCGCCGCCCTCTCGCGTTGTCAACATGGTCAACAAACAACAGGAATCGGCAGAAGTACGTGGAGAGGATGACAGTAGGGGCCCACCACGTCAGCGTATGGAAAAATAAAATGCTTCCTGCTAGTGTTTTCCTTACATCTGGGACCCACGACATTGTGAGCGTATATAGTCAATAGACAAGAGAACAACACAAGATCGGCTGACACCTGAGACGTAGCTACTCAAGCAGTATTTTTTTGTTTGGTATTGTTGAGATGGAGCAGGGTTTGAACTGGGCTGTGGCCCGTCTAGCCCAGGCTTATATTTTATGTTCACCATGTGACCAGCCCAGCTATTTTTTCTTTGTGAAAATGAGCCCAGATTATTTTTTCTGAAGAATACCCAATCCAATCCTACTTATTTTTCTACACCCTGATGGGCTGCAACTCTTTCAAGACGCCTGCAAATCTTGAAAATAATATGAAATGGGTTGTAAATATAAAAATAGATGACAAATTGGCAATTACTTTATAATTTCTGAAATTTATCACATTTTCAGATTCCTATTTCATTGGGCATTGACCTAATTTAAATATATCTTCAAAGTACTTTTAATCTGGCTGGACATTTCGGTATTAAAAATAGTTTGGAACCCACAGAAATATGCGAAATTGGCCCTGGCCAACCAAAAAAACGAATGCAATAAATTGCATAAGAAGTTGCCATGAGCTATATATAAATTATTTAAAAAAAGAGGGAGTGGTCTGACTTGTGGGCCTGTTTAGTTGACGCGTATGCAAGATTTTTTTAGTTATTATATACATCAACAAACGATTCTAGCAGACGTACCCGTTGGATGTCAATCCAACGGCCGTCATGTTTCTTCAATCTCTGATCTTCTTGCTCCAGCCGCCAAAGCAGTGCCGGCGGGACCGCCTACTCCCACCTCCCGTGGCCGGCTGTGCTGCCGCGCAGGCCTCAGCGCCCCCTACTATTATTCTATGGCGACGGCAGCCTCACACCGCAGCCGAACCGGTGAACGCTCGTACTCCTCTCCATGTGCGCATCCACTGCCACGTCTTCCCCGGCTCCGCGTCGTCCCCTTCCTATGCCTCGCCGTCGTCCACCGTCGTGGTGCTCTCGGCGCGGCGTGGTCAATGTGGTCAACGGCCGACTTCCATTAGAATAGTACTGTACCTGGAGAGGCTGACAGCTGGGTCCACGGCAGCCGCAAGGAAGTGCCTCCTTATTACGCGGAAAATAATTATTCCTCCACCTGACAGCGGGGACCCACCGGACGGACCACCAGTATTTTGCGAAGAAAATCGTTTCCCCCTGACTGCTGGGACCCATCAGACGGGCCACCGTATTTCGCGAAAAAAATGTTCCCCCCGCTGTCAGCTCGGGCCCACCGGAAGTGCCTCCTTTTTACGCACAAAAAAATGAATACTCCCCCGGCTAGCTGGGCCCACCTTCGTGGGAGGCTGACTTGTGGGCCTACTAAGTTGACGGGGACGTAGGGCTTTGTCAACTTAGTCAATATGAACGATTCTAGCTCTAGTGACCGTACGATGTCCATCCAACGGCCGTAGTGCTTCTTCAACCTCTGGTCTTCTTGCTCCAGCCGCCCAAAGCAGCGCCAGTCATGCTGCATGCTCCTGCCTCCCGTGGCCGGCTGTGCTGCCGGGGAGGCCTCACCGCCCCTACTATTCCCACCGCTGTGCTGACGGGGACGAAGCATGAGAGATCAATAGTTTATATAAAACAAATCCACCACCGTGCTCTAAAAGATATAAGTGAAGCACTAGAGCAAACAACAAACTACTCCAAAAGATATGAGTTGTCGGTGGGAAATGACACCTATGGGATCACAAGAATCCCTTTCTGCGGTTGCGGGGCGCGGGGGTCGTGAGAAGAGCGGATCGAGCAGGCATTACACGATTCCTTTACCCAGGTTCGGGCCGCGAAGATGCGTAAAACCCTACTCCTGCTTTGGTGGATTATATGCTTGTGTTCTTGAGCTAGCTATGGGGCGTGAGGAGCTTCAAAAAGCTGAATCCTCTTCCTGGTCACCTGGGGCCTCCTTTTATAGGGAAAGGGGCTGCCACAGTGGCACAAGGAGGTGGAAAGGGTACAGTGATGCGAGGTTATCCCTCGCATTACATGACAAGGTGCCTTTAATGCGCCTTGCTTAGGTGTCCTAGCTTTATCGGGGGCGGGGGAGAGCCCTGTCTCGTCCGTAGCCGCTCTCTCCCGCGTCGACACGCGCCCTGGCCAGCGGCGCTTGCAATGCCATGTAGGCGGGCAGGCAGCTGAGGTGGCGCAGCGGTGGGTCTCCACGGGGATTTGCATGCCGCCACGCAGGTGCCTGCCCAGCTGGTTGGGTCGGCAGCTGCATGCGAATGGTGGTGGAGGCGTGACTGGTGCGGGTCCGTTGGTGGCCCCGTGGGTGTCCTTGGCAAGGGCCTTGCCGCTGTTGGAAATATGCCCTAGAGGCAATAATAAAAGGATTATTATATTTCCTTGTTCATGATAATCGTCTATTGTTCATTCTATAATTGTATTGTTCGGAAATCATAATACATGTGTGAATACATAGACCACAATGTGTCCCTAGTAGGCCTCTAGTTGACTAGCTCGTTGATCAATAGATAGTCATGGTTTCCTGACTATGGACATGGGGATGTCATTGATAACGGGATCACATCATTAGGAGAATGATGTGATGGACAAGACCCAAACCTAAGCATAGCACAAAGATCATGTAGTTCGTTTGCTAGAGCTTTTCTGAATGTCAAGTATCATTCCTTAGACCATGAGATTATGCAACTCCCAGATACCGTAGGAGTGCTTTGGGTGTATCAAACGTCACAACGTAACTGGGTGACTATAAAGGTGCACTACAGGTATCTCCGAAAGTGTTTGTTGGGTTGGCATGAATCGAGACTGGGATTTGTCACTCCGTATGACGGAGAGGTATCTCTGGGCCCACTCGGTAAGACATCATCATAATGAGCTCAATGTGATCAAGGTGTTGTTCACGGGATGATGTGTTACGGGAACGAGTAAAGAGACTTGCCGGTAACGAGATTGAACAAGGTATCGGTATACCGACGATCGAATCTCGGGCAAGTACCGTACCGATAGACAAAGGGGATTGAGTACGGGATTGATTAAGTCCTCGACATCGTGGTTCATCCGATGAGATCATCGAGGAGCATGTGGGAGCCAACATGGGTATCCAGATCCCGCTGTTGGTTATTGACCGGAGATCGTCTCGGTCATGTCTGCATGTCTCCCGAACCCGTAGGGTCTACACACTTAAGGTTCGGTGACGCTAGGGTTGTGAAGATATTAGTATGCAGCAAACCGAAGGTTGTTCGGAGTCCCGGATGAGATCCCGGACGTCACGAGAGGTTCCGGAATGGTCCAGAGGTAAATAATTATATATAGGAAGTGTCGTTTCGTCCATCGGGGTGGATTCGGGGGTCACCGGTATTGTACCAGGACCACCAGATGGGTCCCAGGGGTCCACCGGGTGGGGCCACCCATCCCAGAGGGCCCCGTGGGCTGAAGTGGGGAGGGAACCAGCCCATAGTGGGCTGGTGCGCCCCCCCATGGGCCTCCCCCTGCGCCTAGGGTTGGAAACCCTAGGGCAGGGGGCGCCCCACTTGCCTTAGGGGGCAAGTCTCCCCCCCAGGCCGCCGCC
Source organism: Aegilops umbellulata (assembly GCA_032464435.1). Taxonomy (NCBI): domain Eukaryota; kingdom Viridiplantae; phylum Streptophyta; class Magnoliopsida; order Poales; family Poaceae; genus Aegilops; species Aegilops umbellulata. The sequence continues at coordinate 270,432,007 of CP136054.1, read as the reverse complement.
CCCCTGGAGATGGATCTCCAGGGCCGGCGCCCCCCTAGGGGGCCTATATAAAGGGGGGAGGGCAGCCGCACCCTGCAGCCTTGGCGCCTCCCTCTCCCCTGCTACACCTCTCCCTCTCGCGCGGACGCTTGGCGAAGCCCTGCTGGAACTCTACTGGATCCACCACCACGCCGTCGTGCTGCTGGATCTTCTTCAACCTCTCCTTCCCCCTTGCTAGATCAACAAGGAGGAGACGTCATCCCGACCGTACGTGTGTTGAACGCGGAGGTGCCATCCGTTCGGCGCTGGTCATCGGTGATTTGGATCACGACGAGTATGAATCCATCATCCACGTTCTTCTTGAACGCTTCCGTTGCGATCTACAAGTGGTATGTAGATGCTCTCCTATCCCCTCGTTGCTAGAATACTCCATGGATAGATCTTGGTGATGCGTAGGAAAATTTTAATTTCTGCTACGATCCCCATCTGTGGCATCATGAGCTAGGTCTATGCGTAGTTTCTATGCACGAGTAGAACACAAAGTAGTTGTGGGCGTCGAATTGTCAATTCTTCCTACCGTTACTAGTCCTATCTTGGTTCAGCAGTATTGTGGGATGAAGCGGCCCGGACCAACCTTACACGTACGCTTACGTGAGACCAGTTCCACCGACTAACATGCACTAGTTGCATAAGGTGGCTAGCGGGTGTCTGTCTCTCCCACTTTAGTTGGATCGGATTCGATAGGGTCCTTATGAAGGGTAAATAGAGATTGACAATTCACGTTGTGGTTTTAACGTAGGTAAGAAACGTTCTTGCTAGCAACCTATAACAGCCACGTAAAAACTTGCAACAACAATTAGAGGACGTCTAACTTGTTTTTGCAGCAAGTGCTTTGTGATGTGATATGGCCAAAAGTTGTGATGAATCATGTATGTGATGTATGAGATGATCTTGTTATTGTAATAGGAATCACGACTTGCATGTCGATGAGTATGACAACCGGCAGGAGCCATAGGAGTTGTCTTTATTTATTTATGACCTGCGTGTCAACTTAAATCGTCATGTAATTACTTTACTTTATTGCTAAAGCGTTAGCCATAGTATTAGAAGTAATAGTTGACGTGACAACTTCATGAAGACACGATGATGGAGATCATGATGATGGAGATCATGGTGTCATGCCAGTGACGACGATGAACATGGCGCCCCGAAGATGGAGATCAAAGGAGCGAAATGATGTTGGCCATATCATGTCACTATTTGATTGCATGTGATGTTTATCATGTTTTACATCTTATTTGCTTAGAACGACGGTAGCATAAATAAGATGATCCCTCATTAAAATATCAAAATTGTGTTCTCCCTAACTGTGCACCGTTGCTAAGGTTCGTCGTTCCTAAGCACCACGTGATGATCGGGTGTGATAGGTCCTTACGTTCGCATACAACGGGTGTAAGCCAGATTTACACACGCAATACACTTAGGTTGGATTGAAGAGCCTAGAATGTACAGACATGGCCTCGGAACACGGAGGACCGAAAGGTCGAACATGAGTCGTATAGAAGATACGATCAACATGGAGATGTTCACCGATGATAACTAGTCCGTCTCACGTGATGATCGGACACGGCCTAGTTGACTCGGATCATGTATCACTTAGATGACTAGAGGGATGTCAAATCTGAGTGGGAGTTCATTCATTAATTTGATTAGATGAACTTAATTATCATGAACTTAGTCTAAATCTTTACAATATGTCTTGTAGATCAAATGGCCCACGCTAATGTCACCCTCAACTTCAACGCGTTCCTAGAGAAAACCAAGCTGAAATATGATGGCAGCAATTATTCGGACTGGGTCCGGAACCTGAGGATCATCCTCATAGCAGCCAAGAAAGATTATGTCCTAGAAGCACCGCTAGGTGATGCACCATTCCCAGAAAACCAGGACGTTATGAACGCCCATCAGTCACGTACTGATGATTACTCCCTCGTTCAGTGCAGCATGCTTTACAGCTTAGAACCGGGGCTTCAAAAGCGTTTTGAGAAACACGGAGCATATGAGATGATCGAGGAGCTGAAATTGATTTTCCAAGGTCATGCCCGGGTCGAGAGATATGATGTCTCCGACAAGTTCTTTAGCTGCAAGATGGAGGAAAATAGCTCTGTCAGTGAACACATACTCAAGATGTCTGGGTTGCACAACCGCTTGACTCAGCTGGAAGTTAATCTTCCGGATGAGGCGGTCATTGACAGAATCCTTCAGTCGCTCCCACCTAGCTACAAGAGCTTCGTGATGAACTACAACATGCAGGGGATGGAAAAGACCATTCCCGAGTTGTATTCAATGCTGAAATCTGCGGAGGTGGAGATCAAAAAGGAACATCAAGTGTTGATGGTGAATAAAACCACTAAGTTCAAGAAAGGCAAGGGTAAGAAGAACTTCAAGAAGGACGGCAAGGAGGTTGCCGCGCCTGGTAAATAAGTTGCCAGGAAGAAGTCAAAGAATGGACCCAAACTTGAAACTGAGTGCTTTTATTGCAAGGGAAATGCTCACTGGAAGCGGAATTGCCCCAAGTACTTAGCGGATAAGAAGGCCGGCAACACTAAAGGTATATGTGATATACATGTAATTGATGTGTACCTTACCAGTGCTCGTAGTAGCTCCTGGGTATTTGATACTGGTGCCGTTGCTCATATTTGTAACTCAAAACAGGAGCTGCGGAATAAACGGAGACTGGCGAAGGACGAGGTGACGATGCGCGTCGGGAATGGTTCCAGAGTCGATGTGATCGCCGTCGGCACGCTACCTCTACATTTACCTACGGGATTAGTTTTAAACCTCAATAATTGTTATTTAGTGCCAAGTTTGAGCATGAACATTGTATCTGGATCTCGTTTAATGCGAGATGGCTACTCATTTAAATCCGAGAATAACGGTTGTTCTATTTATATGAGTGATATGTTTTATGGTCATGCTCTGATGGTTAATGGTTTATTCTTAATGAATCTCGTACGTGATGTTACACATATTCATAGTGTGAATACCAAAAGATGTAAAGTTAATAACGATAGTCCCACATACTTGTGACACTGCCGCCTTGGTCACATTGGTGTCAAGCGCATGAAGAAGCTCCATGCTGATGGACTTTTGGAGTCTCTTGATTATGAATCATTTGACACATGCGAACCATGCCTCACGGGCAAAATGACCAAGATTCCATTCTCAGGGACAATGGAGCGAGCAACCAACTTGTTGGAAATCATACATACAGATGTGTGTGGTCCAATGAGCGTTGAGGCTCGCGGAGGCTATCGTTATGTTCTCACTCTCACTGATGATTTGAGTAGATATGGGTATGTCTACTTAACGAAACACAAGTCTGAGACCTTTGAAAAGTTCAAGGAGTTTCAGAGTGAGGTTGAGAATCAACGTGACAGAAAAATAAAATTCTTACGATCAGATCGTGGGGGAGAATATTTAAGTCACGAATTTGGCACACACTTAAGAAAATGTGGAATCGTTTCACAACTCACGCCGCCTGGAACACCTCAGCGTAACGGTGTGTCCGAACGTCGTAAACGCACTCTATTGGATATGGTGCGATCTATGATGTCTCTTACCGATCTACCGCTCTCATTTTGGGGCTATGCTTTAGAGACTGCCGCATTCACTTTAAATAGGGCTCCATCAAAATCCGTTGAGACGACACCGTATGAATTATGGTTTGGAAAGAAACCTAAGCTGTCGTTTCTGAAAGTTTGGGGTTGCGATGCTTATGTCAAGAAACTTCAACCTGAAAAGCTCGAACCCAAATCGGAAAAATGCGTCTTCATAGGATATCCCAAAGAAACAGTTGGGTATACCTTCTACCTCAGATCCGAAGGCAAGATCTTTGTTGCCAAGAACGGGTCCTTTCTAGAGAAAGAGTTTCTCGTGAAAGAAGTAAGTGGGAGGAAAGTGGAGCTTGATGAAGTACTACCTCTTGAAAATCAGAGTAGCACAGCTCAGGAAAATGTTCCTGTGGTGCCTGCACTGATTCAAGAGGAGGTTAATGATGATGATCAAGATACTTCTGATCAAGCTCCTACTGAACTTCGTAGGTCCACAAGGACACGTTCCGCACCAGAGTGGTACGGCAACCCTGTCCTGGAAATCTTGTTGTTGGACAACGGTGAACCTTCGAACTATGAAGAAGCGATGGCGAGCCCAGATTCCGACAAATGGCTAGAAGCCATGAAATCTGAGATAGAATCCATGTATGAAAACAAAGTATGGACTTTGACAGACTTGCCCGGATCGGCGAGCGATAGAAAACAAATGGATCTTTAAGAAGAAGAAGGACGCGGATGGTAATGTGACCATCTATAAAGCTCAACTTGTCGCTAAGGGTTATCGGCAAGTTCAAGGGGTTGACTACGATGAGACTTTCTCACCCGTAGCGAAGCTGAAGTCCGTCCGAATCATGTTAGCAATTGCCGCATACTATGATTATGAGATATGGCAAATGGACGCCAAAACGGCATTCCTTAACGGCTTTCTTAAGGAAGAATTGTATATGATGCAGCCGGAAGGTTTTGTCGATCCTAAGAATGCTAACAAAGTATGCAAGCTCCAGCGCTCTATCTATGGGCTGGTGCAAGCATCTCGGAGTTGGAACATTCGCTTTGATGAGATGATTAAAGCGTTTGGGTTTATGCAGACTTATGGAGAAGCCTGCGTTTACAAGAAAGTGAGTGGGAGCTCCGTAGCATTTCTCATATTATATGTGGATGACATACTATTGATGGGAAATGATATAGAATTCTTGGAAAGCATAAAGGCCTATTTGAACAAGTGTTTTTCAATGAAGGACCTTGGAGAAGCTGCTTATATATTAGGCATCAAGATCTATAGAGATAGATCGAGACGCCACATCGGTCTTTCACAAAGTACGTACCTTGACAAGATTTTGAAGAAGTTCAAAATGGATCAGTCCAAGAAGGGGTTCTTGCCTGTGTTGCAAGGTGTGCGATTGAGCACGGCTCAATGCCCGACCATGGGAAAAGATATAGAAGAGATGAGTGTCATCCCCTATGCCTCAGCCATAGGGTCTATTATGTATGCCATGCTGTGTACCAGACCCGATGTAAACCTTGCCGTAAGTTTGGTAGGTAGGTACCAAAGTAATCCCGGCAAGGAACACTGGACAGCGGTCAAAAACATCCTGAAGTACCTGAAAAGGACTAAGGATATGTTTCTCGTTTATGGAGGTGCCGAAGAGCTCGTCGTAAAGGGTTACGTCAACGCCAGCTTCGACACAGATCTGGATGACTCCAAGTCACAAACCGGATACGTGTATATTTTGAATGGAGGGGCAGTAAGCTGGTGCAGTTGCAAGCAAAGCATCGTGGCGGGATCTACATGTGAAGCAGAGTATATGGCAGCCTTGGAGGCAGCACAAGAAGCAGTCTGGCTGAAGGAGTTCATTACCGACCTAGGAGTCATACCCAATGCGTCGGACCCGATGACTCTCTTCCGTGACAACACTGGAGCAATTGCCCTTGCGAAGGAGCCCAGGTTTCACAGGAAGACCAGGCATATCAAGCGTCGCTTCAACTCCATTCGTGAAAGTGTTCAAAATGGAGACATAGAGATTTGTAAAGTACATACGGACCTCAATGTGGCAGATCTGTTGACTAAACCTCTCCCTAGAGCAAAACATGATCAACACCAAAATTCCATGGGTGTGCGATTCATCACAATGTAACTAGACTATTGTCTCTAGTGCAAGTGGGAGACTGTTGGAAATATGCCCTAGAAGCAATAATAAAAGGATTATTATATTTCCTTGTTCATGATAATCGTCTATTGTTCATGCTATAATTGTATTGTTCGGAAATCATAATACATATGTGAATACATAGACCACAATGTGTCCCTAGTAGGCCTCTAGTTGACTAGCTCGTTGATCAATAGATAGTCATGGTTTCCTGACTATGGACATGGGGATGTCATTGATAACGGGATCACATCATTAGGAGAATGATGTGATGGACAAGACCCAAACCTAAGCATAGCACAAAGATCGTGTAGTTCGTTTGCTAGAGCTTTTCTGAATGTCAAGTATCATTCCTTAGACCATGAGATTATGCAACTCCCGGATACCATAGGAGTGCTTTGGGTGTATCAAACGTCACAATGTAACTGGGTGACTATAAAGGTGCACTACAGGTATCTCCGAAAGTGTTTGTTGGGTTGGCATGAATCGAGACTGGGATTTGTCACTCCGTATGACGGAGAGGTATCTCTGGGCCCACTCGGTAAGACATCATCATAATGAGCTCAATGTGATCAAGGTGTTGTTCACGGGATGATGTGTTACGGGAACGAGTAAAGAGACTTGCCGGTAACGAGATTGAACAAGGTATCGGTATACCGACGATCGAATCTCGGGCAAGTACCGTACCGATAGACAAAGGGGATTGAGTACGGGATTGATTAAGTCCTCGACATCGTGGTTCATCCGATGAGATCATCAAGGAGCATGTGGGAGCCAACATGGGTATCCAGATCCCGCTGTTGGTTATTGACCGGAGATCGTCTCGGTCATGTCTGCATGTCTCCCGAACCCGTAGGGTCTACACACTTAAGGTTCGGTGACGCTAGGGTTGTGAAGATATTAGTATGCAGCAAACCGAAGGTTGTTCGGAGTCCCGGATGAGATCCCGGACGTCACGAGAGGTTCCGGAATGGTCCAGAGGTAAAGAATTATATATAGGAAGTGTCGTTTCGTCCATCGGGGTGGATTCGGGGGTCACCGGTATTGTACCAGGACCACCAGATGGGTCCCAGGGGTCCACCGGGTGGGGCCACCCATCCCGGAGGGTCCCGTGGGCTGAAGTGGGGAGGGAACCAGCCCACAGTGGGCTGGTACGCCCCCCATGGGCCTCCCCCTGCGCCTAGGGTTGGAAACCCTAGGGTAGGGGGCGCCCCACTTGCCTTGGGGGGCAAGTCTCCCCCCAGGCCGCCGCCCCCCCTGGAGATGGATCTCCAGGGCCGGCGCCCCCCCTAGGGGACCTATATAAAGGGGGGAGGGAGGGCAGCCGCACCCTGCAGCCTTGGCGCCTCCCTCTCCCCTGCTACACCTCTCCCTCTCGCGCAGACGCTTGGCGAAGCCCTCCTGGAACTCTGCTGCATCCACCACCACGCCGTCGTGCTGCTGGATCTTCTTCAACCTCTCCTTCCCCCTTGCTGGATCAAGAAGGAGGAGACGTCATCCCGACCGTACGTGTGTTGAACGCGGAGGTGCCGTCCGTTCGGCGCTGGTCATCGGTGATTTGGATCACGACGAGTACGACTCCATCATCCACGTTCTTCTTGAACGCTTCCGTTGCGATCTACAAGTGGTATGTAGATGCTCTCCTATCCCCTCGTTGCTAGAATACTCCATGGATAGATCTTGATGATGCGTAGGAAAATTTTAATTTCTGCTACGATCCCCATCAGCCGCGGCCCCGGCAAGGGTCTTGTCGGGGTCCCGACAAGGGTCTTGCCGTGGCGCCTGCTGCCATCCCTGGCAAGGCTCTTGCCGGGGGCCTTGTGGTTTTCCTTGGCTGGGATCCCGCCTAGGACCATCATCTTCTAAAGTGTGCATCTCATCTTGAATGTCTTCACAAAGATCTGCATACCACCACGGGGATGCTTCCCGAATCCTTGCCCCATGGGGGCAGTGGACTCAAGGGTGACCCGCTCCGTAGGTGTGGGGCGAGCTGCCACGGCAAGGGTCTTGCCGGGTTCGCAAAAACCGCCTCCCGGCAAGGATCTTGCCGGGGGGCCCGCTTCGTCCCCTTTGCTCTTCGTGGTCCTGGTCTTGGCGTCATTCTGCTCCTCTTTGGCTTCGGCCTTACCTTGGTTTCTACCTCCCTTGCCGGGCTCGGTGCGGCGGCGCCCATGGCTCAGACTGCCCGTGCACAGTCATAGGGGTACAAAAAGTGTACCCCTCTTTTTGTACACCGACAGGAGCCCCTGGGCCTGGGCCACACATAAGCGCTACGCGTTGTTGGGCCAGGCCCAAGAACGGTGCGCGGGCAGGCAGGGCGGTTTTTACCGCGGTAAGTTTCTTCGTGTGCTGCGCCTCCAACGCTTCCCGCGCGTGGCGCGGCGTGGGGAGGCGGGCGTGACGTGGGCGGCATGCGTGGGGTCGCTCCCCGCGGGCATGCGTCACATCAATGTTAATGTGAAAGGAGGCGGCCCGCGTTCTCCCCCATAAGAAGGAATAACCGCGGGCGCGCTGCTCACTTTCCCTCTTCCTTCGTGCCTTTTCCAATCTCAGAGCCGCCGCTCCTTTCCTTCCTTATCTTGCAAGCTTTTCGCCGTCGCCTGTCGTCGCCGTCTCGTCCCCGCCCTCCTCCCCTTCCTTAACCCTCTAAGCTCCTTGGCCGCCATGGCGCCCAAATCTGCCAAGGGCAAGGGGGTGGCTAAGGGCCTCGTGACCGTGGAGCCGCCAGAGAGCGCGTTGCTGGGGGACAAGACGAAGTCTGCCTTCTTCTACCCCTCGTCGGTCGACGTCCACGAGCTCCGGGCTGCTTTCAAGCCCTTGTGGGGAGTGAAGACGGGGGGAGAGAACTCGGGGCACCCGGCGACGCGCGTCATTCCTGCCGCTTGCACCGACCCTGCTCCAAATCGGTACCCCTTCTTCGTCGACTACTTTTCTTGTGGGTTATGCCCCCCTTTCTCCGAGTTCTTCTGTGATATCATGCACACCTTTGGCTTCCGCCTTCTGGATTTTACTCCAAATGCGGTGGCGTGCATGTCTTGCTTTGCGCATCTTTGCGAGGGCTTTGTCGGAGTGCGGCCCAACACGGCGCTCTTCCGTCATTATTTTTACCCTCGAATCCAAACTGGGAATGACCCAAATTCTGGTATGCTCAAGGCTAGCTAGTCATGTGTGCATCATGTTTAAATTTCATTTAAATTTGAATTGGGGATTTGTAAAACCCTCAGAAACCATTTCTGGGAATGACCCAAATAAAAATTGCTCCAAAAAGGTCCAAGAAATGTTCATGTCTCTCTCTGAAAATATTGGGCAGAGATAAAAATCAAACCAATATTTTTGGGAGCTCATAAGTATTTATTTTGGGCATTTGGAGTTAATGCATAATTATTTGCATTGGATATATAAATGTTATATATTTTTTATATGTCCAAAAATTGTGCCATTTGTTGAGGAGCTCTGGATTAATGCCATTAGCCCCTACAAAAATTGGCATAATAAAATAAAATGATTTAGTATTATTACTAAATCAAAACAAATGTCAGAAAATAGAAAAGAAAACAAAAAAATGGTAAAACCCTTACTGGACTTACCTAGGCCACCTGCTGGCCTGGCTCTGTGCCGGCCCAGCCGACTGGCCAGCGCCAGTCGTCGTCTCCACCGCGCCAGGAGGACGCCGGGCGCGTGGTCGCCGCACGCCGCGCGCATGCGCACCACGGCAGCTGCCTGCCTGCCCCTCCCCTCCTCGCCTGGACGTCTGGAACGTCGCCACGCGACGCCCCGCACCTCTCTCCCTCTCCCTCGCTCTCCCTCCTCCCCTGGAATCCTCCCTCTCCCCACCACCGAACGGGTTATCGCCGCAGCTCACCGCCGGCGCGCTCCCCGCCGTCCCCTCGCCCTCTCTCCGAGTCCGGGTGCTCCGCCTCGTCGCCTGCATCGTCCTCGACGAGCCAAGCGACCAGGGACGCGCTGCATCGCCGCCACCATCATCGTCTTCGTCACCGACTGCCCGAGATCGCCGACGACGCTCCGGCCGCACCAGTGCTTCCCCGAGCTCGTTGACGCCTCCGCTGGATCCGCTGTGAGCTCTACTCTGTTTTCCCCTCCTCCCCGTGCTCGTTTGCCCCGTCCAGCTAGATCAACCACCTCGCCCGCGTGCTCCACGCCGCCGGCCATGGCGCCACGGTGGCCAGAGCCCAAGGCAGCCACTTCCACGCGCGTCACCGTGCTCCGGCGCCCCCGCAGCCTCTCACCAGCTCCCCTGGATGCGGACGACGACGGGCTACGCCCCGGTGGTCTTCGCGCGTCCAAACGCCGCTCGCAGCGCAAGTCCGGCGAGTCGCCGCCGCGGTTTTTGGTCGTCGCCGGCGAAACTCCGGCGAGGCTGACGTGGCGTGATTAGCTGCTAACCCTGCCGCCCAAACCACCCCCTAAGCCACTGACCGTGGGCCCCAGGGCCAAGTCAAACCCCGGTCAGCGCGGGTTTGACCGGGTTTAGCCCCTGTGACACTGACGTGTGGACCCCACACGTCAGGTTTGACCGGTCAGCGCCGTTGACCGCTGACGCAGTGCTGACGTCATGCTGACGCAATTATTTATTTTCTGGATTTAATTTTAAACAGGAAATTCCAGAAAATGATATAAACTTCTAAAATTCATATCAATTCAACCGTAGCTCAGATTGAAATAAGTTATATATGAAAAATCATCAGAAAAATGCAAGCTATCCATCTGTACCAGTTTCATGCATGAGAAACCAAGTTAAACCTGCTGTATAGATGAAAACATATGAATGGCATATATAAGAACTTACCTTGGAGTTGCATTGAACCTTTAGTGCAAATGGACCTCAAACAAATGAATGCTAGTTGCATTAGCTCAAACAGCATCACATCTTCATGCCATGTTCATGCATCATATTGTTGCATATGCTTGTGTATTGATTGTTGGCACCATTCCTTCTCGATAGGTCCTGCTCCGGAGACCGTTCCAGAGTACGTGTCTGTGAAGCAGTGCCTCCCTTGTTGATCTACCAGGCAAGCAAACCCCCCTTGTTCATTCCGATATGGTCCCACTCTCGCTCCTGCTCTCTTTTATTGCATTAGGACAACAACGAATCAATTGCTACTTTATGCTGCGGTAGTTGAACCCATTCCTCTGCATGACCTGTCATTGCCACAGTAATTAGATGAAACCCACTAGCATGTGTAGGAGTTGATTGAGCCATGTTGTGCTTCTACCATGCCATGCCTGCTATTGCTTAGAGTTGTGTCAGGTCTGATTCATTGGGAATGGATTGGGGTGATATGATATGTTCTGATGCTGAGAGTTAAGTGTGTGAACACGATTTGGTAAAGGTAGCGGTGAGAGGCCATGTAGGAGTACATGGTGGGTTGTCTCATTGGGACCGTCCTTAAGAACCGAGTTCTGTGTAAGTTGTCCAATGACTAGCTACTACCACACATTGGGCTCCGGGCGCTCCAAGCTCTCTCGACTTATTAATCACCTCGGTCTCTGTCCAGGAGTCGCAACTAGTTTCTGGTGTTTGTAGGTAGTGTTAGTAGTCTACCAAGTGGCACCCGGCCAGGTGGGCTTGGGACAGACCAGGCACAAGTGGCACGGTGTACCAAGCGTAGATCCACCCGGCGAGGTGGGCTTGGGAACCCTGCACACATCGTTTGGGGCCGTGAGCGACACCCCGGCCGGATCTCCTTGCGGATGGAACCCGAATAGGCGATAAACCTGGATTAGAGTCTTGTGTGGTTAGTCAAGTCGTGGCCGACACCCTCGCCAGGCTTCCGCTTGAAGGTTGCCGAGATAGATGACGTGTACATGGTGATAAGTGGTGAGAGCGTGTGTGAAGAAGTACACCCCTGCAGGGTTATCATGATCTATTCGAATAGCCGTGTCCTCGGTTATGGACTTCTTGGATGCTTACGTGGTACATAGACAACTTGAAGTGGATACTCTAAAATGCTCAAGATAAGTGTGAGTGCTATGGATGGCCTCCTCGTGGTGAGACGGGGATGAATCCATAGTGGTGTATTGATGTGGTGATTAGTGGACTCGTGTGCGCCATTTCAAAAGAGTTACCAGCAGTCGTAGAACAGGATAGCCACAGAGTCAAAGCTGGCTTGCTGCAACTAAACCCCACATTACCTTCTTGATACAATGCATGTATGATAGGATCTGAAGTAAGTCTTGCTGAGTACCTTTGTACTCATGTTGCTTTATTTATGTTTTTGCAGCGGAGACTTCGGTCTTACTAGTTACGCGGACTTCGACAAGTAGCTTGTACCTCAGCTACGATCTTGATCGGATCTTGTAGATAGTCAGGCTTCTCAGCCTTTTTCTTTTGTAGTTGTCTGTACTCAGACATGTAATGCTTCCGCTTGTTGCTTGTATGCTCTGAATGATGGGTCATGTGACCCCTGTTTGTATTTAATGCTATGTGGCTCTTCTGGGCCTTATCTATATAAGTTTGCGTTATGTTGTGATGCCATGTTGTACAGCACATACTTGCATGTTATGCGTACGTGTAACGTGTATTGCTATGTGTGGGATCCGACTATCTAGTTGTTTATCCTTGGCAGCCTTTCATATGGGGAAATATAAGTCTAGTGCTTCTGAGCGATAGTAGTCCGCTACAGCCCGGTTCACCGGAGTCCTGCTAGCCCAGCACTACTGCTCGGAACACTTGACTGGCCGGCATGTGTTTCACCTCGTTCCTGTGTCTGTCCCCTTTGGGGAAATGTCACGCGGTGTTATCCGGAGTCCTGCCTAGCCTGCTACAGCCCGGGTTACCGGAGTCCTGTCAGCCCAATGCTACAGCCCGGATTTATACGTTGTTGACCGACATGCTCGATGTGATTCATGTATGCCTGTCCTCATGGGTTAGTGCCGCTTTGGGTTCATGACTAGCCATGTCGGCCCGGGTTCTCTGTCATATGGATGCTAGCGACACTATCATATACGTGAGCCAAAAGGCGCAAACGGTCCCGGGCCAGGTAAGGTGGCACCCGTGGGAATACCGCGCGTGAGGCCGCAAAGTGATATGATGTGTTACATGCTAGATCGGTGTGACTTAGGATCGGGGTCCCGAAAGCTTTGGTATCAGAGCCTGACTGCCTGTAGGATTTCCAAGCCAACCTGGTCGAAGTTGAGTCTAGAAATTCTTTAGTTATATAAGGGAATTGATTGTGGAAGGGAACATAAGGCTCTTTTTACTCCTTATATCTCATGCCCTTCTGATCTGAGTCATCCTATCTTTCCAACGGGGTTAAGGAACTAGGCTTCCTCTTCTATCTATCAGGATCACGTGTTACTACTCCGTAGTCTCTTAGGATTGGTTGATCAGAGTCATATTCCAGTTTTCGAGTACCTCCGTGTAGCCTATTTAGTAATATTTCAGAACCTTGTGTGATGATGTTGATTATGGTGCTACCCTGTCTTTTGCAGAATGTCTCATATTGAGCATTTTACTGCCGTTATGCTGCCGGAATTGTCCTAGGAGTTTGAGAGATACTAAATTCCCTTGTGTTACATATTACATCCTATAGTTGTTGTTGACCACGTCCTTGGTTCCACTTCTCAGGATGTCGTCAGTTAACCGAAGTTTTATTGCTCGTAGCCGGAACCACGGAGATGGTAGGGATGAGGATCCTCCCGATCAGTCTTCGTTGGCAGAGTTCATGTTAGAGATGGAGAGGAACAAGCGTGAGTCTAACCGCTTGTTGGCGCGTATTGAGGAGAACACCACACCTCAGTTCAAAGGGTCTGCAACCATTCATGACTTCATTCGCTTGCACCCACCCACTTTTCATCATTCTATTGAGCCACTCGATGCAGATGACTGGCTTCGTAGTATCTCACACAAGCTGCGTTCTGCGAACGTAGCTGAAGGTGACAAGGTCATCTATGCTGCATACCTTCTGGAGGGTCCTGCTAGTCTTTGGTGGCAAAACTATGAGGCTATGCTTCCAGCTGGTCAGATACCTACCTGGAGAGGTTTCACTGAGGCTTTTAGCGAGCATCACATTCCTGAAGCCCTCATCGATCGCAAGAGAGAAGAGTTCTGTAGTTTCACCCAGGGTAAGATGGTTGTTGATGCTTACAGTAGAGAGTTTGAGAATCTCGCCCGCTATGCTACAGAAGAAGTGTCCACGGACGCCAAGAAGCAGGCTAGGTTCCGGAAGGGTCTCAACCCCAAGTTGCGTCGTGATCTCCATTTGCACCATTGCAATACATTCCAGGCTCTTGTGAACAAGGCCATTAACGCAGAGACAGCTCAGCTCACCTACGAGGAGTCTCGCAAGCACACCCGTGATTTGGTTGCTTCCTCCGGTTCTAGTTCTCAGAAGCGCCGGATTTGGATTCCGAACTCCGCTCTTCCACCTGGTTATTCACTGAGGCCATCTTATGTGGCGCCTCACCCAGTTCAGTTACATGCTCCACCCAAACCTATTGGCAGACCGCTTGTCAATGCGGGTCCACGTCCTACTTTCAAGTTTTGTTACAAGTGCGGAGAGCCAGGCCACATTGCCCGTATTTGCACTCAGACCAGTGTTGCTCCATCTCAGCCCGAGAAGTTTGTTGGCCATGGAAGTAAGCCATCACACAAGATGATTAACGCCAAGTCAGCTCCCACTGAACGTGGACGTGTGCATCACGTCTCAGCTGAAGACGCTTATGATGATCCAGATGTCGTTCTTGGTACACTCCTTCTAAACTGTCATCCAGCATCGGTTCTATTCGATACTGGAGCATCTCATTCCTTCATTTCCGAAAGTTATGCCCGCTTGCACGACATGTCATTTTGTGATATGCCCTCCCCACTACTCATTCAGACTCCTGGATCCAAATGGCAAACCTCTAGGATAAGTTATGGCAATGAAATACATGTTGACAGACTTGTGTTCCTAGCTTCCTTGATATCTCTTAAGTCTTCAGATATTAACATCATCTTGGGTATGGACTGGATGAAAGCTCATTATGCCAAGATTGATTGTTACACCAGGTCTGTTCAGCTCACACACCCCTCTGGCAAGATAGTCACTGTCTCCACCAAAATTGCAAAGCGTCAGCTTTATTCTCTTAATGCCAGCCCTATTCCAGATCTTGAAGATATCCCAGTAGTCCGTGACTTTCCGGATGTCTTTCCAGAAGAACTGCCAGGTATTCCACCTGACAGGGATGTAGAGTTCGTCATAGATCTTATCCCAGGAACTGCTCCAATCTCTAGGAGACCTTACAAGATGGCACCCTTAGAGCTAGCCGAGCTTAAGAAACAACTCGATGAGTCCTTGCAAAAGGGTTTCATCCGTCCTAGTTCTTCTCCCTGGGCTTGCCCCGTCCTCTTCGTCAAGAAGAAGGATGGTACGGACCGGATGGTTGTAGATTATCGTCCCGTTAATTTGGTCACGATAAAGAACAAGTATCCGCTTCCCAGGATCAACGACCTGTATGATCAGCTCGCTGGATCCTCAGTCTTTTCCAAGATGGATTTGAGGTTAGGCTACCATCAAATCAAGATCAGAAACGGGGACATCCCTAAAACGGCTTTTGTCACTCGTTATGGCCAGTACGAGTACACCGTCATGTCCTTTGGTCTAACCAATGCTCCAGCTACCTTCTCCCGCTTGATGAACTCGATCTTCATGGAGTATTTAGATAAGTTCGTCGTGGTTTACCTCGATGATATCCTTATTTACTCGAAGAACGAGGAAGAGCATGCCGAACATCTTAGACTTGTGTTAGAGAAACTCAGAGAGCACCGCCTTTATGCCAAGTTCTCCAAGTGCGAATTTTGGTTGCCAGAAGTGACCTACCTAGGCCACGTGATCTCTGGTAAGGGCATTGCTGTCAATCCCGAAAGAGTTCAGGCCGTTCTTGATTGGACTCCACCTGAAACCGTTAAACAAGTTAGGAGTTTCCTTGGTCTAGCCAGTTATTGTCGCTGCTTCGTTGAAAACTTCTCCAAAGTCGCCAAACCTCTCACGGAACTTCTCAAGAAAGATAAAAAGTTTGAGTGGTCCCCACAGTGTGAGTACAGTTTTCAGGAACTGAAAAGACGCCTGACTTCTGCTCCCATACTTGTGCCACCGGATTTCACTAAGGACTTTGTTATCTACTGTGATGCCTCACGACAGGGACTAGGTTGCATTCTTATGCAGGATCGTCATGTGATTGCCTATGCATCTCGACAGTTGCATCCACATGAGGATAATTATCCTACACATGATCTGGAGCTTGCAGCCGTAGTCTATGCACTTAAGACATGGAGACATTACCTTCTCGGTAAACGTTGCGAGATATACACCGATCACCAGAGTCTCAAGTATATTTTCACCCAACCAGATTTGAACCTTAGGCAAAGACATTGGTTGGAGTTGATCTCAGATTACGACTTAGGGATTACCTACACCCCAGGCAAGGGCAATGTCATGGCTGATGCGCTAAGTCGTAAGTCCTATTGCAACAATCTTATGTTGCAGCAGGGCCAACCACCTCTCCATGAGGAATTCTGTAAGCTTAACCTTCACATTGCTCCTCATGGATTCCTTTCTACCTTGGTGGCGAAACCTACTCTTGTGGATCAAATCATCTCTGCACAGAAGCAGGATACGGGAATTTCCCGGATCAAGAGAAACATTAACAAGGGAGTTGGTGGAAGTTTCTCTATAGATGATCGAGGTGTTGTTTTCTTTGAGAATCGCTTGGTGGTTCCCAAGAATCAACATCTGCGACAGCTGATCCTTAAGGAGGCTCATGAATCCCCTCTCACGATTCATCCCGGTAGTACTAAGATGTATCAGGACCTACGCCAGAGGTTCTGGTGGACCAGGATGAAAAGAGAAATCGCTCAGTTCATTGCTAACTGTGACGTTTGTCGTCGCATTAAGGCAGAGCATCAAAGGCCTGCTGGCACCCTTCAGCCTTTAGCTATTCCTGAATGGAAATGGGATAAGGTTGGTATGGACTTCATCACCGGCTTTCCCAGGACCAAGAAAGGGAATAATGCTATTTTCGTAGTCATTGATCGTCTTTCCAAAGTGGCTCACTTCCTACCTGTTCGAGAGAATATCACCGCTAGCCAGCTCGCTGACTTATATATTTCTCGAATAGTTTCACTTCATGGTGTCCCACTAGAGATCAATTCAGACCATGGTAGTCTTTTCACTTCTCATTTCTGGGAGAGTTTCCAAACTGCCATGGGCACCCATCTTTCCTTCAGTACCGCTTTCCACCCTCAATCAAGTGGTCAGGTGGAAAGGGTCAACCAAATTCTCGAAGACATGCTTAGAGCTTGCGTTATCTCATTCGGTATGGATTGGGAGAAGTGCCTTCCTTTCGCCGAGTTTGCTTATAACAATAGCTACCAATCCAGTCTCAAGAAAGCTCCTTTTGAGATTCTGTATGGACGAAGATGTCGAACACCTTTGAACTGGTCAGAAACCGGTGAAAGACAATTCTTTGGACCGGATATGATCCAGGAGGCAGAAGAGCAAGTTCGCATCATTCGTGAGAATTTGAAAACAGCCCAATCTCGTCAAAAGGGCCAGTATGACCGTCGTCATAAGGAAGTGGCTTATGAAGTTGGTGACAAGGCTTACCTTCGGGTTACTCCTTTGAAGGGTACCCATTGATTCGGTATCAAGGGCAAGTTGGCTCCTCGTTACATTGGTCCTTTTCGCATTCTCGCTAAACGAGGAGAGGTTGCCTACCAGTTGGAACTACCGCCACACCTTTCTCGAGTACATGATGTCTTCCACGTCTCTCAACTCAGGCGTTGCTTCTCGGATCCCATCCGCGGAGTGGACCACGAAACGCTTGATCTCCAAAATAACCTCACCTACCGAGAGTATCCTATTCGCATTCTTGATCAAGCGGAGCGTGTCACTCGACGCCAGAACATCAAGTTTCTCAAAGTTCAGTGGTCTCATCATTCCGAGAGAGAAGCTACCTGGGAGCGAGAAGATCGTCTTCGACTGGAGTACCCCGCCTTCTTTCCGTCGACCCCTGAATCTCGGGACGAGATTCTTTCGAGTGGGGGCGAGTTGTCACATCCCTACTTCTGGTATGCTCAAGGCTAGCTAGTCATGTGTGCATCATGTTTAAATTTCATTTAAATTTGAATTGGGGATTTGTAAAACCCTCAGAAACCATTTCTGGGAATGACCCAAATAAAAATTGCTCCAAAAAGGTCCAAGAAATGTTCATGTCTCTCTCTGAAAATATTGGGCAGAGATAAAAATCAAACCAATATTTTTGGGAGCTCATAAGTATTTATTTTGGGCATTTGGAGTTAATGCATAATTATTTGCATTGGATATATAAATGTTATATATTTTTTATATGTCCAAAAATTGTGCCATTTGTTGAGGAGCTCTGGATTAATGCCATTAGCCCCTACAAAAATTGGCATAATAAAATAAAATGATTTAGTATTATTACTAAATCAAAAAAAATGTCAGAAAATAGAAAAGAAAACAAAAAAATGGTAAAACCCTTACTGGACTTACCTAGGCCACCTGCTGGCCTGGCTCTGTGCCGGCCCAGCCGACTGGCCAGCGCCAGTCGTCGTCTCCACCGCGCCAGGAGGACGCCGGGCGCGTGGTCGCCGCACGCCGCGCGCATGCGCACCACGGCAGCTGCCTGCCTGCCCCTCCCCTCCTCGCCTGGACGTCTGGAACGTCGCCACGCGACGCCCCGCACCTCTCTCCCTCTCCCTCGCTCTCCCTCCTCCCCTGGAATCCTCCCTCTCCCCATCACCGAACGGGTTATCGCCGCAGCTCACCGCCGGCGCGCTCCCCGCCGTCCCCTCGCCCTCTCTCCGAGTCCGGGTGCTCCGCCTCGTCACCCGCATCGTCCTCGACGAGCCAAGCGACCAGGGACGCGCTGCATCGCCGCCACCATCATCGTCTTCGTCACCGACTGCCCGAGATCACCGACGACGCTCCGGCCGCACCAGTGCTTCCCCGAGCTCGTTGACGCCTCCGCTGGATCCGCTGTGAGCTCTACTCCGTTTTCCCCTCCTCCCCGTGCTCGTTTGCCCCGTCCAGCTAGATCAACCACTGCGCCCGCGAGCTCCACGCCGCCGGCCATGGCGCCACGGTGGCCAGAGCCCAAGGCAGCCACTTCCACGCGCGTCACCGTGCTCCTGGTGACGCCAGGAGGCTGTAGATGCCCTCCACAACCCCCGCCGTGCCCCGTAGCTCGCGCCCGCTCAAGGCCGAACTCCGGCCGCCGCCTTGAGCTCCGCTCCAGCGAGCTCCGGCGCCCCCGCAGCCTCTCACCAGCTCCCCTGGATGCGGACGACGACGGGCTACGCCCCGGTGGTCTTCGCGCGTCCAAATGCCGCTCGCAGCGCAAGTCCAGCGAGTCGCCGCCGCGGTTTTTGGTCGTCGCCGGCGAAACTCCGGCGAGGCTGACGTGGCGTGATTAGCTGCTAACCCTGCCGCCCAAACCACCCCCTAAGCCACTGACCGTGGGCCCCAGGGCCAAGTCAAACCCCGGTCAGCGCGGGTTTGACCGGGTTTAGCCCCTGTGACACTGACGTGTGGACCCCACACGTCAGGTTTGACCGGTCAGCGCCGTTGACCGCTGACGCAGTGCTGACGTCATGCTGACGCAATTATTTATTTTCTGGATTTAATTTTAAACAGGAAATTCCAGAAAATGATATAAACTTCTAAAATTCATATCAATTCAACCGTAGCTCAGATTGAAATAAGTTATATATGAAAAATCATCAGAAAAATGCAAGCTATCCATCTGTACCAGTTTCATGCATGAGAAACCAAGTTAAACCTGCTGTATAGATGAAAACATATGAATGGCATATATAAGAACTTACCTTGGAGTTGCATTGAACCTTTAGTGCAAATGGACCTCAAACAAATGAATGCTAGTTGCATTAGCTCAAACAGCATCACATCTTCATGCCATGTTCATGCATCATATTGTTGCATATGCTTGTGTATTGATTGTTGGCACCATTCCTTCTCGATAGGTCCTGCTCCGGAGACCGTTCCAGAGTACGTGTCTGTGAAGCAGTGCCTCCCTTGTTGATCTACCAGGCAAGCAAACCCCCCTTGTTCATTCCGATATGGTCCCACTCTCGCTCCTGCTCTCTTTTATTGCATTAGGACAACAACGAATCAATTGCTACTTTATGCTGCGGTAGTTGAACCCATTCCTCTGCATGACCTGTCATTGCCACAGTAATTAGATGAAACCCACTAGCATGTGTAGGAGTTGATTGAGCCATGTTGTGCTTCTACCATGCCATGCCTGCTATTGCTTAGAGTTGTGTCAGGTCTGATTCATTGGGAATGGATTGGGGTGATATGATATGTTCTGATGCTGAGAGTTAAGTGTGTGAACACGATTTGGTAAAGGTAGCGGTGAGAGGCCATGTAGGAGTACATGGTGGGTTGTCTCATTGGGACCGTCCTTAAGAACCGAGTTCTGTGTAAGTTGTCCAATGACTAGCTACTACCACACATTGGGCTCCGGGCGCTCCAAGCTCTCTCGACTTATTAATCACCTCGGTCTCTGTCCAGGAGTCGCAACTAGTTTCTGGTGTTTGTAGGTAGTGTTAGTAGTCTACCAAGTGGCACCCGGCCAGGTGGGCTTGGGACAGACCAGGCACAAGTGGCACGGTGTACCAAGCGTAGATCCACCCGGCGAGGTGGGCTTGGGAACCCTGCACACATCGTTTGGGGCCGTGAGCGACACCCCGGCCGGATCTCCTTGCGGATGGAACCCGAATAGGCGATAAACCTGGATTAGAGTCTTGTGTGGTTAGTCAAGTCGTGGCCGACACCCTCGCCAGGCTTCCGCTTGAAGGTTGCCGAGATACATGACGTGTACATGGTGATAAGTGGTGAGAGCGTGTGTGAAGAAGTACACCCCTGCAGGGTTATCATGATCTATTCGAATAGCCGTGTCCTCGGTTATGGACTTCTTGGATGCTTACGTGGTACATAGACAACTTGAAGTGGATACTCTAAAATGCTCAAGATAAGTGTGAGTGCTATGGATGGCCTCCTCGTGGTGAGACGGGGATGAATCCATAGTGGTGTATCGATGTGGTGATTAGTGGACTCGTGTGCGCCATTTCAAAAGAGTTACCAGCAGTCGTAGAACAGGATAGCCACAGAGTCAAAGCTGGCTTGCTGCAACTAAACCCCACATTACCTTCTTGATACAATGCATGTATGATAGGATCTGAAGTAAGTCTTGCTGAGTACCTTTGTACTCATGTTGCTTTATTTATGTTTTTGCAGCGGAGACTTCGGTCTTACTAGTTACGCGGACTTCGACAAGTAGCTTGTACCTCAGCTACGATCTTGATCGGATCTTGTAGATAGTCAGGCTTCTCAGCCTTTTTCTTTTGTAGTTGTCTGTACTCAGACATGTAATGCTTCCGCTTGTTGCTTGTATGCTCTGAATGATGGGTCATGTGACCCCTGTTTGTATTTAATGCTATGTGGCTCTTCTGGGCCTTATCTATATAAGTTTGCGTTATGTTGTGATGCCATGTTGTACAGCACATACTTGCATGTTATGCGTACGTGTAACGTGTATTGCTATGTGTGGGATCCGACTATCTAGTTGTTTATCCTTGGCAGCCTTTCATATGGGGAAATGTAAGTCTAGTGCTTCTGAGCGATAGTAGTCCGCTACAGCCCGGTTCACCGGAGTCCTGCTAGCCTAGCACTACTGCTCGGAACACTTGACTGGCCGGCATGTGTTTCACCTCGTTCCTGTGTCTGTCCCCTTTGGGGAAATGTCACGCGGTGTTATCCGGAGTCCTGCCTAGCCTGCTACAGCCCGGGTTACCGGAGTCCTGTCAGCCCAGTGCTACAGCCCGGATTTATACGTTGTTGACCGACATGCTCGATGTGATTCATGTATGCCTGTCCTCATGGGTTAGTGCCGCTTTGGGTTCACGACTAGCCATGTTGGCCCGGGTTCTCTGTCATATGGATGCTAGCGACACTATCATATACGTGAGCCAAAAGGCGCAAACGGTCCCGGGCCAGGTAAGGTGGCACCCGTGGGAATACCGCGCGTGAGGCCGCAAAGTGATATGATGTGTTACATGCTAGATCGGTGTGACTTAGGATCGGGGTCCCGACACAAGGGGGCGTACCCGGATGGCGACATGAGAGAGAGGTGGGACGAATGCCGTGACCGGTGGTGCTGGATTGAAGACGAAGACCCACCGGAATTTTGCAAGGTCCGCCTGATGCCGCCTGTCCGTGGCAACGATTGGGGTGAGGTCGACGCCGCCGATGGGAGGCTCACCATCGCCACCACCAGAATCCTCCGGCTGACCCGGGCGGGGCTTACCCTGGAAATGATTGGGGCGGATTTCATCCGCCGTCGGATTGCTCCGTTGCACAATAAGGGGAGGCCAGCTTGGCTCTTCACGAACCCGGCTGATATCATGCGGCTCCACCCTGGCCTCGATCACAACTTCACGGTGATGGGGCATGCCCACTTCTGCCAGTGGCTCTTCCAGCTGGACGTGGATAGTGACGGCGAGGTCGAGCTGACCGGCAAGGCCGCGAGGGTTGCCGTAAAGACTGGCAAGGCCGTCAAGAGGCCGCTCTTCAAGTTGCCCGCGGGAGTCGTCCCGCTGTGCAACAATTATCACCGGTCCGAGATCATCGCCATGATGCCGGACTGCAACGCGCACGGCCCCGTCCCGAGCTGGAGGGAGCTGGCGGCCGCAGACGTGCGGAAGTTCTTCGACACCTTGGCTGAGGTGTATGTCAACGCCGACGCCGAGCGGCGGCTCGTCATGGACACCACCCAGGCAGAGGTGGACTACATCGCCACCAGGGCGAAGGAGGCACATCTCGCCCTGGAGGTCGGCAGCGCCGGGGGCGTGGAGGACGAGGGCGCCGCGGCCATGGTGGAGGAGGAATTCTCCTTGTGGGCGGCGGCCACCACGGGGGCCAGCGGCACGGACACCGGGGCTCCGCTCGTCGAGGACGCGGTCGACGAATCGTCGTCGGAGGAGGAGGACGTGGCGGCGGGCTCGACGCCAACCAGGGGAAGAGGGCGAGTCCTGCGGCGGGCTTGCTCCGGCGAGCCAGTCCGGCCTGGCAGGGGCCCGCGGCCTCAATTGACCCTGGAAGGGTCCGGGCGCCACACGAGGGCCTCGGCAACGAGGAAGCCGACGACGGCCGCTGGGAAGAAGAAGGCGGAAGCCTCTTCCTCTTCTGGGCGCACACAGACCCCGCCGCCTTCCCTGCCCCCTCCGGCAGGCGTTGACTCGGATGACAACGTGGTGCTCCCCTATGACTTCGGGCCCCTCAGCCCGGAGAGGAAAAGGAAGTCGGCGGAGGAGGAGGAGACGGATGATGAGTAAGTGCTCCGTTCCTTATTGTCGTTTCCATTTCCCTGAATGGGGCCGCTTGTCCTGATCCATTTTGCTTTTGTAGGGACGCAGAGACGTTGGCCCACAGGGCGAAGAGGGCGAGGACCTTGGCGAGCGGCCAGCCCCCGGCCGGGGCTTCAACAACACCATTGGTGGTGTTGAGCAGCCCGGACAGCAGCCCCCGGCGTAGCCCCCAGCGTAAGTTCATCACCCCCTTCTTACTCGACTTGGGGTAGACGCCCGATGCCACGATGCTGACCTTGCCGGGTTTATAGGAGGGAAGCGGCAGCAGGAGGAGCCGCAGAGGGCTACCCCCAACACGCCACCCCCATCGACTACGCCGCCGCGGGGGGCGTCCCCGGCAAGGGCACCAGGCGCGGGGCCCACACCCATGGAGGAAGAGGGGAACTTGGGCACTGGTGGCTCTGCCTCGACGCCAAAGACCGGCGGAGAGGGGACCTCTGCTTCACGGCCCGGCACTGGTGAGTCGCCTGCCCTTCGCCTTTTGTTCTTTTTTCTTGTGCTTCTCTTGGCTTCATTGCTCCTATCACCACCCAGGCCCTCCCCCAATGGACACGGAGGACGTGGACTCCGTTGTCAGGGATATTGCTGAAGAGGCCGCGGCCGAGGTCGACAAGGTGGCCGCCGAGGAGGCCGCCAAGAGCGCCGACGAAGCCGCCGCTGGTGAGGCCGCCGAGGGTGCCGGCGCGGGGGCCGCCAAGGCTGCCGATGAGGCCTCTGCCGAGGGCGCCGGCGGTGGTCCTGCCGGGGGGACCGGCAAGGCCCCTGCCGAGGAAGAGGTGATGGATGACCAGCCTCCCTCCTCCTCAACCTCAGGCCCCGACAGGTACCTGAAGGTGGGTGATGATCTCTTCGTCCACCTCCTAGGGGCGCCAAGTCGAGCGCCCGCTGAAGGGGAAGTTTTTGATGATGAAGTGCTTGCCGCCACCAGGTTCGAGATCGTCGATGCGCCGGGCGCCGGCGGCGACGGTTCTCCAGAGGAGCAGCTCTTCCGCGCCATGGGGGCCAACTTCCGGAAGCTCCAAGCGCTCTACCGCGGCCGTCTGGACAAAGTGGAGTCCAGGGCGGCAGCGGTGGGCAACGCGGAGGTGGACTTCAAGGCGCGCGTCGCTGAAACGCAGGCTTGGTTCCACCAGTCTTGCGAGGAGCAGAGGGCCTTCCAGGAGAAACTGGCCCAGTGCGAGGTGGAGCTCGCCTTGAAGATGGCCGACATCGAGAAGGCCCAGGAGAAGGCGGCGAACTTGGCCGCCACGGCCTAAGCCATCCGGAACCAGCATCAAGCCACCTTGAACTCCCAGGAGGAGGACCTCTCCGCGCGCGAGGCGAAGCTTGCCGCTACGCTCCGCGGCAAGGACAAAGAGCTCGAGGCCGTTGTCGCACGGCGGACCAGGAGCTGGAGCAGAGGCACAGAGAGGCGCTCGATGCCCGAGCCCTGGCCCACGCCGGCAAGGTGAAGGAGCTGGAGGCAGAGCGGGACGAGCTGAAGGGGCAGGCCCTCCAGCTGTCCGGCAAGGCGGACACGCTCAACCGCGCCTTGGTGGAGGCGCAGGGAACGGTCATCAGCAGGACTGGTGAGCTCTCCGAGGCGCGAGACTCCATCAGAGACCTCAAGCTAAAGCTGGAGGATCTCGAGAAGCTGTTGCCGGAGAGCAGAGCTCGGGAGGAGGCCTTGACCAAAAGCCTGGAGGAGGAGAAGCAGCAGCTGGCAGCCGAGGCCGCCTCCCACCAAGAGTATGTGGCGGGCGAGAACAGGTGGATCAGCCATCTGGAGGTCGTCGCCGGTGGGGTTACCTTGCAATTGGCCACCATGGGGTTGCCAAATGTGAGGTACGCTCCTGAGCGCAGCGGGACTGTTAACGCCAAGCTGACCCAGTTCTTCGAGGGCGTCCTCGGGGCCCTGGCCTATCTCCACTCCAACAGGACGGCCACGCTGGCCAAGGAGGCCCGGCGTCTTTGCCAGAGGGTCGTGACCAAGGTCCTCACCAAGGTGGCATACTGGAATCCCGATCTTGACTTCGCGGCTGCGATGAAGAGCTTGCCGGAGGATGCTGATCCTGCGGTGCTCAAGGAGCGCATCAAGCCCATCACCGACTGCATCGGCAAAATCAAGAGGGTGGAAGGCCAACGCCAGGACTAGGCGTCTCATTCTTCTTCGCCGCTGCGGGCCCTCGACCAATATAAATTTTATCTTTAGTTAGAACCGCAGCAATGATATGATGTAATATAACTCTGAAGTACTCTTTAATTTCATGCATGTTATTTCCCCGTTCAATTCCTCTTTGTATGTATGCCCTACGCCGATCGGGAAGGCTTGCCGGCGCGAAAGCCCCAAGCGGCGTCTTGGGGACGGATCCCCATGGCCTGCCAGGTACGCGTGCAACCGGGTGAGCCACCTTCCCATTCCGAACGCGGTCGCTCGAACTGTCGAGCTTGACTCAAGTCAGAATCGAGGACGTTGCCGATTACGGGAGACTACCCTGCCACTCTCGACGCAGCCGCTCGAGCTGTTGAGCGGACTCGAAACAGGGCAAGGGCGTTGCCAATCGTGGTAGAGCCCCCTGGCGTGCAGGTTTTTTTTTCATACAAAGCGGACATCTCCGGGGGGAATAACCTCAAAATAAAAAGAGTATTGTAGACAAGAGTTCAGCGCAACTTAGCTTTTGTCTGCGATCGCTCGAGTGTCGATCTCCTGGCCCCTTTTCTTCTTCAAAGATCGCGAAGACGAAGGAGCATCGAACTGGCTGCTAAAGCCGATTCTCACAACTGCGCAGCCCCTGCCTGGCGCGCCAAAGATGTCGGTGGGAAACAACACCTATGGGATCACAAGAATCCCTTTCTGTGGTTGCAGGGCGCGGGGGTCGTGAGAAGAGCGGATCGAGTAGGCAGTACACGATTCCTTTACCCAGGTTCGAGCCGCGAAGATGCGTAAAACCCTACTCCTGCTTTGGTGGATTATATGCTTGTGTTCTTGAGCTAGCTATGGGGCGTGAGGAGCTCCAAAAAGCCGAATTCTCTTCCTGGTCGCCTGGGGCCTCCTTTTATAGGGAAAGGGGCTACCACAGTGGCACACAAGAGGTGGAAAGGGTACAGTGATGCGAGGTTATCCCTCGCATTACATGACAAGGTGCCTTTAATGCGCCTTGCTTAGGTGTCCTAGCTTTATCGGGGGCGGGGGAGAGCCCTGTCTCGTCCGTCGCCGCTCTCTCCCGCGTCGACACGCGCCCTGGCCAGCGGCGCCTGCGATGCCATGTAGGCGGGCAGGCAGCTGAGGTGGCGCAGCGGTGGGTCTCCACGGGGATTTGCATGCCGCCACGCAGGTGCCTGCCCAGCTGGTTGGGTCGGCAGCTGCATGCGAACGGTGGTGGAGGCGTGACTGGTGCGGGTCCGCTGGTGGCCCCGCGGGTGTCCTTGGCAAGGGCCTTGCCGCGGCCCCGGCAAGGGTCTTGTCGGGGTCCCGACAAGGGTCTTGTCGTGGCGCCTGCTGCCATCCCCGGCAAGGCTCTTGCCGGGGGCCTTGTGGTTTTCCTTGGCTGGGATCCCGCCAAGGACCATCATCTTCTAAAGTGTGCATCTGATCTTGAATATCTTCACAAAGATCTGCATACCACCACGGGGATGCCTCCCAAATCCTTGCCCCATGGGGGCAGTGGACTCAAGGGTGACCCGCTCCGTAGGTGTGGGGCGAGCTGCCACGGCAAGGGTCTTGCCGGGTTCGCAAAAACCGCCTCCCGGCAAGGATCTTGCCGGGGGGGCCGCTTCGTCCCCTTTGCTCTTCGTGGTCCTGGTCTTGGCGTCGTTCTGCTCCTCTTTGGCTTTGGCCTTACCTTGGTTTCTACCTCCCTTGCCGGGCTCGGTGCGGCGGCGCCCGTGGCTCAGACTGCCCGTGCACAGTCATAGGGGTACAAAAAGTGTACCCCTCTTTTTGTACACCGACAGGAGTGAAGATCAATGAGTAGTTTAATAATTATGCAACCATGTGAAGACTCTCTAACATTTAAGAATTTCATATCTTGATACTTTATTCAAACAGCAAGCAAAGCTAAATAAAATAAAATGACGCTCCAAGCAAAACACATATCATGTGGTGAATAAAAATATAGCTCCAAGTAAAGTTAGCGATGAACGAAGACGAAAGAGGGGATGCCTTCCAGGGCATCCCCAAGCTTAGACGCTTGATTATCCTTGAATGTTACCTTGGGGTGCCTTGGGCATCCCCAAGCTTAGGCTCTTGCCACTCCTTATTCCATAGTCCATCGAATCTTTACCCAAAACTTGAAAACTTCACAACACAAAACTTAACAGAAAACTCGTGAGCTCCGTTAGCGAAAGAAAACAAACACCACTTCATGGTACTATAATGAACTCATTATTTATTTATATTGGTGTTAAACCTACTGTATTCCAACTTATCTATGGTTTATAAACTATTTTACTAGCCATAGATTCATCAAAATAAGCAAACAACACACGAAAAACAGAATCTGTCAAAAACAGAACAGTCTGTAGTAATCAGTATCAAACGTATACTTCTGGAACTCCAAAAATTCTAAAATAAATTGGTGGACCTGAGGAATATGTCTAGTAATAATATGCAAAAATAATCAACTAAATATCACTCTCTAGTAAAACAATTTAGCTAATCTCGTGAGCGCTGAAGTTTCTGTTTTTTACAGCATGATCATAAAGACTTCACCCAAGTCTTCCCAAAGGTTCTACTTGGCACAAACACTAATTAAAACACAAAACCACATCTAAAGAGAAGCTAGATGGATTATTTATTCCTAAACAGAACCAAAAAGCAAGAAAGTAAAATAAAATTGGGTTGCCTCCCAACAAGCGCTATCGTTTAACGCCCCTAGCTAGGCATGATGATTTCAATGATGCTCACATAAAACATAAGAATTGAAACATAAAGAGAGCATCATGAAGAATATGACTAGCACATTTAAGTCTAACCCACTTCCTATGCATAGAGATTTTGTGAGCAAACAACTTATGGGAACAATAATCAACTAGCATAGGAAGGCAAAACAAGCATAACTTCAAAACTTTAAGCACATAGAGAGGAAACTTGATATTATTGCAATTCTTACAAGCATATATTCCTCCCTTATAATAATTTTCAGTAGCATCATGAATTAATTCAACAATATAACCAGCACCTAAAGCATTCTTTTCATGATCTACTTGCATAGAAATTTTACTACTCTCCACATAAGCAAATTTGTTCTCATGAATAGTAGTGGGAGCAAACTCAACAAAATAACTATCATGTGATTGAAAATTAAGATCAAGATGACAAGTTTCATGGTTATCATTATTCTTTATAGCATAGGTGTCATCACAATAATCATTATAAATAGGAGGCATGCTTTCATCATAGTAAATTTGCTCGTCAAAGCTTGGGGTACAAAAAATATCATCTTCATCAAACATAGCTTCCCCAAGCTTGTGGCTTTGCATATCATTAGCATCATGGATATTCAAGGAATTCAAACTAACAACATTGCAATCATGCTCATCATTCACATATTTTATGCCAAGCATTCTAATGCATTCTTATTCTAACACTTTTGCACAATTTTCCTTCCCATCATACTCACGGAAGATATTAAAAAGATGAAGCGTATGAGGTAAACTCAATTCCATTTTTTTGTGGTTTTCTTTTATAAACTAAACTAGTGATAAAACAAGAAACAAAAAGATTCGGTTGCAAGATCTAAAGATATACCTTCAAGCGCTTACCTCCCCGGCAACGGCGCTAGAAAAGAGCTTGATGTCTACTACACAACCTTCTTCTTGTAGACGTTGTTGGGCCTCCAAGTGCAGAGGTTTGTAGGACAGTAGCAAATTTCCCTCAAGTGGATGACCTAAGGTTTATCAATCCGTGGGAGGCGTAGGATGAAGATGGTCTCTCTCAAGCAACCCTGCAACCAAATAACAAAGAGTCTCTTGTGTCCCCAACACACCCAATACAATGGTAAATTGTATAGGTGCACTAGTTCGCCGAAGAGATGGTGATACAAGTGCAATATGGATGGTAGATATAAGTTTTTGTAATATGAAAATATAAAAACAGCAAGGTAGCAAGTGGTAAAAGTGAGGGTAAACGGTATTGCAATGCTAGGAAACAAGGCCTAGGGTTCATACTTTCACTAGTGCAAGTTCTCTCAACAATAATAACATAATTGGATCATATAACTATCCCTCAACATGCAACAAAGAGTCACTCCAAAGACACTAATGGCGGAGAACAAACGAAGAGATTATGGTAGGGTATGAAACCACCTCAAAGTTATTCTTTCCAATCAATCCGTTGGGCTATTCCTATAAGTGTCACAAACAGCCCTAGTGTTCGTACTAGAATAACACCTTAAGACACAAATCAACCAAAACCCTAATGTCACCTAGATACTCCAATGTCACCTCAAGTATCCGTGGGTATGATTATACGATATGCATCACACAATCTCAGATTAATCTATTCACCGGAGAATCAAGACGAAAACGTGTGCCAACCCCTATGCATAAGTTCATGGGTGGAACCCGCAAGTTGGTCACCAAAACATACATCAAGTGAATCACGTGATATCCCATTGCCACCATAGATACGCACGGAAAGACATACATCAAGTGTTCTCAAATCATTAACGACTCAATCCGATAAGATAACTTCAAAGGGAAAACTCAATCCATTACAAGAGAGTAGAGGGGGAGAAGCAACATAAGATCCAAATATAATAGCAAAGCTCGCGATACATCAAGATCGTGCCAAATCAAGAACACGAGAGAAAGAGATCAAACACATAGCTACTGGTACATACCCTCAGTCCCAAGGGTGAACTACTCCCTCCTCGTCATGGAGAGCGCCGGGATGATGAAGATGGCCACCGGTGAGGGTTCCCCCTCCGACAGGGTGCCAGAACAGGGTCCCGATTGACTTTTGGTGGCTACAGAGGCTTGCGGCGGTGGAACTCCCGATCTAATCTATTCTCTGGAAGTTTTAGGGAAGGTGGGTATATATGGGTGAAGGAAGTACGTCGGTGGACCTCCGGGCTGTCCACGAGACAGGGGGCGCGCCTCCCACCCTCGTGGGCAGCCCGGGACTCCCCTGGCGTGCACTCCAAGTTGTTCCGGTAGCTTTCCTTCCAAAAATAACTTCTCCAGTTGATTTCATTCCGTTTCGACTCCGTTTGATATTCCTTTTCTTCGAAACACTGAAATAGGCAAAAAACAGCAATTCTGGGCTGGGCCTCCGGTTAATAGGTTAGTCCCAAAAATAATATAAAAGTGGATAATAAAGCCCAATATTGTCTACAACGGTAGATAATATAGAATGGAGCAATCAAAAATTATAGATACGTTGGAGACGTATCAGCGTGCCGCAAAACGGAGGAAACGGACTTGTGTTGGACCTCCTACGGTCGAAACGGGGTCCTATTGATCGAGAGGGCTGTGGCGTACCACAAAACAGAGGAAACGGACTTGTGTTGGAGTGCTACGGTTGAAAGGGGGTTCTGTTCATCGGGAGGGGTGTGGCGTACTGCAAAACGGGGCTCCACGGGATACTGTTCATCTTCACCGTCGACCCCCTCCAGCCTCCACGGGCTACTGTTCATCCACCGTCGACCTCCTCCAGCCTCCACCCGCGATAGTTCATCCACGGGCTCCTGTTCATCCAGCCTCCACCGTGCGCTACTCCACCGGCTACTGTTCAACCAGCCCTCACCACGGGCTCCTGTTCAACCACCCCTCCACGGGCTACTGTTCATCTAGCCCTCCACCGTCTACTGTTCAACCAACCCTCCACGGGGTCGTCCTGTTCATCTAGCCGTCCACGGGGTCCTGTTCATCCAGCCCCAACCGGCTCGATTGATCGGGGTCCTGTTCATCCACCCCCACCGGGAACTGTTCATCCAAACCCCCTAGCAACGCTCACTGTTCATCCAAAGGCAGCATCGATCGGCTTCAGTTAGTAGCAGTAGCGAAGGAATCGCTCGATCGGGTACACTTAACAGCCATCGATCGATCGCTCGGGTTTAGTAACGCGTAGCCTGCAGTGCAATCGCTCGGGTTCAGTAGGCGAACGCCTCGCTCGGGTTCAGTTAGAGCCCAACGCCTCGAACCCACGCGCGTGCGTGTACGAGAGAAATGCGCAAACCTCCGTGCATCGCTCGGCCCCGACCACCCACCGTAACTGGGAACACCCCGATATTTTCCTAGCCCTCGCTTCTACCACGGTTTTTTCCGTCATGGACAGGTGAAAGAATGTCATGCAGCTGCGTCTCCGGACCGCCCAGGACGAAAAGCCCATTTTCTGTCATGATTTTTTGTCATAGAAGTAGGAGCCCACCACATCTATGATGATACCGGGTTTTGTCACAATTATCGTCATAGAAGTGTCATAAGTATGACAGAAAAAAATTGTTCGGCCCAAAATGTCACGGATGTGTCTTTTTTTGTAGTGATAATGACCTCTTCCCTTACAACGACGACAAATAGTATCACTTGTGTACCCTGTTGATTCCATGGAAGAAGAAGAGCTCTGTGTAGGTCCGGCAGGTGTGCTCTTGGCAGATAGTGGTGGTTGGGCCTGCTTTCTTGTATCACGGCTGGAGGTGGCACCTGATGTAGGTGCCGGTGTAGTGGAAGTAGAGGATGCATGTGGTGTCCATGATGAAGTTTGACCTGCAGAAAAGTTAGTTCGCGCCAATGCATGTCGATCCTGCACTTCACGTTCAGCTTTACAAGCAAGATGGAATAAATGAGTGATATTATTATACTCCTTATACTCTAGAATGGTCTGAATCTCTCTATTTAATCCACCCATAAAAGGCGCAAGCATAGCTTCATTCTCCTCAACAATACCACATCTAATCATGCCAGTTTGTAATTCCTGATAATATTCTTCTACAGATTTTTTTTCCTTGTCTTAAACGCTGCAATTTTTTAAGTAATTCACGTTGATAATATGGTGGAACCCAACGAGTACGCATAACAGTTTTCAAAGCAGCCCAAGTAGATGGAACAGGATATAATATACAATGTTTAGACCACCAAACACATGTAAAGCTAGTGAAAGCACAAATAGGACCAGGAACACGTCTCTCCTCAGGATATTGTAAACATGTAAATCGTTGTTCAGTTTCTAACTCCCAAGTAAGATATGTATTAGGAACATATCTACCCTCAAATGATGGAATATTCAGATGGTCATGATCTCGTACCTCAGGTGCTGCACCCCTCCCGTTGCGATGATATGCATGAGAACGGCCTGGTGGTGGTGGTGGTGCTGGTGGTTGCACGTAGTTCTGATTTTGATCAACCTCATTCTCGTAATGGTCCTCCACATCTGCAGTAGCAGCAGGAGCTAAAGAAGCATCAATAGTAGGTAGAGCGGCACCAGAAGTTTGACCAGGCTCAAGGGGAACGCGTTGTGCTCATCCCACTTGATTTGGAAGGCGATGTTGTTGTTGTTGTTGTAGAGGTGCGACAGGTGCAACGGGCAGTGGTTTTGGAAGACGTGCGAGCAATTCATTAAACTTGTTATCGAGCTTTGTTTCGAACGCCTTCTCAATGCCATCTATCTTCTCCATGGCCTCTTCAAATCTGTTTAGCACATCTTCCACCTGTCCACTCATCATTTGCTGAAACTTATCATGTACCTCTTTTTCATCATGTTCTCCCAGTTAGTCTTGTCGGCTTGTGATCCTGCCATGGTTAGCAGCAATAGAAACACACAAGAATATGATCCTACAGACTACTAGGAAGTGGTGCTGGTGTGTCACGAATCCGTCAAGCGAATCTCAAATCTTACCAGTTCTTACCAAGCAGCAGGTGGTGATCAGCAACTGTTGTAGTCAAAACTCTCAAAAGCTTGGATAGAGCGATTTCCAGGGAGAGTCAAACGCACGGCATAGATGTATGTGGAGCTGGAAAGGCTTATAATATGGTAGCAAAAAGGGTCAGCAATAATCAATTCAGAGATGCAAAGTTGAATAAACACTCAACGACGATACTGTGTTGGTCATAGGCTAGACCGTGCTAGAGACGTGAGCCTAGAACACTAACAAAATCACGACGCTGCATGTAAATAAGGGAAAAGCACACTCTGGGAAAAAAATCGCTCTGTTTTTTTGGCGCGTTGTTTTTTTGCGCTCCTCTTTTTTTTGCGAAAAATCACTATAATGGCGAGTGTCTCAAAACTCTTCCCAGGTCAAAATGACAGGATGGGCACGATTTTTTTTGACTATTTCTTTCGAAAATCAGGGCAGCGACGACGAAAAAGTGCGACAAAAAACACTATGATGGCACGTGGCTCAAAAGACTCAAAAACGCCTAAAAATAGGATAGGGAAAAAATATTTTCGGTCGCCGAAATTTTGGCCTAAAAACTGCCCGGGGGTCTCCAGACTTTTTTTCCGAAACCTACTCAGGCAAGGAAACACGAATCGGAAATTAGATGGATCTCGAAAACAAACCTAATATGAAAGGGAACTCGGATTGGTGGTGGATATATGGTGGTAGGATATGACAGCGGTGCTGGTATATGGTACCGGTGGTGGTATATGGATACGGATTGGTGGTGGTATATGGATACGGATTCAGAGCGGTGGCAGATAAGCGGTGGTGGTAAACGGCAGGGGCGATGATGATGGTGCGGTGGTGGCGTGACAACTTATGACCAGAACTCGAAACTCTAAAAGACTAGACGCTAAGACCAACAACTTGACACGACGATGCAACCACAAATTCAACAAAGCAAATACTGAAAAGACTATGCAAAGGCTCGGACTGGTTCAGATAGGATAAACTAACCCTAAATATTTTTTTTGGATTTTTCGTGGATTATAGGTATGAAGAACAGACTAGATCTAAACTATGAAAAACTATAAAATCTCACCGAGCAACCTAGAAATCCGATACCATTTGATAGAGGCAAAGGTGTCCCGTCTTTCGATGAGATGGTGGCTTTCGGTTTTGATGGAGTAGACTTTGACAATCCGACTACGAACGTGCGAGGACGTCGCGCCTTAGCAATTGATATTTGCTAAACCAACTCCGAGAGGTTATTGACCATGCCGGAGCACGATCAACCTGACCACGAGGGTCTATTTCCTGCAAGCAAACAAAGAACGAGCAAGAAACTAAGATTGCAATCAGGATATTGCGAATATAAGAGGAAAGCTTTATTGATCAAGGTGGGGTTCTGTGACGCCTTGGTCTGGTTGTTGAACACAAACGAAGTACGTGAAGTTGCAGCTATGTCGAACTTTTAATCTAAAAAACCCAAAGTCTAAACGATGCCCTAAGGGCTGTATATATGGAGGAAGAGGGGGAAATTTCGTGGCCCTTGGAGGTGTTGGGGAACGTAGTAATTTCAAAAAAAATCCTACGCACACGCAAGATCATGGTGATGCATAGCAACGAGAGGGGAGAGTGTTGTCTACGTACCCTCATAGACCGAAAGCGGAAGCGTTAGCGCAACGCGGTTGATGTAGTCGTACGTCTTCACGATCTGACCGATCAAGTACCGAATGTACGGCACCTCCGAGTTCAGCACACGTTCAGCCCGATGACGTCCCCCGAACTCCGATCTAGCCAAGTGTCGAGGGAGAGTTTCGTCAGCACGACGGCATGGTGACGATGTTGATGTTCTACTAACGCAGGGCTTCGCCTAAGCACCGCTACAGTATTATCGAGGTGAACTATGGTGGAGGGGGCACCGCACATGGCTAAGAGATCAAACGATCAATTGTTGTGTCTATGGGGTGCCCCCTGCCCCCGTATATAAAGGAGCAAGGGGGAGGCCGGCCAGCCTTGGGGCGCACCAAGGAGGGGGGAGGCCGGCCAGCCTTGGGGCGCACCAAGGAGGGGGGAGTCCTACTCCTAGTAGGAGTAGGACTCCCCTCTTTCCTAGTCTAACTAGGAAAAGGAAGGGGAAGGAAGGAGAGGGAAAGGAGAAGGAAAGGGGGGCGCGCCCCCTTCCCTAGTCCAATTCGGACCCCCTATAGGGAGGGGGCGCAGCTTCCCCTTGTGGTCTGCCTTCCCTCTTCCCTTATGGCCCATGTAGGCCCAATAGTCCCCCGGGGTTTCCGATAACCCCCCGGCACTCCAATAAATACCTGAATCACTCGGAACCTTTCCGATGTCCGAATATAGTCGTCCAATATATCGATCTTTACGTCTCGACCATTTCAAGACTCCTCGTCATGTCCCCGATCTCATCCGGGACTCCGAACTACCTTCGTTACATCAAATCACATAAACTCATAATATAACTTTCATCATAACTTTAAGCGTGCAGACCCTACGGGTTCGAGAACTATGTAGACATGACCGAGACACGTCTTCGGTCAATAACCAATAGCGGAACCTAAATGCTCATATTGGCTCCCACATATTCTACGAAGATCTTTATCGGTCAAACCGCATAACAACATACGTTGTTCCCTTTGTCATTGTTATGTTACTTGCCCGAGATTCGATCGTCGGTATCTCAATACCTAGTTCAATCTCGTTACCGGAAAGTATCTTTACTCGTCCCGTAATACATCATCCCGCAACTAACTCATTAGTTGCAATGCTTGCAAGGCTTATAGTGATGTGCATTATCGAGTGGGCCCAGAGATACCTCTCCGACAATCGGAGTGACAAAACCTAATCTCGAAATACGCCAACCCAACAAGTACCTTCTGAGACACCTGTAGAGCACCTTTATAATCACCCAGTTATGTTGTGACGTTTGGTAGCACACAAAGTGTTCCTCCGATAAACGGGAGTTGCATAATCTCATAGTCATAGGAACATGTATAAGTCATGAAGAAAGCAATAGCAACATACTAAACGATCGTGTGCTAAGCTAACGGAATGGGTCATGTCAATCACATCATTCTCCTAATGATGTGATCCCGTTAATCAAATGACAACTCATGTCTATGGTTAGGAAACATAACCATCTTCGATTAATGAGCTAGTGAAGTAGAGGCATACTAGTGACACTCTGTTTGTCTATGTATTCACACATGTATTATGTTTCCGGTTAATACAATTCTAGCATGAATAATAAACATTTATCATGATATAAGTAAATAAATAATAACTTTATTATTGCCTCTAGGGCATATTTCCTTCAGTCTCCCACTTGCACTAGAGTCAATAATCTAGATCACATCGGCATGTGATTTAACATCAATATTTCACATCACCATGTGATTCACACCCATAGTTCACTTCGTCATGTGACCAACACCCAAAGGGTTTACTAGAGTCAATAATCTAGTTCACATCGCTATGTGATTAACACCTAAAGAGTACTAAGGTGTGATCATGTTTTGCTTGTGAGATAATTTTAGTCAACGGGCCTGTCACATTCAGATCCGTAAGTATTTTGCAAATTTCTATGTCTACAATGCTCTTCACGGAGCTACTCTAGCTAATAGCTCCCACTTTCAATATGTATCCAAATTGAGACTTAGAGTCATCTGGATCAGTGTCAAAACTTGCATCGACGAAACCCTTTACGGCGAACCTTTTGTCACCTCCATAATAGAGAAACATATCCTTATTCCACTAAGGATAATTTTGACCAATGTCCAGTGATCTACTCCTAGATCACTATTGTACTCCCTTGCCAAAAACAGTGTAGGGTATACAATAGATCTGGCACACAAGATGGCATACTTTATAGAACCTATGGCCAACGCATAGGGAATGACTTTCATTCTCTTTCTATCTTCTGTCGTGGTCGGGCTTTGAGTCTTACTCAATTTCACACCTTGTAACATAGGCAAGAACTCTTTCTTTGACTGTTCCATTTTGAACTACTTCAAAATCTTGTCAAGGTATGTACTCATTGAAAAAACTTATCAAGCGTCTTGATCTATCTCTATAGATCTTGATGCTCAATATGTAAGCAGCTTCACCGAGGTCTTTCTTTGAAAAACTCCTTTCAAACACTCCTTTATGCTTTGCAGAATAATTCTACATTATTTCCGATCAACAATATGTCATTCACATATACTTATCAGAAATGCTATAGTGCTCCCACTCACTTTCTTGTAAATAGAGGCTTCATCGCAAGTCTGTATAAAACTATATGCTTTGATCAACTTATCAAAGCGTATATTCCAACTCTGAGATGCTTGCACCAGTCCATAGATGGATCACTGGAGCTTGCATATTTCATTAGCACCTTTAGGATTGACAAAAAACCTTCTGGTTGCATCATATACAACTCTTCTTTAATAAATCCATTAAGGAATGCAGTTTTGTTTACCCATTTGCCAGATTTCATAAAATGCGGCAATTGCTAACATGATTCGGACAGACTTAAGCGTAGATACGATTGAGAAACTCTCATCGTAGTCAACACCTTGAACTTGTCGAAAACCTTTTTCGATAATTCTAGCTTTGTAGATAGTAACACTACTATCAACGTTCGTCTTCCTCTTGAAGATCCATTTAATCTCAATGGCTCGCCGATCATCGGGCAAGTCAATCAAAGTCTATACTTTGTTCTCATACATGGATCCTATCTCCAATTTCATGGCCTCAAGCCATTTTGCGGAATCTGGGCTCATCATCGCTTCCTCATAGTTCGTAGGTTCGTCACGGTCAAGTAACATGACCTCCAGAACAGGATTACCGTACCACTCTGGTGCAGATCTCATTCTGGTTTACCTACGAGGTTCAGTAGTAACTTGATCTGAAGTTACATGATCATCATCATTAGCTTCCTCACTAATTGGTGTAGGAGTCACAGGAACAGATTTCTGTGATAAACTACTTTCCAATAAGGGAGCAGGTACAGTTACCTCATCAAGTTCTACTTTCCTCCCATTCACTTCTTTCAAGAGAAACTCCTTCTCTAGAAAGGATCCATTCTTAGCAACGAATGTCTTGCCTCGGATATGTGATAGAAGGTGTACCCAACTGACTCTTTGGGTATCCTATGAAGACACATTTCTCCGATTTGGGTTTGAGCTTATCATGTTGAAACTTTTTCACATAAGCATCGCAGTCCCAAATTTTAAGAAACGACAACTTTGGTTTCTTGCCAAACCATAGTTCATACGGTGTCATCTCAACAGATTTAGATGGTGCCCTTTTAACGTGAATGCAACTGTCTCTAATGCATAACCCCAAAATGATAGTGGTAAATCGGTAAGAAACATCATATATTGCACTATATCCAATAAAGTACGGTTATGATGTTCGGACACACCATTATGTTGTGGTGTTCCAGGTGGCATGAGTTTGTGAAACTATTCCACATTGTTTTAATTGAAGACCAAACTCATAACTCAAATATTCGTCTTCGCGATCTGATCGTAAAAACTTTATTTTCTTGTCACGATGATTTTCCACTTCACTCTGAAATTCTTTGAACTTTTCAAATGTTTCAGACTTATGTTTCATCAAGTAGATATACCCATATCTGCTCAAATCATTTGTGAAGGTCAGAAAATAACGATACCCGCCGCGAGCCTTAACACTCATCGGATCGCATACATCAGTATGTATTATTTCCAATAAGTCAGTTGCTCGCTCCATTGTTCCGGAGAACGGAGTCTTAGTCATCTTGCCCATGAGGCATGGTTCGCAAGCATCAAGTGATTCCAAAAGCCCATCAGCATGGAGTTTCTTCATGCGCTTTACACCAATATGACCTAAACGGCAGTGCCACAAATAAGTTGCACTATCATTATTAACTTTGCATCTTTTGGTTTCAATATTATGAATATGTGTATCACTACGATCGAGATCCAACGAACCATTTTCATTGGGTGTGTAACCATATAAGATTTTATTCATGTAAACAGAACAACAATTTATTCTCTTACTTAAATGAATAACCGTATTGCAATAAACATGATCAAATCATATTCATGCTCAACGCAAACAACAAATAACACTTATTTAGTTTCAACACTAATCTCGAAAGTATAGGGAGTGTGCGATGATGATCATATCAACCTTGGAACCACTTCCAACACACATCGTCACTTCACCCTTAACTAGTCTTTGTTCATTCTACAACTCCCGTTGCAAGTTACTACTCTTAGCAACTGAACCAGTATCAACACACATCAATAATCTGTATATCAAATATACCTTTGTTCACTTTGCCATCCTTCTTATCCGCCAAATACTTGGGGCATTTCCGCTTCTAGTGACCAGTCCCTTTGCAGTAGAAGCACTTAGTCTCAGGCTTAGGACCAGACTTGGGATTCTTCACTTGAGCACCAACTTGCTTGCCGTTCTTCTTGAAGTTCCCCTTCTTCCCTTTGCCCTTTTCTTGAAACTAGTGGTTTTGTCAACCATCAACACTTGATGTTTTTCTTGATTTCTACCTTCGTCGATTTTTAGCATCACGAAGAGCTTGGGAATCGTTTCCGTTCTCCCTTGCATATTATAGTTCATCATGAAGTTCTACTAACTTGGTGATGGTGACTAGAGAATTCTGTCAATCACTATTTTATCTGGAAGATTAACTCCCACTTGATTCAAGCGATTGTAGTACCCAGACAATCTGAGCA
The DNA here is from genome assembly GCA_032464435.1 of Aegilops umbellulata. Lineage (NCBI taxonomy): Eukaryota > Viridiplantae > Streptophyta > Magnoliopsida > Poales > Poaceae > Aegilops > Aegilops umbellulata. The sequence goes on along the minus strand of CP136054.1, from coordinate 270,392,317 downwards.
CATGCTCACTGCTTGAGCTATTCTCCTCCATCTTTTAGCTATAGAACTTGTTGGAGACTTCATATCTCTCAACTCGGGTATTTGCTTGAAATATTAGCTTCAACTCCTGGAACATCTCATATGGTCCATGACGTTCAAAATGTCTTTGAAGTCCCGATTCTAAGCCGTTAAGCATGGTGCACTAAACTATCAAGTAGTCATCATATTGAGCTAGCCAAATGTTCATAATGTTTGCATCTGCTCCTGCAATAGGTCTGTCACCTTGCGGTGCATCAAGGACATAATTCTTCTGTGCAGCAATGAGGATACTCCTCAGATCACGGATCCAATCCGCATCATTGCTACTAACATTTTTCAACATAGTTTTCTCTAGGAACATATCAAAAGTAAAACGGGGAGCAACATCGCAAGCTATTGATCTACAACATAGATATGCTAATACTACCAGGACTAAGTTCATGATAAATTAAAGTTCAATTAATCATATTACTTAAGAACTCCCACTTAGATAGACATCCCTCTAATCATCTAAGTGATCACGTGATCCAAATCAACTAAACCATAACCGATCATCACGTGAAATGAAGTAGTTTTCAATGGTGAACATCACTATGTTGATCATATCTACTATATGATTCATGCTCGACCTTTCGGTCTCAGTGTTCCGAGGCCATATCTGCATATGCTAGGCTCGTCAAGTTTAACCTGAGTATTCTGCGTGTGCAAAACTGGCTTGCACCAGTTGTAGATGGACGTAGAGCTTATCACACCCGATCATCACGTGGTTTCTGGGCATGAAGAACTTTGGCAACGGTGCATACTCAGGGAGAACACTATTATCTTGAAATTTAGTGAGAGATCATCTTATAATGCTACTGTCAATCAAAACAAAATAAGATGCATAAAAGATAAACTCACATGCAATCAATATAAGTGATATGATATGGCCATCATCATCTTGTGCTTGTGATCTCCATCTCCGAAGCATCATCATGATCTCCATCGTTACCGGCATGACACCATGATCTCCATCATCTTGATCTATATCAATGTGTCGTCACATGGTCGTCTCGCCAACAATTGCTCTTGCAACTATTGCTATCGCATAGCGATAAAGTAAAGCAATTATTTGGCGCTTGCATCTTATGCAATAGAGAGACAACCATAAGGCTTTTGCTAGTTGCCGATAACTTCAAAAAAACATGATCATCTCATACAACAACTTATATCTCATCACGTCTTGACCATATCACATCACAACATGCCCTGCAAAAACAAGTTAGACGTCCTCTACTTTGTTGTTGCAAGTTTTACGTGGCTGCTACGGGCTGAGCAAGAATCGTTCTTACCTATGCATCAAAACCACAGCGATAGTTTGTCAAGGTGGTGCAGTTTTAACCTTCGCAAGGACCGGGCGTAGCCACACTCGGTTCAACTAAAGTTGGAGAAACTGACACCCGCCAGCCACCTGTGTGCAAAGCACGTTGGTAGAACCAGTCTCGCGTAAGCGTACGCGTAATGTCGGTCCGGGCCGCTTCATCCAGCAATACCGCCGAACCAAAGTATGACATGCTGGTAAGCAGTATGACCTATATCGCCCACAACTCACTTGTGTTCTACTCGTGCATATAACATCAACGCATAAAACCAGGCTCGGATGCCACTGTTGGGGAACGTAGTAATTTCAAAAAAATTCCTACGCACACGCAAGATCATGGTGATGCATAACAACGAGAGGGGAGATTGTTGTCTACGTACCCTCGTAGACCGAAAGCGGAAGCGTTAGCACAACGCGATTGATATAGTCGTACGTCTTCACGATCCGACCGATCAAGTATCGAACGTACGGCACCTCCGAGTTCAGCACAAGTTCAGCCCGATGACGTCCCTTGAACTCCGATCCAGCCGAGTGTCGAGGGAGAGTTTCGTCAGCACGATGGCGTGGTGACGATGTTGATGTTCTACCGACGCAGGGCTTCGCCTAAGCACCGCTACAGTATTATCGAGGTGAGCTATGGTGGAGGGGGGCACCGCACACGGCTAAGAGATCAAACAGTCAATTGTTGTGTCTATGGGGTGCCCCCTGCCCCTGTATATAAAGGAGCAAGGGGGGAGGCCGGCCAGCCATGGGGCGCACCAAGGAGGGGAGGAGTCCTCCTCCTAGTAGGAGTAGGACTCCCCTCTTTCCTAGTCCAACTAGGAAAAGGAAGGGGGAGGAAGGAGAAGGAAAGGGGGGCGCGCCCCCTTCCCTAGTCCAGTTCGGACCCCCTATAGGGAGGGGGCACAGCTGCCCCTTGTTGGCTGCCTTCCCTCTTCCCTTATGGCCCATGTAGGCCCAATAGTCCCCCCGGGGTTTCCGATAACCCCCCGACACTCCAATAAATACCCGAATCACTCGGAACCTTTCCGATGTCCGAATATAGTCGTCCAATATATCGATCTTTACATCTCGACCATTTCGAGACTCCTCGTCATGTCCCCGTTCTCATCCGGGACTCCGAACTACCTTCGTTACATCAAATCGCATAAACTCATAATATAACTGTCATCGAAACTTTAAGCGTGCGGACCCTACGGGTTCGAGAACTATGTAGACATGACCGAGACACGTCTCCGGTCAACAACCAATAGCGGAACCTGGATGCTCATATTGGCTCCCACATATTCTATGAAGATCTTTATCGGACAAACTGCATAACAACATACGTTGTTCCCTTTGTCATCGGTATGTTACTTGCCCGAGATTCGATCGTCGGTATCTCAATACCTAGTTCAATCTCGTTACCGGCAAGTCTCTTTACTCGTTTCATAATACATCATCCCGCAACTAACTCATTAGTTGCAATGCTTGCAAGGCTTATAGTGATGTGCATTACCAAGTGGGCCCAGAGATACCTCTCCGACAATCGGAGTGACAAAACCTAATCTCGAAATACGCCAACCCAACAAGTACCTTCGGAGACACCTGTAGAGCACCTTTATAATCACCCAGTTACGTTGTGATGTTTGGTAGCACACAAAGTGCTCCTCCGGTAAACGAGAGTTGCATAATCTCATAGTCATAGGAACATGTATAAGTCATGAAGAAAGCAATAGCAACATACTAAACGATCGTGCGCTAAGCTAACGGAATGGGTCATGTCAATCACATGATTCTCCTAATGATGTGATCCCGTTAATCAAATGGCAACTCGTGTCTATGGTTAGGAAACTTAACCATCTTTGATTAACGAGCTAGTCAAGTAGAGGCATACTAGTGACACTATGTTTGTCTATGTATTCACACATGTATTATGTTTCCGGTTAATACAATTCTAGCATGAATAATAAACATTTATCATGAAATAAGGAAATAAATAATAACTTTATTATTGCCTCTAGGGCATATTTCCTTCTGTCTCCCACTTACACTAGAGTCAATAATTTAGATCACATCACCATGTGATTAACATCGATAGTTCACATCATCATGTGATTCACACCCATAGTTCACATCGCCATGTGACCAACACCGAAAGGGTTTACTAGAGTCAATAATCTAGTTCACATCGCTATGTGATTAACACCCAAAGAGTACTAAGGTGTGATCATGTTTTGCTTGTGAGAGAAGTTTAGTCAACGGGTCTGCCATATTCAGATCCGTATGTATTTTGCAAATTTATATGTCTACAATGCTCTTCACGGGGCTACTCTAGCTAATATCTCCCACTTTCAATATGTATCCAGTTTGAGACTTAGAGTCCTCTGGATCAGTGTCAAAACTTGCATCGACATAACCCTTTACGACGAACCATTTGTCACTTCCATAATCGAGAAACATATCCTTACTCCACTAAGGATAATTTTGACCGATGTCCAGTGTTCTACTCCTAGATCACCATTGTACCTTCCTGCCAAACTCTTGGTGAGGGGCACAATAGGTCTGGTACATAGCAAAGCATACTTTATAGAACCTATGACTGATGCATAGGGAATGACTTTTCATTCTCTTTCTATTTTCTGTTGTGGTCGGGTTTTGAGTCTTCACTCAACTTCACACCTTGTAACACAGGCAAGAACTCTTACTTTGACTGTTCCATTTTGAACTACTTCAAAATCTTGTCAAGGTATGTACTTTATTGAAAAAACTTATCAAGCATCTTGATCTATCTCTATAGATCTTGATGCTCAATATATAAGCAGCTTCACCGAGGTCTTTCTTTGAAAAAATCCTTTCAAACACTCCTTTATGCTTTGCAGAATAATTCTACATTATTTCCGATCAACAATATGTCATTCACATATACTTATCAGAAATGTTGTAGTGCTCCCACTCACTTTCTTGTAAATACAGGCTTCACTGCAAGTCTGTATAAAACTATATCCTTTGATCAACTTATCAAAGCGTATATTCCAACTCCGAGATGCTTGCACCAGTCCATAGATGGATCGCTGGAGCTTGCACATTTTGTTAACACCTTTAGGATTGACAAAACCTTCTGGTTGCATCATATACAACTCTTCTTTAAGAAATCCATTAAGGATTGCAGTTTTGTTATCCATTTGCCAGATTTCATAAAATGCAGCAATTGCTAACATGATTCAGACAGACTTTAAGCATCGATACGAGTGAGAAAATCACATCGTAGTCAACACCTTGAACTTTGTCAAAAATCTTTTTCGACAAGTCTAGCTTTGTAGATAGTAATACTACTATCAGCGTCCGTCTTCCTATTGAAGATCCATTTATTCTCAATGGCTTGCCGATCATTGGGCAAGTCAATCAAAGTCCATACTTTGTTCTTATACATGGATCCCATCTCAGATTTCATGGCCTTAAATCATTTTGCGGAATCTGGGCTCATCATTGCTTCCTCATAGTTCGCAGGTTCGTCATGGTCAAGTAACATGACCTCCAGAACAGGATTACCGTACCACTCAAGTGCGCATCTCACTCTGGTTGACCTACCAGGTTCGTTAGTAACTTGATCTGAAGTTACATGATCATCATCATTAGCTTCCTCACTAGTTGGTGTAGTAGTCACAGGAACAGATTTCTGTGATGAACTACTTTCCAATAAGGGAGCAGGTACAGTTACCTCATCAAGTTCTACTTTCCTCCCATTCACTTCTTTCGAGAGAAACTCCTTCTCTAGAAAGGATCCATTCTTAGCAACGAATGTCTTGCCTCGGATATGTGATAGAAGGTGTACCCAACTGACTCTTTGGGTATCCTATGAAGACACATTTCTCCGATTTGGGTTTGAGCTTATCATGTTGAAACTTTTTCACATAAGCATCGCAGTCCCAAATTTTAAGAAACGACAACTTTGGTTTCTTGCCAAACCATAGTTCATACGGTGTCTTCTCAACAGATTTAGATGGTGCCCTTTTAACGTGAATGCAACTGTCTCTAATGCATAACCCCAAAATGATAGTGGTAAATCGGTAAGAAACATCATATATTGCACTATATCCAATAAAGTACGGTTATGATGTTCGGACACACCATTATGTTGTGGTGTTCCAGGTGGCATGAGTTTGTGAAACTATTCCACATTGTTTTAATTGAAGACCAAACTCGTAACTCAAATATTCTCCTCCACAATCAGATCATAGAAACTTTATTTTCTTGTTACGATGATTTTCCACTTCACTCTAAAATTATATGAACTTTTCAAATGTTTTAGACTTTATGTTTCATCAAGTAGATATACCCATATCTGCTCAAATCATCTGTGAAGGTCAGAAAATAACGATACCTGCCGCGAGCCTCAATATTCATCGGACCACATACATCATAATGTATGATTTCCAACAAATCTGTTGCTCGCTCCATTGTTCCGGAGAACGGAGTCTTAGTCATCTTGCCCATGAAGCATAGTTCGCAAGCATCAAGTGATTCATAATCAAGTGATTGCAAAAGCCCATCAGCATGGAGTTTCTTCATGCGCTTTACACCAATATGACCTACGGCAGTGCCACAAATAAGTTGCACTATCATTATTAACTTTGCATCTTTTGGCTTCAATATTATGAATATGTGTATCACTACGATTGAGATCCAATGAACCATTTTCATTGGGTGTGTAACCATATAAGGTTTTACTCATGTAAACAGAACAACAATTATTCTCTAACTTAAATGAATAATCGTCTTGCAGTAAATATGATCAAATCATATTCATGCTCAACGCAAACACCAAATAACACTTATTTAGGTTCAACACTAATCCTGAAAGTATAGGGAGTGTGCGATGATGATCATATCAATCTTGGAACCACTTCCAAAATCCATCGTCACTTCATCCTTAACTAGTTTCTGTTCATTATGCAACTCCCGTTTCGAGTTACTACTCTTAGCAACTGAACCAGTATCAAATGCCGAGGGGTTGCTATAAACACTAGTAAAGTACACATCAATAACATGTATATCCAATATACCTTTGTTTAGTTTGCCATCCTTCTTATCCGCCAAATACTTGGGGCACCAGTCCCTTTGCAGTAGAAGCACTTAGTCTCAGGCTTAGGACCAGACTTGGGCTTCTTCACTTGAGCACCAACTTGCTTGCCATTCTTCTTGAAGTTCCCCTTCTTCCTTTTGCCCTTTTCTTGAAACTAGTGGTCTTGTCAACCATCAACACTTGATGTTTTTCTTGATTTCTACCTTCGTCGATTTCAGCATCATGAAGAGCTTGGGAATTGTTTCCGTTATCCCTTGCATATTATAGTTCATCACGAAGTTCTACTAACTTGGTGATGGTGACTAGAGAATTCTGTCAATCACTATTTTATCTGGAAGATTAACTCCCACTTGATTCAAGCGATTGTAGTACCCAGAAAATCTGAGCACATGCTCACTGCTTGAGCTATTCTCCTCCATCTTTTAGCTATAGATCTTGTTGGAAACTTTATATCTCTCAACTCTGGTATTTGCTTGAAATATTAACTTCAACTCCTGGAACATCTCATATGGTCCATGACGTTCAAAACGTCTTTGAAGTCCTGATTCTAAGCCGTAAAGCATGGTGCACTAAACTATCAAGTAGTCATCATACCGAGCTTTTGTCAAACGTTCATAACGTCTGCATATGCTCCTGCAATAGGTCTGTCACCTTGCGGTGCATCAAGGACATAATACTTCTGTGCAGCAATGAGGTTAATCCTCAGATCACGGACCAAGTCCGCATCTTTGCTACTAACATCTTTCAACTTAGTTTTCTCTAGGAACATATCAAAATAAAACAGGGGAGCAAAACGCGAGCTATTGATCTACAACATAGATATGCTAATACTACCAGGACTAAGTTCATGATAAATTTAAGTTCAATTAATCATATTACTTAAGAACTCCCACTTAGAAAGACATCCCTCTAATATTCTAAGTGATAACGTGATCCAAATCAACTAAACCATAACCGATCATCACGTGAAATGGAGTAGTTTTCAATGGTGAACATCACTATGTTGATCATATCTACCATATGATTCACGCTCGACCTTTCGTTCTCAGTGTTCCGAGGCCATATCTGCATATGCTAGGCTCGTCAAGTTTAACCTGAGTATTCTGCATGTGCAAAACTGGCTTGCACCCGTTGTAGATAGACGTAGAGCTTATCACACCCGATCATCACGTGGTGTCTGGGCACGACGAACTTTGGCAACGGTGCATACTCAGGGAGAACACTTTTATCTTGAAATTTAGTGAGAGATCATCTTATAAATCTACCATCGAACTAAGCAAAATAAGATGTATAAAAGATAAACATCACATGCAATCAAAGTATGTGACATGATATGGCCATGATCATCTTGCGCCTTTGATCTCCATCTCCAAAGTACCGTCATGATCTCTATTGTCACCGGCATGACACCATGATCTCCATCATCTTGATCTATATCAATGTGTCGTCACGTGGTCGTCTCGCCAACTATTGCTCTTGCAACTATTGCTATCGCATAGCGATAAAGTAAAGCAATTATTTGGCGCTTGCATCTTATGCAACAAAGAGACAACCATAAGGCTTCTGCCAGTTGCCGATAACTTCAACAAAACATGATCATCTCATACAACAACTTATATCTCATCATGTCTTGACCATATCACATCACAACATGCCCTGCAAAAACAAGTTAGACGTCCTCTACTTTGTTGTTGCAAGTTAATTTTACGTGGCTGCTATGGGCTGAGCAAGAACCGTTCTTACCTATGCATCAAAACCACAACGATAGTTTGTCAAATTGGTGTCGTTTTAACCTTCGCAAGGACCGAGCGTAGCCACACTCGTTTCAACTAAAGTTGGAGAAACTAACACCCGCCAGCCACCTGTGTGCAAAGCACGTCGGTAGAACCAGTCTCGCGTAAGCGTACGCGTAATGTCGGTCCGGGCCGCTTCATCCAACAATACCGTCGAACCAAAGTATGACATGCTGGTAAGCAGTATGACTTATATCGCCCACAACTCACTTATGTTCTACTCGTGCATATAACATCAACGCATAAAACCAGGCTCGGATGCCACTGTTGGGGAATGTAGTAATTTCAAAAAAAATCCTACGCACACGCAAGATCATGGTGATGCATAGCAACGAGAGGGGAGAGTGTTGTCTACGTACCCTCGTAGACTGAAAGCGGAAGTGTTAGCACAACGCGGTTGATGTAGTCTTACGTCTTCACGATCCGACCGATCAAGTACCGAACGTACGGCACCTCCGAGTTCAACACACCTTCAGCCCGATGACGTTCCTCGAATTCCGATCCAGCCGAGTGTCGAGGGAGTGTTTCGTCAGCACGACGGCGTGGTGACGATGTTGATGTTCTACCGACGCAGGGCTTCGCCTAAGCACCGCTACAGTATTATCGAGGTGAACTATGGTGGAGGGGGGCACCGCACACGGATAAGAGATCAAACGATCAATTGTTGTGTCTCTGGGGTGCCCCCTTGCCCCCGTATATAAAGGAGTGGAGGAGGGGGAGGGTCGGCCCTCTTTATGACGCGCCCTAGGGGAGTCCTACTCCCACCGGGAGTAGGATTCCCCCTTTCCTAGTAGAACTAGGAACCCTTCCAAGTAGTAGGAGTAGGAGGGAAGAAAAGGGAAGGGAAAAGGAGAAGGAAGGAAGGGGGCGCCCCCCTCCCTAGTCCAATTCGGACTAGCCCATGGGGAGGGGTGCGGCCACCCTTTGAGGCCTTTCTCTCCTTTCCCGTATGGCCCATTAAGGCCCAATACGAATTCACGTAACTCCCCGGTACTCCCGTAAATACCCGAATCACTCAGAACCTTTCCGATGTCCGAATATAGTCGTCCAATATATCGATCTTCACGTCTCGACCATTTCGAGACTCCTCGTCATGTCCCCAATCTCACCCGGGACTCCGAACTCCTTCGGTACATCAAAACTCATAAACTCATAATATAACTGTCATCAAAACTTTAAGCGTGCGGACCCTTCGGGTTCGAGAACTATGTAGACATGACCAAGACACATCTCCGGTCAATAACCAATAGCGGAACCTGGATGCTCATATTGGCTCCCACATATTCTACGAAGACCTTTATCGGTCAGACCGCATAACAACATACGTTGTTCCCTTTGTCATCGATATGTTACTTGCCCGAGATTTGATCGTCGGTATATCAATACCTAGTTCAATCTCGTTACCGGCAAGTCTCTTTACTCGTTCTGTAATACATCATCCCGCAACTAACTCATTAGTTGCAATGCTTGCAAGGCTTATAGTGATGTGCATTACCGAGTGGGCCCAGAGATACCTCTCCGACAATCGGAGTGACAAATCCTAATCTCGAAATACGCCAACCCAACAAGTACCTTCGGAGACACCTGTAGAGCACCTTTATAATCACCCAGTTACATTGTGATGTTTGGTAGCACACAAAGTGTTCCTTCGGTAAACGGGAGTTGCATAATCTCATAGTCATAGGAACATGTATAAGTCATGAAGAAAGCAATAGCAACATACTAAACGATCGAGTACTAAGCTAACGGAATGGGTCAAATCAATCACATCATTCTCCTAATGATGTGATCCCGTTAATCAAATGACAACTCATGTCTATGGTTAGGAAACTTAACCATCTTTGATTAACGAGCTAGTCAAGTAGAGGCATACTAGTGACACTATGTTTGTCTATGTATTCACAATATTATGTTTCCGGTTAATACAATTCTAGCATGAATAATAAACATTTATCATGAAATAAGGAAATAAATAATAACTTTATTATTGCCTCTAGGGCATATTTCCTTCACACTTCCCTCCGGGGGTGGGAAATCATCGCCATCGTCATCACCAACGCTCCTCTCATCGGGAGAGGGCAATCTCCATCAAAATCTTCACCAGCACCATCTCCTCTCAAAACCCTAGTTCATCTCTTGTATCCAATTCTTGTCTCCAAGTCCGGTATTGGTACTAGTAGGTTGCTAGTAGTGTTGATTACTCCTTGTTGTTGATGCTAGTTGGTTTATTTGGTGGAAGATCATATGTTCAGATCCTTTATGCATATTAATACCCCTCTGATTATGAACATGAATATGCTTTGTGAGTAGTTACGTTTGTTCCTGAAGACATGGGAGAAGTCTTGCTATTAGTAGTCATGTGAATTTGGTATTCTTTCGATATTTTGATGAGATGTATGTTGTCTATCCTCTAGTGGTGTTATGTGAACGTCGACTACATAACACTTCACCATTACTTGGGCCTAGAGGAGGACATTGGGAAGTAATAAGTAGATGATGGGTTGCTAGAGTGACAGAAGCTTAAACCCCAGTTTATGCGTTGCTTCGTAAGGGGCTGATTTAGATCCATATGTTTCATGTTGTGGTTAGGTTTACCTTAATACTTTTGTTGTAGTTGCGGATGCTTGCAATAGAGGTTAATCATAAGTGGGATGCTTGTTCAAGTAAGAGTAGAACCCAAGCACCGGTCCACCCACATATCAAATTATCAAAGTACCGAACGCGAATCATATGAACGTGATGAAAACTAGCTTGACGATATTCCCATGTGTCCTCGGGAGCGCTTTTCTCATTATAAGAGTTTGTCCAGGCTTGTCCTTTGCTACAAAAAGGATTGGGCCACCTTGCTACACTTTATTTACTTTTGTTACTTGTTGCTCGTTACAAATTTGTCACAACCCTAGAATTGCTAGTGATTAGTTGCATCTGTGAGCATCCCTGCATCATGTTAAATTCAAATTAATTGGAAATGGGGATTGCCTAAACCCTGGCACTAAAAGGATTTCACTAGGTTCAACCAAATATTTCCAGTTATTCCAAATGGCTTTTAAAAATGTTCATCATTTCTGGAAAATGCTAAAAACATAACCAGAGGTGTTGCACATTTTTCCATGACATATTTGGTCACTGGATTAAATCATTAGTTATTTGCATTTGGGCATTTAAAATGCTATAAAATATTTTAAATGCTCAAATAATCATGAACTAAAATCTTTACTGCTGGAAATATTCCAAACAGTAGCCTTGAGCAGTTTCATGATTTATGGGTTAGTTTTAGTATTTTAATAAAAGCCCTAAAGTTGCAGAAGAAATAGGCAAACAAAACAATTAAAAAGACAGAGAGGAGAGGATCTCACCTGGGCCTTACTGGGCAGAAGTGGCCCAGCCCACCACCGTTTCCCTTCTGTCGCCTTCCTCCCCGCGCCAGTCGGACACCGCGCGTGGCCGACGCGCGCGCGCCACACGCCGGCCACCTCCTCCCTGCCTGCGTGCTCCCTCGACGCCCTGGACGTCTCCCGCGAGCGCCACGCAACCCTGACCTCTCTCGCACTCTCCCTCGCCCTCATCCCCTCCCCTGTCTTCCTCTCACCGCACGGCCGGACGCGCCCGTCGCCGCCGTCCACCATTGCCGTAGCCACCGCCTCCCCCTCGCCTCACCGACGCGCCCAGAGGCTCCGCCGCGACCCTTCTACCTCTCCACCTAGCCACGAGGCCCCGGATGCACCACAGCACTGCCATCGCCGTCTTCTTCAACTTCGGTCCGCCGAGATTGCCGGCGACCCTGCGCTGCCCCGACGCCTCCCCGGCCTCGCCTCCGCCTCGGATGGATCCGCTGTGAGCCCCTGCTGCTTCTCCTGTGCTCGCCCCCTCCGTTCACGCCCTCTAGCTCGATTTTCCCAGCGCGCCCGAAAGCTTCTCGCCGCCGGCCATGGCGTAGCCGTGGCCATAGCTACGCACGCTCACAACGGAGCGCCTCACCATGCTCGTGGTGCTCCCAGGAGGCCAACGCAGCCGCTAGCCAGCCCCCTAGTGCACCGTAGCGACGAATCTGTCGACGTCCGAGCTCCGGCACCGCTCTGCTCGTCGGTGCCGTCGACTCCGACCACCCCGCCCCCTCTCGCGTGTTTCCCTGGACGCGGCGCACGCCCAGGAGCCCGTAGAGCCAAACCGCGGGTCAAAAGGACGCCGGACGGCGAATCCCGAACGCCTCCGCCGCGACTTGAGGTCGCCGGCGGCCTAACTCCGGCGATGCCGACGTGGACCCGTTGTTAGCTGCTAATGACGGGGCTAACTAATCCCCTCTCTCACTGACAGTGGGCCCTGCTGCCTAATTAAGCCACTAGTTAGATTAATTAACAAAACGAGCGGACCCACGCGTCAGGGCTGACCGCTGACGTGTCCGTTGACTCGGCCCCACATGTCTGTGACCCTATGCAGCACTGAGACACTGACTTGTGGGTCCCAGCGTCAGGTTTGACCTGGTCAGCCCAGTCGACCTGCTGACGTCATGCTGATGTCAGGCTGACGCAGTAATCTTTTCTGGAATTTAATTAAATCTTAAATGATTTATTTATTTCAGAAATTATCCAAAACTTTGAAAAATCATAGAAATTAATCTCTAACTCCAATGGAAATACTTTATATATGAAAAATTATCAGAAAAATTCAAGGAATCCATCTGTACCATTTTCATGCATGTTTGAACAACTTAAAGTTGCTGTTTAAGGCAATTTGCATAAATGGCATTTAAACTCTCACATATGGAGTTTGAATTTGAACCTAAGGTTCAAACCCACTCCATTTAACATGTTGCTAGTTGCATTAGCTCAACCACAACATATTGCCATGTCATGATCATGCATCATATTGTGCATTGCATTGATTGTGTTTCTTTCTCAGTTGCCGGTAATTGCCCCCTTTCGATAGACGCGTTTCCACGAGGTGATCGTTGACACTGATGAAGACTCAATGTTATCTTCAGAAGTGCCAGGCAAGCAAAACCCCCTTGTTCATTCCGATAAAATCCCACTCTCTCGCCCTGCTCTCTTTTATTGCATTAGGACAACAACGATTCATGTGTTACTTGCTGCGGTAGCTGAACCCCTTTATCCTTTGCATGACCTGTCATTCCACAGTAAATAGATGAAACCCACTAGCATGAGTAGGAGTTGTTTGAGCCCATGTTGTGCCTACTCATTCATGCTTGTTTGTCATGCCTGCTACTGCTTAGAGTTGAGTCGGGTCTGATTCATCGGGAATGAATTGGAATGGTGATGACATGTCCTATTGTGTGTGAGCTAAGTGTGTGAATACGATTTGGTAAAGGTATTGGTGAGAGGCCATGTAGGAGTACATGGTGGGTTGTCTCATTGAAGCCGTCCTCAGGAACTGAGTTCTGTGTTTGTGATCCATGAAACAGCTACTACCATGCATTGGGCCCTGAAATATGACCCCGCTCGACTTCTTAATCACCCTTGTCCTCTGTCCAGGAGTTGCAAGTAGTTTCTGGTGTTTGTAGTATGCTGGGGGCCGCACGAAGCGCTGACCGTAGGGGTGGGCTGTGTTGCGGTAGGCACGTGGCCGGGCAGCCGGGCGCCCGTTTGGTGTCTCGGACCCTGTACACATCGTTCGGGGCCGTTAGTGGAAACCTCGGCCGGACTCCCTGCGGATGGAACCCGAATAGGCGATAAACCTGGACTAGAGACTTGAGTGTTTAGGTAGGTCGTGGTCTACACCCACGTCGGCTTTCGCTTGAAGTCTGCCGAGCACATGTCGTGTGCAGACGCTAAGTGGTGGAAACATGTGTGAAGAAGTACACCCCTGCAGGGTTATAAATGATCTATTCGAATAGCCGTGTCCGCGGAAATGGACTTCTGGGTTGCCTATATCAGTTCATAGACAAGTGAAAGTGGATACTCTAAAATGCGCAAGATAAGCGTGAGTGCTATGGATGGCCTTCTCGTAGGGAGACGGAAGTGGATCCATAGTGGTGTATTGATATGGTGAATATGTGGACTCGTGTGCGCCACCTCAAAAGAGTTACTTGCAGTCGTAGTTTAGGATAGCCACTGAGTCAAAGCTGGCTTGCTGCAGTCAAACTCCACCACCCCCTTTATTGATACTGATGCATATGTAGTTAGTTCTGATGTAAGCCTTGCTGAGTACAATTGTACTCACGTTTGCCTATTTTATGTTTTTGCAGAGAGACGTCAGTCTCGTTAGTAGTTCCGTGTGGACTTCGACGTTTAGCTTGATACCTCAGCTACGATCTTGTGCCCTTGGCAGGATCTGGTAGATAGTCAGGCTTCTCAGCCTTTTTCATTTGTAGATGTCTGTACTCAGACATGTTAAGCTTCCGCATGTGTTTGACTTGTATGCTCTGAATGTTGGGTCATGAGACCCATGTTTGTAATATCTCGCTCTTCGGAGCCTAATGAATAAATATTTTGAGTCGTAGAGTTATGTTGTGATGCCATGTTGTATTTACTCATATCGGGCATATTGTGGGTATGATTGAAATGCTTGGTATGAGTGGGATCCGACTATCTAGTTGTTTATCCTTGGCAGCCTATCATATGGGGAAATGTAGTCTAGTGCTCCGGAGCGATAGTAGTCCGCTACAGCCCGGTTCACCGGAGTCCTGCTAGCCCAGCACTACTGCTCGGAACACTTGACTGGCCGGCATGTGATTCACTTCGTTCCTGTGTCTGTACCTTCGGGGAAATGTCACGCGGTGACATCCGGAGTCCTGCCTAGCCTGCTACAGCCCGGGCTACCGGAGTCCTGTTAGCTTAGTGCTACAGCCCGGATTCACACGTTGATGACCGACATGCTCGATGTGATTCATGTATGCCTGTCCTCATAGGTTAGCGCCGCTTTGGGTTCACGACTAGCCATGTCGGCCCGGGTTCTTTGTCATATGGATGCTAGCGACACTATCATATACGTGAGCCAAAAGGCGCAAACGGTCCCGGGCCAGGTAAGGTGGCACCCGTGGAAATACCGTGCGTGAGGCCGCAAAGTGATATGATGTGTTACATGCTAGATCGGTGTGACTTAGAATCGGGGTCCTGACAGCGTTGGTATCAGAGCCTGACTGCCTGTAGGATTACCAAGCCAAACTGGTCGAAGTTGTGTCTAGAAATGCTTTAGTTATGTAAGGGAATTGATTGTGGAAGGGAACGTAAGGCTCTTTTTACTTCTTATACCTCATGGCCTTCTGATCTGAGTCATCCTCTTCTCTTCTGCGGGGATTAAGAACTAGGCCTTCTCATCTATCTATCAGGATGACGTGTTACTAATCCATAGACTTATAGAATTGATAGTTTCAAGCCTCTGTTCAGTTTCTACTACTCCCATGTGTTCTTAGTTGATCTCAGAACATTGATATTGAGATGTTGAGTGGTTATGCCACCATTTTGCATGATGTCTCAATCTTTTTGAGCAATTACAGCCGTTATGCTGTCCGAGTCATCCCAGGATTCTAAATAGTCTGATGCAGTTGCAAATCCCTTCTCTCTGTTTCTAATGTTCATTTGGGTCAGAATAAGCACACTAATCGGTCTGTTGAGGTAGCCCGTTGCCTTGACGTATATGTTGGAGCAACTACTATGACCCTAGGTGTCTTATGAAACCATCTAGTAATCTGTCCATGTTTTGTGTTTCCAGCGTGTTGAATCTGACCACCATTCTCGAAAGCATCCCGTGATGCCAATTAGTAGTAGGTATTCTACTCCTGGGTTTTCGAACCCGAGATTCACCCTACATCTTGTTGTTAGTATTTGCTAGATCCCTTAAGATATTAGTAAACTTTGCGATAGTCATCGAGGTCCGTGGTATTTCCTTCTTCCAGATACCATGAACCACTAAGGCAGAAGTTCTCTGAACCAAAAGATCACAACCAGGGTGCTCCTGAGGAGTACTCCATTCATATTGTGACTCTGCCAGTTCTATCATTCTGCATGGGTTATCCGGAAGAAAATTTGTTGAACTCGTTTGACATACTAACCTATGCATCCACAACTCAGGAAGTTATATGCTTCTCGAGTTGTTTCCCTTAGTTGTCTTCTGACCCTCGTCCATCAATTGATAGTCAGGAGTAATTGTGCATCCGTGATATCGATGCTTATTATTCTTGTGGTCCGTCAAGCCATTCTGTTCTGGAATGACTAGGAGAAACAAACTCCAGTACCTCATCCATATCTAGGATTGGGTCAAAGCAATTGTACTTCACAGATCAACATGCCAATCCAGCTTTTGTTCTGTTCTACCTCGGAGTGTTACCATCTTTATGCCAAGAGAGTCATGAGAATAGCACCACCTCTTATGAGTTATTGACACAGTAATACTTCTTGCCATCATTGTTCATTCCTCGGTTCCGTGTTGTCACAACCGGAATGCCGACAAGTGAACCATGATGTGTGAAATCACTACTCCTAGCAACTCCGTTGCTTGGTAGTAAATGGACAATAATCTCATTCTTAGCGTATTGGTTATCAACTCATCATCCTAAGATTAATCGTGCTACCTAGTCCTTATTCCTGGTGCACTCTTCGATCAATGAGTTAGGATTGTGTAAATTCCTCACTCTGTTGATCATATCATCTTGCCCTGAAAAGCAAGATTGTTCTCGAGCTTAGCAACATATCGGTGGTTCATGATTTTCCGAATATCTTCTCGGAAGTGTTACCAGGTCGTCACCTGACCGCTATGTTGAGTTCGTGATCAAGTTGGTTTCTTGTAAACCACCCTTTCTCCAAGAATCTATGTTGGATACTCCTGAGCTAGTTGGTTAAGCTAAACAACAACTTGGAGAGTTGGAAGATAAAAGCTTGCCTGACTTAGTTTTTCACTAAGGGATATCTTGTGTGTGTGTTGAAGAAAGATGATATCTTCACCAATTGATCCTCGTGATCAGTTGCTGGATCTATTACCTTGTCAAAACTTTGACTTGAGTATGGGCTATCGTCAAGTCAAATCAGAACCAACGATATTCGTAATGTTGTCTTACTCGTGGTTCATCCCTCGAGCATACACCATTACATCTTTTGGTCTGACCAATGCTATCACCGTGTTCACATGATGGTGGAAGTCCAGTGATATGGAAATACTGATGAGTTGTTGTTGAACCCATCAGCAACATTTTGTCCCCCCCCCATGATTCATGTTGAACATCAACCTAGTGTTGTAAACTTTGTAAGCAATGCCTTCATGTTCCGTTCATGAAGCTTATGCTTGGATGGAAGAAGTGACTTCCTCGAATTCATGTGCATTGATGTAAGTTGCCGCCATGAATTTGAGAAAGGTTTGTTTTGTATTCCTTGGAATCATCCCAAATCAGTCATGCACACGTGCAAAGTATTCTATGGTTTGGTAGATTAATTACCTCCACTCCATATGTGTTCCTAGCACACCAAGCCACTGATTGATTTGTTCAAGGTGAAGAAGTTTCTTCTTAAGAATCATGACTTATACTAGGACTTCGTTATCCTCGATGATGGTTCCCCACCTGAACTCGGTAGTGTTTGATTATAAGACTGCCACGTGGTCACGCTTGTCTAGGACAGTGTGTTCACATGTGTGTAGCAAAAACCCGCTCATGTTTTGGAGCTTGCTATCGTAGTTCATTTTCCCGAGAATCTCGCAACGTCATCTCGTCGATTTGTGTTGCAAACTTCATTTTCTTTCTAGACTTGATGAGTCTGGAATATCCTGACACCAACCAGATCTGAATCTCAGGCGGATATGATGGTTGGAACGTTCTCAAGGACTATAATATTGGCCTCTCTATACCCGGTAAAGTGGATGTTGTGGCCAACACACCCAACCGGAAGGGTTATTATTGTAGTATCTTGATTGAGAAAGATGGCCACTTCCCCATAAGGATCTCGTAGAATTTATTCTAATAGTTGTTCCTTATGGATTTTTGTGCTCCCGAAGTCCGACCTTTACTCGATGGCCATGTTGATGCTTTTAAGCATTGACCGTGGTACCTAGTACATCAAGGAGAACATTAGAAGCGGGGTGCTAAATGTCTCTCGGTCGATCATCCAGATTTGCTTCTTTGGCATTGCTAAGGAAAAATCTGAGGAAGTGTTGTCCTCCTTTGCATCTGCATCCTCCATCACCATTCATCATGGTAGTATGTTGTGTTGCCAGGATCCTTGACACGGTTGTTGGTAAAACCTTGATGAATATGGAAATGCTCAAGTTCTTGAGAGCACGTGTAAGCAAAGTCATCCTTTGCGTTGTCTTCAACAAGGTAGTCCACATCATACATTGAGTTATGAGTATGCCATTCTTTCGAATTCGATCAAACGATTGTTGTGATTTTCCTTAGGCTGGTTTAGAGAGTTCCAATGATCTATGGATCAAAAGTAATTCTTTTTGCCACTTAAGGGAATATATCTACGAGTCACCTTCCTTAAGATGTCTCGTTATGGTATCATGGCAACTCAACTTCTCGCTACATTGACAACCGTTCACCACCTTCTTAAGTGTGGAATTGTGTCTACGTAGTGAACCTTCGCCATCTGTTACACTCCATTCCTCTAGATGTATGTTTCATGTCTCAGCTCGAGAGTGGTTGCCATGTCTCATTCCGTGAGTTGATCCCGAGTTGTTCGATCTTGAGAAGATCATTCCCTCTAGAGTTTCCTTCAGTCGTCATCGTGTTGGATGAAGATCTCGGAATCAACAACTTCGAGAGGGGCAATTGGATCAAGAAGATTGTATTAAGTTTTGTGACCCCTCTGTCTTCTTACCTCACGTCTTGAATCTCGGGCCGAGATTCTTGTTTAGTGGGGGTGAGTTGTCACAACCCTAGAATTGCTAGTGATTAGTTGCATCTGTGAGCATCCCTGCATCATGTTAAATTCAAATTAATTGGAAATGGGGATTGCCTAAAACCTGGCACTAAAAGGATTTCACTAGGTTCAACCAAATATTTCCAGTTATTCCAAATGGCTTTTAAAAATGTTCATCATTTCTGGAAAATGCTAAAAACATAACCAGAGGTGTTGCACATTTTTCCATGACATATTTGGTCACTGGATTAAATCATTAGTTATTTGCATTTGGGCATTTAAAATGCTATAAAATATTTTAAATGCTCAAATAATCATGAACTAAAATCTTTACTGCTGGAAATATTCCAAATAGTAGCCTTGAGCAGTTTCATGATTTATGGGTTAGTTTTAGTATTTTAATAAAAGCCCTAAAGTTGCAGAAGAAATAGGCAAACAAAACAATTAAAAAGACAGAGAGGAGAGGATCTCACCTGGGCCTTACCGGGCAGAAGTGGCCCAGCCCACCACCGTTTCCCTTCTGTCGCCTTCCTCCCCGCGCCAGTCGGACACCGCGCGTGGCCGACGCGCGCGCGCCACACGCCGGCCACCTCCTCCCTGCCTGCGTGCTCCCTCGACGCCCTGGACGTCTCCCGCGAGCGCCACGCAACCCTGACCTCTCTCGCACTCTCCCTCGCCCTCATCCCCTCCCCTGTCTTCCTCTCACCGCACGGCCGGACGCGCCCGTCGCCGCCGTCCACCATTGCCGTAGCCACCGCCTCCCCCTCGCCTCACCGACGCGCCCAGAGGCTCCGCCGCGACCCTTCTACCTCTCCACCTAGCCACGAGGCCCCGGATGCACCACAGCACTGCCATCGCCGTCTTCTTCAACTTCGGTCCGCCGAGATTGCCGGCGACCCTGCGCTGCCCCGACGCCTCCCCGGCCTCGCCTCCGCCTCGGATGGATCCGCTGTGAGCCCCTGCTGCTTCTCCTGTGCTCGCCCCCTCCGTTCACGCCCTCTAGCTCGATTTTCCCAGCGCGCCCGAAAGCTTCTCGCCGCCGGCCATGGCGTAGCCGTGGCCATAGCTACGCACGCTCACAACGGAGCGCCTCACCATGCTCGTGGTGCTCCCAGGAGGCCAACGCAGCCGCTAGCCAGCCCCCTAGTGCACCGTAGCGACGAATCCGTCGACGTCCGAGCTCCGGCACCGCTCTGCTCGTCGGTGCCGTCGACTCCGACCACCCCGCCCCCTCTCGCGTGTTTCCCTGGACGCGGCGCACGCCCAGGAGCCCGTAGAGCCAAACCGCGGGTCAAAAGGACGCCGGACGGCGAATCCCGAACGCCTCCGCCGCGACTTGAGGTCGCCGGCGGCCTAACTCCGGCGATGCCGACGTGGACCCGTTGTTAGCTGCTAATGACGGGGCTAACTAATCCCCTCTCTCACTGACAGTGGGCCCTGCTGCCTAATTAAGCCACTAGTTAGATTAATTAACAAAACGAGCGGACCCACGCGTCAGGGCTGACCGCTGACGTGTCCGTTGACTCGGCCCCACATGTCTGTGACCCTATGCAGCACTGAGACACTGACTTGTGGGTCCCAGCGTCAGGTTTGACCTGGTCAGCCCAGTCGACCTGCTGACGTCATGCTGATGTCAGGCTGACGCAGTAATCTTTTCTGGAATTTAATTAAATCTTAAATGATTTATTTATTTCAGAAATTATCCAAAACTTTGAAAAATCATAGAAATTAATCTCTAACTCCAATGGAAATACTTTATATATGAAAAATTATCAGAAAAATTCAAGGAATCCATCTGTACCATTTTCATGCATGTTTGAACAACTTAAAGTTGCTGTTTAAGGCAATTTGCATAAATGGCATTTAAACTCTCACATATGGAGTTTGAATTTGAACCTAAGGTTCAAACCCACTCCATTTAACATGTTGCTAGTTGCATTAGCTCAACCACAACATATTGCCATGTCATGATCATGCATCATATTGTGCATTGCATTGATTGTGTTTCTTTCTCAGTTGCCGGTAATTGCCCCCTTTCGATAGACGCGTTTCCACGAGGTGATCGTTGACACTGATGAAGACTCAATGTTATCTTCAGAAGTGCCAGGCAAGCAAAACCCCCTTGTTCATTCCGATAAAATCCCACTCTCTCGCCCTGCTCTCTTTTATTGCATTAGGACAACAACGATTCATGTGTTACTTGCTGCGGTAGCTGAACCCCTTTATCCTTTGCATGACCTGTCATTCCACAGTAAATAGATGAAACCCACTAGCATGAGTAGGAGTTGTTTGAGCCCATGTTGTGCCTACTCATTCATGCTTGTTTGTCATGCCTGCTACTGCTTAGAGTTGAGTCGGGTCTGATTCATCGGGAATGAATTGGAATGGTGATGACATGTCCTATTGTGTGTGAGCTAAGTGTGTGAATACGATTTGGTAAAGGTATTGGTGAGAGGCCATGTAGGGGTACATGGTGGGTTGTCTCATTGAAGCCGTCCTTAGGAACTGAGTTCTGTGTTTGTGATCCATGAAACAGCTACTACCATGCATTGGGCCCTGAAATATGACCCCGCTCGACTTCTTAATCACCCTTGTCCTCTGTCCAGGAGTTGCAAGTAGTTTCTGGTGTTTGTAGTATGCTGGGGGCCGCACGCAGCGCTGACCGTAGGGGTGGGCTGTGTTGCGGTAGGCACGTGGCCGGGCAGCCGGGCGCCCGTTTGGTGTCTCGGACCCTGTACACATCGTTCGGGGCCGTTAGTGGAAACCTCGGCCGGACTCCCTGCGGATGGAACCCGAATAGGCGATAAACCTGGACTAGAGACTTGAGTGTTTAGGTAGGTCGTGGTCTACACCCACGTCGGCTTTCGCTTGAAGTCTGCCGAGCACATGTCGTGTGCAGACGCTAAGTGGTGGAAACATGTGTGAAGAAGTACACCCCTGCAGGGTTATAAATGATCTATTCGAATAGCCGTGTCCGCGGAAATGGACTTCTGGGTTGCCTATATCAGTTCATAGACAAGTGAAAGTGGATACTCTAAAATGCGCAAGATAAGCGTGAGTGCTATGGATGGCCTTCTCGTAGGGAGACGGAAGTGGATCCATAGTGGTGTATTGATATGGTGAATATGTGGACTCGTGTGCGCCACCTCAAAAGAGTTACTTGCAGTCGTAGTTTAGGATAGCCACTGAGTCAAAGCTGGCTTGCTGCAGTCAAACTCCACCACCCCCTTTATTGATACTGATGCATATGTAGTTAGTTCTGATGTAAGCCTTGCTGAGTACAATTGTACTCACGTTTGCCTATTTTATGTTTTTGCAGAGAGACGTCAGTCTCGTTAGTAGTTCCGTGTGGACTTCGACGTTTAGCTTGATACCTCAGCTACGATCTTGTGCCCTTGGCAGGATCTGGTAGATAGTCAGGCTTCTCAGCCTTTTTCATTTGTAGATGTCTGTACTCAGACATGTTAAGCTTCCGCATGTGTTTGACTTGTATGCTCTGAATGTTGGGTCATGAGACCCATGTTTGTAATATCTCGCTCTTCGGAGCCTAATGAATAAATATTTTGAGTCGTAGAGTTATGTTGTGATGCCATGTTGTATTTACTCATATCGGGCATATTGTGGGTATGATTGAAATGCTTGGTATGAGTGGGATCCGACTATCTAGTTGTTTATCCTTGGCAGCCTATCATATGGGGAAATGTAGTCTAGTGCTCCGGAGCGATAGTAGTCCGCTACAGCCCGGTTCACCGGAGTCCTGCTAGCCCAGCACTACTGCTCGGAACACTTGACTGGCCGGCATGTGATTCACTTCGTTCCTGTGTCTGTCCCTTCGGGGAAATGTCACGCGGTGACATCCGGAGTCCTGCCTAGCCTGCTACAGCCCGGGCTACCGGAGTCCTGTTAGCCCAGTGCTACAGCCCGGATTCACACGTTGATGACCGACATGCTCGATGTGATTCATGTATGCCTGTCCTCATAGGTTAGCGCCGCTTTGGGTTCACGACTAGCCATGTCGGCCCGGGTTCTTTGTCATATGGATGCTAGCGACACTATCATATACGTGAGCCAAAAGGCGCAAACGGTCCCGGGCCAGGTAAGGTGGCACCCGTGGAAATACCGTGCGTGAGGCCGCAAAGTGATATGATGTGTTACATGCTAGATCGGTGTGACTTAGAATCGGGGTCCTGACAAAATTATCCTATCACAAAACTATCTGTTACCACTTATTTCAGTACTTGCAGAGAATACCTTGCTGAAAACCGCTTATCATTTCCTTCTGCTCCTCGTTGGGTTCGACACTCTTACTTATCAAAAGGACTACGATAGATCCCCTATACTTGTGGTTCATCACCCCCGCCCCTCACCGCCACCGGCAGGAGTTGCCGGGCAAAGCCCGCGGCTCAGCGACGGGGCTCTTTTTTCCCCTTCCGCTCGAGATGGTACGGCGCGGGCCGGCCGCTCCTGGAGGGAGCTCGGGCACGTTGGCGCTCGGGATGGCGTTGGCTGGCGCTGGAAGGCTGGGCAGCGGCCCCAGGTCGCGCACGGGGTTGGTGTGCGCCTCCCTCGCGGAGGTGGTCCGAACGGCTGCCTGCGAGGCGGCGGATCCGGGGCCCTCGCACCTGGATCTGGTGAGGAGGCGGGCCGTCGCGACGGCGTGAGGTCAATACAGCGGTGGTGCTGGCCTGCGTGCAGGGTGGAGGCGTGGACTGGGCGCGGCGACCACGTGAGGATGCGCGCGGCAGGGCGTGAGGAGGCGTGTGGTTGGGCGCGGTGTGCGGCCATGGGTATGGCGTGTTGGTCGCCGGTGCAGATCTGGCGGGCGGCGGCCTGTGGTCTTTGCTCGGCGGCCCTGCGGGCAGGCCTGGACGCCACGGATCCGGCCTTGGCAGCGCAAGATGGGTAGTTTTCTCCGCCTCGTTCTGCTGCTCTGGAGTACAGGGGGCCGGAAGGAGACGGCTGCTGGTCGAAGGTCCGTGGCTGGTGGCCTGGGAGGGGCACTGCCAGCTGCTGGTGGTGCTCGATTGCCGCTTGTTGGAGCAGGGTGGCTCCGCCGCGGTTGGATGCAGGGTGCAGGACCCGATCTTGTCTCTGCAGGCCCGTCGTCGAGGAGGTTTGCGGGTGGCCCTACACAACAGTGGCGTGCTCGTTGTGTGGGGGGTGCGCGGTCCAAGGGAGGTACGGATCGACCTCGGCCTGCTGCGTGAGAGTGGCTGCACCGGGTGAAAGCCTGGCCGGTGCTGATCGGCCGCCGACGGTGGCGCCTGTGGGCGTCGCTATCCTCCTTGGAGGCGTCATCGGGAATCTTCACAGCCTCTACTCCCAGATCAAGTCCTTCGGGTGAAAGCCCAGATCCTGCTACAGGGTCGGGCGGTGTCGTCATCTTCAACGCCGTTCCCCTCTTTAGGGCGCCGTCTTGAAGAGTTTGATCCCTTTGGTGCTTCCCATGACTGAACGTGCACGGTGGCTTCTGCGGCAACGACGACGGTGGTGAGCAACGTCGGAGGCGTGACTTTGGTCGTGGTAGTCGGCTCTTCTTCTCCTGCGTGTCCGTGGGAATGCCTCGACTGCCTGGTGTTGTGAAGTCGAAGCCGCGGTGGGGGGCCGCTCGTATACGATGACGCGTATCAGGTGGCTCGTTCGGTGATCCCTCGTGACGCCAACCTTGCCTTGTTTCTTTGTGGTTCATCTTCGGAGTCAGAGTTGCGTTGTCTAATGTGGATTGTAAGGAGTGTTCTGGTGCAACCATTAGGGCTGATGTTTTTCTTTTTCTTTTGATCTTCGGATCTCCTGGTCCTAGGACCTTCACCACCTTGTTGTTTCTGTTGCTTTCTGCTATTATCAATGAATGCCCAGCGACGCTGGATCTTTCAAAAAAAATATTCATGAAAACATAATAGATTCATATCTGAAATCATGGCACTCGAACCCTAGTGACAAGCATTAAACATAACAAAGTCATATCCGATCTCAAAACGTAGTCAATACTAGGGATCAAGCCCTAACAAACGGACTCAATTACACGACGAATCTCATCCATCTACATCTACCTCTAGTATGCCTACATTAAAATTACTCACTCCCGGTGGTGAGCATCATGAGGTTGTTAATGAAGCAGGGTTGTTGACGACGACGACGACGACGAATTCCCCTCTTCGAAGCCCTGAATGGACTCCGGATCAGGCCTCTCGATGAAGAACACGAGGCGGCGGCGGCTCCATATCGTAAAAACGCTGAACTTTCTATTTGATTTTTTCTCGGGGTGACGATATATATATAGGCTTGGAATTAGGTCAGACCGAGGCTCGTGGGGCCAACAAGCTCTCATGGCACGCCCTCGGGGGCGCTCCCTTAGCTTGTGGCTTCCTGGTGGCCCCCATCCGGTAGTTCTTTGCGCTAGTAATTTTTATATATTTCTGAAAAAATTCTCTGTAATTTTTTGTCTAATTCCAAGAAATTTTTTATTTTTGCACAAAAATAACACCAAATTAGTTTTGTTGAAAACAACGTCAGTCCGGATTAGTTTCCTTCAAATCATGCAAATTAGAGTCCAAAAAAGCAAAAGTGTTTGAAAGAGTAGACACGTTGAAGACGTATCATCCATGTGTCTTGTAAGTGCGTCTTTTCATTCTGTAGTCTTCCATCTGCATTAACCTTTAAAAATGTCACGGTCCGGGCAACATATGTCCGTATGAAGCGCTGGAAAACGTCAACCATATATTGTTACAATGTGCCCCCGCAAAGTTCCCGTGGAGTTACATTAGAGAATGTGTTGATCCATCGTGGAATCAAACTCGATGATAGGGATTTTAGCACTGTTAAAACTCTTGCGGGCAGCTACAATCACTTAGCTTTGATAATGTTTTGTGATTTAGCTTGGTCGCTATGGACTTGTCATAATAGACTTATAACTGAGGGAACCATTTCATCCCATCCTATTAATTATATCTTTAAATTGTCTCTATTTTTCAGCAATGGCGTCCTCTAAGGAGTAGGAAGGACTGTTATGCGGTGGCAGACATCCTTCTGAAGATCAAGCATCTTCATGCTCTTCATAAGAACTCTTGAGTTGGTATTAGTCAGGCCATAGTGAACTCGACGCTCATTTTGAAACGCGATATGTATCCCTGTTTATTTTCCTCGCATGACTGTAAGAACGTAAAGTTGGGCTAGCTTAGCCTACGTGCATTTTATTAGTTTCAAGCTAGCATCCCCTGTGCTTGTTTTTTTTTAATTCCTAAATAAAAACTGTTGTGTCGTCTTCAATGCACTTTATCAAAGGGTTAATTGGATTCATGCCATTACAACTTTCACGGGTTAGAGAAATGCCATTACAAAAGCCGAAGTTGGAAATATGCCACTGCAACTTTTATATACCTCTATTGATGCCATTTTCTCCAATACCAATCCATATACTGCCCATTATACGCCCTATACATATCTTATACGGACCTAATTAACGCCCACGTTCAAATCTGAAATCCCTACCCCGACTCGCCCCCAACCACATCCATCCCCACCTCTGATTCACGCTCACGCACACACGTACACGAACCCTAGCGCAGCGGGGGCTGGAGGCGCTGAGGCGGGCACGACACGGCGGCGGGCACGACGCGGCGGCTGGAGGCGGGCTGAGGCGCTGCGGCTGGAGGCGGACGCGACCCGGGGACTGTAGGCAGGCATGACGCGGGTGCCACAACTGGAGGCGTGCGTGAGATGGCTGCCTATTCTCAAGATTGGCTTTGAGTACTTGTCCATGGAGTCGCCATATAAATGAGATCCTGAGTTCGCAACAATACGCCTCATCCCTCCTCTCAGTGAATGCTCTAGATATTCAGATTTCAGAGTGCATAGATATTTGTGTATACTTGCTGTATTGGTGCAGAGTAGCAATGGATATTTCCAAGCCGACTATGTATATCTGTGTGTGTTTGATGTATTTGTTCAGAATTGCTTTTGTGCCGCCTTCTGTCCTGTGCTTCAAGTTCAGCAATTTTCTCTCTGTGAATTTGCCACCGTAGTTAGCATTGCCAGAATGCTCTCAAAGTACTGTAGATAGAAGGAATAGAGTACGCTGATATTCTGGCCAAAATTTGTCATTTTCTAGCTCCCGTCTAAATCCATGGTGTGCATCATTTGAGGACAAGGGTAATATGGTTATTACTGAAATACGCATTGAAATACAAGCCTTTACTGAACTGTTATTCTTTTAAGTGGAGAAAATGGCATAGGTAGAGGTATGGGAAAGTTGCAGTGGCATATTTCCAACTTTGGTTTTTGTAATGGCATTTCTCCAACTCACGAAAATTGTAGTGGCATGAATTCAATTAACCCTTTATCAAACCGGTTTACAAAGCACATCACGTTGATAGCACGCCACATTGTAAATGAGAATTTTGGGGTTTGCATTTTACAAGCAAGGATCCATCTGCGCCGCTATGAGGACTTCACCAAAGAAAAAGAAAATGTAATCTTGCATATCCCAAAAAAAAACTCTTTTTTAGGGAAAAAAAAACTCTTTGTTGGCATCGAGTTAACTCGTATGTTCAAGCGGGCCAAGCTGAAAAACCGAAGCTGCTCCTGGGCCCAGATCTGCACCAGAAAAGCAGCAAATAAACCCACGGGAAAAACTCCGACGGAAATTGAGAAACCCTAGCGATGCTCCAGATACGCCTGAGCAAGATCGGCTCGTCGGACTCCGGGGCCGCGGCCTCTGGCGCGGCGGCTGGGGCGTCCGGTGGCGCCCCGGCGAAGTCCGCCGCCGCGTCGGCTGGCGGTGCCCCGGAGTCGGTGACTGTCGCTTGCCCCGACCACCTGATCATCGCAGACCTCGCCGTGGCGAAGAGCCTCGGCGCCGTCACAAACTCCGCCATCGCTGCGACGCGCGCCATCGGCCGCCGCTCCCGCCGGCCCCTCGGCGAGCGCGTCCACATCTGCTCCCGCTGCGAGTTCCCCATCGCCATTTACGGCCGCCTCGTATGGAATCCTAAATCCCAGCATCTTCCCTGTCTATGCCTTCACTACTTCACGTACTAGTATATTTGTGCGGTGGATGATAAAGAAAGTCTAGATTTAATGTAGCACATAACACCATCTAATTATGTATCATTCAGGAGGAGTTAATTGCTATTGTAATCCTTGTTCGGAATAAATGTCAAGTGCATCAGGCTGATGTAGAATTTCTGCAGTGTCGGTATGCTCACTGTTTAAGGATTTTAGGGGTCTGAGAGCCCAAGGCTAGTAAAACTATTGATATTGCGCAAACAGAAATAAAAAATACCTGTAGGAATTTCCAGTGGTATATTTTAGGGGTGTGTTACAGCGACATATGTAACCGGAGTCAATTTACATCCTTCTGTTTGTGGTACATTTGTTTCCCACAAAAAGGATGTAGGTTGTTTTGTTTAAGTGTCGAATAGGGGAGGCCTATGGTCCAGTTTTGAAGCTGTATTGGATGGAAGCAGTAATCGTATTTTGTTCTGCTACACTATCGGTCAATATTAATATTTTTAGGGATTGCACATAGAATTTATATTAGTTTGATAATGTTGTGTTGTTGTAAATACTGAATCTAAATTACTCTATTGACGGCATGGGATGTTCATATTCACTTTATTCAGAGTTCCTGGCGTGGTTAGTGCTCTGATTTCTTAAGCTGAAAGTATTCCGGCTATCAAGCCTGTCTAGTTTTAGTACGACACAGTGCATAAGCAAGCAAAACCACTGATTGCATGCAATACATTTCACAATCATCTAGGCATTTGGCCATGTCCTATGTCCCTAAACTAGCATGTATGTTTTACCTGTTGTCTGAGACTATCAGTTACTGGCCTGAACTATATGTGGTCTATTTATTTTAGTTCTTTTGCTATTTTCCATAGTTGAATCGTTCGATCAATGACTTTCTTTAACTTTGTTCAGATTCCTTGCGAACATGCATTCTGTTTAGCCTGTGCAAGAAGTGATTCCAGCTGCTATCTGTAAGCATTCTCCTGAACTTTTCGTAACTTGGTTTTATCCCATTCTCACCTTCGTAGTATATCGAGTGACTTACTGGTTCATGATAGGATAACTTGCATAACTCTGATGTATCTGCACGGCATGATACTTGCTGAAATAAGCTTGCTATGTGACATCTAAGTATCCACTGATTGAGCTTAAGGAGCTTCAGCTAAGTAGATCTCATGTTAGCATGCTTGTATTTTCAATTATGTGGTAGTGCAGTGGAACTATAGTAACGTTCACCCAAATTGCTTGTGTTTCAGCTTGTTTCCTTTTATCTTTGCTAGTTGTTATGGTTAGCATCAATAGCTGTGAACATTAGTTAAGCAGTGATGTACATTGTTCTGTACCTTTCATTTGATAGTAAACTAGCAACTGTAGTTTTCCCCCGTTGACATTGTACTTAAGAGGGACAAATGTTGCTGCTTACTAATTACTGCTATGTTGTTCGACTAGTTTGGGCTTAGACATGTCATTTTGAAACTTATATATTTACTTATATCCGCAGTTGTGATGAGCGCATTCAGAAGATTCAGACTGTGAAAATGATGGAAGGGATTTTTATCTGCGCTGCACCTATGTGCCTCAAGTCTTTCCTTAAGAAAGCGGAATTTATGACTCATGTACCTGAAGCTCATGCAAATCTCCTCCAAACTAACACGGAGAAGGAAGAACGTAATGAACCAGATGCTCCTAACATCTCCCGTGCTTCTGGAGGAGATGCTCAAAGGCAATCTCAAATGCCTGAGATATCTACCGCACGTGCTCCTCCAAGGCCGGGTGTTTCACCCACTTCAAGTTCTCACATGCAAGAGCGTGAAGACCGATCTCGGTATCACCAGTCCAGGGAGAGGGAGCACACCCCACTAAGGCCCCCTATGCTAAGCAAACCGCCATCATTCCATGGTCGCCACTATCCACCAGGTGATACTCAGTCCGAAAACAACACACCTCAAGGATTTGACCGTCCCTACAGCTGGGCCCATGATGGTACACCTGGTGCAACTCCACTTCGCCAAGAACCTGACCATGGTACTCAAGACAAGCAGCAAGTGATGCCTAATTCACCTTTCATGTTCTCTCCAATGCATCCTCATCAGCAAAACTTCATGATGCATATGAATATGAATCAGCCTTTAATCCCCAACTCATCATTCAGCTACCCTGTCCAACAAGATGGGAATCCGCAGTACTTCAGTGCTCCTTTCCAGATGCAACTGCAAGATGCCGGATCAGATCAAGGTTCAGCGTCGGTGCCTGAGGGGCTTCAGCGCCCATGGGGCATGGGGTTGATGGGCAATCCATCTCAGGGAGGTGGCGGCATGGCCTTCATGCCATCTGGTTTCGGGATGATGCCTGACAGCTCGATGAATCCAGGCATGCAAGGTAGGGATTTTCAAGGCCAAGCTGATCGTGGCGACGGAAGGGGCATCCAAGAACAGTTACCTATGGTGATGCAAATGCAGATGTCGCTCCCCCCACCTCCCCCTACACAACCCCCGTCCGCTGGACAGCAGTCTTTCAACAGAACTTGATGAGTTTTTTGCGTGCCAATTTTATGGCTGCTGCCAAAATCGTGCTGTACTGCGTTGGGAAATTGCAATTTTGCCACCTTGGCATGTAACTGATGAGCACTCGATGGCAGACTATGTTGTGCTAAAAACGATGCAATTTAATCTGAGTTGTCATATGCTGTTTGTGAATTGTTTTTTTAGAACTTTTGGTGAATTGTTTGGTGTTATAAAATGCATGCAGCCCACTGTTGGGCTGCCAAGTTTTTTATGTCTGATGCTTGGCATTTCTATTTGCCATCCTTTTGGTTTTTATTATATTTTAGTGTGTTTTTGTTATGAACCAGAACTACTAACACCCACAAATAAGTGTCTCAAATTTAATTGTACTACACTTATTTTGGGATGGAGGGAGTACAAGTGAATGAAAACTGAATACGAACAAGTGAATGATCCTCAAAAAAAAAAAGAATACGAATAAGTGAATGAAAACTGAATACAAACGCAATTTGTTGTTAAAATGTCATTTAGGCCCCGTTTGATAGCAAAGTATTTCCTAAACATTTTGAGAATACTGCAGTTTTTGAGATTACTGTAGTTTTATTTACAATGAGGTGTTTGATTGCCCCTAACAAATGCTGTTTTAATATTGTAGTATTTCACAAACTGCAGTTTTTTCTCTATATAATAAAAAGAACCCCGGACCTGTTTTAAAAAAACAGAGAAGGCGAAAAGAAGGGATTGGCGTTGTTATCCTTCCGCACTCTCCTCAACAACTCGCTCTCGCCTCGTACGTACGCCGCCGCCGCCGCCGCCCTCCCGTATTTGGAGAAATCTCCCTCGGCGGCCATGGGAAAGGAAAGAGACAACAATGGAGAGACCAAAGGTGATTACTCTGCCCTTCATCATCCCTCATCGCTCCTCCCGCTTCTCCCCGCCGACCGCCAGCCCCTTCCTCGTACGGCCATGCCTTTCTCCACTCTGCATGCCGCTGGTATCTGCGTACGGCGCCGCGACGCATAACCTCGAACCCTCGACACCGTCCGGTCGTTGTTGACGAGAAGGCGAGGAGGTTACGAGGACCTCCACGTGTGGTCCGCCGGCGACGAACCCCAGCGCCTAGCATCACAATTGGCACTGGCCGGTGGTCGCGGATAGCCGATGCTGTTGATTGCTTGAAGTCTGGCCGGCCGGCTGTTCCGTTGTCGTCGGCCACCACAGCCCGCATGATTTGTCTGAAATCTGTCATACCATAGCGATTTTGTTGTTTTCCATTCAGACAATTCAGATTGGTATCCCTTCGGGCTCCTCATGGCCCGTATGTTAGCTAGCTGAGCGTGTTAATCAGCTCCGGCCAGCAGCAGACGGATTATAACTAGGAGACGGTGATGGTTTGGTTGCTATGTTAGCTAGCTGTGTCTGCATGCATCAGTTCCATGTAGAAGTTTGTTGCACATTTTTCAGTCTGTCTAGCTCCCTGTGCTGATTCTGGTCAGATCCTGGAGTGTATTCTACATGCATGGCTAGCTAGTGTGCTGTGGTGATGGCACTATTATTATTTTGTTTGATATAAGGATATAATATTTTGTTTCATGTAATCCATGGTGTGGCCTCATGCAGGACATAATAAGATTTACTAAAGTTGATTTGTTTGAATGAGATATTTAGGATAACTCTGATATTATTTCGAGTTGGATCCTTGTAAATTTTTATGATGTTTGTGCTGATTTGAACGCTGATGCATTTTTCTTCCCAATTGCAGACAAGAAAAAGAGAGCATCATGGACCACTGCTCAACTAGACCTGCTCGTTTCTGTGATGAAAGAGTACGCAGATGCATCTAGATTTCGTGGTCAGAATGGATGGACAAAAGAAGGATGGAATTCCATGACTACACGATTGAATAATCAGTTTCCAAGAGCTAATTTCATTGTTTGTCAACTAAAATTTAGAGAGCAGCGGTTGAAGAGAGAATATTTTGTTGTCAAATCTATTGTAGAGAAGAGTGGCTTCGGTTTTGATCCTAATACAAAAATGCCAACAACCATTGATGAAAAATGGGATGAATTGAGCAAAGAACAACAGAAGTGGAGATACAAAGCTTTCCCTTACTATGATGACCTGCATGCAATTTATGATGGTACGTTGATTTCACATGTAATGAATTTAGCATATGATCTTGCTTGCTTGTAGTTTACAATGTATTCCTCTGTACCCAGGTAAAACAGCGGAGGGGAAGGGTTGTAAGAGGACAACTGATGTGGTTGAAGAGAAGTCCAGTCCGGCTACAGATTTACCACAAGGGGAAAGCTTCACACAACAAGTTCTAGATGCCGCTGGGCTTAATTCGCCTAGTCCAACATTACCGGCTCCAGGCTTTGAAGGTCATAATTACGAGTGGACTGAAGGCATATATGGTGAGGATGTTGAAGTATTTCCTGGTAACAACACAGAACGTATGGAGAATAACAGTAGCCAAATTCCCACAGAACACATGAACACACTTCCTGACCCACCACCTATGAGAAAGGCTAGGACTTCTAAAGGCAATGATGAAGGTAAGGCTAAGAGAGGCAAAGAAACAGCGATTGACGATCTGGTTGCTGTTAGAAAAGAAGAACTTAAAACTTATGTGGATGTAAAGACGAAACCTTCAAAGGAACATTAACTGGTGGCAACTGTATGAGCTGTCCAGATAATGACATGATACTTTGTAGCACTTTATTGAAATAGGTACTTATGGTTTGACCACTGTGTTGAAATCGCCCTTGTAGAGTACGGTTGCTTGCATTCGCCGAAAGGGTATATAAGAATATTGCGACTTGTTCTTCCACGGAGACAAGCCTCTCATCTTGTAGAAGTTGTCTCTCTCGGAAGCACTTAACCAAATTATGAAATACATATTTTTCCATCCGAAAATCTCTTTTACATCTCAATTCATGACCCTCTAAAATTTCTCTCACGTACTTATGCCCCGTAAGGATGGAAGTGTGAATACGTTGGCGATTGCTTGAACCTCTCTCGCCTTTGTATACGGCTTCGATGATGGCTAACTCATCATCTTCTCGGTGTTTACGCTTCAAAAAATCCCCCCACATTGATGGAGCAACTAGGAGGACTTACAGAGGACAGAGACGATGCAAGTAGTGAATACGCCGACGGTGGCCGCGTGATTCCAGTTCTCGGGCAGCTCTTCGTGCCCTCCGATAGTGACACGGATGACTGGCCAACTACACCACGTGTTGGGTCGCCACCTCCACGCGTAGCTCCGCTGCGCCTCGATGGTGACGCGAACAAGGGCAAGCCGCTCCGTCTATGCGTAGCTTCACCACCAGGTGAGACGCCGTGTCATGGGTGATCTTTTTTGTATACACAAGCTACCCTCGGTTTGTTATATACGCTGATGGTTAGGGATATCAAGCTAGCTAGCTACAAAAGCTCAACTGAAATAGTATTCAAACAGCCGGCCGTTGCGTGTGCTTGCACTGCTAACGGCTAGGCAGCTCTGAGTGTTTGAAGTTTGAACGCAACGGCTAGGCTGCAATACTGTGTTTTGTGGCAACAACCAAACATGTTCTATGTATTGTAAATACTTCAAAAAAACTCTGTTATGGTAAAACCATGTTATCTGATACCTAGAGACAAAATTATTGCAGTTTTTGATACTTTGGTTTATATAATACTTTGCTATCAAACACAGCCTTAGTAGAGAAAGGAGTTCCCTAAAGGTAAAAGCAGAGAAGAGAGTATCGCGAGTGAAGTCTGTTTTAAACCTTGAACTGGTAGAGCTCGTCGGAATTGAACCTTAACCTTCAAATCCCTGAAATTGGCACCCTGTACTCACTGATCCTGGTCTATCTCAACCCCGATCCCGCTTAAAACAGTTTGGTGCGCTGGGAAAATAACAATCCCGGCCGGGATCACTCTCTGCTCTCGCTGGCTGTAGGGTTCACTTGCCATATTCATCTCCCGCCCCATTCTCTTTGTCCGTCTACCCAGGAACGATGGCAGACGCTCGACAAGTTCGGCGGCTCGCAAGGGAACTTCGTCCGGCCAGCATCCCACGACGTCGGCGGTACGCCTGGCGACGTGTTCGGCCACATACTTCTCCGGCAAGGTGCCGCGGAGTGGAACATGTAGCGGATGCAGTCACAGATTATCGCTTTTCCGCCGGTGCGACGCGTGAGTGGACCGTGGGCAAAGCCCTTCACGCCAATGGAGGCTTCATCAGTACAACGGCCAAGCGCCAAAGCCAGTTACACATTCTAAACTTGCAATGAATTGAAGAAAGCAGAGAGAAGAACATGCATAATAATAATTCAGACAAAGTGTTGTTTGTCCCCTAGAAACTCAGATCACCGGTAAATCTATCTCATGAGCTATAAGGCACACTCTCAACTAGTGGTGAACCAGCCTCGGGAAAAAAAGAAACTTGTGGTGAACGAAGTAGAGAAAACAACAAGCAATCCACAGTTCTACGAAATAGTGTGCAGTTGAAATCCTCATATGCTCGCATCGAAAGGAGGTCACACGCATTGATGCTTGTTTATTCTTGCACACTGATGCGGGGGTCAGACGACCGAGCGGATGAGCCCCATGGGCTCAACCTCCACAGAGTGCCTTCACGCGATGGCCAGCACTGTCGTCTCCCGGTCTGCCAGCGAATACACGCCGATGGCGTGCTGCACCATCAGCTCCATGTCCAGGCGAAGCCATATCCTCTCCTCGGCGAGGAGGACGGGGAACCAGCGAGCGCAGAGTACAAGTGAATCGGAGTCCTCTGTGCCCGCCGCGCTCGCGGATGTCGCACGCGCCACCAAAGGAGCTGGAGCTGTACCACCTGCACGAGGACGCCATAGGGCTCGGTCTCGATCAGGCACCCTCGACGAGTAGCAGGCGTTCGTGTACGGCGAGCTGTCCCGGCTTCGGCGCGAAATGGCGGCAGTTCGACTGCGCCTCTGCTATGCCTCAACCACGCGTTCACAACTGCATTTTAGAATATAAGAGAAAGGGAATTGGGGATAGGGATGGATATGACATGTGGGTCAGTGTAGTAAGTGAGAGTAGAGATTGATCCCGGTCGGGATTATGTTCTTCCCAGTGTGCCAAACGGCTCCAAGGTCGAAATATGTTAGGGTCAGTAAGTACAGGGTGCCAATTTCAGGGATTTGAAGGTTAGGGTTTAATTCCGACGAGCTCTACCAGTTCAAGGTTTAAAACAGACTTCACTCGAGTATCGCCGATGTTCAATCTGCACAAGGCTATGTTCGTCGAGTAAGAATTTATGATGCAAAGGTGCAAAACAGAAAAGAATAGTGGCCGAAACACAAAATCTCAAAAAGGTTTTTGTAATGAGTATATCACTCTGAGGTTCTATCTGCGTAAAGATATGCCCACCAAGTAAGGGAAAAATTATGAACGTAAAGGAGCCAAACAGTACAGGGGTGAAAGTGTAAAATCTCAAAAACATGAAAGGGGCCACAAACACAACGGTACAGAAGTGAAAGCCCAAACACGGTAGCACAGGGTCATAAGTGTGAAGTCTCGGAAAACATAAAGGGGCCAAGCAGAAAAGTACAGGGGTGATAGCGCAAAATCTCAAAAAGGTTTTTGTAATGAGTATATCCCTCTGAGGTTCTATCTGCGTAAAGATATGCCCACCAAGTAAGGGAAAAATTATGAACGTAAAGGAGCCAAACAGTACAGGGGTGAAAGTGTAAAATCTCAAAAACATGAAGGGGCCACAAACACAACGGTACAGAAGTGAAAGCGCTAAATCTCGAAAGCCCAAACACGGTAGCACAGGGTCATAAGTGTGAAGTCTCGGAAAACATAAAGGGGCCAAGCAGAAAAGTACAGGGGTGATAGCGCAAAATCTCAAAAAAAAATCTCAAAAAGGTTTTTGTAATGAGTATATCCCTCTGAGGTTCTATCTGCGTAAAGATATGCCCACCAAGTAAGGGAAAAATTATGAACGTAAAAGAGCCAAGCAGTACAAGGGTGAAAGTGTAAAATCTTAAAAACATGAAGGGGCCATAAACACAACGGTACAGAAGTGAAAGCGCTAAATCTCGAAAGCCCAAACACGGTAGCACAGGGTCATAAGTGTGAAGTCTCGGAAAACATAAAGGGGCCAAGCAGAAAAATACAGGGGTGATAGCACAAAATCTCGAAAAAGGGTCATAAGTGTGAAGTCTCGAAAAACATAAAGGGGCCAAGCAGAAAAGTACAGAGGTGATAACACAAAATCTCAAAATTATGAACGTAAAGGAGCTAAACAGTACAGGGGTGAAAGTGTAAAATCTCAAAAACATGAAGGGGCCACAAACACAACGGTACAGAAGTGAAAGCGCTAAATCTCGAAAGCCCAAACACGGTAGCACAGGATCATAAGTGTGAAGTCTCGGAAAACATAAAAGGGCCAAGCAAAGTGTAAAATCTCAAAAACATGAAAGGGGCCACAAACACAACGGTACAGAAGTGAAAGCCCAAACACGGTAGCACAGGGTCATAAGTGTGAAGTCTCGGAAAACATAAAGGGGCCAAGCAGAAAAGTACAGGGGTGATAGCGCAAAATCTCAAAAAGGTTTTTGTAATGAGTATATCCCTCTGAGGTTCTATCTGCGTAAAGATATGCCCACCAAGTAAGGGAAAAATTATGAACGTAAAGGAGCCAAACAGTACAGGGGTGAAAGTATAAAATCTCAAAAACATGAAGGGGCCACAAACACAACGGTACAGAAGTGAAAGCGCTAAATCTCGAAAGCCCAAACACGGTAGCACAGGGTCATAAGTGTGAAGTCTCGGAAAACATAAAGGGGCCAAGCAGAAAAGTACAGGGGTGATAGCGCAAAATCTCAAAAAAAAAAATCTCAAAAAGGTTTTTGTAATGAGTATATCCCTCTGAGGTTCTATCTGCGTAAAGATATGCCCACCAAGTAAGGGAAAAATTATGAACGTAAAGGAGCCAAGCAGTACAAGGGTGAAAGTGTAAAATCTTAAAAACATGAAGGGGCCATAAACACAACGGTACAGAAGTGAAAGCGCTAAATCTCGAAAGCCCAAACACGGTAGCACAGGGTCATAAGTGTGAAGTCTCGGAAAACATAAAGGGGCCAAGCAGAAAAATACAGGGGTGATAGCACAAAATCTCGAAAAAGGGTCATAAGTGTGAAGTCTCGAAAAACATAAAGGGGCCAAGCAGAAAAGTACAGAGGTGATAACACAAAATCTCAAAATTATGAACGTAAAGGAGCTAAACAGTACAGGGGTGAAAGTGTAAAATCTCAAAAACATGAAGGGGCCACAAACACAACGGTACAGAAGTGAAAGCGCTAAATCTCGAAAGCCCAAACACGGTAGCACAGGATCATAAGTGTGAAGTCTCGGAAAACATAAAAGGGCCAAGCAAAAAATTACAGAGGTAATAGCACAAAATCTCGAAAAAGGGTCATAAGTGTGAAGTCTCGGAAAACATAAAGGGGCCAAGCAGAAAAATACAGGGTGATAACACAAAATCTCGAAAAAATTTGAACCATTTCTCGATTTGCGCGTGTCATCCTTGCATAGGGGCCATGCTAATCTTCTCAGTATGTTTCAATTTTATCAGATATCCCCGAAGGGGCGAGAGGGATCTCATGCCTCGGCTTATAAACTGGTCTGGGCGAAGCTCGGCAAGCGATGTGGGACTAAACGCTGGCACCGCTTCCCTCCCACAACCCTCCTTTGGGCCGTCCGATTCAATACTAACGGGCCAGATCCAAGGCCACGCTGACGTCCTGTCCAGCACGATTTTGCAGAGGATCTTCTGCGGCTTCTGACACGCGCGTGCCCTTGTGGGTTTTCTCTAGCCGTCTCACGTGACTTCGAGACCGGACTGCCGTGTACAAGGTACAAGTACGTTCTCGTGAAACTCGTATTCTACGTATAAACTGTTCATCTGACCGTGCTCATAGCAGCAGTTTTTATACGCTTTCTATCACGTAACACACACATACGATGTGTACAACAGCAGTTTCCTTGCAAGACAACAGTAAAATTCACCAAGTTTCTCAACAACAAAAAAAGGGAACCTGAAGGACATGCTGCAATCCATGTGTATACTTGTTACGTGTATATACACATGATTTGAAGATTACCACGCGGCAGGCAGGCATGATCAGCCATCCTAAAATCTTTGATATATCATTATCAGATACAAAGACAAGGTAAGATCTTCTTCATACTTTTTTCACTGTATGCACTGTCAACATAGATGCAGAACTGAAGGTGTCATATACAGTTGTTCATTGATCCACAGAGTCGGAGAGGCAAGGAGCAAGAAATAAAAAGAACAATCAAGGTTTGGTTTCCTATATGCTACCACTCTGCAGCAGCAGCAGCAGCAGCAGCTGCTGCTGCTCTTCAGCCAGTTAACCTCAAACTGGATGTTGCGTATCTCTATCAGAAAATGCTATGCATTTTGCCCAACTTGTGTCTACTTCCCGTATACTTCTTCTGTCGTCGTAGCTGTTAATCCTACATCGCTACATATTTCATGTACAAAAGAAAAAGGGTGAAATTTCTGCATTTATACACTGCCTGGCGTCTGGAAGATATCCTGAAGGAGGAGGCTCAGCTCCCGTGCTGATCTCCCAACCTTGCCTTCTCGCCTACAGGATGATGATGTGTCATTTCGGTTCTTTACATTACTAATAAGATCTCCAGATTTTCGGTACACGCCTAGTTTTTGAATTGAAAGAGAGGGACTTACCTTGTGAAGGAGATGAGACTTGCATTTATCTTTTCCAGCTCTTGAAAGCATGAACTGCAGCGTTCCAACCTAGCAACATGGCACAAGTGGAACAAACGCATTACATTGTATGTACAGCAGGATCACCCTGAATGAGATTGAGGGATGGGCAAAATACTGGTGCTCTGCTTCGAGGTCTACACCGACTGGTGGAGCAGACGACAAAGTAGAAAAGATTGATGCACGGAAGCTTTTGACAAGCTTAAGGATCGTCGCCAAGGCAACGTTCAAATGTCTGCGGGCGTAGATGACAACAAACACTTGTATAAGCCCAAATATTACCATCACATTATCTGTGACTTTTCATACTACTAAAACTGTATGAACTATGAAGATTTTTTTAGTAACAGTCGAAGGGCAGTAAAAGACCGCAGCACGGAACACGGCAATGGCTATCAGTAAACCTTATCCAGTGTACAATAGGAAGGTAAAAGGTAAATTATAATACCCTGAATGAATAAATAAGATGAAATACCTGTCATATCCGCTTTCAAGAAGATTGGAGGCGAGAGGTAAAACAGAAGTGCAAATGTCTAGTGTAATATACTTGGTACTCTTTTCCATAATAAGAACATTAATTATATCAGCAGTAACCTACAAGACAGATAGAGCAAGACATCAGCCATTGTATAAAATGAGACTACAGTATTAGGGGTATGGTAGGAAGTACACACAGCATGATCCGACATTCTTCGCATAGCACTGACAGAGCCCTTGATATCATTATTTTGCCAACAGCGGTACACAAGCTGCAAATATCACATGGAAATTACCATTACTCAATATATGCACCATAATCATGTCTCCCGAATAATAGCAGTAAATGTTATTGCTGATTCTATTTTCCTTCAATACCTCTAGTTTTGTCAGCCGTGACTTCACGCCATGAATGAATTCTTGATGGTTTTGCATTAGGTCAGCTATAAGATCGTCATCATTAGCCGATGCACTGCGTTCTCCAGCAAATGAAGATTGTCTCTACAGAAGTAGAAAATATAGAGTTGGGTTTGGTATGAACAGAATGAGCAAAGGCATCCCAAATAACATAACTTAAATTTTCGGAAGTAATGTATACCAAGCCATCTGACGTTGGTGCGTACTCGCTTCTCTCGTAACTCGCAAATACATGTCCCGTTCCTCCTGACAAAGAGCATGATGATAACCCTAGGAGGATCAAATATTCAAATCAAATAATATATCATACCAATTCAGCGGAGCACTTACGATTTTGCATTATGCTGCTCTCACTTGATTCCACCAGTTGGCTCGATCCAAACACTACTGTTCTGTTAACATTCACAAATTGTGGATTCCTTCCAACTGCTGATTTTGTTTCTTTGAAACCACAGACATCATACCAGTTATCAACTTTGTTAGACCGAACACTTTCAGTGCACAATGGCCCAAAACAGTTAATGTCCCCATCACTTGATGTTTCTCTTATAAATTTCCTTTGTGGAGTTTTTGAAGTAATTGGCTTTGACTGAAATACGGAACGATGAACATCTTTGTCATGATCCACAGCCAGATGACCTTTTAGTAATTGTTCAGGCTTTATGGCAGCAGCGGCAGCTTCACTGAGATTGGAACCAGCATCCACTTTAGAAACATGCCTTGGGACAATACCAGGCACGAAAGTGGATCCTTCACTACTACATGCAAATATATTGGACCTAGGTGTATATGTGGGAGCAGCAGAAGCCTGTGAGTTACCAGGGATCATTCTGGCACTTGTAGAGAGATCCACTTTGAAGCGAACATTAGCTATGTGTCTCTTCTGGTGGTCAGTAGAATTTGGCTTCAATCTAACCCTAGGAGAAAGAAGAGGTGCAGATTCAGCTCTTGTCAGCCGAAGATTATTTATTCCAGGTGCTTTTGATAATCTCTTCCTCACTGCAGAAGAAGCTGGTACAGAAGCTTCTTTCGACGCAGACATCGGGCGCTTAAGCAATGTACTGGATGTTTCATTGGCTTCTGTTAAAAACAAATACAGGTAGTGTTGGGGTGAAAATCTTAACTAAAAGAGAACAGGCGAAGATTAGGAAATGAAATGTTATTCACTTATTCATGAGATAATAATAACTCCTTACGGGTACCTGGTCTTCTGGCAATCGATAAACTTCCCAGCATTGATGATATGCTATTATCAGCTTGTAATGGCCCATTACCAGTTCCATTCCAAAATGCTTCCGCACTACTGACAGTGTATGGATCAAATTTCTGAAGTTTAGGATTAATACCATATCAGAACTGCTCATATGCTAACATAATAAATTTTATAGAATCATACCATCAAGTCCACAACCCATATTCCCACACAACTTTGGTTATATGAGCAACCAAGAAGTTTTCCCTCTTGTACATTTAGATCTGCTAATGTTGACCAGCCAACATCAACTGCATCATGACATATGATAGGTTCCCATGAAAGAACCTGCAAGCAAAAGGATAACATGCAAATGATTTTGTTATGACATCATTTGTTCCAAGCTTGAAATGAGGAATTTGACATTTTATTAGAGTATCTACCTTCAAGCTTTCATGTAATCCACAAAAAAGTGCTTTGCCATCACTGTTGAATGTCATAGAACGAACTACACTAGCCTGAAAATTCGGAAGCTTGCGATAAGTATTGACTACAGCACTTACAGATAGTTAATTTGGTCATTATCAAGAATCCCCATCCACCCATAGGGAAACTATATACAATATGAATAACAGAGTAGCTGTGGTCAGAATCTGTACCGGCATATAGTATTCCCGACAATTCTGCATGAAGCTGAAAAATTAGTTAAATCCAGGATGAAAACAAGATAAATGGATACTAAAATTACTTATAGCTCAAGTACAGAAGATTAAAAAAAGAGGGGGTATGCACCATCAGGCTTACCAACTGAAAATTATAAAAGAGTTCAAATATGCATACACAAGAAACTTGTTCTAAAAACAAACCAAGAAACTTGAAATTAACAAATGATTATAAACAAATAAAGGCTCATGTTACGTGGCTCACAATTTCAGGTACAGTACAGCATTTGGTCCGATATACTAATTTATGAATCATGGTCAGCATTACTTGGTACTATTTCATGACTCTGGTTACAAATACATGAAATCAATGCTTAATGCTGTTCTGACGTGTTCCCTTGGGTCCTTGTAAGGGTCAGATTTAGGCATAATTACAAAGGACAAACACAATTCATAGTGATTGAACTCAGTTTGAAATTAAATTACATCAAAGCCAAGAGTATGATCAAATGCAGCTCGAGAAAAATTGTAAAATTTTATTAGGACATAAGCTTGCTGGATGACTGCATAATGATAGTGTTTATAGAACTACATTATTTCACAATCTGAACACAAAGATAGCATGAACAGGGAGACACAAATGTAGAGCCTGAGCTTTCTGAATCATCAATTAGGA
The DNA here is from genome assembly GCA_032464435.1 of Aegilops umbellulata. Taxonomy (NCBI): domain Eukaryota; kingdom Viridiplantae; phylum Streptophyta; class Magnoliopsida; order Poales; family Poaceae; genus Aegilops; species Aegilops umbellulata. The sequence continues at coordinate 270,349,548 of CP136054.1, read as the reverse complement.
GATATTATACCTCCGGTCCAGAAGATCCAATCAACTCAAAAGTCTCAAGGTCCCAAAATTTAACAGTTTTATCAGCTGAACCTGCAGAAGTTTTTGGAAAGAACAGAATGCAAAAGTTACAACTAACCAAGTCTAGATAATGTATAATTAATTTTGGAGGAAAATGTTATCTGGGAACATATCTTATATTCTTGTACAGGTTTTACAGTAATATGGTCATCCATCTAACCTGTGGCCAGTAAGAACTCGTGGGGGTGAAAATCTAAACAGTTAATTGGGCCTTCATGAAGCGTAAAGTCATGCAAGAGCTTTCCAGCTGTCAAATCCCAGATCTAGCAAGGTATTTCCCAAAAATAATCAGTGACCGAAGAAATATAAGATATTTTTTCGCTAGAGCATGTGTTTATTCATCTTGTTGATATTAGTTCTGTTGAGCATATATGACAACTCTATAGGTTGGACTAATCAGCAGATTCCCCTGCAATTTTTTCTGTGGTACAGCTTAATAGTTTTTTTTTTCATATTTACTAGACATGTTCAAACTCTTACCTTCACAGAACTATCAGCCCCAGCAGAAACAATCCACCGACCATCAGGAGTGAATCTAAGCACATCAATCCTCTCGGTATGACCCTGGTATGTGTGAATGCATCTCTTCTTCCGCATGTCCCATATTTTCATGTTTGTATCTGAAGACCCAGACGCAAAAAGTTCTCCAAAAGGGTGGGAATCAAGAGAGGCGCAATTTGATCTATGCCCAGTGAAAGTTCGAAAAACTGTGGCAATAAAATCAGATATAGTTACAAGATATAATTACAGTTGATCTTTTTGCTTCAAATACAGCCAAGCGTTATGAAGACTGGTTCACACCTTTTGCTTCCTCGATATCCCATATTTTTATTGTTCCGGTTGCTGCTCCGGCACCTATCATAACCTCAGAGGAATCAAAGCTCAGCGACTCAACTGGACTTGTATGGCCTGAGAGGCTCTGCAAAAGCGTAGTGACACTCACTTGTAATTGTAAGTGCATAAGCAACCACCTAAATGACTACCAACCAAAAATTCAATGACATAGAAAGTGTTGAAACTCCCCATATAAGATTACCAGGACAGCGCTAGGTTTCCCTACAGCCCAAAGATTGACCTTCTGATCCTCCCCACCAGTGATGAGAGTTCTTGATGTTCGCTTCCCAAACTTGGCACAAGTGACATCCGAAGCATGCGCAACAAACTCCTCTTGGCATTGTCAAGGAAACATGAAACTGTTGTAGCCTGATATAAATCCATGAAGTCAGGCTAAATGTTTATGTCAGAGTTCGCTCTCTGGTATTGTTTTGGAATACACATTCCCACTAGGTACATAGTCAACTAAAACCCAGAGCAAAATAGTTGTGCGGTCATGCCATCAATTAGAAATTTAGAATTGTTCTGCACTTCAGTATCAACATCGAACAGGTAATAACACCATATTGTGAGTGGAACTAGGTTCGTTTTAGCAATTCTACAATCCATGCTATCCTATCCTAAATGAGTCTAACAAAACGAAATCTGAAGATTCAGTATTGAGCTTCACAACTTCCACAAAGTAGGTGTCAGGAGTTCAGACCCAACAACATGATCATATTTGCTGCAACATCTAAAGTGACAAAAGCAATGGTAAATTACATAACACAAGGGGCAAATTTCCTAACAAGGATTGAATTTATTTCAGTATTACGCTTACAAACAAACTTTCTTTTAAGGAGCCTCGCAAACAAACTGTTGAGCACACATTCTCTCGAATTAAAATTGAACACAAAAAATGCAATTTAATGTTCAGCAGAAAACCGTATTGTTTCATGTAAAATTTTCTTTTGTCATATTAGTCCTCAATTTCAAGAGGACATTTCACTAAACTTACACGCCCATTCACACAGTTGCAAAATCACACCCAAAAAAATTGTCCGTTACTCCGTCTTGCATTAGTTCGTTGGAACCAACTCAGCTCAATCACAAACTAAAAAGGCCAACATGAACCCAAGAACAGCTCAAGATGCAAAAGGTTCCTGGAATCAATTGTAATCGCTGCACGCGAGCCCAACCCAACCAAAACCTAACTGCACCGATCCAAGCAATTCGGCTCAAAGCACCCCGATTCGAGATTCCCAGACCGATAATAGATCATTCACGGAGCAAGAAGTAGGATACGGAGCTTGTACGCGCGCTTGGTGGCCATCCGTGACGGCAGCAGTCATCAAAAGCTTGAATTATTTTTTTACTCGCTGCGGCGGGCCGCCGGCGGCGGTGGCGGCGGCGACGGCGGAGAGAAGATTTCGAACTGCGTGTCAGAATCGATCCCTTATTATATGCCGTTTCTCGATTGGTGCTACAAATCTGCCCGATTTTGTAGCAACAAACTAGTGAGAGAGGGGCGAGGGGAAAAGCAACTCCAAAGAGCACAGCAGAGTATTTCTTGGTTATTGTAAAAAAAAAGGTATTTCTTGTTTTGTAGAGAGTTTTTCTTGTTCTCTTTACCGGTTAATGTCCAAGCCGTGATGATAAAAAATAAGCTATGACGTTTCCATTTTCAAATTATGTCAATTTTTCCCTCAAAAAAGATTATGTCAATTTTATTTTTCATAAATTGGAGAACCTTATTGTTATTGATTAATTATAATGAACAAATGCTGTTAGAAGGTTCAAAATGAACGAAGGTGTTACCAAATACTGTCGCGTTCATGTGTTTTCTCCGGCTGGATGTGCAAATTTATAAAGGCACTCTATTACTTTCTCTGTTTCAAAATACAAGACGTTTTGGTAGACTAGTTTAATTAGCCTACCAAAACGTCTTATATTTAGAATGAAGGTAGCATATGCCATCTTTGTCCAGAAAGCTTTCAGCTAGTAGTGTCATTAAACCTAATGCGGGACCAAGAACAATAGTAGAGTTTGGACTTACAGAATAAAAGTTGTCGACTTTTAAACAAATTATAACATAGTAGAGAGATAGCATCATAAGCATGCAAATCCAACAAACTTGTAAGAAAGGAATTTGCTAAAAAAAACTACCCATTAGCTGCAACCATAAGGAATTTGTTCCGTATATTTGCATCGTTATGGTAATTTCATGTTTTTTTAGACGTTTAAATACAAAGTCATACTTTACTCACCCTTTCTCCTTAATCCCTACACACGAAGTTAATGGACAATCACCCGTGATAGAGATATTCTCTTCATAGATCATCTCTTGTCTTCATAAATTTCTTGGCTACTCATAGACTCCCAATCAGCTATATAGTAGAAGCTCACCCTTCAAGACTAACAAATTCTTGATGTCTTCATTTGGATATGAACTCTTGCCAAAACTCGTTAAAAGGTTTCTCACAAAAGTTCATGGATCTCTCTCAAATATTTTCTCTCGACAGATGGAGTGGAGTAGAGAGAGCTCTCAAGTAGCCAAGCGCATATAAGGGGGCTCAAAAAGGTTTCTTTCCATGTTGTATGCACAACTTATATAGGTAGCATACCAAAACTCGAAAAGTCAATTTGGCTCCCGGGGCCAAAAAAATTGAAATGAAAAAAAATCAAGAATTTTTTTTGTGTACTTAGTCACATCCAAATGCCACCTGCAAATTTTGAGGCAAAAAGGTTAAACATTTTGGCTTGTGCAAAAAAAAAAACAAATTGAACACCAAAAGTTACCTCAATTTTTCTTTTGCTGACAAAACACCGCAGCTCCGCTTCGCATGAAATTTGCATGCATGCTTGCAACACTAACACAAACATCTATAAAAAAATCAGAATTTTTCGAAAACAATTAATATAATTTTTTGTGTTACTGTTCACCCAGGAGCACCAAAACTAGCTTTTACTCACAAAGACTTTAGACACGTAAGTATCAAGCAAACACGGTTCATCACTATTTGATGTATTCAAATTTTGAATATGGCTAGCAAGAACACATAGCTTAGAGGCTTGGCTCACAATACTTAGAGTGATCCAAGACATCAACTAGAGGGCGAATAGACGACTACAAATTTCAAATTTTCTAGTTGATTCTTGGGATTATGGAATTATAAGGTCTAAAAGGTATAATTTAGCGAATCTAATATTGCAAAGAACTGCAGGAATCATTATTGAAATTGTCGGTTGAAAGGATCGATATGGTTGACTAGAGGGGGGGGTGAATAGGCAACTACCAATTTTTAGCTTGTCTTATCAAATTAGGTTTACCAACAAATAGGTTTTCTAGATGTGCAACTAGGTGAGCAACCTATATGATGCAAACAACAACAACAACAAGTGGAAGAAGAGATACAACACAACAATAGCTTGCACAAAGTAAAAGGAAGAGATAACCACAAGTGGAGACGGTGGAGACGAGGATGTGTTACCGAAGTTCCTTCCCTTTGGGGGAAGTACGTCTCCGTTGGAGCGGTGTGGAGGCACAATGCTCCCCAAGAAGCCACTAAGGCCACCATATTCTCCTCACACCCTCACACAATGCGAGATGTCGTGATTCCACTAGTGGTGCCCTTGAAGGCGGCGATCGAACATTTACAAACAAGGTTGGGGCTATCGCCACAGCTTGATTGGAGGCTCCCAACGATACCACAGAGCTTCACCACAATGGAATGTGGCTCCGAGGTGACCTCAACCATCTAGCGTGCTCAAACATCTAAGAGTAACAAGATCCGCAAGGGATTAGTGGGGGCAATCAAATTTCTCTTGATGGAAGTGTAGATCCGGGCCTTCTCAACCAATCCCTAAAAAATCAACAAGCTTGATTGGCTAGGGAGAGAGATCGGGCGAAAAAGATCATTGGAGCAACAATGAAGTTTTGGAAGAGAAGAGGTAGTCTTTTTGGGGAAGAAGACCCCTTTATATAGTGGGGGAAAGAATCCACCCGTTACCCCACTTTCAGCCCGTGCACTGCGGTACTGCCGCAAGAGGTTGCGGTACTACCGCTGCCTGGTGCGGTACTACCGCACGCACAGTAGTGACCAGAGGATGGACTACTGCACGAGGCAACATGCGGTAGAACCGCCGAAGCGGTACTACTGCAAGTCCTTACGGTACTACCACAGGGTAGTTTCCAACGGCCACAGGAGGTACAGGAAGTACAAAATTACTTCCGTGTCTACCTCCGCTGAAGCAAAGACTCTGCACAGATCCGACACGGTAGTACCGGACGCAGTTTTGCGGTACTACAGCCTGAGAGCGGTAGTAAAAAACTACATCCGCAACTACTACCGTAGGCGCATGCAACATGTGTTGGCGAAGCGGTACTACCGCTCCTTGGAGCGGTACTACCGCTGGCACCTACGTTACTACCGCTCCCTTGAGCGGTACTACCGCTAGCCACTAAAAACTAACACCTTGTTGCCTTCAATGTGCACAGACATGGAAAACGGACAGGAGCTCCAATGAAGCGAAGGAAAGGTGGCGCAAAAGAACATGTGTGTACATGTTGATTCCATCCTAACCTTTCCGAAGCGGACCCCCTCTTAATAGTACAGCTTTCCTATGACTCAAATCCATCAAAAAGAAACATAGAAGGCAACCGTCTTCGATAGACGCCGAGGGGCACCGAATCGTCTTGTGCCTAGACATGAGATATCTGAAATACTCAATGCACACGATTGGTCCGCAAAAGCACTATCATCAATCACCAAAACTACTTAGGGAGAAATATGCCCTTACAATCTCCCCCTTTTTGGTGGATTGATGACAATACGAGATTTGCTCATAAGGATATGTAATTATAGAATGCAAACCCAAAGTCTATAAAATATAGACAGGCTCCCCCTAGATGTGTGCATTCTTTAGATATGCTTTGCACTGCAAAGCACACAAACTAGGATGAACACTCCCCCTAAATTTTATAGATGAGGCATTCCTTGCAACAAACTAAATATCACTAAGCATGGAGGCAAGGCATAGCATGTGAGCATGAAGATAAGGTGAAAGTGCAACTATCCCTGGGTGGTTTTGGTATTTCCTAACAACATATAGCTCATTGAGCTAACATTATTCCAAGATTAATATTTCAGGAAAAGCTCAATGAATGGCATGGCATGGATGAGGAAAGTGGACCCCTCAAAATACTAAGGACAAAAAGATTGGCTCAAGCTCAAAGCTCAAGACTCTACATTTTATATTTTAGTGATCCAAGATCACATTGAGTCTATAGGAAAAGCCAATACTATCAAGGAGGGATGAGGTGTTGCTTGATGAGGTTCTTGCTTCATAGTGCTTAGTGATATGCTCCAAAACCCTCAACTACCTTCCCACATCCACATATGACCTAAACCAAAAGTCAAACTCGGCCCCACCGATTCTTTCTGTCCGGCGCCACCGAGTTCAGATATATAGCCACAGCCACAAACCCTAGGCAAATCGGTCTCACCGATAGGGATCTCGGTCCCACCGAGATGGGGTTGTAATCTCTCTGTTTCCCTTCGTAACGTTTCGGTCCTACCGAGATGAGCGATCGGTCCCACCGAGATTGCAATGTAAACTCTCTGTTTCCCTTTTGTAACATTTCGGTCCCACCGAAATGAGTAAATCGGTCCCACCGAGTTTACCTGACCAACTCTCTGGTTAGCTTATTACCAAAATCGGTCCCACCGAGTTTGTGTAATCGGTCACACCGAGATTACATTATGCCCTAACCCTAACCATATCGGTCCTGCCGAGTTGCATCTCAGTCCCACCGAAAATCCTAACGGTCACTAGGTTTGCTAAATCGGTCTGACCGAGTTTCTCAATTCGGTCTCACCGACATTGGTAAATTGTGTGTAACGGTTAGTTTTTGTGTGGAGGCTATATATACCCCTCCACCCACTCTTCATTCGTGGAGAGAGCCATCAGAACATACCTGTTGGGAAACGTTGCAGAAAATTAAAATTTTTCCTACGGTTTCACCAAGATCCATCTATGAGTTCATCTAGCAACGAGTCATGGGAGAGAGATTGCATCTACATACCACTTTATAGATCGCGAGCGGAAGCGTTCAATGAACGGGGATGAGGTAGTCGTACACGACGTGATCCAAATCACCGGAGATCCTAGCACCGAAAGGACGGCACCTCCGCGTTCAACACACGTACGGTCAGCGTAACGTCTCCTTCTTCTTGATCCAGCAAGGCAAAGGAGAGGTTGAGGAAGATGGCTCCAGCAGCAGCATGATGGCGTGGTGATGGTGGAGTTGCAGTACTCCGGCAGGGCTTCGCCGAGCCCTACGGAGGAGGAGGAGATGTTGGAGAGGGAGAGGGAGGCGCCAGGAGCAAGGGTGCGCTGCCGCCCTCCCCTCCCCCCTTTATATATCCCCCTAGGGGGGCGCCGGCCCTAGGATATGCAATCTCCTAGGGGGCGGCGGCCAAGGGGTGGGGCTTGCCCCCCAAGCAAGGGGGCGCCCCCCCTTTAGGGTTTCCCCCCCTCTAGGCGCATGGGCCTCTAGGGGCTGGTTCCCCTTGGCCCATGCAGGCCAAGGCGCACCCCTAGAGCCCATGTGGCCCCCCGAGGCAGGTGGCCCCACCCGGTGGACCCCCCGGGACCCTTCGGTGGTCCCGGTACAATACCGATAACCCCGAAACTTGTCCCGATGGCCAAAACAGCACTTTCTATATATAATTCTTTACCTCCGGACCATTCCGAAACTCCTCGGGACGTCCGGGATCTCATCCGGGACTCCGAACAACATTCGGGTTACTGCATATACATATCTTCACAACCCTAGCGTCACCGAACCTTAAGTGTGTAGACCCTACGGGTTCGGGAGACATGCAGACATGACCGAGACGGCTCTCGGGCAATAACCAACAGCGGGATCTGGATACCCATGTTGGCTCCCACATGCTCCACGATGATCTCATCGGATGAACCACGATGTCGAGGATTCAATTAATCCCGTATACGATTCCCTTTGTCAATCGGTATTTTACTTGCCCGAGATTCGATCGTCGGTATCCCAATACCTCGTTCAATCTCGTTACCGGCAAGTCACTTTTCTCGTACCGTAATGCATGATACCGTGATCAAACACTTTGATCACATTGAGCTCATTATGATGATGCATTACCGAGAGGGCCCGGTGATACCTCTCCGTCAAGCGGAGTGACAAATCCCAGTCTCGATTCGTGTCAACCCAACAGACACTTTCAGAGATACCCGTAGTATACCTTTATAGTCACCCAATTACGTTGTGACGTTTGGCACACCCAAAGCACTCCTACGGTATCCGGGAGTTACACGATCTCATGGTCTAAGGAAAGGATACTTGACATTGGAAAACTCTAGCAAACGAACTATGCGATCTTATGCTATGTTTAGGATTGGGTCTCATCCATCACATCATTCTCCTAATGATGTGATCTCGTTATCATTGACATCCAATGCCCATAGTCAGGAAACCATGACTATCTATTGATCAACGAGCTAGTCAACTAGAGGCTTACTAGGGACACGTTGTTGTCTGTTATTCACACATGTATTACGATTTCCGGATAACACAATTATAGCACGAATAAAGACAATTATCATGAATAAGGAAATATAATAATAATGCTTTTATTATTGCCTCTAGGGCATATTTCCAACAGTCTCCCACTTGCACTAGAGTCAATAATCTAGTTACATTGTGATGAATCGAACACCCATAGAGTTCTGGTGCTGATCATGTTTTGCCTTAGGGAGAGGTTCAGTCAACGGATCTGCGACATTCAGATCCGTGTGCACTTTACAAATTTCTATGTCTCCATCTTGAACATTTTCACGAATGGAGTTGAAGCGACGCTTGATGTGCCTGGTCTTCTTGTGAAACCTGGGCTCCTTGGCAAGTGCAATAGCTCCAGTGTTGTCACAGAAGAGTTTGATTGGCCCCGACACATTGGGTATGACTCCGAGGTCGGTGATGAACTCCTTCACCCAAATTGCTTCATGTGCTGCCTCCGAGGCTGCCATGTACTCCGCTTCACATGTAGATCCCGCCACAACGCTCTGCTTGCAACTGCACCAGCTTACTGCCCCACAATTCAAAATATACACGTATCCGGTTTGTGACTTAGAGTCATCCAGATCTGTGTCGAAGCTAGCGTCGACGTAACCCTTTACGACGAGTTCTTCGTCACCTCCATAAACGAGAAACATTTCCTTAGTCCTTTTCAGGTACTTCAGGATATTCTTGACCGCTGTCCAGTGTTCCTTGCCGGGATTACTTTGGTACCTTCCTACCAAACTTACGGCAAGGTTTACATCAGGTCTGGTACACAGCATGGCATACATAATAGAACCTATGGCTGAGGCATAGGGGATGACACTCATCTCTTCTATATCTTCTGCCGTGGTTGGACATTGAGCTGAGCTCAATTTCACACCTTGTAACACAGGTAAGAACCCTTTCTTAGATTGATCCATATTGAACTTCTTCAATATCTTATCAAGGTATGTGCTTTGTGAAAGACCTATGAGGCATCTTGATCTATCTCTATAGATCTTGATGCCTAATATATAAGCAGCTTCTCCAAGGTCCTTCATTGAAAAACTTTTATTCAAGTAGGCCTTAATGCTGTCCAAGAGTTCTATATCATTTCCCATCAAAAGTATGTCGTCTACATATAATATGAGAAATGCTACAGAGCTCCCACTCACTTTCTTGTAAACGCAGGCTTCTCCATAAGTCTGTGTAAACCCAAACGCTTTGATCATCTCATCAAAGCGAATGTTCCAACTCCGAGATGCTTGCACCAACCCATAAATCGAGCGTTGGAGCTTGCACACCTTGTCAGCATTCTTAGGATCGACAAAACCTTCCGGCTGCATCATATACAATTCTTCCTTAAGGAAACCATTAAGGAATGCCGTTTTGACGTCCATTTGCCATATTTCATAATCGTAGAATGCGGCAATTGCTAACATGATTTGGACGGACTTCAGCTTCGCTACCGGTGAGAAATTCTCATCGTAGTCAATTCCTTGAACTTGTCGATAACCCTTAGCGACAAGCCGAGCTTTATAGATGGTCACATTACCATCCGCGTCTGTCTTCTTCTTAAAGATCCATTTATTTTCTATGGCTCGCCGCTCAATGGGCAAGTCAGTCAAAGTCCATACTTCATTTTCATACATGGATCCTATCTCGGATTTCATGGCTTCCAGCCATTTGTCGAAATCCGGGCCCGCCATTGCTTCCTCATAGTTTGAAGGTTCACCGTTGTCTAACAACATGATTTCCAAGACAGGGTTGCCGTACCACTCTGGTGCGGAACGTGTCCTTGTGGACCTTCGAATTTCAGTAGGAGCTTGATTATAAGTATCTTGATCATCATCATTAATTTCCTCTCTAGTCGGTGCAGGCACCTCAGGAACGTTTTCTTGAGTTTCGCCATTTTCCGGTTCAAGAGGTAACACTTCATCAAGTTCTACTTTCCTCCCACTTACTTCTTTCGAGAGAAACTCTTTCTCTAGAAAGGATCCATTCTTGGCAACAATGATCTTGCCTTCGGATCTGAGGTAGAAGGTATACCCAATAGTTTCTTTAGGGTATCCTATGAAGACGCATTTTTTCGACTTGGGTTCGAGCTTTTCAGGTTGAAGTTTCTTGACATAAGCATCGCATCCCCAAACTTTTAGAAACGACAGCTTAGGTTTCTTCCCAAACCATAATTCATACAGTGTCGTCTCAACGGATTTCGACGGAGCCCTATTTAAAGTGAATGCGGCAGTCTCTAAAGCATAGCCCCAAAAAGATAGCGGTAAATCAGTAAGAGACATCATAGATCGCACCATATCTAATAGAGTGCGATTACGACATTCGGACACACCATTACGCTGAGGTGTTCCAGGCGACGTGAGTTGTGAAACTATTCCACATTTTCTTAAGTGTGTGCCAAATTCGTGACTCAAGTATTCTCCTCCACGATCTGATCGTAGAAACTTGATCTTTCTATCACGTTGATTTTCAACCTCACTCTGAAATTCCTTGAACTTTTCAAAGGTCTCAGACTTGTGTTTCATTAAGTAGATATACCCATATCTACTCAAGTCATCTGTGAGGGTGAGAACATAACGATAGCCACCGCGAGCCTCAACACTCATTGGACCGCACACATCGGTATGTATGATTTCCAATAAGTTGGTTGCTCGCTCCATTGTTCCTGAGAACGGAGTCTTGGTCATTTTACCCATGAGGCATGGTTCGCACGTGTCAAATGATTCATAATCAAGAGACTCTAAAAGTCCATCTGCATGGAGCTTCTTCATGCGTTTGACACCTATGTGACCAAGGCGGCAGTGCCACAAATATGTGGGACTATTGTTATCAACTTTAACTCTTTTGGTATTCACACTATGAATATGTGTTTCATCACGTACAAGATTCATCAAGAATAAACCATTAACCATCGGAGCATGACCATAAAACATATCTCTCATATAAATAGAACAACCATTATTCTCGGATTTAAATGAGTAGCCATCTCGAATTAAACGAGATCCAGACACAATGTTCATGCTCAAACTTGGCACTAAATAACAATTATTGAGGTTTAAAACTAACCCCGTAGGTAAATGTAGAGGTAGCGTGCCGACGACGATCACATCGACTTTGGAACCATTCCCAACGCGCATCGTCACCTCGTCCTTCGCCAGTCTCCGTTTATTCCGCAGCTCCTGCTTTGAGTTACAAATGTGAGCAACTGCACCGGTATCAAATACCCAAGAGCTACTACGAGTACTGGTAAGGTACACATCAATTACATGTATATCACATATACCTTTTGTTTTGCCGGCCTTCTTGTCCGCTAAGTATTTGGGGCAGTTCCGCTTCCAGTGACCACTTCCCTTGCAATAAAAACACTCAGTCTCGGGCTTGGGTCCATTCTTTGGCTTCTTCCCGGCAACTTGCTTACCGGGTGTGGCAACTTCCTTGCCGTCCTTCTTGAAGTTCTTTTTACCCTTGCCCTTCTTGAACTTAGTGGTTTTATTCACCATCAACACTTGATGCTCCTTCTTGATTTCTACCTCTGCTGATTTCAGCATAGCATATACCTCAGGAATGGTCTTTACCATCCCCTGCATATTGTAGTTCATCACAAAGCTCTTGTAGCTAGGTGGAAGCGACTGGAGGATTCTGTCAATGACCGCTTCATCCGGGAGATTAACTTCCAGTTGAGTCAAGCGGTTGTGCAACCCAGACATTTTGAGTATGTGTTCACTGACAGAGCTATTTTCCTCCATCTTACAGCTAAAGAATTTGTCGGAGACTTCATATCTCTCGACCCGGGCATGAGCTTGGAAAACCATTTTCAGCTCTTCGAACATCTCATATGCTCCATGTCTCTCAAAACGCTTTTGGAGCCCCGGCTCTAAGCTGTAAAGCATGCCGCACTAAACGAGGGAGTAATCATTGCAGCGTGACTGCCAAGCGTTCATAACGTCTTGTTCTGCAGGGAGAATAGGTGCGTCACCCAGCGGTGCTCGTAGGACATAATCTTTCTTGGCAGCTATGAGGATGATCCTCAGGTTCCGGACCCAGTCCGTATAGTTGCTGCCATCGTCTTTCAGCTTGGTTTTCTCTAGGAACGCGTTGAAGTTGAGGACTACGTTGGCCATTTGATCTACAAGACATATTGTAAATATTTTTAGACTAAGTTCATGATAATAAAGTTCATCTAATCAAATTATTTAATGAACTCCCACTTAGATAGACATCCCTCTCCTAGTCATCTAAGTATTACATGATCCAAGTCAACTAGGCCGTGTCCGATCATCACGTGAGACGGACTAGTCAACATTGGTGAACATCTTCATGTTGATCGTATCTTCTATACGACTCATGCTCGACCTTTCGGTCTTCTGTGTTCCGAGGCCATGTCTGTACATGCTAGGCTCGTCAAGTCAACCTAAGTGTTTGCATGTGTAAATCTGTCTTACACCCGTTGTATGTGAACGTTAGAATCTATCACACCCGATCATCACGTGGTGCTTCGAAACAACGAACTGTCGCAACGGTGCACAGTTAGGGGGAACTCTTGAAATTATTATGAGGGATCATCTTATTTACTACCGTCGTTCTAAGTAAACAAGATGCAAAACATGATAAACATCACATGCAATCAAATAATAAACGTGACATGATATGGCCAATATCACATAGCTCCTTTGATCTCCATCTTGGGGCTCCATGATCATCTTGTCACCGGCTTGACACCATGATCTCCATCATAATGATCTCCATCATCGTGTCTCCATGAAGTTGCTCGCCAACTATTACTTCTACTACTATGGCCAACGCGTTTAGAAATAAAGTAAAGTAATTTACATGGCGTTTCTCAATGACACGCAGGTCATACAAAAAATAAAGACAACTCCTATGGCTCCTGCCGGTTGTCATACTCATCGACATGCAAGTCGTGATTCCTATTACAATAGCATGAACATCTCATACATCACATATAGATCATTCATCATTCATTACAACTTTGGCCATATCATATCACAAAGCACTTGATGCAAAAACAAGTTAGACGTCCTCTAATTGTTGTTGCAAGTTTTACGTGGCTGAATTAGGGTTCTAGCAAGAACCTTTTCTTACCTACGTGAAAGCCACAACGTGATTTGACAACTTCTATTTACCCTTCATAAGGACCCTTTTCATTGAATCCGCTCCAACTAAAGTGGGAGAGACAGACACCCGCCAGCCACCTTATGCAACTAGTGCATGTTAGTCGGTGGAACCGGTCTCACGTAAGAGTACGTGTAAGGTTGGTCCGGGCCGCTTCATCCCACAATACCGCTGAAGCAAGATAAGACTAGTAGTGGCAAGAAAAGTTGACAAATCTACGCCCACAACAAATTGTGTTCTACTCGCGCAAGAAGAACTACGCATAGACCTAGCTCATGATGCCACTGTTGGGAAACGTTGCAGAAAATTAAAAATTTTCCTACGGTTTCACCAAGATCCATCTATGAGTTCATCTAGCAACGAGTCATGGGAGAGAGATTGCATCTACATACCACTTTGTAGATCGCGAGCGGAAGCGTTCAATGAACGGGGATGAGGTAGTCGTACACGACGTGATCCAAATCACCGGAGATCCTAGCACCGAAAGGACGGCACCTCCGCGTTCAACACACGTACGGTCAATGTAACGTCTCCTTCTTCTTGATCCAGCAAGGCAAAGGAGAGGTTGAGGAAGATGGCTCCAGTAGCAGCACGACGGCGTGGTGATGGTGGAGTTGCAGTACTCCGGCAGGGCTTCGCCGAGCCCTACGGAGGAGGAGGAGATGTTGGAGAGGGAGAGGGAGGCGCCAGGAGCAAGGGTGCGCTGCCCCCCTCCCCTCCCCCTTTATATAGCCCCCTAGGGGGGGGGAGCCGGCCCTAGGAGATGCAATCTCCTAGGGGGGCGATGGCCAAGGGGTGGGGCTTGCCCCCCAAGCAAGGGGGCGCCCCCCCCCTTTAGGGTTTCCCCCCCTCTAGGCGCATGGGCCTCTAGGGGCTGGTTCCCCTTGGCCCATGCTGGCCAAGGCGCACCCCTAGAGCCCATGTGGCCCCCCGAGGCAGGTGGCCCCACCCAGTGGACCCCCCGGGACCCTCCGGTGGTCCCGGTACAATACCGATAACCCCGAAACTTGTCCCGATGGCCAAAACAGCACTTTCTATATATAATTCTTTACTTCCGGACCATTCCGAAACTCCTCGTGACGTCCGGGATCTCATCCGGGACTCCGAAAAACATTCGGGTTACTGCATATACATATCTTCACAACCCTAGCGTCACCGAACCTTAAGTGTGTAGACCCTACGGGTTCGGGAGACATGCAGACATGACCGAGACGGCTCTCGGGCAATAACCAACAGCGGGATCTGGATACCCATGTTGGCTCCCACATGCTCCACGATGATCTCATTGGATGAACCATGATGTCGAGGATTCAATTAATCCCGTATACGATTCCCTTTGTCAATCGGTATTTTACTTGCCCGAGATTCGATCGTCGGTATCCCAATACCTCGTTCAATCTCGTTACCGGCAAGTCACTTTTCTCGTACCGTAATGCATGATCCCGTGATCAAACACTTTGATCACATTGAGCTCATTATGATGATGCATTACCGAGAGGGCCCGGTGATACCTATCCGTCAAGCGGAGTGACAAATCCCAGTCTCGATTCGTGTCAACCCAACAGACACTTTCAGAGATACCTGTAGTATACCTTTATAGTCACCCAGTTATGTTGTGACGTTTGGCACACCCAAAGCACTCCTACGGTATCCGGGAGTTACACGATCTCATGGTCTAAGGAAAGGATACTTGACATTGGAAAACTCTAGCAAACGAACTATGCGATCTTATGCTATGTTTAGGATTGGGTCTCGTCCATCACATCATTCTCCTAATGATGTGATCTCGTTATCATTGACATCCAATGCCCATAGTCAGGAAACCATGACTATCTATTGATCAACGAGCTAGTCAACTAGAGGCTTACTAGGGACACGTTGTTGTCTGTTATTCACACATGTATTACGATTTCCGGATAACACAATTATAGCACGAATAAAGACAATTATCATGAATAAGGAAATATAATAATAAAGCTTTTATTATTGCCTCTAGGGCATATTTCCAACAATACCTACACTTCCAATACTCATTTTCTGAGAGAGAACCACCTACTCATGTGTTGAGGCCAAGATATTCCATTCCCACCATATGAATCTTGATCCCTAGCCTTCCCCAAGTTGCTTTTCACTCAAATCTTCTTTCCACCAAATCCAAATCCTGTGAGAGAGAGTTGAGTGTCGGGGAGACTATCATTTGAAGCACAAGAGCAAGGAGTTCATCATCAACACACCATTTGTTACTTCTTGGAGAGTGGTGTCTCCTAGATTGGCTAGGTGTCACTTGGGAGCCTTCGACAATATTGTGGAGTTGAACCAAGGAGTTTGTAAAGGCAAGGAGATCGCCTACTTCGTGAAGATCTACCGCTAGTGAGGCAAGTCCTTCGTGGGCGATGGCCATGATGGAATAGACAAGGTTGCTTCTTTGTGGACCCTTCGTGGGTGGAGCCCTCCGTGGACTCGCGCAACCGTTACCCTTCGTGGGTTGAAGTCTCCATCAACGTGGATGTATGATAGCACCACCTATCGGAACCACGACAAAAACATCAGTGTCTCCAATTGCGTTTGAATTCTCCAAACCCTTCCCTCTACATTCTTGCAAGTTGCATGCTTCACTTTCCGCTGCTCATAGACTCTTTCCATGCTTGCTTGAATTGTGTTAAGATTGCTTGACTTGTGCTAAGATAGCTAAAATCTGCCAAAGACTAAAATTGGGAAAAGGATAGACTTTTAATTGGTCAAGTAGTCTAATCACCCCCCCTCTAGACATACATTCGATCCTACAAGTGGTATCAGAGCTTTGGTTTCCATTTGCTTTGATTTCCATAGCTTTTGGTGGTCATAGCCTTGGTTTCACAACCTAGGAGAGTATGGCATCTAGCGAGGGAAATTATCATCTAGAGGTCCTTACTTTGATGGTACTAATTTTGCTAGTTGGAAGCATAAGATGAAAATGCATATTCTTGGACATAACCCCGCCGTTTGGGCTATTGTGTGTATTGGCTTGCAAGGTGAATTCTTTAATGGGAGAGAACCGAATCGTGAAGCCATCGCGGAAGAGTTGAAAATGCTGTAATACAACACTCAAGCTTGTGATATCCTCTTAAACGGATTGTGCCTCGAAGAATTCAACAAAATCAGCCGTCTTGAGAATGCAAAGGAAATTTGGGATACTTTGATTGACATGCATGAAGGTGCCGACTCCGTCAAGGAATCCAAGTTGGATGTGCTTCAAAGTCAACTTGACAAGTTCAAAATGAAGGATGGTGAAGGTGTGGCTGAAATGTACTCTATGCTTGCTCTTATCACAAGTGAGATTACTGGCTTAGGAAGTGAAGAGATGACCGACAGATTCATCATCAAGAAGATCCTAAGAGCCTTAGATGGAAAATATGATACCGTGTGCACATTGATTCAAATGATGCCCAATTACAAAGATCTCAAGCCAACGGAAGTCATTGGAAGAATTGTTGCTCATGAGATGTCACTCAAGGATAAGGAGGAACTTCACAACAAATCAAGTGGTGCTTACAAAGCCTCATGTGAAGCCCCCACATCATCAAGTGAGAAGCAAACCTTCAATGAAGAACTGAGCTTAATGGTGAAGAACTTCAACAAATTCTACAAGAGTAGAAGCAAAGAGAGAAGCTCCAAGTCAAGGTCCTACAATGACAAAAGATCTTCTAGTCGAGAGCGAAACTATTACAATTGTGGAAGACCCGGACACTATTCCAATGAGTGTACGACACCCCACAAAAGAAGAGAAGACTCTCCAAAAAGAAGAAGTAGAAGAGAAGAATCACCACCTAGAGAAAGAAGGAGTAGAGATGATCGTTATGAACGAAGACCCTCACGGAGAAGCAAGGATTCAGAAAGAAAGGACAAGTCATCAAGGAGCTACACAAAACGAAGACATCAAGCTCATGTTGGTGAATGGGTATCCGGCTCCGACTCCGACAATCACTCCGACTCCGAATATACTCAAGATGAAGGTGTTGCCGGTCTAGCACTTGTGTCAACCAACTCCTACGACATATTTGATTCACCAAATGAAGGAATTGAAAGATGCTTCATGGCCAAAGGTCCAAAGGTATCACACCTCGAGTATGTTGATTTAAATAGTGATGAAGATGACTTGTTAGGTGATGATGATTTACTTGTTGACAACTCTAGTGATGAATACTATGATGAAACGTCAATTAATCATGCTAATCAAGATAAAACGAATGACAATGATAAGGAGAAGATTGATTCTCTAACTAAAGAACTAAACACTCTTAAGTTATCTCATGAAACTATCTTAGGAGATCATCGAGAACTTTTAAGGACTCATGAGAAATTACGTTTTGAAAAGCTCAACCTTGAGCAAGAGCATGAGTTCTTAAAGGCAATCAATGATGATCTTCGCAAGAAAAGTTCTTCTTACATTGCCAAGCGTTTACTCTTATCCACTTACATGCCTCAAGTCAAGTCTAGTAACAAGAACAAGAAAGATTCTTCCTCTAGTAATAACAATAATCATGCTAAATCCAATGTTGTTGCTTCTAGTAGTTCTCTTGATTCCACTAATGATTCTCTTAGCCAAGTTACACTTGAGCAAGAAAATAGCTTATTGAAGGGAATTATAGAGAAAGGTGTTTACAAGAGCCTTGCCGGGAGTAAGCAATTCGAGGAAATTGTATGCAAGCAAGGAAGGCATCAGAAGAACCAAGGTGTTGGTTTTGAACGAAAATTCAATGCCAATGGAGTTGAGTGGGAAGAAGATCAATACCCCAAGACGAAGTTTGTTCCTCAACAAGAGAAGTATGATCCTACTTCATTCAAAGGGACACAAGCTCAAGATGATCTTCCACCACAAGACCACAAGCAAAAAGGCAAGGAGAAGCTTCAAGAGGAAATTGATGCATTTGAAGAAGCTCCTAAGGCCTTGGTCAAGTGGGTTCCCAAGACTACATCAAGTTCCACTTCATCAAGTACAACTACAACTCCGAGGATTCCCATCAAGATGGTGTGGATCCCGAAGAAGAAGAACTAGAGAGTTCTTGAGGGTGACTCCGCCAACATACTTCACTCTTATCATTTTGGCAAGAACAAGTACAATCAACTTCCACGTCTTGCACAAGTTCAAGGAGTCACAAACCCTCTTGTTGGTAAGACAAGGGACAAGGTAACCTAAAGCTTTCATAGACATCATCTTGTGTGTGCATCACTCTATGTGTATGGATATCCTTGTTTGTTCCTTGTGGGACTAACCCGTGTAGGTATTGAAAGTGCAACTCACTCCAAATGATAGCTCCAGATGATCTACATCAACATTAAGCATCCACATCTTCAACATCTACATGAAGTCATCATCGACAAAACCCAAGGTTGGTTCATCCCTCTTAGGGGGGATCTCACATCTAGGGGGAGCTTTACTCTAAGAATTGAGCTAAAGCAACTCTAATGGTGTGAACACAACAACGCTTTATGTAAAAGTGGTAACCCCACTTGTGCTTAAACGATGAGTATGACCTATGATCAAATGCTCTCATTTGACTCCTAAGTAAATATACTCATATATAGATGACCTAGTCATCGCCAATTGCTTGATAGATGCTAGAATTGGTTGTGCATGCTTTGCCACATATTTCAATTGCCATTTTATTGTGTGAGCATGTTGGTTGCATAATTTACTCATTCAAGGACATCCACCTGTTGTTTTGATTGATTGGTTTCTTTTTCTCTTGCCAAGTGGATGCACAAGAATGCCTAAGAACTTTCTCTAGCTATCTATGTTTTTCTCATCTCAAACTCTACTCATGCTACATCACAAAATTTGATCAAGTCAGATTCGAACCACTCTGTGTGAGGAGCACTCGGAGTCCCCGATTCGTCATAGACTTAAACTTCCAAAACTTCTTTGTGCGTTTCGGTCTGACCAATTCACCTATTTCGGTCATACCGAGATCACTAAGTCGATCTAGGTTTTCAATCTCGGTGCAACCGATTTGAACTTTTCGGTCACACCGAGGTGCAGTAACTGCTTGCTGTTATGCATCTCGGTGCCACCGAGTTGTTCCACTCGGTCACACCGACAGGGTCGGGCCATATATACCCACGGGCAAAATTTTGGAAATTTTCTCCGAACTCTTTCACCCGCGCTTAGCCTCCTCTGCCTCCAGGGTCTCCGGATCGTCCTCCTCGTCGCCAGTTGCCTCCTGCCGCTGGTCTCCGCCGCCTCCAACGGAAATCATCCTCGCCGTTGCCGCCGTAGCGAGTTCATTGCCGAACTAGGGTATGAACTTGATCACTGTGCTATCCTTATCTGATTCCTAGCACATTGTGTTCGCCATGAATCTTGCCACAATTGAAACTATCTTATCCAGTCAAAAACACTCCGTAGATTAGAGATGATTTGAAAATTTAGGGTTAGGTTTCCGCCGAAACCATCTCGGACCAACCGAGTTGTGGAACTCGGTACCACCGATTCAGCTCAGTCCATTGCACATGTGATTCTCGGTCTGACCGAGAATTGCAAATCGGTGTGACCGAGTTCAGGACTTTGTGAAACCCTAGCAGTCTCGGTGCCACCGAAGTATGACTCGGTCTGACCGAGTTCACTAGTTTAGGTTCCAACAGCTGCTTCGGTATCACCGAGTTTACAAATCGGTTGATCCGAAATGCTTTCTGAGGAAAACTAAAACTAAGTTTTTGATTCATTCTTTTGCAAAAACCTCTGTACTTTGTGATGCTCATCCACTCTACCTCATCT
Source organism: Aegilops umbellulata (assembly GCA_032464435.1). Taxonomy (NCBI): domain Eukaryota; kingdom Viridiplantae; phylum Streptophyta; class Magnoliopsida; order Poales; family Poaceae; genus Aegilops; species Aegilops umbellulata. The sequence goes on along the minus strand of CP136054.1, from coordinate 270,329,191 downwards.
ATAATCTATTCACAGGGTCAGCTGTCAGTGTTCGCATCATGTCTGATCAAAGTGACAGTCAGAACAAGTCTGAGGAGCAGGTTCACATGAGTGAGGGCACTAGTCCCTCTAGCAGCTCAGATGATGGAAGCAGGAGCACACCCAACAACTTGCCAAAAGCTGCCACCAGGGCCAGAAAGAAGAAAACTTTTGAATCTGAGGATGAAGACTATGTGGCAGTTGAGGATGAGGCCACTTCCAAGAAGAAAGTGCTTAAAAAGGAATATAGCACTGCTGCTGCAACTAAGCCAGGTCTGAATACCAAGAGGCCAGCAGGAGGACAACCAATGTCTAAACCTAGGAAAGTTGCCACATGTGAGAAAATGGAGCTCACTCTTGAACCCAAGGAAGCTAGAGATGGCAAGATGAGGAAAGAGAGGGTCAAGAAGACCATGGCCAGAGTAATTGGAAAGCCATCTATGATGAGAGACTCTGAAGAGGAAGAGGAAGAAGATGCTGCACCAGCACCTAAGGCACAGAAACTTATGGGAGATGCCATAAGATCAGGGGCTGCTTCATCTAAGCCCAAAGAAGCTCCCAAGCTAGCTGCTCCAAAACCCAAAACTGCACCAAAGAGGAGTACCAGGAACATTCCAGCTGCTGAGAAAAACAAGGCCCTAGTGCCTGAAACTGTTGTTGAAGAAGAAGATGATGAGACACATGTTTTGAGGAAGTTAAAGCCAAAAATTCCAGATCATAATGATGCTCATCCTGTAGCAGAAAACATGAAGATCAGGAAGGACTCAGGATTGAGGCTATGGAGAGAGTCAGATCCATATGCCACCAGGAGGAGAACTGCTGTGGACTACAGGTTCCATACCACACAACAGGATTTCTATGAGACAGTGTTGCTTGACAAGAAACCAATAGTATGTGACATGAGATGGGTCAACTGGGAGTACATCAAGGAGAATGAAGAACACTATCCAGGAGTATATGACAATTTCAAGGCTTGTGGAGTTGATGAGTTTGTGGCTCAAAAGCTCACAAAGTGGAATGATGAGCTTATCATGCAGTTCTACTCCACAGCTCACTTCTACCCAGATGGCAAGATAGTCTGGATGTCTGAAGGCACTAGATACCAGTCAACAGTAGCAGAATGGGCTCAATTGATCAATGCTCCTAAGGAGAATGAAGATGACTTGGATGTCTATGCCAAGAAGAAGAAGGATCACAACTCCATGGCTAGCATGTACAAGGATATTCCTGATGCAGATCTTGAGACTCACCAATTTGGATCAGTGAAACACTTGCTGTCAGGACTGCCTACTATCAATTGGATCCTCAGGCACACTCTTCTGCCCAAGTCTGGTGATCACAGAATGATCAGAGGCCACTCCATCAATCTGCTACATATATTTGATGTGCCACAAAAGTTCAAGGTCATGAGTCTTATAGTTGAAACTATCAAGAGGACAGCTGCTGACCAAAAGAGAAGCTGTGGGTATGCCCCACAGATCCAGGAGTTGATTAACTCCAAGATGGGCACTGTCACATACTTGTTGGACAAGGAGCACATGCCTATCTATCCAGACTTTGAGGACAACCAAGTGGTTATGAATGAGGATGAGCCATCTTCTGTGCAAGCTCAAGCAAAGAGGGAGAAGGCAAAGGCTGAGAAAGCTGCAAAGATGCCAACCATGGAAGAGGCATCTCAGTATCTTCTGAAGAGCAAGCAAGATCAGCTTGGCTACTTGATTGCATCCACTCTAAGGATTGAGAAAGGGCTGGCCACCCTGACTGAAAACTAGGAGAGCTTGGAAAGGATCATGGAGCATAAGTTCTATGACATGGATGTGAAGGTAACTGAGATCCAGTCTGTTGTGGAGAAACTTCAGGATGATATGCACGAGAGGAAGGGCAAGACAACCATGGAGGCATTTGCCAGAGTGCCTAGAGCTCAGAGGTCAACTGCAGTTCCAGTAACAAACACCAGAGCCACTTCATCTGCACCAGCTACAGCTTTAGTGCCACCAGCTCCAGCACCTACTCCAACAGCTCCATCTACATCGACTGAAGCCTTCATTCGTGGAGTTCTCCGGACACCACCACCTGAAGACCAAGCCCGAGAGACGATTTAGTGCTATGCATTTTCTATGAACTTTTTGGTAACTTTTTGCCAAAGGGGGAGAAAAATGTATAGATCATAGGCTTCGAGAGAGAGCGTTGCTTTTTTATTCTCTCTTGCTTTGGTGGTTGAACTTTATTTGCTTGATTGAGATACTTTTTGTCTGTGTGATACTTGGATGATCATGTGTGTTTGATCATATGCTACATTAATGCTTTGTTGGATGACATTATCATTTTATCCCTATATGATCATTCACTTTGCTCGGTGATGAGTGCATGTATTTAATTATTATCATTTTGAGCGCTCCACCAAGATGTATGTGACATGGAAGAGTAACCCATGAGCCTAACTCTTTGTGCATTTGCATTCCAAAGCAAATCATAAATTATGCACAAATTTAGGGGGAGCTCTTGCTTTTCACATACTTCTCAAAGCGACAATGTTTTTCACTCTTATTATCATTCGTCGAAGCTTTGATATATATGTTGTCATCAATTACCAAAAAGGGGGAGATTGAAAGTGCAACTATCCCTGGGTGGTTTTGGTAATTCCTAACAACATATAGCTCATTGAGCTAACATTATTCCAAGATTAATATTTTAGGAAAAGCTCAATGAATGGCATGGCATGGATGAGGAAAGTGGACCACTCAAAATACTAAGGACAAAAGATTGGCTCAAGCTCAAAGCTCAAGACTCTACATTTTATATTTTAGTGATCCAAGATCACATTGAGTCTATAGGAAAAGCCAATACTATCAAGGAGGGATGAGGTGTTGCTTGATGAGGTTCTTGCTTCATAGTGCTTAGTGATATGCTCCAAAACCCTCAACTACCTTCCCACATCCACATATGACCTAAACCAAAAGTCAAACCCGGCCCCAGTGATTCTTTCTGTCCGGCGCCACCGAGTTCAGATGTCATAGCCACTGCCACAAACTCTAGGCAAATCGGTCTCACCGATAGGGATCTCGGTCCCGCCAAGATGGGGTTGTAATCTCTCTGTTTCCCTTCGTAACATTTCGGTCCTGCCGAGATGAGCGATCGGTCCCACCAAGATTGCAATGTAAACTCTCTGTTTCCCTTTTGTAACATTTCGGTCCCACCGAAATGAGCAAATCGGTCCCACCGAGTTTACCTGACCAACTCTCTGGTTAGCTTATTACCAAAATCGGTCCCACCGAGTTTGTGTAATCGGTCACACCGAGATTACGTTATGCCCTAACCCTAACCATATCGGTCCTACCGAGTTGCATCTCAGTCCCACCGAAAATCCTAACGGTCACTAGGTTTGCTAAATCGGTCCGACCGAGTTTCTCAATTCGGTCTCACCGAGATTGGTAAATTGTGTGTAACGGTTAGTTTTTGTGTGGAGGCTATATATACCCCTCCACCCACTCTTCATTCGTGGAGAGATCCATCAGAACATACCTGCACTTCCAATACACATTTTCTGAGAGAGAACCACCTACTCATGTGTTGAGGCCAAGATATTCCATTCCCACCATATGAATCTTGATCTCTAGCCTTCCCCAAGTTGCTTTCCACTCAAATCTTCTTTCCACCAAATCCAAATCCTGTGAGAGAGAGAGTTGAGTGTTGGGGAGACTATCATTTGAAGCACAAGAGCAAGGAGTTCATCATCAACACACCATTTGTTACTTCTTGGAGAGTGGTGTCTCCTAGATTGGCTAGGTGTCACTTGGGAGCCTCCGACAAGATTGTGGAGTTGAACCAAGGAGTTTGTAAGGGCAAGGAGATCGCCTACTTCGTGAAGATCTACCACTAGTGAGGCAAGTCCTTCGTGGGCGATGGCCATGATGGAATAGACAAGGTTGCTTCTTCGTGGACCCTTCGTGGGTGGAGCCCTCCATGGACTCGCGCAACCGTTACCCTTCGTGGGTTGAAGTCTCCATCAACTTGGATGTACGATAGCACCACCTATCGAAACCACGACAAAAACATCCGTGTCTCCAATTGCGTTTGAATTCTCCAAACCCTTCCCTCTACATTCTTGCAAGTTGCATTCTTTACTTTCCGCTGCTCATAGACTCTTTGCATGCTTGCTTGAATTGTGTTAAGATTGCTTGACTTGTGCTAAGATAGCTAAAATCTGCCAAGACTAAAATTGGGAAAAGGATAAACTTTTAATTGGTCAAGTAGTCTAATCACCCCCCTCTAGACATACTTTTCGATCCTACATAAGGGCACGTAACAAATAGACTCACAAGCTACTTAACAAACTAGACAATAATGAGATAAGAGTGATAGCATATGTCTCACACCATTTGATAGAATAAGTCTCTTGGTCTCACACACAAATAAAACCAACCAAAGCAACGACGAAGGTTCAATGTAAGCAAAGAGACAACAAAAACGAGATCACTTGCAAATCCTACACTCTCTCCCCCTTTGGCATCGAGACACCAAAAAGACAGAGATGACAACTAAGACACAGGTGGTAGCTCCCACAATAGAGAGATCATCCAACGAACTCCTCCTCTGATGCGGTTGGAAGAGAATCCTCATCAAAATCAACCCACTAAAAGTTCTTCTTCTTCATCCAAGCAGCTTCAGGTGTAATGTTCTTCTCCGACCCACTCGAGATGGTCTCACCAAGCTTCCTCAGAATCCGCTTGTCGCACTGACGACTCTCCTTCCGAGCAACATGTGTCAGATACTGCCCCTTAGCCTGCATGCAAACGGAGTCTTCATCTTGTCCTTGAGCTTTGTGGCCCAAGACGGCTCAGCAGAGGAGGGCTCATACATCTCGGGTTTGTCCTAATCCTCATCAACATCCATGTTGGCAGCAGCAGGCTTAGTGGTAGTGTTAACCCACTTGTCCTTGAGACGCAGCCGAATGGGCTCATGACGAATCCAGTTGGGAGCCTAAAAATCCACACCGGGAAAGGTCTCCGCCCACTTCTTCCGTATCAAGTAAACAAGTAAGGTCGAAAGATGGGGACCTTACGGTGAAACACAGCTGACTAAAGCTCACTCCACATGACGTGGGAAACATCAAGCGGTCCAGGGATGCTTATCCGCCCTTTCTCACAAAAGAGAAGCATATCCACCAGATGGGAGTGCACCCAGTCCTTGTTTACCATATGAGGAAAGAGAGTGTTGTGAAAGATTCTGTGCATGCCATCAAGAAACGGGTTCAGCACATGAGATACCTCGCCAGAGGCAGACACCTACTCAACAAGGTATGGCAGCAGCTTCTCCTTGGGGGCAGCTTGAGGATTTTCGTGCAGGCAAAAACCAATGGGCTTCTCAAGCCCCTCATCGGGAATGTGCAAAAGATACATGAACTCCTTCCAGGTAGCAGACATCCTCTCACCATTTGTCATCCAAGTCATTGTTCGCTCCTCATAAGTGTGGAAGTGGACGGAAGCAAAGAACTGAGCCACAATCTCAGGATCATAGTCAAGATGAAAAGAGATGATTTCATCGAGGTTAAGTTGCTCCACCATGTCCAGAGGTTCACCAAAATATGCCTGGTCCTTCCTCAGATGATCCATGTCAATCCACTGAACAGGTACATAGATATTCTTCTTTGCCTTGATCACATCTAGGAAGATGAGAGTATGTTGCTTGGTCCAGAATAAGTCATTGCCCTTGACATGAACCCTAGGGTTAACATAGGGGTTGATCTTCCGGCGAATCTGAAACTCTGCTTGGGGCAGCCAATCCCAACTGACATTGGGCTCCTTGAACTTGGTTGCGGTCCTCTTGAAGTTGGACCCCTCAGGTGCAGCTTGATTGCGAAGTCACTTGGAACTCGTATCACGAGAGAGATTCGAGGGTCTGGAACCGGAACCGGAGCCACCACCTATGACACACAACGCAAACACAAGAGAATAGCAAAAGAAGTCATTGCGAAGACCAAAGCAAACAAGAGAACCACATAGAAGTGAGAATTGGTAGGATAAAGCAGGGCAATTGTAGAGCAAGCGGTAGTAAAATTTTACTACCGCGCCCACCGCGGTAGTACCGCTCCAGGAGGCGCGGTAGTACCACAGGTTGGGCGGTAGTAAAATTTTACTACCACGCCGACCGCGGTAGTACCTCTCCAGGAGATGCGGTAGCACCGCACGGGGTGGAATTCGCAGAACAGCGGATCTGAACCACAGAAATTTTAGATCGGTACTACCGTAGATCAAAACTACCATGTTGTGTCCTACCAAATAACATTTCTACCACACAAGCACTCTCCAACCATCAACTCATGTAATGATTTAGCCAAAAATCAATGAAACCAACTCATATGGCCCCCAAACCTAGATTCAAAAAGAAAGAAGCAAGGAGAGAAGAACTAGGAGCAATACCGGGTTCCATAGCATGAGGGTCGGGTGGGGAACGATCCCACCGGTTGGAATGGGAGGAGAGTGGTCGGAGACGAAAAACCGGCGAGGTCCTCCGGCACCGTTCCTTGAGAGGAGAGAGAGAAACACGAGAGGATAAGGAAAGAATGGGTACGGCGGAGTTGGAACCCCCCTGCCCGTCCTTAACCTCCTCGTGGTCCCGGCTTAACACTACAAAAAAATACACTTCCGTGATGATACGTGTTTGTCACAGTAGGTCACTTTTTCTGTCATGCATGTACATCCATGACAATTTTATGACAGAATCAAGATAGTCATACCTGTGTTGTCGTAGAAGTGTTCCATGACATTACCAAAATTATCATCATGGAAGTGTCCACTTCCATGACGATAAATGGCGCGTCATGGAAGTGCTTTCGTCAAGGGTGAACGACACGTGGCATCCACTGTAACGAGTCAATCGGGTCCAGTTTTGGATCCGATAACCCGTTAACAGCCCAGACCAATGAGGATTTTCCACGTGTAAAATTCTCATTTGTCGGAGGAAACACGTGTTGGCTCACCGTTGGGACAGATGTCATCCATTCATTGGACAGGATGCGCCTATGATACGTCGACACGTGGAACGGCCCAACAGAGGCCCATTCCAGTGAAAAGGCCGGCCCATTTGACTTAGTCAAAAGGTAACGGTCCAGCCCACGGAAAGCATGTTAACGACTTGTTCGTATATAACCCATTTACAGCCCGCTAACTCACGGCCCATTATGGCCTATTGGAATTAAGCCCAGTAGCTTCATCTAGGCCGTCCAATATGACTCTAGTCCGTTGTAACTTCCGGCCCATGTATGGCCCATGATGTCTTTCGGCCCATATGAGGCCATTTGTAACTCTTGGCCCATTAACAGCCCGTGGTGAATCTGGCCCGCAATGAACAGTGTACCGCTTTATACCCATTAATGGCCCATTATTCCATTGGGCCATTTCCAACCCGTGTTATCTTTCGGCCTTCTTAGGGCCCATTTATTCTTGGGCTCATTTCCAGCATTCGGTTACTTACGGCCTGTTATAGCCTTTTCTGCTTGTGGGCCAAATTCAGCCCCTGGTTACAATTGGCCCGTTTGCGGCCCATTAATCCGTTGGGCCATTTTTATAGCGTCATCAAATACGACCGATTAACGACGGCTCGTTATGGTCGGCCCATGAACGGACGATTCCAAATCTAGCCCGTTTATGGCCCATAATGCGGTCTGTTATTGGCCCATGTTAGGCCGATAAATCATACGGCCCGTAGAAGGCCCATTGATGCTACGGCCCGTAGAAGGCCCATAGTTTCTACGGCCCTTAGAAGGCCCATTGTTTCTACATCCCATAGGAGGCCCATGGTAACTACAGTAAATATGTAGCCCATGGTTATTGTGGCCTAGTTTTAAAAAATAGGTTATTGCGGCCACTAGCAAACCGCGGAAAAAGAACTGCACTGACTACAAGCAAACAAATAAACAAGAAAACAAGGAAATAAATAAGCAAGCAACTTACGCTAGGCTATCATGGCTATTACACATATTACATCCACTGGGCATAAAAGTTCGCCACCAGTGCAAATATAGGGAACAAAGCAGCATATCATATACACTGGTTGTCAAAGTTGGCGACCAGTGCAAATAAACGCCGCAGCAAAACAAGTCCAAAACTGAAACCACTTCAGAAGAGCTCAAAAAACAATATCCTGGGTACCCATAATGCCAGCAAGATGCTTAGCAAGCTTATTAACTTTCTCTTGTTTGGCGCTTAGATCCTCCAGCACTTGCTGTTGCACCAAAAAGTATGCATCTGAATTCTGCAGGGACTTCCTCAGTCCTTCGGCTTCCTGTCGCATAACATCTGATTGATGTCTTTCAACTTGAAGTTGAGACTCAAGAAGCCAAACTGATTCAGGCAGCGAGTTTGAAGAGCTGGTGCCAGCAGTAGTAGCCAGTAACTCGAACACTACACCAAGACATGACTTTTGGGTTGTCTTAGTGTCTTCAATATAGTTTTTACCAGCTTTCTTTGAGACCAATAGTGATGTCTCACTATCTTGAACCTTATCTGCATTACTTCCTTTACCATTGCATAACAGGGTACTCTTCTCCAATATTTTATTGGCATTCTAAAAGAGAAACAAACAAACACATCACATGTTTACCATGTTGTATATGAAACTCATTTTGGTAAACCAGTTCAGTAGTAAGGTGGACAGGATAACAACATGAAACAAACATATATCTATGTAGTATGGTCACTGTATGGTCTATATCATTCTAGTTTATGCTGCCAAATCAAGATAGAGACAGTTCAAATCATATCTATTTAAGACAAAACAACATAGACAGAATATAAGTGTGGGAAACTACACAACAATAACAACACTTGTAATGTGCATGGCATGAGAACATAACTGTTTATTTAATTGAAACTGAAATCAACATAGAGCAAGTTACAACAGCAAACACATTAAAGAAACAGGTTTAAAACATACCTGTTGCGCCATTGGAGTTTCAATTGCACCCTTCAAATTTGAAATTAGTTGGTATGCGTAAATACAGTGATGCAAGAGCAAAGTAGTATGAACCATAACTACGGAACCTGACCTGAGAACAATTCTTCTTCTGCTTTAAGCGTTGACTTGGGGTTCGGAGTGGTGGTCCTCATGCTTTGGGCACTGCAGTTGCCTTACTAACTGCTCGTGTTTGGGTGCTCTGTGGTGGAGACGGTGCTGTGTCAACTGGAACTGGGTTACTATCTGCTGGGGTTGGGGTTAGAAGGGGTGTAGCTGGTTCTCTGTCCAACAGGGTAGGGATACAATCTCCGTGAGTCTGGGTTATGTGTGGTGGGGCTGGTTCTTGGGCAAGTACAACCGTGGTTCTATCTGCATCTATAGGTAGCACGATCTTTTCTGAAGACCGTGTTTTTACTCCCACAGATACTACCATCACCCCTCCAATTGAAATGGCTGATAAACAAGAAAAGTAATTGAATGTACAGACATTGTAAGATAGACAGGTGCAATGGATAGTAGGGAAGAAAACAGGGCATGAAATAATTCACATTTATGTTGTCTAACCAAACAAAATAGCAGGACATAATTTCACATATATGATGGCTAATTAAACAGGATAGCATGACACAATTTCACATGTATGATGGCTAACTAAACAGGATAGAATGACATACTTCAAAATATGATGATTATGTAAATAGGATGACATGATATAACTATACGATGTGTCTATTAAAGTGGTTGGCATGCCATAAATCACAAACATGCCGTTGATGGAAACATGATGGCATGATATAATTCACGGATAGAATGACATAATTCAAAATATGATGACTATGTAAACAGGATGAGATGATATAACTATATTATGTCTTTAGAAAATGGGTTGGCATGCCATAATTCAGATACATGTTGTCTATGTAAACATCATGGAATGATATAATTCAAATATATGATTTATATACTAAGCAAGTGAGCAGAGGGCAGTCGCATATATGATGTGTCAACTAAGGAGATGGCATTCAATATTGTGTATATGATGTAAAAACTAAGCATTGCAATACAACATATGCATGATATGAGTAATATAACCCTGCCAAGTTTGAGCATACACCTCAGGGGGATAATAGGACTGGTCATCTACCTCTGAATCCTCCTCTGAAGAGCTATCTTTAACCAGTAAGATATCTGCTTCAGCAGGTAGCATTGTCTGATCTGAAGACCTTGTTTTCACTCCAGATTTCTCCATCACCAATTCAAATGGCTGATGCACAGGAAGAGCAGTTGAATATACAAACATTGTCGACAAATGCAATGAGAAATACAAAAAAGGATGACATGATATAATTCACATATATGACGCTTGGCTAAACAACATGGCATTGCATAATTCACATATATAATGCCTTGCAACAAGATAGCATTGCATAATTCACATATATAATGTCTTGCAACAAGATGGCATTGCATAATTCACATATATACTAATTAGACACTAAACAGGTGGCATTCACACAAAGCATGTCTAAACTAAGCAAATGACATATTAATGCAAGATACCATATGCACGATATGAGCAACATAACCCTGCCAAGTTAGAGCATGCACCTCAGGGGGGGGATAGGACTGTCTGTCTTTGAATCCTCCTCTGAGGAGCTATCCGTAACCAGCAAGACATGCGCTTCGTCAGATAGCATTGTCTGCTCTGAAGACCTTATTTCCACTCCAGATTTTTCCATGACCGTGCCGAATGGCTGATACACAGGAAGAGTAATTGAATGTACTAAAATTGTTGACAAATTTAATACGTAATAAAAAATGATGGCATGATATAATTCACATATAAGATGACTGGCTAACCAGGGTGGCATTGCAAAATTCACATATATGATGCTTGGCTAAACAAGATGGCATTGCATGATTCACATATACGATAAAGAAACTAAACAGATGGCATTCACACAAAGCATGTCTAAAGTAAGCAGATGACATTTTTTATGTATAAAGTAAGTAATGCAAGGCACCATATGCATGATATTACCAACATCAGCATGCCAAGTTAGAGCGAAGATCCGAGGGGGTAAATAGGAGTGGTCGTCTCCTTCTGAATCGCCCTCAGAACATTTATCTTCCTCTTAATTACAATCCGAAATGGGTGGAGGGGGCTGCCTTTGCGCCCACCATGGAGTGACGTCTGCATGAAATTTCATTCCCACGCAAGGCTCGTCTCTTTTGCTCTACATGTTCAGTTCCATTGTGTACAATAACTGACATGCATAGGAATAAAACATAGTGAGATTATGTAATGAGTGCATGCACAAATCTAGAGTGATGGTAGCAAACTGTGGGTAGACCCAAAACCAATGATAGCAGGCAGATAATAGCTTTAGTTAAAAAATACAGATAATGGCTCCTTTAATGTTTGTTTGCACCCAACATGAAACTCATAGTAGACACCCGAGAGTAACCAGATAGTAGATATATAGTACTGATTGATGTCCCAATATGTACCTCACAACCATTTAAAAACTCAAGTTTCAGCATTAGTTTGGACCTGACTCGGAGTTTAATAGGTGAACACGAGGATAAAGTAGCATGTCATCATATTAAGTGATGCATAACGTAAGCAGACACGGAAGAGTGCGACCTCTCTTGCGGACTCGTGTAGTCCTCAAGGTCATCTGCTTAGTTGATGATGGTAATGTAGTTGTCGTGGCTGCTGGCGGCGGGGAAGAAGATCTGAGGTGGCGAAAGACAGTCTGGAGAGTGGATCCCTGCTGTGGTGAACCCTTCCGTCGTTGGAGCAGCTGAGCTGGGGTGGAACACAACGCATGAGGAGCAGGACAAACCACACAAGGTTTTCTTTGACACATATCTATAACAAAAGTAATTGTGTAAGGGCTTGTTTGAATTTGAGGATTCTAACAATGTAGGGATAGGAAATACACGGGAATAGGATAGGAATGCACGTGCAAAACAAAGAATTTAAAAACACATGATTTCTGCCAATCTGGGTGTTTGGTTCACAAGAATTGGAAGATCACAGGATGCAAAGAAGCATCGTGAGATTAAGTCAAACCACAAGAAAATGTACAGCTATTATGCTATTATGCTACTATCTCTTAGTCTTGTGCTTCATGAATAGGAATTTGAAAAGGAGGACAAGTGGATATTAAAATTCCTACGGTTTTTTTAAGGCGACACTAAAGGAACAAATCCTACAGTTTTCCTTTGATCCATTCCTTTGAACCAAATGCATGAATAGTAGTACCATAGGAAACTTTCCAATTCCTATGTTTTTCCTTTACTTCTCCTTTCAAGCACTGGCGATTCTAGTAGGCAGGCTTGAGCAAGGAAAAGCCTACACTAAAAAATTGTTTTTGTGCTACTTCTACTACTTTGGACCCAGGCCACTGCCCTACTAGCTCAACTCCTAGGCCCATCGACAAATGCACAGCTCAAACGCGCAGAGATAAATAATGATGGCGTTCAAGAGAGTCCATCACGGATAGCTAAGTTGCCTGGTACCTCACTGCTTGTCATATAGTAGGAGAAACTAATCGTATTTCACGTTACTACGTGTGCTCAGTGGACAATATATATAACATGTAGAGTAAAAAAGAGATGCAACAAGTGTACAACCTCTTTGGCGAAGCCATGTCGATCTCAGCGTGATTGGGTTGGTCGGTGAGGATGCTCTAGCTGACTTGGCTGTCGAAGGAGGGGAAGAAGATCTTAGGCGTCTGGAGATGGAGATGGAGCCCGCTGTGATGGAGGGTTTCGTGATTGGAGCAGCTCCGGTGAGTTGTACGACGCCGAGGCTGAAGCAGGACAAGACAGACAACGTTAACCTGAGTGGAATTCTAATAGCATCTCCAATAGATGGCGTAAAATACATAACCACAAAGTGCTAGATGTTAAATACACCAGCCGCTCATCTCTGAAGTTAATTGTCGAAACTGAATTTAACTGTCGAAACTGAATTTAACTGTCGAAACTGAACTTAACTGTCGAAACTGAATTTTGCTGTCGAAACTGAATTCTAGTAGCAGAAAAGGAGTAGCAGCAGCAGCGCCCCGAGCAGCAGCGCATGCGAGAGCCGGGGCAGCTGGTCGTATAGCAGCATCAGGGTGAGGCTACACGTCAGTCAATTTTCCAGCCGTTGGATACGAAATCAAGGGCCTGTAGTTCATCTTCAACCTCCACCCCATGAGCCGCCAGCCACCACAGGCTAAGCCGCGCCCCCCGATGCCCGCGGCCGGCGGTGTACCGCCCCGCCCGCCCTGAAACTAGTCCCCACCGCCGGTCCACCGCCGCCCCAGCCATCCCTCTAGGCCCCCATGCCGAGCTTTTTCTCTGGCGATCCCCACGCCACCGCCCCACCACCAGCGGCGACCACCGCCCCCACCCTAAACCCTAAGATAAATAGTGGGGTACCTCTCCGGCGAGCCCCCTCCCCGCTGCGGCTGGTTCTTCCTTAACTCCGGCGAGCTCCCCCACCCCCTGAAAATCGACTGACCCAAAAGTCGATTCAGTCGACTGAAGTGTAGCTAAATCGGAGCAACATCGCAAGCAAGAGCAAGAGCGAGAGCAGCAGCGCGAGCAAGATCAAGAGCAAGAGCAGACCAGGCAGGGGACCGAGAGCAAGAGCAGAGGAGCAGCGCAAGTGAGAGCTAAAGCAGCAGCAGTTCCTACTCATGTGGACATCGCCGCCGAGGGAGCGACGCCATGGAGGAAGTGGCCAGTGACACTGTCGGGGATGGAGCCATGCAATGTTGGCTCAGGACCGAGCGCCGGCAGCACCGTGAGATCGAATCAAGAAGAAAATGGAGTGATTAGTGTACAGCCTCTTTGGTGGCACCGATTAGGCCTCAGCTTTATCCGAGGAAATGGTGATGATGATGCTCTTGCGGTGGTGCAGGTGAAGACGGCGGTGTGTGAATGGAGGTGGCGCGAAAGACGAGGGGAACGTCGAGGCAGCTCCTTGGAGGTGAAGGACGGGGTGGCTGAACCGGTGGGACGATGAGATCGATGACGAATCCTCATCCGGTATAGTGGATGAGCAACATCGAGGTGTTGCTGTGGACGACGTTGTCGGGGAAGAGGCTCCAACTGGGTGGCAGACAGAGGAGGGTGTGGGGCTTCGCGGGTTTTCACGGCCTTGGTGTATGAATGGGTGGGCGGATGGGATGGGAGTGGGGAACCATGGCTTAGGGACGCGCTTGTCCGAAATGTGGGGTAAGTTATGAAAGTACCCCCATCGATTTGAGCTAGGCAGTTCTTTCGGTTCAGGGGTATCACGGGCATTTCGCGTGAAAAAATTTCGCAGGAGGTGGGAGTTTTCGCGTGCGTTGTAATTTTGGGAGAGCAAGGCGCGGGTTGAGATGGAGGGAGTTTTTGGAGCACAACGAGACAAAGATATATCTTAAATATTTCGGGGTAACAAGGCACGGGTTGAAGAGGCGGGAGTTTCGCAGCACGATAGACAGAGATGCTAGCTTGAAATTTTGGCATAACAAGGCACAGCTTGAAATTTCGGGAGAACACGCTTAACGTGTACCAAAAAAAGACAATTCGCACCTCATCACTAGAGAGAGCCATGTCCCGTTTTACTATATTACTAGAAATGCATTCAAATACAACAAAAAAACTAAAAAAACGGGACAACTAACATAACGTGTACAGTACCAAAACAATTTGCACTTCCCTCAACAATAAAAAAACAATGTGTGTTGTCTAGCATATGGACTAAATTTGAGTACATTTTCCCTGTTTGAATGGAATTGTACCCGGGTTAGTTATACAACCATCTAAATATTATCTTCACAACACATGACATGAATATAGGAGAAGTAAATTCCTATATAAATACGAACTACATGTACATACGATCTCAAATTCAAACATATGTATCCATTTTATGTTGAATTCAAATCATAGTACATGTATGCTCTAGCTAGATGTTCGGAATCTAAACCATGTATGATACTACGTACAATGTGTTTAACACGCACAACACACACACAAACACCATTTAGACTAGTAAGGTACACGTACATTGCACGCATGAGATTTGGCAACCAAATTATGAATAAGTACCACATTATAGCATGTAAGCTTTGAGTCATATATGCATGATGTAGATGTTCGTTTAATTCTTATAGTTCATTTCATTCAAAATCATCTAGTTTTTATAAGAAAGCTAATCTATTTTAAGATTCATAGGATTGTGCATTGCAAAGCATAAAGTAAAAACAAATAATGGCAAATCATGTAGAAAAACATTTGGGCAATTCTGATACGGAAGATTCTAGAACAAAGAAGAAGTGCTTGTGTTTTGAGGTTTGTGCATTATGCTTAAGTTCAACCATGGAGTCTTCTAGATTGTACATGTGGCAAAATTTGGTGGAATCTAGATGATATCCAACGGCCAGTAGTGCTTGAATTTGCCATCTCTGCACCATCGGATTGGCTTCATCCAATGACCATCTTTCAAAGTTAAAGTTATCCGCACACTATATAAAAATATAAAATATAATATATAGGGGTATAGATATAGATATGTGATACGAAAGCCACCTATCATCTCCAATTAGAATAGTGTGTCCATGCATGGATGCAATGTGGCTAATCGATGTTTGCCATCGGTATCTCAAATTCAAATCACTTTGACCTTGTTCAATGTGTATACAGTACAACATGCTCGTTTCCAAACCACACCGCGCATATCTCAGTTATATGCATGCATGCATGGGTTAAAAACATCACGATCTCTTATTCAAATATTCGAATTCAACTTTACATTGATTATGACCTCACCTAGTCTTTTACACCCACACAGTCGTCTTCTCTTTATAATTGTACCACTAATTTTCTCTCGTGCATGCATGCACACACACTACCACTCGGCATTATCCATCGCACACATGCAATCTTTTTCTTCAGTTCGGTCTCCCATGCATGCACACACACACACACACCTCCCCCTCTTCATCATATCGGGCATTCTTTATCTCTCATGTGCATGCGCAACGATTGATGTTCCTCTATGTGTGTGTATATATAGCTAGGTCTTTCCTAGTTTTCCACACAAACCGATCAATCTATATATCTAATGAGGTCTCACCCTCTTTCCCATGTACACATCGATCAATCTATACCTCTATATATAGGATTACATAGCTAATGCACCCACATTAATTATATATCCAACGTCCCCTCTCATCATCCATGCCTTCTGCTTCATCTCTCAGACGCACGCACAGTGGCGAAGACAGGGGGCAGCAAGGGCCCTGCCCCCCCTAACATCACTATATATTGAGGCTAATATGAATGTAATTATTAGATCAATTGTTGGTAAAATGGTTTAAGTTGATGAATTGTCCCTCCTCGTAAAGGATTAGAAATGCTTGGCCCCTAGCTCTTTTATTTTTCATGGCTCCGCCACTGCACGTAACAGCGCATGTTCTCGCCCCCTCTCTTTAAATATCGATCTCGCACTTGTGCACTCCTTCATAGTCTCCCTCCACTTGGCCCCTCGCACCATCTTCTAGCCCCCCACCAGATTTTGCCACATGTACAATCTAGCAGACTCCATGGTCGAACTTAAGCATAATGCACAAACCTCAAAACACAAGTGCTTCTCCTTTGTTCTAGAATCTTTCGTATCATAACTGCCCAAACTTTTTTTAGTTGAATTGCCATTATTTGTTTTTACTTTATGCTTTACAACGCACAATTCCATGAATCATAGAATAGATTAAGGGCTTCTTTGATTCAAAGGATTCTCAAAGGAATTTTGGAGGATTCTAATCCTTAGGAATTTTTCCTATGTTGGTTGTTTGATTCGTAGGATTGTAAACCATAGGAATTTTTCCATAGGATTCATTTGCACTAGATTTCATAGGAAACATTCCATCCACTCAAACCTCTTTGAAAGAATCCTACATTTTTTCTATGCACAATCAAACACTCATACAATCCTGTAGGGATTCAAGACGACATTCCACTCTAATCCCATGTTTTTCCTATTCCCGCGTTTTGGAAATCCTATGAATCAAAGAGGCCCTAGCTTTTTTATAAAAACTAATTGATTTTGAATGAGATGAACTATAAGAATTAAACGAACGTCTACATCATGCATATATGACTCAAAGCTTACATGCTATAGTGTGGTATTTATTCATAATATGGTTGCCAAATCTGATGCGTGCAATGCACGTGTACCTTACTAGTACTTCGAGTATGTGCAAAACACGTAAATTAGAATTCCAATGGCACGCTACACAGTGTCTCTCTTTCAGTTCATGAAGCCACGTGGCACATGTGGAGGCGTTGTCGCGACCTCCTTGTGTGGATTGATCACAGTGATGTGTTGCTGGTTCCAAAAGAATGTACTCGTCCTCTTTGAGGCACACTGGCAGTACATGCATGAAGTGAAGATGTGCACGCACGCCATGCATGCACTCATTCCCTCGCACGCACACGCGGGTACACGGGGGGACGCATTTTTGTACGAGGATCCACCCCATGTGATAATTTGACGCGTGTAAAGTCCTTCACTTCATTGATGGTCAATTAATACAACACATGCAAATTGAGTGGACGTGAGGGATGAAGTAGTTGAGAAAGACATTACTACTCCACTGCGTGCATGCAAGTAGCTAAATCATGGTTTGCTACTTCCATTGGTCTCCTTCATGTTTTGTGCCAATTTTGACCATATTTTTAAGTAACATAATATTTATGCATGTCATAAAAAGTGGCACAAAAAAGGGGGCCAATAAACTAGGACGCAGGCAGCATGATCAATTTTTGCCAGGGCTACTGTTGGTAGCCTTTCTATTTAAATATGGACGGAGTGGGGTAGTAGTACTATCTTTATCTTAGACTCGTAGGGCTCTCCCAGCGCCTAGGCTCGTCTCCCCGCCTCATCCACCGGATCCCGCCATGGAGGACCCCGCCATGGATAATCCCTTAGATCCCAGGATCCTGCGGGCTGCCCTCTCATTGCGGCCCGCAGCACTGCCGCCTTTGAGCGGAACCCACATGTGTTTTAGAGGGGATCCATTGCTCTGGAATCACAGATCGGTGGCGCCGGAGGACAAGACAGGGCTGCGTTTCAGGTGGTGGGCCGCAAGGGAAAATCGGATCGAGGAAGTGTCGCATCGATTGGAGAGAGGTTCCAAGGACCTGTGCCTGGCGCAACACAAGGCGGAGGCGCAAGTCGATCTCATGGGAGATGCTGAGGGATGTCAGCATCTGTCAGCATCACCTTGATTTAGAGCTAGGGGTAATGGCAGAGATCATATTCACGGAGTCAACTGCGGAGGAAAGAACATGCATGCCTGCAGAATGGCATGAGCAGCCGGTGCAACTCTTCAAATGGGCGGTAGGAGAAGCCAAATCACGGGACAAGCTGCGGCGGCGCCGCTGGGCATGCATCATAGGCGAGGTGAGCTGCCCTCCTTCCCCCCGACAATGCAGTGACCTACTCGGTTGCTGCTGCAGTGAACTTGCGGCGCCATGCCGGTTTGCAACCATGACAATCACTCCATCTATATGTATTGTATTCCTGTGAAAATACTTGGTCATTTGGAAAAGGATGGTATTTGATTTATCACTAGTTTTTGAATGCTTGGTCATGACAATCACCCTAAGCCACAACCAGAAGTCTCCATCGTCTAATACTTAGGGTCGGTCGCACCAATGGACGGTCGGTCGGACCCGCGACACGCATCGGCTTGGTCTGACATGTACGACCAGTTATACATCACTGACTTGTGCGACCGTATTTGACCAGTAGTACTTGAAATTTGTGTTCCAGGAAACTCATCGGGAGCCGTTTTGGGACTCGAAACCAAAAGCATCAATTAATATTTAGCTTGTTCCCATCACATTCCACAGTGTACAATATAATTAAATGCAAACCTGCTCACACCCTAGTACGTATCAAACCTGAACTTGTTCGCACTATGCAGGTTTTAGTACTAGTGCTAGTACTAGGTTATAAAAAGGGGAACTAGTACCTAGCCGAAAATCACTCTAACTCTTCCTCCTCATAAGTCTTTCTTGTTCTTCCGTCCTTGCCATGGCCGGTGTGCAGAGCTCTACGTCGAGAACTACTCATAACAAGGGAGCGGCAACCAAGGCCGTGGAAAAAAAGGGCTCGCCGCCTTGCAGAGAGCTCGAAAGATCTCTCAAGGGCAGGCGAGGGCTCCCAGGAGCGCCCTAGCCGCGGAGGCGAACATGCCGAGCTAGCGGCGCTGGAGTCGTTATCCCTCGACGACATGCCCGATCTGCTCAATAAGCAGGAGGAGTTCATTGACGGCTTGGTGGATGATGTCTACGATGCAACTTTATTCTTGTAGACACGTGTTGGGCCTCCAAGCGTAGAGTTTTGTAGGACAGTAGCAATTTTCCCTCAAGTTGATGACCTAAGGTTTATCAATCCATGGGAGGCGTAGGATGAAGATGGTCTCTCTCAAACAACCCTGCAATCAAATACAAGAAATCTCTTGTGTCCCCAACACACCTAGTACAATGGCAAATTGTATAGGTGCACTAGTTCAGCAAAGAGATGGTGATAAAAGTGTAATATTGATGATAGAAATATATTTTTATAATCTGAATAAATAAAAACAGCAAGGTAGCAAATAGTAAGCGGGCACAAAAACGGTATTGCAATGCTTGAAAATGAGGCCTAGGGTCCGTACTTTCGCTAGTGCAATCTCTCAACAATACTAATATAATTGGATCATATAACCACCCATCAAAGTGTGATGAAGAATCACTCCAAAGTTCCTATCTAGCGGAGAACATAAGAATAAATTGTTTTTAGGGTACGAAACCACCTCAAAGCTACTCTTTCTGTTCGATCTATTCAAGAGTTCGAACTAAAATAACACAAAGCTATTCTTTCCGTTCGATCTATCCTGGAGTTCACACTAAAATAACACCAAAGCAAATTCATATTCATAATACTCAATCCAACACAAAGAACTTCAAAGAGTGCCCCAAGATTTCTACCGGAGAAACAAAGACAAGAACATGCATCAACCCCTATGCATAGATTACCCCAATGTCACCTCGGGAATCTTCGAGTTGAGTGCCAAAACATATATCAAGTGAATCAACATGATACCCCATTGTCACCACGAGTATCAATTGCAAGACATATATCAAGTGTTCTCAAATCCATAAAAGTATTCATTTCGATAAAAATGAAATCTCAAAGGGAAAAACTCAATTCATCAAAACAAGATAGAGAGGGGAAAACACCATATGATCCGACTATATTAACAAAGCCCGCGATACATCAAGATCGTGACATCTCAAGAACAAGAGAGAGATAGATTAAACACATAGCTACTGGTACAAACCCTTAGCCCCAAGGGTGGACTACTCCCTCCTCATCATGGTGGCCGCCTGGATGATGAAGATGGCCACCGGAGATGATTCCCCCTCCGGCAGGGTGCCGGAAAGGGGTCTAGATTGGTTTTCGGTGGCTACAGAGCCTTGTGGCGGCGGAACTTATGATCTAGGTTTATTTCTGATGGTTTCTCTATTTACAGGATTTCTGGGCGTCGGTTTCACGGTAAGATGGGCCTCGAGGTGAGCACAACCCACCGGGGCACGGACGACCCACTAGGTGCGCCCTAGTGGGTTGTGCCCTCCTCGTGGCTCTTCTGGCCCTCCCACAAAGCTTCGGGGGTCTCTTTTGTTCCAAAAAAATCGTCATAAAGTTTCGTCCAATTCCGAGAACTTTTATTTCTGCACAAAAAACAACACCACGGTAGTTCTGCTGAAAATAGCGTCAGTCCGGGTTAGTTCCATGCAAATCATACCAAAACCATACAAAATTATTGTAAACATGGCATGAATACTTCATAAATTATAGATACGTTGGAGATGTATCAGTGGAGCTGCTGAAGGAGAGCCTCGACAACATGCCCGTTGAGCTCAATGAGCAGGGGGAGTTGGCCGTCGGCTTGGTGATGCTGCTGAAGAAGAGCATTGCCTCGGATAAGAAGGCGGCCGGCGAAATCCTGCAACTTCAGGAGGACAAGGTGAAGCTCTGCCACGAGCTCGACCTGCTGAAGGAGGAGAACGCCTGCTGCAAGAAGCTGCATGAGAAGAGTAGTTCCTCGATGAAGATGCTGCAGGCCCTCGTCATGGAACAGAAGGAGGAGTTGGCGAAGCTCCGCATCGAGCACACGACTGCTGTCAAGGTACGTAATGCGGCCGTGGATTAGATGATGAAGGCCCGCATCAAGAAATCTTGCGTCATGGATAGAATGATGAAGATGACGGAGGAGATGCGCATGGAGATGGAGGGCGTGGAGGCGATGAAGAAGCAGTTACGACTCCGCGCCCAGCAACCCTTCATGTAGTAGAGAGCAGTGCCCCAGACTTGTGTGTGCGTTTTCCTACTTTTATTGGGGTGATAATCTTCCTTTTTCTTTTGCTCCTGTGTTTCTCCTTTTGCTTCGGGTGTTTCTTCGCACGTGTCACGTTCTCTACAAGGCATGAATAGAACAACGCTAACGATGAGCGGCGCCGTGGGATCGATGACTAGCAAATTAGATCATTTTTATCGCCATATGGCACTGGGCTGCCGTGTTTCCTGCTCCTCCATCGTACTAGTACTCCAGTAGAAAACTTGACTATACCGCACGGTTCTTTGCTCCTCCTCTGGTCGTCGGCAACATTTATACAAGCAGTCAAATCACAAGGCCCCGCCTTGCAGCGGTAATGAGCCATTAAATCACAAAGGCCCTCGCCTCTCGTGAAACCGACCAAGCGAGACTGCCCTGCCCTCTAGCCTTTTAAAAAATGTATACTTTTGTATAGTAGTAGTATCGATGGATTGCGCCATGGAGCAAAACTAACAATATGAAATTAAAGAAAAAAGGTGGTACATATAGAGAGCGCTCGTCACCAAATTATGCATATAATACTATTAAAAAGCTAGTACGTGCTTAAATGGGGTGCTAAATTCTATTAAAGAAATTAGCATACCTATTTAATTCTTGGGTTCTTATTATTTATGCCACTAGTTGTGTATCACTACTCAATTTTGCCATTAGAAGTTACAACTACTGAAAAATGCCATTGATCCGTGAGATGCTTGCTCAAAAATGCAATTAGATATCTAAAAAATGCCATCGTTCCGTTAGATGTTTGCTCAAAAATGCCATTAGACATTGTTATTTTCACGTCAAACCCGTTGACCATGTTATATGATAAAAATAAGCCGATCCTCTTTATATCACAATGATAAGTGTGGCCCCGCTTGTCAGGAGTAACCAAGCGAATAATTTTACAGGAAAATAGAACGCTGTTGGGATCAAATAGGCCCCACACTTTATTGTACTGTACTGAGATAGAGGGAGAGCTGGCATGTTGGTCCATAGGTATTTATGTCATTATAACATGGCAAAATAGATTTGAGTCACAATAATGGTGTCCAGCACAACACACCCCTCAAATAAAACTAAGCACCCTGAAATTCTTTGACAACTAAACTGCTGGCTATATGATGTTGTCCATATATATATTGTACGTATATAATGTGAAGAAACGAGTGGTAGTACTACCAACTAAAATATGAACTGTATGAAATACTAGTATGTACATACTGAAGAGTTAAAGTAACGAGAAGGAACATAACATACTTCTGCTGGGGGGTCAGCACAACACACCCCTTAAATAAAACTAAGCACCCCTGAAATTAAACTAAGCAACTAATCCGGCAGACACTACATTATAACCACCATGAGCAACGACACTGCCACCTTGCTCGGACTCCTCGTCCACGTGCTCGACTTCGTCCTTGTCCCTCTTCCTCTTGGGTGATACTTCTTTGCTTGAACCACACACTTGGCTCTTGCTCTTGATCCAACCCTCGTAGATATTGAAACAAAGGTAGGCATCCATTGCAGCGTACTGGATGTGGTCTTTATCTAGTACATTCCACTGCCATGCATGACAATGAAACTTGGGCGGGTGTTTCTTCAGTTTGTTGTACGAAGGATGAACCATGGCTCCTGCCAGGGTCAGCATTGAAGGCTGATCACGGGAGGGCACCAGCCCATTCTTATGGAGGTCGAAGGGCTCGCCTACAACGAGGCCTATCCGACCCAGGACTCTTCTGTCGGTCGTAAAGTCTACAATAATGAATTTGACTAGGCCGCCCGCGAGCAACTTCTTAAATTCCTCGCACTCAACGTCGGCATGGCATATGTGGTAGACCAAGCACAAGTTATGCACGCAAACCTGGATCATGGCGGGCTTCATCTTCTCTTCCTCCTTTATATTCTTCTCTTTGTCTAGGGATGTGGTGTACTCAACTTCTAGCCCAACGACCCACTCATCATTTGAGTTTTCGATCATGCGTCTGAAGCGAGCAAGGCATCCTTTCACCATCGCAGAAGGACGGGTGTAGATGGCGTCGAACTCATCGCCGGTGATGGTTCTAACCTTGCACTCACCACCGATCATGGAGATTTGGGACGCTATGGATTTGGGAGGAGGGTTAGGATTAGTGGTACTGCCGTAATGTGAAAGAACGAGACGACTAGGAGCGAACTGCCGTAATGTTAAAGGACGCCCGGGGACGAGTAGGAGCGGACTGCTAGCGGTTTTTCGATTGTAAAAATGCTGAGTGGGCGTGCGAACGACAGAGTAGTGGCTTGCCTGGTGAATAAATGGATTCATGCACAATACTATGGGGGGCCAATTAGATGTCATGTCTACTCGACGCCCAATTAAATGGCTTTTGATGTCATGTCAAGCGTCGGGAAAATTACAGGTGATACGAAGCTTTCCATTCTCCCATGATACGGGCTTCCGAGAGCCCTTGGAACTGAGATCAAACGGTTGCATGGCGTGATTCTAGACCTATGGGTGAATATCCTATTCTGGAGGGTTATTCTGCAAATTTTTAGCAATTTAGCATGCGACGGTTCGATCTCAGATCCAAGGGCTGCCAGCAGCCCATATCATGGTCGCGCCTACCACGACCGTCGCCTCACTCGCGCGATCGCGCCCTTGGAGATTTAACACGGTGCGTTAGGCTATCTGATGTTGGCATGTCATACATAGTCATCACTTAGTCACTCATACAACAAGGTTAGCTATAAGGTTGGCTATAAGAGTCTTTTTTTAACTTCTCTCTATCTCTTTCTTCGTAGTATTTATTGCATTTGCCAAGGAGTGACCTCTTCCAATGAAATGGTGCTTAGGCTAGCAATAGTGGGAGTAACTTAGGTAGTGACACAACGCACCCCAAGACATATATGCTTATGTGGCATGGAGTTAATGAGGAGAGAGGTGCTTGTGGTAACATAATATGTTACCGTAACATAACGCACCCCAATGCAAAATGAGTCTACAACATAATAAATGAAGACTTGCATGACACTACACTTATGTTACTACCCACTATGATGATAATGCTCCCTCCGTTTCTTTTTAGTCTGCATATAAGATTTGGTTAAAGTCAAACTTTGTAAAGTTTGACCAACTTTGTTGGAAAAAATATAAACATCTACGACACTAAAGCTATACGGTATGAAAATTAATTTCATGTTGCATCTAACAATATTGATTTCATATTGTGGATCTTGATATTTTTTCCATAAACTTAGTCAAAGTTGACAAAGTTTGACTTTGACCAAATCTTATATGCAGACTAAAAAGAAACAGAGGGAGTAAGTAACATATGCATGTTATTAGTCCAAGTTACTACCCACTATGACTAGCCTTAGATGAGGTGCTAAGGGCATTAAATGGCTTAGCAACTCAAGTCCCCAATGCATAGGTGCTTAGTTTTTTGTTGCTAAGTTTGCTTCATTTAATTAGCTATAGACTCAAAATTGTCTTTTCACCTAGGTACACACGCTTAGCACTGTTTCTTCCTGGGGTCAACAAAACTAGTCTCTCTCTTCTTAATTAACTTGCCACATCAGACTTTATGCCTATGTGGCGGGCTTAGCACCTATACTAGCAAGTACAATAGTGGGCTATAAGACCACTTACATGGCATTTTTGCATATGTGGAGGAAAGAGGCAAGGAAAAAGTGGATGAGTGAGCTCTCATGCAAGAGCCAGCCTCTATATGGTGGAGCATTGGGAGAGGCACCTGTATACCATGAAGGTGGTCAGGAATCGGGAGACTCACGCCGGTCGTAGTGCCATAGTTAAAATGATAATGGCAAGTCAAATCACAGGGCCCCACCCGTCCAGCAATAACTCGCTGTCAAATCACACAACCCTACATTTGCAGCAGCCTACTCCCTGATCTTCTCGCATCTCTATCGAACCGACTAGGCAGAACTGCCCCGCCTACCGCGCGGGAAAAGCCCTATCCTTGACTTTTAAATAGTACAATATACTAAATATGTATCCATGGATTGCGCCATGGAGCAAAGCCTCAAGAAAACGGTGGTACACATGTACGGAGTATATAGCACGCCCGTTGCATTCGCGTTGCACCCCAGACGGTCGGTCGGTCTGGTACGCCGCTCTCCGAATGGAACGCGCGTCATATTGTGTTTGCACACACATGTGGGACCGCAGTTGAGAATCAATCATAGGCACACTCCCTGTCCCCGCAAGTCGGGTGAGTTAATAGAAGAGAGAGATGAGCGATGGTACTAGAGAATTGTTGTACAGACGTTGGTGCCTGGACGATCCCTGCATGACACGGAAGATCAGTTCGTCCATGCATGTGACCAAACTCCAGCAGACACGGCTGGATTGGCTATCGTCTACATATCGTGCAGGCTATGTCGTACAGGGCTGTAGTTCTGATGAGAAATCTAAAAAAATGTTTCTTGTCATCTCGCAATAATAGGTGTCATGTGCTTCAGATCACTGCGAGGGTAAAACAGCGACAACTGAGTTCCTCCAAGGCGCTGGTCATTGGGGGCACATGCACGAAGACTACTCGGCTGCCATCTAGGTCAAGCCAGCTATGTTAATTAGGACATCTATCGATGGACCCCTTTTCTACGAGTTTATCTTTAACTTGAGCTTTGATCCTCGTCTAGTTTATCCGTCGGGATTCATGTTGTCTCCTTGGGGCAGTGAGGTTATGGTTTCTTATCATGTGGCATTTTTTCGTGTTATATGTTATAATCCGGTGCTTCAGATCAAAATGACGACAACTGCGCCTCCCGGGCACTGATACGTCTCCAACGTATCTATAATTTTTGATTGTTCCATGCTATTATATTATCCATCTAGGATGTTTTATATGCATTTATATGCTAGTATATATGATTTTTGGGACTAACCTGTTAACCCAGAGCCCAGTGCCAGTTTTTGTTTTTTCCTTGTTTTTGAGTATTGCAGAAAAGGAATACCAAACGGAGTCCAATTGACCTGAAATTTCACGGAGGTTGTTTTTGGACCAGAAGAAGCCCACGGAGTACCGGAGATGGACCAGAAGAGTCCCGAGGCCACCACGAGGGTGGGGGGCGCGCCCTACCCCCTAGGCGCGCCCCCTACCTCATGCCCGCCTCGTGGACCCCCCTGACTTGTTCCCGACGCCAACACCTCTTATGTATCCCCAAACTTCCAGAACATAACCTAGATCGGGAGTTCCACCGCCGCAAGCCTCTGTAGCCACCAAAAACCAATCGGGACCCTATTCCAGCACCCTGCCGGAGGGGGGAACCCTCACCGGTGGCCATCGTCATCATCCCGGCGCTCTCCATGACGAGGAGGGAGTAGTTCACCCTCGGGGCTGAGGGTATGTACGAGTAGCTGTGTTTTTGATCTCTCTCTCTCTCTCTCTCTCATGTTGGCACGATCTTGATGTACCGCGAGCTTTGCTATTATAGTTGGATCTTATGATGTTTCTCCCCCTCTACTCTCTTATAATGGATTGAGTTTTCCCTTTGAAGTTATCTTATCGGATTGAGTCTTTAAGGATTTGAGAACATTTGATGTATGTCTTGCATGTGCTTATCTGTGGTGACAATGGGATATTCACGTGATCTACTTGATGTATGTTTTGGTGATCAACTTGCGGGTTCAGTGACCTTGTGAACTTATGCATAGGGGTTCGCACACATTTTCGTCTTGACTCTCCGGTAGAAACTTTGGGGCACTCTTTGAAGTTCTTTGAGTTGGCTGAATAGATGAATCTGAGATTGTGTGATGCATATTGTATAATCATACCCACGGATACTTGAGGTGACATTAGAGTATTTGGGTGACATTAGGGTTTTGGTTGATTTGTGTCTTAAGGTGTTATTCTAGTACGAACTCTAGGATAGATCGAACGGAAAGAATAGCTTCGTGTTATTTTACTACGGACTCTTGAATAGATCGATCAGAAAGGATAACTGATACGTCTCCAACGTATCTATAATTTTTTATTGTTCCATGCTATTATATTATCTGTTTTGGATGTTTATGGGCTTTATTTTACACTTTTATATTACTTTTGGGACTAACTATTGACCCAGAGCCCAGTGCCAGTTCCTATTTTTTCCCTTGTTTCAGTGTTTCGAAGAAAAGGAATATCAAATGGAGTCGAAACGGAATGAAACCTTCTGGAGAAGTTACTTTTGGAAGGAAAGCTACCCGATAGACTTGGAGTGCACGTCAGGAAAGAAACAAGGGAGCCACGAGGTAGGGGGCGCGCCCACCCCCCTAGGGCGTGCCCTCCACCCCGTGGGCCCCTCGTGGCTCCCGTGACGCACTTCTTTCACCTATATATTCCCATATACCCTAAAACCTTCGGGGAACAGAATAGATCGGGAGTTCCGCCACCGCAAGCCTCTTTAGCCACCAAAAACCAATCGGGACCCTGTCCCGGCACCCTGCCGGAGGGGGGAACCCTCACCGGTGGCCATCTTCATCACCCCGACGCTCTCCATGACGAGGAGGGAGTAGTTCACCCTCGGGGCTGAGGGTATGTACCAGTAGCTATGTGTTTGATCTCTCTCTCTCTCTCTCTATATATATATATATATATATATATCGTGTTCTTGATTTGGCATGATATTGATGTATCATGAGCTTTGCTATTATAGTTGGATCTTATGTTTCTTCTCCCCCTCTACTCTCTTGTAATGGATTGAGTTTTCCCTTTGAAGTAATCTTATCGGATTGAGTCTTTAATGACTTGAGAACACTTGATGTATGTCTTGCCGTGTGTATCTGTGGTGACAATGGGATATCGCGTGATTCACTTGATGTATGTTTTGGTGATCAACTTGCGGGTTCCGCCCATGAACCTATGCATAGGGTTTGGCACACGTTTTCGTCTTGATTCTCCGGTAGAAACTTTGGGGCACTCTTTGAGGTTCTATGTGTTGGTTGAATAGATGAATCTAAGATTGTGTGATGCATATCGTATAATCATACCCACGGATACTTGAGGTGACATTGGAGTATCTAGGTGACATTAGGGTTTTGGTTGATTTGTGTCTTAAGGTGTTATTCTAGTACGAACTCTAGGGCTGTTTGTGACACTTATAGGAATAGCCCAATGGATTGATTGGAAAGAATAACTTTGAGGTGGTTTCGTACCCTACCATAATCTCTTCATTTGTTCTCCACCAAGGTTGTCAGAATCATGATTTTGAATCGGATCGGGGCTCTGATGGTAGAATCGTAAATCGTAGAATCTTCACTACAAGGATCGTAGAAACGTAGATTTTATGAACTAAAACCGTAGAATCAGATGGGTAAGTTTGGATCGTAAAGTCGTAGAATCGTATAACAGAATCGCGATTCTAACAACCTTGTTCTCCACTATTAGTGACTTTGGAGTGACTCTTTGTTGCATGTTGAGGGATAGTTATATGATCCAATTATGTTATTATTGTTGAGAGAACTTGCACTAGTGAAAGTATGAACCCTAGGCCTTGTTTCCTAGCATTGCAATACCGTTTACGCTCACTTTTACCACTTGTTACCTTGCTGTTTTTATATTTTCAGATTACAAAAACCTATATCTAATATCCATATTGCACTTGTATCACTATCTCTTCTCCGAACTAGTGCACCTATAAAATTTACCATTGTATTGGGTGTGTTGGGGACACAAGAAGGTATATCTTTAGATCTTGCAATCGAATCTTTTAGTTTCTTGTTTTATCACTAGTTTAGTTTATAAAAGAAAACTACCAAAAAATGGAATTGAGTTTGTCTCATACGCTTCACCTTTTTAATATCTTTCGTGAGTACGATGGGAAGGAAAATTGTGCCAAAGTGTTAGAATAAGAATGTATTAAAATGATTGGCACTAAATCTTTGAATGATGAGTATGATTGCAATGTTGTTAGTATGAACTCCTTGAATATCCATAGTACTAATGATGATTACACTAGTTATGATGAAAATGTCTCCTATAAACATGTCAATTTTTGTGGAGTGCATTGGGTTTGCACGTACACACCAAATAGGTAAGATAGATATTGCAAGAGGCATAAGTATTTAGAAACTAAATGGTTGCAAGAAAGGCTAGATGTGTGTGCTGAAAATTTCAACTTTATTAGCCATACTTGTGAACTTTGCAATGAACGTGATCATTTCAGTACCCAATGCAAATTGTTTCATGATCGTATCATGTCCAAAATTTATGATGACTTGATTTACCTTGCACATCATAATGAACTTAGTTTGCTCTTGGGTTATGAAGAAATGAAACGTATAACTAAGGATATTCCAGAATTTGCCCTTGCTAGAGTTCTTCATTTTGATCTAGAGGAAACTTATATGTATTGTGCGGTGAATTGCATTGAAAACCCTTATATTGTCAATTACATAAAGAAAAGAAAACAAATAGAAGATGAATAGAATACTAACGAAAGGGAAGAGACTTCCCAATATTCTCCTATTATTTCTTATGATAAATCAGGTAACGAGGATGAGCCTTCTATTCAACCAATCTCATTAATAAGGAGCTCCAAAAAGAGGATTGAACCCACACATGATGTGGTGAAGAAGAAGAAAAGAAAAAGGAAGAGAGGTAAAAAGATATCTCTCCCAAATAATGTTGCTCCTATTATTGTTGTGCCTCATGAAAATGAAGCAAAAATAATTGTGGAAGATGATGCACTTGATGATGATCTCGTTATGCCTATTGCTTGTTGTGATGATTATGATTGGGAAGATAATGATACTTCTTATGATCTTGAAAATATTTTTGGCACTTGCTTGGAACAATATGATAATTTCTATACTATTGGTGCTATCCATACTATTAATGATGAGAGTGATTATGCTTATGATATGAAAAGGCCCAAGCTTGGGGAAGCTATGTTTGATGAGGATGACATATTTGAGAATATATTTGCTGAAATTAATGTTTGTCCCAAGCTTGGGGATGCTATGTTTAATAATGATGATATTTTTAGCCTTCCAAGTTTTGATATGCAAAGTTGTTATGATGATAGCATGCCTTCTACCTATGATGATTTTATTGATGAAAGTGGGTTTGGAAGAGTGTGAACTTTAGGAAGTAATGATCCCACTATTTTGGAGGATGTTGAATCTTATAATATTTATGAAAGTGGATTTGGAGAGGTCATGACTTTATTTAGTGATATATCCACTATTTCGGAAGAGGTTTCAATCGATTATGATGAGAACAAAGTTGCTACTTATGATGATTATTGTGATAAAACTTATGCTATAAAGAGTAGTGATGATTATATTTATAAAACTTGTCATGATTATGACTACCCTTTCTATGAACATTACTCTTTTAATGTGGAAACAATTTATAGTATTCAAGTCTCTTATGATACTCCAACTATTCCGAATGAGAAGAATTTTGCTTATGTGGAGAGTAGTAAATTTTCTATGCTTGTAGATCATGAAGAGAATGCTTTAGGTTCTGGTTATATTATTGAATTCATTCATGATGCTACTGAAAATTATTATGAGGGAGGAATATATGCCTGTAGGAATTGCAATAATATCAAGTTTCCTCTCTATGTTCTTAAAGTTTTGAAGTTATGCTTGTTTTGTCTTCCTATGCTAGTTGATTATTGTTCCCATAAGTTGTTTGCTCACAAAATCCCTATGCATAGGAAGTGGGTTAGACTTAAATGTGCTAGTCATATTCTTCATGATGCTCTCTTTATGTTTCAATTCTTATCTTTTATGTGAGCATCATTGAAATCATCATGCCTAGCTAGGGGCGTTAAACGATAGCGCTTGTTGGGAGGCAACCCAATTTTATTTTAGTTTCCTGCTTTTTGGTTCTGTTTAGTAATAAATAATCCATCTATCTTCTGTTTAGATGTGGTTTTGTGTTTTAATTAGTGTTTGTGCCAAGTAGAACCTTTGGGAAGACTTGGGTGAAGTCTTTATGATCATGCTGTAAAAAAACAGAAACTTTAGCGCTCACGAGATTAGCTTCGACTTTTTACTGGAGAGTGCTATTTAGTTTATTATTTTTTCAGATGATTACTAGACAAATTCCTCAGGTCCACCAATTTATTTTAGAATTTTTGGAGTTCCAGAAGTATACGTTAGTTATAGATTACTACAGACTGTTCTGTTTTTGACAGATTCTGATTTCATTGTGTTGCTTGCTTATTTTGATGAATCTATGTCTAGTAAAATAGTTTATAAACCATAGAGAAGTTGGAATACAGTAGGTTTAACACCAATATAAATACAGAATGAGTTCATTACAGTACCTTGAAGTGGTGTTTTGTTTTCTTTTGCTAACGGAGCTCAGGAGTTTTCTGTTGAGTTTTGTGTTGTGAAGTTTTCAAGTTTTGGGTAAAGATTCAATGGACTACAGAATAGGGAGTGGCAAGAGCCTAAGCTTGGGGATGCCCAATGCACCCCAAGGTAATATTCAAGGATAACCAAGAGCCTAAGCTTGGGGATGCCCCAGAAGGCATCCCCCCTTTCGTCTTTGTTCATCGGTAACTTTACTTGGAGCTATATTTTTATTCACCACATGATATGTGTTTTGCTTGGAGCGTCATTTTATTTTATTTTGTTTTGCTTGCTGTTTGAATAAAGTATCAAGATTTGAAATTCTTAAAATGGGAGAGTCTTCACATAGTTGCATAATTATTCGACTACTCATTGATCTTCACTCATATCTTGTGGAGTAGTTTGTTGTTTGCTCTAGTGCTTCACTTATATCTTTTAGAGCACGATGGTAGTTTTATTTTGAAGAAATAGATGAACTCTCATGCTTCACTTATATTATTTTGAGAGTCTTTAGAACAGCATGGTAATTTGCTTTGGTTATGAATTTAGTCCCAATATGATGGGCATCCAAGATGGGTATAACAAAAACTTTCATATAAAGTGCATTGAATACTATGAGAAGTTTGATTCCTTATGATTGTTTTGAGATATGAGGATGGTAATATTAGAGTCATGCTAGTTGAGTAGTTGTGAATTTGAGAAATACTTGTGTTAAAGTTTGTGATTCTCGTAGCATGCACGTATGGTGAACCGTTATGTGATGAAGTCGGAGCATGATTTATTTATTGATTGTCTTCCTTATAAGTGGCGGTCGGGGATGAGCGATGGTCTTTTCCTACCAATCTATCCCCCTAGGAGCATGCGCGTAGTACTTTGCTTTGATAACTTGTAGATTTTTGCAATAAGTATATGAGTTCTTTATGACTAATGTTGAGTCCATGGATTATACGCATTTTTCTTCCTTCCACCATTGCTAGCCTCTCCAATACCGCGCACTTTTCACTGATATCATACACCCACCATATACCTTCCTCAAAACAGCCACCATACCTACCTACCATGGCATTTCCATAGCCATTCCGAGATATATTGCCATGCAAATTTCCACCGTTCCTTTAATTATGACACGCTCCATCATTGTCATATTGCTTTGCATGATCATGTAGTTGACATTGTATTTGTGGCAAAGCTACCATTCATAATTCTTTCATACATGTCACTCTTGATTCATTGCATATTCCGGTACACCGCCAGAGGCATTCATATAGAGTCATATTTTGTTCTAAGTATCGAGTTGTAATTCTTGAGTTGTAAGTAAATAAAAGTGTGATGATCATCATTATTAGAGCATTGTCCCAGTGAGGAAAGGATGATGGAGACTATGATTCCCCCACAAGTCGGGATGAGACTCCGGACGAAAAATAAATAAATAAATAAGAGAGAAAAAAAGAGGCCATAAAAAAGAGAAAAGGCCCAAACAAAAAAAAAACAAAAAAATGGGAGAAAAAGAGAGAAGGGAGAATGTTACTATCCTTTTACCATACTTGTGCTTCAAAGTAGCACCGTGATCTTCATGATAGAGAGTCTCCCATGTTGTCACTTTCATATGCTAGTGGGAATTTTACATTATAGAACTTGGCTTGTATATTCCAATGACGGGCTTCCTCAAAATGCCCTAGGTCTTCGTGAGCAAGCGAGTTGGATGCACACCCACTTAGTTTCTTTCTGAGCTTTCATACACTTATAGCTCTAGTGCATCCGTTGCATGGCAATCCCTACTCACTCACATTGATATCTATTGATGGGCATCTCCATAGCCCGTTGATATGCCTAGTTGATGTGAGACTATCTTCTCCTTTTTGTCTTCTCCACAACCACCATTCTATTCTACCTATAGTGTTATGTCCATGGCTCACGCTCATGTATTGCGTGAAGATTGAAAAAGTTTGAGAACATCAAAAGTATGAAACAATTGCTTGGCTTGTCATCGGGGTTGTGCATGATTTAAATATTTTGTGTGGTGAAGATAGAGCATAGCCAGGCTATATGATTTTGTAGGGATAGCTTACTTTGGCCATGTTATTTTGAGAAGACATGATTGCTTTGTTAGTATGCTCGAAGTATTATTGTTTTCATGTCAATATTGAACTTTTGTTTTGAATCTTATGGATCTGAATATTCTTGCCACATTAAAGAGAAATACATTGAAGAATATGTTAGGTAGCATTCCACATCAAAAGTTCTGTTTTTATCATTTACCTACTCGCGGACGAGCAGGAATTAAGCTTGGGGATGCTCATACGTCTCCAACGTATCTATAATTTTTTATTGTTCCATGCTATTATATTATCTGTTTTGGATGTTTATGGGATTTATTTTACACATTTATATTACTTTTGGGACTAACCTATTGACCCAGAGCCCAGTGCCAGTTCCTGTTTTTTCCCTTGTTTCAGTGTTTCGAAGAAAAGGAATATCAAACGGAGTCGAAACGGAATGAAACCTTCTGGAGAAGTTATTTTTGGAAGGAAAGCTACCCGATAGACTTGGAGTGCATGTCAGGAAAGAAACGAGGGAGCCACGAGGTAGGGGGCGTGCCCACCCCCCTAGGGCGCGCCCTCCACCCTCGTGGGCCCCTCGTCGCTCCCCTGACATACTTCTTTCACCTATATATTCCCATATACCCTAAAACCTTCGGGGAACAGAATAGATCAGGAGTTCCGCCGCCGCAAGCCTCTGTAGCCACCAAAAACCAATCGGGACCCTGTTCCGGCACCCTGCCGGAGGGGGGAAACCCTCACCAGTGGCCATCTTCATCATCCTGGCGCTCTCCATGACCAGGAGGGAGTAGTTCACCCTCGGGGCTGAGGGTATGTACCAGTAGCTATGTGTTTGATCTCTCTCTCTCTCTCTCTCTCTCTCTCTCTCTCTCTCTCGTGTTCTTGATTTGGCACGATCTTGATGTATCGCGAGCTTTGCTATTATAGTTGGATCTTATGTTTGTTCTCCCCCTCTACTCTCTTGTAATGGATTGAGTTTTCCCTTTGAAGTAATCTTATCGGATTGAGTCTTTAATGACTTGAGAACACTTGATGTATGTCTTGCCGTGCGTATCTGTGGTGACAATGGGATATCGCGTGATTCACTTGATGTATGTTTTGGTGATCAACTTGCGGGTTCCGCCCATGAACCTATGCATAGGGGTTGGCACACGTTTTCGTCTTGATTCTCTGGTAGAAACTTTGGGGCACTCTTTGAGGTTCTATGTGTTGGTTGAATAGATGAATCTGAGATTGTGTGATGCATATCGTATAATCATACCCACGGATACTTGAGGTGACATTGGAGTATCTAGGTGATATTAGGGTTTTGGTTGATTTGTGTCTTAAGGTGTTATTCTAGTACGAACTCTAGGGCTGTTTGTGGCACTTATAGGAATAGCCCAATGGATTGATTGGAAAGAATAACTTTGAGGTGGTTTCGTACCCTACCATAATCTCTTCGTTTGTTCTCCACTATTAGTGACTTTGGAGTGACTCTTTGTTGCATGTTGAGGGATAGTTATATGATCCAATTGTGTTATTATTGTTAAGAGAACTTGCACTAGTGAAAGTATGAACCCTAGGCCTTGTTTCCTAGCATTGCAATACCGTTTACGCTCACTTTTACCACTTGTTACCTTGCTGTTTTTATATTTTCAGATTACGAAAACCTATATCTACCATCCATATTGCACTTGTATCACTATCTCTTCGCCGAACTAGTGCACCTATACAATTTACCATTGTTTTGGGTGTGTTGGGGACACAAGAGACTCTTTGTTATTTGGTTGCAGGGTTGCTTGAGAGAGACCATCTTCATCCTACGCCTCCCACGGATTGATAAACCTTATGTCATCCACTTGAGGGAAATTTTCTACTTCCCTACAAACCTCTGCACTTGGAGGGCCAACAACGTCTACAAGGAGAAGGCTGCATAGTAGACATCAATAACTTTGATGTGGTTTCGTACCGTACAATAATCTCTTCGTTTGTTCTCCGCTATTAGTGACTTTGGAGTGACTTTTTGTTGCATGTTGAGGGATAGTTATATGATCCAATATGTTATTATTGTTGAGAGAACTTGCACTAGTGAAAGTATGAACCCTAGGCCTTGTTTCCTATCATTGAAATACCATTTATGCTCACTTTTATCGCTTGTTACCTTGCTGTTTCTATAATTTCAGATTACAAAAACCTATATCTACCATCCATATTGCAGTTGTATCACCATCTCTTCGCCAAACTAGTGCACCTATACAATTTACCATTATATTGGGTGTGTTGGGGACACAAGAGACTCTTTGTTATTTGGTTGCAGGTTTGTTTGAGAGAGACCACCTTCATCCTACGCCTCCCACGGATTGATAAACCTTAGGTCATCCACTTGAGGGAAATTTGCTACTGTCCTACAAACCTCTGCACTTGGAGGCCCAACATCGTCCACAAGAAGAAGGTTGTGTAGTAGACATCAGGCACGTGCATGAAGACTTCTCGACAGTCATTGATGAGGTCAAGCCAGCTCCGGTAGACAAAAGAAAACTACTCCACTATATAGGCAGTAGCACTCGCGCTTGCTTGCTAGTGTTGCTCTCTTCACACTGTCTCATCCTCTCCAGATCTAAACACGACAGCAGTGGCCACACTCTCTCTCTGCTCACCGCTGGTCATAGATCCAGCCGGATCCTCTTCGTCGAGGAAGGTGAGAAGGTGCAACGTTCACGCGGCCGTCCTCGGCGACGGCTCTTACCCACTGTCGGCGTGTCCCGATCAACATGCCTTGCCTTTCTCTCCCAAGCACCGCTGGCTAGGGAGGGCCTCCGACCACTTCTTCCCCGTTGCCATAGTGTGGGCAGATCCGACCTCCCGCCGCCCACCTAGCGACATCCTGGCGACCCTCGGGTATAACTTACTTCAAAACCGGCCTTGCTCTACTTCCCGAGCTCCTGACGTCGCTGCATTTGTATCTTTTACTATTTCTCAGGCCCCCTCGTAGATAGGATCGATCGGTTGTTCGAAAGCCACCTAAATTTTTACTATTAAGAGGTAAAACTAGTTCATGCCCTTGAATCTAGTACTACTTGGTTCAAAAAGGAAGAAAGGGGTGGGGCGGGGGAAGATTTGTTACCTGAATCTAGGACTTGGTCGAAAGAGGAAATAAGGGGGGGGGGCGAAAAGCAGCAGATACTGGCTATCCAACTGGTCTCTTGGTCTAATAGGGAAATAAAGGACTAGGGGACAAGTCAACATAGTATGTCCAGCACTAGATTTGCTAACCTCACACAGTATAAGGTGGCTATACCGAGCAAAAACGGGACCAACCCAGATATCCTGTTCTGATGTTTGTTGCCCTGAGCCACTCTTATGTAATGCCACTGGTAAAATGTAGCAGTCGCACTGCTAAAAGTAAGGACACGTTAAACCAATGTTGTTTTCAATGTAATGCCTCCAGTAATATGAATCAATGGCACTTTCTTTCATGTCCTGCTAAATTTCCCATTAAGATAAGTTGCTTCTTTTTGTTAGAAATGCAACTGTCCCGGTCCGCCTACTCTCCCGTGCCCAAATACCAACTCTGTAGCAGCTGTTAATGTAATGTTGCTGGTAAAATGAAGCAATGGCACCATTAAAGTAATGCCATATTTAATGGTTGTCATAGTTAATCCTAACGCCCACGCTAATATCTAGCAATGCTGCTGCTTTAGAAATTGCTACTGTCCTTGTAGGATTGCCATTCAGATAAGGAACATGCTTCTTTTCATTTGATGTATGTTTCATCACTTGTTAGTCACCCTCCTTTCCACCTTTTTTGTGCAAACAGAGATATACATTTCACGCTTGATCTTAGTTGAACTACACAAATGATATCCAAATTATAGTTGAACATTTCACAAGCTTCACAACCAACCTTGATGTTGCTCAATTTTATTGCAACTAATGAAGAAGAAGCTCTGTGGGTTTCGTTTTCTGATGGAAATGGAACTGGGGCTGGAGCCTCGTTCTTAAAAAAATGAAGAAGAAGCTGCTAGCTCATGGGACATTGCTTCATTTTAGGTGAACTGCACCAAAAGGTCCCATGAATTGAATCATCCATGTTGGTGACTGGTGTCATCCCTTCTACGATGGCGTTGACTGCAGATATGGTTCCCATCACGAGGTATTTTCCTTTTTGGTCTCACCATTTGCCAAAGATCCTGCATGTTGGGTCTGCCCTTGTGCTACTGTTTTGGCACTGCCATGATAAAGCAATAATGTTATTATTTTGCACCTTAATCTAGTGGCACTATTAATTTGAGGCAATGTTTGGCACCGCTAGTGCCACTGATTTTTTTATATATCGAAAGAGGGGGTTTCCTCCGATTTGATTAAAGAAACCCAACCATAGAGAACCATTATCCGACAACATCTCAGTGTAAACGGGCAGTTATGCAACTACTACTAGAACGGACTATGTACTAGCACGAGACAAGTTCGCCACATAAGCTAGGAAGGTAGGGGGACGCAGCACCAACTCGACCAAGTTGGGATTATAACCCAAATGCTACCACAGAAACATCAGGGGAGAAGATAGGGACTGAAAGAGCCAGCTTCAGCGTCCCAGTCTAAGCACCCCCGGCCTCCATCCTTGCGACGCACGGTACACCTCGTTTGCCACCTGCTCAACCCTAGTGCCACTGATAAAATGAAGTAATAATACAGTTAAAATAGAGCGAGTGTCCTCTCTATCATTTCATTTCCAATGTAGATAAAGAAAGTGCTTCTCTTTGTTAGTATATGTTTCATCAACTAGTCCCATTGTTAATGTTTAAGCGTTTCTGCAAACTGGGGTGCTTAATTTTAGTTGATCTGCACAAAAATAGAGATTGGAATGTCTCAAGGCCCCTCCTTGTACTACCGTTGTACACTGATGTTCATCACTGGCAGAAGGTTATCGGGGAGACTTGGGTTGATTTCCAGTATGAGGCCTACCGTATGAGGCGTCACAGGGCCCATCTCGCCCTCGCAGCATGGCATACTATGATACTATCGCAATATTTTCTTCTATTTATTAGTGTATGTTTAATCAACTAGTGCCACTATAATGTAATCACGCTTTTTTATTATCTGTGCAAACAGGGTTATTCAACTGCATTTTGGTGGAACTGCACAAATGTACGGATGGAACTGGCATATATGCAGAGTGCGAGGTGTGCCAAGTAAAAATTACTGACACCAACCATGCTCCATGCATGCATTGGCATCCTCCACCACCAATGGGATGTGTGGCGCTCTCTATGGATGGATGTTTCTCGGTAGCAAATCCTCTAACCAAATACTAGTAGCTTATATTGGCAGTTTTCTAGGGAGTACTCTTTTCTAAAAGAAGCACCAATCTATTTTTCTTTATTTGTACACAGTGTCACAACTTTGACCCAAAGGTCCAGAGCTATTTTAGGGTGATTGGCGTAGTACCCAGAGACTGATTCTAAGCATGATTTTCATTAGCTGTCACACTAATTTTTATCATGAGCAGATGGAAGATTAGGTTAGTGCGAAGCCTACCTTAAACCCTACCGCCGCCGTTGAAACGAGGCGAGCGTCGAGGGAACCATGGAGAACGGTGGGGAAGCGACATCGCGCCATCCGGCCTCCCCTTGTGGTGGGAAAACGAATACTCCTGTGGCTCTGGCTGGCTCTGCACCCTCACGAACGCACACCGTACTCGATCGATTCGTTATCCTCTGGATGCTCGACCTTCGACCTGTACGCCCACCACCTCCACCTGACTTTCTCCTTGGGCAAATCTATCTGCTCCATCGCCCAGAGGAGATATTCGATGAACTCGAAGGACTGCGGTGTGACTGCCGCCGAGGAGTACATCACCACCCTCATCACCGCCGTCTCTCTCTTTCGCATACATTGCCACATGGCCCTCACTGTCCTCGAAATCTCCCACTCATTGTCAAACCAAATAAGGATCTCCTTCAACCTGGCTAACTTTGCATGGTCGCCGCCGGCGATCTGCCCGATTCGCTGCTGCATCCTCTCCATAGTTGTCCTTCTGAGAGGTCCGGTGCTAGCCTTGGAAGATGGGAGGAGAGACGATGGTCTTGCAATGGAGAAGAGGGAGAGGAGCGTGCGACAGCGATTTAGGATTGGACAAGAGGGCTGGCGCACTGTGACTGTATCAAAATCAAAATCAATTTACCCTTCAATTAAGGAAGCGACCCCACATTAACTAGTCTCCCTTTTATTCTGGGTCATAGTTGACCATGATTTTCACAAATGAAATATATGTTATACATTGCAAAAATAGTATAATTTGAAAGTACATTCAGATATGAACCAAACGATACAATTTTTGGTGACATGCATTCACATTTTGCTTGTCAAATACAGTACGTGGTCAAACTTTGACCCAAATACACAAAACAAAAAAATACTGCCAAGACAAGCGCCGCTCCTCTCCTCTTAAACCACCGCCGCTCCACTCCTGTTCCAATCTAAATCCAGCGCCGCTCCTCTCCCGTTCTAATCCAAAACCAGCGTCGCTCCTCTCCCCTTCTAATCCAAAACCAGTGCCGCTCCTCTCCTCTTCCATTCAAAAACCGCCGCCGGCGAGTGAAGGCGTTGTGAAGAAGTAGATCGATGGAGGAGTACAACCGATACATGAGGTTCACAGACGGTGACCCTGTGAAGCTAGCTAGGATGTTGGAGATACAGTCTTGGTTTGACAACAAGGACCAACTAGCGGCGACGATGACATCCATGGCCAAATATCTGCAACAGAGCGAAAAGGTGGTGATACTCCCGAAGGGAGTCGCGCCGGAGTACATAGAGCTGCTCCTCTGGGCCATGGAGCAAACAGATTCACCAAGTCCAATCGTGAGGCGGCGGTGGTGGGAGTATCGATCCCAGATGGAGCATCCACCAGAGATTGAAGGATCGAGCATCTACAGGGTGCCGTTTGTGAGGGTGTCGTGCCAAAGTGAGCCGTTGAGTCTTCGTCGACCGAACCCAACTGCAAGAGGAGAAAAGCAGTTGGCCCGACGACGCTTCCCCGCCATCCTCTCCCTCACCGTTCACATCGTCTCACGGGGCGGCTGTCTGCTGCCGAGGAATAGGAGGGGACTGCCCCCCAGCCCAATAGTCAGGCAGGTTGTGAATTGTCAGGAGGAGCTTAGGGTTGTCAGTATTTGCAGGTTGTGAATTGTGTTTTGTGTTGTGTATTTTGAGAGTACTTTCATATATGAATGTCTTTTGAATTTCAGATTTGCAGTATTGAGCATATGAAGTATTTTATGAATTCTAGATATCTATTTTTAGCACTTAAAAAATGTAGTTTCATAGGAGTATAAAAGTGCAGACAATGTAATTCTTAGAGAAGAAACTGCAAGTTTCAGTTTCAGATAAGAAACTGCAAGTTCAGTTTCAGATAAGAAACTGCAACTTTTAGAGGCAGAGCATTTATATTAACACAACCTTTTCAAACAGGGATAACATCGTGTTGGAAGCTTTATTCATGGTCGAAAATGGAACTACCAGCCATTCAACATCATGCTGATCAACATTAATGCATAACACATGTGCATATGATGCACAATCAAAGAGATCTGTTATTTTCAAAATGCCAACACAATGTCGAGTGTGCAAAAAACAGAGAAAACGAGGGATAAAGTTTTGGCAAGTGTTAGACGTGGTGTGCGCAGATGACAATGGGGACCCACATGTCAATAATGGCACAGGCAAAAAAATTGGAGATATTTTCCCTGCATTAGGTGGAATCGAACCCGGGCGGAACAACGGTCGGGTAATGTCACTTGGCCACTGGGCTAGTTTAGTAGTTTCGATACAAATAAGGCACTGCCTCAAGTGGTCCGATCTCGTCCTGCGCGGCGCCGCTGTCTGCCGTTGTGAATATGCTGAACAAATGAGAGGAATCTGGAGAAGACTGTACGTGGAGAGGCGGATAGTAGGGACCGACCAGGTCTATGGCCATACGCAAGCAAGTGCCTCATTGAAAAAATACTTCCTCCTAATGCTATACTGACGTTGGGGCCCACGGGTTTGTCAACATAGTTACATTTTTTAGGTGCTTCAACGTAGTTACTAAAGGAGATAAATTTACAATGAAGCCGGGGAGCTGGCAAGTATCATTTATTATCACTGGGGCAGCAAGTATCAGCTGGGTTGTGGGCTGCACCGTCTAGGCTTTCTTTTTTAACATGTGTAGCCCACGACATGCCGGTTTGTATTTTCTTGAGGGCCATCATGTATCGACCGGCCAATGGACCTCCCATCTGAGGTTTTATTTTTTCCTGAAACATCAGCAGCCCAACTTATGTATTTTTTTAAGAAAACGCAGAGGTTTGTTCTATTTTTGTATATAAGAATAGGAACGCCTGGTCCAACTTCTGTTTCCCTTCTAACTATATTATATATATTTAAATTATTTTAAATGTTATTATATATTATTGTTATGGTCATCATATATTTAATAGATACTTACATATATAAGAAAACAATATCCCACATCTTATTAACTTGTAAAAATAATTTCTTAACTATAAAATCCTGGATTTTTTTACATTAAGGCAACGGAAATCCTAGTGATTGTGTACGAAACCTTGGTAAGATTTAAGGACCAATGTAATAATAAATCACTTATTATTTAAATATATTTATAACAAAATGCTCAGCCCCTGCTTATTTTTTGATAACATTGTTGCGCCCAACCCAACATTATAATTAGAATCAGCCCAACAAAATTGTGAATTTCGAGAAAGTGCAAATGCCCTGTAATTTTTTAGGAAAAAAGTAAATGGGCTGCATGGACGCTACATTATTTGTTCACCCAACCCAGCAAATGGACTGTAATTCTAAAAAAAGAGATCAAATTTACTGTAAATTCTAAAAAAATGGGTTGAATATGTGCCACATTTTTGGAGGCTGAAATGTGGGCCAGTAGGTCGAAGCCAATGCAAGTCGTTGTCAACTTACTCAACAAATGATTCTAACATCGTTAGCCGTTGGATTTACATCCAATGACCGGCATCCATCTTCAATCTCTTGTCTTCTTCCTCCAGAGTCACCGGGACCACCTGCTCCCGCCTCCTCCTGCTAGCAGCTCTGCTTAGCACACTTCACTGTGAAGCGCTACCCCACCGCCGGCCAGGCCATCCCTCCACCCATCCACACCTCCTGTTCTTCTCCACCGACTGCCGAACCACACCGCACCAGAACCAGTTAACCCTCGTACACCTCTCCATCTGCGACTCCACTCCCGCGTCTTCCCATCTCCGGCTCGTTGCTATCCGGGGCCTCGCCGTCGTCCACCACCTTGGATGCGCTCGACGCGGCATGGTAAAAAAATGAATACTCCCCTGCTAGCTGGGAACCACCATAGTGGGAGGCTGACTTGTCGACCTACTAAGTTGACGGGGACGGAGGGCTTTGTCAACTTAGTCAATATGAACGATTCTAGCTCCAGTGACCATACGATGTCCATCCAACGGCCGTAGTGCTTCTTCAACCTCTGGTCTTCTTGCTCCAGCCGCCCAAACCAGCGTCAGTCGTGCCACCAGCTCCTGCCTCTCGTGGCCGGTTATGCTGCCATGGAGGCCTCACCGCCCCCTACTACTCCCACCACTGGCCAGGCCATCCCTCTACTCACCCACACCCCTGTTATTCTATGGCGATGACAACCTCACACCGCAGCCGAACCAGTGAACCCTCGTACTCCTCTCCGCGTGGGCATCCACTGTCGCGTCTTCCCCGGCTCCGCGTCGTCCCCTTCCTAGGCCTCGTCGTCGTCCATCGCCCTGGTGCTCTTGGCGCGGCGTGGTCGACGTGGTCAACGAACGACTTCCATCGAAAAAGTACTATACGTGGAGAGGCTGACAGTTGGGTCCACGGCCGCAGCAAGGAAGTGCAACCATATTACGCAAAATAATGATTCCTCCACCTGACAGCAGGGACCCACCGGACGGGCCATCGTATTTCGCGAGAAAAACGTTTCCCCCTTGACTGCTGGGACCGACCAACTACATCTACGCACGCAAGGAAGTGCGTCCATACTATGGGCAAAAAAATGATTCGCCCCTGACTGCTGGGACCCACCGGCTACATCTTCACACGCAAGGAACTGCCTCTTTATCCTCCCTGACAGTCGGGACCCACCTAGTCAAAGCGTATGTAGCATTGTCATTATGGTCGCGAATGTGTACGTACAGACTGGTCGATCGGTCTGTCTACAAGCTGCAACGATGAACCGTGGCCGAGTAAGGAATGGCATGTGTCATAGTAGAGGCGCGCACGTAGCATGTACACGTACGTACAGCCAGGGTGCAAGAAAGTAAATTCGGCCACGTACGTACATACGGGCGGGGTCGCAAACGCCTACTCACGCATACGTACGGCTAGGGCTCGTGTACATGGCTGCGTCAAAACGGAGAAACTGCGTCGTCGTGTTCATTGGGAGCCAACCGGCTTGGACGGAACAACCGATCGAAACGAGGCATGGCGTACCTCAGAACGGAGGAAACGACTTTGTGTTCGACCGACCACGGTCGAAACTTGATCCTGTTCATCGGGAGGGGTCTGGCATACTGCAAAACGGAGGGACGGACTTCTCTTGGACCTCCTACGGTCAAAACGGGGTCCTGTTGATTGGGAGGGGTGTGGCGTACCACAAAACGGAGTTAACGGACTTGTGTTGGAGCGCTACGGTCGAAACGGGGGTCCTATTCATCGGGAGGGGTGTGGCGTACCACAAAACGGGACTCCACGGGATACTATCCATCTCCACTGTCGACCTCCTTCAGCCTCCACCTGCGACTGTTCATCCACGGGCTCC
Organism: Aegilops umbellulata; assembly: GCA_032464435.1. Lineage (NCBI taxonomy): Eukaryota > Viridiplantae > Streptophyta > Magnoliopsida > Poales > Poaceae > Aegilops > Aegilops umbellulata. Next base: position 270,284,644 of record CP136054.1, on the reverse strand, counting down.
TGTTCATCCAGCCTCCACTGGCTACTGTTCAACCAGCCTCTCCATGGGGTCCTGTTCAACCACCCCTCCACGGGCTACTGTTCATCTAGCCCTCCACCAGCTACTATTCAACCAGCCCTCCACGGGTTCATCATCCAGCCCTCCACGGGGGCCTGTTCATCCACCCCCAACTGGCTCGATCGGGGTCATGTTCATCCAGCGGCAACAACCTCTATTACCACGGGGTCCTGTTCATCCAACCCCCCCTCCATAGGGAACTGTTCATCGAACCCCTCAACAACACTCACTGTTCATCAAGAGGCAGCATCGATCGACTTTAGTTAGCAGCAGTAGCGAAGGAATCACTCGGGTTCAGTTAACAGCAAGGGATCGATCGGGGTTTAGTAATGTAGCTAGTGCAATCGCTCGGGTTCAGTTAGAGGGCAACGCCTCGCACACACACACGTACGCGTACGAGAGAAACACGCAAACCTCCGTGCATCACTCGGCCCCGACCACCCACCTTAACTGGGAACTCCCCGATATTTTCCTCGCCCTCGCTTCTACCATGGTTTTTTCCATCATGGATGGCCCAAAGAATGTCATGCAGCTGCGTCTCCGGCCCGCCCAGGACGAAAAGCCCATTTTCTGTCATGATTTTTTGTCATAGAAGTAGGAGCTCACCACATCTATGATACCGGGTTTTTGTCACAATTATCGTCATAGAAGTGTCATAAGCATGGCAGGAAAAATTCGTTCGGCCCAAAATGTCACGGATGTGTCTTCTTTTTGTAGTGCAACCCCTTGCGGTCCCGATAGCGTGGTAGTACCGCACGTCATCGCGGTAGTACCGCTCCTCTAGCGGTAGTAAAAAATTACTGCCGCTCGATGGGCAGTAGTACCGCTCCTCTTGCGGCAGTAAAAAATTACTGCCGCTCGATGGGCGGTAGTACCGCTCCTCTTGCGGCAGTAAAAAATTACTACCGCGCTGGATGAGGTATTACCGTGCCGGGGCTGCTGATGCACGAGTGCAGTAGTAACCCCTCTCTAGCGGTAGTACCATGGCGAGCCATGGTAGTACCGCACTGCCAAGGAAAGGCTGGTTCGGGAGAGAAAGAAAGATGGCCTTTGCAATTATTATTTTTGACAATATTTTGAATACGCAAGGACACAATGACAAACCAAATAAGCTTGAAGCAAAATGACACACACAAGAAGCAAATCAAACAAGAACAAGGTCCAAAAGATTTGAAAAGAGAATGAGGACCAAACACCAAAAGGATTCCTCTCATGAAGAGAGGGCGGTGGCCGGAGCCACCTATGTTTGAGTCAATTGGTATGGCACCGCGAAGAATTATCCTTGGGTCCATGACCTAAACTCATCTTTGAAGCACAAGTACCATAAAAAATGGTAGTGTGAAAGACGTGATCGATTATGCATAATGGGTGGAGGGAGAGTTCATTGAGAGAACAACACTTCCCCTATGTCCAGGCCTACATCTGGAACAAGATATAATGATGAGTGCAGTGGGGTGTGCCTAGATTCAAGCCACAATGCTCAAATCAATGATATTTAGCTCATGCCTCAACTCATGAAATCTTGCTTTATCTAGAGGCTTGGTGAAGATGTCCGCTAGTTGCTCTTGAGTGTTGATGCAGATGATATCAAAATCTCCCCGCTTGATGTGATCCCTAATGAAATGATGATGAATCTCAATATGCTTCGTCTTGCTACGTTGCACCGGATTGTGAGAGATCTTGATAGCACTTTCATTGTCACATAGAAGAGGCACTTTTTCACAAGTGACACCGTAATCCTTTAAAGTTTGCCTCATACATAGCAATGTGCACAACGACTTGCGGCGGCTACATATTCAGCCTCGGTGGATGAGAGAGACACACAATTTTGCTTCTTTGAAGACCAAGTCACCAAAGAGTGACCAAGGAATTGGCACCCTCCCGAAGTTGACTTACTCTCCACACAATCTCCCGCCCAATCCGAATCCGAGTAACCCATGAGATCGAAGCTTGCACCTTTGGGGTACCATAAGCCAAAGTTTGGGGTATGAGCCAAATATCGAAAGATTCACTTTACAGACACATAGTGACTTTCCTTAGGTGCAGTTTGGAAACCATGCACAAATTCCCACACTCAACATGATATCCTGTCTAGATGCACGAAGGTAAAGCAAGGATCCAATCATGGAGCGATATACCTTTTGATCCACCGCTTTACCATTGGGATCACTGTCAAGCTTGCACTTGGTGGCATCGGAAACTTCATCAGCTTGAATCTCTTGAGCATGTCTTGGGTATACTTGGCTTGGTTGATGAATGTTCCTTCTCTTCTTTGCTTAACTTCGAACCCAAGAAAGAACTTCAACTCTCCCATCATAGACATCTCAAACTTCTCGGTCATTAGTGCGGCAAACTCATCATTGAAAGATTTGTTAGGAGAACCAAAAATGATATCATCAACATATAGTTGGCATATGAACAAGTCCCCTTTGACCCTCTCAGTAAAAAGAGTGGGATCGATTTTCCCAGTTTCAAACCCACGATCTCGCAACAACTCGGTAAGGTGCTCATACCACACACGTGGGGCTTGTTTAAGGCCATAGCCTTTTGAGTTTGTATACATGAGTGGGGAGCTTGGGATTCTCGAATCCCGGAGGTTGTTTGACATACACCAACTCATTCAAAGGACCATAAAGAAATGCACTTTTCACATCCATTTGTTGCAATTTAAAATCATGATGAGAAGCATATGCAAGCAACATGCGAATAGATTCAAGACGAGCAACGGGGGCAAAGGTTTCACCGTAGTTGATACCATCGACTTGGGAGTAGCCTTGTGCCACCAATGTTGCCTTGTTTCGAACTACCACGTCGTTCGCATCTTGCTTGTTCTTGAAGATCCACTTGGTCCCGATGACATTATGCTCCTCTATTGGCCTTGGCACTAACTCCCAAACTAGATTGCGCTCGAAGTTGTTGAGTTCATCATGCATGGCTTAAAGCCAATCATCATCATCGAGCGCCTCATGTACCTTTTGGGGTTCAACACACAAAACAAACGCGTGATGCTCACAAAAATTTGACAATTGTTTATGAGTAGTCACCCCTTCTCTCAAGCTTTGATGACCCACAAGTATAGGGGATCAATGGTAGTCCTTTCGATAAGTAAGAGTGTCAAACCCAACGAGGAGCAAAAGGAAATGACAAGCAGTTTTCAGTAAGGTATTCTCTGCAAGCACTGAAATTATCGGTAACAGATAGTTTTGTGATAAGATAATTTGTAACGGGTTGTCGGTGTACTAAAGTAGGGGTACCTTAATACCCCGAACTTGTGCACGGGCAGTCGTAGCACCCCGCGGCAAGGCTTGCCAGGTGATCGCCAAAACTCTCCATGGTCCCTTTTTGGGCTATCCAAGAACAAAGTATTTGAGCCAAGGCCCCGGCAGGAGGAGCTTGCCGGGAAGGCCACCCGAAGAGAGCAAGGCCCCGGCAAGAGGAGCTTGCCGGGACGACCGCTCGAAGCACAAGGCCCCGACAAGAGGAGCTTGCCGGGAAGGCCGACCAAGGCACGACAAGAGACTTGCTGCGACGCGCCACGCGTCCCGGCAAGGACCGGTGAGCGACAAGCTCCCGGGCACGACAAGGCATCAACCGCGGCAAGGCGCTTGCCGCGGCAAGTCACCACCCCGCGCCTGCGCTCCAGCTCAACCACCAACGTGTCGCTCTGGGGCCATTCCAGGCGTACGTGGCGAAAGGCTGCGCAGCCAGGGGCATGCGGTGGCGAAGCAACGCTGACAGGATAGCCGTCGTGGCAAACGGTGGCGCCCCTGATGGTCCCCTTTCTGCACTATTTGGGCGACCTAGACGGGCATTTAATGCCCTTGTCCCCTGCCGTCAGAGTTAGTTATGATAGCACTGTGCAAACAGCTGTACCCAACACAACGTTTTCCAGTTTTACCCCCGCCTACGTTGCCACCTGTGGGTAACCCCTTGCGCATATAAACGGAGGCCCCATGCGCAACGTAGAAGGGAAGGAGGGAGGCCACTCACGCCCGGTCTGATTAGTTGCCTGAGTGTACTGTAGCACTCAGCGCTCCCGAACAAGAGCACAATACAAACCACAAAGTAACAGTAGGGTTTTACGCATCCGTGCGGCCCGAAGCTGGGTAAACCCCCTTGTGTGCATCGCCTTGATCCGCTCTTTGCGCGACCTCCGCCCCCCCGCCGAACCAGGAAGGGGCTCGGTCCCCATAGGTGTTCGTGGAGGCAGATTTCCCCTGACATCTTTGGCGCGCCAGGTAGGGGGCGTCGAGGTTGTGTGAACCTGATCCGGCGTCTGCGCAGGCTAGATCTCCATCATCTTCATCGACATGCCACCGAAGAAGAAGGCTCCGGAGGTGGCTGGTCCGTCCGCGTTGAACCCACCGCCCCTGGAGCAAACGGGTGGTGGGGACGGCATCGGCGGCGGAACGGACGTCGCCAAGCCAGCTCATGGTGCCACGGCGTCCGAACATACGCCGACATCTCTCGGCGCAGGTAAGCCCTGGTATGACTAGGCAACCTTTCGCTCTATTCCATGGAGCGGAGGCAGTTAGCCCCATGGATCTCGCATACGAGCCACCTCGAGTGTTCGCTCACGCTAAGCTCGAGCGAGAGCAGCTGCGACGAGACGACGCGCTGCTCCTCGAGGAGGACCGTCTTCAGGCCGCTGTGCGAGCTGCTCGCTACCAGCAAGCTTTGCGCTGCTTTTATAGCCGCAAAGTTAGTGCCAGAAGTTTTGAGGAAGTGGGAGGGCCGTTACCGGGTGAAACAAGTCGCTAGGCCTGGCGCTGTCCGCCTTGAGACCGAAGATACCACTCCGGTGAGCAACTCCTGGAACGTTGGGCATCTTCGTAAGTTTCGCCCGTAAGGCACGGTTGTCGGACCCCGTCCGGCAACCACCCTTTTGTACAAAGTCTTGCCGCTGTTGCATGTGATCCTTTGTACAGAGCCAGGCGCAGACCCTGTGCACAGATTAAGTTCATGTGTTCCGCACATCTTGTCGATCTCATGCTTTTTATTCTTTGCATGTATTATCTGACACTCTGTGCAGCACTGACCCCCGGTAAGCGATGACGGGCCATGGGGCTCCGAACCTTTATTTTCTCTTCTTCCTTTTCTTCTCAAGAAAAGGAAGATTCCCCCGCCCACAAGTTTGCCGGGGAGGAAAGGGGGAAGATAATGGTGAGGACCAGGCGACGTTCGATGAAGTTTCGCCTTGCCAGAAAGCGACCTTGCCGGGCAGCGAGCCACGGAAAAGCTAAGTTGCCAAAGTTTGAGCAATCGAGTTTTTAAATTTTAAGGTTATCTTCCTCGAACGACCGTACTTTGTATGGAAAACCTGTGCGCAGAGGAACCAGCTCGTGGCTAGTCGCACCCTTACTTCGTTTCGAGTCCGCTCAATGATTTAAGTATGCTGCGACCAGACTCGCGCCCTTACTTTGTTTCGAGCTTGCTCAGTGACTTGAGTGTGCTGCAACTGCAGTTGCACCCTTATTTCGCTTCGAGCCTGCTCAACAACTTAAGTGAACCGCGGCTAGTCACGACAAGGTTTCTTGCCGGCAACGACACCACCAGCGGGCTGCTGATGTCCCGCGCTCAGCAAGTGTGCCTACGCCGGCAAGTTCCCTAAAAGCGTAGGGCAATAACATACAAGGGAGGGAATCAAATAGAGGAAGTAACAGTGCATTCACTACCTAAGATGAAGTTATATTACAAGATAGCTTGTCGCAGCCCTAATGAATTGTTTTCATAACTCGGCCAGCGGTGACAAGAAAAGAAAAGGGCGGGCGGCCTAATCCACATGGTCGCCCTCGATCCTCTTGATCCCGGCCACCCTTTCCACAATGGGCGCGACGAGGGCCCTGATCTCCTCCAGGTCAGCGCCTTGTGGCAGGGATCTGAGGACGTTTGTGAGCTTGAGGCCTGGGTTGTGGAAGACGATCTTCTCCAACACCTTCTCAAGGGCTCCAGCGCAGGCATCGCGCGTCTCGTCGGCCAGCCGCTCTAGGATCGCCTCCCGGAGTTCCTGAAGGGCCGTCGCCACGCCTTTGAAGAACGAAGTGAGCTTGGCGCTGGGTGGGAGGTTCGCACCGAAGGGATACCGAGTCGGATACTTCTTCTGGGCGGCGGCGGGAAGAACCCTCGTGCACGGATGCGCTCGCGTCCCCGTCGACCAGAAGAGGTAGAGTTCCTCCCTCAGGTCCAACGCGTCGAGCTAAGGGGGGAAGATTGCCCGCTCCTTTCGCAGCGCCTCAAGCCGCTGCGCCTCGGCCGACTTCACAGCCTTCCCTTTCCCCTTGTCGCCCTTCGGGGCCATGGCGGAAGCAGGGAGGGAGGTCGACGACGTTGGTAGCACTGGTGGCGACGGAAGGGGCGGAACGCTGCTCTCCTTGGGAAGTGGCGGAGATTTTCGAGGAATCGCAACTGGCGGGTGGGCGGACTGCCCCTGTTTCCCCTGCTTATAAGGGGGAGGGGGCGTTTCGCCTTTCCGAATAAACAAATCACCTGCGACGTGACGCATGCCTGCGGGGCTCAGCCCCGCGCACGCCGCCCACGTCACGTACGCCTCTCCCCACGATGCCGCGTTCGACGCGTGCCGTTCGGGAGGGCGTGGTGAATGCAGAAAAAGATGCAGCGTGACCCAGGCCACGCGTGCCCGTGCACTATTTTGGGCCTGGCCCAACAGCCCTCGGCACCGTGTATGGCCCAGGCCCGGGGGCTCCTGTCGGTGTACTAAAGTAGGGGTACCTTAATACCCCGAACTTGTGCACGGGCAGTCGTAGCACCCCGCGGCAAGGCTTGCCAGGTGATCGCCAAAACTCTCCATGGTCCCTTTTTGGGCCGTCCAAGAACAAAGTATTTGAGCCAAGGCCCCGGCAGGAGGAGCTTGCCGGGAAGGCCACCCGAAGAGAGCAAGGCCCCGGCAAGAGGAGCTTGCCGGGACGACCGCTCGAAGCACAAGGCCCCAGCAAGAGGAGCTTGCCGGGAAGGCCGACCAGGGCACGACAAGAGACTTGCTGCGACGCGCCACGCGTCCCGGCAAGGACCGGTGAGCGACAAGCTCCCGGGCGCGACAAGGCATCAACCGCGGCAAGGCGCTTGCCGCGGCAAGTCACCACCCCGCGCCTGCGCTCCAGCTCAACCACCAACGTGTCGCTCTGGGGCCATTCCAGGCGTACGTGGCGAAAGGCTGCGCAGCCAGGGGCATGCGGTGGCGAAGCAACGCTGACAGGATAGCCGTCGTGGCAAACGGTGGCGCCCCTGACGGTCCCCTTTCTGCACTGTTTGGGCGACCTAGACGGGCATTTAATGCCCTTGTCCCCTGCCGTCAGAGTTAGGTATGATAGCACTGTGCAAACAGCTGTACCCAACACAATGTTTTCCAGTTTTACCCCCGCCTACGTTGCCACCTGTGGGTAACCCCTTGCGCATATAAAAGGAGGCCCCATGCGCAACGTAGAAGGGAAGGAGGGAGGCCACTCACGCCCGGTCTGATTAGTTGCCTGAGTGTACTGTAGCACTCAGCGCTCCCGAATAAGAACACAATACAAACCACAAAGCAGCAGTAGGGTTTTACGCATCCGTGCGGCCCGAAGCTGGGTAAACCCCCTTGTGTGCATCGCCTCTATCCGCTCTTCGCGCGACCTCCACCCCCCGCCGAACCAGGAAGGGGCTCGGTCCCCATAGGTGTTCGTGGAGGCAGATTTCCCCCGACACGGGTAACAAGTAATGAAAGTAAATAAGGTGCAGCAAGATGGCCCAATCCTTTTTGTAGCAAGGGACAAGCCTGGACAAACTCTTATATGAAGGAAAACGCTCCCGAGGACACATGGGAATTATCGTCAAGCTAGTTTTCATCACGCTCATATGATTCACGTTTGTTACTTTGATAATTTGGTATGTGGGTGGACCGGTGCTTGGGTTGCTGCCCTTCCTTGGACAAGTATCCCACTTATGATTAACCCCTATTGCAAGCATCCGCAACTACAAAATAAGTATTAAGGTAAACCTAACCATAGCATGAAACATATGGATCCAAATCAGCCCCTTACGAAGCAACACATAAACTAGGGTTTAAGCTTCTGTCACTTTAGCAACCCATCATCTACTTATTACTTTCCAATGCCTTCCTCTAGGCCCAAATAATGGTGAAGTGTCATGTAGTCGACGTTCACATAACACCACTAGAGGAAAGACAACATACATCTCATCAAAATATCGAACGGATACCAAATTCACAAGACTACTTGTAGCAAGACTTCTCCCATGGCCTCAGGAACAAACGTAACTACTCACAAATCATATTCATGTTCATAATCAGAGGGGTATTAATATGCATTAAGGATCTGAACATATGATCTTCCACCGAATAAACCAACTAGCATCAACTACAAGGAGTAATCAACACTACTAGCAACCCACAGGTACCAATCTGAGGTTTTGGGACAAGGGTTGGATACAAGAGGTGAACTAGGATTTGAGAGGAGATGGTGCTGGTGAATATGTTGATGGAGATTGACCCCCTGCCGATGAGAGGATCATTGGTGATGACAATGGTGATGATTTCCCCCTCTCAGAGGGATGTTTCCCCGGCAGAACAGCTCCACCGGAGCCCTAGATTGGTTCCGCCAAGGTTCCGCCTCGTGGCGGCGATATTTCGTCCCAAAAGCTTGCTTATGATTTTTTCCAGGATAAAAGACTTCATATAGCAGAAGATGGGCATCGGAGTCCTCGTGGATGGTGGGTGGCCCCCTTCTGGTTGATTCTTTCGCCAGTATTTTTTATTAATTACAAAAACTACCTCCGTGAAGTTTCAGGACTTTTGGAGCTGTGCAGAATAGGTCTCTAATATTTGCTCCTTTTCCAGCCCAGAATTCCAGCCGTCGGCATTCTCCCTCTTCATGTAAACCTTGTAAAATAAGAGAGAAAAAGGCATAAGTATTGTGATATAACGTGTAATAACAGCCCATAATGCAATAAATATCGATATAAAAGCATGATGCAAAATGGACATATCAACTCCCCAAGCTTAGACCTCGCTTGTCCTCAAGCGGAAGCCAATAATGAAAAATGTGTCCACATGTTTAGAGATAGAGGTGTCGATAAAATAAAATATGGACATGAGGGCAGCATGATTATTCTTATAACAGCAACATATATATATATATATATATATATATATATATATATATATATATATATATATATATATTGTCATATGATTTCTTATGCTAAAGTAACAATCTATTCACAATGTCAAGTATGAATCAGAAACTTCATTGAGAACCAACCAACAATAATCGTAGTCATTGAAGCAATTGCAATTTATCATAACATCGGAAAGAGTCAATATAAGAGCCTTTCAGCAAGTCCACATACTCAACCATCATTTAGTCTTTCACAATTGCTAACACTCACGCAATACTTATGGGTATGGAGTTTTAATCGGACACAGAGAAAGATAGGGGCTTATAGTGTTGCCTCCCAACCTTTTACCTCAAGGGTAATGTCAACAATAATAGTTCATGCTAACTCACATCCAATTGGATACATATATCAGGATCTTTCCAACACAATGTGCTTGCCAAAGGATAAAATGTAAAAAAGGAAAGGTGAAGATCACCATGACTCTTTGTATAAGGTATAAGACAATAATAAAAGATAGGCCCTTCGCAGAGGGAAGCAGAGGTTGTCATGTGTTTTTGTGGTTGGATGCACAAAATCTTAATGCAAAAGAACGTCACTTTATATTGCCACTTGTGATATGGACCTTTATTATGCAGTCCGTCGCTTTTATTGCTTCCATATCACAAGATCGTATAAAGCTTATTTTCTCCACACTAATAAATCATACGTATTTAGAGAGCAATTTTTATTGCATACAACAATGACAACTTTTTAGAAGGATCTTACTCAATCCATAGGTAGGTATGGTGGACTCTCATGGCAAAACCGGGTTTAGGGATATTTGGAAGCACAAGTAGTATCTCTACTTGGTGAAAAGAATTTTGCTAGCACGAGGGGGAAAGGCAAGCTCAACATGTTGGATGATCCATGACAATATACTTTATTTCAGATATAAGAGAACATAACCCATTACGTTGTCTTCCTTGTCCAACATCAACTTTTTAGCATGTCATACTTTAATGAGTGCTCACAATCGTAAAAGATGTCCAAGATAGTATATTTATATGTGAAAACCTCTCTATCTTTATTACCTCCTATTAATTGCAACGATGACCAAAACTATGTTTGTCAACTCTCAACAACTTTTATTCATCATACTCTTTATATGTAAGTCATTACTCTCCATAAGGTCAATATGATCTCTTTACTTCTTTTTATTCTTTATCTTCTCATTATTTTTATTCCTTCAAGATCATAGTAAGATAATCAAGCCCTTGACTCAACACTAATCTTTATTATATATATAGCTCTCGGACTCAATTACATAGAAGGAACATAAAGCAAAACTCAAAACTAGATCATACTAAAATTTTATTCTACTAGATCAAGATATTACCAAAAGGATCGAACTAAGAAAAACGGTAAAGATAGGAGTGTTATGGTGATACGATACCAAGGCACCTCCCCCAAGCTTGGCAGTTGCCAAGGGGAGTGCCCATACCCATCTAATCATGTCTCTTTCCTCAGAGGTGGTGATGATGGAGTTGTTGATGATGTAGGCTTGTCGTCCATCTTCCAAGGCATAGGCTCACCATCATAGAAGGCCGGGATCCTTAAATCTGCAACCAAACTCATCCTCTTGAATCTATATTCATACTCACAGTTTTGGTTTTGCGGGTCATAGATCTGGGCTTGGAGATGCTCGATTTTATCGTGAAGCTTGAAGATGGTCTCCCCAATGTTCTTGGCATCCAGCTTGTGGTTGTTGGTGAACTCTGTGATCATCATGTGGTTGGCGTTGAGTCCGCGTTCCACCATCCCCTGGCACTTGAAAACTTGTTGCTCCATTGCTTCGAGTCTTGTCTCCACGCTTCCGGTCCTCCTTGGTCCCTCAACATCGCAGATGTGCAGCAACCCATCACGCATCTCAATTGTTTGAGGGTGTTGCAGGACCTCCTCGAGGTAGGGATTGATAACCTTCTCGAAGAACTTGTCCTTGGGAGCGCTTGAAGATGTCGTGATGATCTAGATCTGTCAGAAAATAGCTTGAAACAAAAACAGAGGATATTTGCGTGGTACGGTGGTCAATACCTTCAGGAGATTATATGATAAATTTTTACCGACTGAAAGAAGTATCCTGCAAGAAAACAGAGTCCGGAGGGCACACGAGGTGCCCACGAGGCAGAGGGCGCGCCCAGGGGGGTAGGGCGTGCCCTCCACCCTAGTGGTTGCCTCGTGTCCCTTTTAGACTACTTCTTGTTTTCCTATTTTCTTAAATATTCCAAAATGGAGAAAATTTCCATTAGAATTGTTTTGGAGTCGGTTTACTTACCGTACCACATACCTATTCCTTTTCGGAGTCTGAAACATTCTGGAAAGTGTCCCTTATGTATTCCTCCGGGGTTACGGTTCCAATCACATTGGTTTCAACATTTATTGGATTACCTGAGATATAATGTTTGATTCTTTGACCGTTCACCACCTTCAGATTTGTGCCTTCGAAGTTGTTGATTTTTATGGCACCAGAACGATAGAACTCCTCGATAACGTAAGGACCTTCCCATTTAGAGAGAAGTGTTCATGCAAAAAATCTTAAACGAGAGTTGAATAGTAACACATAATCACCTACATTAAACTCGCACTTTTGTATCCTTTTGTCATGCCATCTTTTAACCTTTTCTTTAAACAGTTTGGCATTCTCATAGGCTTGGGTTCTCCATTCATCAAGTGAGCTTATGTCAAATAACCTCTTCTCACCGGCAAGTTTGAAATCGTAATTGAGCTCTTTAATGGCCCAGTACGCCTTATGTTCTAGTTCGAAAGGTAAGTTACATGCTTTTCCATAAACCATTTTATACGGAGACATACCCATAGGATTTTTATATGCAGTTATATAGGACCATAATGCATCATCAAGTTTCTTGGACCAATTCTTTCTAGATCTATTAACAGTCTTTTACAAAATTAACTTGATCTCTCTATTACTCAATTCTACTTGACCACTGGACTGTGGGTGATATGGAGATGCAATTCTATGATTAACATCATACTTAGCAAGCATTTTACGAAAGGAACCATGAATAAAATGTGAACCACCATCAGTCATTAAATATCTAGGGGCTCCAAACCTCGGAAAAATAACTTCTTAAGCATCTTAACAGAGGTGTTATGATCAGCACTACTAGTTGGAATAGCTTCTACCCACTTAGTAACGTAATCAACAACAACTAAAATATGTGTATAGCCATTAGAGGAAGGAAACGGTCCCATACAATCAAAGCCCCAAACATAAAATGGTTCAATAACAAGTGAATAATTCATAGGCATTTCTTGACGTCTACTAATATTACCAATTCTTTGACATTCATCACAAGACAAGACAAACTTACGGGCATCTTCGAAGAGAGTAGGCCAATAAAAACCGGATTGCAATACCTTATGCGCAATTCTATCTCCAGAATGGTGTTCTCCATAGGCCTCGGAGTGGCACTTGCGTAGGATCTGTTCCTGTTCATGCTCAGGTACACAACGTCTAATAACACCATCTACTCCTTCTTTATAAAGGTGTGGGTCATCCCAGAAGTAATGTCTTAAATAATAGAAAAACTTTTTCTTTTGCTGGTATGTGAAACTAGGTGGTATAAATTTAGCAACAATGTAATTAGCATAATCAGCATACCATGGAGCAGTACGAGAAGTGTAGGATCGAAAGTATGTCAAGAGGGGGGGGGGGTGATTAGACTACTTGGCCAAATAAAAACTTAACCTTTTCCCAATTTTAGTTCTTGGCAAATTTTAGCTACTCTTAGGACAAGTCAAGCAATCATCACACAATTCAAGCAAGCATGCAAAGAGTATATAGGCAGCGGAAAGTAAAGCATGCAACTTGCAAGAATGTAAAGGGAAGGGTTTGGAGAATTCAAACACAATTGGAGACACGGATGTTTTTGGCGTGGTTCAGATAGGTGGTCCTATCCTACATCCTTGTTGATGGAGACTTCAACCCACGAAGGGTAACGGTTGCACGAGTCCACGGAGGGCTCCACCCATGAAGGGTCCACGAAGAAGCAACCTTGTCTATACCACCATGGCCATCGCCCACGAAGGACTTGCCTCACTAGCGGTAGATCTTCATGAAGTAGGCGATCTCCTTGCCCTTACAAACTCCTTGGTTCAACTCCACAATCTTGTCGGAGGCTCCCAAGTGACACCTAGCCAATCTAGGAGACACCACTCTCTAAGAAGTAACAAATGGTGTGTTGATGATGAATTCCTTTCTCTTGTGCTTAAAATGATAGTCTCCCCAACACTCAACTCTCTCTCACAGGATTTGGATTTGGTGGAAAGAAGATTTGAGTGGAAAGCAACTTGGGGAAGGCTAGAGATCAAGATTCATATGGTAGGAATGGAATATCTTGGCCTCAACACAAGGGTAGGTGGTTCTCTCTCAGAACATGTGAGTTGGAAGTGTAGATGTGTTCTGATGGCTCTCTCCATGAATGAAGAGGAGGTGGAGGGGTATTTATAGCCTCCACACAAAACCCAACCGTTACACACAATTTACCAATCTCGGTGGGACCGAATCAACAAACTCGGTCGGACCGATTTAGTAAACCTAGTGACCGTTAGGGTTTTTGGTGGGACTGACATGCAACTCGGTAGGACCGATATGGTTAGGTTTAGGGCATAACGTAATCTTGGTGAGACCGATTACACAAACTCGGTGAGACCGATTTGGTAATAAGCTAACCAGAGAGTTGGCCAGGCAAATTCGGTGGGACCGATTTGCTCTTTCGGTGAGACCAAAAAGTTACAAAAAGGAAACAGAGAGTTTACATTGCAATCTCGGTGGGACCGATCCGCTCTTTCGGTGAGACCGAAAAGTTACGAAAAGGAAACAGATAAATTGCAATCCCATCTCGGTGAGACCGAGATCCATATCGGTAGAACCGATTTGCTTAGGGTTTGGCAGTGGCTATGACAAGTGAAACTCGGTGGCGCCGGATTGAAAGAATCGGTAGGTCCGAGTTTGGCTTTGGGTTTAGGTCAAATGTGGATATGGGAAAGTAGTTGAGGGTTTTGGAGCATATCACTAAGCACATGAAGCAAGAGGCTCATTAAGCAACACCTCATCCCTCCTTGATAGTATTGGCTTTTCCTATAGACTCAATGTGATCTTGGATCACTAAAATGTAAAATGAAGAGTCTTGAGCTTGAAGCTTTAGCCAATCCTTTATCCTTAGCATTTTGAGGGATCTACTTTCATCATCCATGCCATGCCAATCATTGAGCTTTCCTGAAATAATCATCTTGGAATATCATTAGCTCAATGAGCTATATGTTGTTATGAATTACCAAAACCACCTAGGGATAGTTGCACTTTCAAGAATCATTTATGACAGCTAATTGTTCATCAGGAAAGCTATCATCAATAGGTAGTGGGTCATCAAGAACTTTCTCTAACCTAGACAAGTTGTCTGCAACAGGGTTCTCAGCTCCCTTTCTATCAATAATATGCAAATCAAATTCTTGTAGCAAGAGAACCCATCTAATAAGTCTAGGTTTAGCATCTTTCTTTTCCATAAGGTATTTAATAGCAGCATGATCAGTGTGAACAGTTACTTTAGAATCAACAATATAAGGTCTGAACTTATCACAAGCAAATACAACCGCTATAAATTCTTTTTCAGTAGTAGCATAATTTCTCTGGGCACTGTCTAGAGTTTTACTAGCATATTGGATAACATTTAATTTCTTATCAACTCTTTGTCATAGAATAGCACCTACAGCCTAATCACTAGCATCACACATAATTTCAAAGGGTAAATTCCAATCAGGTGGCTGAACAATAGGTGTAGAAACCAAGGATTTCTTAAGTATTTCAAATGCTTCTACACAATCATCATCAAACACAAAAGGAACATCTTTTTGTAAGAGGTCAGTTAGAGGCCTAGAAATTTTAGAGAATTCCTTAATGAACCTCCTATAAAAACCGGCATGACCAAGGAAACTTCTTATACCTTTAATGTCCTTAGGACACGGCCTCTTTTCAATAGCATCAACTTTAGCTTTATCAACTTCAATACCTCTTTCAGAAATTTTATGCCCCAAGACAATACCTTCATTAACCATACAGTGGCACTTTTCCCAATTCAAGACAAGATTAGTTTCTTCACATCTCTGCAAAACTCGATCAAGGTTGCTTAAGCAATCATCAAAAGAAGTTCCATACATGGAGAAATCATCCATGAAAACCTCAACAATCTTTCCACAAAAGTCAGAGAATATAGCAGTCATACATCTTTGAAAGGTAGCAGGTGCATTGCATAAGCCAAAAGGCATACGTCTATAAGCAAAGGTACCGAAAAGGCAAGTAAAAGTGGTCTTTTCTTGATCCTCTTTTGGCACAGGTATTTGAGAGAAACCAGAATAACCATCTAGAAAGCAAAAAATATGTATGTTTGGATAATCTTTCTAGCATTTGATCAATAAAAGGTAAAGGGTAATGATCCTTTTTAGTACCTTTATTTAATGTATGGAAATCAATTACCATTCTATAACCTGTGATAATTCTTTGTGGGATCAATTCATCTTTATCATTAGGAACAACAGTAATACCTCCCTTCTTAGGGACACAATGGACATGACTTACCCACTAACGGTCAGCAACGGAATAAATTATACCTGCCTCCAGAAGCTTTAGTATTTCTTTTCTTACCACTTCTTTCATCTTAGGATTTAACCTTCGTTGGTGATCAACAACTAGTTTAGCGTCTTTCTCCAATTTTATTTTGCGTTGACATAGAGTGGGACTAATGCCCTTAAGATCATCAAGAGTATATCCAATAGCAGCATGGTGCTTCTTCAGAGTTTTCAATATTTTTTCTTCATGCTCTAAAAGGTTAGCACTAATAATAACAGGATATATCTTTGTCTCATCAAGATAAGCATATTTAAGAGTATCAGGTAATGGTTTAAGCTCAAACGCGGGATTACCCTTGGGTGGAGGAGGATCCCCTAGGATTTCAACAGGCAAGTTGTGTCTAAAAATATGTCCTTGTTTAAAGAATACTTCATCTATTTCCCTTCTTTCATTCATAAACATATCATTTTCATGGTCGAGCAAATATTGTTCTAAAGGATCATTAGGAGGCACGGCAATAGAGGCAAGACCAATAATTTCATCTTTACTAGGTAATTCTTTATCATGGGGTTGTCTATGAAATTTAGCAAAATTAAACTCATGAGACATATCCCCCAAACCAATAGTAACAACATACTTTTTGCAGTCTATCCTAGCATTAACAGTATTCAAGAAGGGTCTACCAAATATAATGGGACAAAAGTTATCTTGTGGAGAACCAAGAACAAGAAAATCAACAGGATACTTAACTTTCCCACACAAGACTTCAACATCTCTAACAATCCCAACTGGTGAAATAGTGTCTCTATTGGCAAGCTTAATTGTAACATCAATTTCCTCTATCTCAGCAGGTGCAATATCATGCATAATTTCTTTGTAAAAGGAATGAGGTATTGCACTTGCACTAGCACCCATATCACATAAGCCATGATAGCAATGATCTCCTATTTTAACAGAAATAACAGGCATGCCTACAACTGGTCTATGTTTATTTTTAGTATCAGGTCTAGCAATTCTAGCAGCTTCATCACAAAGTAAATAACATGCCCATCAATATTATCAGCCAAGAGATCTTTAACCATAGCAATAGTAGGTTCAACTTTAATTTGCTTAGGGGGTGTAGGTGTTCTAGTATTACTCTTACGAACCACAGTTGAAGCTTTAGTCTGATCCTTTATCTTAACAGGGAAAGGTGTTTCTCAATATAAGTTGTAGGAACAATAGGATCAACATTATAAGTGATAGTCTTTTCTTCAACTTTAATAGGTGCAACTACTTTTACTTCAATGGGAGGATTATATTTAAATCACTTCTCCTTAGGGAGATCAACATGAGTAGCAAAGGATTCACAGAAAGAAGCAACTATCTCAGAGTCAAGTCCATATTTAGTGCTAAATTCACGGAAAACATCGGTATCCATAAAAGACTTAACACAATCAAACATAGGTGTTATACCTGACACCTTACCTTCGCCGAGATCCCAATCTTCAGAGTTGCGTTTAATTCTTTCCAATAAATCTCATTTGAATTCAATAGTCTTCATCATAAAAGATCCAATACAAGAAGTATCAAGCATGGAGCGATTATTGAGAGAAAGCCGAGCATAAAAAATTTGAATAATAATTTCTCTTGAGAGCTCATGATTGGGGCATGAATATAACATTGACTTAAGCTTCCCCAATATTGAGCGATGCTTTCTCCTTCGCAAGGCCAAAAATTATATATATAATTACGATCACGATGAACAAGATGCATAGGATAAAACTTCTGATGAAATTCCAATTTCAATCGGTTGTAGTTCCATGATCACATATCATCACATAGCCTAAACCATGTCAATGCCTTTCCCTTCAAAGATAAAGGGAAGACCTTCTTCTTGATAACATCCTCGGGCATACCTGCAAGCTTAAATAATCCACAAACTTCATCCACATAGATTAGGTGAAAATCGGGATGTAATGTTCCATCACCTGTGAAAGGATTAGCTAGAGTTTCTCTAGCATACCCGAAGGAATTTCAAAGTAAACTTTTTCAGTAGGTTTAGTAGGTTCAGGAGCAACTCTTTGCTCTACTGGTCGGGGTGAAGATACCCCGAACAAGCCCCTCAAAGGATTATGTTCCATAGTAACAAGTGACAGTAAATTTCAGCACACTATATAAATTTTTCCTTACCAAATTCCACCTACCAAAGGCGCTTCACTACCCGGCAACGGTGCCAGAAAAGAGTCTTGATGACCCACAAGTATAGGGGATCTATCGTAGTCCTTTCGATAAGTAAGAGTGTCGAACCCAACGAGGAGCAGAAGGAAATGATAAGCGGTTTTCAGCAAGGTATTCTCTGCAAGTACTGAAATAAGTGGTAACAGATAGTTTTGTGATAGGATAATTTGTAACGAGCAACAAGTAACAAAACTAAATAAAGTGCAGCCAGGTGGACCAATCCTTTTTGTAGCAAAGGACAAGCCTGGACAAACTCTTATATAAGGAAAAGCGCTCCCGAGGACACATGGGAATATCGTGAAGCTAGTTTTCATCACGTTCATATGATTTGCGTTCGGTACTTTGATAATTTGATATGTGGGTGGACCGGTGCTTGGGTGCTGTTCTTACTTGAACAAGCATCCCACTTATGATTAACCTCTATTGCAAGCATCCGTAAGTACAACAAAAGTATTAAGGTAAAACTAACCATAGCATGAAACATATGGATCCAAATCAGCCCCTTACGAAGCAACGCATAAACTAGGGTTTAAGCTTCTGTCACTCTAGCAACCCATCATCTACTTATTACTTCCCAATGCCTTCCTCTAGGCCCAAATAATGGTGAAGTGTTATGTAGTCGACGTTCACATAACACCACTAGAGGCTAGACAACATACATCTCATCAAAATATCGAACGAATACCAAATTCACATGACTACTAATAGCAGGACTTCTCCCATGTCCTCAGGAACAAATGTAACTACTCACAAAACATATTCATGTTCATAATCAGAGGGGTATTAATATGCATAAAGGATCTGAACATATGATCTTCCACCAAATAAACCAACTAGCATCAACTACAAGGAGTAATCAACACTACTAGCAACCTACTAGTACCAATCTCGGACTTGGAGACAAGAATTGGATACAAGAGATGAACTAGGGTTTTGAGATGAGATGGTGCTGGTGAAGATGTTGATGGAGATTGCCCTCTCCTGATGAGAGGAGCGTTCGCGATGACGATGGCGATGATTTCCCCCTCCCGGAGGGAAGTTTCCCCGGCAGAACAGCTCTGCCGGAGCCCTAGATTGGTTCCGCCAAGGTTCCGCCTTGTGGCGGTGGAGTTTCGTCCCGAAAGGCTGCTTATGATTTTTTTCCTCAACGAAAGACCTCATATAGAAGAAGATGGCCATCGGAGAGCCAACAGGGGGCCCACGAGGCAGGGGGCGTGCCCTGGGGGTAAGGCGCGCCCCCACCCTCATGGATAGGTGGGCCCCCCTCTGGTGAACTTCTTCCCCTCAATATTTTTTATTATTTGGCGGAAGATCATAAGTATAGGGGACCCACAAGTATAGGGGATCTATGGTAGTCCTTTCCATAAGTAAGAGTGTCAAACCTAGCGAGGAGCAGAAGGAAATGGCAAGCGGTTTTTAGTAAGGTATTCTCTGCAAGCACTGAAATTATCGGTAACAGATGGTTTTGTGATAAGGTAATTTGTAACGGGTAACAAGTAATGAAAGTAAATAAGGTGCAGCAAGATGGCCCAATCCTTTTTGTAGCAAAGGACAAGCCTGGACAAACTCTTATATGAAGGAAAACGCTCCCGAGGACACATGAGAATTATCGTCAAGCTAGTTTTTATCACGCTCATATGATTCGTGTTTGTTACTTTGATAATTTGGTATGTGGGTGGACCGGTGCTTGGGTTGCTGCCCTTCCTTGGACAAGTATTCCACTTATGATTAACCCCTATTTGCAAGCATCCTCAACTACAAAATAAGTATTAAGGTAAACCTAACCATAGCATGAAACATGTGGATCCAAATCAGCCCCTTACGAAGCAACGCATAAACTAGGGTTTAAGCTTCTGTGACTCTAGCAACCCATCATCTACTTATTACTTCCCAATGCCTTCCTCTAGGCCCAAATAATGGTGAAGTGTCATGTAGTCAACATTCACATAACACCACTCGAGGAAAGACGGCATACATCTCATCAAAATATCGAACGAATACCAAATTCACATGACTACTTATAGCAAGACTTCTCCCATGTCCTCAGGAACAAACGTAACTACTCACAAATCATATTCATGTTCATAATAAGAGGGGTATTAATATGCATTAAGGATTTGAACATACGATCTTGTCGGTGTACTAAAGTGGGGGTACCTTAGTACCCCGAACTTGTGCACGGGCAGTAGTAGCGTCCCACGGCAAGGATTGCCAGGGGAGCGACAAGAGTCTCCACGGCCCTTTCTAGGCCGGACGAAGACAAAGTGATCGAGCCGAGAAGACCAAGCCCCGGCAAGAGGAGCTTGCCGGGCCAAGAGGGCGAGGTCCGGCAAGAGGAGCTTGCCGGGCCAAGGCAACAAGGCCCCGGCAAGAGGAGCTTGCCGGGACGACTAAGCCGAAGCACCAAGGCCCCGGCGGGAGGAGCTCGCCGGGACGGCCAAACCAAGGCACCCCAAGAGAAGCCCGCCGCGGCGCGCCGCGCGCCCCGGCAAGGCCTGACGAGCGGCAAGCTCTCAGGTGCGGCAGGACAACCACCGCGGCAAGCCACTTGCCGCGGCAGACCACCACCTCAGGCATGCGCTCCAGCTCACCTGCCCACGCGCCACTCTGGTGCTTCCCCAGAGGCACGTGGCGAGGTGCCGCGCAACCTGGGGCGCGCGCGTGGCATGCGATGTTGGCGGAGTCGCCCCCGTGGCAAGCGGAGGCGCCCCTAATGGTCCGCCTCGGCACTGTTCAGGCGATCCAGACGGGCATTTAATGCCTTTGTCCCCCGCCGTCAGAGTTAGGTGCGATAGCACTGTGCGGCCACTGTTCGCACAGTTCCTTGCCATTTTTACCCTCACCTGCGTCGCTACCTGTGGAAAACCCCTTAGCATATAAAAGGAGGCCCATGCGCACGTAGGGAGGGGGACCGAAGGAGAGAGAGAGGACCGAAGGAGAGAAGGAGGACACCCAGTAGACCCTCGTCTACGTCCAGCTCCAACTTACTGTAGCTTCTTGCGCTCCAGAGCAAGAACTCGAATCAACCAGACATGCAGCAGTAGGGTTTTACGCATCCGTGCGGCCCGAAGCTGGGTAAAATCGTTGTGTGTGTGTGTCGCCTCGATCTGCTCTTTGTGCAACCTCCGCCCCCCGCCGAACCGACAAGGGGCTCCGTCCCCATAGGTGCTCGTGGGGGCCGATATCCCCCGACATCTTTGGCGCGCCAGGTAGGGGGTGCGTCGAGGTCGTGCGAACCAGATTTGGCGACCACAGGTAAGCTCAGGTATGGCCAGGTACCTTTCCGCTCCGACCCGCGGAGCGGAGGCATTCCTCCTCACGGACTCGCGCACGGCCCTCCTCGAGTACCCACTCACGCAGAGCCCAGGCAAGAGCAGCCGCTCCTTGAGGAGGACCGCCTTCCGGACGCTGAGCGAGTTTCTTGCCTCCAGCAAACTCTGCGCCGCTCCCGTAGCCGCAGAAGTTAGCGCCGGAAGTTGCGGGAAAGGCGACCTCGTTCTTCGGCGAGCTCAGGCCGCCAAGATCCAAACGAGTCGACGCCGACCGTGGGAGGAACCTTGCCAGCGCGGCCGTCGGAACCCGTTCCGTCAGCCACCCTCTTTGTCCAAGTCTTGCCGCAGTTGCATGTAATCCTTGGTACAGAGACGGGCGCAGATCCCAAGCATAGCTTATGTGCCCCGCACATCTTGTCGATTTCGCGCCTCTCCGCTTGGCGCATGCATTATTTGACACGATTGTGCAGCACTCGACTCCGGCAAGCGATGGCAGGCCGCGAAGCCCCGAGACTTCGTTATTCCCTTACCTCGAGAAGGGGGGATGACAGGATAGGCTGGGCGTCGCCCGAGGAAGCTGCGCCTTGCCGGACAGCAAAACAACAGAAAAGCTAAGTTGCCAAAGTTTGAGCAATTAAGCTCCTTTTTATCTTTAAGTTATCTTCCTCGAACGGCCGAGCTTCGTATGGGAAACCTGTGCGCGGAGGGGCCGGCTCGTGGCTGGTTGCGCCCTTATTTCGTTTCAAGTCCACTCAACGACTTAAGTGTGCTACATCCCGAGTGGCGTCCTTACTTTGTTTCGAGCTTGCTCGGCAGCTTGAGTGTGCCGCGACTGCAGTCGCCACGCTTACCTCGCCCTGAGCCTGCTCAACATTTTAAGAGAGTTGCGCCAGCCGCGACAAGGTTTCTTGCCGGTGGAGGCACCGCCAGCGGGTTGCTGATGTCCCGCACTCGGCACCCGTGGCAAGGCGGAGGCTTACGCCGACATGTTCCCGGGAGCGTAGGGCGCGAACGTACGAAGCACAAAGCCGAACGAGGGAGATAACAGCGCAATGAATTGCCTAAGATAAAAGTTATATTCCAAAATGACTTGGCGCTGCTCTAATCAGCTGTTTCTATGACATGCTCAGCAGCGACAAGAGAAGAAAGAAGGAAGGAGTGCGGACCCTCATCATCCCCTTCCGCTCCTTATAAAGGGGCGGAGTGGGGGCTCGGCCGCCCCGCCCGACCAATCAAAGCAGAGGAAGGGCAGGCGACGGGGCCGACCCTCTACTTCGACCCGCGTCGGCCCGGCTTCCTGCCTCCTCCACCGCAACCCCAAGCGCATGGAGGACGCATGGCGGGCGAGCAGGGCCAAGGCGACAGATGAGGCGACCTCTCCCCCCACTCGAAAGTGGGGATGGACGTTTCGCCTTTCCAAATAAAGGAATCGTGCCCGACGTGACGCATGCCTGCGGGCCTCAAGCCCCGCGCATGCCACCCACGTCAGGCACGTCTCGCATGCCTCGCCCCCCACGACGCCGCGATAAGCGCGCGCCACTTGGGGAGGGCGCGACGGACGCGGAGTTAAGGAGCAGCGCAACCCAGGCCACGCGTGCCCGTGCACTGTTAGGGCCTGGCCCAACAACGCTCGACACCGTGTATGGCCCAAACCCGGGGGCTCCTGTCGGTGTACTAAAGTGGGGGTACCTTAGTACCCCGAACTTGTGCACGGGCAGTAGTAGCGTCCCGCGGCAAGGCTTGCCAGGGGAGCGACAACAGTCTCCACGGCCCTTTCTGGGCCGGACGAAGGCCAAGTGATCGAGCCGAGAAGACCAAGCCCCGGCAAGAGGAGCTTGCCGGTCCAAGAGGGCGAGGTCCGGCAAGAGGAGCTTGCCGGGCCAAGGCAACAAGGCCTCGGCAAGAGGAGCTTGCCGGGACGACTAAGCCGAAGCACCAAGGCCCCGGCGGGAGGAGCTCGCCGGGACGGCCAAACCAAGGCACCCCAAGAGAAGCCTGCCGCGGCGCTCCGCGCGCCCCGGCAAGGCCTGACGAGCGGCAAGCTCTCAGGTGCAGCAGGACAACCACCGCGGCAAGGCACTTGCCGCGGCAGACCACCACCTCAGGCATGCGCTCCAGCTCACCTGCCCACGCGCCACTCTGGGGCTTCCCCAGAGGCACGTGGCGAGGCGCCGCGCAACCTGGGGCGCGCGCGTGGCATGCGACGTTGGCGGAGTCGCCCCCGTGGCAAGCGGAGGCGCCCCTAACGGTCCGCCTCGGCACTGTTCAGGCGATCCAGACGGGCATTTAATGCCTTTGTCCCCCGCCGTCAGAGTTAGGTGCGATAGTACTGTGCGGCCACTGTTCGCACAGTTCCTTGCCATTTTTACCCTCACCTGCGTCGCTACCTGTGGAAAACCCCTTAGCATATAAAAGGAGGCCCATGCGCACGAAGGGAGGGGGGCCGAAGGAGAGAGAGAGGACCGAAGGAGAGAAGGAGGACACCCAGTAGACCCTCGTCTACGTCCAGCTCCAACTTACTGTAGCTTCTTGCGCTCCAGAGCAAGAACTCGAATCAACTAGACATGCAGCAGTAGGGTTTTACGCATCCGTGCGGCCCGAAGCTGGGTAAAATCGTTGTGTGTGTGTGTCGCCTCGATCTGCTCTTTGTGCAACCTCCGCCCCCCGCCGAACCGACAAGGGGCTTCGTCCCCATAGGTGCTCGTGGGGGCCGATATCCCCCGACAGATCTTCCACCAAATAAACCAACTAGCATCAACTACAAGGAGTAATCAACACTACTAGCAACCCACAGGTACCAATCTGAGGTTTTGGGACAAAGATTGGATACAAGAGATGAACTAGGGTTTGAGAGGAGATGGTGCTGGTGAAGATGTTGATGGAGATTGACCCCCTCTCGATGAGAGGATCGTTGGTGATGATTTCCTCCTCCCGGAGGGATGTTTCCCCGGCAGAACAGCTCCGCCGGAGCCCTAGATTGGTTCCGCCTCGTGGCGGCGGTGTTTCGTCCCGAAAGCTTGCTTATGATTTTTTTTCCAGGGTAAAAGACTTCATATAGCATAAGATGGGCACCGGAGGCCTGCCAGGGGGCCCACGAGGCAGGGGGCACCCAGGGGGTAGGGCGCGCCCCCCACCCTCGTGGATGGTGGGTGGCCCCCCTCTGGTTGATTCTTTCGCCAGTATTTTTTTATTAATCCAAAAACTGCCTCCGTGAAGTTTCATGACTTTTGGAGCTGTGCAGAATAGGTCTCTAATATTTGCTCCTTTTCCAGCCCAAAATTCCAGCTACCGGCATTCTCCCTCTTCATGTAAACCTTGAAAAATAAGAGAGAAAAAGGCATAAGTATTGTGATATAACATGTAATAACAGCCCATAATGCAATAAATATTGATATAAAAGCATGATGCAAAATGGACGTATCAAGCTTCCAAGCAAATTCTCCATGACATGTTGTTGACTCTCGAGCTTGGAAGCCACCTTGGCGACACGACGCTCCAAAAGTTCCTCGATAAGCATTTGAGGATCATCTTGATTATCTTGAGCACCGTCTTGAGTTTGCTCTTGATCTTGAGCACCGTCTTGAGCTTGCTCTTGAACTTGAGCTTTCTCTTGATCTTCAGCAAGCTCGGAGGCATGAACTTGATCTTGGGCTATTGGGGAACGTAGCATGCAATTTCAAAAATTTACTACGCTCACGCAAGATCTATCTAGGAGATGCAGATCAACGAGATGGGGGAGAGCATCTTCATACCCTTGAAGATCGCAAAGACAAAGCGTTTATCAACGCGGTTGATGTAGTCGTACACCTTCATGATCCGTCCCGATCAAGTACCGAACGTACGACACCTTCGCGTTCAGCACACGTTCAGCTCGATGACGTCCTCGCCTTCTTGATCCAGCAAGATGGGTGAAGTAGTAGACGAGTTCCGGCAGCACGACGGCATGGTGACGGTGTTGGTGAAGAACAATCTCCGCAGGGCTTCGCCAAGCACAACGGAAACTATGACGGAGGATAAACTAGAGGGGACGGGGTTGTCGACACACGATTTGGTGATTCTTGATGTGTCTAGGATGCTAGACCTGCCCCTCTATTTACATGTTGAGCCCTGGGGTCGAAACTTGGAGTAAAAGCCTCCTCAAAGTCAGTTTTGCCCGAAAGGCAAGAGTCCTACTCGGACTCCAGTGCTAGATGCCAGGTTCCCGGTGTCTATCCCCTAGACGCCAGGGTTCCTGGCATCTAGCCTCTGGTCTCTGCAAAACTCCCTTTTGCACTTTCCAAAATCCTCGTGGGCTTTCCCATTTGGCCCAAATAAAGTGTTCTCGTACCCAAACATTTCGGGAAACATCCGGACCCTTCCGGAGACCAAACACTATTATACCATATATCAATCTTTACCTCGGGACCATTCCGGCTTTTCTTTCATATTTTATTCTTTCATTTATTTATTTTCTTCTTCCGAGAGAAAATTGTTAGACCAAAACTCTTTTAGGAAATCAAAAAATCCAAAAGTTTCTGGGCCCATCCAAGATGGGATGGGAGAAAAAAGCTAGAAAACATCACATCTGGGATTCCGAACAACATCTGGTTACCAACATACATAACACATATAGTACTATATCGTCAACGAACGTTAAGCGTGCGGACCCTACGGTTCGAGAAATATGTAGACATGACCGAGACACATCTCCGGTCAATAACCAATAGCGGAACCTGGATGCCCATATTGGCTCCTACATATTCTACGAAGATCTTTATCGGTCGAACCTTATGACAACATACGTAATTCCCTTTGTCATCGATATGTTACATACCTAGTTCAATATCGTTACCGGCAAGTCTCTTTTACTCGTTCCGTAATGCATCATCCCGTAACTAACTCATTAGTCACATTGCTTGCAAGGCTTATTATGATGTGCATTACCGAGAGGGCCCAGAGATACCTCTCCGATACTCGGAGTGACAAATCCTAATCTCGATCTATGCCAACCCAACAAACACCTTCGGAGACACCTATAGAGCATCTTTATAATCACCCAGTTACATTGTGACATTTGATAGCACACAAGGTGTTCCTCTGATATTCGGGAGTCGCATAATCTCATAGTCAGAGAATATGTATAAGTCATGAAGAAAGCAATAGCAATAAAACTTAACGATCATTATGCTAAGCTAACAGATGTGTCTTGTCCATCACATCATTCTCCTAATGATGTGATCCCATTCATCAAATGACAACACATGTCTATGGTCAGGAAACTTAACCATGTTTGATTAACGAGCTAGTCTAGTAGAGGCATACTAGGGTCACTATGTTTTGTCTATGTATTCACACACATATCATGTTTCCGGTTAATACAGTTCTAGCATGAATAATAAAAATTTATCATGATATAAGGAAATATAAATAACAACTTTATTATTTCCTCTAGGGCATATTTCATTCAGTCTCCCACTTGCACTAGAGTCAATAATCTAGTTCAGATCGTCATGTGATTTAATACCAATAGTTCACATCTTTATGTGATTAGTTCTCATCGCCATGTGACTAACACCCAAAGGGTTTACTAGAGTCAATAATCTAGTTCACATCGCTATGTAATTAACACCCAAAGAGTACTAAGGTGTGATCATGTTTTGCTTGTGAGAGAAGATTAGTCAATGGGTCTGTCACATTCAGAGCCGTATGTTTCTTGCAAATTTTCTATGTCTACAATGCTCTGCATGGAGCTACTCTAGCTAATTGCTCCCACTTTCAATATGTATCCAGATTGAGACTCAGAGTCATCCGGATCAGTGTAAAAGCTTGCATTGACGCAACTCTTTACGATGAACTCTTTATTACTTCCATAACCAAGAAATATTTCCTTAGTCCTCTTAGGTAACTAAGGATAAATTTGACCACTGTCCAGTGATCCACTCCTGGATCACTATTGTACCCCCTGACAACTCATGGCAAGGTACACAATAGGTCTGGTACACAACATAGCATACTTTATAGAACCTATGACTGAGGCATAGGGAATGACATTCATTCTCTTTCTATTTTCCGTCGTGGTCGGGTTTTTGAGTCTTACTCAACTTTATACCTTGCAATACAGGCAAGAACTCCTTCTTTGACTGTTCCATTTTGAACTACTTCAAAATCTTGTCAAGGTATGTACTCATTGAAAAAATCTTATCAAGCGTCTTGTTCTATCTCTATAGATCTTGATGCCCACTATGTAAGCAGCTTCGGTCTTTCAAAAAAATTCTTATTCAAGTATCCTTTTATGCTATCCAGAAATTCTGTATTATTTCCAATCAACAATATGTCATCCACATATAATATTAGAAATGCTACAGAGCTCCCAGTCACTTTCTTGTAAATATAGGCTTCTCCAAAAGTCTGTATAAGACCATATGCTTTGATCAAACTATCAAAGTGTATATTTCAACTCCGAGAGGCTTGCACCAGTCCATAAATGGATCGCTGGAGCTTGCACACTTTGTTAGCACCTCACTACTAGGGAAATGCTTATACACAGGAGCTTAGTAGTAGCGCTTTTTATAAGGAAGCGCTGCTGCTAAATAACAGTAGCGCTCGGCGCAGAAGAGCGCTGCTACTATTGATTTAGCAGTAGCGCTTGTGTTAAAAAACACGCTACTACTATAGTTGTGAACGGTTGCATGGCACTGTAGGTATATTAGTAGCATAGGTTTCTAAAAGGCGCTACTGCTATTGTACATATCAGTAGCGCTGTCCTACGGCGAGCGCTACTGCTAAATAGCAGTAGCGCTTATTTCTAAAAAGTGCTACAACTATGCTTACTGTCGGTGTACTAAAGTAGGGGTACCTTAGTACCCCAGACTTGTGCACGGGCAGTCGTAGCACCCTGCGGCAAGGCCCGCCCCAGAAGCGCCAAGAGAAGACCAAGCATTCAAGACAAGGCCCCCGGCAAGAGGAGCTTGCCGGGCCAGGGAGACAAGACCCCGGCAAGAGGAGCTTGCCGGGACGATTGAGCCCATGTAAGGCCATCCAAGAACAAAGTATACGAGACAGAAGATCGAGCCCCCGACAAGAGGAGCTTGTCGGGAAGGCCGAACCCAGGCACCACAAGAGAAGCCCGCCGTGGCGCGCCAAGCGCCCCGGCAAGGCCCGATAGCTGGCACGCTATCAGGCACAGGAAGACGACCCCCGCGGCAAGCCACTTGCCGCGGCAAGATCGCCACCTCAAGACTGCGCTCCAGCTCGCCCGCCCACGCGTCGCTCTGGGGCTTCCCCCGAGGGCACGTGGCGAGGCACCGCGCAGCCTGGGGCATGCGGTGGCATGCAGCCGCCATCGTGGCGAACGGTGGCGCACCTAACGGTCCGCCTCGGTGCTGTCCGGGCGACCGTGACGGGCATTTAATGCCATTGTCCCCTACCGTCAGAAGTAGGTATGATAACACTGTGCCGCACTGTAGCGCCACCGTTCCCGCACTATTACAACTACCACCCCTTTTACACTTTTACCCCTTTCTCTTACGTTGACACCTGTCGGTGACCCCTTTGCGCTATAAAAGGAGGCCCGTGTGCAACGTAGAGGGGGTTCGGTTCCGGAAGGGTTCCGGGGTTCGGAGATTCGGCATCCAGACAGCCATACGCTCGGTGCAGCTAGCTCCCCAAGCTCCCGAGCTCCCTAGTTCAATACAACCAAGCAGGAGTAGGGTTTTACGCGTCCATCGCGGCCCGAACCTGGGTAAACCGCCCGTGTGCCCGCCTCGATCTGCTCTCTGCGCTCCCTCCGCCCCCCTCGCCGGACAACGAAAGGGGCTCCGGCCCCATAGGTGCTCGCGGGGGGACGCCCGTCCGCCCCGACATCTTTGGCGCGCCAGGTAGGGGGACGACGCCGAGGGACAGCCCGCTCCTGCGGATCCCAGGATCCGTCCAGTCGAAGCAGGTGTCCCCGGTGAGCCTTGCTCCGGCGAGCAGACCAGCAATCTGAACGCCGAGGAACAGTCCGCTCCTGCGGATCCGAGGATCTGTCCAGTTGAAGCGAGGGTTCCCGACGAGCTTTGGCGTTCCTTCCCACGGGCTCGTGCGTGGCCCTCCTCGAGTATCCACTCACGCAGAGACTGGGCAAGAAGCAGCTGCTCCTTGAGGAGGCCCGCCTTCTGGCCGCTGGGCGAATGATTCGCCTCCAGCGAACTCTGCGCCGCTCTCGCGGCCGCAGAAGCTAGCGCCAGAAGTCACGAGAAAGGCGACCTCGTTCCCCCGGCGCGCCTAGCCCGCCGGGGTGCCGAACGAGTTGACGCCGACCGTGGGAAGAAGTCTTTCCAGCGCGGTAGCCGGAACCTGCTTCCGCCAACCATCCCCTCTGCCCAAGTCTTGCCGCAGTTGCATGTGATCCTTGGCGCAGAGAGGGGCGCGGATCCCCAAGCATAGCTACGCCTAGCTCCGGAGGGTCGTGAGGCCCTGCCCCCTCACCTACCCCCAGGAATGGGCTGGATGCTGCCCAAGGAGGTTTTACCCCACCGGGCGGCAAGCGATAAGAAAAGATAAGTTGTCGGAGCTCGAGCAATTGCTCCTTTAATTTTTAAGAGTTATCTCCCTCGAACGACCGAGCCTGGGTTGAGAGGCCTGAGCGCGGAAGGACCGGCACGAGACTGGTTGCGCCCTCGTTTCGTTTCGAGTCCGCTCAACGACTCGAGTGTGCTACACCCCGAGTAGCGTCCTCACTTTGTTTCGAGCTCGCCCGGCACCCTAAGCGTGCTGCGACCGCAGTCGCACCGTTTACTTTGCCTCGAGCCTGCTCAACAATCTGAGTGAGCGGCAACCAGCCGCGGCGAGGTTTCTTGCCGGTGGCAGCCCCGCCAGCGGGTCGCTGACGTCCCGCACTCGGCACCCGTGGCAAGGCGGAGGCCTACGCCGGCAAGTCCCCGAAAGCGTAGGGCGGAAACAAGCAAGGCGCCGGTCGAGCAGAGGGGATGACAGTGCGATGCATAGCCTAAGATGAAAAGTTATATCACAAAATGCCTTACCGCTGCCCTAACCAGCCGTTTCCGTGGCATATTTAACAGCGGCAGGAAAAGGGAGTACTTGTCCCTCAGCTCCACCGCACCGAGCTGGGGGGGAAACGTCGCCGTCTCCTTCCGAAGCACTTCAAGCCGTAGCGCCTCGGCCGATTTCCCAGCCTTCCCCTTCGCCTTATCGCTCTTCGGGGCCATGGCGGGGGCGGGGGAGGGGGATCGTCGAAGCTGACGACGTTGGGCGCTCCAAGAACAGATCGCTGCTGCCTCTGGGAGAAGGAGGTGGCAGAGGTTTTAGAGAGGTGGTAACCAAGGGAAAGGCGAACCGCCCCTACTTTCCTCCGATATAAGAGGAAGAGGTGGGGGGGGACGTTTCGCCTCTCCAAAATCAAGAGATCGTGCGCGACGTGACGCGCGCCTGCGCGGTTCAGCCCCGCGCACGCCACCCACGTCACGCTCACCCCGCACGCCCCGCCCCCACTACGCCACGGTAAGCGCGCGCCGCCTGGGGAAGGCGCGGCGGATACGGAGTTAAGGAGCAGCGCGACCAAGGCCATGCGTGCCCGTGCACCGTTAGGGCCTGGCCCAACAACGCTCGGCACCATGTGTGGCCCAGGCCCGGGGGCTCCTGTCGGTGTACTAAAGTAGGGGTACCTTAGTACCCCAGACTTGTGCACGGGCAGTCGTAGCACCCTGCGGCAAGGCCCGCCCCGGAAGCGCCAAGAGAAGACCAAGCATTCAAGACAAGGCCCCCGGCAAGAGGAGCTTGCCGGGCCAGGGAGACAAGACCCCGGCAAGAGGAGCTTGCCGGGACGACTGAGCCCATGTAAGGCCATCCAAGAACAAAGTATACGAGACAGAAGATCGAGCCCCCGACAAGAGGAGCTTGTCGGGAAGGCCGAACCCAGGCACCACAAGAGAAGCCCGCCGTGGCGCGCCAAGCGCCCCGGCAAGGCCCGATAGCTGGCACGCTATCAGGCACAGGAAGACGACCCCCGCGGCAAGCCACTTGCCGCGGCAAGATCGCCACCTCAAGACTGCGCTCCAGCTCGCCCGCCCACGCGTCGCTCTGGGGCTTCCCCCGAGGGCACGTGGCGAGGCACCGCGCAGCCTGGGGCATGCGGTGGCATGCAGCCGCCATCGTGGCGAACGGTGGCGCACCTAACGGTCCGCCTCGGTGCTGTCCGGGCGACCGTGACGGGCATTTAATGCCCTTGTCCCCTACCGTCAGAAGTAGGTATGATAACACTGTGCCGCACTGTAGCGCCACCGTTCCCGCACTATTACAACTACCACCCCTTTTACACTTTTACCCCTTTCTCTTACGTTGACACCTGTCGGTGACCCCTTTGCGCTATAAAAGGAGGCCCGTGTGCAACGTAGAGGGGGTTCGGTTCCGGAAGGGTTCCGGGGTTCGGAGATTCGGCATCCAGACAGCCATACGCTCGGTGCAGCTAGCTCCCCAAGCTCCCGAGCTCCCCAGTTCAATACAACCAAGCAGGAGTAGGGTTTTACGCGTCCATCGCGGCCCGAACCTGGGTAAACCGCCCGTGTGCCCGCCTCGATCTGCTCTCTGCGCTCCCTCCGCCCCCCTCGCCGGACAACGAAAGGGGCTCCGGCCCCATAGGTGCTCGCGGGGGGACGCCCGTCCGCCCCGACACTTACCTTATCCACACACACGACGCCCCGCGCGCGTCCCTCTCACTCTCCCTCACACAATACCGCCGCACGTCATCGCCTGCCGTCACCACCGACTCCCCCAAGGTATCTCCCTCCTCCTCCTCCTCTCGCCGCCCTCCTCTCTCCCTCTTCCCACGGCCCTCCTCTCTCCTCCCGCTCCGCCGGCAGTGCCCCCTCTGATCCTCCCCTTCCTCTCCGATAGCCCCCTCCTCCTCCCTCCTCCTCCTCCTCCTCCCTCCGATCCTCCCCTCCCTCTCCGGCAGCCCCTTCCCCTCCTCCTCCCTCCTCCTCCTCCCACTACTAAATAGGTTTTAGTTTTTGTTAAATGTAAGTTTTTGTCTTTAGTAAATGTAGGTTTTTAGTATATTTTGTTTTTAGAAAATTTGAATAAGTAATCTGAAAAAATAAGCAAATGTAGGTCTTTTGAATAGAATAGGAAATTTTTAGAAATTTTGAATAAGTAAATTTGAATAGAATAAAATATGAAATTGAAAAAAATAAGTAAATGTAGGTCTTTTGAATAGAATAGGAATTTTTTAGAAAATTTGAAGTAAATTTGAAAAGAATAGAAAATTATAAGTAAATTTGAAAAGAATAGGAAATGATAAGTAAATTTGAATAGAATAATTCAATGTAGCTTATGGAGTTTCACTAAGTCCTAAGATGACGATAATAATGTTCTTGTTTATATTTTGTTTTTGCAGAGATCAAGGAGCCCCTGCATCATCCCCGTCATCGACCCCCTCCGAACTCGATCGAGGTGAGACCAGCCACCCCGTGCTGTTAATTTAATTTAGGTATTTTAGGTGTTTAATCTTAGAATAACATAGTATGAACCCTAGTTATGATTGAATCATGTTCAAAATGTAGGCTTTTAATTAGGTGTAGTTAGTAGAATTTAGGTGTTTTAGGTGTCACATTTGTTGTTATTTTTTTAGTTAAAGCAATTATTCCTGCATCAACGTCGATGATGCCTATCCCGCATCCTCGTCGTTGACTCGGCGGAGGAGGCCTGCTTGATCAGAGGGGCTATCTTCGGGACTGGACTCCGCCGGGCTGGTACTAGGAGGTGCTACCTTCCGGGGGGCGCAGCTTGGTGAGGAGCCAGCCCGTCGTTGACCCGAACCTTCTTTGGTGGCGGTCCCGTGGGCCAGTGACGGTGCCGAGGCTTTCGGACACCGCGGAGGTGGTACGTTACCGTGTCAGCATGGAGTACGAGCACGTCCGTCGCTACATGTTTGCGTTGGAGGGAAGGTTCGACAATACCTGGCAGGTTCTTCAGGGATCTCACTGGAGCTATGATCCTGTGATGGTTCCTTCTCTTTTGGTGTCCACCGCCCGCGCCGATACCCATCGGGCGCTATGATTCTAGCTGTATTAGCGATGCTATATATATGATACTATTCGAGGTGTATTAGTGATAATAGTCGACGATGTACGGACACAAGAGATGGTGTAATCGTGCTTATTGAATGCATGCTAATTTCAATACTAATTTATTTTACGATTTGGTCTTGCTTATTGAATGCTCATATTATGTAGATAAAAAACATGTATATCTTGTGTTGCTCAAATAAGATATGTGCTTGCCCAAGTGGCCGGTCATGTTTGCAGGTTACACCTCCGAGTGGTCTATGTTTTGCCGGAGTGTTGATTAATTTCCTTCCGGCAAATTTCAGGCGCTCGATATGTCATTTTTTAGCAAAGGTCATGCTGGATTTTTTCCTGAATTTTGGCATGACTTGTGCTAGAATATGTAGGAAATATCGGGTGGCCTGGATTTTCTAGAAAGATAATTAAATGATATTCGGGTTGACTTTAAG
Source organism: Aegilops umbellulata (assembly GCA_032464435.1). Taxonomy (NCBI): domain Eukaryota; kingdom Viridiplantae; phylum Streptophyta; class Magnoliopsida; order Poales; family Poaceae; genus Aegilops; species Aegilops umbellulata. The sequence goes on along the minus strand of CP136054.1, from coordinate 270,250,851 downwards.
TCTGTCGAGGCTCCACCATATATGAGAGGATGAAGAATCCCGACTGTTGTCGTGGGGGTCGTTTCTCCTTCTTCTCCTTCTGGTAGACCTTTGTTATGCACTAAGGGAAGGAGGAGTAACGACCATCACCGTCTGTCGCAAATGTTAGAGAGGAATCAGTGAGGGAGAGTCTCCACCATATATGAGAGGACGAAGAATCCCGACTGTTGTCATGGGGGTAGCTTCTCCTTCATTCCTGTGTTCTAGACAATTTGGTGTAATGCACTCGGGAATGAAAGGAGGAGCTACCATCATCGATGGTCGAATATATACACCACATGAGCTAAGAGTTTTCAAGAAAAGACTCGACAGACCGATAGTCAACCCGTGATGAATAATAATGATCTAATTTAGGTTTTGTAGTACATATATTTGATTGTACAAGTTTAATATTTGAATTATGAACATAGGAAATGTCATACTCGGACGATGAAAGTCTCCCGGGGGAGTGCGACTGGTGCCACGACGACCGTGGTCTGTGCGACAGGCCTCACCTAGACAAAGATCGGCGCTTCAGCATTAAGCTCGAGGAGACCTTCGATGTTGAAACTGTACGCAACGACGACAAGTGTGTTTTTTCATAATTAAGCACGACTTCAACTATTTCAACGTGTAATTTTCATATTTTACAATTCGATTAGCTTATCCCATGCCATGCAAGACGCTATGTCTTGGAGAGGATGGGTTTTGAAGACCATGAAAGTATGGAAACAAAGAAAATTCACCTAAGGACCCATCATGGTATGGATTTTGAAGTAAATCTGTACAATTCTGAGAGCGTAACCCTTTTTGGTTGCAAAAAATGGGAAGCACTTTGCAAGATGTATGGTTTTTATGAGGGTATGCTTGTCACCATGGATCTTGGTGATCCTGACATCGACCAAGACAATACGGACATTTGGGTCCTTGTTGATACACTTCCAATTCTACCGCTATGTGAGTTTCTCAAACATAGTTATTAACTAATTTATATTGTTTATTTCAAAATAGTTGATAGCTTATTTTCATTGACAGCTTATTTTCATTCTTCAAAAAATGTGCGGAAGATGGTAGACAGAACCTACTACACCGATGGCTCTGTGTTAACTTATCAGGAGAAAAATCATCTGATCGCATTGTGTACTGATCTTGAGAATTACAATATCTATTATCAAACTCCTCCACATTATGGTGAGTCCGTGCCACTAGTGCACGCGTTGAACCACAGTAACATCCATGGAGATGCCATGGTAAGATATTTTACTATTACGACATCCGTGCATCTTTTGCATAAATTCTTTTAAAACTTAAGTACATTGCTAACTACGAAGTTATTACTATGTTTATCAACAGAAAATCCCGTCGGATTGTGTGCCTCATCTAATGTATGAGAATGGCCGTCTTGATGTTTTGAACATACAACCAGGTCATCCTACAAGTCACACATGTCCATATCAGATTTCTAAAACCAGTGAAGACATGAAAATCAAAGAATGGAAAAAATGTATGGACAGTCGTAAGGAGGTACTTGGAAGCAACATTGTGCGAAAGGCAAGAATTGGAGACATGGTAATTTCCATTCTCCATAATGGCGAGTCAGGGCCTATCTTGTTTTATGATATTTTACCTAAGAGAAGGTAGTAGGTCCTAGTTAATAATACTCATGATCATGTGCTAAGAACAACTAACTAGGATTGGTTAGATGACTATGATGATGATGTGGTATGGAGTAGAAGTTGTATGATCGATGATGATGAGTGACTTGGTTATTATGATACCAGTGATGAGTTATTTATTATTATGATCGATGATGCATGATGCTAAGTTGTTATATGAGCATGATGAGTTATTATATATATCAGTAGGTGAAATGAACATGGATTAGATTCAAGTGGAGGCAACACGTGGTGCACATCAAAAGTACTAATACAAACTAGATCAAGTTTGGATTAGTAGTACTTTCATCATGCACCACATGTTGCCTCCACTTGAATCTACTCCACGTTCATTTCACCCACTATTATATATAATAACTAATCATGGTCATAAAATCATATGATGAAAGTACTGTATATAAAACCACAACGAAAATAAGCCGTATTTTTTAAAATACAGGAAAAGTTAGCAGTAGCGCTTTTCAGAAAAAGCGCTACTGCTACTTAGTACTATCAGTAGCTCTTACCACAGAAAAGCGCTACTACTAACTAGGTATAGTAGTAGCGCTCCCTTACCAGCGCTACTGCTACAACTTAGCTATAGCGGGCTAGCAGTAGCGCTGGACCCAGCGCTACTGCTATGCATATTTCAAGCGCTACTAACTAGGGTTTTCCCTAGTAGTGCCTTTAGGATCGACAAAACCTTCTGGTTGCATCATATACAACTCTTCTTTAAGATATCCATTAAGGGATGCAGTTTTGACATCCATTGCCAAATTTCATAATCATAAAATGCGGCAATTGCTAACATCATTCGGACAGACTTAAGCATCGCTACAGGTGATGAGAAGGTCTCATCATATTCAACTCCTTGAACTTGTCGAAAACCTTTCGCAACAAGTCGAGCTTTGTAGACAGTAATATTACGTCAGCATTAGTCTTCTTCTTGAATATCCATTTATTCTCTATGGCTTGCCGATCATCGGGCAAGTCAACCAAAGTCCATACTTTGTTCTCATTCATGGATCCCATCTCAGATTTCATGGCCTCAAGCCATTTCGCAAAATCTGGGCTCATCATCGCTTCCTCATAGTTCGTAGGCTCGTCATGGTCTAGTAACATGACTTCCAGAATAGGATTACCGTACCACCCACGTGCGGACTGTACTCTGGTTGACCTACGAGGTTCGATAGTAACTTGATCTGAAGTTTCATGATCATCATCATTAACTTCCTCACTAATTGGTGTAGGCATCACTTGAACTGATTTCTATAATGAACCATTTTCTAATTCAAGAGAAGGTACAACTATATCATTAAGTTCTACTTTCCTCCCACTCACTTATTTTGAGAGAAACTCCTTCTCTAGAAAGGATCCATCCTTAGAAACAAATGTATTGCCTTCGGATCTGTGATAGAAGGTGTACCCAACAGTTTCTTTTGGGTATCCTATGAAGATGCACTTCTCCGATTTGGGTTCAAGATTATCAGGTTCAAGCGTTTTCACATAAGCATCGCAACCCCAAATTTTAAGAAACAACAACTTAGGTTTCTTGCCAAACTGCATTTCATATGGTGTCATCTCAATGGATTTAGATGGTGCCCTATTTAACGTGAATGCAGCTGTCTCTAATGCATAACCCCAAAATGATAGTGGTAAATCAGTAAGAGACATCATAGATCGCACCATATCTAATAAAGTACGATTACGATGTTCGGACACACCATTACGCTGTGGTGTTCCAGGAGGTGTGAGTTGTGAAACTATTCCAAATTGTTTTAAATGAAGGCCAAACACGTAACTCAAATATTCGCCTCTGCGATCAGATTGTAGAAACTTTATTTTCTTGTTACGATGATTCTCCACTTCACTCTGAAATTCTTTGAACTTTTCAAACGTTTCAGACTTGTGTTTCATTAAGTAGATATACTCATATCTGCTCAAATCATCAGTGAAGGTCAGAAAATAACGATACCCGCCGCGAGCCTCAACACTCATTGGACCGCATACATCGGTATGTATTATTTCCAATAAGTCATTGGCTCGCTCCATTGTTTCGGAGAACGGGGTTTTAGTCATCATACCCATGAGGCATGGTTCGCAAGCATCAAGTGATTCCAAAAGCCCATCAGCATGGAGTTTCTTCAGGCGCTTTACACCGATGTGACCTAAACGGCAGTGCCACAAACATGTTGCAGTATCATTATTAACTTTTCATCTTTTGGCATCAATATTATCAATATGTGTATCACTGCGATCGAGATTTAGTAAACCATTTACATTGGATGTAAGACCATAGAAGGTTTTATTCATGTAAACAGAACAACAATTATTCTCTGACTTAAATGAACAATCATATCGCAATAAATATGATCCAATCATATTCATGCTCAACACAAACACCAAATAACATTTATTTAGGTCCAATACTAATCCCGAATGTAGAGGCAGTATGCGATGGTGATCTTATCAACCTTGGAATCACTTCCAACACACATCATCACCTCGCCCTTAACTAGTCTCTGTTCATTTTGCAACTCCTGTTTCGAGTTACTAATCGTAGCAACTGAACCGGTATCAAATACCCTGGGGTTACTATGAACACTAGTAAAGTACACATCAATAACATGTATATCAAATATACCTTTGTTTGCTTTGTCATCCTTCTTATTTGCCAAGTATTTGGGGTAGTTCCGCTTCTAGTGACCATTCCCTTTGCAGTAGAAGCACTCAGTTTCAGGCATAGGTCTAGCTTTGGGCTTCTTCATAGGAGTGGCAAGTTGGCAACTTGCTTGCCATTCTTCTTGAAGTTCCCTTTTCTTTCCCTTGCCTTCTTACTTGACACTAGTGGTCTTTTCAACCATCAACACTTGATGCTCTTTCTTGATTTCTACCTTTGTCGATTTTAGCATCGCGAAGAGCTCGGGAATCGTTTTCGTCATCCCTTGCATATTATAGTTCATCACGAAGTTCCAGTAACTTAGTGATAGTGACTAGAGAACTCTGTCAATCACTATCTTATCTGGAAGATTAACTCCCCCTTGATTCAAGCGATTGTAGTACTCAGACATTCTGAGCACATGCTCACTGGTTGAGCTATTCTCCTCCATCTTGTAGGAAAAGTACTTGTCAAAGTTCTCATACCTCTCGACTCGGGCATGAGTCTGAAATACCAATTTCAGCTCTTGGAACATCTTATATGCTCTGTGGCATTCAAAACATTTTTGAAGTCCCGGTTCTAAGCCGTAAAGCATGGCGCACTAAACTATCAAGTAGTCATCATACCGAGCTTGCCAAACGTTCATAACATCTGCATCTGCACCTGCAATAGGTCCGTCACCTAGAGGTGCATCAAGGACATAATTCTTCTATGCGGCAATGAGGATAATCATCAGATCATGGACCCAGTCCGCATCATTGCTACTATCATCTTTCAACTTATTTTTCTCTAGGAATATATCAAAAATAAACGGGGAGCTACATCGCAAGCTATTGATCTACAAAATAGATATGCAAATACTATTAGGACTAAGTTCATGATAAATTGAAGTTCAGTTAATCATATTACTTAAGAACTCCCACTTAGATAGACATCCCTCTAGTCATCTAAATGATCATGTGATCCATATCAACTAAACCATGTCCGATCATCACGTGAGATGGAGTAGTTTTTCAATGGTGAAAATCTCTATGTTGATCATATCTACTATATGATTCACGTTTAACCTTTCGGTCTCAGTGTTCCGAGGCCATATCTGCATATGCTAGGCTCGTCAAGTTTAACCCGAGTATTCTGCATGTGCAAAACTGGCTTGCACCCGTTGTATGTGAATGTAGAGTTTATCACACCCGATCATCACGTGGTGTCTCGGCACGACGAACTGTAGCAACGGTGCATACTCAGGGAGAACACTTATACCTTGAAATTTAGTGAGGGGTCATCTTATAATGCTACCGCTGTACTAAGTAAAATAGGATGCATAAAAGATAAACATCACATGCAATCAAAATATGTGACATGATATGGCCATCATCATCTTGTGCCTTTGATCTCCATCTCCAAAGCACCGTCATGATCTCCATTGTCACGGGCTTGACACCTTGATCTCCATCGTAGCGTCGTTGTCATCTCGCCAACTATTGATTCTACGACTATCGCTACTCCTTAGTGATAAAGTAAAGCAATTACATGGCGATTGCATTTCATACAATAAAGCGACAACTATATGGCTCCTGCCACTTGCCAATAACTTTTACAAAACATGATCATCTCATGCAGCAATTTATATTTCATCACGTCTTCACCATATGACATCACAACATGCCCTGTAAAAACAAGTTAGATGTCCTCTACTTTGTGATGTGGAGCATCCCTCGTCCATCCGCAACGACACTCCATCACCACCACAAGCACCGAGAGGGCCAATGACAAGAGCATGTGCACGCGCCATCGAGAACGAGGTGAACTCCTTCCTCTTCGAGCTTCATTCTAATTCGCATGAGTTGGGTCCTACCTCAAACGGAGATGTTATGCATCTTTAGGTACGAAAAAAACGACCATGATGAGACCAAGACGGAGATCCCAGCACCTACGGAGAAGAAGGAGGAAGGAAACCACGAGAGGCGCCAAGGAGAGGTGGCCCTAGACACTCCGGGCACCCACACCCCGAAGCCCCCGGGTGCCCGGGCATTCGGCCACGCCCTGGACCGGCCCCTGGCCACCCTGGGTGCGCGGACAACATGGCCCCGGGTGCGCGGCCAGGACCTGGGCCTTGTCCCAGCCAGCCCCAGGTGCCTGGGCCCCCAACCTCGGGTGCCCGGCCCCTCCCGCGCCTGCCACCAGATCTCGCCCGGGTGCCCGGACATGGGGGCCCCAGGTGCGCGGTCCAAGCCGCCCAGCCGCCAGCGCCTACACCGGGTGCCAGGGCCTTGGACCCCGGGGTGCCCGGTCCCTCCTTTGCCAAGTACCTGACAGGTCCAGGTGCCCGGTCCCCTTGGCATCGGGTGCCCGGACCCCTCCGAGGGCCTGCGTGCCTCTTTGGGTTTTTGCCCTTGTAATCCCCCCTCCTTTCCTAGTCCGTCCCTAGACTATAAGTACCCCCCACCTAGCTCATTAGAGGGACAGAAAAGATTTAGATGAGATATTTGTGAGCTTTGCTCTTCCCCCTACCTCCTTGGGAGATCAAGACCTCTTAGGAGAGGATCCACTTGTGGAATCAAGACCTCCTCCTTGGAGTGGATTACCACCATCAAGACCTCACCTCTAAGGAGTGGGATGAACATCATCATTGTATCTTTCCTTTGATTGTGTTTGTGAACTTGTGGATCTTGTGATGCTATTCTAGTGGATGTGTCATTGGGAATTGTTTGAGTGATTTCCTCTTGTGTTCTTGCCCTTTTCCCTCTCCAAGTGTGAAAAGATCCCCTCTAGGGTTTCACCCTACAACATCTTGGTATCATGAGCAAGGTTGATTCACAATTTCACATCTTGGAGTCCCATCCCCCCATTTGCTAGCTTGATTTTGTTGTTTTTCGTCCAAATTCGAAAATCCCCACAAAAATAGCCCCAAAATTTTTCTTGCAATTTGTTGGATCTTGTTAAATTTGGTTGTTTTGGTCCATGGATTTGATGTTTGGCAAGTGGATATAGCCCCTCCCCAACAATCCCCACCCTTCCCACCACGAAAACCACGGAATCTTGCATTTCCCCAAAAAATTCCGCCCAAATCGGCCACCACCGGATGCCCGCACCTCTGGGACAATTCCCGCTGACCACCCCGGGCACCCGCACCCTCCACCCCCAGGTGCCCTCACCCCCCCCCCCCCAAATTAGCCCACCAACAACACCGTTTTGACCATAACTTCCACCTCCCAAGTCCGTTTTTCGTGTTCTTTAGTGCATTTGGAAGCTCTTGACATCCCCCATACACATATATCATTACCACCACCATTAGCCTACACCCAGAAATTCATCATCATAGTACCCACCTTCCGCATTTGACCGATTTTGAGTTGCGGTTTCTGTTTCCTAAGGTGTTTCGGCTACTTAGGAACGTGTGACATCGACATCACCGCCATTCATCATCGTCTCGGAGTCATCTTCGCCAGCGATCATCACCGTTGCCACCGCTAACTGTAAGAAAGGACGGTAACCTCGATGACACTTACATTTGCTTTGGCATTGATAACCTGAGCCATTTTGCGTCGCTTACCCATCGAGACTAGCAAGTTGAGAATTGTCCGGCCACGCTATTGTGCACCGTAGTGATCGTGTTATCATCTTTGTGCCATAAGTCTCTCCCGTGCATATCTTACATACTTGTCTCATAACATACTTGGCTCGAGCATCAAACATAGTGAAAAAGAAAGAAATAAAAGCTTTTAAGCAAAACAGGAGAAACAAAGAGCTTGTAAGCAATAGCATTGAGACATTTTGCATAATCATATCATCTTGGTCACCGCATACATAGCATAGTTGGGATTGAAGATGGCACGTTTCTCTCATAGGTCGGAGCACAAGCGTATCTGGCCCATTTGATCAATCGAGCTAGTTCTCTCTAGCATTCGCACAACAAGAGCATTTTCCATGGTTGCACATTTTGAGCTCACCCCTTGGTTGTGCGGATCCCATCTATCTTCCGTGTGTGTGTGTTACTAGTGATATCCTTGGGTTTGATCTATTTGCTTTACTTGCATTTTTGTGAACCTTCTCAACCTTATCAATATCTTGACTAACATTTTGCTTGAAAGTTTTGCCACCATCCTAACCAAGCTACTCCTTAAGCCTTTTACTTGTAGGTGCGAGAAACAATACCCGGTACCAATTCTCCTATTATAGCATCACGTGGGATCGTACTTGTTTCATTCACAATCTTTGGAAAAGGTAACTTTGGTTTTGTTCTCTCATTTTCCTACTCACCTCCACTTTCACATGATGGATAGGCCGAGTTCTTCTACCAACCCACTCTTCATCGAGCAAGACGGCGACATGACCTCCTTTGTCACCAAAGAGCCACCTCTTTGGTGCACAACGAGCTTTGCATCAAGAACAACAAGCAATGAGTGACCACATCGACCATCTCGCCACCGACTTACGCCTCTCCGAGCAACGTACAAGAGACTACTTCGACAACAAGCTCGACAAACAAAAACAAGAGAGCAATGCAAGAATGGACGAGATTCGGGCTTTGTTGGTCAACCGCTGTTCTACCTCGTCGTCCTACTTAAGACGGAGTCACTCAAGCAGACAGTCCTACGACACCATCTCCGGCTCAAGTACCCCGACATCAAACACTCTTCGACGAGTTGCACGCCAAGACCGTCAAGAACACCGCAATCCTCTTCACGGCATCGATACTCAAGACCAACCTCGAGCACAAGAAAATCGTCATCGCCTCAATCAAGCTACCTTTAAAGAGGCACAAGAAAGGCAACGCCAATGCCTACAAGAGGAAGAGCGGGCGCGCCAACACCAAGAGGAGCAAGACGCCGAAGTGCTCCGACAACAACAACTACGGCGTGAAGTTCAAGCTCAAGCGGCCCTAGACACACTCCGAGATTCCACTCATGTCGTTGCCCAACGCGGCTGGCAAGCACGTGAGCAAGATGAAGCTCTTCGTCGAGAGATACAATAAGAAGCCGCGCATCGTGACGAACAACAAGGAAGGCGGAACTAAGCACATATTCCTCGTCCTCCTCCACGACAAGAACGACACCAAGCAGAACAAGAGCTCCAAGACCCTCCTCCACGCCAACAGCGACAACTTGAGGAACGAGCATTCTAGGACATTCCTCCACGGCAAGGGCATCATCAAAACTACCACTATGATGAAGAACTCCGCTACGGCAAGCTCAAGTTCACCATGCCCAAGTTCTCCGGAAGCAATGATCCCGAAGAGTATCTCTCATGGGCCTTGAAGGTGGATAAGATATTCCGTCTTCACAACTACGATGAGGAAAATAAGATCGCCATGGCCTCCCTCGAGTTTCAAGACTACGTCCTCATTTGGTGGGAACAAGTGATCAAGCGGCGACAAACAAGAGGCGAACCACCAATCACAACTTGGACGAAAATGAAGGATGTCATGAGAGCTTGCTTTGTGCCTACACACTACACTCGTGATCTCTTCAAGAAGTTGCAACTCCTCAAGTAAGGCATGAAGACGGTGGAAGAATACTACCAAGAGATGGAGATTGCCATGATACGAGCTAATGTCAAGGAAGACGACGAGCAAACAATGACACGCTTCTTGAACGGCCTCAACCACCCAATCAAGCGGATTGCCGACTTCCAACCATATTCAAACCTTCTTGAGCTAGTTCATCAAGCGACCAAGGCCGAGCGACAAGTGCAAGATGACTTCAAATACGCCAAGTACTCGTCCAAGACAAACGGCTCCTACTCTGAAGCTCCCGTGACTTCGGGAACTCCTACCTCAACTAGAGCATCACCAAGTACAGGAGACAAGTCAAGTTCCAAGCAAGCTATGCCTTCCTCGACTCGCCCTCCGGCAAGCACCTACAAATCCAAGACCCCTCATCTTCGACACCACCAACCGACCCCGTCAAGGCAAGTTCATTCAAGTGCTTCAGTGTCCGAGGACACAAGTCTTTTGAATGCACCAACAAGCGAACCATGATCTTCAATGATGATGGCACATACGACTCGATGAGTGAATAAGAAATGGAAGCCCTTGAGCACGTGGCCATGCACCGGCGTGTGAACGAAGACGAAGATGATCAAGTCTTTTGTGACAACGATTCAAGTCCCTCTCTCATGGTCTCCAAGGTCTTGACGCTCCAACACCACCAAGAAGAGGACCAACAGTGCCACATCTTCCACACCAAGGCCGGCATCAACGGGCGTTCCGTGAAAGTCATCATCGACGGAGGAAGTTGTCACAACTTGGCAAGTGAAGAGCTATGTTCCAAGCTGCAATTGGTCAAGAAGAAGCACCCCCTTCCCTACAGGGTGCAATGGCTAAGCGACTCCGGCACTATTCAAGTGGAGCATACGATGCAAGTTTCTTTCAAGATCGGCGCCTACGAGGACACCTTGGAGTGCGATGTAGTTTCTATGTCCGTGTGTCATCTTTTCTTGGAACGACCTTGGCAATTCGACCGCGGAGTCATCCACAACGGAAGAACCAGCCACTATAGCTTCAAGATGAAGGGCAAAGAATATGTGCTTCGACCGATGTCGCCAAGCCAAGTGATCGCCGACAAGCAAGCATCCACCCATCATGGAGATACTAGTGAGAGAGTGAACCACCAAAAAGAAAGTGAGCGCTACAAGCCAAAATTGAGCGACTCTTCGCCAAGAGAGATAAACTTAGTCCTCCTAGCCACAAAAAGAGAGATGAGAGAAGTGTGTGAGAACCCATCGAGTGTCATCCACTTTGTCCTCCTATGCAAAGATGAGGTGGCAAAAACTAACACTACTAATCCGCTTCCTCTAGTCTTTTCTAACTTGTTGCAGGAATTCGAGGATGTCTTTCCCAATGAGCTACCTCCCGGTCTCCCACCTCTACGTGGATTGAACATAGGATCGACCTCATCCCCGGAGCACCGCTTCCGAACAAGGCTCCATACCGCGTCAACCCCAAAGAAACTAAGGAGATCCAATGGCAAGTACAACAACTCATCAACAACGGCCATGTACGTGAAAGCTTAAGCCCTTGTGTCGTTCCGGTTATCCTTGTACCCATGCAAGATGGTAGTTTTCGCATGTGCTCTAATTGTAGACCCATCAATGCTATCACCATTAGATATAGGCATCCCATACCTCGCCTTGATGATATGCTAGATGAGCTTAGCGGTGCCACCATTTTCTCAAAAATTGGTATTAAAAGTGGCTATTATCAAATCCGCATACAAGAAGGTGACGAATGGAAAACCGCTTTCAAAACTAAATTTAGCTTGTACGACTGGTTAGTTATGCCTATGGGTTTATCGGAAGCTCCGCGTACTTTCATGCGACTTATGCATTTTGTGCTTCGCCCTTACATTGGAGTGTTTGTTGTGGTCTACTTCGATGACATACTTGTTTTTAGCAAATCCATCAAAGATCATGTGAACCATGTTAGGGCCATGTTGCAAACTCTTCGCAAGGAACGTCTTTATGCCAACATGAAAAAGTGCACGTTTGGTGTTGACAAGCTTGTTTTCTTGGGTTTCGTTGTTTCTTCAAAGGGTGTCCATGTTGATGAGTCTAAAATTGAAGCAATTAAAACTTGGCCACAACCCACTAATTTGCAACAAGTGCGTAGTTTTCTTGGCCTTGCGGGTTTTTATCGCCGCCTTGTGAAAGATTTTAGCACTATTGTCGCACCGTTGCATGCCTTAGTAAGAAAAATGCTCCGTTTGTTTGGGGACCTTTGCAATCTACCACTTTTGATGAGCTCAAATCTTTGCTTACTCATGCTCCAATTCTTTGAAAAAGCTTTTGATTCCATTGAGCACCAAGCAATTATAGATATTCTCAGAGCAAAAGATTTTGGCAACAAGTGGATCTCATGGATCGAAATGATCTTTAACTCTCCTTCAACTGTTGTAATGCTGAATGGAGTACTTGGTAAGAAGATTTACTGTAGAAGGGGAGTTCCACAAGGAGATCCTCTTTCACCATTGTTGTTTGTTATAGCTGCAGACCTGCTTCAATCAGTAATCAATAAAGCAATGTGAATGGGCCTTCTTCATGCACCTCTGCAAATAAATTCCAACACTGACTTTCCAATTGTCCAGTATGCAGATGACACCTTGTTAATATTGCAAGCTGATTCTAGACAGCTCATCTGTCTTAAAGCCCTTCTGAACACTTTTGCATCTACCACTGGTTTAAAGGTAAACTACCAGAAGTCCATCATGGTACCTATTAATATTCAGGAGAGGGGGCTCAAATTTATGCTGGAACTCTTAATTGTCAGATGGGACACTTCCCATTCACTTGGGCTTCCTTTAGGACTTCACAAACCAACAGTGGAGCAGTGTTTACCACTTGTTAACAGGATTGCAAAAAGATTAGCTGGCATTACCACATTCATGACCTATGTAGGAAGATTGTTAATGGTTAAATCAGTCCTGGCATCTCACACAATTTTCTATATGAGCTGCTTGGATGTTCCAGTCACTATTAAACAACAAATTTTGAAATACTTCAGGCACTGCTTGTGGAGAGGACCAGATATGGAAGACCATAGACCAGCTTTAGTAAAATGGACCATAATCTGTAGACCAAAGTGCCAGGGAGGGCTAGGAGTCATGGATATCTTCACACAGAACAAGGCACTGCTTATGAAAAACTTACACAAGTTCTACAACAGACATGACATTCCTTGGGTGAATTTGATTTGGGAAGCACACTACAATGAGGACAAGTTGCCAGGAGATGAGTTAGTAGGTTCTTTCTAGTGGAAGGCAAACTTGCAATTAGTTCAGCAGTTTAAAGGCTTGGCAAGGTGTAACTTGGGAGATGGCAGAAGTGCTTTTTTCTGGTTTGACTTATGGTCCGAGCAAATACTGCAGCCTCATTTCCCACATATTTTCTCCTTTGTGATTAATGCAAAACTTACAATGCAGCAGGTCCTGGTCACAGAGTACTTTGAAGATCTTTTTCACCTTCCACTATCAATGGAAGCCCATGAACAATTCTTGCAGCTTGAAGATATGTGTTACTCCATGAGGCAATCACAGTACCAGAACCACAAAGACACATGGAGTTACATCTGGGGTAATGAACAATTTTCCTCTGCCAAGGCTTACAATGTTATGATTGGTTTCAAACAAACTCCACCACACTTCAACTGGATCTGGAATTCATCATGCCAACCCAAGCACAAAATGTTCTTCTGGATGCTTTTACATGACAAACTCAATACAAGAAATCTTTTGAGAAGGAAATCATTTGTTTTAGAAGACTATAACTGTGCTCTCAGGGGGTGCCAACAGGAGGAAACCATGTATCATTTGTTCTGGGGATGCACTTTTGCTGAGAGATGTTGGGATCACATCTGCCCCACCAGATCTCCAAATTTATCTGTTCTTGAGGCATTTCAGGACATTAAAGAAAAGCTAGGACTACCTTTTTTCATGGACATAATTATACTTACCTCTTGGGCTATCTGGGTTTCCAAAAACAACAAGATCTTTGAACATATCCACCCCAGATTCCAAGGATGGAAAAACATATTCTTGATGGAGCTGAACTTACTAAAGCACAGGATGAGACCAAAGCATGCTAACCAATTCAACTCATGGCTGGCTCTTCAAGGATAGCTTCTTTTCTCTGTTTTGGCAGCTACTTCCTGCCTAGTCTCTAGCATTAGTCTTAGTTCCAGCCTTTCTCTTAGTCTTTTTTTGGTTACTCCTAGCTTCTTTAGCTTCTTCTATTTTTTCTTTTTATTATTCCTCTTTTCTTTTCTCTGTTCTTCTTAAGGGGCTCCTCTCAAGCCCTTGTAGTCCTTTTTTTCTTACCTTGTTCAGCTGGACCTTGCCTGGTTATTTATAAAAATTGCAGTGGGGTGTTTTGCCCTACTGTTTATAGTCAAAAAATGCTCCAATTCTTGCTTTGCCCAACTTTGACAAAACTTTTGAGGTTCATTGCGATGCTAGTGGTAATGGAATTGGTTGAGTTCTGATGCAAGAAAAATGAGCTATTGCATATTTTGGTGAAAAACTCTCCGGTGCTTGATACGTCTCCAACGTATCTATAATTTATGAAGTATTAATGCTATTATATTATCCATCTTAGATGTTTTATATGCATTTATATGCTATTTTATATGATTTTTGGGACTAACCTATTAACCTAGAGCCCAGTGCCAGTTTCTGTTTTCTCCTTGTTTTTGAGTTTTGCAGAAAAGGAATACCAAACGGAGTCCAATTGACGTGCCAATTTTTGATGATTTTTTATGGACCAAAACAAGACCACGGAGCATCGGAGTTGGGCCAGAAGAGTCCCGGGTTGCCCACGAGGGTGGGGGGCGCACCCACCCCCCTGGGCCTGCCTCGTGGACAGCTCGGGCACCTCCTTGATGTGAGACCGACGCCAAAAATTCCTATAAATATAGAAACCTCCACAAAATAACCTAGATCAGAATATCCGCCTCTGCAAGCCTCTGTAGCCATGAGAAATTAATCTAGGCCCTCTCCAACACCCTGCCGTAGGGGGCCGTCATCATCGGTGGCCGTGGAGGAGTATCCCGGAGAGGCCATCATCGCCATGAAGGTCAAGGACCAGAGGGAGAACCTTTCCCCATCTAGGGGGGAGGCCATGGAGGAGGAAGCACAAGGGGGAGAACCTCTCCTCCTCTCTCTTGATGGCGCCGGAGTGCCATCGGGAGGGGAATCATCGCCGCGGTGATCGTCTTCATAAACATCACCATCATCATCACCATCATCATCTATTTTACGCGGTCCACTCTCCCGCACCCCACTGTAATCCCTACTTGAACATGGTGCTTTATGCCACATATTATGATCCAATGATGTGTTGCCATCCTATGATGTTTTGAGTAGATATCTTTTGTCTTTGGGTTGATTGATGATCTAGATTGGTATGAGTTGTATGTTTTACTTTGATGATGTCCTATGGTGCCCTCCGTGTCAACCAAGTGTGAGGGATTCCCGTTGTAGGGTGTTGCAATACATTCATGATTCGCTTATAGTGGGTTGGTGAGTGACTGAAACACAAACCCGAGTAAGGGGGTTGTTGCGTATGGGAATAAAGAGGACTTGATGCTTTAATGCTATGGTTGGGTTTTACCTTAATGATCTTTAATAATTACGGATGCTTGCTAGAGTTCCAATCATAAGTGCATATGATCCAAGTAGAGAAAGTATGTTAGCTTTGTAACATCCCGAGTTTCGGAATGTTTTAAGAAAAAGTTTACCAAAAATCAGGGCGAGAAAATTGCATTTGTTTTATTTGATAACAAAGCTTAAATTCGACTTTTATAATTTGGAGGATTTAACTTGATCTAATGCGAACTTAAATTTAACTTGAGTTTTGTTCTTCTCTTTTAGTTGGGTTTTGTTTTTCTCCCTTCTGCATATTAAATTATGCGCTTTTGTATTTTGTAACTTCTGTTGAATTTGTTAGCTTCTATTCCTTTTCTAGATTTTCCTAAGAAGGAAAATTTATTTAATTTCTTTTCCCAAACTCTGGGCAATATTTGATGCCCAATCTACCCTTCTTTATTTTCCTTGTGTTTCTTATTCCTCTCACCCGAATGGACCCAGCCCATCTCTTTTCTTTCTTTCTCCATCTCTCTTGGACCGTAGCCCAACAACCCCCTCTCTCTATTTTTCCTTCCTCCTTCCTCATGGGTCTGGCCGATCTGGCCCATCTCACCCAGCAGAGCGACCTGGGACCTCCTATAGGACGCTCGCTGCGTCAAACGGTCGACCCGTCGCACAGGGTGCGCCGCGATTGGGCCGGCCCATTTGTAACGCAGCGAGTGAAGTGGGAGCACGCGCCTGTAGCGATCGACACTGTAGCGGCCCGCACTGTCACAACCAGCCTTCTCTAAAAAAAAGGCACTGCAGTGGATTGGCTTTCAGAGATCTGTATTGTATTTTTCATAAAGACGAACAAAAATAAGAAAGCACAAAAGTATCTTGAATTTGTGAACATTTTTTTGGAAAACGGGAACATTTTTGAAATTCTGAACAAATTTTGAAAGCGCAAACATTATTTGAAGCTCGCCAAACAATTTTTGAATTGATGAACAAATTTTTAAAATGAAAACATTTTTTGAAATTGTGAACAAAATTTTGAAACAACAAACATTTTTTGAAATTCTGAACATTCTTTTAAACACGAACATTTTCAAAACGATTTTGTTTTGGAATTCTGAACAAAAATCTAAATTTTTTGAAGAAGTTTGAAAAGAAAAAAAAATTGAAAAAATGAAAAAAATGAAAAAAAAACGAAAAACGAAAATGTTCAGAAATTCATGAACATTTTTTCAAAGTTACGAACAATTTTTGGAACTGGAACATTTTTTGAAGTCCCCAACATTTTTTTTAAAGTTGTAAATTTTTTGAAGTAAAACATTCTGAACAATGTTTTTAACACAAAAATATTTTTGAAAAATCCCAAACAATTTTTGAAGAATGCATACTGTTTTGGAATTTTGAACCTTTTTTTACAAACAGAAACATTTTTGAAATTTTGAACATTGTTTTGAGAGCACGAACATTTTCCAAAAAATGCAAACATTTCTTGAAAAATAAACAAAAAAGAAAAAACAAAAAAGAAAAAAAGAAAAGAGAAAAAAGAAAAGGAAAATGAATCAGCAATAGAAAAAGAAAGGAGAATAAAACCAGGTTCAAGAACCTTCTAGAAGGTTCGCAAAACCAGAAAAAAACCAGCTGGGATCCTCTAGAAGGTTCCCAAAACTGGGAGCGTTGGAACGTTAAAATGGGCCGGCCCGTTGCGTCCCTGCTCGGTCGCTCGCCTGTGCGAAGTGCCGGCAGTTTGACGCAATGAGCGGCATATAGGATTTTCCGAGCGACCTCTCTTCTCCTCCTCTGTACGTTCCCAATTAAGAAGAGAAACAGCCGCACACGTATGAGCAGAGATATCCACCACTTACAATTACAACAGAAAGGAAACTGTTGCATCTTCGTTTAATTCCCTCTCCACTTACCCATCTTCTAGCGCCACAACAGGCACCCCGAGCGCTTCTTCTCCTTCCTCCACCACACACACAATTACAGAGAAGAAGATGTTGGGAAACCGGGGCCACCGAGGGGGTGGCGGCGGCCTCGTGCGTATCGCACGGGCTAGCCCCTCCCATTTCCCCCACTTTATGTTAAGTGGGTACTTATCCCTTGACCCCCTAGTCCCTATATAAAGCAACGAGGAGCTATCATTGTAATCCCTGATCATTGATTAATAAAGCTGGTATCCTCCATATCTCTTTGTGTCATTTACTTTCGCTTGTTTGACTGCTTCGACTACTTCGTCTATGACGCTCGCCCTCGCTCCGCAACCTCGGACCGGACTTGCCGGCGGAGTTGCGGAACACGTTATCAGCACGCTTCGCTTCATCAACTCTCCGTCAAGCCTGCGTCAAGCCTGCATCACGCAGGCTTTCGTCGATCCCGCGGAGGTATAAGATCCGATCTCCACTCTTGCAAAAATGGATTCCTCTCTTTACTGTGATTCCGTTTTTGCGATTAGTTTATTTTTCAGATTTCATCTACCTATGGTGTGGATTTTCCTCTCAAGAACCGAGCGGACGAATACGTCGCCGACCAATGTCGATGTTCTTGGACTAAGAGGAACTTGCTGAATGCACTATAGGGAGTCGGTACACATCGCGATCCAGATGGTCGCGGTACCGCCGCAAAAGCACCAGAAGTGTCATGCGCCATTGGAGTTCCGGATGAACGCGACGAAGATTCTCATCCCGAGGCCGGCGTCCAGATGACGCCGTGCTGTCAGCGACCCCGTTGGTCACGTGCACCGCGTCCTGCTGACGCCGTCGTCGCCGCCGAGCCCTGTTGGCCGCAGCCCCGCTGGCCGCGCCGCGCAGACCCGCCGTGCTGGTCGCGCCATGGCCGTGGCCGTGGCCGCGCGCTGTGCACCGTGGTCGTAGTCGTGCCGCGCTGGGGCCGTGCCGTGCCGGGGCCGCGCCGCCCCATGCTGGCCGCGCCGTGGTCGCGCGCCTCACTGGCCGCGCCACTGGCTGTGCCGCCCCGCGCCGTGGCCGTGCCGCTGGCTGCGCCGCCCCGCGCCGTGGCCGGCACTGCCCGCTGCAGGTCGCCGCTCCGGTGAGGGCCGCGCGCCTGGCCAGCCCCGGCCGCGCCCGCGTGTTGGCTGCCGCCGCACCCCGATGCGGGCGCTAGGGTTTTTTCCCCTAGCGTCGCTACGGGAAAGGCCGCCGGCTGCTGGGCCGGCCCGGCTGGCTCCTGGGTCGGATGGGCCGCGGCTGTGGGGATCCCTCAATACAAAAAAACAGAGGGGCGCCGGCTGTAGCGTGAAAAAAATTGCGGTTTAGCCCCCGTAGTTTCCAGATTTTACGCAAGCTTTATTCCTGCTGTAATTTTTCACGTAGAAGCCCCTGGAACTGGCTGTTTTCGCTGAAATATGCGTATTTGGGTTTTAAAATGCCTCGGGAATTCAATTTTTGGGCTAGTTTTCACATACTAGATGCGGTTAACATGCTATCCTTTGTAACATGATATTATTGTATGATTTTACTGCTGTAGATTAATTGTTTAGCACTCTTAATCATTAGTAAGTCATATAATAGCATGTTTTAAATAATGGAACGTCATTTTTATTGAATAAGTTTATCAACATTGCATTTGTGCAAAATATTACCTGCTGTAATCTCATGATTTTTGCATAAATTGCAGATGGCCGGAATTGTCCACAAGGAGTTTGCTGAGTTGGCCCAGACGGGGATGAACTACCTGTCATGGGCCTCGGACTGTGAGATTTTTCTCCAGGGCAGAACCCTCCTGAGGGCGACCGGTAAGGGGGCCCAGCTGGCCGCCACTGATCCCAAGTTCGAAACTGAGAATGCGCAGGCTCTGCACTTTCTCCGTCATCACCTGCCACCTACTCTGAAAGATGACTATATGGCTGAGCGCAGTGCTTCTGGCCTTTGGACCGCTCTTAAGCAGCGGTTTGAGCGGCTGAAGTACTCTGTGAAGCCACGTGCAGAGGCAGAGTGGATCCGTTTGAGGTTTGCGGACTTCAAGACGGTTGGGGAGTACAATTTGGCTCTGCACCAGATTTGTACGACTCTTCAGATGTGTGGTACTCAGATTACCGACACTCAGAAGATTGAGAAAACCCTATCCACTTTCCACCCTGACGTAGTCCTGTCCGCATGGAACTACCGCCAGGGCAACTACACGAGGTATTCAGAGTTGGTTGACGTCCTCCAGGTGGTAGATGCGCAGGACGAGGTTCTGAAAAAGAACTTTGCCGCGCAACCACTTGGGGGGAGTTCTCGCCAGGAGGTGAATGCTCAAAGTTCGCAAGCCTCAACAGAAGAAGAGGGGCCACAAGGGCAAGAAGAAGGCCCCTCAGCCCTCCGCCCCGGCTAAGCAGCAAAAGCCGGGCAAGGGGGCGAAGAGGCCTCAGGACTGCTTCCGTTGTGGCTCGGTGGAGCATTTCTCCCGCCAGTGCCGCGCACCACCGGAGGTCGTCGAAGCATACAAGGCTCGGAAGGCGCGTGAGACGCACCTCGCCTTGGTTCAGGAGGCAGCACCACCGACGCCCATGGCGGCACCCGTGATGACCTCTATGCCCCCTGCTGCGCCCATAGAGGCGACCCCCGTGGTGCCCATCGCGGCAGCTTTGGCGGTCTCTACCGACGCCCATGTCACCATGGAGGTTGACCACATGGTCGCCTCGGCGGCGGCGCCGCCACTAGACATTGATGCTGCCTCTAAGATGATTTCTAAGGAGGATCAGCTCACTAGTATGGAGATTGCGGCTGAAGTGAATGGTTTCTTCACCGAGTCCACTTCGCATACCTCTTTGGTTATCATGATTCCGTGATTTGATACAATAAAATTGAATAAATTCGATTTGGTTGTAAGCTCTATGAGAGCATAAACTTATTCTTTACTTTGGCGATTGGATGACATTTATTTCATTCATTTATTCCATTATTTATACATGATAGCATGTTATGTTCTGAGATGTGTGCATTTATTTTTAATGTATTTTCTTCCTCATTACATTAATTAGATGTCATATTTTAGAACGCGTGTGGCGCCCGAATGGAGGAAACGTGCCTTGCCGATAGCGCCACCACTCATACCATTTTACGAGAAACTAAGTACTTTGAGTCCATTAAAAAATCTCCGTGAAGTATTATGACAATCGCCGGCTGCGGTTCTCACATAGTTGGCTCCGGACGAGCCACTATTATACTCCCTATGGGAACAACTTTGATCATTAATGATGCGTTGTTGTACCCAGAGTCGACTTGTACTCTTTTGAGCTTTAGAGACATTCGCGCTAATGGTGTCCATGCTGAGACCGATGATGAAAACGGCAAGGAGTGCCTACTCATCACAAAGCGGGATGCAGGTGGTAAACATGTTATCGAAAGGCTTCCTTCATTTGACACAGGGCTATACTACACTAAGATAGTGGCACCGCCCGTGTACACTACCCTCAAGACCGTATTTAGAAGCTCTGAACTCTTCTGCCTCTAGCACGATAGGTTAGGCCACGCCAGACTTAGGATGATGAGAAATATAATAAACAACTCGCATGTCCATAATGTTAACGTGAAGAACTTCCCGAATCCCGATGATTTCGTGTGCTCCGCATGCGCTAAGGGAAAGTTAGTCATTAGGCCATCGCCCCTCAAGGTGAGGGATGAAATCCCCGCGTTCTTGGAACGTATCCAAGGGGACATATGCGGTCCAATTCAGCCCCTCACGGGGCCGTTTCGGTACTTCATGGTGCTCATTGATGCTTCCTCTAAATGGTCCAATGTTTGCCTGTTGCCAACACGGAACCATGCCTTTGCAAAATTGATCTCACAGATCATACAAATGAGGAATAATTTCCCGGATTATCGTAAAAAGTCTATTCGAATGGACAACGCAGGAGAATTTACTTCAAAGGCTTCGATGATTATTGCATGGCAATGGGAATCAAAGTTGAGCACTCGGTACCGCATGTTCATACACAAAATGGACTTGCCGAGGCATTGATTAAAAGAATTAAATTCATTGCCCGACCGCTCCTTCAGGGTTGTAATTTACCAACTACATGTTGGGGCCACGCAGTGTTACACGCGGCCAATCTCATCTACTTTAGACCGTCGGCCTACAACATCCACTCTCCTGTTTAGCTTGCGCAAGGGTCGGCACCGAAACTTTCCCACCTTCGTAGGTTCGGTTGCCAGGTATATGTACCAATACCACCACCTCAGTGATCGACAATGGGCCCGCTCCGTAAGTCGGGGATATACGTTGGTTATGAGACTGTGTCCATAATCAGGTATCTGGACCCCATGATAGGTGACTGTCACATGGCTCGTTTTGCTGATTGCATTTTTGACGAGGATCGTTTCCCGACTTTAGGGGGAGAGAATCAACCCCTTGATGCTAAAAGTCGAGAAATCACGTGGCAAGCCACGGGAATCCACGCTCATGACCTGCGCACTTCTGAGACTGAGAGAGAAGTCCAAAAGATAATAGATTTGTAGTCATTAGCAAATCAACTGCCTGACCACTTTAGTGACTTAAAGACTGTGACAAAATCGCATGTGCACGCGCGCAATGCACCGGAAAGGGTTGAAATACCGAAGAAAAATGATGGTATACCCGCTCCCGTCCAAAGGCCTAAAAGGACGAGAAATCCGGCTTCTCAAATCCCAAGTACTCGGGGACGCCTGACGAAAAAGGATAAGAGAGATTTATCGCAGCCTGTCGCCAAAGTACCCCAAATTGAAACGGGGAGCCAGTTGAGACCTGGCACAAGTACGGAAAATTCAGTGCACGAAATTTCGGACTTAAACTTTCCCATAGGGGAAACACCCAGCGAAGATGTGAGCGCACACATCAGTGCGGGAAATCTAAAGGACCTTGCTCCCATAATGGGAAATTTGGTAGAGCAAGTGTTTGCGCCGGATGCGCTCCATGACGAAATGGCCATAAATTATATTTATACGGGGGAGTCCTTGAACCGAGCAACGGTGGTTGTCGACATTAACTTTGCTACGAAAATTGCCTCAATCATAGATCTTGACCCTGATCCTAACACGCTCACTGATTGCAAGAAAAGGTCGGATTGGAAAGATTGGCAGCAGGCAATTACTGCCGAATTATTATCTCTCAACAAAAGGAAGGTGTTCGGACCAGTTTGTCGAACTCCTCCCCACATTCGCCCTGTTGGCCATAGGTGGGTTTTTGTTCATAAGAGAGATGAAAATAATAAGATAGTATGGTACAAAGCAAGGCTCGTCGCTCAAGGGTTCACTCAACGACCAGGTGTCGATTTTGAGGAGACTTATTCCCCGGTCATGGATGGAGTTACCTTTAGATACTTGATCTCGATGGCAGTAAACATTGGCTTGAAAATGAAACTAATGGATGTTGTCACTGCTTACCTGTATGGTAACTTGGATTCGAACATATACATGAAGGTTCCAGAAGGTATCCCTGTTCCGAACCATGATAGAGCAAACAGGGGTCTATACAGTGTTCAACACAAAAGGCACTGTACGGACTCAGACAGTCTGGTAGAATGTGGTACAATCTCTTAAGCGATTTCCATCATGAGAAGGGCTACACGAGCAATAAAGATTGCCCATGTGTTTTTATACGGCGATCCCAAGATGGATTCTGTATAATCTCGGTGTAGGTGGACGATTTAAACATAATCGGTAGACCTGAGGATATTGAGGAAGCGAGTTCCTACCTGATGTCGGAATTCGAGATGAAGGATTTGGGTAAAACCAAGTTCTATCTAGGTCTACAACTTGAACATTCCCCTGATGGGATTCTAGTGCACCAGTCGGCCTACACCCAGAAGGTGTTGGAAAGATTTGGATTTGATAAGGCATATCCTTCTAAGACCCCGATGGTCGGAAGATCTTTACAGCCAGACAAGGACCCGTTCAGGCCAAAGGAAGAGGGGGAGGAAACTCTGGGACCAGAATTTCCTTACCTGAGTGCAGTTGGAGCACTCATGTATCTCGCAAACTGTACACGGCCAGACATTGCGTTAGACGTCAGTTTGCTTGCGAGGTACAGTTCTGAACCTACCAAAATACATTGGAAAGGTGTCAAGGACGTCTTCCGTTACCTACAGGGGACCAAAGATCTTGGCCTATTTTATAAGAGGAATCAAGACCTATCTATTATAGGCTATGCCGATGCTGGGTACCTATCGGACCCGCATGATTGCAAATCGCAGACTGGATATGTTTTCCTTCGTGGTGGAACTGTGTTTTCCTGGAAATCGTCCAAGCAAACACTTGTGTCGACTTCCATGAACCACTCGGAAATCATGGCACTATTCGAAGTGTCAAAAGAGTGTGTATCGCTTCGGCGGATGATCGGCCACATTCAGCAGACATGTGGGCTGAACACCGTACAAACCCCTACCATTATCTATGAAGATAATGCTGCTTGTGTTGCACAAGTCCAGATGGGTTATGTGAAGAGTAACCTCACAAAGCATATTAGTCCCAAGTTCTTCTATGCACATGAGCTGCAACAGTTGAACGAGGTGAGAGTTTTGCATACTAAGTCCTGTGACAATCTTGCTGATATGTTCACTAAATCATTACCGGCATCAACCTTAGAGAGGTGTGTGCGTGGAATCGGTATGATGAGACTTAGAGAGATGCAAGGTTCAGGGGGAGAAACTTCACAAACTCGTCGCTAAAATCTCAATCCTGATGATCGAGTACTCAACTTGATGGTTGAGTGGATTGTACTCTTTTTCCCTTGAGTGAGTTTTCCTGATGTTTCTCACACGAGGTTTTTGACGAGGCAATTCGTGCAATACAACAACATATACTATGTGCTCTTTCTCCATATTTTTTCCCACTGGGTTTTTCGGAGTTTTGAGGCATGGATATACGGATAATTACCCAAGGGGGAGTGTTGGGAAACCGGGGCCACCGAGGGGGTGGCGGCGGCCTCGTGCGTATCGCACGGGCTAGCCCCTCCCGTTTCCCCCACTTTACGTTAAGTGGGTACTTATCCCTTGACCCCCTAGTCCCTATATAAAGCAACGAGGAGCTATCATTGTAATCCCTGATCATTGATTAATAAAGCTGGTCTCCTCCATATCTCTCTGTGTCATTTACTTTCGCTTGTTCGACTACTTCGTCTACGACGCTCGCCCTCGCTCCGCAACCTCGGACCGGACTTGCCGGCGGAGTTGCGGAACAGAAGAAACATACGTCGACTCTCCTGCCTCCTCTCAACTACCATAAATCTTAATTGCTTTCAGTTTTGAAGATAACTAGACGTCCTCCACGATCTCCTCTCTCATTCCCATCAGTCCTCATGCCATCTCCCATGCTCCTCTACCAAAGAACTCTCCTCGAACTACTGCTGCTCCATGGACGTTGGTGCTCGCTTCCGATGACTCCAAGCATCTCCATCCATGTCCTTGTGCCAGATGATACTCCTCCATGCGACCGCTCCATTCAGAGAAGAAGGAACGCGTTCCGTCAACCACACGCAAACAATTTCACATGTTCGTCTACACTGTTCATCAAGTTTGTTGGATCGATTCGTCGCGCACGGTGAGTTTCTGTCCAATTCCTTTTGCACATGCACTAAACCATGTTCAATCTATCTCCTAGACATCCTAGTTCGACCTATTTCTCTTGTTGGCCACGTCAACCACGCCATGTCCATGAATCGGAGGCCATCCAACGGCATCCACATATTTCTTCAGTTTTTATTCGCCGTATGACTTTGTTCCCAATAGAGGAAATATTCTCTATGGCCATAGAAGCCCGTTGGTGGAATAATCTTGCTTGTTGGGTCGATTGATTTTAGTTTAGTCTTTATCTAGTCTTTCTTGTTAAGTGTAACAATAGTTTTACATATAATTCTATATGATTTTGCGTAGATAATTTAGTGCGTCATGTAGTAGTGAGATACGCCCTTGCATTAGTTATTATGTATTACTACCATGTGGAGTATTTGATCGGTCAACTTGTTACCATGTTATTTTATTATGTTCGTGATATGCCTACGAGTGTATGTTATTCGTCTTATAATTTTAGTGCGACGTAGGACTTGTTAGATTTATTTCTTTCACCGATTATAGTTATGATATGCATATGTACATGTTTTTGCAAATTATTACCATGCGTAGGTTTATGTAGAATTACTGTAACCTTTGCGTGATTATGCAATACCTAATGTCTTGATTATTTTCATTTTTATTTGGAATGAGTATATCTTAGATATTGATTACATATTCATTTTCGTCGATGTTCCATGTTTGTTTGTTTGGTTTGAAATCATGCCATGTCTACGATAGGTGTTTATATATTTTTAGTACGTGTTATTGCATATTATTCTTTATGCAAGATGTCGAATGAAATGCCTTATTGTTTGGATATGAGTACATTGTAGTTCATAGCATAGTATATTATTGGCTAGTTGTTCCTCTTATTTTATAAATGTGTGTTATACAAGATTGCAAGGATAGATGCTTCATGAAATCAGTTAGTTTTGTATTGCTATATATAATTTATTCTTGTGAAATAGAATTTAGTTTATTTCATCTTGGTAACTATCATGTGTGTCCATTTACATTTGTTTATCACCATGCCATGTTGTTATGATTGTATGACTAGATTGCATAGTGTGTCGGTGTATCATTTCATAGTATAGGTAATTCCAAATTGTAATGTTATGTCTTTACAAGTGTAAGTTGTAATAGATAGAAAATGCATGTCATATCATTACTCATGCTAGTATAGCACATTGCTTAATGTTGTCGATGCCATGATCTAGTATTACTTGCCTACATGCTTAGTATGCTTCCTCGATGTGCTTACAGTCATAACTAGTATTTAGGGATTGCTTGCTATTGCTATGCTTGATAGTCATGTTAGTTGGTATCAATTAAATTATGTCATAGTTATGAGTAGTATTATATCGGTAGCATAGTCTCATATCTCTTGTGATGATTATACATGTCTACTTGTCATAACTACTTTATCTAGATGTTGCATTTGTGGTGTGCCTAAGTATAGACACCTAGTCATGCTAGTGATCTTTGTGTTATTATATTACATGTGTTATAGTTGTTCGTGAGTTGCTTATATATGCTTGAGTTTTCTCTGTTAGTATTATGAGTGCTCTATTCTTGTTGCAATAGTTCATCACATGCATAGGATAGTTTACCTTTCATGTTAGTAGAGTTGTGCTTGATCATACACTTAGTGTGTGCATCATGCTTTGTTATTTTAAGCATGTGGTGGTATTATAATTGCTAGTGGTCATTAGTATTAGCTATTTTTAAGACCTTGTCCCAGTTTAGTATCTTCTCACGATAACTTGCATGTTTGATGCGTGTGTTGTTAGTTAAGACATCTTTATAGTTCTTCCCTCACATACCTTGTATCAAATGTGTCTTATTATTTTGTTGTTTAATTAGCTTTCACCATAGTAATGGTTTAGCTCTTGTTATAGAGATGCTTACTAATAGTTTATATGATTTATGTTTAGTCTTTGATTGTTGTTAACCATTATAAGTATTTGGATTCATCCAAATATTTATTCTTGGTTGATTGTTACTCTTAATCATATCATGCCTAGGATAGTTGTTCATCCATTTGTTCCATGTGTTGTATAGTTTCTTGTTAATTGTTTGACAGAGGAATTGGTTTGAAATAATGGAGTTGATCCTATTCCACTTTAATGTTGTTTTAGGGCTAGACCTAGATCATTTCAACTCATGTTGTTGAATGATGTTTGATTGCTTTACTAGTATGGTTTGTAATGTTTGTTCGTTTGGAATTA
Source organism: Aegilops umbellulata (assembly GCA_032464435.1). Classification (NCBI taxonomy): domain Eukaryota; kingdom Viridiplantae; phylum Streptophyta; class Magnoliopsida; order Poales; family Poaceae; genus Aegilops; species Aegilops umbellulata. The sequence goes on along the minus strand of CP136054.1, from coordinate 270,223,690 downwards.
TTATATAGTTGATGCGTATGTTTGTCTGCTATTAACCATTATAAATATTTAGGTTTTGTCTAAATATTTATTTGTGCTTAACTTTTACCTTCATCATGTCATGTTGTAATTGTGTGGTTAAATGCATAGGATGGTTACTTTTCACATGTGGATGCCATTGTGTTTGTTATATGGTAGTTACCTATTAGCCGCGATGTGTAGTGGACACTACTAATGGTTAGTACCATAGTTCGTATTAGAATGTTAGTCTTATTGACAAGCCTTGCTTAGTCATCTTCAACCTAAACCCTACCTATCCGACGAATCCTCTCTACTTACCTTCCAATCGTGTTATCTCCTTTTGGAATCTCCATCTTGACCAATATCTTATCCATCCACTCTTAATTTGGTTTCGATGTTTTGGATTTACTATTGCTTTGGTATTTATTGTTTGTCTTTTGATACCATTACGAAGAGTAGGGAGTGGCGAGGTTGGACATGGATAGAAACAGGTTGCCGAAGAAGGACTCAACAACGAAGGCATGCCTCCTTCTTTGATCATACTTATCCTATGCTTTACAAAATTGCATTGTGTTTTATGGTTACTACATGCATGTTTTTTTTATTCTCGTAGATAGCATGTCGATTGACACATTACCTTGATCCGCTTGTCACATATTCATTTGACACATGAGTAGAATTATGGTATTCTGGTAGAGTAGAAATGCTTAGCCATGCTTATTACCCTATAGGTGCTTTGTTGAATGACCTTTGAATCATTGTGTCGGTGTACTAAAGTAGGGGTACCTTAGTACCCTGAACTTGTGCACGGGCAGTCGTAGCACCCCGCGGCAAGGCTTGCTAGGTGATCGCCAAAACTCTCCATGGTCCCTTTCTGGGCCATCCAAGAACAAAGTATTTGAGCCAAGGCCTCGGCAGGAGGAGCTTGCCGGGAAGGCCACCCGAAGAGAGCAAGGCCCCGGCAAGAGGAGCTTGCCGGGACGGCCGCTCGAAGCACAAGGCCCCGGCAAGAGGAGCTTGCCGGGAAGGCCAACCAGGGCGCGACAAGAGACTTGCTGCGACGCGCCACGCGTCCCGGCAAGGACCGGTGAGCGACAAGCTCCCGGGCGCAACAAGGCATCAACCGCGGCAAGGCACTTGCCGCGGCAAGTCACCACCCCGCGCCTGCGCTCCAGCTCAACCACCAACGTGTCGCTCTGGGGCCATTCCAGGCGTACGTGGCAAAAGGCTGCGCAGCCAGGGGCATGCGGTGGCGAAGCAACGCCGACAGGATAGCCGTCGTGGCAAACGGTGGCGCCCCTGACGGTCCCCTTTCTGCACTGTTTGGCCGACCTAGACGGGCATTTAATGCCCTTGTCCCCCGCCGAACCAGGAAGGGGCTCGGTCCCCATAGGTGTTCGTGGAGGCAGATTTCCCCCGACATCTTTGGCGCGCGAGGTAGGGGGCGTCGAGGTTGTGTGAACCTGATCCAGCGTCTGCACAGGCTAGATCTCCATCATCTTCATCGACATGCCACCGAAGAAGAAGGCTCCGGAGGTGGCTGGTCCGTCCGCGTCGAACCCACCGCCCCTAGAGCAAACGGGTGGTGGGGACGGCACCGGCGGCGGAACGGACGTCGCCAAGCCAGCTCATGGTGCCACGGCGTCCGAACATACGCCGACATCTCTCGGCGCAGGTAAGCCCTGGTATGACCAGGCAACCTTTCGCTCTATTCCATGGAGCGGAGGCAGTTAGCCCCACGGATCTCGCATACGGGCCACCTCGAGTGTTCGCTCACGTTGAGCTCGAGCGAGAGCAGCTGCGACGAGATGATGCGCTGCTCCTCGAGGAGGACCGTCTTCAGGCCGCTGTGCGAGCTGCTCGCTACCAGCAAGCTTTGCGCTGCTTTTATAGCCGCAAAGTTAGTGCCAGAAGTTTCGAGGAAGTGGGAAGGCCCTTACCGGGTGAAACAAGTCGCTAGGCCTGGCGCTGTCCGCCTTGAGACCGAAGATACCACTCCGGTGAGCAACTCCTGGAACGTTGGGCATCTTCGTAAGTTTCGCCCGTAAGGCGCGGTTGTCGGACCCCGTCCGGCAACCACCCTTTTGTACAAAGTCTTGCCGCTGTTGCATGTGATCCTTTGTACAGAGCCAGGCGCAGACCCTGTGCACAGATTAAGTTCATGTGCTCCGCACATCTTGTCGATCTCATGATTTTTATTCTTTGCATGTATTATCTGACACTCTGTGCAGCACTGACCCCCGGTAAGCGATGACGGGCCATGGGGCTCCGAACCTTTATTTTCTCTTCTTCCTTTTCTTCTCAAGAAAAGGAAGATTCCCTCGCCCACAAGTTTGCCGGGGAGGGAAGGGGGAAGATAATGGTGAGGACCAGGCGACGTTCGATGAAGTTTCGCCTTGCCAGAAAGCGACCTTGCCGGGCAGCGAGCCACAGAAAAGCTAAGTTGCCAAAGTTTGAGCAATCAAGTTTTTAAATTTTAAGGTTATCTTCCTCGAACGACCGTACTTTGTATGGAAAACCTGTGCGCAGAGGAACCAGCTCGTGGCTAGTCGCACCCTTACTTTGTTTCGAGTCCGCTCAACGATTTAAGTATGCTGCGACCAGACTCGCGCCCTTACTTTGTTTCGAGCTCGCTCAGCGACTTGAGTGCGCTGCAACTGCAGTTGCGCCCTTATTTCGCTTCGAGCCTGCTCAACAACTTAAGTGAACCGCGGCTAGTCACGACAAGGTTTCTTGCCGGCAACGGCACCGCCAGCGGGCTGCTGATGTCCCGCACTCAGCAAGTGTGCCTACGCCAGCAAGTTCCCTAAAAGCGTAGGGCAATAACATACAAAGGAGGGAATCAAATAGAGGAAGTAACAGTGCAATCACTACCTAAGATGAAGTTATATTACAAGATAGCTTGTCGCAGCCCTAATGAATTGTTTTCATAACTCGGCCAGCGGCGACAAGAAAAGAAAAGGGCGGGCGGCCTAATCCACACGGTCGCCCTCGATCCTCTTGATCCCGGCCACCCTTTCCACAATGGGCGCGACGAGGGCCCTGATCTCCTCCAGGTCAGCGTCTTGCGGCAGGGATCTGAGGACGTTGGTGAGCTTGAGGCCTGGGTTGCGGAAGACGATCTTCACCAACACCTTCTCAAGGGCTCCAGCGCAGGCATCGCGCGTCTCGTCGGCCAGCCGCTCTGGGATCGCATCCCGGAGTTCCTGAAGGGCCGTCGCCACGCCCTTGAAGAACAAAGTGAGCTTGGCGCTGGGTGGGAGGTTCGCGTCGGAGGGATACTCGTGACCCTCCATCCCCAGCAGCGACAACTCCTTGTCGATGGAGGTGGCGATGTCCACCAGACCCTCCGTCCACTGCTCCACCGTCGCCCTGAAGTTGTTCTGGGTAACTGCGGCGCTCTTCAACAGCGCCTCGTTGTCCGTGATCTCCTTCCGCAAGGCCGTCTCTCGCTCCTTGGTGCTCTCCAGCGTCTTGGACAAGGTGGCCAGCTTCATCTCGAGATCAGCATTGGAGTCCTTGGCAGCGTCAAGCTCCTTGATCTTATCGGCAAAGCGTCCTTGCAGCTCGCCGAGGGTATAAGCACCCTTCTCGCGCTCTTGTTTGAGCGCGGCGAGCTCCTCACCGCTCACCTTAAGATCACTGTCGAGCTGCGCCACCCTCGTCTCCAGCTCCTTCTTGGCGGCCTCGGCGGCCGCGGTAGCATCTTGCGCTTCCTTGAGGGCTCCGCCAAGCGCTTGCTCGCGCACGGCGACCTCCTCCTCGTGGCTGGCGAGGCTGGCTTTCTGCTGCACCAGCTCGCCCTCCCGCGCGGACAGCCCCTCGGTGGCAAGCCTCTGCTGCTCTTCGGATTCGGCCTTCTCGAGGATGAAGGCCGTCCGCGCCTCATCGAGTTGCCTCCGCTCCTCCGCCAAGGATCGGAGGGCCTCCTGGTTGAGCTCCCGGAGCTCCTCGGCGCGCTTCTCCATGTCCACTCCCGCCTTCGCGACAAGCGCTTCCCGGCGTTCCACCTTGGCTTGTCGGGCGCGGTAGAGTGACACCAGCCTCCAGAGCAGCCGCTCCTCCTCAGGCTCGCCGCCGCTGCTGCTTGGCGCATCAACCAGCGTCAGCCCGGCGGAGGCGAGCACCTCACCATCCAAGATCTCCCCCTCGACCGGCGCCCTGGAAGTCGACTCCCAGGGGAGCTTGATGAAGATATCATCGCCGGCCTTCAGGTAGACGCCTGGAAGAGGCTCCTCGAGGCCCGACGCTACGGCGGAAGCAGGATCGGCGGTCAGCGCAGCGCCTGGCGCTCCTGCGGCCCCAGGGCCGTCAGTACGATCGCCGGCCCCCTCGCCAGCGGCAGCCTTGGCGGCCTCTTCGCCGGCCAGATCTTCAGCACCGTTCGCCTCTCCGGTGGCGGCCACGTCGTCGGTGTGGTCGCGCGCATCCTCCTCGACGACGACCTCGGTCTCCATCGGGTCCGTGGCGGGCGAGTATGAAGGCCGAAAGAGGGAGAGAAGTCAAGCAACTATCCAAAGAAGAAGAACCCCAGGGGAGTTTCGAGGCAAGAAGGTTACCTGCGCCAAGGTCTGCAGTCACGGTCTCCGTCGCCAAGGGGTCGCCGGCGCTGTCCCTTGCCGGAGACTGCTCCCTTGCCGGAGACTGCTCCCTCGCCGGAGGCTGCTCCCTTGCCGGAGACTGCTCCCTTGCCGGAGACTGCTCCCTTGCCGGGGATTCCACCCTTGCCAGGGAACTCCCCCTTGGCGGTGTAGTTGTAGCAGGTGGCGCATCGGGGGCGGTCTCCGGACGCTCCTAGTGGGGCTGCTCTGCTCCTACGCAAATCAACAGTCAGATATCAAGAAATGAAGAGTACCCAGGCGCGCCCAACGGCAGGAAGCAAATCATATGCTTATGCTGGGGGCTGCGCTGGGGGCTGCTCTGAGGATTAGTTGGTGGGTCGGACAAGGTCATCTCAGGCGCACCCCCTGCCGTCACGGTGGGCTCGTCATCAAGGATGACCACCGGGACCTTGGCTCTCTTTGCCGCCCTCTGAGCCAGAGTCCTGAAAAGGAGTAAATTCAGAGGAAAGCAAATGAGATGCGAGACACAACTGCAAGAACTGAAGAAATACAAGTACAACGAGGATCTTACTCCTCTTCCTCTTCTTCGTCGGAGCTAAGCGCGGAGAAGTCGAAGACTGGCCCGCTTCTGGCGCGAGGAGGCGGAGGAGTAGGCTCCCTCGGCCGCTTGGCCCCGGCTGCCGCCATGGCGCGAGAGCCGGCAGGAGCAGAAGCGGCGGCCTGCAAAGACCCCGCTCCTGCTGCCACAGCGGAGCGTGTCACGCGGCGCTGCGGCTGTTGGCTCGTTTGCCGCCCCACCACGTCTCCAGCCTTGCGGAGACGGCTCCGTGGTTGAGCCGGGGGCTCCGATTGCGACGAGCTGCCCAAAGGTTGGGAGGAAGAGGCGTCCGTCTCTGGCAAGCCGCTCGTGTCCTCGGTGGGCTTGTCCGCCTCGACGCCGTGCCCGGCAGACTCTTCCTCGCCGACAAACTCCGCTCGATCGGCAAGTCTTGCCGCCTCCGCTGCGTCCGCCTCCGCCACTTTGAATCCAAATTCGCCCGCGGCCGCGGCTGCCGCCGCCTCTTCCATCCTAGAGGCGATGCGCGCCAACTCCTCGTCGGTTGTGTCCCGGGTGAGGCCTTTCTGCTCGGCGGGGTCGACTGGCACCTCCACCAAGTCGTCGAAGAACGCCCGCACGACGTCGTCAGCAGGCTCCTGCCAAGTGGAGTCGATCCCGTGCGAGTCGCACAGCGGCATCATTGTGAGGATGCGGCTGAGCGGCGAATTGTTGCACAATGGAACGACGCCTTGCGGCAGCCTGAACCATTTGGGGTGATCGGGGTCGTGCTTGAACAACTCCCTGAGCGTCCCGTCAAGTTCCAAGACAGTGAAATTGAAGTTGAGGCCAGGGCGCAGCCTCATGATGTCCGCCGCATTCTGGAACTCCCAGGTGGGTCTCCCTTTCTCCTGCAGGGGAGCGATGCGGCGGCGAAGGAAATCTGCGCCAACGGCGCCAACTGTGAGCCCGTCAAGCCTGAGCCGCAGGATCCGGGTAACGGCAATCTGCAGCTTGTCGTCGTCCGGAGCCACGTCGCTCCAATCCCTCCCGCGCACCACAGGAGTTCGGCGCACGACAGTGAATGGCTGCGGGTTCTCCTCGACGATCAGGCACCAGTCTGCCCTCCACTCCTCCCATTTGCTGCGGAGCTCTCCCTCTAGATAAGCATCCTTCTTGCCGGGCTTCGAGATCCAGGCGATTCCGCCGGAGAGAGGCTCTCCTCTCTCTACTCGAGGCGTGAAGAAGTGGCGGAAGAGGGCTACGTTTGGATGGACTCCGACAAAGTTTTCGCAAAGATGTGCGAAAATTGCCATGGTCAGGACAGCATTGGGGGTGAAATCAAGGAGGTGGAACCCGTAGGTGTTCATGATGTCGCAGAAAAATTCATAGAAGGGCGGGCAGAGCTCGCAATAGAAGAACAGAGGAAAGAAGGGATACCCAGTCGGACACTTCTTCTGGGCGGCGGCGGGAAGAACCCTCGTGCGTAGATGCGCTCGCGTCCCCGTCGACCAGAAGAGGTAGAATTCCTCCCTCATGTCCAACGCGTCGAGCTGAGGGGGGAAGATTGCCCGCTCCTTTCGCAGTGCCTCAAGCCGCTGCGCCTCGACCGACTTCGCAGCCTTCCCTTTCGCCTTGTGGCCCTTCGGGGCCATGGCGGAAGCAGGGAGGGAGGTCGACGGTGTTGGTAGCACTGGTGGCGACGGAAGGGGCGGAATGCTGCTCTCCTTGGGAAGTGGCGGAGATTTTCGAGGAATCGCAACTGGCGGGTGGGCGGACTGCCCCTGTTTCCCCTGCTTATAAGGGGGAGGGGGCGTTTCGCCTTTCCGGATAAACAAATCACTTGCGACGTGACGCGTGCCTGCGGGGCTCGGCCCCGCGCACGCCGCCCACGTCACGCACGCCTCTCCCCACGATGCCGCGTTCGGCGCGTGCCGTTCGGGGAGGGCGTGGTGGATGCAGAAAAAGATGCAGCGTGACCCAGGCCGCGCGTGCCCGTGCACTGTTTTGGGCCTGGCCCAACAGCGCTCGGCACCGTGTATGGCCCAGGCCCGGGGGCTCCTGTCGGTGTACTAAAGTAGGGGTACCTTAGTACGACGAACTTGTGCACGGGCAGTCGTAGCACCCCGCGGCAAGGCTTGCCAGGTGATCGCCAAAACTCTCCATGGTCCCTTTCTGGGCCATCCAAGAACAAAGTATTTGAGCCAAGGCCCCGGCAGGAGGAGTTTGCCGGGAAGGCCACCAGAAGGGAGTGAGGCCCCGGCAAGAGGAGCTTGCCGGGACTGCCGCTCGAAACACAAGACCCCGGCAAGAGGAGCTTGCCGGGAAGGCCAACCACGGCACGACAAGAGCCTTGCCGCGACGCGACGCGCGTCCCGGCAAGGACCGGTGAGCGACAAGCTCCCGGGCGCGACAAGACATCCACCGCGGCAAGTCGCTTGCCGCGGCAAGTTACCACCCCGTGCCTGCGCTCCAGCTCATCCACCAACGTGTCGCTCTGGGGCCATTCCAGGCGTACGTGGCGAAAGGCTGCGCAGCCAGGGGCATGCGGTGGCGAAGCAACGCTGACAGGATAGCCGTCGTGGCAAACGGTGGCGCCCCTGACGGTCCCCTTTCTGCACTGTTTGGGCGACCTAGATGGGCATTTAATGCCCTTGTCCCCCGCCGAACCAGGAAGGGGCTCGGTCCCCATAGGTGTTCGTGGAGGCAGATTTCCCCCGACACATTGACACTTGAAACTTATCGTTGAGCTAGGCTAGTTGGCCCTTATTGACCCTCTCTATCCTCTTCTACTTTGGGTGAAACTTACCATCTGAATACTGGTGTGGGCGACAGCTGAATCAAGGATTGAAGGAGTGATTGGTTGCCCTTCACGAGTTGAAGGGGGCAATCAGTCGTCTGTGCCGCATAAGGCCTAATAAGTCTTGGATTTGAAGATTGTGATAGCAGTACAACCACATGCTATATGGGCACTGGCTTGGTCAAGTAAGCTAGTCAGCCTTAGGTGTCGATGTCGCCGTACCGCAGATGGGATAGCTGCCTTGCGAGGAGTATCCTCGGCACAGATGGGCGGACCGGTTTGAGGACGTACTCTCAGTTTGCTGCGCCAGACCCGGTGGGCATGTCACATCTTTGGGGGATCTAGTCCAAAGACCTCGTCACAATCCCCCTGCAGGTACACCAAATGGAGTACTATACCAGCGGCCACTGGTGGCAACAAGTCGGGATTGTGTCATGTGGGTAAAGTGTACGACCTCTGTAGAGTGTAAAACTATTTGAATAGCCGTGTCCACGGTCATGGACGAGGACGACACGTGAATCTTTCTCGACATACAGGACCTGTCTTGCTTATTCCCTCTTTGCCCCTATTCTCGAAACCTATGAAGGGCGTGAGTTCATCGAGGAACCTCACTTGAAGAAAGTTATTCTGGAGATAAAACATGTTTTGATCTAAAACTGCTTTTATCCAACTGCTTTATTTGTCAAACAAAATTAGCTTTATGCAAATGAGCCATATAGCCTTCCTTTGAAGCCACATGTAGCTATTAGGTCCTTCCCTGTGGGAGGCATGTTGAGTACGTAATGTAGTCATGGCAACAATTTTGTTGACAACAGAGTTCCATGAAGATGAGGGTGATGAGTACGACTACTATGGCGATCTGTACGAGTGAGGTCACATGGACTACATCGACTGCATGTGGCTGAGATGGAGTCACTACGCATTTTACTTTCCGCTGTTTTCTGATTGTAAATGTCATGAGACATCTCACTAGGTATGTCTTGTGACAAATATACTACTTGTAATGCTTTTACGTGTTCTCCAATGATATCATTTCACTGTGTTGTCAACAATGATCCTGGGGTTGACAAATATACACAGGAGGATCTGGAAGTTAATTCCAGGTTCTCACAGCTTATGCCTCTCCCTCATATGAAACTGCAATAGTGATTACCGGTCTTGTTAACAATTGCCTAGGATAATTCCGCACATCGATTCACCATTATTCCACACTCGATGTTTATAATATTTAGTAATATATTCTAACTTTATGATAACAACACCTACTTTTACGTTTTAGCTCTTCGATACTATACAAAGTTACCCTCTTCATACCCACAACATAGTTTTATTTCTCATTGCTAGTTGGAAGCAAACGTTCGGTGTACGTAGAGTCGTATCTGTGGCAGATAGGGCTTGAGAGAATATTGATATTACCTTTAGATCCTTGTGGGTTCGACACTCCATACTTATCACTTCCACCTTTGGAAATTGCTACGATGATTCCTTGCACTTGGGGATTATCAAGCTCTTTTCTGGCGCCGTTGCCGGGGAGCAATAGCGTGGGGTTGATATTCTCGTGTGTGCTTGTTTGCTTACTTCACTAAGTAGATTTTGTTTTTCCTTTTTGTTTTTGTTTATTTGTGGGTGAAACATACAAAAAAAATTAAAAGAATGAAAATATATAAAAAAATTACTTGCCTCTTATGCCTAAAAAGTTTTTCAAAAAGAGAAGTGATTGGAAAGTTATGCATTGAAGAAGTGAGGGTCGACCTTGAGCACTTGTGTTCATGCTCACAGAAAAAATGTAGAATTTTTCATGGAAGTTCCTCTGTAAATAATTATCGCCTTGTATATATCCATTGAATTATAAATAATGTGCCAAGCTTTGGTTTTAGGATGATTATATTGCTTGTTTACTTTGTGCAGAACAAAAACAGAAACTTTGGCTGTAATGCATGAATTTACATTTTTTACTGGAAGGTCAAATGGGTCTGAAACATTTTTCACATTACTTCTGTACAAATTTTCAAATTGTCAAATTTATTTCATAATTTTAGGAGTTATATAAGTTTACTAAACATCCAGATTACTACAGACTGTCCTGTTTTTGGCAGATTCTGTTTTTCGCGTGTTGTTTGCTTATTTTTATGAATCTATGGCTAGTATTGGGGGGTATGAACCATAAAGAGGTTGGAATACAGTAGGTTTAACACCAATATAAATAAATAATGAGTTCATTATAGTACCTTAAAGTGGTAGTTTGCTAACGGATCTCACAAAGTTTTTGTTAAAGTTTTGCGTGGATGAAGTGTTCGAAGAACGAGGAATTACCGATGTGAGAAGAATAAAGAGAGGCAAGAGTTAAATATTGGGGATGCCCAAGGCACCCCAAGTAAATATTCCAAGGATACTCAAGCATCTAAGCTTGGGGATGCCCCGGTTGGCATCCCATCTTTCTTCTTCAACAATTATCGGTATACCTCGGTTTTTGTTTTGTTCACATGATTTGTGTCCTTTGTGTTTTTCTTTTTCTTTAAGAACCATGCTAGTATGAGATAGCCCTTCATTTATAGAATACTTCATGTGCTTCACTTATATATTTTAAGTATGATCTTATAGAATTGCTCTTTATGCTTCACTTAAATCTTTTGAGTATTGTTTTATAGAATGCTTTGTGTGCTTCACTTATATATTTTGAGCTTGGATATTGGTTAGTCCATATTAATTGTAGAATGTTCCATGAACTTCACTTATATCTTTTGGAGTATGAATAATACTATCATCTAAAGCGGGTTTGGAAGAGTGTCAACTTTAGTAACTAGTGATCCCGCTATTCCGAATGAGAAGAATTTTGCTTATGTGGAGAGTAGAAAAATTTCTATGCTTGTAGATCATGAAAAGAATGCTTTATGTGATGGTTATATTATTAAATTCATTAATTATGCTACTGAAAGTTATTATGAGGGAGGAATATATGCTTGTAGGAGTTGCAATAATATCAAGTTTCCTCTCTATGTGCTTAAAGTTTTGAAGTTATACTTGTTTTGCCTTCCTATGCTAGTTGATTCTTGTTCCTATAAATTATGTGTTCACAAAATCCCTAGGCATAGTAAGTGGGCTAGATTCAAATATGCTAGTCATATTCTTCATGATGCTCTCTTTATGTCCCAAATCTTATCTTGTATGTGAGCATCATTGAAATCATCATGCCTAGCTAAAAGGCATTAAAGAAAAGCGCTTGTTGGGAGACAAACCAATATTTACCCTTACTTTTTTGTGTGTTTACATTATTAGATACTGTAGTAATCATGTTTTATAGCTTTTGTTTCAATAAAGTGCCAAGTAATACCTTTGGGAAGACTTGGGTGAAAGTTAATGTGATCTTGCTGTAAAAAACAGAAACTTTGCGCTCACGAGATTAGCTGCCATTTTTTTACAGAAGAGTGCTTTTGAGTTGATTATTTTTGCAGAAGATTAATAGACAAATTCCTCACGTACCCCAATTTATTTCATAATTTTTGGAGTAGCAGAAGTATGGTTTATGTTCAGATCATTACAGACTGTTCTGTTTCTGACATATTCTGTTTTCATTGCATAGTTTGCTTGTTTTCTAGTTTCTATGACTTATATTTATCAATATAAATTGTAGAAATGATATGGTATAGTAGACATTGTGTGGGAACAATTTTGAACCTTGTCTTATACAGTACCAAAGTGGATGGTTTACTCTTTATCATACTAACCTATCTCACGAAGTTTTGTTAAGTTTGTGTGATTGAAGTTTTCAAGCTTTGGGTGAGATATCGATATGAGGAGAATAAGGAGTGGAAAGACCCTAAGCTTGGGGATGCCCGAGACACCCCAAGGTAATATTCAAGGAAGACTCAAGTACCTAAGCTTGGGGATGCCCCGGAAGGCATCCCCTCTTTCGTCTTCAAAACTATCGGTATACCTTACTCGGAGCTATATTTTTATTCGTCACATGTTATGTGTTTTGCTTGGAGCGTATTTTCAATTTTACTTGCCGTTTGAATTAAATCATTGGATCTGAAATATTGAATGAAAAAGAATCCTCCCATGGCTAGTTAATTATTTGACTACTCAGAGTTCTTCACTTGCATCTTTTTGGGGTAGTTTGTCATTTACTCACGTGCTTCACGTATATCCGATGAGTAAATGGTTGGATTAATTGAATATCATAAATCTAAATTTATATATGTTTCATATGCTTATACCATGGGGAGTAATGACTTCACATAGAATAAGTACAGGTAGTAAACTTATTGAAAGTTAGCAAACGTAGAATTGGTCACTTGAACAATTCATGAAAGAATATTGAAGGAAGAGAGATTTCACATATAAATATACTATCTTGGACATATTTTGTAATTGTGAGCAATCATTAAAATATGATATGCTAAAAGGTTGATGTCGGACAAGGAAGACAACGTAATGGGTTATGTTTTCTTATACCCGAAATAAAGTATATTGTCTTGCATCATCCAGCATGTTGAGCTTGCTTTTCCGCCTCATGCTAGCCAAATTCTTTGCACCAAGTAGAGATACTACTTGTTCTTCCAAACATTCCTTAAACCAGTCTTGCCATGAGAGTCCACCATACCTACCTATGGATTGAGTAAGATCCTTCAAGTAAGTTGTCATCGGTGCATGCAATAAAAATTGCCCTCTAAATATGTATGATCTATTAATGTGGAGAAAATAAGCTTTATACGATCTTGTGATGTGGAAAAAATAAAAGCGACGGACTGCATAATAAAGGTCCATATCACAAGTGGCAATATAAAGTCACGTTCTTTTGCATTAAGATTTTGTGCATCCAACCATAAAAGCGCATGACAACCTCTGCTTCCCTCTGCGAAGGGCCTATCTTTTACTTTTAGCTTCTATCCTTATGCAAGAGTCATGGTGATCTTCACCTTTCCTTTTTACATTTTATCCTTTGGCAAGCACATTGTGTTGGAAAGATCTCGGTATATATATCCAATTGGATGTAAGTTATCATGAACTATTATTGTTGACATTACCCTTGAGGTAAAAGGTTGGGAGGCGAATCTATAAGCCCCTATCTTTCTTTGTGTCCGGCTAAAACTTTGAACCCATAAATATCACGTGAGTGTTAGCAATTATGAAAGATTAAACGATAGTTGAGTATGTGGAGTTTGCTAAATCAAAGCTCTGACATAGACCCTTCCTGAAAATAAGATGAATTGCAATTGTTTGAGACTAAGAGCATTGTTTGTTAGTTTTCAAGAAAAGTTTATGATCTATACTTTAACATGTGAATAACCTGTTACTTGATCATGAAAAGTTTAATGAGATGAGCTACTGTTATGACATATATTGATATTAGAAAAGGTGATTCAAATTATCATTGATCAAACTTGTGCACCTGCTACCATTCACACTTCATAAATTATTTCTTTTATCATTTACCTACTCGAGGACGAGCAGGAATTAAGCTTGGGGATGCTGATACGTCTCCAATGTATCTATAATTTATGAATTATTCATGCTATTATATTATCCATCTTAGATGTTTTATATGCATTTATATGCTATTTTATATGATTTTTGGGACTAACCTATTAACCTAGAGCCCAGTGCCAGTTTCTGTTTTCTCCTTGTTTTTGAGTTTTGCATAAAAGGAATACCAAACGGAGTCCAATTGACGTGCCAATTTTTTATGATTTTTTATGGACCAAAATAAGACCACGGAGCATCGGAGTAGGGCCATAAGAGTCCCGGGCTACCCACAAGGGTGGGGGGTGCGCCCACCCCCTGGGCGCGTGGGCCTGCCTCCTGGACAGCTCGGGCACCTCCTTGACGTGAGACCGATGCCAAAAATTCCTATAAATACAGAAACCTCGGAAAATTAACCTAGGTCGGAAGTTCCGCCGCCACAAGCCTCTGTAGCCACGAGAAATCAATCTAGGCCCTCTCCGGCACCCTGCCGGAGGGGGCCATCGTCACCAGTGGCCATGGAGGAGTATCCCGGAGAGGCCATCATCGCATGAAGGCCAAGGACCAAAGGGAGAACCTCTCCCCATCTTAGGGGGAAGGCCATGGAGGAGGAATCACAAGGGGGAGAACCTCTCCTCCTCTCTCTCGGTGGCGCCGGAGTTCCATCGGGAGGGGAATCATCGCTGTGGTGATCATCTTCATCAACATCACCATCATCATCACCATCCTCATCTATTTTACGCGATCCACTCTCCCGAACCCCGCTGTAATCCCTACTTGAACATGGTGCTTTATGCCACATATTATAATCCAATGATGTGTTGCCATCCTATGATGTTTTGAGTACATATCTATTGTCTTTGGGTTGATTGATGATCTAGATTGGTATGAGTTGTATGTTTTACTTTGATGCTGTCCTATGGTGCCCTCCGTGTCACGCAAGTGTGAGGGATTCCCATTGTAGGGTGTTGCAATACGTTCATGATTCGCTTATAGTGGGTTGGTGAGTGACTGAAACACAAACCCGAGTAAGGGGGTTGTTGCGTATGGGAATAAAGAGGACTTGATGTTTAATGCTATGGTTGGGTTTTACCTTAATGATCTTTAGTAGTTGCGGATGCTTGCTAGAGTTCCCATCATAAGTGCATATGATCCAAGTAGAGAAAGTATGTTAGCTTATGCCTCTCCCTCATATGAAACTGCAATAGTGATTACCGGTCTTGTTAACAATTGCCTAGGACAATTTCGCACACCGATCCACCATTATTCCACACTCGTTGTTTATAATATTTAGTAATATATTTAAACTTTATGATAATAGCACCTACTTTTATGTTTTAGCTCTCCGATACCATACAAAGTTATCCTCTTCATACCCACAACATAGTTTTATTTCTCATTGCTAGTTGGAAGCAAACGTTCGGTGTACGTAGAGTCATATCAGTGGCAGATAGGGCTTGAGAGAATATTGATCTTACCTTTAGCTCCTTGTGGGTTCGACACTGCATACTTATCACTTACACCTTTGGAAATTGCTACGATGATTCCTTGCACTTGGGGATTATCAGTGCTCAACTTAACTATGCCATCTATGACAAAGAATTGTATGCTTTAGTGCGTGTGTTGCATGTTTGGGAGCATTATCTTAGACCACATGAGTTTGTCATACATACCGTTCATGAGACACTTAAGTACCTTAAGGGCCAAACCAAGTTGAATAAACGACATGCCAAATGGAGTTAATTTATTGAATCTTTCCCCTATGTGATCAAGTACATTAAGGGCAAAGAGAATGTTATGGCGGATGCCCTTTCCCGCAAATGCATGTTCCTCACTCAACTTGAATTGCATATTGTTGGATTTGATCATATCAAAGATTTGTATGAGCATGATGTGACCTTTGCTACTCCTTTTGATAAGTGTGTAACGCATACTTCTTGGGAGCGATACTATATCAAAGATGGTTATCTAATGAGAGCTAACAAACTATGCATTCCTGAGTCTTCTCCTCGTTTGTTACTTTTGCAAGAGGCTCATGGAGGTGGACTCATGGGACACTTTGGACGCGACAAGACTTTTGTCACACTCTCCAAGAACTATTTTTGGCCCAAGATGTTCCGTGATGTCGCCCCTTCACCAACCGGTGCTCTACATGTTGCAAAGCCAAGTCACAATCTCAATCCCATGGTTTACATATGCTGCTACCTATTCCACATCAACCTTGGGAAGATATTAGCATGGATTTTGTGCTTGGATTACCTAGAACTCAAAATGCATGGCAAGGACTCCATATTTTTTTTGTGGACCGATTCCCTAAAATGGCTCATTTTATCCCATGCAATAAGATAGATGATGCTTCACATGTTGCCAATCTCTTTTGTAGGGAAATCTTGAGGTTGCACGGTGTGCCGAAGACAATTGTTTCGGATCGAGATGTCAAGTTCTTAAGCTACTTTTGGAAGACGCTATGCGCCAAGCTCGAAATCAAGCTACTCTTCTCCATGGTGTATCATCCTCAAACCGATGGCCAAACGGAAGTCACCAACTGGACGCTTGCCACTCTCCTATGCGTGTTGATCAAGAAGAACATCAAGGAGTGGGAGGAGTGCTTACCCATCGCCGAGTACGCCTACAACCGTGCAAGACATTCTACAATTGGCAAGTCCCCCTTCGAGGTTGTCTACGGCTTCAATCCATTGTCACCGTTGGACATCCTTCCTCTACCGCTTCAAGAACGACCGAACATGGACGCGAGTGCAATATCCACCTACCTCAAGAGGATGCATGAAGAAACACGTTCCACAATCGAGCACCAAGTACAACGACTCGCCTCCAAGCTCAACATCCACAAGTCTCCGATGGTGTTCCAATCGGGTGATCTAGTATGGATACATCTCCACAAGGACCGCTCCCCAAGGAGCGCAAGTCCAAGCTACTACTGAGAGACGATGGACCATTCAAGGTGCTCGCATGCTACAACGACAACGCCTACAAGGTCGACATTCCACGAGACAAGTACAACATGAGCGACATCTTCAACGTCACAGACTTGGCCAAGTACCATGGTGATGATGATCACGATCTATGGACGGATCTCTCCCAAGGGGGGGAGATGATGCAGAGCATCCCTCATCCATCCGCAACGACACTCCATCACCACCACAATCACCGAGAAGGCCAATGACAAGAGCACGTGCACGCGTCACCAAGAATGAGGTGAACTCCTTCCTCTTCGAGCTTCATTCTAATTCACATGAGAGTTGGGTCCTACCTCAAACAGAAATGTTATGCATCTTTAGGTACGAAGAAAATGACGATGATGAGACCAAGACGGAGACCCGAGCACCTACGGAGAAGAAGGAGGAAGGAAACCACGAGAGGTGCCAAGGAGAGGTGGCCATGGACACTTTGGGCACCCGCACCCCGAAGCCCCCGGGTGCCCGGGCCTTCGACCGCGCCCTGGACTGGTCCCTGGCCACCCCGGGTGCCCGGCCAACATGGCCCCGAGTGCCCGGCCAGGACCTGGGCCTTGTCCCGGCCAGCGCCGAGTGCCCGGCCCCTCAACCCCGGGTGCTCGGCCCTTCCACGCCTGCCACCAGCTCCCGCCCGGGTGCCCGGACATGGGGGCCCCGGGTGCCCGGCCCAAGCCGCCCAGCCACTAGCGCCTACACCGGGTGCCCGGGCCTTGGACCCCCGGGTGCCCGATCCCTCCTCCGCCAAGTACCTGACTGGTCCGGGTGCTCGGTCCCCTTGGCACCGGGTGCCCGAACCCCTCTGAGGGCATGCGTGCCTCTTTGGGTTTTTCCCCTTGTAACCCCCCCTCCTCTCCTAGTCCGTCCCTAGACTATAAGTACCCCCCACCTAGCTCAATAGAGGGATAGAAAAGATTTAGATGAGATATTCGTGAGCTTTGCTCTTCCCCTACCTCCTTGGGAGATCAAGACCTCTTAGGAGAGGATCCACTTGTGGAATCAAGACCTCCTCCTTGGAGTGGACTACCACCATCAAGACCTCACCTCTAAGGAGTGGGATGAACATCATCATTGTATCTTTCCTTTGATTGTGTTTGTGAACTTGTGGATCTTGTGATGCTATTCTAGTGGATGTGTCATTGTGAATTGTTTGAGTGATTTCCTCTTGTGTTCTTGTGTGTTCTTGCCCTTTTCCCCCTCCAAGTGTGAAAAGATCCCCTCTAGGGTTTCACCCTACAACACTTTTTTGTTGCAAGTTTTATGTGGCTAATACATGCTTCTAGCAAGAACCGTTCTTACCTACGCATCAAAACCAGAATGATTTTTCGTCAAGTGTGTTGTTTTAACCTTCAACAAGGACCAGTCATAGTCAAACTCGATTCAACTAAAGTTGGAGAAACAGACACCCGCCAGCCACCTGTGTGCAAAGCACGTCAGTAGGACCAGTCTCATGAATGCAGTCATGTAATGCCGGTCTGGGCAGCTTCATCCAACAATACCGCCGAATCAAAGTAAGACGTTGGTGGTAAGCAGTATGACTATTATCGCCAACAACTCTTTGTGTTCTACTCATGCATATCATATACGCATAGACCTGGCTCGGATGCCACTGTTGGGGAACATAGCATGCAATTTCAAAAATTTCCTACGCTCACGCAAGATCTATCTAGGAGATGCATAGCAAGGAGAGGGGGGAGAGCACCTTCATACCCTTGAAGATCGCAAAGTGGAAGCATTTATCAACGCGGTTGATGTAGTCGTCCACCTTCATGATCCGTCCCGATCAAGTATCGAACATACGGCACCTCCGCGTTCAGCACACGTTCAACTCGATGATGTCCTCGCCTTCTTGATCTAGCAAGATGGGCGAAGCAGTAGATGAGTTCCGGCAGCATGACGGCGTGGTGACAGTGTAGGTGAAGAACAATCTCCGCAGGGCTTCGCCTAGCACAACGGGAACTATGATGGAGGATAAACTAGAGGGGACGGGGTTGCCGGCACACGGCTTGGTGATTCTTGATGTGTCTTGGGTGCTAGCCCTGCCCCTCTATTTATATGTTGAGCCCTGGGGTCGAAACTTGGAGTAAAAGCCTCCTCAAAGTCGGTTTAGCCCGAAAGGCAAGAGTCCTACTCGGACTCCAGTGCTAGACGCCAGGGTTCCCGGCGTCTACCCCCTAGACGCCAGGGTTCCTGGCGTCTAGCCTTTGGTCTCCGCAGAACTCCCTTTTGCACTTTCCAAAAGCCTCGTGGGCTTTCCCCTTTGGCCCAAATAAAGTGTTCTCGTACCCAAACATTTCGGGAAACATCCGGAACCCCTTTCGGTGAACTTCGGAACCCTCCCGGAGACCAAACACTATTATCCCATATATCAATATTTACCTCCGGACCATTCCGGAGCTCCTCGTCATGTCCGTGATCACATCTGGGCTTCCGAACAACATTCGGTTACCAATATACATAACTCATATAGTACTATATCGTCAACGAACGTTAAGCGTGCGGACCCTACGGGTTCGAGAAATATGTAGACATGACCTAGACACATCTCCTATCAATAACCAATAGCGAAACCTGGATGCCCATATTGGCTCCTACATATTCTAAAAAGATCTTTATCGGTCGAACCTTATGACAACATACGTAATTCCCTTTGTCATCGATATGTTACATACCTAGTTCAATCTCGTTACCGGCAAGTCTCTTTTACTTGTTTCATAATGCATCATCCCATAACTAACTCATTAGTCACATTGCTTGCAAGGCTTATTATGATGTGCATTACCGAGAGGGCCCAGAGATACCTCTCCGATACTCGGAGTGACAAATCCTAATCTCGATCTATGCCAACCCAACAAACACCTTCGGAGACACCTGTAGAGCATCTTTATAATCACCCAGTTACGTTGTGACATTTGATAGCACACAAGGTGTTCCTCCGGTATTCGGGAGTTGCATAATCTCATAGTCAGAGGAATATGTATAAGTCATGAAGAAAGCAATATTAATAAAACTTAACGATCATTATGCTAAGCTAACGAATGGGTCTTGTCCATCACATCATTCTCCTAATGATGTGATCCCATTCATCAGATGACAACACATGTCTTTGGTCAGGAAACTTAACCATCTTTGATTAACGAGCTAGTCTAGTTGTCGGTATACAAAAGTAGGGGTCCTTTTTGTACCCCTTTACTTGTGTGCGGGCAGTCGCAGCCACCCGCCTGCGACCACACTTGGCAGGACAGAGGAAGCGAAGACACAAGGCTACCAGAGCAACACCAAGACAGAGGCACGAGGAGCAAAGGGACAAGGTGGGCTCTCATAGGTAGGAGCCTTGCCGGGGTAGCTTACGTAGCCCCGGCAAGGGCCTTTGCCTGGGCAACTTGCCCAACACCAACAGAGCCACCACCCTTGAGCCTAAGAGATCCGACACCATCGACAACATTGGAACCAAGGCTCGGGAGGCGCCTGCATGGTGGCATGCAGATCTTTGTGAATACCAAGGACATACAATACCAGATGAGGACCAGAAGACGGAAACCCCGGCAAGATCCTTGTCGGGGACGCTCACAAGACCCCCGGCAAAACCCTTGTCGGGGACGCCTGCGAGACCCCGACAAGCCCCTTGCCGGGGACATCTGCGGGGCCGCAGCCAGGCCCCCACCTGCCAAGGCTCCACCGTCGTTCCAACACAGAAGTCAACCCTCCAACAAGGTAGGCACCTGCGTGGCGACGTGTAGCTTCCAGGCCAACCCAGCAAGCACTTGCGTGGTGGCATGCAGATCTTCGTGAAGCTGAAGACTCTACCACCGCACCAACTCAGCAACCAGCCAGCCAGCGTGGCACTGCACGCCTAATCAGCCTGGACGCGCGTCGGAGCGAGGCAAAGCGGCGGTGGACGGGAAGAGTTTCCTTGCCATCCCCAATAAAGTGAGAGGGCACGTCAGCAGCGCATTAAATGTGTTTGTCCTATGGTGCCAGGCGATAGACTTGTATATAGTACAAACTTTCCACCTCTTGTGTGCCACTGTGGCGACCCCCTTTGGCTATAAAAGGAGGCCCGAGGCATACTGGAGGAGGATTCGAACTTTTTGGACCCTGCACGCTTTGTAGCTAGTCCAAGAACACCAGATAAACACAAACCAGCAGGAGTAGGGTATTACGCATCACTTGCGGCCCGAACCTGGATAAATTCCCCGTGTTGATCTTCTAAACCCACTCTTTCCACAGTCCCGCGCCCGCCAACCGTAGAATGGATTCCCCGTGATCCCATAGGTGTCGTTTCCACCGACATCTTTTGGCGCGCCAGGTAGGGGGCGCGAGCTGTGAAAATCCAGTTTCGGAGTTGTCGGGGGAAATCGGCTTCCTCGACCACCTATGGGGACCGAGCCCCTTACTGGTTCGGCGGGGGGCGGAGGTTGCACGAAGAGCGGATCGAGCGATGCACACAAAGGGTTTACCCAGCTTCGGGCCGCACGGATCCGTAAAACCCTACTGCTGCTTTGTGGTTTGTATTGTGTTCTTGCTCGGAGGCGTGTGGTGCTACAGTACACACTAGCCGCTGGCGAGACCGAGCGTAAAAATGGGTGTCCTCCCCCTCTACGTGCGCATGGGGCCTCCTTTTATATGCTCAAGGGGTTACCCACAGGTGGCAGCATAGGTGGGGGCAAAAATGGGGGAATGCTGTAGTGGGTACAGCTGCCTGCACAGTGGCTGTACAGTGCTATCATACCTAACTCTGACGGCGGGGGACAAGGGCATTAAATGCCCGTCCGCGTCGCCTAGATGGTGCAGGAAAAGGACCGTCAGGAGCGCCACCGTTTGCCACGATGGCTACTCTGTCAGCTTCGCTTCGCCACCGCATGCCCCTGGCTACACAGCCTCCTGCCACGTGCGCCAGGAATACCCCCAGAGCGACACGTTGGTGGATGAGCTGGAGCGCAGGCACGGGGTGGTAACTTGCCGCGGCAAGCGACTTGCCGCGGTGGATATCTTGTCGCGCCCGGGAGCTTGTCGCTCACCGGTCCTTGCCGGGACGCGCGTCGCGTCGCGTCAAGGCTCATGTCGTGCCGTGGTTGGCCTTCCCGGCAAGCTCCTCCTACCGGGGTCTTGTGTTTCGAGCGGCAGTCCCGGCAAGCTCCTCTTGCCGGGGCCTCGCTCCCTTCTGGTGGCCTTCCCGGCAAGCTCCTCTTGCCGGGGCCTTGGCTCAAATACTTTGTTCTTGAATGGCCTGAAAGGGGACCATGGAGGGTCTTGGCGATCACCCGGCAAGCCTTGCCGCGGGGCGCTACGACTGCCCGTGCACAAGTTCGGGGTACTAAGGTACCCCTACTTTAGTACACCGACAGGAGCCCCCGGGCCTGGGCCATACACGGTGCCGAGCGCTGTTGGGCCAGGCCCAAAACAGTGCACGGGCATGCGCGGCCTGGGTCACGCTGCATCTTAACTCCGCATCCATCGCGCCTTCCCCAAATGGCACGCGTCGAACGCGGCGTCGTGGGGAGAGGCATGCGTGACGTGGGTGGCGTGCGCGGGACTGAGCCCCGCAGGCGTGCGTCACGTCGCAGGTGATTTGTTTATTCGGAAAGGCGAAACGCCCCCCTCCTCCCCTTATAAGCAGGGGAGACAGGGGCAATCCGCCCACCCGCCAGTTGCGATTCCTCGAAAACCTCCGCCACTTCCCAAGAGAAGCAGCGCTCCGCCCCCTTCCGCCGCCACCAGTGCTACCGACGCCGTCGACCTCCCCCCCTCTTTCCGCCATGGCCCCGAAGGGCGACAAGGGGAAAGGGAAGGTCGTGAAGTCGGCCAAGGCGCAGCGGCTTGAGGCGCTGCGAAAGGAGCAGGCGACCTTCCCCCCTGAGCTCGACGCGTTGGTCCTGAGGGAGGAATACTACCTCTTCTGGTCGGCGAGGACGCGAGCGCATCTGCGCATGAGGGTTCTTCCCGCCCCGCCCAGAAGGAGTATCCGACCGGGTATCCCTTCTTTGTTGTGTTCTTCTATTGCGGGCTTTGCCCGCCCTTCTCTGAATTCTTCTGCGACATCATGAACACCTATGGCTTCCATCTTCTTGACTTCACCCCCAACGCCGTTCTGACAATGGCGGTTTTCGCACACCTCTGCGAGAACTTTGTCGGAGTCCACCCCAACATAGCCCTCTTCCGCCACTTCTTTTCTCCTAGGGTGGAGA
Source organism: Aegilops umbellulata (assembly GCA_032464435.1). Classification (NCBI taxonomy): domain Eukaryota; kingdom Viridiplantae; phylum Streptophyta; class Magnoliopsida; order Poales; family Poaceae; genus Aegilops; species Aegilops umbellulata. The sequence goes on along the minus strand of CP136054.1, from coordinate 270,201,170 downwards.
AAGGAGAGCCTTTGTCCGGCGGGGTCGCCTGGATCTTCAAGACAGGCAGGAAGGAGGCTTATCTGGAGGGGGAGCTCCACAGCAGATGGGAGGAATGGAGAGCAGACTGGTGCCTGATCGTCGAGGAGAACCCGCAACCATTCACCGCCGTGCGCCAAACCCCTGTGGTGCGCGGCAGGGATTGGAGCGCCGTGGCTCCGGACGATGACAAGCTGCGGATTGCCGTCACCCGGATCCTGCGGCTCAGGCGTGCCGGGCTCACAGTTGGCGCCGTAGGCGCAGATTTCCTCCGCCGCCGCATCGCTCCCCTGCAGGAGAAGGGGAGACCCGCCTGGGAGTTCCAGAATGCGGCGGACATCATGAGGCTGCGCCCTGGCCTCAACTTCAATTTCACCGTCTTGGAGCTTGACGGGACGCTCAGGGAGCTATTCAAGCACGACCCCGACCACCCTGAATGGTTCAGGCTGCCGCGAGGCGTCGTCCCGTTGTGCAACAATTCGTCGCTCAGCCGCATCCTTGCAATGATGCCGCTGTGCGACTCGCACGGGATCGACTCCACTTGGCAGGAGCCCGCCGACGATGTCGTGCGGGCGTTCTTCGATGACTTGGTGGAGGTGTCAGTCGACGCCGATGAGAAGAAAGGTCTCACTTGGGACACCACCCCCGACGAGCTGGCGTACATCGCCTCCAGGATGGAGGAGGCCGCGGCAGACGCGGCCGCGGGCGAATTTGGCTTCACATTGGCGGAGGCGGACGCAGCGGAGGCGGAAAGCCTTGCCGATCGAGCGGAGTTTGCCGGCGAGGAAGAGCTTGCCGAGCATGGTGTCGAGGGCGAGCCTGCCCAGGATATGAGCGGCTTGTCGGAGGTCGGCGCCTCTTCCTCCCGTCCCCCGGGCAGCTCGTCGCAAGCAGAGCCCCCTGCCCAGCCACGGAGGCGTCTCCGCAAGGCTGGGGAGGTGGTGCGGCAGACGAGCCAACAACCGCAGCGCCGCATGACACGCTCCTCTGAGGTAGCAGGAGCGGGGTCTTCGCGGGCCGCGGCTTCTGCTCCTGCCACTTCTCGCGCCGCGGCGGCAGCTGGAGCGGAGTCGTCTACTGCTCCCGCCAAGCGGCCGCGGGAGCCTACTCCCCCGCCTCCTCGCGCCAGGAGCAAGCCGGTCTTTGACTTCTCTGCGCTTAGCTCCGACGAGGAAGAGGGAGAGGAGTAAGATCCCCGCTGTTCTTGTGTCTCTTCAATTCTTGTAGTTGTGCCTCGCATCTCATTTGCTTTCCTCCGAATTTGGTCCTTTTCAGGACTCTGGCTCAGAGGACGGCAAAGAGAGCCAAGGTCCCGGTGGTCATCCTCGACGACGAGCCCTCCGTGGTGGTAGGGGGTGCGCCTGAGATGACCTTGCCGGACCCACCAACTAATCCTCAGAGCAGCCCCCAGCGCAGCCCCCAGCGTAAGCATATGGCTTGCTTCCTGCCGTTGGGCGCGCCCGGGTACCCTTCGCTTTTCCTGACATCTGGCTGACGATTTGTGTAGGAGCAGAGCAGCCCCACCAGGAGCATCCGGAGACCGCCCCCGATGAGCCACCCGCTACAACTACACCGCCAAGGGGGAGTTCCCTGGCAATGAAGGAGCCCCCGGCGAGGGAGCCGTCCCCGGCAAGGGAGCAGTCTCCGGCGAGGGAGCAGTCCCCGGCAAGAGAGCAGTCCCCGGCAAGAGACGACGCCGGCGGCCCCTTGGCGACGGAGACCGCGACTGCAGACCCTGGCCCAGGTAACCTTCTTGCCTCGGAACTCCCCTGGGGTTCTTCTTCTTTGGATAGTTGCTTGACTTCTCCCCCTCTTTCGGCCTTCAGACCCGCCCGCCACGGACCCGATGGAGACCGAGGTCGTCGTCGAGGAGGACGCGCACGGCCATACTGACGACGTGGCCACCACCGGAGAGGCGGATGGTGCTGAAGATCCGGTCGGCGAAGAGGCCGCCAAGGCCGCCGCGGCAGCCACGGGCGAGGGGGCCGGCGATCGTACTGACGGCCCTGAGGCCGCAGGAGCGCCAGGCGCTGCGCCGATCACCGATCCCGCCTCCGCAGCGGCGTCGGGCCCCGAGGAGTCCCAGCCAGGCGCCTACCTCAAGGCCGGCGATGATATCTTCATCAAGCTCCCCTGGGAGTCGACTTCCAGGGTGCCGGTCAAGGGGGAGACCTTGGATGGAGAGGTGCTCGCCTCCGCCAGGCTGACGCTGGTCGACGCGCCAAGCAGCAGCGATGGCGAGCCTGAGGAGGAGCGGCTGCTCCGGAAGCTGGTGTCACTCTACCGCGCCCGACAAGCCCAGGTGGAACGCTGGGAAGCGCTTGTCGCGAAGGCAGGAGCTGACATGGAGAAGCGCGCCGGGGAGCTCCGGGAGCTCAACCAGGAGGCCCTCCGATCCTTGGCGGAGGAGCGAAGGCAGCTCGACGAGGCGCAGATGGCCTTCATCCTCGAGAAGGCAGAAGCCGAAGAGCAGCAAAGGCTTGCCGCCATGGGGCTGTCTGCGCGGGAAGGTGAGCTGGTGCAGCAGAAGGCCAGCCTCGCCAGCCACGAGGAGGAGGTCGCGGCGCGCGAGCAAGCGCTCAGCGGGGCCCTCAAGGAAGCGCAGGATGCCACCGCGGCTGCCGAGGCCGCCAAGGAGGCGTTGGAGGTGAAGGTGGCGCAACTCGACACCGATCTCAAGGCGGGCGGTGAGGAACTCGCCGCGCTCAAACAGGAGCGCGAGAAGGGTTCCCACACCCTCGGCGAGCTGCAGGGCCGCTTCGCCGAGAAGATCAAGGAGCTTGATGCCGCCAAGGACTCCAACGCTGATCTCGAGCTGAAGCTGGACACCTTGACCAAGGCGCTGGGGAGCGCCAAGGAGCAGGAGGCAGCCTTGCGGAAGGAGGTCGCGGATAACGAGGCGCTGCTAAAAAGCGCCGCCGTTACCCAGAACAACCTCAGGGCGACGATGGAGCAGTGGACTGAGGGCCTTGTGGACATCGCCGCCGCCATCGTCAAGGAGCTGACGCTGCAGGGGATGGAGGGCCACGAGTATCTCTCTGGCGAGAACGTCCCACCCAGCGCCAAGCTCACTTCGTTCTTCAAGGGCGTGGTGGCGGCCCTCAAGCATCTCCGGAATGCGATCCCAGAGCAGCTGGCTAGCAAGACGCGCGAAGCCGTCGCCGGAGCCCTCGAGAAAGTGTTGGTGAAGGTCGCCTTCCGCAACCCCGGCATCAGGCTCACCAACGCCCTCAAATCCCTGCCACCAGGCGCTGATCTGGAGGGGATCAGGGCCCTCGTCGCGCCCATTGTGGAGAAGGTGGCCGGGATCAAGAGGATCGAGGGCGACCGTGTGGATTAGGCCGCCTGCCCATCTCTTTTCTTGTCGCTGCTGGCCAAGTTATGAAAGCGATTCATTAGGGGCCGCGACGAACTATCTTGTAATATAACTTTGTCTTAAGTAGTGATCGCGTTGTTATCCCCTCTACTTGATTCTGCGCTTTGTATGCTTTTGCCCTACGCCCTTGGGAACTTGCCGGCATAGGCCTCCGCCTTGCCGCGGGCGCTGAGTCCGGGACATCAGCAGCCCGCCAGCGGCGCTGTTACCGGCAAGAAACCTTGCCGCGGCTAGCTACAGCTCACTTAAGTTGTTGAGCAGGCTCAAAACAAAGTAAGTGTTGCGACTGCAGTCGCAGCACACTTAAGCTGCCGAGCGAGCTCGAAACAAAGTAAGGATGCCACTCGGGTTGTAGCACACTTAAGTCGTTGAGCAGACTCGAAACGAAACAAGGGCGCAACTAGCCATGAACCCCCCCCCCCCCCCGCGCGCACAGGTTTTTCATACAAAGCACGGTCGTTCAAGGGAGATAACTCAAAAATCTAAAAACTTAATTGCTCAAACTCTGGCAACTTAGCTTTTCCGCGGCTCGCTGCCCGGCAAGGTCGCTTTCCGGCAAGGCGAAACATGGGGCTCGCCGTCGCTTACCGGGTGTCTGTGCTGCACAGAGTGTCAGATAATGCATGCAAAGAATTAAGAGCATGAGATCGACAAGGTGCGCGGAGCACATGAACCCAATCTGCGCACAGGGTCTGCGCCTGGCTCTGTACAAAGGATCACATGCAACAGCGGCAAGACTTTGTACAGAAGGGTGGTTGCCGGACGGGGTCCGACAACCGCGCCTTATGGGCGAAACTTACGAAGATGCCCAACGTTCCAGGAGTTGCTCACCAGAGTGGTATCTTCGGTCCCAAGGCGGACAGCGCCAGGCCTAGCGACACGTTTCACCCGGTAAGGGCCTTCCCACTTCCTCGGAACTTCTGGCACTAACTTTGCAGCTATAAAAGCGGCGCAAAGCTTGCTGGTAGCGAGCAGCTCGCACAGCGGCCTGAAGACGGTCCTCCCCGAGGAGTAGCGCGTCATCTCGACGCAGCTGCTCTCGCTCGAGCTCAGCGTGAGCGAACACTCGAGGTGGCCCGTACGCGAGATCCGTGGGGCTAACTGCCTCCGCTCCATGGAATAGAGCGAAAGGTTGCCTGGTCATACCAGGGCTTACCTACGCCGAGGGGTGTCGGTGTAGGTTTGGACGCCGTAGCGCCACGAGCTCGGTGCATGTTTGGACGCCGTGGCGCCATGAGCTGGCTCGACGACGCCCGTCCCGCCGCCGGCGCCGTCCCCGCCACCCGTTTGCTCCAAGGGCGGCGGGTTCGACGCGGACGGACCAGCCACCTCCGGAGCCTTCTTCTTCGGTGGCATGTCGACGAAGATGACGGAGATCTAGCCCGTGCAGACGCCGGATCAGGTTCGCACCACCTCGACGCCCCCTACCTGGCGCGCCAAAGATGTCGGGGGAAATCGGCTTCCTCGAACACCTATGGGGACCGAGCCCCTTACTGGTTCGGCGGGGGGCGTAGGTTGCACGAAGAGCGGATCGAAGCGATGCACACAAAGGGTTTACCCAGCTTCGGGCCGCACGGATGCGTAAAACCCTACTGCTGCTTTGTGGTTTGTATTGTGTTCTTGCTCGGAGGCGTGTGGTGCTACAGTACACACGAGCCGCTGGCGAGACCGAGCGTAAAAATGGGTGTCCTCCCCCTCTACATGCGCATGGGGCCTCCTTTTATATGCTCAAGGGGTTACCCACAGGTGGCAGCATAGGTGGGGGCAAAAATGGGGGAATGCTGTAGTGGGTACAGCTGCCTGCACAGTGGCTGTACAGTGCTATCATACCTAACTCTGACGGCGGGGGACAAGGGCATTAAATGCCTGTCCACGTCGCCCAGACGGTGCAGGAAAAGGACCGTCAGGAGCGCCACCGTTTGCCACGATGGCTACTCTGTCAGCTTCGCTTCGCCACCGCATGCCCCTGGCTACACAGCCTCCTGCCACGTGCGCCTGGAATGCCCCCAGAGCGACACGTTGGTGGATGAGCTGGAGCGCAGGCACGGGGTGGTAACTTTCCGCGGCAAGCGACTTGCCGCGGTGGATGTCTTGTCGCGCCCGGGAGCTTGTCGCTCACCGGTGTAACGCCCCGGATCTGATGCGCCAGGTGTCCGCCAGTTTTTCGCCGCCGTTGCCATGTCATGTGCTTGTGTGTCGCTCTTTGCCATGTCATCATCTGCATTTCATATCATGCCATCATGTGCATCGCATTCGCATACGTGTTCGTCTCATGCATCCGAGCATTTTCCCCGTTGTTCGTTTTGCAATCCGGCGCTCCTATGTTCCCCGGCGTCCCCTTTTACCTCTTTTCGTGTGTGGGTATTAAACTGTCTCGGAATGGACCGAGGTTTGACATGTGGCCTTGGTATAGCACCGGTAGACCGCCTGTCAAGTTTCGGGTCAATCGGAGTCCGTTTGATACTCCAACGGTTAACCGGGTAACCGCAAAGGCCTCTTTTGGTGCAGCCCAACACCCCCTTCTAAGTGTCCCAAAACCCACCTAAAGCCCCTCCATCATCTCGGTCGTTCGATCACGATCGCGTGGCCGAAAACCGCACTCCATTTGGAGCTTCCTAGCCCCCTCTACCTATAAATATGTGCCCCTCTTGGATTTTCGGGCAGATGAACCCTAGCCCCGCTCCCCTCGCACCGCCGGACATGTCCGTCTCGCCGGCGGACGTGTCCACCCCGCTGCCACGTCGCTCCGGCCAATCCGGAGGCGACACGTCAGCAGCGCCGCCGCTCCCGCCCACTCGCGCACCGCCACCTGTCCCGCGCGCGCCCTACATCCCCCGCACCCGCCGCAGCCCGCCGGCCCGCGGGAGGCCCTCCCCGGCCCGACGTGCCGCCGCCTCCCGGCCCGCGTACCGCGCCTCCCCGGCCCGCACGCCTCCGCCGGCTCCCTCCGCCGTCGCGCATGCCGCCCCTCCACCGCGCCGCGCCGCCGCCTCCGCCGCCATCGCCGCCCTCCGCCGCCAATCCTGTGCGCCACCCCTCGCCGCGGGTGCTCCCGCACCCGAGCCGCGGCCCCCGTCGCCCGGCGTCGCCCTCGCCGGCGCCGCCATCGCCGGTCGCCGCACCGGCCAGATCCGGGCGGGTGGACGAGATCCACCCGTCCCGCGATCCAAACGGTCTCCCCGCACCCCGGATCTCGCCGTCCCGCTCCGTCCCGTCCCGGTTGACTTTTTCCGCGGGGTAATATTTCACGAAGTCCTCGGATCTGTAACTTTTTCATGCCATGTTCATCGCATCATAACTCTGCATCTGTGGCTCCGTTTTGGGCGTATAATATGTCAAATTGTTCGCCTCGATGAGTACACCATTTCTTCTCATTGCATTATTTTGATTTGAGCTCATCTTGATGCCCGAAATGCTGTTAGAATAGGGCTATGTGATGTTAGTTTCTGATTCTTATCAGAACATGCACTTTTGTCATTTTTGCCATGATTGATGTGTGCATCCTATGGAGTTGAGCTCTACATGTGTTTTGTAATATGCCATGCCGTATTTCCAGAGATTTATGCCATGTATTTTTGTGATCTTTGTGGTGACTAGCACAAGCATGCAAACTAGGGTACTTAATGTTGCTGATTTCAGAGACTTAGTAATTTCACAGTCCCTGCCTGCTGTTATTTTTATGCCATGTGTTCTTGTGGTTTCAGAGAGATCTATGCCTCTTTTGAGCATGATCAGTAAGATTGTTTTGAGCATATGGTTTTGCTCTATCCATTTATGGCTTTTTTTGTATTTATGGAGTGCCATAGCTTGAGTCAATCGAGCTCTACTTTTGCTATAAAATGTTGCTGGCAGATTATTTACATGTTATTCGATTTTGCCAAGCTTGTTGTAGTTGATCCTTGCATGCTATGATGTTGTTTTTGCCATGTATAGCTTCTATGCCATGTCTTCTTGATGGGTGTATGCTTAGTTTTCATGCAATGCTCTGTAGTAAGTGCATCGAGCTCACGAACATGCCTACTTGTTATCTGTTTTTGACATGTCCAGTTTTCTGCCAAGTCTGAAACCTGTAACGAAACTTGCTTAATTGACATGGGTGTTATGATATTTTCTTATCCCTTTTGGCTTATGGTCAGTCAAGGACTTTTGTTAAGTGCTTTTAGTAGTTTCATGCCATGCCTTATTTTGCCATGTCCTGTTCATGTAGCATGTTGTTCCATTGCTCTAAACATATCATACTGATGTTAATTTCTGCTATGTTGTTATTTTCACGAAGTCTGTGAACATGTTATCTTTTGCACTTTTGCCATGCTTGTTTGGGCCTGTTGTGTTGTGATTTAGCCATAGCTCAGTGTTCATCTTTTGTCAAGCATCTTGAGTAGTTTACTGTCATATGCTTTGTTGATGTGTTTGGGTGCAGTAGCTTAGTTTCTTGTTGCTTGCTAAGTAGCTTCATGCTGTTAATGGCAGATTCTTGTCATTCTTGTTTTGCTTGTCATTTGCAAACCGTGCATCCGATTCCGGTGTTCCTTATATCGATTTCAACCGAAATCACCTCACCTTTCCAGTGGCATACTTGGTTTGCCAAGATTATGCCTGGTTCATCTTTTTCCTTCCGAAGCATGCATATGCATTGCATACCACATCTCGCATATCATGCCATGTTTATGTGATGGTTGTTTTACTATGTTGTTTGTTTGTTTCCAGTTTGTTTCTCTCGTTAGCTTCGGTTTCGTTCCGGAGTTGTGAGGATTCGTTCGTCTACGTCCGTTTGTCTTCATCATGGACTCGTTCTTCTTCCTTGCGGGATCTCAGGCAAGATGACAATACCCTCGAAATCACTTCTATCTTTGCTTGCTAGTTGCTCGCTCTTTTGCTATGCCTATGCTGCGATACCTACCACTTGCTTATCATGCCTCCCACATTGTTAAACCAAGCCTCTAACCCACCTTGTCCTAGCAAACCGTTGTTTGGCTATGTTACCGCTTTGCTCAGCCCCTCTTATAGCGTTGTTAGTTGCAGGTGAAGATGAAGTTTGTTCCTTGTTGGAACATGGAGATGTTGTTCCTTGCTTGGAACATGGTTACTTGTTGGGATATCACAATATATCTTATTTAATTAATGCATCTATATACTTGGTAAAGGGTGGAAGGCTCGGCCTTATGCCTGGTGTTTTGTTCCACTCTTGCCGCCTTAGTTTCCGTCATATCAGTGTTATGTTCCCGGATTTTGCGTCCCTAACGCGGTCGGGTGATTTATGGGACCCCCTTGACAGTTCGCTTTGAATAAGACTTTTCAAGCAAGGCCCAACATTGGTTTTACCATTTGCCTCACCTAGCCTTTTTTTCCCTTGGGAGTCGCGCTCTCGAGGGTCATCTTTATTTTAGCCCCCCCGAGCCAGTGCTTCTCTAAGTGCTGGTCCAAACCGAGCGATGTCCGGCGCCCCTTGGGCAATCAGGGTCTATGCCAACCCGACGTCTGGCTCATCCGGTGTGCCCTGAGACCGAGATATGTGCAGCTCCTATCAGGATTTGTCGGCACATCCGGGCGGCTTTGCTGGACTTGTTTTATTACTGTCGAAATGTCTTGTAGCCGGGATTCCGAGACTGATCGGGTCTTCCCGGGGAGAAGGAATATCCTTCGTTGATCGCGAGAGCTTATCATGGGCTAAGTTGGGACACCCCTGCAGGGTTTGAACTTTCAAAAGCCGTGCCCGCGGTTATATGGCAGATGGGAATTTGTTAATGTCCGGTTGTAGAAAACCCGAAGTTGATCTTAATTAAAATACTACAACCGCATGTGTAACCGTGATGGTCTCTTCTCGGCGGGGTCCGGGAAGTGAACACGGTTGTTGGAGTTCTGTTTGACGTAAGTAGTTTAGGATCACTTATTGATCATAGTTGTTCGACCGTGCTTTGCCTTCTCTTCTCGCTCTCATTTGCGTATGTTAGCCACCAGATATGCTAGTCGCTTGCTGCAGCTCCACCTCATACCTTTTACCCTACCTATAAGCTTAAATAGTTTTGATCTCGCGGGTGTGAGATTGCTGAGTCCCCGTGACTCACAGATACTTCCAAAACCAGTTTGCAGGTGCCGATGAGACCGAGTAGGTGACTCACCCGAGCTCAAGGGGGAGTTCGATGAAGATCTTATCCTTTATGTTGTTTCGTTCTAGTCGATCAGCAGTGGAGCCTAGTTGGGGTCGATCGTGGACCTTTGTCGCTTTTGGGGTTTCTTCTTTTATTTTGGCTCCGTAGTCGGGCCCTGATTGTAACTGTATGATGTAATGTTTTATTCATGTATTTGTGTGAAGTGGCGATTGTAAGCCAACTATGTATCTCTTTCCCTTATGTATTACATGGGTTGTGTGAAGATTACCTCACTTGTGACATTGCTTTCAATGCGGTTATGCCTCTAAGTCGTGCTTTGACACGTGGGAGATATAGCCGCATCGAGGGCGTTACAAGTTGGTATCAGAGCCTTCCCCGACCTTAGGAGCCCCCACTGATTGATCGTTTTAGCGGCCGAGTTGTGTCTAGAAAAATGTTTTGAGTCATCTAGGAATTATGTATCGGAGAGTTTAGGAATTCTTTTTACTTCCCAGTCTCCTCATCGCTCTGGTAAGGCATCCTGACATAGAGTTTTGACTCTTCTCTTCTCAAATTTCACTAAAAAAATTTAGGATCACGCGGGTATCTTAGAATCGTTCCGATGGTTTTATGATGACAACATTGTCTTGGTTGCCTCCCGTCAGCAGGGGTTTTAGTGGAGGTGTCCCGGGGAGTTGAGCTCCGAGGTGTTGTCGTCATAATTTTATCGTTGCAGTTCTGTAATACCTGAGTTTAGTACGCCGACATCGAAAAACTCTGTTGTACAGTTGTTGGTGAGATAACCCTGATAGCCCAGTACTGAGGCGAGCGCGGGAGTATTGCCATGACTCGTATAACGGATGCTTTTCGAAGGTTGAGGTAGACGATTTCCGAAGGTTTCTTGGTTATGTGTTGAAGGATGGATACAGCTGGATCTAGGTATTGTTAGTTTGGGTGATATATTTTGTGTCCCCTGTATCCCCAACACCTGATTGCATAACCAGAAAGTTTCGGGAGTTTATAGGTGGGAATTCAAGTAGCTCCTAGAATATCTTTCCGACAGACACATGATACGATATGGGATCTATCATATGTTTGTTCCGGCTTATTCTGCAAGCCAACCCTTTGTTTTGTTTTATTTGTGGTATTAGATTTGCTTCAATGTCAAGTGTTGATTCCATACCTTTTCTACGTGGTGTTCTCATATTGCTATGTGAATACTAATCCTTCTTGATCATCGAGGTTGTCATGTTAATTCTTTTTCAACCGGTGTGTCTCTCTTCAAGTGGATCCGATCACTTCAACATTCGCAAGATCAATTATCAGTTCTTCTCAACGGTGCTTGTTTCATCCGTCCCAAATTGTCTTTGTTTTTCCCGCCCTCCCACCCTTATTTCTTCAAGGACGCAGATTTCTTAATCAAGTATCCTTTTATTGATGGGAAGTTTCTCCATTCTTTCCTTCAATGTTCTTATCCGGTGATTATCATGAAGATGGTCAGGAGTTTCAAGTTCATCATTCGTCATTCTTTTATTCTCCGGTGGATTCAATTCAACCTTTGTCGATCATATTTTTTTCCTCGTTCCTAATGTTTTCTCGTGCCGGTGCATCTCTTAATCATTCACCTCTCGCTATTCATTTGTTCCGGAGTGTTGAAGATATCTCAGAAGATTCAAATTTCCATTCTCAATTCACTCAAGTTCTTTGGAGGATGATATCTTATTCAAGCCATTTAATTCAACCGGTGCAATCTCTCCTTTCAAGCAATCGTTCAACAGTGTTTCTTTTGAATGGGCCCTAACCCACAGGTCTTTTTCCAGGATCTTACCTGACTCTTCTAATTTTCCCGGAGCTTCTAAAATTCTTTTCAAAGTTGACGTAAGAATGAATTATCATCAGTCATATGTCTTTCTCCAAGATCTTTCAAATTCTTTTCATCGTTGGTTCAACCTTTCCAATGTTCATTTCGGAGCGCTTCAACAATTCATGGTGGCGTTTCCCATCGTCATTCTCAACATTTGAAGACTGAAGAAGAGTTTCTCTTAAATCTTGCCCCATTCTCTTCAAGATTCATGGTTCTAGCGTTATGCCATCATCTCATAATTGTTTTCGATTGTGAGAATTCTTTTCACCCATCAGGAGCAATTCAGGAGTCTTTTCAGTTTGATTCTCCGGAGCCCATCATCTTAGAATTATTCATTCTCAGCTTTCAGCTCTCGTTCTCCAAATCTTACCGGTGCATCATTCAAGTATTATCAATAAGCTCGGGATCTCTGCGTTCACTTGTATCTAAATACCCTCAAGTATCTTATTCATTTTCCAGTTCTTCCCGGTGTTTTGTGCCTTTACTACTTTCATTTTCAATTTTTACGGTGGTTCGTTCAAGAATTCTCTTCCGTTGTTATCATATCAATTCATCCATTCTTTCCAAATTCTCTTCCGTTGTTACCGGTGGTTCGTTGAAGACCTTCCCAAGTTTGTGCTATATCTCTCTTAATCCTTTCTACAGGAATAAGTAGTATGCCAAATCCGTTGCTTGTCATCAATTTAATTGGTGAAGGATGAGCATAATGTAATTCTTGTTCTTGTTTCATTCAAGTGATTAATTCTGTATTCCGGAGATTCATCAAAATTCTTGTTTTCAATTGTTTCATCTTGTCTTCCTCGGAGTTCCAAGCTCTCGCAATTATATCACCACGGAGATCCATCTAATCATTGCAAGGCTTCAATCTTATTCTTTTCTTCCTACATTTCTTTGTGATCATTCTTTTATTACCGGAGTTATTTATGGAGGCTACATGAGGATTTAATTCCTTCTCGAAGTGTTCATCAAGATTTCTCTCGGAGTCAAGATGTGTCAAGCTTTACTCTAAATTAAACATGGTGCTCAACACATGTTTGTTTGAGGAGTTCAAGTATTCTTCTTCTTGCATTTCGAAGTGCAATTCTTTCTATCTTATCTTTTGAGGTGGTATTATGTCATTCTGGATAATTGGAGTTCACGTCTCATGACTCAGATGTTGTCAAGAATGAGATATTTAAATCCATCTATCTCTTCATTGGAGTTATCTTGGGTTATATTTCACCTAAAGCTTTCCCTAAGGATTGTTGCTATTTATGGTGCTTATAAATGACCCAAGTTCTTCTTTTATCCTCCCGGTGATATAGCTTTCTCGTCTCCGTGTTCTTATCAATCCAATTCTTTTCCCGTGAGTGGCAGGTTGTCACCTCATTATTTTGAGATGTTTGCCATAAGCCCACTACAAGCTTATTCGTTTCGTTGTTGGTTCTCCAACAATTCCGTTCAATCCTTCTTTTTAAGGAGGCTCTTTCAAATTCAATTGTGATAGAAGTTGTTGTTCTTTTCTCTGTTCTCTTGATTCCACTCTTTCATTTGTCCCGAAGGCATTGTGATATTGCTCTCTTCGAACCATCTTCTTGTTTTGTCAAGATCATCTTCTTTTCTTGCTTATCCTTTTAACCGTAGTGTTGTGTCTTCTCTTTTAAGTTCTTTTCATCTTATCAAGTTTTCCTTCTCTTTTCTACCGGAGTGCTGTCCAAATTCGGTCATTCTTGTTCCTTGGCTATCTCATCATACCGAGGTGGTCATATTCTTTTCGTTCGCGAAGCTATTTTTTCCATGTCTTTCAACCTCCAAGGTTCACATGGTGCTCCTTGTTCCGCTTATCTAACGGAGTGTTTTCAAGTTCGTTCAACTTCGTTGTTTTCGATCTTTCATTTTGCTCAACCTCTCATGGTTCCTTGGTTTCACTCTCTTGTCAAATAAGCAACTTTGTTTTACCTCTTCTCTTTCTCTTCCGTTTTCCCCTCCGGTGCCATCCTAGATCTCGGGACGAGATCCTCTCGTAGTGGTGGAGTGTTGTAACGCCCCGGATCTGATGCGCCAGGTGTTCGCCAGTTTTTCGCCGTCGTTGCCATGTCATGTGCTTGTGTGTCGCTCTTTGCCATGTCATCATCTGCATTTCATATCATGCCATCATGTGCATCGCATTCGCATACGTGTTCGTCTCATGCATCCGAGCATTTTCCCCGTTGTCCGTTTTGCAATCCGGCGCTCCTATGTTCCCCGGCGTCCCCTTTTACCTCTTTTCGTGTGTGGGTATTAAACTGTCTCGGAATGGACCGAGGTTTGACATGTGGCCTTGGTATAGCACCGGTAGACCGCCTGTCAAGTTTCGGGTCAATCGGAGTCCCTTTGATACTCCAACGGTTAACCGGGTAACCGCAAAGGCCTCTTTTGGTGCAGCCCAACACCCCCTTCTAAGTGGCCCAAAACCCACCTAAAGCCCCTCCATCATCTCGGTCGTTCGATCACGATCGCGTGGCCGAAAACCGCACTCCATTTGGAGCTTCCTAGCCCCCTCTACCTATAAATATGTGCCCCTCTTGGATTTTCGGGCAGATGAACCCTAGCCCCGCTCCCCTCGCGCCGCCGGACATGTCCGTCTCGCCGGCGGACGTGTCCACCCCGCTGCCACGTCGCTCCTGCCAATCCGGAGGCGACACGTCAGCAGCGCCGCCGCTCCTCCCACTCGCGCACCACCACCTGTCCCGCGCGCGCGCCCCACTTTCCCCGCACCCGCCGCAGCCCGCCGGCCCGCGGGAGGCCCTTCCCGGCCCGACGCGCCGCCGCCTCCCGGCCCGTGTCCCGCGCCTCCCCGGCCCGCACGCCTACGCCGGCTCCCTCCGCCGCCGCGCATGCCGCCCCTCCACCGCGCCGCGCCGCCGCCTCCGCCGCCCTCCGCCGCCAATCCCGTGCGCCGCCCCTCGCCGCGGGTGCTCCCGCACCCGAGCCGCGGCCCCCGCCGCCCGGCGTCGCCCTCGTCGGCGCCGCCATCGTCGGTCGCCGCACCGGCCAGATCCGGGCGGGTGGACGAGATCCACCCGTCCCGCGATCCAAACGGTCTCCCCGCACCCCGGATCTCGCCGTCCCGCTCCGTCCCGTCCCGGTTGACTTTTTCCGCGGGGTAATATTTCACTAAGTCCTCGGATCTGTAACTTTTTCATGCCATATTCATCGCATTATAACTCTGCATCCGTGGCTCCGTTTTGGGCGTATAATATGTCAAATTGTTCGCCTCGATGAGTACATCATTTCATCTCATTGCATCATTTTCATTTGAGATTATTTTGATGCCCGAAATGCTGTTAGAATAGGGCTATGTGATGTTAGTTTCTGATTCTTATCAGAACATGCACTTTTGTCATTTTTGCCATGATTGATGTGTGCATCCTATGGAGTTGAGCTCTACATGTGTTTTGTAATATGCCATGCCATCTTTCCAGAGATTTATGCCATGTATTTTTGTGATCTTTGTGGTGACTAGCACAAGCATGCAAACTAGGGTACTTGATGTTGCTGATTTCAGAGACTTAATAATTTCACTAAGTCCCTGCCTGCTGTTATTTTTATGCCATGTGTTCTTGTGGTTTCAGAGAGATCTATTCCTCTTTTGAGCATGATCATTAAGAGTGTTTTGAGCATATGGTTTTTCTCTATCCATTCGTGCCTTTGTTTGTATTTATGGAGTGCCATAGCTAGAGTCAATCGAGCTCTACTTTTGCTATAAAATGTTGCTGGCAGATTATTTACATGTTATACGATTTTGTCAAGCTTGTTGTAGTTGATCCTTGCATGCTATGATGTTGTTCTTACCATGTATATCTTCTATGCCATGTCTTGTTGATGGGTGTATGCTTAGTTTTTCATGCAATGCTCTGTAGTGAGTGCATCGAGCTCACGAACATGCCTACTTGTTATCTGTTTTTGACATGTCCAGTTTTCTGCCAAGTCTGAAACCTGTAACGAAACTTTGCTTAATTGACATGGGTGTTATGATATTTTCTTATCCCTTTTGGCTTATGGTCACTCAGGGACTTTTGTTAAGTGCTTTGAGTAGTTTCATGCCATGCCTTATTTCTCCATGTCCTGTTCCTGTAGCATGTTGTTCCATTACTCTAAACATGTCATACTGATGTTAATTTCTGCTATGTTGTTATTTTCACCAAGTCTGTGAACCTGTTATCTTTTGCACTTTTGCCATGCTTGTTTGGGCCTGTTGTGGTGTGATTTAGCCGTAGCTCAGTGTTCATCTTTTGTCAAGCATCTTGAGTAGTTCACTGTCATATGCTTTGTTGATGTGTTTGGGTGCAGTAGCTTAGTTTCTTGGTGCTTGCTACGTAGCTTCATGCTGTTAATGGCAGATTCTTGTCATTCTTGTTTTGCTTGTCATTTGCAAACCGTGCATCCGATTCCGGTGTTCCTTATATCGATTTCAACCGAAATCACCTCACCTTTCCAGTGGAATACTTGGTTTGCCAAGATTATGCCTGGTTCATCTTTTTCCTTCCGAAGCATGCATATGCATTGCATACCACATCTCGCATATCATGCCATGTTTATGTGATGGTTGTTTTACTATGTTGTTTGTTTGTTTCCAGTTTGTTTCTCTCGTTAGCTTCGGTTTCGTTCCGGAGTTGTGAGGATTCGTTCGTCTACGTCCGTTTGTCTTCATCATGGACTCGTTCTTCTTCCTTGCGGGATCTCAGGCAAGATGACAATACCCTCGAAATCACTTCTATCTTTGCTTGCTAGTTGCTCGCTCTTTTGCTATGCCTATGCTGCGATACCTACCACTTGCTTATCATGCCTCCCACATTGTTAAACCAAGCCTCTAACCCACCTTGTCCTAGCAAACCGTTGTTTGGCTATGTTACCGCTTTGCTCAGCCCCTCTTATAGCGTTGTTAGTTGCAGGTGAAGATGAAGTTTGTTCCTTGTTGGAACATGGAGATGTTGTTCCTTGCTTGGAACATGGTTACTTGTTGGGATATCACAATATATCTTATTTAATTAATGCATCTATATACTTGGTAAAGGGTGGAAGGCTCGGCCTTATGCCTGGTGTTTTGTTCCACTCTTGCCGCCTTAGTTTCCGTCATATCAGTGTTATGTTCCCGGATTTTGCGTCCCTAACGCGGTCGGGTGATTTATGGGACCCCCTTGACAGTTCGCTTTGAATAAGACTTTTCCAGCAAGGCCCAACATTGGTTTTACCATTTGCCTCACCTAGCCTTTTTTTCCCTTGGGAGTCGCGCTCTCGAGGGTCATCTTTATTTTAGCCCCCCCCGGGCCAGTGCTTCTCTAAGTGCTGGTCCAAACCGAGCGATGTCTGGCGCCCCCTGGGCAATCAGGGTCTATGCCAACCCGACGTCTGGCTCATCCGGTGTGCCCTGAGACCGAGATATGTGCAGCTCCTTTTAGGATTTGTCGGCACATCCGGGCGGCTTTGCTGGACTTGTTTTATTACTGTCGAAATGTCTTGTAGCCGGGATTCCGAGACTGATCGGGTCTTCCCGGGGAGAAGGAATATCCTTCGTTGATCGCGAGAGCTTATCATGGGCTAAGTTGGGACACCCCTGCAGGGTTTGAACTTTCGAAAGCCGTGCCCACGGTTATATGGAAAATGGGAATTTGTTAATGTCCGGTTGTAGAAAACCCGAAGTTGATCTTAATTAAAATACACCAACCGCGTGTGTAATCGTGATGGTCTCTTCTCGGCGGGGTCCGGGAAGTGAACACGGTTGTTGGAGTTATGTTTGACGTAAGTAGTTTAGGATCACTTATTGATCATAGTTGTTCGACCGTGCTTTGCCTTCTCTTCTCGCTCTCATTTGCGTATGTTAGCCACCAGATATGCTAGTCGCTTGCTGCAGCTCCACCTCATACCTTTTACCCTACCTATAAGCTTAAATAGTTTTGATCTCGCGGGTGTGAGATTGCTGAGTCCCCGTGACTCACAGATACTTCCAAAACCAGTTTGCAGGTGCCGATGAGACCGAGTAGGTGACTCACCCGAGCTCAAGGGGGAGTTCGATGAAGATCTTATCCTTTATGTTGTTTCGTTCTAGTCGATCAGCAGTGGAGCCTAGTTGGGGTCGATCGTGGACCTTTGTCGCTTTTGGGGTTTCTTCTTTTATTTTGGCTCCGTAGTCGGGCCCTCATTGTAACTGTATGACGTAATGTTTTATTCATGTATTTGTGTGAAGTGGCGATTGTAAGCCAACTATGTATCTCTTTCCCTTATGTATTACATGGGTTGTGTGAAGATTACCTCACTTGCGACATTGCTTTCAATGCGGTTATGCCTCTAAGTCGTGCTTCGACACGTGGGAGATATAGCCGCATCGAGGGCGTTACAACCAGTCCTTGCCGAGACGCGCGTTGCGTCGCGTCAAGGCTCTTGTCGTGTCGTGGTTGGCCTTCCCGGCAAGCTCCTCTTGTCGGGGTCTTGTGTTTCGAGCGGCAGTCCCGGCAAGCTCCTCTTGCCGGGGCCTCGCTCCCTTCGGGTGGCCTTCCCGGCAAGCTCCTCTTGCCGGGGCCTTGGCTCAAATACTTTGTTCTTGAATGGCCCGAAAGGGGACCATGGAGGGTCTTGGCGATCACCCGGCAAGCCTTGCCGCGGGGCGCTACGACTGCCCGTGCACAAGTTCGGGGTACTAAGGTACCCCTACTTTAGTACACCGACAGGAGTCAGCTCATAGGTGACGGCGATCAGCCACGCCCTGGTGCGATTGGCTAGGCGGAGCGGTGCTGTCCGTAGCCGCAACAACCATTTGCGTGGCGACCGAAAAGCTAAGTCACGCAAAACTTAGAAATTTATTTTAATATAAGGTTATTCTCCTCGAAAGGTCTCACTCTTTGTATGGAAAACCTGTACGCAATGGGGCCCTTCCGCTATTGGCAACGCCCTTGTTCTGTTTCGAGTCTGCTCAACGGTTCGAGCGGCCGCGCTGAGAACAGCAAGGTAACCTGCCTGCTATTAGCAACGTCCTTGTTCTATTTCGAGTCTGCTCAACAGTTCAAGCGGCCGCGCTGAGAGTGGCAAGGTGGTTTGTCCGGCAACAAGCGCCCCCCGGGCAGGCTGCTAAGGATCCGTCCTCAAAGCACCATAGCATGGGTTTACGCACTGGCAAACCTATCCCACTGGGCGTGGGGTGTAAACATACAAAGAAAGATCAACACAGGAAGTTAACATGCTTCATCTTAAAGTACTTCAAAGTTATATTAGATCAATTGTTGTTGCGGTTCTAACTTAAGATAAAACTGTCTTGGTCATGAACCCGCAATGGCGATGAGAAACAGGGTGCCTAGTCCTGGCACTGGCCCTCCACCCTCCAGACTCCGTCGACGCAGCTGTCATGGGCTCGATACGCTCCTCGAGCGCCCTGAGGTCCACGTCCTCCGGCAGGCTCTCTAGTGCGTCGGCGAAGTCGACATTGGGGTTCCAGTACGCCACCTTGGTGAGGACCTTGGTCAGGGCGACCCGGCAAAGCTTCCGGGCCTCATTGGCCAGAGAGGTCGCTCGGTTGGAGCGGAGCCACTCAAGGGCTCCGAGGACGCCCTCGAAGAACAGGGTCATCCTGGCATTGGGGCTCACGTTCGACTCCTGGGAGTACCTGACATACGACAGGCCCATGGCGGCTAGCTGCGCGGTGAGCCTCCCCGCGACATCGACGAGGCGGCTAATCCAGAGGTTTCCACCCTTCGCGTACTCCTCGTACTCGGCGGCGCCATCCCCCCTCAGCCGTTTCTCCTCCTCCAGGGCCTTGTTCGGGGTCTCCTTACGAGCCCCAGCCTCCGAGAGCTTCCCCTCCAAGCCGTCCGCCTTTAGCTTAAGGTTGTTGATGGAGTCGTTGGCCTCGGAGAGAAGCTTGGCCTTGTCGGAGACTGCGGCCTGGGCATCCACCAAAGAATGGTTGGCCATGTCCCTCTCCTTCGTCAGCTCCGAGGCCACCTTCTTCAGCTCCTCCCACTCCAGCTCCAGTTCCTTCACCTTGCCGGCATGGACTAGGACCTGAGTATCGATTGCCTCCTTGTACCTATGCTCCAGCTCCTGGGTCCGCTGCGCGATGAGCTTCTCGACCTCCTCATCCTTGCCACGGAGTGTGGCGGTGAGCGCCTCCTCACGGACGGCAAGCTCCTCCTCCTGGGAGTTGAGCAGATCCTGGTGCTGTTGCCGAGCGGCCACGTCCTTAGCGGCTTGTTCCTTCGCCACCTCTTGGGCCTTCTCGACGTCAACCTGCTTCAGGATGAGCTCCCGTTTGCGCTCAGCCAGCTCGCCTTGGGCAGCGTTCAGTCCTTCCTGAGCCTCGCGGAACCAGGCTTGCGTCTGAACGACGCGCTCCTCAAGATCCGACTCCACCTTGTCCGCTGTCGCCATCCTGGATTTCGCCTTGTCTAGGCGGGCACGGTGGAGCTCCTGGAGCTTCTGGAAGTTGACGCTCATGGCCCGGAGAAGCTGCTACTCTTGGGAACTGCCACCGCCGTAAATGCCGGATTAGCAGCGACAGCAATGAAGATACGGCAGTAAATGCCGGATTCAGAGGCTATAAATCCGGTCAGCGGAAAAAGCCATTCAAAAAGAATACTCAGGGCCCGTCCAGTTTGGACCGAATACTCGACCGCTTGTGCTAGATCCATGGCACCCCCGAAAGGCCAGCCAATCACACCAACAGGGATTGTTGGGTGTTCAAGAAGCTAGGCAAGTTAAGAGCCGAAAACAAAGACAAGGGGTTGAATAGCGATGACGAGGAGGAGCCCAGGCCGCCGAACAATAATGGACAGAAGGGGTTTCCCCAACAAGTGCGGACGGTGAACATGATATACGCAACCCACATTCCCAAGAGGGAGCGGAAGCGTGCGCTACAGGACGTATACGCGATGGAGCCAGTCGCCCCAAAGTTCAACCCATGGTCTTCCTACCCGATCACTTTTGATCGAAGGGACCACCCCACTAGCATCCGTCATGGCGGCTTTGCCGCATTGGTTCTTGACCCAATCATCGACGGATTTCATCTCACAAGAGTCCTCATGGACGGTGGCAGTAGCCTGAACCTGCTTTACCAGGATACAGTGCGGAAAATGGGCATCGATCCCTCAAGGATTAAGCCCACAAAGACAACCTTTAAAGGCGTTATACCAGGTGTAGAGGCCAATTGTACAGGCTCAGTAACACTTGATGTGGTCTTCGGATCTCCGGATAATTTCCGAAGCGAAGAGTTAATCTTCGATATAGTCCCGTTCCGCAGTGGCTATCACGCCCTGCTCGGACGAACCGCATTTGCAAAGTTCAATGCGGTGCCGCACTACGCATACCTCAAGCTCAAGATGCCAGGCCCTCGAGGAGTAATCACGGTCAATGGAAACACCGAACGCTCCCTCCGTACGGAGGAGCACACAGTGGCTCTCGCAGCGGAAGTACAAAGCAGCCTTCTTAGGCAATTCCCCAGTCCGGCCGTTAAAAAGCCAGACAGTGCCAAGCGCGCCCGGAGTAACCTACAACAAGACCGCCTGGCACGTTCTGAGCAGGCATAGCAATGCGGCCCCAACCCCAGCCCTCGCGATATAGCGAAACCAGTGCCTCGCGTACATAACTACGCCCTTAAAATACCATGGGCACAGGGGAAGGGGCACAATAACGGCACACCCAAAATACGGCTTAAAACGTACTAGGGGCTGCCGGATTCCTTTTTTCTTACTTTCAGGACTCCACACTTCGGACGACCTGTTCGGCAATTTGACTGCCGCACAAACGATGCAAGATCCAGGGAAGCAAACAAAGCCATGCCGCATTATGGAACTCACAGGTGGTCTCCGTTACGAGCAGTATACATATTTTGAATACAATTCCGCGGCCTGCCCCTGGTCAGGACATGTTAAATAGTCCAATATATTTTTTGCTTATTGCACTACTTGTATCGTTCGGCTTTGATAAATAGCCCCTCTATAAAGAATGCATAGCTTTTTGCCTATTTTTTTGCATTATCCTCTTTTTATATATATGTTTATTGAATGACATGATTGCACCCGTACATCATGGTACGGCAAATACGCCAGGGGCTTCAGTACCCCTTATTATGGTGTGAGAAGTCCGTCCACATTCACAAGTGCGACACCCCGAACTTATAACACTATATGCATCGGCTCCGAATCATGATTTGGGTCAATAGTTGGGTTTGCCCGGCTCCTATGTTTTGGTGCCTTACGTTCCGCTATATCGGCTAAGGTAGCACTAGGAGAACCACTGCGATTGTGCCCCGGTTCAGCTGGGTTAAGCACCTCAATGGAGAAAGCTAAAACTGACTGTCATGATGAGGCGAGAGACCGGTCGCTGTTCGAGAGGTTTTTCGAGTCCCTAAAGACTTATGCCGCTTCGAGCGAGGAGCTGGCTTTGTCCGGCCAAAGGCGTGGATAGCGCCCCGAACTCGGTCTTCCGAACTAGGGGCTTCGCCGAAATTTAAAATTATAAAGTTCTATGGCTAAGTGAGAGTGTTCAAGCATTATAGTCCGATTGCCTGGTTCATTGTGCTGAGCGCCTCCCTTGAAGGACCCAACTGTAACGCCCTTGATGCGGCTATATCTCCCACGTGTCGAAGCACGACTTAGAGGCATAACCGCATTGAAAGCAATGTCGCAAGTGAGGTAATCTTCACACAACCCATGTAATACATAAGGGAAAGAGATACATAGTTGGCTTACAATCGCCACTTCACACAAATACATGAATAAAACATTACATCATACAGTTACAATCAGGGCCCGACTACGGAGCCAAAATAAAAGAAGAAACCCCAAAAGCGACAAAGGTCCACGATCGACCCCAACTAGGCTCCACTGCTGATCGACTAGAACGAAACAACATAAAGGATAAGATCTTCATCGAACTCCCCCTTGAGCTCGGGTGAGTCACCTACTCGGTCTCATCGGCACCTGCAAACTAGTTTTGGAAGTATCTGTGAGTCACGGGGACTCAGCAATCTCACACCCGTGAGATCAAGACTATTTAAGCTTAAAGGTAGGGTAAAAGGTATGAGGTGGAGCTGCAGCAAGCGACTAGCATATATGGTGGCTAACATACGCAAATGAGAGCGAGAAGAGAAGGCAAAGCACGGTCGATGAACTATGATCAATAAGTGATCCTGAAACTACTTACGTCAAGCATAACTCCAACAGCGTGTTCACTTCCCGGACTCCACCGAGAAGAGACCATCACGGTTACACACGTGGTTGATGTATTTTAATTAAGATCAACTTCGGGTTTTCTACAACCGGACATTAACAAATTCCCATCTGCCACATAACCACGGGCACGGCTTTCGGAAGTTCAAACCCTGCAGGGGTGTCCCAACTTAGCCCATTATAAGCTCTCGCGATCAACAAATGATATTCCTTCTCCCCGGGAAGACCCGATCAGTCTCGGAATCCCGGCTACAAGACATTTCGACAGCAATAAAACAAGTCCAGCAAAGCCGCCCGATGCGCCGACATCCTGATAGGAGCTGCACATATCTCGTTCTCAGGGCAACACCGGATAAGTCAAGCTACGAGTAAAACCAGGCCTCGAGTTTCCCCGTGGTGGCCCTGCAGGTTGCTCGGTTCGGACCAACACTTAGACAAGCATTGGCCCGGGGGGCTGAATAAAGATGACCCTCGGGCTGGCCGACCCAAGGGAAAGGGATAGGTGGTGGTGAGGCAAATGGTAAAACCAAGGTTGGGCCTTGCTGGAAGAGTCTTATTCAAAGCAAACTGTCAAGGGGGTCCCATAAATCACCCGGCCGCATTAGGGACGCAAAATCCGGGAACATAACACCGATATGACGGAAACTAGGGCGGCAAGAGTGGAACAAAATACCAGGCATAAGGCCGAGCCTTCCACCCTTTACCAAGTATATAGATGCATTAATTAAATAAGATATATTGTGATATCCCAACAAGTAAACATGTTCCAACGAGGAACAACATCTTCATGTTCTAACAAGGAACAAACTTCATCTTCACCTGCAACAAACAACGCTATAAGAGGGGCTAAGCAAAGCGGTAACATAGCCAAACAACGGTTTGCTAGGAAAAAGTGGGTTAGAGGCTTGGTTTAACAATATGGGAGGCATGATAAGCAAGTGGTAGGTATCGCAGCATAGGCATAGCAAAAGAGCGAGCATCTAGCAAGCAAAGATAGAAGTGATTTCGAGGGTATGGTCATCTTGCCTGAGATCCCGCTAGGAAGAAGAACGAGTCCATGAAGAAGACAAACGGACGCAGTCGAATGAATCCTCACAACTCCGGAACGAAACTGAAGCTAACGAGAGAAGCAACCCGGAAACAAACAAACAACATAGTAAAACAACCATCACATAAACATGGCATGATGCACAACCAAGTATGATGCATGTCCGGTTTAATGAAGCATGGCATGGCAAAGTGCACAAACAAGACTACAAATTAAGTGGAGCTCAATATGCAACAAGTTACATATTGGCAAAACACCACATTTAATTATTTAGTTCTCTCTCGTATATATATCCAACAATATTAAATGTTGTTAAACATGGCAAGAGGTGAAACATATGAAAAACTACCTATCTAGGCAAATTTAAATGAGGCCGGAACAACAAACAACAAGTCCGGAAGAACCTCATGTGCATATTTGGCATTTTGATGCAAACAACAATTTAAAGGTTTTAGCATGCATGAGGATGACATATACAAGTTTATGCAAATTTTATGAAAATGTTGACATGAGCATGTTATGAAGCATTTTGTCACCATGGCGGAAGGAAGGGTGCCACGGCAACGAATCCGAAAATGATGCCACAGCAACATATCGGTTCTGATAACTCGATTGAGATGTCGGTGCAAAAGAAAGTGTGACGGGAGCGTGTCATGCAAGGATGGTGGGGTGATCCCGGATACCGGGTTCCCACGGGACGACGGCATGGCTAACGAGGAGGAACGTGCAAAGACAATTCGATCACAGTGCAAATCTCGAGCATCTCATACACCACACAAGCATTCATCCACGGGTCATCGTCTCGGCGTTATACCTTCGAAGCGTGCGTTACGGGGCAGACGGGTTCGATGTGGAAGTAGTTGTACATGGGTCGTCGTGGGAAGTAGTGGTTCTTGCGACGGCGGTGTACATGACGATCTGGACGAACTTGGAGGGTCATCGGTAGTCGTTCACGGTTCTTCAGCGCTGGTTGTGGTATACGTTCTGTAGAGGTTCGGGCGGCGGTAGTGGTACACGTTTTCATAGAGGAACTTGACGACTCCAACATCTTCGGGGCGACGGTAGGGGTACACGCGACATCGGGGTACACATTTCGTAGATGTTCCAGTAGAGGTACTTGGCAGCGTAGTTGTACAAGTGCGACATCGGACTTGTCGAAGAGTTCCCGAACTCTTCAGGAGGGCATCGTGGTACTTGGCGAATCCGCACGTAGAGGTACTTGGCGAAAAAAATCCTGGAGACGATGCATCCGCGTACGGTTCTTGGCGGCGTTCTTGCTGGTCCAAAAGAAGCATACAGGAGGCCGGCGGCAGGGACAAGGCGCTGGTCGATGCGGGCGAGCGGAGGCGCGTCCTCCTCCCCGCTCGAACGAAGCAGAGGCGGGGTAGGGCTTGGACAGCGTCAACGGGTGCGGTCCTCTGTCTGTCAGGAAGCAGAGCCGCGGTGGCGAGGAACATTGCAGGTCGGCGCGCGACGGAGGAGGCCCGGACGGTGAGGTCGCCGGGGCCCTGGGCAGTGGAGACGGCTGGAGGAAGCGGACCCGGGCGGCGAGGAGGCATCGGAGATGGCCGGATCGGGCCAGGTCGTGTCGGGGAGGCAAGGAGGCAGGGCCGGCTCGCAGCAAAGCAGAGGGCGGGGTCGAGTTCGTTCCCGAGCAGAGGACGACGGAGGCGGACTTGACGCGATCCCGGCGACGCGGACGAGGTGAGGAGGAGCGGAGGCGGCCTGCACTGGGCCTTGGCGTTCGATCTGGAGCATGGAAGCAGAGGCGGGGCAAGGGACTTGTGGCCGGCAGCGGGGCTTGCGGCTTGATGGCGGGGCCATGGCGTGCTGCTGGTCAGGGCCGGACGGCGCTGCTCTCGGTCCACCCTGGATCGAGGCACAGGAAGAGGGGAGGAGGCGCGGAGAGGTGGATTTGGATCGGGGGCGAGGTGGAGGCTGCCGGAAGATGGGGGCGCTGCGGGAGGGAGAGGGTGAGATCAAGCAGGAGGCGGCGGCAGGGGGAGAGGGAGAGATGGGGATCGGGAGCCCTGGGCCCCTGGCGGCTAGGGTTAGCAACGGGGGCTGGGCCTCCAGGAGCAAATGGGCTGCGGGGAAGCAGGCCGGCCTGGCTGCTGGGCTCTCTGCTCTCTCTTAGCAGGAAAAAAATATAGAGAGAGTTCAAAAGAAATAAAAGAAGAGGCCATGAACAAGAATAAAATGGTGGGACATATTTGTAAGGCTTTATGGAATATGTCCAACCCAACAAAAATGGTTCCAACAAAAATAGGGGAAGTTAAATCCAAAATTATTTAACTTGCCCCGAAGGAGTTTGAATGGAGTCTAAACTTTAGGTGTGTCCAAAAATGTTAAGAATTTAGGAAGAGCCTCGATAAAAGGAAAAGGAATTATTGGCAAGGTTAGAGAGTCAAAAATTGAAGACGAAAAGACCAAGGGATTTAACATGCACGTGTGTTGTGGTAAATTCCAAACTAATGGAATATTTATTATAGCTCCCTAATAATATTGGGAGTATATGTTTTAAAGAGAAACCACCATGTGAGTTCCCTCAATTTAAATGGACCGAAGATCCATACGATTTATTTAGTTGAGGTTTTTTGAAAAATTAAATGACATGCTGGCATGATGACATGATGCAATGCAAAAATAAAAGGGCAGGCACAAATGAAACACACAGCGAAACCCGGAATATATGGAAGTCTTCTGGAGCGTCGGTCTCGGGGCGTTACACCAACCATGGGAAAAAGAGCGCTCAGGTTTATCCCGAACACCCCAGCACTAGTGGCACGGGGGCAGAAGCCGACGACTGGCCATCTCTCAATTTTTTGATAAACGGCCGCACAGAAAATAATATTTTAAATTCCATAAGCATTGCTTAGCGCATATGAACAAGTTTTCAGCGCACAGGATAAACACGAGCGAGTTCATTCAAAAATTGCATCCTTCGTACACTCATCCACCACAAGGCGGGCACCTGCAAGAACATCCTTGTAGTAGTTCTCGGGCTTGGGATGCTCCTTCCCCGCCGGCGGCCCGTCCTTCACAAGCTCCTCTCCGTCCAGCTTACCCCAGTGCACCTTCGCACGGGCAAGGGCCCGACGGGCACCTTCGATGCAGACGGAGCGCTTGATGACCTCGAGCCTTGGACAGGCCTCCACCAGCTGTCGCACCAGCCCGAAATAGCTCCTAGGCAGGGCCTCTCCGGGCCACAGCCGAACTATGAAGCCCTTCATGGCCTGTTCGGCCGCCTTGTGGAGCTCAACCAGCTGTTTCAGCTAGTCGCTCAGGGGTATAGGGTGTCCGGCCTCAGAATACTGAGACCAGAACACACTCTCCGTCGAGCTGCCCTCTTTAGTTCGGTAGAATGCGGCGGCGTCGGATACGCTGCGGGGAAGATCTGCGAACGCCCCTGGAGAACTCCGGATTCGGGTAAGTAACAAGTAGTTTACTTTTATATTTCTACTTTGCATTAAAAATGCCTTACCCGCTTCTATCTTTTTCATCTCCTCCAACTCTTGGAGGGCCTTTTGGGCTTCGGCCTTGGCACCCTTGGCGGTCTCAAGGGCCGACGCAAGCTCGGATGCTTGCGCCTTTGACTCAAGCTCCAAGCTCTCATGTTTTTTCATGAGAGCATGCAGCTCTTGCTGCACCTCGCCGACCTGAGCCCCAAGTCTTTCTCGCTCAGTGCGCTCCTCAGCCGCTTTCTTTTCGGCCTCAGATAGCGCCTGCTTGAGGGTCGCCACCTCAGTTGTGGCCCCTATAATAAGCAGTATGATCCTGTTATTTTTTTGCAATCACGCCTCTCTATAGGCACCTTTTTCTGTAGGGTATTTCTTACCTTGCTTTTCCTCGAGCTGCTGTTTGGCAAGGCCGAGCTCTTGCTCGGTCCGCCCGAGGTCCTTTTTTAGGACATCCACCTGTGCAGTCAGTGCAGCGGTGGATAGCAGCGAAGCTTGCATACGCATATTGACTCTTTATCGTTAGACTCCTGCGAAAATTAATAGATCCTCTATTCGGCTTTTCTTTCCGAACGCCAAACAGAGCATCAGGGGCTACTGTCTATGTGGTAATATTTTGACATATTTTTACTTACCTCGAAGCCTGTCAGAAGGCTGGCGCAAGCTTCACTCAGTCCGCTCTTGGCGGACTGAACCTTTTGGATCACCGTACTCATAATAGTACGGTGCCCCTTGTCGATGGAGGCGCCGTCAAGCACCTCCAGCAGATGGTCCAGCGACTCCGGTTGGACGGAGGTCGCTGGCTTAGAAGGCTTGCTCCTTTTGGAAGGAGTTCGCCTACCGCGGCCCGGAACTGTTGAAAGTTCCGGCATGGTGTCCAGCTCAAAGCCGGACTTAGAGCCCTAGGGGGGTCTTGTCCCCTTCACTCCTGGAGTCCGGGAGGTTGCCTTGCGGCTCCTCCAGGACCACCTCTTCCTGCCCCGGAGCTTGTCACGACGCCACTTCGGCATCATCCGCGGTGCGGGGGGAGACAGCGGGCGGAACGGAGTTCACGTCCGATGAGCCCAGGGAGCCGCCCGACGATTCGTTGTATTCGGCCTGGGGCGGGCTGCATAATTACATTCGACATTAAGGAAAGCTGCGCAACAAAGGAACATCATGAGTTACTCTGATGTCCGAACTTACGATTTCACCGGACGCTTGGCCCTGTTCGGCCACTCCTCTTCGCTCTCTTCGGCGTCATGGGAGTAGTCCGGCGGAGGGGTCTTCCTTTTCCTAGACCCCTCGGCCTCCCCTGCTGGGGCGGCCTTCTTCTCCTCTTCTCCCTTCGCTGGGAGGGAGAGCTTTCTTCTTCCTCCTCGTTTTCACGGGAGGAGGGCGTCTCGGACTCGTCAGACGACGAGTCCGACACCACCACGTTACGGGCACTCTTTCGAGTCCCCGTGGTCTTCTTCTTCTTGACCTTCTTCTCCGACACCACATAAGGTGCCGGAACCAGCAGCTTCACTAGGAGCGCAGGGGCTGGGTCTTCGGGCAAGGGAGCCGGACAGTTAATTGGTTCAGATACCGCCTGCCAAGCCTGTCAAAGGTAAGGGAGTTTAGATCCCGCACAGAGTCAAACTATGAAAGGAAAAGAAAAGAGCTTAGTATCCTGTAAAAGGTGAAGATAGCTTACCTCGCTAGCGTGACGCTGCGAGCTGTATCCGCGATCCTCGGAGGCAGATGCGGGAGCCTCGGCGCCCATGAAAAGCACCTTCCAAGCATCTTCGTACGTCGTGTCGAAGAGCCCCTTGAGGGTTTGGTGTTGCGCCGAGTCGAACTCCCACAAATTGAAGTCCTGTTGTTGGCACGGGAGGATCCGGCGGACGAGCATAACCTGGACTATATTAACAAGCCGGATTGGCTTCCTCACCAGGGACTGGATGCAAGTTTGCAATCCGGTCACCTCTTCTTCTTTACCCCACGACAGGCCCGTCTCTTTCTAGGACATAAGCCGCGTGGGGGGTCCGGATCAGAACTCGGGGGCTGCGACCCATTTCGGATCGCGTGGCTCGGTGATGTAAAACCACCCTGCTTGCCACCCCTTTAGGGTCTCCACAAAGGAGCCCTCGAACCAGAGGACGTTGTCCATCTTGCCCGCCATGGCGCCTCCGCACTCCGCTTGGCTACCGCGCACCACCTTGGGCTTGACGCTGAAGGTCTTAAGCCAGAGGCCGAAATGGGGGCGGACGCGGAGGAAAGCCTCGCACACGACGATAAACGTCGAGATGTTGAGGATGAAGTTTGGGGCCAGATCGTGGAAGTTCAGGCCGTAGTAGAACATGAGTCCCCGGACGAATGGGTGGAGTGGAAAACCCAGTCCGCGGAGGAAGTGGGGAAGGAAAACTACCCTCTCATGGAGCCTTGGGGTGGGGAGAAGTTGTCCCTTCTCGGGAAGCCGGTGCGGGATGTCCTTGGACAGGTATCCGGCCTTCCTCAGCTTTTTTACTTGAACCTCCATGACGGAGGAGACCATCCACTTGCCTCCCGCTCCAGACATGGCTGGAGAAGGTTGAGGTGGGAAGTGTGGGCTTGGGCGCTGGAGCTTGAGTGCGCAAGAGATGGATTGGCAAAGGAGGAAGAAGGCGTAGGTAAAAAAGGTGGATCCTTATCCCCTTATATGGGCGGATGCGGTTATGCGTCCCCACCTACCTAATAAAACTCGCTTGCCTCCCAAGCGTCGTGGTAAATGGCGTGGTTGGGTTACCTACGTCCGTATTGATGAGAATCCCGTAAAAAGGGCACACGATCTCTGCTTCGACAGGACGTACCAAGGAAACCGCCTCGCTAAACATGCTGAGGCGAAAAAGCAAAAACGATTCGTAGAGAACTTGGCCGTAGTGTGATGACGCACTGCGGAATACGTCAGCAGATTTGATTCGTGTTAATGTTATTCTCTCTATGGCAATATGTGGAAACTTATTTTGCAGAGCCGAACACTATTTTTGGTGTTTACAATCTTCTATGAAGGCCTTGGAGGAGGAACCCGCCTTGCAATGCCGAAGACAATCTGCGCGCCGGACTCGTCGTCATTGAAGCCTGGTTCAGGGGCTACTGAGGGAGTCCTGGATTAGGGGGTGTTCGGGTAGCCGGACTATACCTTCGCCGGACTCCTGGACTATGAAGATACAAGATTGAAGACTTCGTCCCGTGTTCCGATGGGACTTTCCTTGGCGTGGAAGGTAAGCTTGGTGATGTGGATATTCAAGATCTCCTACCTATGTAACCGACTCTGTGTAACCCTAACCCTATCCGGTGTCTATATAAACCGGAGGGTTGTAGTCCGTAGGACGAACCATCATCATACACAATCATACCATATGCTAGCTTCTAGGGTTTAGCCTCCTTGATCTCGTGGTAGATCTGCTCTTGTACTACCCATATCATGAATATTAATCAAGCAGGAGTAGGGTATTACCTCCATCGAGAGGGCCCGAACCTGGGTAAAAACATCGTGTCCCTTGTCTCCTGTTACCATCCGGCCTTGACGCACAGTTCGGGACCCCCTACCCGAGATCCGCCGGTTTTGACACCGACAGTTGTGCTTCTAGTTTCATCCATCTCATGCTCATCAAAAGGAATCCACTAACAAGGTTGATGGGGTCTTGTTAACAAACTCATTCCGATTAACATGGAATCGGAGAAATTTCGAATAACACTAAGTTACCTCGACGGGGATATGCACATCCCCAATAATAAGTATATCATATTTCTGTTTGACAGTAGGAAGAGGAAATTCAAAACCTCCAAATATAATCGATGTAATTTTTCCAACAGAGTTGATACTGTGGACTTGAGGTTGTTTGCTCGGAAAGTGTATTGTATGCTCATTACCATTAACATGAAAAGTGGCATTCCCTCTGTTGCAATCAATAACAGCCCCTGCAATATTCAGAAAAGGTCTTCCAAGAATAATAGACATACTATCGTCCTCAGGAATATCACGAATAACAAAGTCCATTAAAATAGTACCGTTTGCAACCACAACAGGCACATCCTCACAAATACCGACAGTTATAGCAGTTGATTTATCAGCCATTTGCAAAGATATTTCAGTAGGTGTCAACTTATTCAAATCAAGTCTACGGTATAAAGAGAGAGGCATAACACTAACACCGGCTCCAAGATCACATAAAGCAGTTTTAACATCATTTCTTTTAATGGAGCATGGTATAGTAGGTACTCCTGGATCTCCAAGTTTCTTTGGTATTCCACCCTTAAAAGTATAATTAGCAAGCATGGTGGAAATTTCAGCTAACGGTATCTTTCTTTTATTTGTAGCAATATCTTTCATGTACTTAGCATAGGGATTCATTTTGAGCATATCAGTCAATCGCATACGCAAAAAGATAGGTCTAATCATTTCAGCAAAGTGCTCAAAATCCTCATCATCCTTTTTCTTGGATGGGTTGGGAGGAAAAGGCATGGGTTTCTGAACCCAAGGTTCTCTTTCTTTACCATGTTTCCTAGCAAAAAAGTATCTCTTATCATAACGTTGATTCTTTGATTGTGGGTTATCAAGATCAACAGCAGGTTCAACTTCTACATCATTATCATTACTAGGTTGAGCATCATCATGAACATCATCATGAACATTTTCATTAGGTTCATGTTCATTACCAGATTGTGTTTCAGCATCAGACATAGAGATATCATTTGGATTATCAGGCGGTTTAGCAATAGGTTCACTAGAAGATTGCACAGTTCTATCATTTTTCTTTTTCTTCTTTTTAGAAGAACTAGGTGCATCAATATTATTTCTCTGAGAATCTTGCTCAATTCTCTTAGGGTGGCCTTCAGGATACAAAGGTTCCTGAGTCATTCTACCAATTCTAGTAGCTACTCTAACAGCATAATCATTTTTCTTACTATTCATTTCATCACGTAATTCTTTTTGAGCTTTAAGTACTTGTTCCATTTGAGTGGTAACCATAGAAGCATGTTTGCTAACAAGTTTAAGTTCACCTCTAATTAGCCAT
This sequence comes from Aegilops umbellulata, assembly GCA_032464435.1. Taxonomy (NCBI): domain Eukaryota; kingdom Viridiplantae; phylum Streptophyta; class Magnoliopsida; order Poales; family Poaceae; genus Aegilops; species Aegilops umbellulata. Next base: position 270,169,122 of record CP136054.1, on the reverse strand, counting down.
ATAATCACCCAAGCGTTTAATCATATAAGCATTTTGTTTTAATTGTCTACCAAAATAAGCATTAAAGTCGCCTTGCTTAAACATAAAGTTATCAAACTCATCCAAGCACTAACTAGCAATTTTAGTAGGAGGGATTTCAGCTTTATCATATCAATAGAGAGAATTTACCTTTACTACCTATGTCGGGTTGTCGGGATCAGGAGGTTCTTCAATAAATAAAGGATTAAGATCATATGTTTCTTCAACAGGCGGTAAATTAAGACCATGTATTTCTTCAATAGGAGGTAAATTCTTAACATCTTCAGCTTTAATACCTTTTTCTTTCATAGATTTCTTTGCCTCTTGCATATCTTCGGGACTGAGAAATAGAACACCTCTTTTCTTCGGAGTTGGTTTAGGAATAGGCTCGGTAATTGGAGCAGGAGCTGCCTCAGGAGGTGCCCAATTATTTTCATTTGTCAACATATTATTCAATAGAATTTCAGCTTCATCCGGTGTTCTTTCCCTGAAAAGAGAACGAGCACAACTATCCAGGTAATCTCTGGAAGCATCGATTAGTCCATTATAAAAGATATCAAGTATTTCATTTTTCTTAAGAGGATGATCAGGCAAACCATTAAGTAACTTGAGAAGCCTCCCCCAAGCTTGTGGGAGACTCTCTTCTTTAATTTGCACAAAGTTGTATATTTCCTTTAAAGCAGCTTGTTTCTTATGAGCAGGGAAATATTGAGCAGAGAAGTAACAAATCATATCATGGGGACTACGCACACAACCAGGATCAAGAGAATTAAACCATATCTTAGCATCATCCTTTAATGAGAACGGAAATATTTTAAGTATATAAAAGTAGCGTGATCTCTCATCATTAGTAAACAGGGTGGCTATATCATTTAATTTAGTAAGATGCGCCACAACAGTTTTAGATTCATAGCCATGGAAAGGATCAGATTCAACCAATGTAATTATATCAGGATAAACAGAGAACTCATAATCCTTATCGGGAACACAGATAGGCGAAGTAGCAAAAGCAGGGTCAGGTTTCATTTTATCTTTAAGAGATTCTTTGTTCCATTTAATTAATAACCTTTTAAGTTCATGACGATCTCTGCAAGCTAAAATAGCGGCAGAAGATTCCATATCAAAAACATAACCCTCAGGAATAACAGACCTATCTTCATCATCACTTTCATCATTATAATTAGATTCAATAATTTATTTCTCTCTAGCCCTAGCAATTTGTTCATCAAGAAATTCACTAAGGGGCACAGTAGTATCAGGCATACAAGTAGTTTCATCATAAGTATCATGCATAGCAGAAGTAGCATCATCAATAACATGCGACATATCAGAACGAATAGCAGAAGCAGGTTTAGGTGTCGCAAGCTTACTCATAACAGAAGGTGAATCAAGTGCAGAGCTAGATGGTAGTTCCTTACCTCCCCTCGTAGTTGAGGGATAAATTTTTGTTTTCTTGTCTTTCAAGTTCTTCATAGTGTCCAGCAGATATAAATCCCAAGTGACTCAAAGAATAGAGCTATGCTCCGCGGCAACGGCAATAAAAAAAGGTCTTGATAACCCACAAGTATAGGGGATCGCAATAGCTTTCGAGGGTAGAGTATTCAACCCAAATTTATTGATTCGACACAAGGGGAGCCAAAGAATATTCTCAAGTATTAGCAACTGAGTTGTCAATTCAGCCACACCTGGACACTTAGTATCTGCAGCAAAGTGTTTAGTAGCAAAGTAATATGATAGTAGTGGTAACGGTAACAAAAGGTAACGGAAGCAAAAGTAATATTTTTGGTATTTTGTAGTGATTGTAACAATAGCAACGGTAAAGTAAATAAGCGTAAACCAGTATATGGAAAGCTCGTAGGCATCGAATCAGTGATGGATAATTATGCCGGATGCGGTTCATCATGTAACAGTCATAACATAGGGTGACATAGAACTAGCTCCAATTCATCAATGTAATGTAGGCATGTATTCCGAATATAGTCATACGTGCTTATGGAAAAGAACTTGCATGACATCTTTTGTCCTACCCTCCCGTGGCAGCGGGGTCCTAATGGAAACTAAGGGATATTAAGGCCTCCTTTTAATAGAGAACCGGAACAAAGCATTAGCACATAGTGTATACATGAACTCCTCAAACTATGGTCATCACCGGGAGTGGTCCTGATTATTGTCACTTCGGGGTTGCCAGATCATAACACATAGTAGGTGACTATAGACTTGCAAGATAGGATCAAGAACTCACATATATTCATGAAAACATAATAGGTTCAGATCTGAAATCATGGCACTCGGGCCCTAGTGACAAGCATTAAGCATAGCAAAGTCATAGCAACATCAATCTCAGAACATAGTGGATACTAGGGATCAAACCCTAACAAAACTAACTCGATTACATGATAAATCTCATCCAACCCATCACCGTCCAGCAAGCCTACGATGGAATTACTCACGCACGGCGGTGAGCATCATGAAATTGGTGATGGAGGATGGTTGATGATGACGACGGCGACGAATCCCCCTCTCTGGAGCCCCGAACGGACTCCAGATCATCCCTCCCGAGAGGTTTTAGGGCTTGGCGGCGGCTCCGTATCGTAAAACGTGATGATTTCTTCTCTCCTATTTTTTCTTCCCGAAAGCAAATATATAGAGTTGGAGTTGGCGTCAGAAGGTCTCCAAGGGGCCCACGAGGTAGGTGGGCGCGCCCCCCACCCTCGTGGACAGGGTGAGGGCCCCCTGGTCTTCATCTTTGACGAGGATTTTTTATTATTTAATGTAAGATATTCCGTGGAGTTTCAGGTCATTCCGAGAACTTTTGTTTTCTGCACATAAAACAACATCATGGCAATTCTGCTGAAAACAGCGTCAGTCCAGGTTAGTTCCATTCAAATCATACAAGTTAGAGTCCAAAACAAGGGCAAAAGTGTTTGGAAAAGTAGATACGATGGAGATGTATCAGGGAGGAAGGTTGGTCGTCAGCCCCCCTCCCTGGCAGGCCCCTTGCCGGCCTCCCCGGCAGGCTCCTTGCTGGCCTCTTCGGCAGCGGCCTTGCCGGCTTCCCCGGCAGGCCCCTTGGCGGCCTCCTCAGCGGTGGTCTTGGCGGCCTGCTCGGCAGCAATCTTGTCAGCGTCGGACTTGGTGTACTTGGCAACCTCCTCAATGACGGTATCAATATCCTCCTGGTCCACTGAGGGAGGGTCTTGATACCAAGGAGAATGAGACAGGGCCAAAATCAAGGTTCAAGAAGAAGAAGAAGAAAGGACAGGGACAGGAAGCAGGCCACGTACCCGCGCCAAACTGGGAAGAAGTGTTTCCCTCCCCGCCAATGTTCGTTGCCGGGATGGAGCCACTGCCGCCCAAGTTCACCTCCTCCTCCTATGTGCGCGTGGGCTCGGTGCTTGGCGCCCATGTCGGGGACGCCCCTCTGGGCGGCGTGGTTGACGGGGCGGCGTGTTGGGGGTGGCCCTCAGCGGCTCCTCCTACTGCCGCTCTCCTCCTGCGAACCCGACAAAATTAGCACCAAGGGATCGTGCCCCAACACACAATGACGGGAAGTGAGTAGTGAACTCACGCTGGGGGCTGAAGCGGGGGCTGCGTCGGGGGTTGTCATCCAGGCTGATCACCACCAACTCCGGTGTGCGCGGAGTGCTCGCCGGGGGCTGGTCGCCCGTCGAGGCCCTGGCCCTCGTCGCCACCCTCTGGGCCAACGTCTCCATGTTCCTGTGAGGATAATATCAAGTTAAAAGAGGATAGCATAGGCGTGGGGTCAGGAGATGATGGAGGGTGAAGCGCTTACTCGTCCTCCGCTTCCTCTTCCACTAGCCTCCTTTTCCTCTTCGGGCTGAAGGACCCGAAGTCAAAATTAACCTCCGAGGTGCCATCCGAAGAAGAAGGAGAAGGGGATGGGGTCTTGCGCCATTTGGATGAGGAGGAGGCAGCCGCCTTTTTCTTCGCTACCGCGGTTTTCGCCGCCTTCTTCGCTACCGCAGCCTTCATCGCCGCGGCTCTCGTCTGGCGCATGGACTGCCATGGACCTGTTGCCGCTGCGCGGTCCTGCCGGGCCGGACCAGCTCGCCGGAGCTGGCCCGCCGCAGGACGCGCCTCTTCCCTCCGGCCGAGGGGTCGACAGCCTCGGCCTCTTCTTTGGTCGACTCCTCGACCATGTCTTCAATGAGGGGGCCCTGGCCCAGCGCTGCTAGCCTCCCCAGCAGACTCTGCCCATCTGGCGAGCTCTTTCTCCTCCGCGGCCGCGTCGGCCTCATCCTCCACGGTGTCGGCGCTGCCAGCCTCCTTGGCGAGCGCCGCATCCGCTGCCCTGGCGGCGATGTAGTCCAGCTCCTCCTTGGTGGTGTCGCGGATGAGCAGCGGCTCGTCGCGGACATAATTCTCCGACAAGTTGTCGAAGAACGCCTACGCCTCCTCCGCTTTCGGCTCGACCCAGAGCGGACCGAAGCCGTGTGCATTGAAGTCCAGCATCATGGCAATGATGGCAGTCTGGCGAGAGTTGTTGCTCAATGGGACCATGCCCGCCAGCAACCCAAACAGAGACGCCTTGACAACCTTGTCGGCCTTCTCGGCTCTGCCGGTCCTCTCAGCCCTATCGTCATCACTCACCTTGAGCTGAAAGAGCCTCTAGCAGAAGTGAGCATGCCCCATCACCGTGAAATTGTGCTTCAAGCCAGGGTGGAGCCTCATGACGTCGGTCGCGTTCCTGTAGTCCCAGGGTGGCCTCCCCTTGTTTTGCAGTGGGGCAATCCGGCGGCGGATGAAATCAGCCCCGATCATTTTGAGGGTGAGCCTGGCCATGGTGAGGCGGTTGATCCTGGTGGTGGTGACTGAGAGCTTCTTGTCGTTGGCGTCAAGGTCGCTCCAGTCCTTGCAGCGGACCGGCGGACTCCGGCGAACCCGACAGAACTCCCGTGGATCCTTCTCCTCGATCCAGCACTACCGGCTCCGCCACTCGTCCCACCTCTCCTTCTGGGCACCCTCTGGGTACGTGCCCTTCTCCTGAGACCTCGGGATCCAGGTGATGCAGCCGGAGATGGCGCCCCTGACTGGATGCGAGGGTAGAAGTAGTGGCGGAAGAGTGTCGTGCTGGGGCGCACTCTGGCGATGCCCTCGCAGAGATGGGCAAAGAGCGCCATGCACGCCACGGCATTCGGTGTAAGATTCAGAAGGCGGAAGCCGTAGGTGTGCATGACATCGTTGATGATAGAGGCGAGGGTGTCTCGATCTTTCGATGAGATGATAACTATCGATTTGGTGGAGACGACTTTGGCGATCCAACTACAAACGTGCACGACGTTGCGCCTTAGCAATCGCTAAACCAACTCCGAGAGGTTATTGACCACGCCGGAGCACAATCAACCTGACCACGAAGGTCTATTCCTGCAAGCATTCAAAGAACAAGCAAGAATATGATAAAGCAATCTGAATATTGCGAATATATATGAAGTATTGATAATGTTGGGGATCCGTAAGCGGTCTTGGTCTGGTCGTTGGACACAAACGAAGTACACGAAGTTGCAATGGCTAACTTTTAACTAAACAAATCCCAAGGAAAAAGCTACTAGGTGGATCTACTTATATAGGAGCAAGGGGTGGCGGCCAAGGAGGTGGGAGGACGTCCCAAGGCAGCCTAAAACCAACCCTAGGTCGTTCAAGGCTCATGGGCCCAAGTGGAGGTGATGCAAAACCTTTGGACTTGTTGTTTGACTCGGATTCTGCTGCTGCGTCAGATTGTTTCATCCATATCTCAATGCTCCGGACGAATTTAAAGCTGAATCCAATTGGAGTGGAAATAGGACGAAATCTACTTTCCAAAAAAAGAATCACCCAATTCGGAGTCCATATGAAAATGTTCTTGCCGTTTTGAGTCAGGTATGTCTGTGCAGTCCGAATCTGAATCCAGAACGTGAGAGACTTGGACTCTATCTTCTCTTGGCCCAAAAGTGACGTGAAGGGACTTTTTGAACAGCACCTAAACTTCTCTTTTTCCCTTATCTTCATATGTGGATTGTACAAATGTCCCATACACCTGCAATTAGACAAAACACAAAAGTGTGTGAAGTATTTTTTGTTCTGGATAATATAATAGATTATTGAATAGTTGACACAAGAAATCACCTGACAAATATGCATGTATGCAATATTTTTGGTCGTATCCAATGTAGTCATGTCCTCATCAGTTGAAGAAATCAGAGAAAGGGGGCAGAGCCCGCAAGAGAAGTAGTCAACGAAGAAGGGGTGCCGATTTGGGCCGGCCTTGGCAAAATCGGCAGGGACGATGCGCGTGGCGGGGTGCCCCGTCGTCTCCCTCCCCCACAGGGGCCTGAAGTAGTCCCTGAGATGGACCACATCGACCGTTGAGGGGAAGTAGGCGTGTTGCGTCCGCAGCACCGCCAACTCGCTCTTCGGCGCCTCTTTCTCCCTGACGTCCTTGGCCACCCCTTTGCCTTTGCCTGTCTTGAGCGCCATGGCGACTGAGAGGGGATGGAGGATTAAGGGCAGTGAGGGCGCGGCGGCGGCAAGCAAAGGCAAGAGCTTGAGGAAGAAGAAGGGAACGACGGTTCCGAGATTGGGGAAGGCACAGGGGGTAAATGAGCAGCGCGCTTGCAGTTTCTCTTTTTTATGGGGAAGGCGCGGGCCGCCTCTTTACCATTTACCATGATGTGACGCAGGCGTGCAGCAACCGCCCCACACACGACCCCCACGTCACACATTCGACGTGGGTCGTGGGGAAGCGCAATTGGCGTGAGAGTTACTGCGGTAAAACTCTGCCACGCGTACCCGCGCACCATTCTAGGCCTGGCCCAATAACGCTCCGAGCTTATATGTGGCCCAGGCCAGGGGGCTTCTATCGGTGTACAAAAGCAGAGGTCCTTTTTGTACCCCTTTACTTGTGCGCGGGCAGTCGCAGCCACACGCCCGCAGCCACACTTGGCAGGGCAGAGGAAGCGAAGACACAAGACTACCATAGCAACGCCAAGACAGAGGCACGAGGAGCGAAGGGACAAGGTGGGGTCTCCCTGGCAGGAGCCTTGCCGGGGCAGCTTATGTAGCCCCGGCAAGGGCCTTTGCCGGGGCAACTTGCCCAACACCAGCAGAGCCACCACCCTTGAGCCTAAGAGATCCGACACCATCGACAACATTGGAACCAAGGCTCAGGAGGCGCCTGCATGGTGGCATGTAGATCTTTGTGAAAGACTAAGGACATACAATACCAGATGAGAACCAGAAGACGGAAACCCCGGCAAGGTCCTTGCCAGGGACGCTCACAAGACCCCCGGCAAGACCCTTGCCGGGGACGCCTGCGAGACCCCGTCAAGGCCCTTGCCGGGGACATCTGCAGGGCCGCAGCCAAGCCCCACCTGCCAACGCTCCACCATCGTTCCAACACAGAAGTGAACCCGCCAACAAGGCAGGCACCTGCGTGGCGACGTGCAGCTTCCAGGCCAATCCAGCAAGCACCTGCGTGGTGGCATTCAGATCTTTGTGAAGACTCTGCCACCGCACCAACTCAACAGCAAGCCAGCCAGCATGGCGCTGCACGCTTGGTCAGCCTGGACGTGCGTCGGAGCGAGGCGAAGCGGCGACGGATGGTACGAGTTTCCTTGTCGACCCTGATAAAGTGAGAGGGCACGTCGGCAACGCATTAAATGCATTTGTCCTACGGTGCCAGGCGATGGACTTGTATACAGTACAAACTTTCCACCTCCTGTGTGCCACTGTGGTGACCCCCTTTGGCTATAAAAGGAGGCCCGAGGCATACTAGAGGAGGATTCAGACTTTTTGGACCCTCACGCTTTGTAGCTAGTCCAAGAACACCAGATAAACACAAACCAGCAGGAGTAGGGTATTACGCATCACTTGCGGCCCGAACCTGGATAAATTCCCCGTGTTGATCTTCTAAACCCGCTCTTTCCACAGCCCGGTGCCCACCAACCGTAGAAGGGATTCCCCGTGATCCCATAGGTGTCGTTTCCGCTGACACTAGTAGAGGCATACTAGGGACACTATGTTTTGTCTATGTATTCACACATGTATCAAGTTTTCGGTTAATACAATTCTGGCATGAATAATAAACCTTTATCATGATATAAGGAAATGTAAATAACAACTTTCTTATTGCCTCTAGGGCATATTTCCTTCATGGGTATCATTTGGTGCATTACCATGTTCATGAGGTTGATCTTGCCCTTGATCTTCTTTATTGACTTGAGGGCCTTCACTTTGTTCTTCGGAAGCGTGTGGGTCTCGCGTAGGTGATGGCTCTACTTAAGTAGAGCATTGTCCTTCTCCTTCGGCCACAAGGGGTTTCTGAAAGTGCAACTATCCCTAGGTGGTTTTGGTAATTCATAACAACATATAGCGCATTGAGCTAATGCTATTCCAAGACAATTATTTCAGGAAAGCTCAATGATTGGCATGGCATGGATGGTGAAAGTGGAACCCTCAAAATGCTAAGGACAAAGGATTGGCTCAAGCTCAAAAGCTCAAGACTTTTCATTTTACATTTTAGTGATCCAAGATCACATTGAGTCCATAGGAAAAGCCAATACTATCAAGGAGGGATGAGGTGTTGCTTAATGAGCCTTTTGCTTCATGTGCTTAATGATATGCTCCAAAATCCTCAGCTACTTTCCCATATCCACAAATGACCTAAGCCCTAAGCCAAACTCGGTCCTACCGATACTTTCTATCCGGCTCCACCGAGTTTCACATGTCATAAGCCACTGCCAAACCCTAGCAAATCAGTTCTACCGATAGGGATCTCGGTCTCACCGAGATGGGGTTGCAATCTCTCTGTTTCCTTTTCGTAACTTTTCGGTCTCACCGAAAGAGCGGATCGGTCCCACCGAGATTGCAATGTAAACTCTCTGTTTCCCTTTTGTAACTTTTCGGTCTCACCGAAAGAGCAAATCGGTCCCACCGAGTTTACCTGACCAACTCTCTGGTTAGCCTATTACCAAATCGGTCTCACCGAGTTTGTGTAATCGGTCTCACCGAGATTACGTTATGCCCTAACCCTAATCGTATCGGTCCTACCGAGTTGCATGTCAGTCCCACCGAAAATCTCTAACGGTCACTAGGTTTACTATTTCGGTCCGACCGAGTTTGTTGATTCGGTCCCACCGAGATTGGTAAATTGTGTGTAACGGTTGGATTTTGTGTGGAGGCTATATATACCCCTCCACCTCCTCTTCATTCGTGGAGAGAGCCATCAGAACACATCTACACTTCCAACTCATATGTTCCAAGAGAGAACCACCTGCCCTTGTGTTGAGGCCAAGATATTCCATTCCTACCATATGAATCTTGATCTCTAGCCTTCCCCAAGTTTCTTTCCACTCAAATCTTCTTTCCACCAAATCCAAATCTTGTGAGAGAGAGTTGAGTGTTGGGGAGACTATCATTTGAAGCACAAGAGCAAGGAGTTCATCATCAACACACCATTTGTTACTTCTTGGAGAGTGGTGTCTCCTAGATTGGCTAGGTGTCACTTGGGAGCCTCCAACAAGATTGTGGAGTTGAACCAAGGAGTTTGTAAGGGCAAGGATATCGCCTACTTCGTGAAGATCTACCGCTAGTGAGGCAAGTCCTTCGTGGGCGATGGCCATGGTGGGATAGACATGGTTGCTTCTTCGTGGACCCTTCGTGGGTGGAGCCCTCCGTGGACTCGCGCAACCGTTACACTTCGTGGGTTGAAGTCTCCATCAACGTGGATGTAGGATAGCACCACCTATCCGAACCACGGGAAAAACATCCGTGTCTCCAATAGCGTTTGAATTCTCCAAACCCTTCCCTTTACATTCTTGCAAGTTGCATGCTTTACTTTCCGCTGCCTATATACTCTTTGCATGCTTGCTTGAATTGTGTGATGATTGCTTGACTTGTCCTAAAAGTTGCTAAAATCTGCCAAGAACTAAAATTGGGAAAAGGTTAAGTTTTTATTTGGTCAAGTAGTCTAATCACCCCCCTCTAGACATACTTCCGATCCTACAAGTGGTATCAGAGCTTTGGTCTCCATTTGCTTTGATTTCCATAGCGTTTGGTGGTCATAGCCTTGGTTTCACAACCTAGGAGAGTATGGCGCCTAGCGAGGGAAATTATCACCGTAGAGGTCCTTACTTTGATGGTACTAATTTTGCTAGTTGGAAGCATAAAATGAAAATGCATATTCTTGGACATAACCCCGCCGTTTGGGCTATTGTGTGTGTTGGTTTGCAAGGTGACTTCTTCGATGGGAAAGAACCAAACCGTGAAGCTACCGCGAATGAGTTGAAGATGCTACAATACAATGCTCAAGCTTGTGATATTCTCTTCAACGGATTGTGCCCCGAAGAATTCAACAAAATCAGCCGTCTTGAGAATGCAAAGGAAATTTGGGATACTTTGATTGATATGCACGAAGGTACCGACTCCGTCAAGGAATCCAAATTGGATGTGCTTCAAAGTCAACTTGACAAGTTCAAAATGAAGGATGGTGAAGGTGTCGCTGAAATGTACTCTAGGCTTGCTCTCATCACAAACGAGATTGCCGGCTTAGGGAGTGAAGAGATGACCGATAGATTCATCATCAAGAAGATCCTAAGAGCCCTGGATGGAAAATATGATACCGTGTGCACATTGATCCAAATGATGCCCAATTACAAAGATCTCAAGCCAACAAAAGTCATTGGAAGAATTGTTGCTCATGATATGTCGCTCAAGGATAAAGAGGAACTTCACAACAAATCAAGTGGTGCCTACAAAGCCTCATGTGAAGCCCCCACATCATCAAGTGAGAAACAAAACTTCAATGAAGAACTAAGCTTAATGGTGAAGAACTTCAACAAGTTCTACAAGAGTAGAAGCAAAGATAGAAGCTCCAAGTCAAGGTCCTATAATGACAAAAGATCTTCTAGTCGAGAGCGAAACTGCTACAATTGTGGAAGACCCGGACACTATTCCAATGAGTGTACGGCTCCCTACAAAAGAAGAGAAGATTCTCCAAAAAGAAGAAGCAAAAGAGAAGAATCACCATCAAGAGAGAGAAGGAGTAGAGATGATCGTTATGAACGAAGATACTCACGGAGAAGCAAGGATTCGGAAAGAAAGGATAAATCATCAAGGAGCTACACAAAACGAAGACATCAAGCTCATGTTGGTGAATGGGTATCCGGCTCCGACTCCGACAACCACTCAGAGAGAAGTTATCACTCCGATTCCGAATATACTCAAGATGAAGGTGTTGCCGGTCTAGCACTTGTGTCAACCAACTCCTACGACATATTTGACTCACCAAATGAAGGAATTGGAAGATGCTTCATGGCCAAAGGTCCTAAGGTAACTCACCCTGAGTATGTTGATTTTAATAGTGATGAAGATGACTTGTTAGGTGATGATGATTTACTTGTTGACAACTCTAGTGATGAATACTATGATGAAACGTCAATTAATCATTCTAATCAAGATAAAACGAATGACAATGATAAGGAGAAAATTGAGGCTCTAACTAAAGAACTAAACACTCTTAAGTTAGCTCATGAAACTATCTTCGAAGAGCTCATGAGAAGTTACGCTTTGAAAAGCTCAATCTTGAGCAAGAGCATGAGTTTTTAAAGGCAATCAATGATGATCTTCACAAGAAAAGTTCTTCTTACATTGCCAAGCGTTTACTCTTATCCACTTACATGCCTCAAGTCAAGTCTAGTAACAAGAACAAGAAAGATTCTTCCTCTAGTAGTAACAATGATCATGTTAAATCCAAAATTGTTGCTTCTAGTAGTTCTCTTGATTCCACTAATGATTCTCTTAGCCAAGTTACACTTGAGCAAGAAAATAGCTTATTGAAGGGAATCATAGAGAAAGGAGTGTACAAAAGCCTTGCCAGAAGTAAGCAATTCGAGGAAATTGTACGCAAGCAAGGAAGGCACCGGAAGAATCAAGGTGTTGGTTTTGAACGAAAGTTCAATGCCAATGGAGTTGAGTGGGAAGAAGATCAATACCCCAAGACAAAGTTTGTTCCACAACAAGAGAAGTATGATCCTACTTCTTTCAAGGGGACACAAACTCAAGATGATCTTTCACCACAAGACTACAAGCAAAAAGGCAAGGACAAGCTTCAAGAGGAAATTGATGCATTTGAAGAAGCTCCTAAGACCTTAGTCAAGTGGATTCCCAAGACTACTTCAAGTTCCACTTCATCAAGTACGACTAAAACTCCAAGAAAAACCCAAGGTTAGTTCATCCCTCTTAGGGGGGATATCACATCTAGGGGGAGCTTTACTCTAAGACTTGAGTTAAAGCAACTCTAATGATGTGAACACAACAATGCTTTATGTAAAAGTGGTAACCCCACTTGAGCTTAAACGATGAGTATGACCTATGATCAAGTGTTCTCGTTTGACTCCTAAGTCAATATACTCATATATAGATGACCTAGTCATCGCCAATTGCTTGATAGATGCTAGAATTGGTTGTGCATGCTTTGTCACATATTTCAATTGCCATTTTATTGTGTGAGCATGTTGGTTGCATATTTTACTCATTCGAGGACATCCACTTGTTGTTTTGATTGTTTGGCTTTATTTTTTATTTTGCCAAGTGGATGGACAAGAATGCCTAAGAACCTTCTCTAGCTATCTATGCTTTTCTCGTCTCAAACTCTATTCATGCTACATCACAAAATTGATCAAGTCATATTCGAACCACTCTGTGTGAGGAGCACTTGGAGTCCCCGATTCGTCATAGACTTAAACTTCGAAAACCTCTTTGTGATTCTCGGTCTGACCGATACCCCACTTTCGGTCTTACCGAGATCATTAAGTTGATCTATGTTTTCGATCTCGGTGCAACCGATTTGAACCATTCGGTCACACCGAGTTGCAATAACTGTATACAGTTTTGCATCTCGGTGCCACCGAGTTGTTCCACTCGGTCACACCGACAGGGTCGGGCTATATATAGACACGGGCAAAAATTTGGAAATTTCTCCGAACCCTTTCGCCCGCGCGATAGCTCGCTCTGCCAATGTGGTCTCCGGATCGTCTCCTCGCCGCTAGCCGCCTCCAGTCGCTAGTCTCCATCACCGTCAACGGGATTCAACCCCGTCGTTGCCGCCGTAGCGAGTCTCCGCCGAACTAGGGTATGGACTCGATCTTTGTGCTATTCCCCAATCCGATTCCTAGCACATTGTGATCATATTGATTCTAGCCACGTTTGATAAACTCCTATCCAGTAAATGAATTCGTAGAATAGGTTTGATTCGCAAATTTGAGGGTTAGGTTTCCGCCGAAACCATCTCGGACCCACCGAGTTGAAAAACTCGGTCCCACCAATTTGGCTCATGCCATTGCACAAGTGAGACTTGGTATGACCGAGTATTGCTAATCGGTGTGACTGATTTTAGAACTTTGTGAAACCCTAGCAGTCTTGGTGCCACCGAACTGTGACTCGGTCTGACCGAGTTCACCAGTTTAGGTTCCAAAAACTGCTTCGGTATCACCGAGTTTAAAAATCGGTAGATCCGAAATGATTTCTATGGGAAACTAAAACTAAGTTTTTGAATCATTCTTTTGCAAAAATATATGCATTTTGTGATGCTCATCCACTCTACCTCATCTATAAACTATTCACAGGGTCAGCAGTCAGCTTGTTCATCATGTCAGACCAGAGTGATAGCCAGAACATGTCAGAACAGCCAGTGCAGATGAGTGAGGGCACTAGTCCCTCCAGTTCTTCAGATGAGGGCAGCAGGAGCACCCCTAGCAACCTGCCAAAAGCTGCCACAAGACAAAGGAAGAAGAGAACCTTAGAATCAGAGGATGAGGACTATGTGGCAGAAGAGGAAGCAACTTCCAAGAGAGTTGTGCTCAAGAAAGAGCATGGCTCAAGACAGAGCACCAAGCCAGGCTTAAAGGTCAAAAGGCCAGCAGGCAGGCAGCCCATGCCAAAGGCCAGAGCCTCAACAAAGATTCCTGAGAAGCCTGCACCCAAAGAGCCAGTTGCTGCTGAAGGGAAGAAGGAAAGGAAAAGAGGCAGATGGTGCAAGAAAGTTGATCCCATGGCTGAATTTGAACAGCATTCTTCTGATGAAGAAGAAGAAGAAGAGGTTGCTGCACCAGCACCTAAGGCACCCAAGCTGATGGGTGATGCTATAAGATCAGGGGCTACTGCATCTAAGCCCAAGGAAGCACCCAAGGTTGCAACAAAGGCCAAGACAGCTCCAAAGAGGAATACAAGGAGCATCCCAGCTGCTGAGAAGAACAAGGCCCCAGTGCCTGACACTGCAGAAGAAGAGGAAGGCCAAGTTCTCAAAAAGTTGAAGCCCAAGATCCCAGACCACAATGATGCTCATCCTGTGGCTGAGGATATGAAGATCAGAAGAGACTCAGGACTGAGAAAGTGGAGAGCAGAGGATCCATATGCTACCAGGAGGAGGACTGCTGTTGACTACAGGTTCCACACTAAGGAACAGCAGGACTTCTATGAGACAGTCTTATTGGACAAGAAGCTCATTGTGTGTGATATGAGATGGGTCGACTGGGAATACATCAAGGACAATGAAGAGCACTATCCTGGAGTGCAGGACAGCTTCAAGGCATGTGGAGTAGCTGACTTTGTTGGGCAGAAGCTCACAAAGTGGAATGAAGAGCTGATCATGCAGTTCTACTCCACAGCACATTTTTATCCAGATGGCAGGATTGTATGGATGTCTGAAGGTACGAGGTACCAATCAACAGTTGCTGAGTGGGAACAGCTCATCAATGCCCCAGAGGAAAATGAGGATGACTTGGACATATATGCCAAGAAGAAGATGGATCACAACTCCATGTCCAACATGTACAAAGAGATCCCAAACAAGGCACTTGACACTTTCAAGTTTGGATCAGTACATTATCTTCTGTCAGGATTGCCAACCATCAATTGGATACTGAGGCACACCTTGTTGCCCAAGTCAGGTGATCACAAGATGATCAGAGGCCATGCAATCAACTTGCTCCATATCTTTGATGTGCCACAAAAATTCAAAGTCATGAGCCTCATGGTAGAAACAATCAAGAGGACTGCAGCAGACCAGAAGAGGAGCTGTGGATATGCCCCTCAGATCCAGGAGCTGATTAACTCCAAGATGGGCGCAGGCATATACCTCTTGGACAAGGAACATTTGGCTATTCATCCAGATCTTGAAGATAATTAAGTTGTGATGAACAAGGATGAACCATCTTCAGCCCATGCACAAGCACAGAAGGAGAAGGCAAGGAAGGAGAAAGCTGCAAAGATGCCAACTCAAGAGGAGGCATCTGAATATTTCTTAAAAACCAAGCAAGAGCAGCTTAGTTACTTGATTGCATCCACCCTGAGGATAGAGAAAGGACTGGCCACCCTCAATCAGAATCAGGAGAGCTTAGAGAGGATTGTAGAACAAAAGTTCTATGACTTGGATGTCAAAGTGACAGAGATTCAGTCTGCAGTGGAGCAACTTCAAGATGACATGCAGGAGAGGAAAGAGAAGACTACCACTGATGCATTTGCCAGAGTGCCACGAGCTCAGAGGTCCAGTGCAGTGCCAGTTCCTGACACAAGAGCCACCGCCTCAGCTCCAGCCACAGCACCAGCCCAACCAGCTCCAGCATCTACTTCAGCTCCAGACTCCACCACCACCAGAAGATCAAGCCTGAGTGTCGATCTAGCACTATGCATTTTCTAGGAACTTTTTGGTAACTTGTTGCCAAAGGGGGAGAAAAATGTATAGATCATAGGCTGAGAGAGAGAGAGAGAGAGAGAGAGAGAGTGTGTTGTTTTTCTCTCTTGCTTTATTTGGTGGTTTTTCAAACATTGTTTGCTTTTGGTCGAGATACTTTGATATGCTTGTGAGACATTGATGATCATGTGTTTGATCATAAGCTACACTTATGCATGCTTGATATATCTTATCTATCTTATGTGATCATTCACTTTTCCTTGGTGATGAGTGCATGTATTTCATTATTATCATTTTGAGCGCTCCACCAAGATGTATGTGACATGCAAGAGTAACCCATAATTCTAACTCTTTGTGCATTTGCAGTCCAAAGCAAATTTTAAATATGCACAAATTTAGGGGGAGCTCTTACTTAGTACATACTTCTCAAAGCGACGATATAATTCATTCTTATTATCATTTGTCAAAGCTTTGATCTATATGTTGTCATCAATTACCAAAAAGGGGGAGATTGAAAGTGCAACTATCCCTAGGTGGTTTTGGTAATTCATAACAACATATAGCTCATTGAGCTAATGCTATTCCAAGACAATTATTTCAGGAAAGCTCAATGATTGGCATGGCATGGATGGTGAAAGTGGAACCCTCAAAATGCTAAGAACAAAGGATTGGCTCAAGCTCAAAAGCTCAAGACTCTTCATTTTACATTTTAGTGATCCAAGATCACATTGAGTCCATAGGAAAAGCCAATACTATCAAGGAGGGATGAGGTGTTGCTTAATGAGCCTTTTGCTTCATGTGCTTAATGATATGCTCCAAAATCCTCAGCTACTTTCCCATATCCACAAATGACCTAAACCCTAAGCCAAACTCGGTCCTACCGATACTTTCTATCCGGCGCCACCGAGTTTCACATGTCATAAGCCACTGCCAAACCCTAGCAAATCGGTTCTACCGATAGGGATCTCGGTCTCACCGAGATGGGGTTGCAATCTCTCTGTTTCCTTTTCGTAACTTTTCGGTCTCACCGAAAGAGCGGATCGGTCCCACCGAGATTGCAATGTAAACTCTCTGTTTCCCTTTTGTAACTTTTCGGTCTCACCGAAAGAGCAAATCGGTCCCACCGAGTTTACCTGACCAACTCTCTGGTTAGCCTATTACCAAATCGGTCTCACCGAGTTTGTGTAATCGGTCTCACCGAGATTACGTTATGCCCTAACCCTAACCGTATCGGTCCTACCGAGTTGCATGTCAGTCCCACCGAAAATCTCTAACGGTCACTAGGTTTACTATTTCGGTCCGACCGAGTTTGTTGATTCGGTCCCACCGAGATTGGTAAATTGTGTGTAACGGTTGGATTTTGTGTGGAGGCTATATATACCCCTCCACCTCCTCTTCATTCGTGGAGAGAGCCATCAGAACACATCTACACTTCCAACTCATATGTTCTAAGAGAGAACCACCTACCCTTGTGTTGAGGCCAAGATATTCCATTCCTACCATATGAATCTTGATCTCTAGCCTTCCCCAAGTTGCTTTCCACTCAAATCTTCTTTCCACCAAATCCAAATCTTGTGAGAGAGAGTTGAGTGTTGGGGAGACTATCATTTGAAGCACAAGAGCAAGGAGTTCATCATCAACACACCATTTGTTACTTCTTGGAGAGTGGTGTCTCCTAGATTGGCTAGGTGTCACTTGGGAGCCTCCAACAAGATTGTGGAGTTGAACCAAGGAGTTTGTAAGGGCAAGGAGATCGCCTACTTCGTGAAGATCTACCGCTAGTGAGGCAAGTCCTTCGTGGGCAATGGCCATGGTGGGATAGACAAGGTTGCTTCTTCGTGGACCCTTCGTGGGTGGAGCCCTCCGTGGACTCGCGCAACCGTTACCCTTCGTGGGTTGAAGTCTCCATCAACGTGGATGTAGGATAGCACCACCTATCCGAACCACGGGAAAAACATCCGTGTCTCCAATAGCGTTTGAATTCTCCAAACCCTTCCCTTTACATTCTTGCAAGTTGCATGCTTTACTTTCCGCTGCCTATATACTCTTTGCATGCTTGCTTGAATTGTGTGATGATTGCTTGACTTGTCCTAAAAGTTGCTAAAATCTACCAAGAACTAAAATTGGGAAAAGGTTAAGTTTTTATTTGGTCAAGTAGTCTAATCACCCCCCCCCCCCTCTAGACATACTTCCGATCCTATAGTTACTCAATGGGAGTATTTGACCAATCCCCATTCTTCTTACGGCTTGAGGAGGAATTTCATCACCTACATCGCAAAGACCAGTTTGCTCCACTTGGGAGCCATTATTTTCATCAAACTCAATGTTACATGTCTCCTCAATGAGTCCGGTGGACTTGTTGAGGACACATTAAGCATGAGAGTTTGTAGCATAACCAACAAATATGCCCTCTTGAGCTCTAGGTTCAAATTTAGACAAACGGGCACCTTTCTTGAGAATGAAACACTTACAACCGAGCACCCAAAAGTACTTGAGGTTGGGCTTGTTGCCGGTAAGAATCT
The DNA here is from genome assembly GCA_032464435.1 of Aegilops umbellulata. Classification (NCBI taxonomy): domain Eukaryota; kingdom Viridiplantae; phylum Streptophyta; class Magnoliopsida; order Poales; family Poaceae; genus Aegilops; species Aegilops umbellulata. The sequence goes on along the minus strand of CP136054.1, from coordinate 270,150,897 downwards.
CATATGGAGTCTTCTTCAAGCCTTTGCGGAGGTATAACCTATTGGATGCATGACATGTGGTGTTGATGGCTTCGGCCCAAAAGTTGTACGGACATTTGAATTCCGCCATCATGGTCCTTGTCGCATCCTTCAACGTCCGGTTCTTCCTCTCCACCACACCATTTTTGTCGGTGTACTAGAGTAGGGGTACCCTAGTATCCCGAACTTGTGCACGGGCAGTCGCAGCGTCCCGCGGCAAGGCTTGCCAGGTGACCGCCAAGGTCCTCCGTGGTTCCTTTGGAGCCATTCAAGAACAAAGTATTCAAGCCAAGGAGACAAGGCCCCGGCAAGAGGAGCTTGCCGGGAAGGCCACTCAAGGCACAAGACCCCGGCAAGAGGAGCTTGCCGGGAAGGCCAACCAAGGCATTTCAAGGAACTTGCCGCTACGCGCCACGCGTCCCGGCAAGGCCCGGCGAGCGACAAGCTTCCGGACGCGACAAGATAACGACCGCGGCAAGGCGCTTGCCGCGGCAAGAAACCACTCTATACCCGCGCTCCAGCGCATCCACCAACGTGTCGCTCTGGGACCCTTCCAGGCGTACGTGGCGGGAGGCTGTGCAGCCAGGGGTGCATTGTGGCAAGCGGCGCTGACAAGATCGCCATCGTGGCGAGCGGTGGCGCCCCTGACGGTCGCTTTTCTGCACTGTTTGGGCGACGTAGATAGGCATTTAATGCCCTTGTCCCCTGCCGTCGGGGTTAGGTATGATACACTGTGTAGGTAGCTGTACCAACCGCAGCAACTTTACATTTTTACCCTTGCCTACGTTGCCACCTGTCGGTGACCCCTTGAGCATATAAAAGGAGGCCCATGCGCAACGTAGAAAAAAGGGGAGGACAGACAAAAGCACGCTCGGTCTCGTTAGCTGCTTGAGTGTACTGTAGCACCCAGCGCTCCCGAGCAAGAACACAATACAAACCACAGATGCAGCAGTAGGGTTTTACACATCCGTGCGGCCCGAAGCTGGGTAAATTGCCCGTGTGCCTCGCCTCGATCTGCTCTTCGTGCGACCTCCGCCCCCCGCCGAACCGAAAAGGGGCTCCGTCCCCATAGGTGCTCGTGGAGTCAGTTTCCCCGACATCTTTGGCGCGCCAGGTAGGGGGCATCGAGGTTGTGTGAACCTGATCCGGCGTTCACACGAGCTAGATCTTCATCATCTTCATCGACATGCCGCCGAAGAAGAAGGCTTCGGAGGCGGCTGATCTGCCCGCGACAGACCCACCGCCGCCGGAGCAAACGGCTGGTGGGGAAGACGCCGGCGGAAGAACGGGCATCGACGAGGGAGCCCACGGTGCCGCCAGGTCCAAGGACAAGACTGCGCTGCCCGTCGGCGGCGTAGCCGGCTCCCACGATGACAGGGCGTCCGTAGATGCACCGCGCCCATCTCAGGAGGTGCGGGACCGACAGCGTCATGGTACTCACGGTACCATAAGCTTGCTGGACCCAAATCGAGCTAGCGGATCTCGGAATGCTCAAGGCCAACATGCTGGCGCGAGCGAGGCACGGTCGCCTGGACGGGATATTGCTCCTTCTAACGCAGTTAGAAGTCCGAGCATATCCCGCTCCTCGCACCGTTCGCCACCGCTACCCGCCACTCCAGCGGAAGCTTTGGCGCGAGCTCAACTGCTCCTAGACTTCCCTCCAACGGCGGAAAAGATCGACGAATGGAGGGCCACCATTCAGAGCCTCATTGGCTTCGCCAACGGCGACACTCCACGGCAGCCGACTGCATCGCAGGTGCGGCAAGCCAGCCAGGTGCGAGCCGATGGCGACAAGACCGGTGGGGGAGCAACCACCGTGCACTCCCCGCCCCGAAGGCCAAGATCGCCGACTCGCTGGGTCCACCACGACAGCGACTCCACCGCTTCATCAGATCCGCGAGCTCGTCGCGATCAGCGCCAAGTTCTTCACGAACAACAGCAAGAAGACGCTCGTACCCGCATCGAGCGCCGAAGAGAAGCGCGGCGTCAATCAGACCGGCGCGCTGGGCCCATTGTCGACATGCACGCGCCAGGGGAACCAGGCGACCTGCCATACGCGGTAGGTTGCCCTGCGTTTACCCCTGAGCTGCGGCAAGTCCAGTGGCCCAGTACGAAGAACTTCAAGCCAGACGTGCCAGAGAAGTACGACGGCAAGTTGCATCCGTCGGAGTTCCTCAGCATCTACACCATCGCGGTGCAAGCTGCCGGGGGGCGAGACGACAAGATCCTTGCCAACTACTTCCTACTGGTGCTCAAGCCCAACGTCAGGTCCTGGCTCATGCACTTGCCGGAGAACTCCATATCCTCCTGGGCAGACCTGTGTCATCAGTTTGTCGGTGCATTCACAGGCGGCCACAAACCTCATGGCCAGGAGAGTGACCTCCATCTTCTCGCCCAGAAGGAAGGAGAGCCCCTGCGCAAGTACATCCAGAGATTTATCCAAGTACAATGCAACATCCCAGATGTCCACCCTGCCGCGGTCATCAGCGCGTTCCATCAGAACGTGCGTAACCGCAGGATGCGGGAGGAGATGGCGATGTGCAAGATCAGAGACGTCAGTGAGCTGTATGCACTGGCCGACAAGTGTGCATGTGCTGAGAAAGGGAGGAGACTCCCCGGAGAAAATACAGCAGCAGAAGGATCTAACAGCGAGGATGCTGCCCCGGCAAAGAAGAGCCGGCGGCGGAACAACAGAAAGAAGAAAAGCAAAGAGGTGCTAGCTGTTGAGCAGTCCGGCAACGAAGGTGGCGCCAAGACAGCCAAGGCCGGTAGCTCCGGCAAGGAGGTTGCCGTGTGCACCCACTGCCAGGCTGTGGCGGCCGCCGACAAGCAGGACGGCACCAACAAGCAGTACTGCAAGATCCACCGCACCAAGGGCCATGACCTCCAGAGTTGCAAGAAGGTCGAGCAGCTTGTCGAGCTGCAAAAGGCCGAGTACGAGTGACGCGACAAGGAGAAGGCCCAAGGAGGTACTGGAGGATCCGGCACGAAACGCCCCGCCCGAGGAGGACGCCGCGGCAAGGCCAAGCAGCGGCAAGGAGACAGACCTTCCCGCGGCCGCGACAAGGATGAAGATGACGACGACGACGAAGACATGGAAGATGACGAGACCAGTGAGCAGGAGTTTCAGAAAGCCACAGAGGTCTTGTGCGTTGACGGTAGTGCTTCTCTGCATACTTCACACCGCCAACTCAAACAGTGGGTGCGGGAAGTCAATGCGGCAGAACCACCCGTCGAATTATGCAAGCTTCTGAAATGGTCCAGCACGCCTATCGTCGTTGATGTTGAGGACCACCCTGATCGCACAACTGCGGTCGGGTGCTTGCCGATGTTGGTTTCACCAACTATCCGCAACCTCAAGGTCACCAAAATGCTAGTTGACGGCGGGGCCGGCTTGAACCTGATCTCCTCCGCTGTGCTCCGGAAACTCCAGGTCCCTGACAGCGAGCTCGAAGAGACCGGCACATTCCAAGGAATCAACCCGGGAAGGAGCAAGCCGAAGGGGAAGATCACGCTGCCGGTGACATTTGGCAGCGAGTTGAACTTCAGGACTGAGAGGATCACTTTTGACGTTGTTGATTTTCCATTGCCTTACAATGGAATTCTCGGCCGTCCAGCGCTCGCCAAGTTCATGGCGGCCTCTCACTATGCATACAACATGCTCAAGATGCCAGGCCCGATAAGTGTCATCTCTGTCCCTGGCGACAAGAAAGATGCTCTTATCTGTGCCGACAAGATCTACCGGGAAGCAGCAGCCGCAACGGGTCGCGAGACACTTGCCGTTGAAGCTCCCGGGGGGAAGAAGAAGACCAAGTCCGGCAAGAGCTCTGATGCCCACTCCGGCAAGCGCACCTCTTCGGAGTGCTGCGCTACCGTCGAGGACGCACCATCGAGCTCCACCGGCAAGTGTAAGAAGACGATGGCAGCTCCGCCAGCGACCAAGAAGGTGTCCGCCAAGGAGGACGGCACTGGTGGTACCTTCACCATCAGTGCCACTCTTGACCCTAAATAGGAAAGCGCGCTCATTGCTTTCCTGCGGGCGAATGTCGATGTGTTTGCATGGCAACCGTCTGACATCCCCGGTGTTCCCAGGAAAGTAATTGAGCACCACCTTGCCGTCTATCCTCATGCGCGGCCCATCAAGCAAAAAGTCCGGAAGCAAGCAGTGGAGCGCCAAGAATTCATCAAAGAAGAAATCAAGAAGTTGGAAGCAGCAGGCCTTGTCAGAGGAGTGCTCCATCCTACGTGGCTGGCCAATCCTGTAGTCGTGCGCAAGGCAAACGGGAAATGGAGACTTTGTATAGACTTTACTGATGTTAACAAAGCTTGTCCCAAAGACCCATTTCCCTTGCCGCGCATTGACCAGATTGTTGACTCCACAGCCGGATGTGATTTGCTTTCATTTCTTGATGCATACTCAGGATATCATCAGATCTTCATGGCAGAAGAGGATGAGGAGAAAACCGCATTCATCACTCCATGTGGCACGTACTGTTTCATACGGATGCCTTTTGGTTTGAAGAATGCTGGTTCAACATTTGCAAGGGTAGTCCATACCACTTTTGAGCCACAAATTCACAGAAATGTAGAAGCCTACATGGATGATATAGTGGTCAAGAGCAAAGACAAGTCAACCCTGATTCAAGATTTAGAAGAGACTTTTGCAAATCTACGCAAGATCAGCCTCAAGCTCAACCCCGAGAAGTGCGTGTTTGGAGTCCCTTCCGGCAAGCTTCTCGGGTTCTTCGTGTCTCAGCGAGGAATTGAAGCCAATCCCGACAAGATCAAGGCCATTGAGCAGATTGAAGCACCGAAGCGCGTCAAGGATGTACAAAAACTTGCCGGTTGCGTGGCATCTCTCAGCAGGTTTATCTCTAAGTCAGCTGAGCGCGCCCTGCCATTTTTCAAAATATTGAAAAAGGCAGGTCCAATGAAATGGACTCCGGAAGCGGAGGCTGCGCTGCAGGACTTGAAGAGGTACCTGTCCTCCACTCCAATTCTTGTCGCACCTAAACCACAAGAGAAGTTGCTGCTGTATCTGGAGGCAACCAATCAAGTGGTTAGTGCTGCGTTAGTAGCGAAGAGGGAGGCAGATCATGAGCCGGCAACCGCGGAAAGCGCATCCAGCGACAAGCAGGGGGCTTCCCCGACAAGCTCTGGTCCCGACAAAGATGGATCTGCGCAGGTGTGCGAGGAGATACAGAAGAAGAGAATGGTGCAGCGCCCAGTGTACTTTGTTAGCTCCCTTCTGCAGGGGGCTAGGTCAAGGTACTCTGGTGTGCAGAAATTGCTTTTCGGTCTTCTCATGGCCTCGAGAAAGCTGCACCACTACTTCCAAGCACATGAGATCACAGTTGTCACTCACTTTCCGCTGAAGAGGATACTGCAGAATCCAGAAGCGACAGGCAGGATTGTCGAGTGGGCACTAGAACTGTCAAGCTTTGGCCTCACGTTTGAGAGTACATCAACTATCCAAAGCAGAGCATTGGCAGAATTCATAGCAAAGTGGACGCCAACACCGGATGAAGAAATTCCATAGACGAGCATCCTCGTCAAGGAAGCAAGCAAAGAGTGGCTGATGTACTTTGATGGTGCCTTCTCGCTGCAAGGCGCCGGTGTTGGCGTGCTGCTTGTCGCACCCACCGGGGAGCACCTCAAGTACGTGGTCTAGATGCACTTTCCCAAGGAGCAAGCAACAAACAATACTGCAGAGTATGAAGGTTTGCTTGCCGGTCTCAGGATCGCGGCAGACCTTGGGATCAAGAAGCTCATTATCAGGGGTGACTCGCAGCTTGTCGTCCGCCAAGTGAACAAGAGTTATCAGAGTCCGTTGATGGAAGCTTACGTTGATGAAGTGAGGAAGCTAGAAGAGCACTTTGTCGGCCTACAGATGGAACACGTTCCAAGATCTCAGAACGACATCGCTGATGGCCTGTCAAAGTGCGCAGCACTTAAGTTACCTGTGGAACCAGGGATCTTTGTGCTCAAGCTGACTCAACCGTCTGTTACGCCATCAACTGGACAGAGCAAGAAGAGGAAGTTGATTTCTGGTGACTATTTTCCGGCAGAGCTTCCCGAAGCCGCCGCCAAGAAGGTCCCCAAGATCAACGCCAAGAGTGTTGAGGAGCAGTCTGCTCCGGCAAACCTCAGGGTTTGTTCCGTTGAAGCAGACGCTCCCGACAAGTTTTGCTCCGGCAAGCTTGCCGGGGAACGTCAAGCTCCGGCTGAGCCGCAGGTTCTCGCCGTAGAAGCGGATGTTCCCGCAGCAGCAGATGTGCCTTTGGTCCTTGTTGTCGAGCCGCAAGCTCCAGCATGGGCACAGCAGATTGTCCGTTTCCTTCAGACAGGAGAACTTCCCGAAGAGCAAGAAGAAGCGGAAAGAGTAGCCCGGCAGTCAAGTAAGTACCAGTTTGTTGACAGCACACTGTATAGAAGAAGACTCAACAGTGTGAAATTGAAGTGTGTTCACCGGGAAGACGGACAGAAGCTGTTGGTAGAGATACATGGAGGCATATGTGGTCACCACATTGGCGCAAGAGCACTTGCCGGCAAAGCATTCCGGCAAGGTTTCTTTTGGCCGACAGCCCTCCAGGATGCAACTGCACAAGTAACCAAGTGTGAAGCGTGCCAGTTCCATTCCAAGCAGATACACCAGCCAGCTCAAGCTCTCCAGACGATCCCTTTATCCTGGCCATTTTCGGTCTGGGGGCTCGACATCCTCGGGCCCTTCCCCCGAGCAGTCAGGGGCTTTGAGTTCTTGTATGTCGCAATCGACAAGTTCACAAAGTGGCCGGAAGTGGAAGCAGTGAGGAAGGTGACAGCACAGTCAGCAGTCAAGTTCTTCAGGTCGATTGTTTGCCGCTTCGGGATCCCTAACAGGATCATCACCGACAACGGTACACAATTCACGAGCCACACCTTCATGCAGTACGTCCAAGATCTTGGCGCCAAGGTCTGCTTCGCTTCCGTTGCTCACCCCAGAAGCAACGGTCAAGCGGAGAGGGCAAATGCTGAAGTGCTGCGTGGACTCAAGACCAGGACTTTCGGCAGGCTGCATAAGTGCGGAAGAAACTGGACCGAGGAGCTGTCGGTGGTTCTTTGGTCGATCAGGACGACGCCAAATCGAGCCACTGGCCAGACACCTTTTGCTCTAGTCCATGGAGCAGAGGCAGTTCTCCCCACGGAACTCGTATACGGGTCACCTCGAGTGCTCGCTTATGATGAGCTTGAGCAAGAGCAGCTGCGAGAAGATGACGCGCTGCTCCTTGAGGAAGATCGTCTTCAGGATGCTGTGCGAGCTGCTCGCTACCAGCAAGCTTTGCGCCGCTATCATAGCCGCAAAGTTAACGCCAGAATTCTCGAGGAAGGCGACCTTGTTCTTCGGCGCGTTCAGTCCGCCAAGAATTCAAACAAGTTGACGCCGAAGTGGGAAGGCCCTTACCGGGTGAAACGAGTCACTAGGCCTGGCGCTGTCCGCCTTGAGACCGAAGATGGCATTCCAGTGAGCAACTCCTGGAATATTGAGCATCTTCGTAAGTTTTACCCGTAAGGCGCGGTTGTCGGACCCTGTTCCGGCAACCACCTTTCGTACAAGTCTTGCCGCTGTTGCATGTAATCCTTTGTACAAAGTCAGGCGCAGACCCTGTGCATAAATAAAGCTCATGTGCTCCGCACACCTTGTCAATTTCATGCTTTTTATTTTTCGCATGAGTTATCTGACACTTTGTGCAGCACCAACCCCCGGTAAGCAATAACGGGCCATAAGGCTCCATATCTTTATTTTCTCTTCTTTCTTTTCTCAAGGAAAGGAAGGTTCCCCTCGCCCACAAGTTTGCCGGGGGGAGGAGGAGATAAGGGTGAGGACTGGGCGTCGTTCAAGCAAGTTACGCCTTGCCGGAGAGCAAACAACAGAAAAGCTAAGTTGCCAAAGTTTGAGCAATCAGATTTTTAAATTTTTATGTTATCTTCCTTGAACGACCATGCTTTGTATGGAAAACCTGTGCGCGGAGGAACCAGCTCGTGGCTAGTTGCGCCCTTACTTTGTTTCGAGTTTTCTCAACAACTTAAGCGTGTTGCAACTAGAGTTGCGCCCTTACTTTGTTTCGAGTCCGCTCAACAACTTGAGTGAGATGCGATTAGTCGCGACAAGGTTTCTTGTCGGTAATGGCACCGCCGGCAAGCTGCTGACGTCCCGCACTCAGAGCTCGCGGCAAGGGTTCCTGCGCCGGCAAGTTCCCTAAAAGCGTAAGGCAAAAACATGCAAAGGAAGGGATCAAGTAAAGGAGATAACATTGCAATCATGGCCCAAAATAAAGTTATATATTACAAGATAGCTTGTCGCGGCTCTAATAGACTGTTTTCATAACATGATCAATAGCGACAAGGAGAGAAGAAAATAGGCGGCTTAGTCCACGCGGTCGCCCTCAACCCTCTTGATCCCACTCACCCTGTCCACAATGGGTGCGACAAGGGTCTTGAGCTCCTCCAGATCGGCATCCGCCGGCAGGGACTTGAGGACGTTGGTGAGGATGAGGCCTGGGTTGCAGTAGGCCACCTTCATCAACACCTTCTGAAGCGCTCCCGCGCAGATCTTGCGTGACTCGTCGGCCAGCTGCTTTGGGATCCTCTCCCGGAGCCGCTGGAGGGCCGTCGCCACGCCTTTGAAGAAAAAAGTGGGTTTGGCGTTGGATGGGAGGCTCTCATCGGAGGGACGCGTTGTCTAGCGGCGACCCTCGCCGCCACCGTTGAAGGACCAGGGTTCCCTTTCTCCATGGCGAATGAGAGAGAGGGGAGCAGAAGCTGAAGGAAAGAGGAGATGAAGGAATGTTGGCCTCCGTCCCCCCCCCCCCCCCCGCTCCTTATAAAGGAACAGGGTGGGGGCTCGGCCGCCCCGCTCAGCTAATCAAGGCACAGAAGGAGCAGGGAACTCGGACCGGCCCGCTGCCTCGACCCACGACGGCCCGGTTCCCCGCCTCCACCGTTCGCCACCCCAAGCGCATGGAAGCCGCGTGGCAGGCGTGCAGAACCGAGGCGACGGATGAGGCGACCTCTCCCCACCCCGTGATCGTGGGGAGTGGACGCCTCGAAAACCATGCCTCTGCCCCTGTTTCCCCTGCTTATAAGGAGGGAGGGGGCGGACGTTTCGCCCTCCCGAATAAAGAAACCACCCACGATCTCTCCCACGATGCCGCAATTTACGCGTGCCGTTCGGGGAGGGCGCGGTGGATGCGGAGTCAGGTACGGCGTGACCCAGGCCGCGCGTGCCCGTGCCCTGTTTTGGGCCTGGTCCAACAGCGCTCAGCACCGTGTATGGCCCAGGCCCGGGGGCTCCTGTCGGTGTACTAGAGTAGGGGTACCCTAGTATCCCGAACTTGTGCACGGGCAGTCGCAGCGTCCCGCGGCAAGGCTTGCCAGGTGACCGCCAAGGTCCTCCGTGGTTCCTTTGGAGCCATTCAAGAACAAAGTATTCAAGCCAAGGAGACAAGGCCCCGGCAAGAGGAGCTTGCCGGGAAGGCCACTCAAGGCACAAGACCCCGGCAAGAGGAGCTTGCCGGGAAGGCCACTCAAGGCACAAGACCCCGGCAAGAGGAGCTTGCCGGGAAGGCCAACCAAGGCATTTCAAGGAACTTGCCGCGACGCGCCACGCGTCCTGGCAAGGCCCGGCGAGCGACAAGCTTCCGGACGCGACAAGATAACGACCGCGGCAAGGCGCTTGCCGCGGCAAGCAACCACTCTGTACCCGCGCTCCAGCGCATCCACCAACGTGCCGCTCTGGGACCCTTCCAGGCGTACGTGGCGGGAGGCTGTGCAGCCAGGGGTGCACTCTGGCAAGCGGCGCTGACAAGATCGCCATCGTGGCGAGCGGTGGCGCCCCTGACGGTCGCTTTTCTGCACTGTTTGGGCGATGTAGATAGGCATTTAATGCCCTTGTCCCCTGCCGTCAGGGTTAAGTATGATACACTATGTAGGTAGCTGTACCAACCGCAGCAACTTTACATTTTTACCCTTGCCTACGTTGCCACCTGTCGGTGACCCCTTGAGCATATAAAAGGAGGCCCATGCGCAACGTAGAAAAAAGGGGAGGACAGACTGAAGCATGCTCGGTCTTGTTAGCTGCTTGAGTGTACTGTAGCACCCAGCGCTCCCGAGCAAGAACACAATACAAACCACAGATGCAGCAGTAGGGTTTTACGCATCCGTGCGGCCCGAAGCTGGGTAAACTGCTCGTGTGCCTCGCCTCGATCTGCTCTTCGTGCGACCTCCGCCCCCCACCGAACCGAAAAGGGGCTCCGTCCCCATAGGTGCTCGTGGAGTCAGTTTCCCCGACAATTTTGTTGAGGGGTATAGGATGCGGCATATTGGTGCTTGATCCCCTCATCACTAAGAACCTCATCCAAGGTGTAGTTCTTGAACTTAGTGTCGTTGTCACTTCTAATCATCAAAATCTCTGCTTCATGTTGACGTTGAGCTTCGTTTGCAAAGTTGATGACGGTTTGTTGAGTCTCACTCTTCCTCTTGAAGAAATATACCCATGTATATCTATAGTAGTCATCCACAATCACCAAGCAATACATTCTTCCACCAAGACTATCAAAGGATGGAGGTCCAAAGAGATCCATGTGAAGGAGCTCCAAGGGCCTCTTCAAGTAGATGATAGTTGAAGGACGGTGAGTTGTTTCATGAAGCTTTCCTTCGGTACAAGCATTGCAAGCACGGTCTTTGGCAAAGCTCACATTTGTTAGTCCACGAACATGATCCCCTTTGAGGAGACTTTGCAAATATCTCATATTGACATGGGCTAGTCGGCGATGCCAAAGCCAACCCACATCAACTTTAGCCATTAGGCAAGTCGCGGTCTTAGTGGGTCGCTCCGAAAAGTTCACCACATAGAGACGGTTCTTGACATGCCCAACAAAGGCTACTTTAAGAGTCTTGCTCCACAAAAGGGCCACAGTATCAAGATCAAAGAAAGTAGAAAAGCCCATGAGTGCAAGCTGACAAACAGAAAGCAAATTGTATGCAAGGGACTCAACAAGAATGACCTTCTCAATAGATAAATCTTGAGAGATGACCACCTTGCCAAGTCCCACTACCTTAGAGGTTGAAGCATCACCGAATTTGACATGGGTGGGCATAGATGGAACTGGGTGCACATCCACCACCAAGTCCTTGCTCCCGGTCATATGATTTGCTGCTCCAGTATCGAGCAACCATGACACCCCACCGAAAGAAAACTCCTACAAGAGATCAATGCTTGGATTTAGGTACCCATTTTTGAATGGGTCCTCTGATGTTAGCAACAAGGGTCTTAGGAACCCAAATAGATCATTCAATGCACTCATTATAAGAACCAACAAATTTGGCATAAACATGCCCATCACTAGCATGACACAAAACATAAGAGGGGTTAAAGTCGCCGGTTTTGTTACTCGAGGCAGTTTTGCCCTTCTTGGCATTACCACCCACTTCCTTGGTCTTATTCTTCTCATGAGTACCCTCACCCACCTTGACAAAGGTGTCCTTGAGCAGGAGAGGTTGCTTGTGGTCTTGTTCTTCTTCTTCTTCTTCTTCTTCTTCTTCTTCTTCTTCTTCTTCTTCTTCTTCTTCTTCTTCTTCTTCTTCTTCTTCTTCTTCTTCTTCTTCTTCTTCTTCTTCTTCTTCTTCTTCTTCTTCTTCTTCTTCTTCTTCTTCTTCTTCTTCTTCTTCTTCTTCTTCTTCTTCTTCTTCTTCTTCTTCTTCTTCTTCTTCTTCTTCTTCTTCTTCTTCTTCTTCTTCTTCTTCTTCTTCTTCTTCTTCTTCTTCTTCTTCTTCTTCTTCTTCTTCTTCTTCTTCTTCTTCTTCTTCTTCTTCTTCTTCTTCTTCTTCTTCTTCTTCTTCTTCTTCTTCTTCTTTGACTTGGGTGCAAACCCGAGTCCTTCCTTTCCTACAACTTCCTTTTGATTGTTCAAAAGTTCATTGAGGTTCTTCTCGCCTTGTTGCAAGTCACAAGGCCCTTCACAAGTTGCTCTTTCAACTTAGCATTTTCCTCCACAAGATGCACATGCTCGCAACAAGGGTTAGTAGCATGGGCATTATCAATTAGAACGAAAGGAGGGCAAGTGGAAATATCCTTAGCTAGTTTCACTTGGAGTTGATCATGAGACTCCTTGAGAGAAGTATGAGCACCCTTGAAGACCTTGTGAGCCTTGTCAAGTGTATCAAACTCTTCCTTGAGTCTATCATGCCCAACCCCAAGTGCAACTTTCTCGGATTTAAGCACACGAGTAAGAACAATAGCATGATCAAGATCTTTTTGTAATTTAGCATGATCAACATTGTGTGACTCCTCAAGAGTCAAACGAAGATCTCACTCTTCCTCTAGAGCAATGGAAAGATCTGCAATCTCATCGGCATATGATACGTCTCCAACGTATCTATAATTTTTTATTGTTCCATGCTATTGTATATTCTGTTTTGGATGTTTCATGGGCTTTATTATACAATTTTATATTATTTTTGGGACTAACCTATTAACCAGAGGCCTAGCCCAAATTGCTATTTTTTTTCCTATTTCAGTGTTTCGCAGAAAAAGAATATCAGTCCAAACGGAATGAAACCTTCGGGAACGTGATTTTTGGAACAAACATGATCCAGAGGACTTGGAGTGGACGTCAAGCAACCGACGAGGAATCCACGAGGTAGGGGGCGCGCCTACCCCCCAGGGTGCGCGCCTACCCCCCAGGGTGCACCCTCCACCCTCGTGGGCCCCTCATGGCTCCACCGACCTACTTCTTCCTCCTATATATACCTACGTACCCCCAAACCATCAGAAGCGACCATGAAAACCTAATTCCACCGCCGCAACCTTCTGTACCCGTGAGATCCCATCTTGGGGCCTTTTCCGGCGTCCTGCCAGAGGGGGCATTAATCACGGAGGGCTTCTACATCAACACCATAGCCTCTCCGATGATGTGTGAGTAGTTTACCTCAGACCTTCGGGTCCATAGTTATTAGCTAGATGGCTTCTTCTCTCTCTTTGGATCTCAATACAAAATTCTCCTCGATTCTCTTGGAGATCTATTTGACGTAACTCTTCTTTTGCGGCGTGTTTGTCGAGATCCGATGAATTGTGGGTTTATGATCAAGATTATCTATGAACAATATTTGAATCTTCTCTGAATTCTTTTATGTATGATTGGTTATCTTTGCAAGTCTCTTCGAATTATCAGTTTGGTTTGGCCTACTAGATTGATCTTTCTTGCAATGGGAGAAGTGCTTAGCTTTGGGTTCAATCTTGCAGTGTCCTTTCCCAGTGACAGCAGGGGCAGCAAGGCACGTATTGTATTGTTGCCGTGGAGGATAAAAAGATGGGGTTTATATCATATTGCATGAGTTTATCCCTCTACATCATGTCATCTTGCTTAAAGCGTTACTCCGTTCTTATGAACTTAATACTCTAGATGCATGCTGGATAGCGGTCGATGTGTGGAGTAATAGTAGTAGATGCAGAATCGTTTCGGTCTACTTGTCACGGACGTGATGCCTATATACATGATCATACCTAGATATTCTCATAACTATGCTCAATTCTATAAATTGCTCAACAGTAATTCGTTTACCCACCGTAATACTTATGCTATCTTGAGAGAAGCCACTAGTGAAACCTATGGCCCCCGGGTCTATTTTCCATCATATTAATCTCCGTTATTTCGATTACTATTTACTTGCTTTCTTTACTTTTAGTCTTTATCATAAAAATACCAAAAATATTATCTTATCATCTCTATCAGATCTCACTTTTGCAAGTGGCCGTGAAGGGATTGACAACCCCTTTTATCGCGTTGGTTGCAAGGTTCTTATTTGTTTGTGTAGGTGCAAGGGACTTGAGCGTGGCCTCCTACTGGATTAATACCTTGGTTCTCAAAAACTGAGGGAAATACTTACGCTACCTTGTTGCATCACCCTTTCCTCTTCAAGGGAAAACCAACGCAGTGCTCAAGAGGTAGCACATAGTCACAACTATGCCCCACCAACTTGGAGATAGTATCCTCATGTGACTCAATGATATCATTGGCCTCACCAAGTTACTCCAAGAGAGCAACAAAGTTCTTCTTGGACTCACCCTTGAGCTTGCTCACAAACTTGGTGAAGTCATTCTCATCAATTTTCTCCACCTCACTATCATCAACACATTCTAACAATTAAGGAGTAGTAATGATGGTGGTTTTGATGTTAGGAGTTACCTTGTTGATACCTTTGGCCATGAGACACTTGGCAATGGTGTTTTCGTTGGAGGCGCCGAAGAAGAGAGACACCTTAAAGGGGGAAGATGTAGCAATGGCAATGGTTGTCGTTGCCATTCCTTCTCCACTTGTATCTTCCTCATCATCATCGGAGGGGTACTCTTCATGTGCTACCAAGCCCTTTGAAGGAGGCTTCTTGGTGAAGTTGTTCTTGCTAGGGAAAGACTTGGCTTTGTCTTTGCGAATGAGTTTGCCACCATTGTCTTCCCTCTTCTCGTATGGGCAGTCCACCACAAAGTGACTCACGTTGCCACAATTGTAGCAAGTCCTTACTCGTTGCTTGTTCTTCAACCCACTTGAGTTGTTCCTGGTGAAGTTGGGCCTTTAGTTCCTCTTGTTGCTCCAAAATTGCCTTGACGCAAGAGCCATGTGCTCATGGTAGGCATATTTGGTGTCCTCGGGGCCACACTCCTCTTCTTCTTCCGGAATGGCCTCGGCCTTCAAGGCGAGGGTGGGAGTGCTTTTCTTTGACCGGACACGTGCAAGAGCATTGTCGGCAGTCTTGTTTGTGATGTTCATGGCAATAAACTCATCCAACACTTCACTTGAGGTTAAGGAGTGAAAATCCGGCCTTTGACGGATCATGGAAGACATGGCCTTGTTGAATGGCATGATGGCCTTGAGGAACTTGCGGTTGATCCAAGTGTCATCTCTATCCTAGCTTCCATGATCTTGGAGATCAACTGCAAGAGTTGTCACCCTCCGGTAGAGATCACGTGGATCCTCATCTTCTAGCATCACGAATTCATCGGCGTCATCAAGGACCACTTCAAAGTTGGACCGTTGGATGCTTGAGCTTCCCTTGTACATAGACACAATGTGCTCCCAACAATCCTTTGCACGAGTGAATGTTCGCAAGTGTGATAGATCTTCGGGTGGGACCGCATCTTGAAGGATGAACAAAGCAGAGTGATTGTATTGGTTGTCCACTTCTTCTCTTGGGGTCAAGTTGTTTGGATCATGTGGGTAGAAGCCTTGCTCAATGATTCTCAAAAGGTTAGTTGAGCAATGATTCAAATGAGACTTAATGCGAAAGACCCAATTAGCAAAATCACCCTTAACAAGCTTGGGAGGGTGGCCAGAATTATTAATGCGAGGTGTGGGGACCGGTCCTCCATATACCGAGGGAGGGGGGACCGAGGCAAAGGTTCCCGTCCCATTCTTGTCATGAGGGGAAGTGAGTATCTTTAGCCGTTTCCTTGCCGGAATTGGCTTCCGACTCCGATGTCGTGGGATTAACCACAAGCAAGGGATCGGGAGTGGATTCCATGCCCTCAAGTAATTCTTTAAGAATGGACTTGACTTCGGTCGTCATAGACATCTTAAGTGAAGCCATAGCTTCATTTAAGTCGTCTTGAGTGATCGAAGTCAACTCCACGGCCTCAGGCACTTCCTCCCCGGTGTCAACCATACTCTTCGGGTGGTGAAACCCTTAATAAAGAGACGAGGCTCTGATACCAATTGAAATGATCGATATGAGTGACTAAGGGTGGGGGATGAATAGGCAACTACCAATTTTTAGCTTTTCTTATCAAATTAGGTTTAGCAACAAATAGGTTGTTTAGATGTGCAACTAGGTGAGCAACCTATATGATGCAAACAACAACAACAACAAGTGCAAGAAGAGATACAACACAACAATAGCTTGCACAAAGTAAAGGGAAGAGATAACCACAAGTGGAGACGGTGGAGACGAGGATGTGTTACTGAAGTTCCTTCCCTTTGGGGGAAGTACGTCTCCGTTGGAGCGGTGTGGAGGCACAATGCTCCCCAAGAAGCCACTAGGTCCACCGTATTCTCCTCACGCCCTCACACAATGCGAGATGTAGTGATTCCACTAGTGGTGCCCTTGAAGGCAGCGACCGAACCTTTACAAACAAGGTTGGGGCTATCTCCACAACTTGATTGGAGGCTCCCAATGATACCATGGATCTTCACCACAATGGAATGTGGCTCCGAGGTGGCCTCAACCGTCTAGGGTGCTCAAACACCAAAGAGTAACAAGATCTGCAAGGGATTAGTGGGGGAAATCAAATTTCTCTTGGTGGAAGTGTAGATCCGGGCCTTCTCAACCAATCCCTAGAAAATAAACAAGTTCAATTGGCCAGCAAGAGAGATCGGGCGAAAAAGATTTTGGAGCAACAATGGAGTTTTGGAAGAGAAGAGGTAGTCTTCTTGGGGAAGAAGACCCCCTTTATATAGTGGGGGAAAGAATCCACCCGTTACCCCACTTTCAGCTCGTGCACTGCGGTACTGCCGCAAGAGGTTGCGGTACTACCGCTGCCTGGTGCGGTACTACCGCACGCACGGTAGTGAGCAGAGGAGGGACTACTACACGAGGCAACATGCGGTAGAACAGGCGGAGCGGTAATACCGCAAGTCCTTACGGTACTACCGCAGGGTAGTTTCCAACGGCCACAGGAGGTACACGGAAGTAAAAAATTACTTCTGTGTCTACCTCCGCTGAAGCAGAGACTGTGCAGAAATCCGGCACGGTAGTATCGGATGCAGTTTTGCGGTACTACCGCTCGAGAGCTGTAGTAAAAAACTACATTCGCAACTACTACTGGCACCTGTGGTACTACCGCTCCCTTGAGCGGTACTACCGCTAGCCACTGAAAACTAGCACCTTGATGCCTTCAATGTGCACAGACATGTAAAATGGACATGAGCTCCAATGAAGCGAAGGAAAGGTGGTGCAAAAGAACAGATGTGTACGTGTTGATTCCACCCTAACCTTTCCGAAGCGGACCCCCCTTAATAGTATGGCTTTCCTACGACTCAAATCCACCGAAAAGAAACGTAGAAGGGAACCCTCTTCGATAGACCCCGAGGGGCACCGAATTGTCTTGTGCCTAGACAAGAGATATCTGAAATGCTCAATGCACATGATTAGTCCGCAAAAGCATTGTCATCAATCACAAAAACTACTTAGGGAGAAATATGCCCTTACAATCTCCCCCTTTTTGGTGGATTGATGGCAATACGGGATTTGCTCATAAGGATATGTAATTAACCAATGCAAACCCAAAGTCTATAAAATATAGACAGGCTCCCCCTAGATGTGTGCATTCTTTAGATATGTCTTGGACTGCAAAGCACACAAACTAGGATCAACACTCCCCCTAAATTTTATAGACGAGGCATTCCTTGCAACAAACTAAATATCACTAAGCATGGAGGCAAGGCATAGCATGTGAGCATGAAGATAAGGGCACATAAAAATAGACTCACAAGCTACTTAACAAACTAGCCAATAATGAATAAGAGTGATAGCATATGTCTCACACCATATGGTAGAATAAGTCTCCTGGTCTCACACACAAATAAAACCAACCAAAGCAACGACGAAGGTTCAATGAAAGCAAAGAGACAACAGAAATGAGATCACTTGCAAATCCTACACTCTCTCCCCCTTTGGCATCGAGACACCAAAAAGACAGAGATGACACCTAAGACACAAGTGGTAGCTCCCATAGCAGAGAGATCATCCAACGAACTCCTCCTCTGATGCGTCTGGAAGAGACTCCTCATCAGAATCAACCCACTGAAAGTTTTTCTTCTTCATCCAAGCAGCTTTAGGTGTAATGTTCTTCTCCGACCCACTCGAGATGGTCTCGCCAAGCTTCCTCAGAATCCGCTTGTCGTGCTGACGACTCTCCTTCCGAGCAACATGTGTCCGATACTGCCCCTTAGCCTGCATGTAAAACAAAGTCTTCATCTTGTCCTTGAGCTTCGTGGCCCAAGATGGCTCAGCAGAGGAGGGCTCATACATCTCGGGACTGTCCTCATCCTCAAACTCATCCTCATCAACATCCATGTCGGCAGCAGCAGGCTTAGTGGTAGTGTTAGCCCACTTGTCCTTGAGATGTAGCTAGTTGGGAGCCTAAAAATCCACATCGGGAAAGATCTCCGCCCACTTCTCTCGAGTATAAAAAGTAAGGTCCTAGATGGGGACCTTATGGTGAAACACAGCCGACTGAAGCTCACTCCACATGACGTGGGAAACATCAAGCGGTCCAGGGATGTGGATCCACCCTTTCTCACAAAAGAGAG
Source organism: Aegilops umbellulata (assembly GCA_032464435.1). Classification (NCBI taxonomy): domain Eukaryota; kingdom Viridiplantae; phylum Streptophyta; class Magnoliopsida; order Poales; family Poaceae; genus Aegilops; species Aegilops umbellulata. The sequence continues at coordinate 270,132,541 of CP136054.1, read as the reverse complement.
CATATCCACCAGATAGGAGTGCACCTAGTCCTTGTTTCCCATACGAGGAAAGAGAGTGTTGCGAAAGATTCTGTGCATGACAACAAGAAACGGGTTCAACACATGAGATACCTCGCCAGAGGCACACACCTTCTCAACAAGGTATGGCAGCAGCTTCTCCTTGGGGCAGCTTGAGGATTTTTGTGCGGGCAAAAAACAATGGGCTTCTCAAGCCCCTCATCGCGAATGTGCAAAAGATCCATGAACTCCTTCCAGGTAGCAGACATCCTCTCACCACTGGTCATCCAAGTCATTGTCCGCTCCTCATTAGTGTGGAAGTGGACGAAAGCAAAGAACTGAGCCACAATCTCCGGATCATAGTCAAGATGAAAAGAGATGATTTCCTCGAGGTTAAGCTGCTCCACCATGTCCAGAGGATCACCAAAATATGCCTGGTCCTTCCTTAGATGATCCATGTCAATCCACTGAACATGTACCTAAATATTCTTCTTTGCCTTGATCACATCTAGGAAGATGAGAGTCTGTTGCTTGGTCCAAAATAAGTCATTGCCCTTGACTTGAACCCTAGGGTTGACATAGTGGTTGATCTTCCGGCGAATTTGAAACTCTGCTTGGGGTAGCCCATCCCACTGACATTGGGCTCCTTGAACTTCGTTGCGGCCCTCTTGAAGTTGGACCCCTCAGGTGCAGCCTGATTGCAAAGTCACTTGGAACTCGTATCACAAGAGGGATTCGAGCGTCTGGAACCGGAACTGGAGCCACTACCTATGACACACAATGCAAACACAAGAGAATAGTGAAAAAATTCATTGCAAAGACCAAAGCAAACAAGAGAACCACACAGAAGTGAGAATTGGTAGGAGAAAACAGGGCAATTATAGAGAGAGCGGCAGTACCGCAGGCCGTGCGGTAGTAAAATTACTTCCCTGTCTACCTCCGCTGAAGCAGAGACTGTGCAGAAATCCGGCACGGTACTACCAGATGCAGTTTTGTGGTACTACTGCTCGAGAGCGGTAGTAAAAAACTACATCCACAACTGCTACCGTAGGCGCATGCAATAGGTGCTGGCGACAACGGTACTACTGCTCCTTGGAGCGGTACTACCGCTAGCCACTGAAAACTAGCACCTTGCTGCCTTCAATGTGCACAGACATGGAAAACGGACAGGAGATCCAATGAAGCGAAGGAAAGGTGGTGCAAAAGAACAGATGTGTATGTGTTGATTCTGTTGGGGAACGTAGTAATTTCAAAAAAATCCTACGCACACGCAAGATCATGGTGATGCATAGCAACGAGAGGGGAGAGTGTTGTCCACGTACCCTCATAGACCGAAAGCGGAAGCGTTAGCACAATGCGGTTGATGTAGTCGTACGTCTTCACGATCCGACCGATCAAGTACCGAACGCACGACACCTCTGAGTTCAGCACACGTTCAGCCCGATGACGTCCCTCGAACTCCGATCCAGCCGAGTGTTGAGGGAGAGTTTCGTCAGCACGACGGCGTGGTGATGATGATGATGTTCTACCGACGCAGGGCTTCGCCTAAGCACCGCTACGATATTATCAAGGGGACTATGGTGGAAGGGGGCACCGCACACGGCTAAAAGATCAATGATCAATTGTTGTGTCTCTAGGGTGCCCCCTACCCCCGTATATAAAGGAGCAAGGGGGGAGGTGCGGCCGGCCTAGAGGGAACACGCCAGGAGGAGTCCTACTCCCACCGGGAGTAGGACTCCCCCCCTTTCCTAGTTGGATTAGGACTTGGTGGGGGGAAGAGGAGGGAGAGAGGAAGGAAGGGGGGCGCTGCCCCCCTCTCCTTGTCCTATTCGGACTAGGGGGGAGGGGCGCGCGGCCCAGCCCTGGCCGCCTCTCCTCTTCTCCGCAAAAGCCCACTAAGGCCCATTAACCCCCGGGGGGTTCCAGTAACCCCTCCGGTACTCCGGTAAAATCCCGATTTCACCCGGAACACTTCCGATATCCAAACATAGGCTTCCAATATTCAATCTTCATGTCTCGGCCATTTCGAGACTCCTCGTCATGTCCGTGATCACATCCAGGACTCCGAACAACCTTCGGTACATCAAAACATATAAACTCATAATATAACCGTCATCGAAACGTTAAGCGTGCGGACCCTACAGGTTCCAGAACTATGTAGACATGACCGAGACACGTCTCCGGTCAATAACCAATAGCGGAACCTGGATGCTCATATTGGCTCCCACATATTCTACGAAGATCTTTATCGGTCAGACCGCATAACAACATACATTGTTCCCTTTGTCATCGGTATGTTACTTGCCCGAGATTCGATCGTCGGTATCTCAATACCTGGTTCAATCTTGTTACCGGCAAGTCTCTTTACTCATTCTGTAATACATCATCTCGCAACTAACTCATTAGTTACAATGCTTGCAAGGCTTATAGTGATGTGCATTACTGAGTGGGCCAAGAGATACCTCTCCGACAATCGGAGTGACAAATCCTAATCTCGAAATACGCCAACCCAACAAGTACCTTTGGAGACACCTGTAGAGCACCTTTATAATCACCCAATTACGTTGTGACGTTTGGTAGCACACAAAGTGTTCCTCCGGTAAACGGGAGTTGCATAATCTCATAGTCATAGGAACATGTATAAGTCATGAAGAAAGCAATAGCAACATACTAAACGACCGAGCGCTAAGCTAACGGAATGGGTCAAGTCAATCACATCATTCTCCTAATGATGTGATCCCATTAATCAAATGACAACTCATGCCTATGGCTAGGAAACATGACCATCTTTGATCAACGAGCTAGTCAAGTAGAGGCATACTAGTGACACTCTGTTTGTCTATGTATTCACACATGTATCATGTTTCCGATTAATACAATTCTAGCATGAATAATAAACATTTATCATGAAATAAGGAAATAAATAATAACTTTATTATTGCCTATAGGGCATATTTCCTTCAGTCTCCCACTTGCACTAGAGTCGATAATCTAGTTCACATCACCATGTGATTTAACACCAATAGTTCACATCTTTATGTGATTAGTTCACATCTCCATGTGACTAACACCCATGGTTCACATCGTCATGTGACCAACACCCAAAGGGTTTACTAGAGTCAATAATCTAGTTCACATCGCTATGTGATTAACACCCAAAGAGTACTAAGGTGTGATCATGTTTTGCTTGTGAGAGAAGTTTAGTCAACGGGTCTACCATATTCAGATCCGTATGTATTTTGCAAATTTCTATGTCTACAATGCTCTGCACGGAGCTACTTTAGCTAATTGCTCCCACTTTCAATATGTATCCAGATGAAGACTTAGAGTCATCTGGATCAGTGCCAAAACTTGTATCGACGTAACCATTTTACGACGAACCTTTTGTCACCTCCAAAATCGAGAAACATATCCTTATTCCACTAAGGATAATTTTGACCGCTGTCCAGTGATCTACTCCTAGATCACTATTGTACTCCCTTGCAAAAATCAGTGTAGGGTATACAGTAGATCTGGTAAATAGCATGGCATACTTTATAGAACCTATGGCTGAGGCATAGGAAATGACTTTCATTCTCTTTCTATCTTCTGCCATGGTCGGGCTTTGAGTCTTACTCAATTTCACACCTTGTAACACAGGCAAGAACTCTTTCTTTGACTGTTCCATTTTGAACTACTTCAAAATCTTGTCAAGGTATGTACTCATTGAAAAACTTATCAAGCGTTTTGATCTATCTCTATAGATCTTGATGCCCAATATGTAAGCAGCTTCACCGAGGTCTTTCTTTGAAAAACTCCTTTCAAACACTCCTTTATGCTTTGCAGAATAATTCTACATTATTTCCGATTCACATATACTTATCAGAAATGTTGTAGTGCTCCCACTCACTTTCTTGTAAATACAGGCTTCACCGCAAGTCTGTATAAAACTATATGCTTTGATCAACTTATCAAAGCGTATATTCCAACTCCGAGATGCTTGCACCAGTCCATAGATAGATTGCTGGAGCTTGCACATTTTGTTAACACCTTTAGGATCGACAAAACCTTCTGGTTGCATCATATACAACTCTTCTTTAATAAATCCATTAAGGAATGCAATTTTGTTTATCCATTTGCCAGATTTCATAAAATGCGGCAATTGCTAACATGATTCGGACAGACTTAAGCATAGATACGAGTGAGAAACTCTCATCGTAGTCAACAGCTTGAACTTGTCAAAAACCTTTTGCGACAATTCTAGCTTTGTAGATAGTAACACTACTATCAGCGTCCGTCTTCCTCTTGAAGATCCATTTAATCTCATTGGCTCGCCGATCATTTGGGCAAGTCAATCAAAGTCCATACTTTGTTCTCATACATGGATCACATCTTAGATTTCATGGCCTCAAACCATTTCGCGGAATCTGGGCTCATCATCGCTTCCTCATAGTTCGTAGGTTCGTCATGGTCAAGTAACATGACCTCCAGAATAGGATTACCGTACCACTCTGGTGCGGATCTCACTCTGGTTGACCTACGAAGTTCGGTAGTAACTTGATCTAAAGTTACATGATCATCATCATTAGCTTCCTCACTAATTGGTGTAGCAGTCACAGGAACAGATTTTTGTGATGAACTACTTTCCAATAAGGGAGCAGGTACCGTTACCTCATCAAGTTCTACTTTCCTCCCACTCACTTCTTTCGAGAGAAACTCCTTCTCTAAAAAGGATCCATTCTTAGCAACGAATATCTTGCCTTCGGATCTGTGATAGAAGGTGTACCCAACAGTAACTTTTGGGTATCCTATGAAGACGCACTTTTCTGATTTGGGTTTGAGCTTATTAGGATGAAACTTTTTCACATAAGCATCGCAACCCCAAACTTTAAGAAACGACGGCTTAGGTTTCTTGCCAATCCATAGTTCATACGGTGTCGTCTCAACGGATTAGACGGTGCCCTATTTAATGTGAATGCAGCTGTCTCTAATGCATAACCCCAGAACGATAGTGGTAAATCGGTAAGAGACATCATAGATTGCACTATATCCAATAAAGTACGGTTATGACGTTCGGACACACCATTATGCTGTGGTGTTCCAGGTGGCACGAATTTGTGAAACTAGTCCACATTGTTTTAATTGAAGACCAAACTCGTAACTCAAATATTTGTCTCCGCGATCAGATCGTAGAAACTTTATTTTCTTGTCATGATGATTTTCCACTTCACTCTGAAAATCTTTGAACTTTTCAAATGTTTCAGACTTATGTTTCATCAAGTAGATATACTCATATCTGCTCAAATCATTTGTGAAGGTCAGAAAATAACGATACCTGCCGCGAGACTCAACGCTTATCAGATTGCATACATCAGTATGTATGATTTCCAATAAATCAGTTGCTCGCTCCATTGTTCCGGAGAACGGAGTCTTGGTCATCTTGCCCATAAGGCATGGTTTGCAAGCATCAAGTGATTCCAAAAGCCCATCAGCATGGAGTTTCTTCATGCGCTTTACACCAATATGACCTAAACGGCAGTGCCACAAATAATTTGCACTATCATTATTAACTTTGCATCTTTTGGCTTCAATATTATGAATATGTGTATCACTACGATCGAGATCCAACAAACCATTTTCGTTGGTGTGTATGACGATAGAAGGTTTTTATTCATGTAAACAGAACAACAATTGTTCTCTAACTTAAATGAATAACCGTATTGCAATAAACATGATCAAATCATGTTAATGCTCAACGAAAACACCAAATAACACTTATTTAGGTTCAATACTAATCCCGAAAGTATAGGGAGTCTGCGATGATGATCATATCAATCTTGGAACCACTTCCAACACACATCGTCACTTCACCCTTAACTAGTCTCTGTTTATTCTGCAACTCCCGTTTCGAGTTACTAATCTTAGCAACTGAACTAGTATCAAATACTGAGGGGTTGCTATAAACACTAGTAAAGTACACATCAATAACATGTATATCAAATATACCTTTGTTCACTTTGCCATCCTTCTTATCAGCCAAATACTTGGGGCAGTTCTGCTTCCAGTGACCAGTTCCTTTGCAGTAGAAGCACTCAGTCTCAGGCTTAGGTCCAGACTTGGGCTTCTTCACTTGATCAGCAACTCGCTTGCCGTTCTTCTTGAAGTTCCCCTTCTTCCCTTTTCCCTTTTCTTGAAACTAGTGGTCTTGTCAGCCATCAACACTTGATGTTTTTCTTGATTTCTACCTTCATTGATTTCAGCATCACGAAGAGCTTGGGAATCATTTCCGTTATCCCTTGCATATTATAGTTCATCACGAAGTTCTAGTAACTTGGTGATAGTGACTAGAGAACTCTGTCAATCACTATCTTATCTAGAAGATTAAGTCCCGCTTGATTCAAGTGATTGTAGTACTCAGACATTTTGAGCACATGCTCACTAGCTGAGCAATTCTCCTCCATCTTGTAGGCAAAGTACTGTCAGAGGTCTCATACCTCTCGACACGGGCATGAGTATGAAATACCAATTTCAACTCTTAGAACATCTTATATGCTTTGTGGCGTTCATAACATTTTTGAAGTCCCGGTTCTAAGCCGTAAAGCATGGTGCACTAAACTATCAAGTTGTCATCATACCGAGCTTTTGTCAAACGTTCATAACGTCTGCATCTGCTTCTGCAACAGGTCTGTGAAAGCACAAGTGCTCCCTAGGTGGTTATTGTAATTAATGTCAACATATCTCTTGTTGGACTAACACTTTTACCTAGTATGTTTCAGATAAGTTCGACAATGGAGTGGCATGAACTAGAGGATGTGGAACCCCTTCAAGATGCTAAGGGCAAAGGATTGGCTCAAGCTTCAAGATCAAGACTCTACATTTTCTATTTTAGTGATCCAAGATCACATTGAGTCTATAGGAAAAGCCAATACTATCAAGGAGGGATGAGGTGTTGCTTAATGATCCTCTTGCTTCATGTGCTTAGTGATATGCTCCAAAACCCTCAACTATCTTCCCACATCCACATATGACGTAAACCAAAAGTCAAACTCGGCCCCACCGATTCTTTCTATCCGGCGCCACCGAGTTTCACATGTCATAGCCACTGCCACAAACCCTAGCAAATCGGTTTCACCGATAGGGATCTTGGTCTCACCGAGATGGGATTGTAATCTCACTATGTATGTCCATTGCCAAAATCGGTCCCACCGAGTTTGAGCAATCGGTACTACCGAGATTGCAATGCAAATCCTCTGGATAGCTTATTACCAAAATCGGTCCTACCGAGTTTGTGTAATCGGTCTCACCGAGTTTGCCTGACCAACTCTCTGGTTAGCTTATTACCAAAATTGGTCCTACCGAGTTTGTGTAATCGGTCACACCGAGATTACATTATGCCCTAACCCTAACCATATCGGTCCTACCGAGTTGCATCTCAGTCCCACCGAAAATCCTAATGGTCACTAGGTTTGCTAAATCGGTCTGACCGAGTTTAACGATTCGGTCCCACCGAGTTCGGCAGATTGTGTGTAACGGTTAGATTTTGTGTGGAGGCTATATATACCCCTCCACCCACTCTTCATTAGGAGAGAAAGCCATAAGAACATGCCTACACTTCCAATACACATTTTCTGAGAGAGAACCACCTACACTTGTGTTGAGCTCAAGATATTCCATTCCTACCATATGATTGTTGATCTCTAGCCTTCCCCAAGTTGCTTTCCACTCAAATCTTCTTTCTACCAAATCCAAATCCTGTGAGAGAGAGTTGAGTGTTGGGGAGACTATCATTTGAAGCACAAGAGCAAGGAGTTCATCATCAACACACCATTTGTTACTTCTTGGAGAGTGGTGTCTCCTAGATTGGCTAGGTGTCACTTGGGAGCCTCCAACAAGATTGTGGAGTTGAACCAAGGAATTTGTAAGGGCAAGGAGATCACCTACTTCGTGAAGATCTACCGCTAGTGAAGCAAGTCCTTCGTGGGCGACGGCCGTGATGGAATAGACAAGGTTGCTTCTTCGTGGACCCTTCGTGGGTGGAGCCCTCCGTGGACTCGCGCAACCGTTACCCTCCGTGGGTTGAAGTCTCCATCAACGTGGATGTACGATAGCACCACCTATCGGAACCACGCCAAAAACATTCGTGTCTCCAATTGCGTTTGAATACTCCAAATCCTTCCCTTTACATTCTTGCAAGTTGCATGTTTTACTTTACGCTGCTCATATACTCATTGCATGCTTGCTTGATATGTATTGTGTTTGTTAAACTTGTGCCTAAACTCCACCTAAACTTAAGAATATTAAAAACTGCAACTTTTGGCGCTTAGTGTCTAATCACCCCCCCCCCCTCTAGACACCTCTTCTCGATCCTTTCAATTGGTATCAGAGCTTTGGTCTCCATTGCCTTGGTTTAAACACCTTTGGAGGAAGATGGATGTGTCTACTTTAGGGAGTCTTAGACATAGAGTGCCCATTCTTGATGGAGAGTATTTTCATGAGTGGAAAAATGAAATGCTTGAGATTTTCAATGAATATCATTTGAACAAGTACATTGCTAGTCCTTGTGCACCTCATATTGATCCTTTGCACCCTACCCTAGATGAAGATAGTGACATGATTCACAATCTTAGAACTGTTGAGCTCATCATTAGAGGATTGCCCAAAAATTTGATTGCTAGTTTGCCTACTCTTAATTGTGCCTATACTATATGGAAATTTCTTGAGGAACGATTTCCCGATTATTCCTTAAAGAATTTAGACGAAATTCTCCATAAGTCTATTGCTTTGAGTAAGATGAACTCTAGTGATCCTAGTTTTGGTGATTGTCTATTTGAGCTTACCAATCTCATGCGTGCTAAAGGAAATGTTGGAATCATTAGTGATATCATATCCGAAGCTATTAGAATTCATAAAGGTAACCACCTTGATGATCATTTATCTAATGAATTACCCCCTCTAGGAATTGATCAATCACAAGATGATGTTGAACATGGATATTATGATGAAGATGGTGATAGTGACTATGATCTTGATGATGCAATGAGACATTTTGGTCTTATGGCAAATCTTCGCGGCTACATGGCTGGAGGAAAGGAATGGGTCCTTGATAGTGGATGTACTGATCATATGACCGGAGATGAAGAGATGTTCCGTGAGCTTGCTGAAAATGACGGCCCTCGAAAATATGTCACCTTTGGTGATAATTCAAAGGGTAAGGTGGTTGGCCTTGGTAAGGTGGCCATCTCACACGATAGCTCCATACAAAATGTCATGCTCGTTGAATCCCTTGGATACAATTTACTTTCAGTTTCTAGACCTACGGATTTCGGTTTCAATGTCTTATTCACTGAAGTAGATTGCCAAGTGTTTCGAAGAGACAATCATAAAATGGTCTTTACCGGTATACGTAGAGGAGATCTTTACATTGTTGATTTCACTAAAAAGACTCAACCTAAAACTTGCTTAATTGCTAAATCTTCTAAAGGCTAGTTGTGGCATAAAAGACTAGGTCATGTTGGAATACGAAATCTTGATAAGCTTATTAAAGGTGATCATATCCTTGGAATAAAAGATGTCATATTTGACAATGATAGACTTTGTAGAGCTTGTCAAGCAGGGAAACAAGTTGGAGGAAGTCACCGCGCGAAGAACATCATGACCACAAGAAGACCACTCGAGCTACTTCACATGGATCTCTTTGGTCCAAATGCATACAAGAGTCTCGATGGTAACTCATTTGGTCTAGTCATAGTTGATGATTTTTCAAGATTTACGTGGGTGTTCTTTCTTGATGACAAGTCGCAGGTTCAAAAGATCTTCAAAAACTTCGCTAGGAAGGCCCAAAATCAGTTTGACGTGAAGATCAAGAAGGTTCAGAGCGACAACGGAACGGAGTTCAAGAACGCAAATGTGGACACCTTTCTTGACGAAGAAGGGATTTCACATGAGTTCTTGGCTACGTACACACCTCAACAAAATGGAGTTGTTGAGAGGAAGAACCGGACTCTTATCGAGATGGCAAGAATGATGCTTAATGAGTACAAGACACCAAAACACTTTTGGGCGGAAGCGGTTGAGACAGCTTGTCACGCAACAAATCGCTTGTATCTTCACAAGCTACTCAGCAAGACGGCATACGAGCTCCTCACCGGTAACAAACCCCAAGTTGGATACTTTCGAGTATTCGGCTCAAAGTGCTACATTCTTGATAAGCATCGTCGTTCTAAATTTGCTCCTAAGTCTCATGAAGGTTTTCTACTTGGTTATGGCTCAAACTCACACACCTATCGTGTCTACAACAATTTCACCCGAAAGGTTGAAGAGACGATAGATGTGAAGTTTGATGAATCTAACGGCTTGCAAGTAGAGCAATTGCCAATTGATGTAGGAGGCAAAGACCCTTCGGAAGCAATTCAAGACTTGTCCATTGGCAAGATTCGTCTAACGGAAATGAAGGAGAGTACATCGTCTGTCCAAGTGGAAGCTTCTACCTCACGACAAGGTGAACCAAGAGTTGATACGGAAGCATCCACAAGTGGGACACGTCAAGATGAAGAAAACGAGGAAGTACACCAAGATGAACATCAACAACCTCCTTCTCCACCACGACAAGAGAACGACAACGTCAACAATGAAGAAGGCCAAGAAGAAGAACAAGATGAAGAGGATGTTCCACCCCGACCCAAGCAAAATCTTTCACGAGTTCGAGCAAGAGTTGCCAAAAATCATCCCGTCGAGCAAATCTACAATGATATCCAAACCGGGAGAATAACTCGCTCTAAAACTCGCTTAACTAACTTTTGTGAACATTACTCATTCATTTCTAAAATTGAACCTATGAAGGTTGAAGAAGCATTGAAGGATCCGGATTGGATAAACGCTATGCATGAAGAGCTACACAACTTTGAGAGAAATCAAGTGTGGACATTGGTCGAGAAGCCCGACAACAACCACAACATCACTGGTACCAAATGGGTGTTTCGCAACAAGCAAGATGAAGATGGACAAGTGGTTCGCAACAAAGCACGTCTCGTCGCCCAAGGCTATACACAAGTTGAAGGTATGGACTATGGTGAGACATATGCTCCCGTTGCTAGACTTGAGTCCATTCGCATTTTACTTGCCTATGCTAATCACCATGATATCACCTTGTACTAAATGGACATTAAAAGTGCTTTTCTAAATGGCAAAATTGAGGAGGAAGTTTATGTTAAGCAACCTCCCAGCTTTGTCAATCCTAAGAAACATAATCATGTTTACAAACTTCATAAAGCCCTTTATGGTCTTAAACAAGCTCCTAGAGCATGGTATAAATGCTTGACCAAGTTCCTTACTGAAAAAAGCTTTGAAATTGGTAAAATTGATTCTACTCTTTTTACTAAAAGGTTTAATGGAGAACTATTTGTGTGCCAAATTTATGTTGATGATATCATATTTGGTTCAACTAACCCTCATTTTAGTGAGAAGTTTGGAAAGCTAATGTCGGAGAAGTTTGAGATGTCTATGATGAGTGAACTCAAATTCTTTCTCGGTTTGCAAATCAAGCAAACTAAGGAAGGTACATTTGTCTCTCAAACGAAGTACACCAAAGACTTATTCAAGAAGTTCAATATGCAAGAATGCAAAGGTATGCCTGCACCCATGCCTACTAGTGGACATCTTGATTTGACCAAAGATGGTGTACCGGTTGATCAAAAGGTTTATCGCTCTATGATTGGTTCATTGTTATATCTATGTGCCTCTCGTCCCGATATTATGCTAAGTGTGTGCATGTGTGCACGATATCAAGCTGCTCCTAAAGAATTTCATCTTAAGGCTGTGAAAAGGATAGTGAGATACCTAATTCATACACCAAATTTTGGCATTTGGTATCCTAAGAGGTCCTCTTTTGATCTTGTTAGCTATTCCGATCCGGACTATGCCGGAGACAAGGTTGATAGAAAGTCCACTTCGGGTACTTGTCAATTCCTTGGTAGATCTCTTGTGTCTTGGTCTTCCAAGAAACAAAACCCGGTATCCTTATCCACCGCCGAAGCGGAATACATTGCCGCTGGTTCATGTTGTGCTCAATTACTTTGGACGACCCAAACTCTTAAAGATTATGGGATATATGTGAAACATGTTCCATTGCTTTGTGACAATGAAAGTGCTATTAAAATTGCTCACAATCCCGTGCAACACTCTCGAACTAAGCATATTGAAGTTTGTCATCATTTCATTCGAGATCATGTTGCCAAAGGGGACATTAACCTTAAGCATGTTCGCACTGATAAGCAATTGGCGGATATATTCACTAAACCACTTGATGAGAAAGTGTTTTGCAGGTTGAGAGGTGAATTGAACATCATTGATGCTTCAAACTTGTAGTAGTAACTCCATTCGATACATGCGAGGCATGAGCCTATGACTAATCCTTGATATTTCTCTCATGATGCTATTCATATGTCTTGGATATATTTGCACCCTGCATGTTATCTAACCCGTGTAGGTACTTGGTTGAATCTAAATCTATGAGATTGCAACTCACTCACATCTTGAGCAATCTCTACATCACCAAGTCTCTATACAATGGTGGTTGAAGACAAGGAAGCACAAAACCATTCGAATATATCCTTTGACAAATTCTATGATTGTGTCTCATGATTGTCCTTTTGGATACACAAGTGCTCTTCCTTGCAAAACTAACCCATGTAGGTAGATGAACTCAAACTCCAAGCAGTGGTGCTCCCAACTACATCAACTTTGAGCATCCCACACAAGTTCAACTACATGAGCAAGATCATCACCACCACTCAAGGTATGTTATTCCATCTTAGAGAAGCTTTACTCCAAGTCATGAGTTAAAGCAACTCGACAAGATGTGAATACATCAAGATGCTTAAACGAAAAATGGTAACCCCATTTTGAGCTTCAACGATGAGTATGACCTATGATCAAGTGATCTCACTTGACTCCTAAGTCAATACTCTAACATAGGTGACTTTGTCGCCGCCCAACTCTAGATGAAGTTCTCTTGTGTTCTTTTCTGTGTTATTGCATTTGTTTCTTGCATATTTGTTTCCCCTTCAAAAAAAACTTCATCTAGATCTTTTAGGTTCTTCTCTTTTCTTTTTGTTATGCATTTTCTGCATCCAATTCATTGCAAATCTTTTAGTTAATTCCTTGAAAATCCTTGTGAGATCTTACTTGTCTAGTGAGCTGAGGTGACAAGTAGTTTCACTCTGATGAACTCGGTCACACCGATTTGTTTTCTTCGGCCTAACCAAAAATCATTCGGTGCAACCGAAGCACACAACACGGAGTCACCGAACTTTCCACTTATTCCTGATTTCTGTTTGCTCCAGCTCCACTCAATGATTCTTGTCCTCTACCAGCATCATGTTACACATGCTGCTTTGCTCTGTGACTCAAAGACCAACCCATTTATATCAAATGTCCAGAAGACCCTTCTTGGAAATTGATGTCAAAGGGGGAGAGAGAGATCACATCAAAGCTTAATCTTTCCAATAGGGGGAGAAAGAGAGAATACTCAGGGGGAGAGAAAGTAATATCATCAATGACCCCAGATGCTTGGTGTTCAAGAGGAGAGATGTCACATGTCTTTAAGAGGGGAAAGACATGTTTGTTTGTTTGCTTGCTTTAGCTCAAGCTCTGTTTTTTTATTGCTTTGATTTTCTGTTCCCTATCTTCTCCCAGTATCTCATGTTAGACTCAGGGGGAGCAAGACATCTAAGGGAAGGAAATCTCTGATTTTATTGCATATCTTTACCTTTGGGGACATGTCTTTATCCAATGTGGTATTGAGTACTCACTCTACATGTCATCCCAGTCTTGGTTCTCTTGTGGTTTCTCTTGTTTGCCCTGGTTAGTAGGTGTATCTGTGTTATTTAACCTTGTTTGCGCAGGTTCATCCCATCCTAAGCCAACTCAAGACCACAAGGTAAGTATATGCATCTCAGTCATGTGAATGAGAAATTCTTGCTGATGTACATACTGTTTGCAAGAAGGACTCATGAGCATGAAGGTACATTTCTCATATTCACATCATTTGCTTTGATGCATATAGCCAAGATACATGTAAAACATTGCTTACTCTGTCATGCTTATGCATTCATATGCTCATATATTCAATAATCACATGATTGCATACATGTAGGGGGAGCCTATGCATGTTACATGTCTTTCCAAAGCTTTACTTGCTAGTCTCTATATCTTTACCTAAAGCTTTGATGTATGTTGTCATCAATTACCAAAAGGGGGAGACTGAAAGCACAAGTGCTCCCTGGGTGGTTTTGGTAATTAATGTCAACATATCTCTTGTTGGACTAACACTTTTACCTAGTATGTTTCAGATAAGTTCGACAATGGAGTGGCATGAACTAGAGGATATGGAACCCCTTCAAGATGCTAAGGACAAAGGATTGGCTCAAGCTTCAAGATCAAGACTCTACATTTTCTATTTTAGTGATCCAAGATCACATTGAGTCTATAGGAAAAGCCAATACTATCAAGGAGGGATGAGGTGTTGCTTAATGAGCCTCTTGCTTCATGTGCTTAGTGATATGCTCCAAAACCCTCAACTATCTTCCCACATCCACATATGACCTAAACCAAAAGTCAAACTCGGCCCCACCGATTCTTTCTATCCGGCGCCACCGAGTTTCACATGTCATAGCCACTGCCACAAACCCTAGCAAATCGGATTCACCGATAGGGATCTCGGTCTCACCGAGATGGGATTGTAATCTCACTGTGTATGTCCATTGCCAAAATCGTTCCAACCGAGTTTGAGCAATCGGTACTACCGAGATTGCAATGCAAATCCTCTGGATAGCTTATTACCAAAATCGGTCCTACCGAGTTTGTGTAATCGGTCTCACCGAGTTTGCCTGACCAACTCTCTGGTTAGCTTATTACCAAAATCGGTCCCACCGAGTTTGTGTAATCGGTCACACCGAGATTATGTTATGCCCTAACCCTAACCATATCGGTGAAGGAAATATGCCCTAGAGGCAATAATAAAGTTATTATTTATTTCCTTATATCATGATAAATGTTTATTATTCATGCTAGAATTGTATTAACCGGAAACATAATACTTGTGTGAATACATAGACAAACGGAGTGTCACTAGTATGCCTCTACTTGACTAGATCATTAATCAAAGATGGTTATGTTTCCTAACCATAGACAAAGAGTTGTTATTTGATTAATGGGATCACATCATTAGATGAATGATCTGATTGACTTGACCCATTCCGTTAGCTTAGCACTTGATCGTTTAGTATGTTGCTATTGCTTTCTTCATGACTTATACATGTTCCTATGACTATGAGATTATGCAACTCCCGTTTACCGGAGGAACACTTTGTGTGCTACCAAACGTCACAACGTAACTGGGTGATTATAAAGGTACTCTACAGGTGTCTCCAAAGGTACTTGTTGGGTTGGCGTATTTCGAGATTAGGATTTGTCACTCCGATAGTCGGAGAGGTATCTCTGGGCCCTCTCGGTAATGCACATCACATAAGCCTTGCAAGCATTGCAACTAATATGTTAGTTGTGAGATGATGTATTACGGAACGAGTAAAGAGACTTGCCGGTAATGAGATTGAACTAGGTATTGGATACCGACGATCGAATCTCGGGCAAGTAACATACCGATGACAAAGGGAACAACGTATGTTGTTATGCAGTCTGACCGATAAAGATCTAGGAGCCAATATGGGCATCCAAGTCCCGCTATTGGTTATTGACCGGAGACGTGTCTCGGTCATGTCTGCATTGTTCTCGAACCGTAGGGTCCGCACGCTTAACGTTACGATGATAGTTATTATGAGTTTATACATTTTGATGTACCGAAGGTAGTTCGGAGTCCCGGATGTGATCACGGACATGACGAGGAGTCTCGAAATGGTCGAGACATAAAGATTGATATATTGGACGGCTATATTCGGACATCGGAATTGTTCCGAGTAGTTTCGGAGAAAACTGGAGTGCCGGAGGGGTTACCGGAACCCCCCGGGAAGTATTGGGCCTTAATGGGCCTGAGGGGAGAGAGAGGGCAGCAGCCCAGGAGGTGGCGCGCCCCCCCTCATGGGGAGTCTGAATAGGGCTAGGGGGGCGCGGCCCCCCTTTCCCTCTCCCCTTCCCTCTCTTTCCTTCCCCCTCTCTCTTCCTAGTTGGACTAGGAAAGGGGAGTCCTACTCCCACTAGGAGGAGGACTCCCCCCTCCCTTTGGCGCGCCCCATAGGGCCGGCCGGCCTCCTCCCTCCCTCCTTTATATACGGGGGTAGAGGGGCACCCTAGAACACACAAGTTGATCTTCGTGATCGTTCCTTAGCCGTGTGCGGTGCCCCCTTCCACCATATTCCACCTCGGTCATATCGTTGCGGTGCTTAGGCGAAGCCCTGCGTCGGTAGAACATCATCATCGTCATCACGCCGTCGTGCCGACGGAACTCATCCCCAAAGCTTTGCTGGATCGGAGCCCGGGGAGCGTCATCGAGCTGTACGTGTGCTAAGAACTCGGAGGTGCCGGAGTAACGGTGCTTGGATCGGTTGGACCGGGACGACTACTTCCTCTACGTTGCGTCAAGGCTTCCGCTTCGGTTTACGAGGGTATGTAGACAACACTCTCCCCTCTCGTTGCTATGCATCACCATGATCTTGCGTGTGTGTAGGAATTTTTTTGAAATTACTATGTTCCCCAACAATCGGTCCTACCGAGTTGCATCTCAGTCCCACCGAAAATCCTAACGGTCACTAGGTTTGCTGAATCGGTCTGACCGAGTTTAACGATTAGGTCCCACCGAGTTCGGTAGATTGTGTGTAACGGTTAGATTTTGTGTGGAGACTATATATACCCCTCCACCCACTCTTCATTCGGAGAGAAAGCCATCAGAACATGCCTACACTTCCAATACACATTTTCTGAGAGAGAAACACCTACACTTGTGTTGAGCTCAAGATATTCCATTCCTACCATATGAATCTTGATCTCTAGCCTTCCCCAAGTTGCTTTCCACTCAAATCTTCTTTCTACCAAATCCAAATCCTATGAGAGAGAGTTGAGTGTTGGGGAGACTATCATTTGAAGCACAAGAGCAAGGAGTTCATCATCAACACACCATTTGTTACTTCTTGGAGAGTGGTGTCTCCTAGATTGGCTAGGTGTCACTTGGGAGCCTCCAACAAGATTGTGGAGTTGAACCAAGGAGTTTGTAAGGGCAAGGAGATCGCCTACTTTGTGAAGATCTACCGCTAGTGAGGCAAGTCCTTCGTGGGCGACGGTCGTGATGGAATAGACAAGGTTGCTTCTTCGTGGACCCTTCGTGGGTGGAGCCCTCCATGGACTCGCGCAACCGTTACCCTCCGTGGGTTGAAGTCTCCATCAATGTGGATACGATAGCACCACCTATCGGAACCACGCCAAAAACATTCGTGTCTCCAATTGCGTTTGAATACTCCAAACCCTTCCCTTTATATTCTTGCAAGTTGCATGATTTACTTTCCGCTGCTCATATACTCATTGCATGCTTGCTTGATATGTATTGTGTTTGTTAAACTTGTGCCTAAAGTCCACCTAAACTTAAGAATATTAAAAACTGCAACTTTTGGCACTTAGTGTCTAATCACCCCCCTTTAGACACCTCTTCTCGATCCTTTCAGTCTGTCACCTAGCGGTGCATTAAGGACATAATACTTCTGTGCAGCAATGAGGTTAATCCTCAGATCACGGACCAAGTCCGCATCATTGCTACTAACATCTTTCAACTTAGTTTTCTCTAGGAACATATCAAAATAAAACAGGGGAGCAAAACGCGAGCTATTGATCTACAACATAGATATGCTAATACTACCAGGACTAAGTTCATGATAAATTTAAGTTCAATTAATCATATTACTTAAGAACTCCCACTTAGATAGACATCCCTCTAATCCTCTAAGTGATCACGTGATCCATATCAACTAAACCATAACCGATCATCACGTGAAATGGAGTAGCTTTCGATGGTGAACATCATTATGTTGATCGTATCTACTATATGATTCACGCTCGACCTTCCGGTCTCAGTGTTCCGAGGCCATATCTGCATATGCTAGGCTCATCAAGTTTAACCTGAGTATTCTGCGTGTGCAAAACTGGCTTGCACCCGTTGTAGATGGACGTAGAGCTTATCACACCCGATCATCATGTGGTGTCTGGGCACGACGAACTTTGGCAACGGTGCATACTCAGGGAGAACACTTTTATCTTGAAATTTAGTGAGAGATCATCTTATAATGCTACTGTCAATCAAAGCAAGATAAGATGCATAAAAAATAAACATCACATGCAATCAATATAAGTGATATGATATGGCCATCATCATCTTATGCTTGTGATCTCCATCTCCGAAGCACCGTCATGATCACCATCATCACCAGCGTGACACCTTGATCTCCATCGTAGCATCATTGTCGTCTCGCCAATCTTATGCTTCTACGACTATCGCTATCGCTTAGTGATAAAGTAAAGCATTACAGGGCGATTGCATTGCATACAATAAAGCGACAACCATATGGCTCCTGCCAGTTGCCGATAACTCGGTTACAAAACATGATCATCTCATACAATAAAATTTAGCATCATGCCTTGACCATATCACATCACAACATACCCTGCAAAAACAAGTTAGACGTCCTCTACTTTGTTGTTGCAAGTTTTACGTGGCTGCTATAGGTTGAGCAAGAACCGTTCTTACCTACGCATCAAAACCACAACGATAGTTTGTCAAGTTGGTGTTGTTTTAACCTTCACAAGGACCGGGCGTAGCCACACTCGGTTCAACTGAAGTTGGAGAAACTAACACCCGCCAGCCACCTGTGTGCAAAGGACGTTGGTAGAACTAGTGTCGCGTAAGCGTACGCGTAATGTCGGTCCGGGCCGCTTCATCCAACAATACCGCCGAACCAAAGTGTGACATGTTGGTAAGCAGTATGACTTATATCTCCCACAACTCACTTGTGTTCTACTCGTGCATATGACATCTACGCATAAAACCAGGCTCGGATGACACTGTTGGGGAACATAGTAATTTCAAAAAAAATTCCTACGCACACGCAAGATCGTGGTGATGCATAGCAACGAGAGGGGAGAGTGTTGTCCATGTACCCTCGTAGATCGAAAGCGGAAGCGTTAGCACAACGCGGTTGATGTAGTCGTACGTCTTCACGATCCGACCGATCAAGTACCAAACGCACGGCACCTCCGAGTTCAGCACACGTTTAGCCCGATGACGTCCCTCGAACTCCGATCCAGCCGAGTGTTGAGGGAGAGTTTCGTCAGCACGATGGCGCGGTGACGATGATGATGTTCTACCGACGCAGGGCTTCGCCTAAGCACCACTACGATATTATCGAGGTGGACTATGGTGGAGGGGGGCACCGCACACGGCTAAAAGATCAATGATCAATTGTTGTGTCTCTAGGGTGCCCCCCTGCCCCTGTATATAAAGGAGCAAGGGGGAGGTGCGGCCGGCCTAGAGGGAACACGCCAGGAGGAGTCCTACTCCCACCGGGAGTAGGACTCCCCCCTTTCCTAGTTGGATTAGGACTTGGGGGAAAGAGGAGGGAGAGAGGAAGGAAGGGGTGGCGCCACCCCCTCTCCTTGTCCTATTCGAGCAAGGGGAGGGGTGCGCGGCCCAGCCCTGGCCACCTCTCCTCTTCTCTGCAAAAGCCCACTAAGGCCCATTAACCCCCAGGGGGTTCCGGTAACCCCTCCGGTACTCCGGTAAAATCCCGATTTCACCCGGAACACTTCCGATATCCAAACATAGGCTTCCAATATATCAATCTTCATGTCTCGACCATTTCGAGACAACTTGTCATGTCCGTGATCACATTCAGGACTCCGAACAACCTTCGGTACATCAAAACATATAAACTCATAATATAACCGTCATCGAAATGTTAAGCGTGTGGACCCTACAGGTTCGAGAACTATGTAGACATGACCGAGACACGTCTCCGGTCAATAACCAATAGCGGAACCTGGATGCTCATATTAGCTCCCACATATTCTACGAAGATCTTTATCGGTCAGACCGCATAACAACATACGCTGTTCCCTTTGTCATCGGTATGTTACTTGCCCGAGATTCGATCGTCGTTATCTCAATACCTAGTTCAATCTCATTACCGGCAAGTCTCTTTACTCGTTCCGTAATACATCATCCCACAACTAACTCATTAGTTGCAATGCTTGCAAGGCTTATAGTGATGTGCATTACCGAGTGGGCCTAGAGATACCTCTCCGACAATCGGAGTGACAAATCCTAATCTCGAAATACGCCAACCCAACAAGTACCTTTGGAGACACCTGTGGAGCACCTTTATATCACCCAGTTACGTTGTGACGTTTGGTAGCACACAAAAGTGTTCCTCCGGTAAACGGGAGTTGCATAATCTCATAGTCATAGGAACATGTATAAGTCATGAAGAAAGCAATAGCAACATACTAAATGATCGAGCGCTAAGCTAACGGAATGGGTCAAGTCAATCACATCATTCTCCTAATGATGTGATCCCGTTAATCAAATGACAACTCATGTCTATGGCTAGGAACATGTATAAGTGGTGGAGGCGGATGGCTGGACGGTGGTGCGGCCTGCTCAGGGATGCGCGCGGTGGAGCGCGCCGTCAGGGGCGCGGCCCCCCGCCCCGTCCCTCTCCGGCAGCAGGTTCTGGGCTCTGGAGGGGATCGACTCCGACGACGACGACGATGAGGTAAGAAGTAAGGTAAGTGAGGGGGGCGGTGGGGGTTCGCCGAGGCCCCGTACGGGGAGCTCGGTGGGTGATTTTGTCGCCCGCGCGAAGGAGCTGGGGGGCTCTCTCCTGGCTGGTCGCCGGCGTGCGTTCGCCCCTGGTGGACGCGGCGGCCGTTGCCTTGCGCCGTGGATCTGGCGCCCGCCGCGGGTCGTGGATGCGGGCCCTGAGGGTCGCTCGTGTGCCCGGCCGGAGGAGGGGCGCCTCGATCTAGCGTTGGCCGTGCCGCCTGCGAGCGCGGTGTGCTCGTGGAGTCGACAGGGGTCGGCGACGACGGCGGGGGTGATCCTGCAAGGGAGACGCGGTCCATGGCTAGGGTTTCGGAGCCGGCGTCTCCCGGGCCGGTTTCTCTGCTGGGCCTATCGGACTGGCCCAGTCTGCCAGTGCGTGGGCTGGAGGGCCCATTGGCCGACCCCAGTGCGCCAACGCCAGCAGGGACGCAAGCGCGCCACTCAGTGCTTGGGCCTGGTCAGCCCGGCCCGGTCGTTTCATGCCCGCAAGGGGATAGGCCTGGGCCCATCGCGACGGTGGAGGTGCGGCCGCCTCCGCCTATAAATAAGTGGATGTGGCTGCCGAAGGGTGCCCTAGATCTGTCGCTAGGGTTTCCCGCATCCCACTCGCAGGTGCGGCGTTTCGGGCATCTCGCACGCCGTCTGCGCCGCTCCGCCTCTCCTCCCCCACTCACCTGCTTGTTCGCCACCGCGGTGCGGATGGGATCCCGCCGCGTGGAGAAGCCACCCATGTCGCCTCCGATCCCGGCGGCTGAGCGTCAACGCGAGCAAGATCTGCGGGCGAAGGCGCTCTCCAAGGTCTCGGCGCCTCCGGCGGAGGAGGCGGGCTGGGGGCCGCCGCCGCCCTGGTGGCTCGCGGAGCAAGAGCGGAAGAAGCAGGAGGAGCGCGAGCGCAAAAAGAAGAAGAAGGAGGAATACCAACGCCGTGGGCTGGAGCAGAAGAAAGAGCTCAAGAGGAAGGAATCCCTCCTTCCTCCGAGCGGCGAGCGGGCTGGGGACCCTCTCGCTAAGAAGCAGAAGCAGAAGGGGGCTGGCTCGGCGCTCCCGCTGCTGGCGTCCGGGCCGTCGGTGTCGAAGGGTTCGGCTGACGCCCCGATCCCAGTGGAGGAGACCGATGGGCCAGAGTGCTTCAAATGTGGGCGGGTGGGCCATTACCAGAACATGTGCCACTTCAAGCCTCTGTGCGTCGTCTGCCACGAGGAGGGGCACGCGTCGGTGCACTGCCCCACGCGCGGTCGTCCTCTGCTGCTGTAGATCATGGGCAACGCCATCCCCGACGAGGGCTTCTTCTGCCTTCCTTACGTGGAGACGGAGGGCGAGGAGGTATGTGCCCCGGTGGTTGCGGACGCGGCGCTCATTTCGGCGGCGCCCGGCAAGCTGTCAATTCCCATCTTGGAGGCGGAACTTCCCCACCTCTTCTAAGGGGAATGGGATTGGCAGGTGGCGGCCGTCGGGGACGACATGTTCTCCGTCGTCTTCCCCAACAAGGCCATGCTGTGCATGGCGACGCGAAGTGGTAAATTGTACCTCTCCCTCAATGACATCATGGCAGAGATCAAGGAAGCAACTCTGGAGACGCCCAAGGCCGAAATCATGTCGGATGTGTGGGTCAAGCTCTGGGGAGTGCCACCCAAGCATCATCGTGTGGATCGTCTCATGGCTGGGAGAGTGATGATCGAGCGCCCGATGGAAGTGGATAAGGCATCGTTGGCGGGGCTGGGTCCCGTGCGGATGCGCTTTGCGTGCCGCTCCCCGGCTAAGCTCAAAGGGTATGTTCAGGTTTGGTTCAACAGTGAGGGTTTCACCATTCGGCTGGAGGCCGAGTCGGATGACAGGCAGGGTGGTGCCCCCCCTCCCCCTCCCCCGGCAAGCATGGACAAGGGACCTGATGACATGGACAAGGACAAGGACAAGGACAGGGACACGAGCATGGGTGATGACTCCATCGACACCGCGACTTGGGACAAGCTGGGCCTCAAGGACAAGACTTCGGAGGCCGTGGCCCCGACTGCGGGGGCCGCAAAGGACCTGGAGGAGCGTCAAGTTGTCGTGGGCAGCAACGAGACGGGCTTCAATCAGTACGGCTCCAACATGTCAATCGGCCTCGACCTCGACAAGGGCATCTCGGCTTCGTGCGATCCGGAGGGACGCTCCATGCTCGTCTCCCCGATGGTTGCGGAGAAGGGTGGGCTCCCCGTGTCTGCGCACGGTCTTGGGAGCGGCGGGGTGCGGCTTCACAAGAAGACGGCGGGCCGCAAGACTCCCCCGGTGGCGCAGACGAGCCCTCCCTCGGTGCGGGCAGGCATGCCTGTCTCGCACCGGCCGGTGGTGATGGCGTTGGCCTCCCCTGGGGGTACGGTTGGGGGGCCCGGGCCGGTGGACCCCCCTCCTCCCTCCGACGCTCTCCGGGCGGAGGTGACCAAGGCGGTGCCCATCTCCACGGGCGAGCGCTCCAAGGCGGTGGCGTCGACTCCGGTGGCGCAGGAACGGGCAAGTTCCCGGCCAAAGGGCGCCAAGGGCAACCTACCTGCTCTCCAACGCGCTCAACTCTTGGTGGCCCAGAAGAACATGGAGACCGAAGGTAACCCCCTACCCCGTTTTACGTTATTTGATGATTATTCGGATGAGCGCCTTGGGGGTATTTTAGCGGATAGTGGGGTTGAGATGTCTGATGAGGGAGAGGCTCGAGAGCTTCTGTCTCTCATCCGGTCTAAGGAGATCGCACAGGCCGCGCTTGCCCAGGCCAAAGCGGCCTGCGCTGTGACAGTACCAGAAGAAGCAGGGGCTTCTCTGGTGCCAGTTGCTCGGCCTGGTCGGGTGGACACAGCAGCAGGGGCTGCATCGTCCCCCCCAGCCCGTGGTCCTGTCAGGACACGGCGTGTCGCCAAAGCGGTTACCGCTCGCGGTATCCGCCTCCGCAATCGCATAATTTAATGCGTTTCATCTTCTGGAACATCCGAGGCTTCGGCCACGTTGGGAGGCGGACCCAGCTAAAAGAGTTCATTCGCGTCAAAGACATCGATGTAGTTGGCTTGCAGGAAACCATCAAGGCTGAATTTTCTCACCGAGACCTGCTAGCCATTGACCCACTCGAGCGCTTCGCGTGGCATTGGGTGCCAGCGACAGGCCACTCTGGGGGTATGCTCCTTGGCATCAACCATGTGTGCTGCGCGGTGGTGGCGTGGGATGCCGGTCGTTTTTCCGTGTCGGCACACGTCCGCCACCGCGCAACACTCCGCGAGTGGGAGGTTATCGTGGTCTATGGCCCGGCCGACCACTCGCACTCGCACGAGTTCTTGGGGGAACTTCAGGAGAAGGTAGCGGCCTTGGGTGTTCGCAACTTACCACTCGTTATCGGTGGGGATTTTAACTTAATCCGTTCGGGAGCGGATAAGAACAACGGGATTATTAACTGGACAAGGGTGTCCATGTTCAATAACGCGATTGCATCAATGGCCCTTAGGGAAGTGGCCCGCGTGGGTGCACGCTATACTTGGACAAACAAGCAACTAACACCGGTTCGGTCAGTGCTTGACCGAGTTTTTATGTCCGCGGAGTGGGAGATGCTTTTTCCCATGTGCTCACTTCACGCTGAAACGAGGATTGGGTCGGACCACGTCCCTTTAATCCTCTCCTCGGGGGAGGATCGGTTAAAATGAAGCCCACGTTTTTTCTTTGAAACTGCGTGGTTTGAACACCCGGATTTTGAACAAATCTTCCTCTCCAAATGGGAGACTTGTGTGGCCCGGATTGGGCACACACGAGGGCCCATGGAGTTCTGGATTGCCGCAGGGGCGGGACTGCGCGCGGCCCTCAAAGGCTGGGGGGCCAACCAGGGCCGTGAGGATAAGCTGCTCCGAGCGCGTTTGGTGGCGGACCTTGCCCGTATGGACGCTGCTGCGGACTCTCAGGTCTTCTCGGAGCAAGACTGGGCTCAGCGATACGCTGTAGAGGCACAGGTTGAGTCCCTCCTTCGTGCAGAGGAGGAGTACTGGCGCAGGCGGGGTGGAATCAAGTGGACGCTCAAAGGGGACGCGAATACAAAATATTTCCATGCCTATGCCAACGGACGGCGACGTAAGTGCGCCATCCTGAGACTGCAATCTGAGCAGGGGCTCCTATTGCGCCAACAGGATATCGTACGTCACATTTACGATTTCTACATCCAGTTGATGGGCTCCAGGGAGGAGTCTAGGGCTCGCCTGCGGTCGGATGTCTGGGATCCTGCACTGCGGGTCTCGGACGAGGAGAATGAAGGATTGGGTCTCGCCTTCCTCCCTCAGGAGATCGACCAGGCGGCCCTTGGGATGAAATCTGACACTGCCCCGGGTACGGATGGGTGGCCGGTGGCGATGTTCAAAAGATTTTGGCAAGTCCTCAAAGGCCCTATCTTCGAAGTGTGTAACGGGTTTATGCGTGCCACAGTAGACATCTCGCGCCTTAACTTTGGGGTTCTTTTGCTTATCCCCAAAGTTCAGGGCGCGGATAACATTAGACTTTTTCGCCCAATAGCGCTTATCAATGTCCCGTTTAAAATCTGTTCTAAGGCTTGTTCTACGCGCTTGTCTCCGGTGGCTCATCGTATTATTAGTAGGAACCAAACGACTTTTATTCGTGGTCGCAACATCTTGGAGGGACCCTTGGCCCTCCAAGAGATCGTTCACTCGCTCAAACGTACTCGCCAACCGGCAATACTTCTGAAATTAGATTTCGAGAAGGCGTACGATCGAGTGAACTGGGAGTTTCTCCAACAAATCCTTCTGGATCGAGGATTTTTGGCAGTTTGGGTTCACCGTATGATGCAATTGGTCTCGGGAGGCCAAACGGCGATAGCGGTGAACGGAGAAGTGGGAAACTTCTTCCGCAACAAGCGTGGGCTGCGTCAAGGGGACCCAGCCTCACCGTTGCTTTTCAACTTTGTGGCGGACGCCTTGGGCGCCATGCTAGACAAAGCTCGCAATGCTGGCCACATCAGGGGAGTGGTCGGTAACCTGATCCCAGGAGGGGTGTCACACCTGCAGTATGCGGATGACACTCTACTCCTTTTTGAGCCGGACACACACAACATAGCAACGGTTAAGGCCATCTTGTTGTGTTTTGAACTTATGTTCGGACTAAAAATTAACTTCCACAAATGTGAAGTGGTGTCCATAGGGATGGACGCGGCCGAAAGTGAACGGGTGGCCAACTTGCTCAATTGCAAACTTGGAAAGTTCCCGTTTACCTACCTCGGCCTCCCGATCGCAGAGAAGAAATGCACGATTGCCGATTGGGAACCTCTCAACACTAAGGTGGCGGACCGGGTATGTCCGTGGAGAGGTCGTTTTATGTCTTCAGGGGCAAGACTAATCCTTACTAACTCTAGCCTCTCGTCCCTACCCATGTTTGCCATGGGTCTGTTCTTGTTGGCTGATGGGGTCCACACGAAAATGGACACACCGCGGGCACGTTTCTTTTGGGAAGGAGCGGGTCCAAAACGGAAGTACCACATGGTCAAGTGGCAAGCCGTCTGTAGACCTAAAGCCCAGGGGGGCCTCGGGATCATCAACTCTAAGCTGATGAACATTGCACTTATGTGCAAGTGGATCTGGAAGTTGTCCCAGGGAGGGACCGGCCTCTGGATCGACCTTCTCCGTGCCAAGTACTTCCCGCATGGGAATTTCTTTGAGGCATCACCTCACGGGTCACCTTTCTGGACCTCCATCCAATCCCTCAAACCATACTTCGCCACGGGTGCGAGGTTCACGGTCAACAATGGCCGCTCCATCCGGTTTTGGCACGACGTTTGGATTGGCCAGCAACCGCTTTGGTCTGAGTTCCCCCATCTTTATTCCATCACGGTTGAGCCCAACCAACTGGTGGCGTCAGCTCTTAGTGTCACCCTGCCCCCCATCTACTTCAGAAGGGAGCTTTTGGGGCCGGAGCTAACAGAGTGGGATCGCCTGCGGGCTCTGATAGCGAACGTGCACTTGTCGGACTCCGCAGACGGGGTCTCTTGGAGACTTTCGGGCTCCGGCAAGTTTACTGTCAAGTCCATGTACAGAGAGCTATGCCGCGGCCATGCCCCTATGGCAGCCATGGGGCTTTGGAAGGCGCGAATCCCGCTAAAGATTAAGGTCTTCCTATGGCAATTATGCCAAGATCGCCTTCCTACCTCTATCAATATTGCTAAGCGCAATGGTCCTGCTTCCGGGCCCTGCGCTTTGTGTCATAACGCGGAAGATGCTGACCACGCTTTCTTCCGCTGTCCTTTGGCGCGTTTTGCTTGGAGCGTGGTCCGGGAGGCCGCTGGGGTGGATTGGGATCCACGTTCACGCTCGGAGCTTGTGTCTTATCTATCTTCGATCCACGGCTCGTTACGCCGGATCTTGTGGACGTGTGCTTCGGCCATGCTATGGGCCTTATGGCATATTCGTAACAAGTTTACTATTGAGGGAGTGTTTCCCTCTCACCCAGCTGATGTTATTTTCAAATGCATCTTATTCTTGCAGCAGTGGGCACCGCTGGGAAGGCAACAGGACTCTGATCTCCACCAACAAGCTATCGCACGTCTTCGCTCAGTGTACTCGGCGTCCCGAACCTCGTCTACTCCGTCTGCTGCCTCATAGGGATGGGCAGCCCTTTTGGTCTTGCTTCTCTTTGAGCCTGCGTGCTCGTTAGTTTGGCTGGCTATGCCATGTAATGCACTTATCGCCGCTTTCGCCTTTTGGCACTTCTTTGAAACTTGGCTGTCTAGCTTGGGTTACGTTTAGTTCGTATGTTCTTGTTCGCACGCTGCATATGTTGAGGGCTTTATTAATTTAAAGCTGGACGTCTCTGACGTCTATGTTCTAAAAAAAAGGAAACACAACCATCTTTGATCAACGAGCTAGTCAAGTAGAGGCATACTAGTGACAGACTGTTTGTCTATGTATTCACACATGTATCATGTTTCCGGTTAATACAATTCTAGCATGAATAATAAACATTTATCATGAAATAAGGAAATAAATAATAACTTTATTATTGCCTCTAGGGCATACTTCCTTCAGATTCTTCCCTAACCTTTCCGAAGCGGACCCCCTCTTAATAGTACGGCTTTTCTATGACTCAAATCCACCAAAAAGAAACATAGAAGGCAACCGTCTTCGATAGACTCCGAGGGGCACCGAATCATCTTGTGCTTAGACATGAGATATCTAAATGCTCAATGCACACGATTAGTCCGCAAAAGCATTGTCATCAATCACCAAAACTACTTAGGGAGAAATGTGCCCTTACACCACTTGAGGGGGGGACAATTTTTTGCAAATAAAATCAATTTCCGAAAGTAGAGAAAGACAAAGTAAAAAATACACGATGCATTTTTGGACCAAAAGGAACTATGGGCCAAAGTCAGAGCCTGGGGGTGCGTGCTGGTCCTAGGCCCAACAATCCTCCCTAGGTGCCCTCTTCAATGCACATTTCCCTCTCTTATAGAAAAGCAAAGCCAAGTTTTTTTTTGAGATTTTCCCGTCGCCGTCTCGAAGTGGAACCCTGCTGTTCTTCCCATACGATTGTTTCTACCCATATCTACCACCTCTGATTGTGCAACCTCGAAGCAATCACCACCACTCGTGCATCAAGGGGAGCATCTTCATCCAAGTAATCTTCACCATCTACATCAGTAGCACCATCTCGCCATCTATCTCTGCCCCATCTATGAACAGTTTGTGTAGATCGGTTGCTGCTATTATCTCTTAGTGTTATTTGTTGTTATAGTGGTTGATGTTGTGTGTTTTATTGGAGAATGATTCATATTTTTAGATTGTCAAATTTATCCATGGCCACTAAATATGTTCACCATGATGTCTTGTGAGTAGGTGTTGGAAATATGCCCTAGAGGCAATAATATTGTATTATCATTTTTCCGTTTCATAATTAAGAATTTATATTTCATGTTATAACGGTTATGATACTGGAATATGCGATTCTCTGGAAACCTCATATGCACGTGTGGAATGATAAACATTAAAGAATATATTCCTAGTCTTGCCTCTAAGACTGGATCAAGTGTTGTTGGTGATCATGTTTTCCGAATTTTAGGATATTGTTAAGTGTAATGGTAGTCCTAAAACAACATTGAGAGTATGACGTTAGAAGAAGGATCATATTGAGTCAACCCAAACTTGTTTGTTATACTTTGAGATAATATCATCTGAAATCAATTATTATAACATGGAGTGTTAACATGTGTTTTTAGTTCCTTAGACCATGAGAGTATCGTAGTCACTTCCTACCATACGGTGGACTTTGGGGTTGTTCAAATGTCATCTATAACTAGGTGATCCTAATGACAACTTACAGGTTCATTGGAAAGTTTGACAAGCGACTAGATAGCTCGAGAGTGGGATTTGCTCCTCCGACGATGGAGAGATATTCTTAGGGCCCTCTCGGTGTGATGGCATCGATCATCGTCTGGACAGACGCATTTGACTATGTCACAGGGATGCCGAAACACACAACGAGAAAGAGGAACAAAACTGGTAACAAGAGGAATAGTACAGTGAGCATGTGGATGACTCAGGAGGATACGGACACTCCTCGTGTTTTGTAAAGTATCGCGAAGGGGAACATCACATGATAACCAAACGTTCACTCAAATGTCATTCGTACATAGGGATCGATATGGACGTCCACGGTTCCGCTATCTGTCATTGAACGAACGGGTTTCATTCATGTGTATAATTTACCGAAACTACAGGTCACAAGATTAAGGTAATCATGATATGCTGAGTGTTAGTAGGACGAGAGTATCGAGGATTTATTTGTGAAATTATTTTATTAATATTCGTAATATTTTTTAGAGGAGCCGAAAGCGTTTCTTTGTGACTAGAAGGGTTTTAGAGTTTATCGGGCAATACCAGATATTACGATAAATAATATATATGTGAAAAATATTTCTGGAGATGTTAAATTATACTCCCTCCGTCCCATAAGACGTTTTTTTGACACTACACTAGAGCCAAAAAACGTCTTAAATTATGGGACGGAGGGAGTATATAATATGCTCCAGTAATTTTTAGAGGGATTTTATATTTAATTTAATATCAACAAGTCTTAAAAGGCCAGGTGGTGGAAGGATAGTTGGGCCACGAGTGCCCAATAGGGGAGGCGCCACCCCTTTGCCTTTTTTGAGGCTAAGGGGAGGCCGAATTGGAGTGGAAAACTCCTTCCTTGGCCAGCCTAAGGGGGAGGTTTCCTCCCCCCTGTGGCGCCCCTCTCCCCTCCTCCAACCTATATATACTAGAGGTTTTGGGCACTTTTGAACGCATAAGTTTTGGAGCCTCCTCTAGTTCATCTAGTTCTAGTTTTAGTTGGTCCTAATTGACTGATTAGAGCTAGACCTAGTTCCTCTAATCCTCATAATTAGAAACCCAGTGTGGTTCTATTCTCCTCCCTCTAATTCTCCGGCGATGATTAGCTCTGGACGGCGAAGCGCTACCGGATCATGAAGATTGTACACTTGCAACCAAGTAGAGAGGTCGTGCTTTCGGTCTTCATTTAATGGATCATTTGAGGGTGGTTCACGGGATCGTCATCAACGGTTCGAGGGACTCCAAGTACGCTCTACACCAACTCATCTACTTCTTCTGCACTCCGGCGTCAGTAACGATCGTTGTGCTTCCCTCAAGTGTTACTTCAGTTCAGTTCATTGACGTCATGATGTAGCTTTGTACAAAGTTCCAACATTCGGTCGACTCTGGCTGTCGGCAATATGCTAACAGTTATTTGGACTTCGTCATAGTCAAGAATAGTGAACTATCGTGTACACAATAGGGCAATGAAGATGAACGATCTTTTAGGGGTCATGCGTATTAAACAAAGTTTAGTGTGGGGCTAGAGATTTTAATTAAGTCTCTTCTCTCATACACCCCGAAAGTTAACCGAGCATCAAGAATTATCGCCTTGATTTTGCACATATGTAGTTAGTGTTATCCGGAAACCCTAGCAACCACATAAATAAATTTTGCCAAATCGTTAGAGGACGTCTAACTTGGTTTTGCACGTTTGCATATGATGTGGTGTAGTCTTCATCATGATAATAAGTTTATGTATGGGATGGTTATATGATACAACATTAAGTGTAATGAGGAGTACTATGTTACCATGTAACGAGGAGTACTATGTTACCACATGTCTAAGTATGTGAGATGGCCGGTTATATGATGCAACGTTATGAGGAGTACTATGTTACCACATGTCTCTCTTTCCCATTATTTACTTGCCATATCATCTATTTTGCCTAAATATATGTGATGTTATCACTTATACTACTCCCACTATGGGTAGTTCACGGATGCAATCTTCGTGTTTACTCCATGGCCCTGTAATAACCAACCAAGTGAGGCCACGTCATCCATAACTATCAATTTTGTTAGACTAGTCATAGTGGAGAGTAACTTACACTATTAACATACACGCTACCTTAGGCTATGTTACTATCTTCATAGTGGGTAGTAACATATGTGTGGTATCATGTAAAGTTTCATTTATTATGTTATAGACTCATATTGTCTTGGGATATGCGATGTTACGGTAAATAGCTAAGTTACTCACTGTCACATAGGCAAATTTGCTGAGTTGAACCCAACGTTACTCTTGAAGTTAGTCCAACTCCAACGCACGACCTCAAATGGACGTCCGTTTCGTTCGTTTGGGGTGGCAATGGAGTCGTGTCCGCCCGAATTTGTGGTTGCGTCGACCGTGCACCCAATGCACGGTCGCATTTCGGTTGCATCTCGTCCATTCGAGAATATAACAAATATCTGAAATTAAACATGGCAATAGTTGCACGTCCGAAATAGTCTTATTACAGCCCAATCGAATTAAAAATAATATCAAATAGTCTTATTACAATCCAACTAAAAATTGTTTGCACGCAAAGAAATTAAACCGATAGATAGATTTATTGGTTGCCAATGTAAGTCCACATGTGCTCAACCAAGTTATCCTGGAGCTGGACATGAGTATGACAATCACACAATTCCTGTTGAAACTCGACAAACCGTCCAAAGGTTGCAGGAGGTGCATGCTCAGGCTCAGCATTTTCACCCTGAAAATCAAATCCTTAGTCGTAGATGCTATCATCGCGCTCATCCTCCACGATCATGTTGTGCATGATCACACAAGCAGTCATCACCTCCCAAAACTTCATCGTGCTCCATGTCAATGTAGGGTTGCGAACGATACCCCACCAAGACTTAAGCACACACCAACACCGAAAGCACGTTCCACATCCTTCCTAGCACTCTCCTGCATTTGGGAAAACCTTTATCTCTCCTTGCGGATTGGGTATGTTCTTCACAAGAGTGGACCACTGAGGATAGATACCATCAGCTAGGTAATATCCCTTGATGTAATGGTGGCCATTGGCCTCAAAGTTGACCTCCGGGGAGTGGCCTTCTGCAAGCCTTGCAAACACCAGAGACCGCTGAAGAACACTAATATCATTCTGAGAACTAGTCATGTCGAAGAAAGAATACCATATCCAGAGATCTTGTGAAGCCACAACTTCAAGTATAACAGTGGCACCTTTCACATGCCCCTTGTACTACCCCTGCCGAGCAAATGGACAGTTCTTCCACTTTCAGTGCATACAATCTATACTACCAAGCATGCCCGGAAAGCCCCTCTCGACATTGATCACCAACAACCTCTCTATATCAGCGGCAGTTGGCTCTCTAAGGTACTCAGGGCCGAACACTTCCACCACGGCCGCGCAAAAACTATACACTGAGAATAGACATGCAGACTCACTCATACGAACATACTCATCCACAAGACCACCAGGAATTCCATATACAAGCATGCAATGCATTTCTGGTATGAAGAGAAACCAAGCTTGCCCAGGGCATCCTCTTTGCACTCAGAGTATGGGTCTGCACGTCCACTCCCTCGTGAATACGATTGAACACATGTCTTCTCATTCGGAATCGATGACGAAATTGATGTGGTCTGAAGAGTGCACTATTCTTAAAGTAATCGGCATAGAGAAGGGTGTGGCCTTTCTCCCTATTGCGGTTCAAGGCTGGAGCATGGCCGGGGATTGATCTCCTGAACCGAGGCCGCTTCCTACTAATGTGTTCATGTACGACCAACGCAGCCACCAGCTCTTCATCATCCGATGAGCAAATGAAGTTGTGAAAGAAAAACTCATCACCGCTATCCATTGTCCCTTGTGAGAAAATAGCCGAACGCCTTGCGGTCGTGCTGGAGACGCGACCGGATAGTGCACGTCCTGTTCCCCTCGCAGACATCAAAGCAAGGTTTTTGGGGGTCGGTGGTGCTGGAGGGCGCCCTGCGGCAAGGAACGGCTGACCGAAAGAGGTTGGGGACGACGGGTGACGCCGACGGCCGTAGTTTCTCTCCCACCGGCAACAAGGAGAACACCAACAAAATGCTTTCTGAAACGTCGGTGTGGAGACATCTATGGCATGGCGTGGTGGTGGTTGGAATGACCCTTGTGGAAAACGACGCGACCGGGGAGGGTAGTGGCGGCGGCAATGTCGGGGGGCGGAGGGAGGTAGAGGAAGAGAAAGGAGGGGTTTGTGTCCCCGAAGGGCGGGCCAGGGCAGGACAAGGGCACGCGCCGCTCACGTCCGCGCGTGTCCGTTCAGCCGCAAACTCGGCCCAAAGTTGGGCCGGGAATGGATCGAAAGCGGACAGAAAACAAACGACCCTCCGTTTGCGGCTGCGTGTTGGAGAGCATGCTTTGTCCGTTTATCCCCAAACGGGCGCGGACAGACCAGTCGTGCATTGGAGTTGCCCTTAGAGTATCTCCAGCCAAGCCCCCAGCAGGCCCTTCCCATACATTTTTTTCACGCCGGCGCCGAAAAATCGGCCCAGTCGCACCCCCAGGAGCCCGTTTTCACCGGTTTTGGCCGAAACTAGCGCCGGCGAACCCAGACCGAACCCGGTGCGCTGGGGGGCGCCCGGGGGAGCCGAGGCGAGTGGTTTTGGCGTGAAAACCGATGGGCCCATCGAGTCAGCGAGACGCCACTTCGTCGCCCTCATCGCCTCGGTTCCCGCAGGAATCAATGCGAAGGCTGCCGCGCTGCCGCGCCGGTCAGCCTCCATTGATGCCTCTCACGGGCGGCACAGTGAACGCGCCGCGACGCGCGTCCAGCCACGCGTCGCCCGACATGCAGCCCGTCACCGCCCCGCTATGGCTATAAACAGCGACCTCCCCGTCGGTGGACGCCACAACTCTCATTTCCCCCCTCTCTGGCGTAGATAGCAACACTCCTCTCTTCCCCGCCGACGAGAAACATGGCCGAGAGGTACCCAGGCAACGGCGCGGCGGCGAACGACTTCGCCCGCCGCCACCTCCAAGAGCAGGAGGCGCGCCTGCTCTACGAGGCCGAGTACCCGGCGCCCCCGGACATGCGGGTGCCGGGGACGTGGTGGCTGAGCACCGGCGGCGTACCGGTGCCCGAAGGAGCGGCGCGGCGTGCCGAGATTGCCCGCATCCGCTCTTCCCTGACGCAGGCGCAGAGGGACGAGCCACGCTACGCCGCCGACAGCCACACCCTCTGGACCATGTACTTCCAGCACCGCCGCGAGGAGCAGATTGCCGCCACCAACAGCGTCATCCCCCACGGCCGCTTCAACGCCGATGGTCGACGCGAGTGGTGGGGCGTGCCAGGCCGCACCCTCGAGGCCGTCCTCGACCACATTGAGACTGGCAACGTGCCGCGCCTCGAGTACCCGCCGTCGCCGTCCTTCTCTCGCCGCCGTGGTAGCTCTTGGACACCGCGTCGGATGGAGCCAGGGTCGTCCTCGTCGTCGGGCTCCGGCTCACCGGCCGCGCTCCGCCCCGTCAAGCCCGAGCCAGAGGAGACACTGCTCGGGCGCCGCACCCGCAGCGGTGCCCTCGTCATCAACGAGGGTGCCTGGCCCTCCCCGCCTGGTCCGCCTCCGGGGAGGCGCTCCCTCCGCCTGGTCAGGCCGAAGCCCGAGCCGGGGCTGCTCCCGGTGAAGCCAGAGCACGTCGAGATGGCAGCCCCCGACGACGAGTCCGCCCTCAAGTGGGCGAAGGAGGACTACGTCCGTGAGCAGGTCCGCCGCCAGCGCCAGGCGTACGCGGAGCTCCAGACCTGGCGCCGCGAGCGCGAGAAGGGCGGCGTCATCGTCCACGACAGCGACGAGGAGGGCGAGGCCGGGCTGTCCAGCGTGCCATCGCGCCTCGACGACCCTGGCCAGGGCTGCAGCAGCGACGTAGCCGGCCCAAGCCAGCCGCGCGACGATGACGACGACAATGACGGCGACGACGGCGACTACACCCGCTTCTACAGGCTTCTCGACATGTAGACGGCGGCGGCGGCGGCGGACGGTGGCGACTAGGCGTAGTTTAGGCGTAGTTCAGTCGTAGTTTGCATGTTTTCATGTTTTATGTACAAATTTGAATGAAGTTTCGCCGAGTCCGTGCAAATGTCGCTGAGTTTGCATATATTTTGTACACAACATCGCCGCACCCGGGGCGACCGGTGGGCCGACGACTGAGAGCTAGGTCGTCCTCACGCGTCAATCTAGTGCCGACTCGCCCCTAGTGAGCTCTTTTTCGGCGGCCTGGGGGCCGAAGGGCTGGAGATGCTCTTACTCCCACTATGGTCAGTAGCGTTGCTCTATTTCATGTGCCCCTGGTTATACCCTAAAAAAAAAGTGCACCTGGTTATGAATTTAGGATAATTTCTTTTTCCTTTCGTCTTCCCCGTCCCCGTCAAAATCCATCTCTTCCCACAGCGACTTTTCCTCTGCGCCGTCCCGTTGAGAAATTTCCTCTTCTTCCCCGGTGCCCTAGCTCCTGCTGCCGCCTTGCCGTGGCATCGCATACGCCTCACACCCCTGAGCCCCCAACCCCTGTCACGCGCGTCGCCGCCTCCAACCTTATCGCGGCACCGCGGCCCTGCCGTATCCCCCAGCCGCCGCCGCCATCTTCGTCATTAGTTTGAAGGTATGAGCTTCTTGTTATCCATGGAATTGCTCCCACCCTAATTTAACCTCCACGAATTTTGGGCGCGACAGCCGACGCACCATCTAGATCCGGCACTAGAAACTAGGTTTGTGAGTGCGATATGCCGGTCCCCAAGGATGGAGATTGTGTCGCGGGGGGGTGTAAATACTGCTTCTTTTGTTTGCCGTCTTCGATGGGTGTGAGTGAATCTGTGCGTGTGAGCAATTCTGCCCACACGCCTGGACTTGTGTGGTCAATCTGGTGCCTTTTCTGAATCCAGGTTGAGATCCTTCAGTTTGCCAAACAAAATTTTATGGCTGGATGAGGTAGTGAGCTGATATGCGAGGTCAAACTGTCGTTTTTTGCTTGTTCTTGTGACCTAGTATATCAGTGGAGTTTCTTCAAGTCATATATGTAAGCATGCTGAAAAGGTCTAGGTCAATTTAGCGCACCTGTTTGCTTATTTGGTTATGTGTTTGTGAATTTGGCATGTTGCTTTATGTGGTGGGCTGATGAGCTATAATTATCACTATCAACTCTTACCACTTATAGATGCAAAGCCAAGTTACTGTAGATTTCACTTCACATGGAGCTGCTGCAAGTCCCATATGCTTGGATGCCTTTTTTTTCCTTTCTAGGGATATTTGGCCTTATTCACTCAGCACTGTAGCTTCTCTTGATGTTATTCTGTACATACTATAAATTCAAGCCTTATCTTTCCGGTTGCCTAACAGTTCTTCTATCATTGTAAAGATAGGACATCTTTGCATCCATAAACTGACAGAATTATGATTGCGTACTTATTTTGTACCATTCAGATCTCTATGAAATTATGATTGCTTAAGTTTTATGCAGTTTTACCTTTCCCTTGCAAAGCTATGTTATGATGTTAAGTCATTTATCACCACTATGCCCTGTGCATATTTCATCTTTAAGTGCTTGCTTTCATTATTCGTTCAAATTACATGTCCTTTTGGCACTTTGATATATACTATGACTAATTCTTGCACTGGATTTGCACTCCAAACTCCCAAGTACTTCCGATTGATACTCCGTCTATGCAGTGTTACATGCACCATGTTTCTTTGTGCCAATTACATAGTGGTAGTGTTTCATTTGAATGAAATACAGTAGGTGGGAGCACTGGATGAAACCGTGAGGATCTTATTAGTTTAGTTACAGTTGATAGATTTGAATCTGGTAACCTACCTGAAAACAGTCATTTGACTACAAAAAGTTATACCTTTCTTGCACTTGTGAACAAACTACATCAGTTTTCCGTAGTCTAAGTAGCAACATGAGCATTTATGAGCAATATCTCAATTTTGAGGTACGCACAAGTGAGAAGGTTATGCATGTGTCATAATCAGACAGCTAATGGAGTAATGGAATCGTAGGCTGCCCAACACCTTCTTTGCTACCTCTACAGTTTCTTTATACTGATGGACCTTTCTTTATGTAGACTGATGGATTATGATAACTCTAGAAGACACAATCAAAGTACTTCCAAAAAGAGGACCCGTTTCAATTCTGATGATGGAAAGAGGAAACGGCTAAACTACAGGCAGGATGGCGGACATATGTCCTCTCAGCCAATAGAAACCGTTTACAGGATATTGTGCCCAGGAAAAAAGATCGGCGGTGTCTTGGGGAGAGGTGGTCATGTTGTTAAGGCCCTTAGAGAGGAGACTAAAGCAAAGATAAGGGTTGCTGATTCTATTCCTGGTGCAGACGAGAGAGTAATTATTATATTTGATTACCAAAATAACTCCGACCAAGCTATTCAAAATATTTCTAATGTTGATGGCTCAGAGAACATGAAGCCCCATTGTTTTGCTCAAGATGCGTTGTTGAAGATACATGATAAGATTGCTGCTGATGAAGATTCCAACGATGGAGTTTCCTATGAGAATTCTGAAACTGCTGGTGATGTGACTGCTCGAATTTTGGTTCCAGGCAATCAAGTTGGCTGCCTGCTGGGAAAAGGTGGCTCTATTATACAACAATTGCGAAATGATACTGGTGCAGGGATCCGTGTCTTACCATCGGAAAACCTTCCTCAGTGTGCACTTAAGAGTGATGAATTGGTGCAGGTAAATTTGTTTTAATAGCAAAATATCCTTTGTTGTGTTGTGTTCCAGCTTGTAATGTCTTTTGCTTGTATTGTTCTCCAGGTTTTGTATTGCTTCTGTTTAGCTTAGATTTGGATTCATTACTCTACTGTATCAATTTATTTTACTATAGAAGTTCTCCGTTATGTTTATATTCCTTGTTAAATTCCTAAGTAGTTGGATTTTAGAGTTTGGTATCTGGCATGGGTTAATTGATATGGCACGTAGTTTATTTTTAGATTATAGTTTACCAAGACATTTGCCAGTTCAGTTAAAGGCCCTGTTTGTTTGGGTTTTGCTTTTGCTTTTTCAGCTTTCCCACTTTGGCAAAAAAGCCTAAAAAGCTCCTAAATAGGTGCTTTCTGCATAAGCCCCTATTTAGGAGCTTTTGTGGCTTTTTTTGCCAAAGTAGAAAAGCTGCAAAAGCAGAAGCAAAAGCCCAAACAAACAGGGCCAAAATAAGATATCTATCACTTACAACATGCTCTTTTTTGTGTGCTTTATTATCTTTAGACATGAATAATATTGATGCGTAATTGCTTATATCATGTCAGATATCTGGTGCACCTTCTCTTGTAAGAAAAGCTCTCTACGAGATATCTACTCGTCTCCATCGGCATCCTCGTAAAGAAAATCCATCTCTTGAAGAAATTATAGATGCAAGCACACAAAGGAAGCGCGAGTCCCCACCACCGCTACCACATGAAAATCACATGTTACCACACCTGCATGTGGATCATCCACCACCAATGCCCTTGCTTGATCCATATAGAAACGGACCATTGCAATATCCTGTTCCTGAACCAGAAGAGTTTTCTATTAAAATTCTGTGCCCTTCTGAGCTTATTGGACCTGTTATTGGCAGAAGTGGGGCAAATGTTCGGCAGGTAGAGCAGCAGACTGGTGCTCGCATTATGGTTCAGGAGTTGCCCAAAGATGCTTCTGGAGAAAGGTTGATTGTTATTTCATCCAAGGAGGTAAGATGTAGATGGTTGTTCAAATTGCTATCTCCTTATCATACCAATCTTCACAATTGAGTCCTCACAGTTTATCTCCCACATATTTTTTCAATCCAGATTCCGGCTGATCCAGTATCCCCAACAATCGAGGCACTTATTTTGCTCCATAGTAAAGTAAGTGAGAGCAAAGTAAGTGAACCTTCAGTAAGTGCACCTTCTGAGGAGCACAACTTGGTTACAAGACTTGTTGTACCATCAAGAAAAGTTGGTTGTATTATTGGGGAAGGTGGGAAGGTAATTACTGAAATGAGAAGGCGTATTGGGGCTGAAATCCGAGTTTATTCGAAAGCAGATAAACCGAAGTACTTATCTTTTCACGATGAGCTTGTGCAGGTGATTTATATTCAATTGTATCTTCATCAAGTTGTCCATATTGTTTCAATATCTGCCTTTTTAATGTTTTTGTTTCTTGACTTGTTATTATGCTGTTACATGTTTTGCGAGCTTTCAGGTTTCTGGGTCTCCAGATATTGCAAGAAAAGCCATCACAGAGATTGCTTCGAGGCTTAGAGATAGAATCCTCAGAGATGGAATTTCCTCTTTTGATGGTCCTCCTGCTGATATATTTCCTAGCAGGGAATTCACACTGTACGGAAGACCTGCCAATCCACCATATGGAAGGCTTGCCAATGATACCCCTTATGGAAGGCCTGCCAATGATACCCCTTATGGAAGGCCTGCCAATGATACCCCTTATGGAAGGCCTGCCAATGATACCCCTTATGGAAGGCCTGCTAATGATTCCCCATATCAAAGGCGGCTTGCCATTGATCAACCATATGGGCTTGCCAGTGATTCACTATATGGAAGACCTGCCAATGATCCACTATATGGGAGACCAGCCAATGATCCACTATATGGGAGACCAGCCAATGATCCACCATATGGAAGACCAGCCAATGATGCACCATATGGGAGACCTGCCAACGACAGACCATATGGGAGACCTGCCAACGATACATCATATGGCAGACCAAACAATAAACCCCATGATTCAGTAGATTACTTCTCTAAAAGAAGAGAATATCCTAGTGGAAGTCCATTTGCTAGCGACGCTCCACCATCTGCTTCTTATGATAGATATGCAGCATCTGCTCGCTTGCCTACTAGAGAAATGCCCTTGCCTGTTAGTCCTGGTGCTGATTACATGTCGCATCGTTCTTATCATGACCATATGCCTACTGATAGCTATTCTAGTAGAGGCATTCAGCAGTTAGGCCTCTCAAGAGCTGGGAATAGTAATATGCAACAATTAGGCGTCACCAGAGCTGGAAATTCCAATGCTTATGATTACACTGAGGTACAGTTTAATGCGTCAGTTCCCCTGTTTTGCAAATGGCCCTCACCTCATAGTTTTCATTGGAAACCTGAAACTGTGTAGTGTATGCAATTCTTCCATAACTGGTTGGGATTCCTGAAGAGGGAAAAAATATCCGTAGGTTATACTGATCTGCATTCATATCATTCTAGTTGACGTTCACTGTTTTCTTGATTTGGTGTCGGTCTTTACTTATATTATTGACTTTCCTTGTCTGGTTCTGTTTATGCTGATTCACACGTGTGGACATGTGCATCTGAATAAATTTGGTTCTCATTTGCTTCAGTGCTGAATAGATTCAAATTTCACTCTTCAGGCTGCCGGGCAGATGCATGGACGTGAGGATTATCAAAGAGCGGCAGATGTTACAGGGTATGTTTTCGCAGCTCATCTCCCTTCTGAAATGCTACGTGGAAATTGTCATTGAGAGATAATCCTTTTGGCAGGTATTCAAGTAGCTCTGTTGAACTGAGGATTCCAAATAGTTCTCTGGAATCTATTGTTGGAGCTGGTGGTGTCAATCTAGCAGAGATCCGCCAGGTACCAGCTATGCTCTGATCTTTCTGAACTACAAACGCAGTCTTCATTATTTTATTCCCTGTAATAGTTTAGAAGTTCTTCTCATGCAAGTTCTCGATCTCAGATCTCTGGTGCAAGAATGAAGTTACTTGAAGCCCGTCCTGGTTCTTCGGAATCCATCATGGAGATCCAAGGTATGCCGGACCAAGTGAGAGTGGCACAGAGCCTTCTGCAAGGCTTCATTGGTGCCAACAGCCAGAGCGTGCAGCCATCCCAGTCTTCTCGCGACGTCCATTATCCAAGGTGGAACTAAACCCTAGAGGCTTGTGCTGAAGAACAACAGAACACCGTGCAAACTCCAGGTCGACTGCCATGCTGCCACATTAACTTGAGCGGTGTAATTTAGATCATGTTTGTTGACAAAAATAATCTGGGCTTTGGTTATTTCCAAGGATGTACTGCTAAACGTGCTTGTTTTCTTAGTCTTTTTACCCCCTTTTGAGTGAAATACATCTGATGACAAGAGTTGCAAGTACTCTGTAGTCATTGTACACATGGAACCTGGATGGTTGAAGCTGTTGTTATATGCAATGCTATTTGTGAACTTCACACCGGCACATACTCACATCTGGTTTTCTCCGAGAGTGGCCTGACTCTTGCTATTTTGCTGATTGTGTTAGGAGGCCACAGTTTCCAACTTAGAATTCTGTTTGTAGCAGGAATTAAGCTGT
The DNA here is from genome assembly GCA_032464435.1 of Aegilops umbellulata. Lineage (NCBI taxonomy): Eukaryota > Viridiplantae > Streptophyta > Magnoliopsida > Poales > Poaceae > Aegilops > Aegilops umbellulata. Next base: position 270,091,078 of record CP136054.1, on the reverse strand, counting down.
TATTGGTTATTGCACTACATGAAACAACATTAGGTCTCCATTACCCTTTGTCAGCTTATATTATTGTCCATCACTAGACAATGCTTTGTGATTTACTACCGAAAAAAAAATGTATTGCTTTGTGCTCAGTAACAGTTATCTTGATGTATACATTTACCACATAATGGATGGCAATTAAGGTAATTTCCCGTTTGCCTTCGTGGGGATGAACAGCAAATCAGTCCATAACTGGGTTTCTAGGGTGAACATAAAACATTTTAATTTTATTAGTGTCGAAATATACATTTAAATTTCACAGATCAAACCATCATCTTGAACCCTTTCTCCCGCTCATTTTGCAAAACGAATCTGAAGGTAGACAGTCATAAGGCTGCCTAAGACTACATAATGGCACATGTGGAATTCCAAAAGATCAAACAAAAAAAAAAACCTGGTGAAAAAACAAAAGAACCCAGTAGGTTAACTAATATTCATACAAGTTTCATTGATTCCTTGAGCTTTCCTTGGCCAAAAAATAGCACAGTTCTTCTAGCAAAGATCAAAGGCGGCATGACCTTGGTCCTTGGCCTTTCCTCTTGAGTTCCAATATATGACACCTGCAAACCGCAACACCTTGGTTAGAGAATATGGTCATGTTGTGCGTCAAGAAAATGCAAACCCCTTAATAACTACCCCCTCTATCCCTAGTGCAGTGTCAAAAAACGTCTTACATTATGGGATAGAGGGAGTACCATAAAATACTTGAAAGGCATTTTCTTAGGGCAGCAAGAATGCCTTCTACCCGGCATTCGCACCAATCAACATCCTCTGTTCGTAGATATGAGACGTTTTGGCAGTAGTACCTCTCAACAACTTGAAAAATAAAAACGCATGAATTATCACTGTTAATGAAGTAGGCCAGCATTGATCTTGACACATTTGCATGCTGACAAGTTCTTGTACAATGGACAGAGAGCTGAAGGCACTAGACAGCCAAGAACCAACGACTCACAGCCAGAGTCAGTTTCAAACAGAAACAAGGCAGTGAGAGCCAAGAACATCTCTCATGCTCATTTAAACCAAAGGAAACCAACAGAAGCACAAAATCAGCAGTGAGCTTATACTCGACCAAACAGAAAGAAACCCTAACACGGTGGCATGCCACCGTGTTATTATTTTTCTGCTGCTTTGTTACGGTGTCGTCTTTTTTCACCTAAAGGAACAGCGACGTTCTTCCTTTTGACACCTCTGGAAGTTCCAAACTCCAAAGCCCCTGGCCTGAGACAGGTTCTGGAAAATGAATAAGTGGAACTTCAGAGGGAAACACTAATGATGGCAAGAGTGGCATGCACAGAAATGATTCACAGGGACATGTTTGGCATAACACAACAAAGAGCTCAAAAGATTCATCTGCTCAGTCAGTTAGAGCACCGATTGTCATAAGCAAGTATAACTTGAAACAAAAGCTACCTCGTCAGCTGAAAGCTCCACACCCGCAAAGTTACCGTCTTCAGACGCTGCCCACTTTAGCTATCCGGGCAGCATATATCGCATCAGCTAGTACTATAATTGGTTCATGTTGACCTAGTACAAGTTTTGAGGACATTAGAAGTAAACATCAGCGCCTCTAGGTGAGGTCATTGCATCAAACGAGGTAAAAGTACATCACAAACAAATTCACCGTGTATTTCAACCTATTATATGTATGACCATCTACAACAAACTTAAATAAAACAACCTGAACCTTTCGATTGGGTTTTAGTCGCAATGAACAGATGGAACATATACACTTGAATTTGTGCACTACTTTGTCATTTTTTCCTTCTGTATAGAAAAAGGAGTCTTGTTAAAGACTTCAAGCATGTAATAAACGAAAACTAAACTGCTAGGAAGGCTGACCACACGATTGCCACCTAAGATCAACCAGAAGATTTTATTAGTTGCCCGATTGCATACATGTGAAAAGTTCACTCGGAAACATAATCATTCTCCAGTGTGGTTTCAAAAGAAGAGCTCGGCTCTTATCCTCTTCGTTTTGATGGTAGCTTCATTTTCATACATGTACCCCGCAAAAAAGAACTCATAGAAGGGCATTTTGTCAAAAGGATTTAAGGTACTTTCATCATTATGTCCCTTTCAAATTTTCTATCTATTTGTCCATTTAGTACAGAGTATTTTGAGAAACACGTCTGATCTGGATGTATGAGGAAGTATCACTTCTTCGGAAAAGTGTCGATGTATAACAAAAGAGAATTGTTTTTTGTTCAACTGCTTAGGCTGGTTAGTTATGTTGTTTGTCTTGCAGGATTATCTGGTGCAGTTTCACGTGCTAATACTTTCACATTTTCCGTTCACTCCCAATTGGAAGAGACAAGAAGCCATTTGATTTCCAAGGGAATTAGCATCTGCACGGCATTTCACCACTATGAAAAATAAACTTACTTGCATAGCTAGACCAAAGCCACAATTAATTATGCCTTCTCTAGCTTTAGTTCACCGTTCACGTATAAAAATCTAAATAAATTGGTAGTTTCAATAAAAAAACTTCATTTCAGTGCTTAAAATTACAAATAACATGCTCCTACGGTTGAAGCTAAAAGTGTATATTGTGTAATCCTGTAGCATGGACTGAAGTGCCATGAGTGTTGTGTAAGAAATACTACAGTCATCCAAAGTTAATTGAACCGTTCTCTGTTTCAAAGTTAATTAAATCACTCTCTGTTTCAAATTGTTTAGTATTAATCAGCTGAATTTGTATATGCCTATTGATTGTTGATCTACCAGATGTACAGTGACTTTTTAATATATTCCGAATGGTATTAAGTTCTACCCAAGCAGAAGTGCTGTTACAATTGGACGGCCATCATTGCTGCAAAAACTGCAAGTTAGTCTATTCATTTCATATGATTTATTTTACCGGGGTTAGCGAAACATATAATAAGGATACAGAAAAACGATGTATGGATCATTCTGCTGCTAGAAAGTTGCAAGATGTTCCAAGTTTCAGCAACCTATGCTTGTCAGGAATTCAGGATCACTGAAAGTTCGATTGTAATATACTACATCTTGGCCATTCTAATTTTTCTCCAACATTGTACTCCCTGATTTAGTACAGAAGTTACAAATCTGCACTAAATCAGTGACACTTATTTTGGGATGGAGAGAGTATTTGATTGAGATCATGCGTGATGTGTCAGCGAGAAACTGCCGCAGCGAAGTGCCACACCATAAGCTTCTACCGTGTGCTATGGTCCATGGGCGTAACAGAACAATTCTTCCACTTCATTGGTTTAGTATACTCATGTCATTCAAGAAAAAAAATTGTGTGCCGTATATAGGCCATAGCAACATCCGAGCATATAGCTTGATTACATCAGCAAACTGACACCTCAATGGCTCCATCTATCCACCGAAACATCCAAGCAAAATTCTGAAAACCAGATAATGGAGTTGGTACACATGGCAGAAGACGATCTTCTCAACGAGCACTATGAATCCACAAATATAAGAGCGAGAATCATGTTGAGGCACAACTTTCGCTGTTGTGCATTGACTCTGCATTCAGAGGTGAAACTAGTTGGTCAGTATCTTGCCATGGATATTAGAGGTGATTGTTTTGCGTCCAATAAGTGGAACACTATACACACCAACATCATAAAGAAAAATGTCAAATCATGATCAACATTATGCAACTAGAAGAGAATAACTTCTTTTCAAAACATGTAACTAGAAGTCTAGAACTATATTTATTTGTCACCACTCGCAAATTTCAAATGAATTCCTGAATATATTGTACTCCCTCCCATCTCTGAAAAGAAGACATAAATTTTGTTCAGAAGTCAAACAGTGCAAAGTTTGACCAAGTTTGTAGAAAACAAGAACTATGATACCAAATTAATATTGATATATTCTTTTCATATGCCTATGATATTGTATTTTTCTCCTCTTTGTGTTGGAACATGAAAATCAAACGAGATAATTAACTTTGGTTAATCTATAAACTTCTTTTATAGGCTACTAAACACTAGTGGTGCGGGTACAGTGAGTAGAATCACCGCATAAAAAAGGGAAGTAAGGCAAGGAAGCCAGCATAGACTAGAAATTTACAAAAGAAAAAGATATGTAGCATCACAATGATCATTTATAAAAACAAACGAAGAAGGCAAGAGCAAGCTAATTACATTCACTTTAGCTACATTTCAGTCAGCTGACTTTTCATTTTGTGGTCAGTCAATTTTCTGTTTATTGGATCGTGCTTTGAGGTCTGCGATGTTTTCATTTTTTCAGTTTAATTCTGTTGTTGGGTTGGGCTGCAAGGAATCGATTGAATCATTGTTTTGATCAGTCGAATCGGTACCAGGCCAATTTCTTTGTCTTGGTTGCGCCCCTTTAATTCTGGGTTGCATATTTTCCTTTTCCTTTTTTCTTTCCTTTATTGATTATAATTTTGTTTTTGTGGGTTTTTGGCTGGGTGTAATTATATACATACAAATACTATATAATATGTGCAAAATTTCATCATTATACGATTATTTTTGCATATTACAAAAAAATGCAATATCGGTGCAAAGTTGTGCGTAAGTTTTTGTTATAAATTTTATTTCTTTTTAAAGAAAATACCAATGCCACTAATTCATTCTTAAAAAAAAATCATCATTTCGATATTGCTTTAGTCTTTACTTCATTTCATTCTACTTTAAGGTTAATACCAATGCCACAATTCATTTGTCCTTAGATTTTGTTTTTGCAAAAGTTCCACTTTTATATGATTATTCTTGCATATTGTAAAGAAGCGCAATTTTTATGTATATTTCGTGCAAATTTTGTCAGTGTTTGTTTTAGATTCTTTTTCCCATTTAATTGTTCTTAAATGGTAATATCGATGCCGCTCATTCATTCTTCCTTAGGAAATTTAATTCTTTATTTTATGAGTATTTTTGCTTCATTTTTTATTTTTGTTTTTTGTTTCTATGCATTTTTCTTTTTCCTTTTTCTTTCCTTTATTGGTTATTTTTTGTTTTCTGTGGGTTTTTGGCTGAGTGCAATTATATACAAACAAATACTACATAATATGTGCCAAAATTTCATGATCATATGATTATTTTTAAATATTACGATAACGTGCAATTTTGGTGCAAAGTTGTGCGTAAGGTTTTTTTTAATCTTCTTCTTAAAGGAAATATATTATTTCAGTTACACTATGTGTAAATTATCAGAATGCAAAAAATGCATTATTATATGCATATTCCTTGCATATTTGAAAAAGTGCAATTTCAGTGCAAATTGTGTGCAAGTTCCGAAAGTTTTTTCTTTTTCATTTTGTTTCTTTTAAAGATGTTCATTCTTTTTTAGAAAACTTCCTTATTTTGATTTTCTTTTATTTTCTTCTGAAAGGGTAATACCAATGCTACAATTCATTCTTTCATAGAAAACTTCATTTTTTATTATTTTGTTTTAGTTTTCACTATTACATATTTATTCTTGCATATTATAAAAAATGCAATTTATGTGTAAGTTGTGTGCAATTTTTTTCATCATTTGTTTAATTTATTTTCCATTTCTTTATTTTTGAATGGTAATACCAACGCCAATAATTTGAGAAAATTTAGTTCTTTCTCCTTTAAAATGTTCTTTTAGTTTTGTATTAGTTTTAGTATTAATTATGCTCCATCCGCACAACCAAAAAGCTAATGATGAGTGTCTGTGGTGCATGTGTGTGTGTGTGCATGTGGGCGTGTCTGCATGTTTATGTGTGCGTGATGCCTACATGTACGTGATCTTGCGTCACAACCTAGCATAGTTTTGGCCCCCAAGGCTCACGGTTTTCATGCATGCTTTGAGATGAATATGTGGGGCTACAAGGTGGTTCAGAAAAAAACTGACGGACCCTAAAATAAAATTCAGTCGACTGGGCTATAGCCAGTTGATTTTGTGACCGTCTGATTCTGCTTTGAGATTTGTGTTTTTTTTTCTGTGTCATTTTGGTGGTGAGTTGGGCTGTGTGGAATCGACTGACCCCTATTTTGGGTTAGTCGAATTGCTTCCTGGCCTCGTTTTTGCTCTTCTGGGTTGCATTTTTTTTTATTTTTCTCTTTCCTTTATTTTATTTCTTGTTTTGTGCGTTTATGGCTGAGTGTAATTATATACATACAAATACTATATATTATGTGCCAAAATTTCATGATTATATGATTATTTTTACATATTGCGATAAAGTGCAATTTTCGGTGCGAAGTTGTGCGCAATTTTTGTTATAAAGTGCAATTATTTCCCGACTTCTTAAAGGAAAAACATTATTTCAGTTACACTGTGTAAACTATAGTAGAATACGAAAAATGCACTATTATATGCTTATTCTTTGCATATTTCAAAAACTGCAGTTTCAGTGCAAGTTGTGTGTAAGTTTTGAAATATTTTTTGTTTTTTTAAAGGGTTTCATTCTTTCTTAGAAAACTTCATTATTTTGATTTTGATTTAGTTTTTTTCTAAAAAGGTAATACCAGTGCTACAAATTCATTCTTCCATAGGAAACTTCATTTTTTATTTTTTTATTTTTATTCCATTTTTTGTTTTGTTTTAGTTTTCATTTATTTTCTTTAGTAAGGGTAATACAGATGTCACTAATCCATTTTAGAAAACACTTTCTTTTGCGGAAATCTCACTATAATATGCTCAGCTTTGCATAGTAATAATACATTTCTAGATATATGTATGCATAAAATAAATATATGCGAGAATGCTATTCATCGGTGAGATTGCACATGTATAAAAATAAATATACATGTGTGAGATTGCACATATAGCCACTAACCATTGCATGTAATTATGTGTGAGAGTGCTATTCATAGGTCATCTACAAAGACTTGGCTAATTACTACTCCCTCCGTTCCCAAATACTTGTCTTTCTAGCCATCTCAAATAGTTACAACATACGGATGTATGTAGACATATTTTAGAGTGTAGGTTCATTCATTTTGCTTCGTATGTGGTCACTTGTTGAAATCTTTAGAAAGACAAGTATTTAGGAACGGAGGGAGTATACTAGAGCAGCCAGTAACTACCGTACAAAAAAAAGTAGGCCATGGTCCAGCTTGCACCTGCGAGGACGGTGTGTAGGCTTGTGCGGCTGCCCAATTAATCATGCTTGACTGAAACCGAGTTTGGGGTCAATTGACTGACCTAAATTCATTTCAGTGGATTGACCAGTAGCCACGCCCAATTATGTTAAGTTGACATATAATACTTTCTCCGTTTCTTTTTAGTTTGCATATGAGATTTGGTTAAAATCAAACTTTGTTAATTTTGACTAAGTTTATAAAAAAAAATATCAAGATTCACAATATGAAATTATTATTGTTAGATGCATCATGAAATTAATTTTCATAACATATAACTTTAGTATTGTAGATGTTGATATTTTTTCCTACAATGTTGGTCAAACTTTACAAAGTTTGACTTTGACCAAATCTTATATGCAGACTAAAAAGAAAGGAGGGAGTAAATAGTTGACATGTTAATGACATATTCAAAATGACACTGAGTTGACTAAGGTATAAAGTTTTTTTAAAAAATAGGCATAAGACAGACACTAAGCTGAGAATAGTATACATATTATTTCAACGAAATATAGGCATAAGGCAATCAATGTGCAATCCACAATAAAAGTTTATTTTCCTCGAAAGAGGGTGAACACCCGAGGCTCGATGGAGTACATCTACAAGCATGGTAATCACACATGAAACCATCTTAATTACCGGGAGTACAATCAACGCTGCATTCCATTGAAGGATATGCCATGAAGATGTTGTGTATTTTTGTCCACCAATCATCATTTGGTGTGAACCCTTTTGACAGCTCCACGGTCACTCTGTTAAGCATTGGTGCGCATCTAAATATCACTTTCAAGAAATCAAACTCATGATCCAGCCCTTCGAATTCTATAATATCCAGTTTTTCAAGATTGGCCAAGGAGATAGTTTGGGTTCTCCAGTTCTTAGGCTCATCACAAGGACAATGGGGTGGGCATCCATCTTTCCTATGAGAAAAATGCGACATACACCAATGTGTTATACATTTTATATCATAGCTAAAGAATGTGCCTAGATAGAATTGCAAAAATAATTGATGTACAATTTTTTTCAACTATAAGAACATCGATAAATTTCCTCAAATCTCTGTAGGACAACCTTAAGACTTCGTGCAGCAGTATGAAATTGATGCATCCCAAGAAGTCGCAACAAAAATGCTCCCAAACACATGTCCTGGTATCATGAGATGCACCACCAAACCAGAGAATTGGGAAATCATATGTTTCCCTATCTCCGTCCTAAAGCGGAGCTCATCTCGAAAGCTACGTGGATCGCCCTAAAACAATTTTTGAAAGGACATTATGATTTACTATGATCATAAGTGTAAATCAAGTTAACCCGGTAAGTAAATTGAGTAGGAGATCGAGGAGACACATATATACATACCATGGCAACCATGTGTAGGAACATGACATGGGCGGGAGGGAGAACCCCCTGTCGTCCATTGCTCTTCTCCCTCACTAATCTTGCTGCCGTGGGGCCCCAAACACCAAGCCCAACCCTCGTGCCGGAATACATGCACCGCCATGAGACTTTCTCCACAGCTGGTGCCAAGACAGAGACGCTGAGGTCGCCACTGTTGCGGAAGAATACAGACAATTGCTTGAGCGTGGGGGCCTCCACGTCGACACGTCTCGTTGATGCGCCGGTGACCTCGTTCTCCACGACGAGCTCCTACAGCGACGCCGAGCGGACGGTGATGACGTCGCCTTGGTAGAAAGCTCGAGGCACCCTGAGCACGCGCAGGCATGGGCAGAGGGGGACCACGACGGCGAGACGGACAAGGCAGCCCGAGAGCGAAAGACTCTCGAGCGCCGGGAACTCAGACCGCCGTGAACATCAATGGGGAGATTGGCTCCTACTTACCCACCCTTTGTGGGGTTAGACAAGGCGACCCCTTCTCCTCATTCTTGTTCAACATGGTGGTGGACGCGCTTGCCGCTATCCTGGACAAGGCGAAGGCGGCGGGCCATATTCGTGGGATCACTCCCCATCTGGCCGGCGGCTCTGGGATCTTCCTTCTCCAGTACGTCGACGACACCATCATTATGCTGGAAGGCTCGGAGGCGGACATCTCTAATCTGAAGTTCCTCCTCCTCTGCTTCCAATAAATGTCTGGCCTCAAGATCAACTTCGACAAGAGTGATGTGATGGTGATGGGCTACTCTCCGGATGAATGCCTGGGCATTGCCAACCAGCTTAACTGCCGCTTGGGCTCCTTCCCCACGACCTACTTGGGGACGCCCATTAGTGACTCTCGGCTCACCGTCGCTGACTTGCGTCCGACCATGGCCAAGCTGCAGATGCGCATTGAGCCTTGGCAGGACAGGTGGTTGTCGAAGGCAGCCCAGACGATTCTCACCAACTCCTCCCTATCCAGCCTCCTCTTGTTCCTCATGAGTTTCTATAGCCTGCACGAGACTCTGCATCATGAGATCGCTAGAGTCCAGTCTCGTTTCTATTGGGCGGGCGACAACAATAAACATAAATACCATATGGTTAGCTGGCCGGACATCTGCAAGCCTCGGGAGTAAGGGGGCCTCGGGATCATGTGCTCTAAGCGCATGAACATCACCCTCTTATCCAGCTGGCTATGGCGTATTGCGCAAGGGCAAGGTGGCCTCTGGTTAGTCATCATCCAGAACAAATACCTACGTGGGCAACCCCTCGCCTTCTGTCAAAGATCTGGCGGCTCCCAGTTTTGGTAATCGGTCATCCAACTACTCCCGGTTCTTCGCATTGGGACCTCCATTTCGGTTGGATTTGGGGCTGCGACTCTCTTCTGGTTCGACCAGTGGGCGGGAGACATCCCCTTCGCCGCGCGCTTCCCCGACCTCTTCTCCATCACCGTTGATCCCTGGATCTCTGTCGAGAGGGCCCCTATTGACTTACGACGCCTCGCCTTCAGGAGGCCATTTGGGCCTCCAGATTCTGCCGCCTGGCATGAGTTGCTTGATTGCGTCGCCCTCCACGAGCCTGTGGTGGACGCTGGCCCGGATCTAGTTCGGTGGCGCCTAGAGCCGCCAGGCCAATTCTCCACCAAGTCCCTCTATCGGGCCATTGCCCCCTCCTCCGCCCCTCCCCTTACGGCGGTTTGGTCCATCCGCCTTCCGCTGAAGATTCGGATCTTCATGTGGCAATGGATTCACAGGCGGACCCCGTCTGGGGTGGAGGTTTGCAAGCGCAATGGCCCTGGTAGTGGCCTTTGCCCGCTCTGTGGTGTCTCCGAAGACTTGAATCACATCTTCTTCTCTTGTGTGTCCGCTCAATTTATATGGAGCTGCTTTAGAGAGGTGGTTGGTGGCAGTTGGTGCCACACCAATTTCCCTGACCTGTTTGCCGAACTCCAGACCTCCCTCCTGCATACTCGCCACATTAGGTGGTTGGAGATTGGGGCCCTCGTTTGGACCCTCTAGACGATCCGCAATAGACTTGTGATTCAGCGCATTCCGCTTCGACGTGCTACTGACGCCCTCTTCAAAATGTCTGGTTACTTGCAGCTTTGGCGGCTGCTTAGCCGCCCCCAGGACCGGGACACTATCTCTGCCTTCATCGCCGACCTCCGCTTGATGGCTGTCCGTTTGTTGCCGCTGCCTCCTCCTCCACCCCCCGAGCCGGATTAGAGGCCGGGCGCGTTCTCGGGCCTCCCCCAGCCTTATTTTTTTCTTTTCTTTGGGCTTGTTGAGCTGTTCCCTCAGCAAAACCTATTGTACTTTTTGTCGTGAGACTTGGGTGTGTGTGTTGTGAACTAGTTCATGTTTGGGTGCTCTGTGGCGGTTTGCTTTATCTACAAAGCGGGCGAAAGCCTTTTTCGGTAACTCAGACCGCGGCTCGGGGAAACAGATGAAATCTGCGTCCAGCTTGATGGAGGTGGCGCGGCCGAAGCAGCTAGACAGATCCACGTCGACGTACGGGTTCTCTAGCTCGTGCAGGTGGCTGAAGCGGAATGCCGTCGGCGAGAGCCTCCCGGCGGCGCGGAGTAGCATGGTGATCTGGTTGGTGGGATGCAGGGGTTGTAGTCGGTAACTCTGTCTTCTTGCTCGGCCACCGGCCCATGTAGGGCCTTGATCAACAGGCACCTGTGGTTCAGGGACGTGGATGTCAAGGAGAGCGAGGGGTGCGCCGGCAGGTCCGAGTGAGGAGAGAGCCTCTAGGAGCGGGTCGGGCGCGACGTCGCGGAAGGTGAGCTCAGGGAGGTGGGTCCAGAGGCCATGCCACCGGCAAGAGAGGATGTTGGTGCGTGCGGCGGCGCGGGCGCAACGGAGGCGGATGAGGACCTGGAGAAGCAGGTCCGTCGGGACGGCGCTGATGAAGTCGGCCTCTCCGTCACGTGCCTTGCTTGGACCGCCTAGCTCCGAATGCTTGCCATGACGATGTGCTCTGTCATTGTCCATAGTGCTTGTTAGAATAAATCCGAGGCACTTCGTCGATCATCCGAAGACCAAGCAATCACACGAGGCACGACATCGAGCTTTGTTAACAAGGTTCACCGATATGGCTACATCCCCGGGGCCTGACTATGGGCGCTCCTCCCCATGACACCGCCATAATACCGCACCCGGTCGCCCTAGACGCCGGCACATGCCGCCGGCTTCCCCTGCGTTCCTGTGTTATTATGTTGGCATAGGTTACATCGTGTGTCTACCCCCGCTATATATGAGAGGCCTAGGATACAAGTGTCCTACTAGGACACGACTCCACATCCTATGTAAACACAATACAACTCATAGTCCAACTGTAACCTACCTTGTACACAATATTCGACACAACTCTAACAAACTCCACCTTGGAGAATATTCTCCACCACCCTGAATTTTTCAATGCGTCAAACTTCAATGTACATTGGATTTGAGCTTATCCCATGAGCACCGCTGCTACTCCAAAGACTCCATATGACTCCACCAGCAATTTATAGTCCCTTCTTTTCTTGACCACAGTCAACACTCGAGCAAAATTAAGTTCCTTGTTACTCTAGTTTGTGCTCCCAACTTCCAGAATATCCGTCCAACGCCATCACACACTCATCACTGACCTGCATGAAAGTGAACAACTCACATATTGGGTGTCACACATAAGAGTTACCTGAACTCAACATCACCACTCCTTTCTTGACTGCCTGGCTGAAACTTGAAGGAATTTCACCGTTGCTTATAGTCATCCCGAGTCAAATTCGCATTTGTCTCACCACATGTATGACCACCAGAGCCTTGGCCCGTCTCCATGCCTCCGTGCTAACCGCACGCCTCGCCGCTATTACCGCGTCGAGCCTCCGCTATCCCGGTCGAGTCTCAAGGGTCACAAACCCACACCACTCAACCCCCACTGCAGAGTACCACCGATCATCACTGACCAATGATGAGTTTCACGCTTCCATCAGACCACTGGGCTCCAGTCTAAACTGCATGTCACTCGCTTTTCTCGCTGAATAGGCTTCAACTCTCCATCAACTTACGCCGTAGCCTCTCAATCCAGCTCCACCTTCAACATGACTCCATGGTAGATGATTAGTATAACCCTGCGCCTCATCGACTTCAAGCTCCGTGTATACACCACCTTGAATCAATCCCGCGTCATAGTCTTGTCGAAGCCGCACAAGCCTCGGGCCTGTGCACCATGTGTTTCCACGCCCAGAAGTCGGTCACCATCAGCATCACGCCCCTATGTCGTCGTCGTTGATTCCACCACTGTCTTCTGTACCAACCAACATCCCAGTCGATCTGTTAGACAATCCAGTCCAACCCATCCCAAATTAACCGACTGCATGACACACTCGAGACTCCCAAATCGTCTTCCGCGAATCTCGATCCATCACATGATAATTCTATCTCAACTGACATGACTTTCTGCAATGCCTTCAAGCATCCCTGTTGTGCCAACAAATCCGAGCTATCAACGCGATGCCTACGCGAACAACCTCCACATACCAATAGCAATTTCCAACCAAAAAACCTTCTGGTCTTCTCACGTAGCTCCCTTGACACAAATTTTTAATGCTGGCTAGTTGCCTTTGCCTTGCCTTGCTAATTCCGATGGATGCGTCCCTCACGTATCAATGGATTTTTCTTCTGCTGACTCGATCTGCCTCTTGTCTCCCTGTGTCACACATAGAGACTCGGTCTCCTTCTTTTTTTTTCCAAGAAAATCTCGTGATTTTGCACTACACGTACAACAGCAGCTCTGCACCGCTGCTCCGCCTCGATCGCAGGAGACCAAGGCGGCCCCGGGGATGTAGCCATATCGGTGAACCTCGTTAACAAATCTCGGTGTCACGTCTCGTGTGATTGCTTGGTCCTCGGATGATCAATGGAGTGCCTCGGATTTATTCTAACAGTGCTAGAACGCCCCAAATGCAGTGCAGGAAGGGAAGAGAGAATGGAAGCAACGTCCGCGTGCGAGAAGGCAGGAGTAGAGGCACAGGCACCCCGGAAAAGACGAAGAAGAGGCAGAAGGCATGAATGGAATGCGTTGTGAAGCTTACTGAGGGAGTCCTGGATTAGGGGGTGTCCGGGTAGCCGGACTATACCTTCAAGCGGACTCCTGGACTATGAAGATACAAGATTGAAGACTTCGTCCCGTGTCCGGATGGGACTTCCCTTGGCGTGGAAGGCAAGCTTGGCGATGCGGATATTCAGATCTCCTACCATTGTAGCCGAGTTTGTGTAATCCTAACCATCTCCGGTGTCTATATAAACCGGAGGGTTTTAGTCCGTAGGACAACTCCAACATACAACAATCATACCATAGGCTAGCTTCTAGGGTTTAGCCTCCTTGATCTCGTGGTAGATCTACACTTGTACTACCCATATCATCAATATTAATCAAGCAGGACGTAGGGTTTTACCTCCATCAAGAGGGCCCGAACCTGGGTAAAACATTGTGTCCCTCGTCTCCTGTTACCATCCGCCTAGACGCACAGTTCGGGACCCCCTACCCGAGATCCGCCGGTTTTGACACCGACATTGGTGCTTTCATTGAGAGTTCCTCTGTGTCGTCGCTTTTAGGCCCGATGGCTCCTTTGATCATCAACGACGATGCGGTCCAGGGTGAGACTTTTCTCCCCGGACAGATCTTCGTCTTCGGCGGCTTCGCACTGCGGGCCAATTCGCTTGGCCACCTGGAGCAGATCGAAAGCTCGCCCCTGGCCATCAGGTCAGATGGGAAGTTTAAACTACACGGCCGACATCCGTGGGGACTTGATCTTCGACGGATTCGAGCCACAGCCAAGCGCGCCGCACTGTCTCGATGGGCATGATCTAGCTCTGCCGCCGAACAGTGTCCTAGAGGCCGCACGCGCATCGGTTCCGACCCTTAATTCGGAGCCTACTGCGCCGATCGAGAATGAGTGGTTGGACACCACCTCGGGGGCTGCGATCTCAAAGGCGATCGAGCCGAACACCAGCCCCGCACTCCGCATGGCCCGTGACTCCGAGGAGCCGGATTCCTCTCCGGACTCCGAGCCCTCCGCGCGCCTGCCAATCAAATCCGATTGGGCGCCGATCATGGAGTTCACCGCCGCAAACATCTTTCAGCACTCGCCCTTCGGCGACATCCTGAAGTCACTGAAGTCTCTCTCTTTATCAGGAGAGCCCTGGCCGGACTACGGTCAGCAAGGATGGGATACGGATGATGAAGAAATTCAAAACCCACCCACCACCCATTTGGTAGCCACCGTCGATAATTTAAACGACGTGCTCAACTTCGACTCCGAAGACATCGACGGCATGGACGACGATGCAGGAGACGCATATGAACCAACGCCTATAGGGCATTGGACAGCCACCTCATCTCATGATGTGTACATGGTGGATACACCTAAAGGAAGCGGCAACGAGGAACACGGGGATGGAACGAGGGATCGATCTCTCAAAAAACAATCAAAGCGTCGGCGTAAACGCCGCCCCAAGCCCCGCCTTGATACAGACCCAGCCATAGAGCAGGATGAGCCGGCAGACAACGAGCATGCCTTAGAGCAACCGTCCGAACAGGGCAACCCAGATAAAGAAACCGAACAGCCCTCCCCCGGTGAAAATGGCATTCCGAATGACCTTACGCCAGATAAGCCCACGGAGCAGAAGAACCTCCACAAAAGGCTCGTTGCAACCGCACGCAGCCTGAAAAAGCAGAAGCGGAAGCTAAAAACTGCGGAAGATGCACTCAGAATCAGATGGAGTAAAGTAATCAATACCGCAGACAAATACGGTGGTAGTCGCCACACTAAAAGCTATCCGAAGCGAAAACTACTGCCCGAATTCGACGAAGAGGCCTTAGAACCCTCGCATTCAAAAAATAAGAAAGCCACCCGGTCGGATAGAAGACCCCATGGCCAGCACAAAGTGGCAAGCGGTGCCGCACGTAAGCCGGCATGCGACCCACTTAAGGATTCGCATCAAAAAGATGGCCCATCCAGGTCCATTTATGGGCCAAGAAAGCAAGCTCTCGTAAGCAATGCAATAAAGCCAGTATCCGAATCCGGCACACCCAAATACAGGGGTGCCACACACCCCTATGTTTCACCGATGAGGTCCTGGATTATGAATTGCCAGCGGGATTCAAACCCATAAACATAGAGGCATACGACGGAACAACAGACCCTGGAGTCTGGATCGAGGATTATATCCTCCACATACATATGGCTAGAGGAGATGACCTCCGCGCCATCAAATACTTACCCCTCAAGCTTAAAGGGCCAGCCCGGCATTGGCTTAAAAGCCTTCCCGAAAACACAATTGGAAGTTGGGAAGAGCTTGAGGACGCTTTCCGAGCAAATTTTCAAGGGACCTATGTCCGCCCTCCGGATGCAGACGATCTCAGTCACAAAACCCAACAGCCCGGAGAGTCAGCTCGGCAGTTCTGGAATAGATTTCTTACTAAGAAGAATCAGATAGTCGACTGTCCGGACGCCGATGCGCTAGCAGCTTTCAGGCACAACGTCCGAGACGAATGGCTCGTCAGACACCTCGGCCAAGAAAAGCCAAGAACAATGGCCGCATTGACAAGCCTCATGACCCGCTTTTGCGCAGGAGAGGACAGTTGGTTGGCAAGATGTAGCACCAGCGACCCAAGTACATCCGAAACTAGGGATGGAAACGGAAAACCGCGACGCAACAAGGATCGACACCGGACCAAGGAAAACAGTCCGAAAAGCACGGCAGTCAACGCCGGATTCAAAAGCTCACGGCAGAATCAGAAAAAGCCGCCCCTCCAGGATAAGAGAGATTATTTATCCAACCTAAACAAAATCTTGGACAAGATATGTCAAATACACAGTACTCCCGGGAAGCCTGCTAACCATACCCACAAAGATTGTTGGGTTTTCAAACAATCTGGCAGACTCAACGCCGAACAGAAGGGGCTCGACACACCAAGCGAAGACGATGACGAATCCCAAAAGCAGAGCACCAGGAAACAAAAGAATTTCCCACAAGAAGTAAAAAGATTAAACTTACTTCACATTACAAAATGTGCGGCACCCATAAAGGCGCGCCATACGACCTATCCCAAAGGAGTCTCGCCACTGGTTGTCAAAACCAATCATCTTCGATCATCTGGACTATTCTAGAAGTATCAGGAACGCAGGCTGGACTGCCTTGGTACTCGATCCAATAATTGACGGACTCCAGTTTACAAATGTCTTGATGGACGGCGGCAGTGGACTAAACCTGATATATCAGGACACAATCCGCCACATGGGGATAGACCCAACAAGAATTCGCCACAGCAAAACCTCCTTTCAAGGGGTAGCGCCAGGTCCGGACACCCATTGCATGGGTTTTCTCCGGCTCGAAGTTATATTCGGCTCTACCGATAACTTTCGCCGCGAAAAGCTGACTTTCCACATTGTCCCATTCTCAAGTCGCTATCAAGCACTGCTGGGACGCGAAGCTTTCACCCGCTTTAACGCAATACCGCATTATGCATCTCTTACGCTTAAGATGCCCGGTCCACGAGGCATCATCTCTTTGAAGGGGAAGCATTGAGTGCGCCTCCCCCGAGCGGAGGATTGTGCGGCCACTTTAACAGCCCCACAATAAAATGGCTTCACCAGCCAAAATATCTGAACAGGTCATTAAGACCACGGACACGGATAGACGAGTCCGGCACAAAAGTATCATTGATAAAGGCTTAGTGGCCATATACCCTGCCCTAGGGGCTCCGCACATATAAAATAAGAGACAATAAAGCTCAATTTTACATATTTTACTTTATACTTTGTTTATTTAATATGACTTTTGTTCGGCATGACCTTTTTCCAACTTAGTTCCTCTCTTTTACAGATGAATATCGTGCTGCGCCCGTCCAGGATACGGCACAACGGAGACACATGCGTAGACGTGCAGTAGGGACCCGTTACAAGGATTCTTTTCAGATTAAGACCCTGCGTAAACCTTTTTTACTGTCTCTTGTTGATACACATCCCCTGGTTCTCTATAGTATAACCAAGGAGGAGGCTGGCGTCTTGGGATGTGGCCACGTCAGAATTCCTGCGCATACCTGGACACTAGGGGCTTATACCTAAGAGCGTTGCCTCGCCCGCTCTCATAAAGACCGAATACCTTAGGAAGTGTTCGGCATCGCGAGTTTAGGGAGTGTAATAGATTCCTCCGCATTAACGAAGGGCCGTTTCCCGGCCAGGCACACACGCGCCCCGAACTCGGGCGAGCGCAGTCCCACCAGGGGCTATCTAAATAGTCCCACTGTCAAGCTCCTATGGCTAAGTGAAAGTGATAAAGCATTATAGTCCGATTGCCTAGTTCGCTGCGCTATCACCTCCTTTGTAGGACCAAGACGTTGGATCAAGTGTGAAAATGCGCCTTTTGCGAACACCCCGCATTATCTGCGTGGGGGCTGAAGCCGACGACTGCCATCTTTCAGATTCTATATATTTTAAATGGCCGCACAAGAGGTGTTACAATACTTGCAGGCACAAGTATAAAAAGTTCCTACAATTTATCAAACTTAACGTTTTACAATTGCACATGCTATTCGAACATAGCATCCTTCGAGCACTACGAATCTATTACACGAGCGCCTTGCAGAACTTCCTGAAAATAGTGCTCGACAGGTACTCGGCTTCTGTCCGAATCTTGGGATGCAACAACTGTGGTCTCCATTTCCGCCCAGTATGTCTTGACACGGGCAAGAGCCATCCGGGCACCCTCTATGCATGCTGACCTCTTAATTGCATTAATATGCGGCACCGCACCAAGGAACTGCTGCACCAAGCTGAAATAACTCTTCGGCTCCGATTTCCCCGGCCACAGGTGACTCATGACGCACCTCATGGCGAGTACGGACAACCTATTCAGTTCGGCCCATTGAGCCAGACGATCGTCCACTGATAGTGGACGCTCTGGATTGTGGAACTGCGACCAGAAAAGTTTTTCCACTTCGCGATCTTCTTGATCTCGAAAGTGTTCGGTTGCACCAGCAGCACTCGCTGCCAAATCCAGATAGGTGTCCGCCACACTCCACATCCGGTCCAACGGAGCAAGATTCGGATCACAAAACTTCCTCCGCAGCATAAAGGGCTTTCCAGCCGTAATCTCTCCGGCCTGACGCAGCTCCTCCTTCGCAGCTCTCATCGCAGAGCGAGCGTCCTTGGCATCAGCAACGACCTTCTCTAGGTCCGTCTGTCTCGCCCGGTCTTCTTTCTCAAGAAGCTTGCAACGGTCAGCAGCGCTTTTTAGCTTCACGGCCATCTCGGCCATCTCTTTTTTGCTCCGGCAGTGAGCAGCCTGTTCGGCTCTCAGCTCTTTAAGGGCCTTCTCGGCAGCCGCATCACTTTTTCTGGCTTGTTCCTTAGCTCGGGCAAGTTCCGCCCGAAGACTCTCCACGGCGGCCGCACCATCTGCGTCAAAGAACACACATTGTAAGATACTGGCATAAAGCTCCTCTTACCAGGTGCCGTCCGAGGAATTACATACCTTGGGCTTCATCAAGCCGCTTGTTGACGAGCGCAATGTCGGCATCTGCCACGTCAAGTTGCCGCTTTAGCTCGGCAAAATCATCAGTTCGGCTGGATTCCGGACACTTCGCCACCTACATTCAAAGGCGACATTTTAGACCTGGGATTATGATCCTCTGCGCGCCGTCACTTCTGACAATGCGCAGAGTCTCAGGGGCTACTATCTACACAGGGCGCATCTTATTTATGCGCAACTGACAAAAGTGTACATTATCTAACGTACCTCAAAACCCGTCAGTAAACTTCTGACGGCCTCGCGCAATCCGCTTTTCGCGGACGAAATCCTTTCAATCACCGTGCCCATCAATGCACGGTGCTCCTCTGAGATAGAGGATCGCCCCAGGAGATTCTTCAGCTCCTCCGGCCGAGCACCATACGGTGCCGGACTTGTCCTATGGCCTCTTTCGAAGGCCGGACGCGGAGAACCTTGGGGGGCCACATAGCTATCTTCCGCCCCTGCCGGATTCGGAGAAACCCTCCGCGACGACACCTCAGGGTCGCCCGCCTCGCTAGGTGGTGCAGCAGGGGGAGGCGTTCCGCTCTCCATCATCTCCGGAAGAAGGTCCCCCGAAGACGAGCTCTGCTGAGAAGGGTCGAGGTCCGAGCTACAAGGTAAAATTTCGGTTAAATCTTCTCAGACATATAGCGAGGGTTTCCCTCATCTCTCGAAAAGAAAATCTTTCTCCACTTACGGCTCGCTGGAGGGATGATCCCCTTGAGGGCATAATTCGGCCGAGGTACCCCCCGGCGTAGGACTCTCTGACAAGGATTTCCCCCCCGCTTTGAGGCCATGGTCTCCGAGTCTTCAGAGGCGGTCCTTTTCTTCCCCGGAGGAGGGGAATTTTTGGTTCCTTCCCTCCGAACAGCCTCCTTCGAGGAGGCCGTAGTTCCCTTGTCCCCTCCATCACTTTCCTTCAAAGGCACAATCTTCAACATCCTGACTAGGACAGAATCCGGCCTGGTCTCAGGAAGGGGAGCCGGACACCTTATCAGCTTTGCTTTCGCTATCCACTCCTGTTCAAAGGGACAACTCTTTTAGGGGCAAGTTTGTGACAAATATATGGATAACGAGTCTGGGTACAAGGCTACTTACTTGAGTATCCGAGCGATTGCAGCTCAGACCTGCGTCCTCGGTCAAATCCGGACACATTGCTTGTGATCCGAAGAACAGTTTATACATCTCCGCGGGCGTTGCGCCCATAAAGTGCTGGAGAGCTCGCGGTCCCTCCGGGTTAAACTCCCATAGACGAAGGGGGCGGCGTTTGCCGGGCAGTGTTCGGCGAATCAACATGACTTGCGTCACTTTGACCAGGCTGAGACCTCTTTCTAAGAGATCCCTGATGCGGCCCTACAACAAAGGCACGTCCAGGGGTGGTCCCCAATCTAGGCCTTTGTTGACCCACGACCCTAGCTGCTCTGGGGGACCCGAGCGAAAGGCAGGCGGCACCACCCACTTGGTGCCCCTGGGGACGGTGATATAGAACCACTCTCGTTGCCATAAGCCGAGCTCCTCTTGAAAAGGGCCCTCGGGCCATGGAGCACCAACATTCTTGCTTACAACAGCGCCTCCGCACTCTGCGTGCCGTCCCTCAATCATCTTCGGCTCTACCTTAAAGGTCTTGAGCCATAATCCGAAGTGAGGAGTAACACGGAGGAACGCTTCACACACGACGATGAATGAGGAAACATGGAGGATGGACTCCGGAGCTAAGTCATGGAATTCCAGCCCATAATAGAACATCAGCCCCCTCACGAAGGGATCCATTGGGAAGCCTAACCCCCGAAGGAAGTGAGACACAGACACCACGCTCTCACCAGGCTGGGGACTGGGAATGGCCTGCCCTTGAGCAGGCAACCTGTGCAAAATTTCGCCGGTCAAGAACTTGGCCTCTCTCAGCTTTAGCACGTCCTCCTCCGTGACGGAGGAGGGCATCCATCGGCCTCGAAGGTCGGAACCGGACATTGTCGAAGGCCCGAAGCGCCTGGAATCTGGAGCCTAGGGTGTTGGAACTCGAGGCGACGGGCGAACTCGTTTGAGATTGACAAGGAGTAAGGCCTTGGTCTCTTTATAAGAGGTTGAATACCAAGGGCCCTCCCCGTAACCGTTTGGGACTCGCCTTTAATTGAGAAAACATGCTAACAGGCACAATTGGGTTACCCACGTCCGTATTGATGAGAATCCCGTAAATAAAGGGGACACGATCTCTGCTTTGACAAGACGCGCCAAGGAAACCGCCTCGCAAAATACGCTGAGGTGGGGAATTAAAAACGATTCGAGTAAAGGACTTGGCCGTAGCGTGATGTCACGCTACGGAATACGTCAGCAGATTAGATTTGTGTTAATATTATTCTCTCTATGGCAATATGTGGAAACTTATTTTGCAGAGCTGGACACTACCCTTAGTGTTTACAAACTTTTATGAAGAACTTGGAGGAGGAACCCGCCTTGCAATGCCGAAGACAATCTGCGCGCCGGACTCGTCGTCATTGAAGCCTGGTTCAGTGGTTACTTGAAGGAAATATGCCCTAGAGGCAATAATAAAGTTATTATTTATTTCCTTATAGCATGATAAATGTTTATTATTCATGCTAGAATTGTATTAAAAGGAAACATAATACATGTGTGAATACATAAACAAACAGAGTGTCACTAGTATGCCTCTACTTGACTAGCTCGTTAATCAAAGATGGTTATGTTTCCTAACCATAGACAAAGAGTTGTTATTTGATTAATGAGATCACATCATTAGGTGAATGATCTGATTGACTTGACCCATTCCGTTAGCTTAGCACTTGATTGTTTAGTTTGTTGCTATTGCTTTCTTCACGACTTATACATGTTCCTACGACTATGAGATTATGCAACTCCTGTTTACAGGAGGAACACTTTGTGTGCTACCAAACGTCACAACGTAACTCGGTGATTATAAAGGTGCTCTACAGGTGTCTCCGAAGGTACTTGTTGGGTTGGCGTATTTCGAGATTAGGATTTGTCACTCCGAATGTCGGAGAGGTATCTCTGGGCCCTCTCGGTAATGCACATCACATAAGCCTTGCAAGCATTGCAACTAATGAGTTAGTTGCGAGATGATGTATTACGGAACGAGTAAAGAGACTTGCCGGTAACGAGATTTAACTAGGTATTGAGATACCGACGATCGAATCTGGGGCAAGTAACATACCAATGACAAAGGAAACAACGTATGTTGTTATGCGGTCTGACCGATAAAGATCTTCGTAGAATGTGTAGGAGCCAATATGAGCATCCAGGTTCCGCTATTGGTTATTGACCGGGGACGTGTCTCGGTCATGTCTACATTGTTCTCGAACCCGTAGGGTCCGCACGCTTAAGGTTTCGATGACAGTTATATTATGAGTTTATGAGTTTTGATGTATCGAAGGAGTTCGGAGTCCCGGATGAGATCGGGGACATGACGAGGAGTCTCGAAATGGTCGAGACGTAAAGATCGATATATTGGACGACTATGTTTGGACATCGGAAATGTTCCGAGTGATTCGGGTATTTTTCGAAGTACCGGAGAGTTACGGGAATTCGCCGGGAGAAGTATTGGGCCTTGTTGGGCCATACGGGAAAGAGAGAGGGGCTGCCTAGGGCAGGCCGCGCGCCCCCCAAGGCCTAGTCCGAATTGGACTAGGGGGAGGGGCTGCGCCCCCTCCTTCCTTCCCTTCTCCCTTCCCCTTCCTTGTCTCCTACTCCTACTACATGGAAGGACTCCTAGTTGGACTAGGAAAGGGGGAATCCTACTCCCGGTGGGAGTAGGACTCCCCTAGGGTGCGCCATAGAGAGGGACGGCCCTCCCCTCCTCCACTCCTGTATATACGGGGGCAGGGGGCACCCCATAGACACACAAGTTGATCTTCGTGATCGTTCCTTAGCCGTGTGCGGTGCCCCCCTCCACCATATTCCACCTCGGTCATATCGTAGCGGTGCTTAGGCGAAGCCCTGCGACGGTAGAACATCAAGATCGTCACCACGCCGTCGTGCTGACGGAACTCCTCCCCGACGCTTTGCTGGATCGGAGCCCGGGGATCGTCATCGAGCTGAACGTGTGCTAGAACTCGGAGGCACCGTAGTTTCGGTGCTTGGATCGGTCGGATCGGGAAGACGTACGACTACTTCCTCTATGTTGCGTCAATGCTTCCACTTCGGTCTACGAGGGTACGTGGACAACACTCCCCCCTCTCGTTGCTATGCATCACCATGATCTTGCGTGTGCGTAGGATTTTTTTTTGAAATTACTACGTTCCCCAACAGTGGCATCCGAGCCTAGGTTTTCTGGTTTGATGTTATATGCACGAGTAGAACACAAGTGAGTTGTGGGCGATATAAGTCATACTGCTTACCAGCATGTCATACTTTGGTTCGGCGGTATTGTTGGATGAAGCGGCCCGGACCGACATTACGCGTACGCTTACGCGAGACTGGTTCTACCGCCGTGCTTTGCACACAGGTGGCTAGCGGGTGTCAGTTTATCCAACTTTAGTTGAACCGAGTGTGGCTACGCCCGGTCCTTGCGAAGGTTAAAACAACACCAACTTGACAAACTATCGTTGTGGTTTTGATGCGTAGGTAAGAACGGTTCTTGCTAAGCCCGTAGCAGCCACGTAAAACTTGCAACAACAAAGTAGAGGACGTCTAACTTGTTTTTGCAGGGCATGTTGTGATGTGATATGGTCAAGACATGATGCTATATTTTATTGTATGAGATGATCATGTTTTGTAACCGAGTTATCGGCAACTGGCAGGAGCCATATGGTTGTCGCTTTATTGTATGCAATGCAATCGCCCTGTAATGCTTTACTTTATCACTAAGTGGTAGCGATAGTCGTAGAAGCATAAGTTTGGCGAGACGACAACGATGCTACGATGGAAATCAAGGTGTCATGCCGGTGACGATGGTGATCATGACGGTGCTTCGGAGATGGAGATCACAAGCACAAGATGATGATGGCCATATCATATCACTTATATTGATTGCACGTGATGTTTATCTTTTATGCATCTTATCTTGCTTTGACTGACGGTAGCATTATAAGATGATCTCTCACTAAATTTCAAGATAAAAGTGTTCTCCCTGAGTATGCACCGTTGCCAAAGTTCGTCGTGCCCAGACACCACGTGATGATCGGGTGTGATAAGCTCTACGTCCATCTACAACGGGTGCAAGCCAGTTTTGCACACGCAGAATACTCAGGTTAAACTTGACGAGCCTAGCATATGCAGATATGGCCTCGGAACACTGAAACCGAAAGGTCGAGCGTGAATCATGTAGTAGATATGATCAACATAAAGATGTTCACCATTGAAAGCTACTCCATTTCACGTGATGATCCGTTATGGTTTAGTTGATTTGGATCACGTGATCACTTAGAGGATTAGAGGGATGTCTATCTAAGTGGGAGTTCTTAAGTAATATGATTAATTGAACTTAAATTTATCATGAACTTAGTCCTGGTAGTATTTTGCAAATTATGTTGTAGATCAATACGTCGCGTTATTGCTTTCATATGTTTATTTTGATATGTTCCTAGAGAAAATTGTGTTGAAAGATGTTAGTAGCAATGATGCGGATTGGATCCGTGATCTGAGGTTTATCCTCATTGCTGCACAGAAGAATTATGTCCTTAATGCACCGCTAGGTGACAGACCTATTGCAGGAGCAGATACAGACGTTATGAACGTTTGGCTAGCTCAATATGATGACTACTTGATAGTTTAGTGCACTATGCTTAACGACTTAGAATCGGGACTTCAAAGACGTTTTGAACGTCATGGACCATATGAGATGTTCCAGGAGTTGAAGTTAATATTTCAAGCAAATAACCGAGCTGAGAGATATGAAGTCTCAAACAAAGTTCTATAGCTAAAACATGGATGAGAATCGCTCAACTAGTGAGCATGTGCTCAGATTGTCTGGGTATTACAATCGCTTGAATCAAGTGGGAGTTAATCTTCCAGATAAAATAGTGATTGACAGAATTCTCTAGTCACCATTACCAAGTTAGTAGAACTTCGTGATGAACTATAATATGCAAAGGATAACAAAAACGATTCCCAAGCTCTTCGTGATGCTAAAATCGACGAAGGTAGAAATCAAGAAAAACATCAAGTGTTGATGGTAGACAAGACCACTAGTTTCAAGAAAAGGGCAAAAGGGAAGAAGGGGAACTTCAAGAAGAACGGCAAGCAAGTTGCTGCTCAAGTGAAGAAGCCCAAGTCTGGTCCTAAGCCTGAGACTAAGTGCTTCTACTGCAAAGGGACTGGTCACTGGAAGCAGAACTACCCCAAATGATTGGCGGATAAGAAGGATGGCAAAGTGAACATAAGTATATTTGATATACATGTTATTGATATGTACTTTACTAGTGTTTATAGCAACCCCTCAGTATTTGATACTGGTTCAGTTGCTAAGAGTAGTAACTCGAAACGGGAGTTGCAGAATAAACAGAAACTAGTAAAAGTCGAGGTGACGATGTGTGTTGGAAGTAGTTCCAAGATTGATATGATCATCATCGCACTCTCCCTATACTTTCGGGATTAGTGTTGAAACTAAATAAGTGTTATTTGGTGTTTGCGTTGAGCATGAATATGATTTGATCATGATTATTGCAATACGGTTATTCATTTAAGTTAGAGAACAATTGTTGTTCTGTTTACATGAATAAAACCTTCTATGGTCATACACACCAACAAAATGGTTTGTTGGATCTTGATCGTAGTGATACACATATTCATAATATTGAAGACAAAAGATGCAAAGTTAATAATGATAGTGCAACTTATTGGTGGCACTGCCGTTTAAGTCATATTGGTGTAAAGCGCATGAAGAAACTCCATGCTGATGGGATTTCAGAATCACTTGATTATGAATCACTTAATGCTTGCAAACCATGCCTCATGGGCAAGACGACTAAGACTCCATTCTCCGGAACAATGGAGCGAGCAACTGACTTATTGGAAATAATACATACTGATGTATGCGATCCGATGAGTGTTAAGGCTCGCGGCAGGTATCGTTATTTTTTGACCTTCACAGATGATTTAAGTAGATATGGGTATATCTACTTGATGAAACATAAGTCTGAAACATTTGAACAGTTCAAAGAATTTCAGAGTGAAGTGGAAAATCATCATAACAAGAAAATAAAGTTTCTATGATCTGATCGTGGAGAAGAGTATTTGAGTTACGAGTTTGGTTTTCAATTAAAACAATGTGGAATAGTTTCACAAACTCATGCCACCTGGAACACCACAGCATAATGGTGTGTCCGAACATCATAACCGTACTTTATTGGATATAGTACAATATATGATGTTTCTTACCGATTTACCAATATCGTTTTGGGATTATGCTTTGGAGACAACTGCATTCACGTTAAAAAGGGGCACCATCTAAGTCCTTTGAGATGACAAATTATGAACTATGGTTTGGCAAGAAACCAAAGTTGTCGTCTCTTAAAGTTTGGGGTTGCGATGCTTATAAGAAAAAGTTTCATCATAAGCTCAAACCCAAATCGGAGAAATGTGTCTTCATAGGATACCCAAAGGAGACAGTTGGGTACACCTTCTATCACAGATCCGAAGGCATGACATTCGTTGCTGAAAATGGATACTTTCTAGAGAAGAAGTTTTCTCTCGAAAGAAGTGAGTGGGAGGAAAGTAGAACTTGATAAGGTAATTGTACCTTCTCCCTTATTGGAAAGTAATTCATCACAGAAATCTGTTCCTGTGACTAGTACACCAATTAGTGAGGAAGCTAATGATGATGATCATGTAACTTCAGACCAAGTTACTACCGAATCTCGTAGATAAACCAGAGTGAGATCCGCACCAGAGTGGTACGGTAATCCTGTTCTGGAGGTCATGTTACTAGACCATGACGAACCTACGAACTATGAGGAAGTGATGATGAGCCCAAATTCCGCAAAATGGCTTGAGGCCATGAAATCTGAGATGGGATCCATGTATGAGAACAAAGTATGGACTTTGGTTGACTTGCCCGATGATCGACAAGCCATTGAGATTAAATGGATCTTCAAGAGGAAGTCAGACGCTGATAGTAGTGTTACTATCGACAAAGCTAGAATTGTCGCAAAAGGTTTTCGACAAGTTCAAGGTGTTGACTACGATGAGAGTTTCTCACTCGTATCTATGCTTAAGTCTGTCCGAATCATGTTAGCGATTGCCGCATTTTATGAAATCCGGCAAATGGATAAACAAAACTGCATTCCTTAATGGATTTATTAAAGAAGAGTTGTATACGATGCAACTAGAAGGTTTTGTCAATCCTAAAGGTGCTAACAAAATATGCAAGCTCCAGCAATCCATCTGTGTACTGGTGCAAGCATCTCGGAGTTGGAATACACGCTTTGATAAGTTGATCAAAGCATATAGTTTTATACAGACTTGCGGTGAAGCCTGTATTTACAAGAAAGTGAGTGGGAGCACTACAACATTTCTGATAAGTATATGTGAATGACATATTGTTGATCGGAAATAATGTAGAATTATTCTGCAAAGCATAAAGGAGTGATTGAAAGGAGTTTTTCAAAGAAATACCTCGGTGAAGCTGCTTACATATTGAGCATCAAGATCTATAGAGATATATCAAGATGCTTGATAAGTTTTTCAATAAGTACATACCTTGACAAGATTTTTAAGTACTTCAAAATGGAACAGTCAAAGAAAGAGTTCTTGCCTGTGTTACAAGGTGTGAAGTTGAGTAAGACTCAAAGCCCGACCACGACAGAAGATAGAAAGAGAATGAAAGTCATTCCCTATGCCTCAGCCATAGGTTCTATAAAGTATGCCATGCTGTGTACCAGATCTATTGTATACCATACACTATGTTAAGCAAGGGAGTACAATAGTGATCTAGGAGTAGATCAATGGACAACGGTCAAAATTATCCTTACTGGAATAAGGATATGTTTCTCGATTATGGAGGTGACAAAAGGTTCGTCGTAAAGAGTTACGTTGATGCAAGTTTTGACACAGATCTGGATGACTCTAAGTCTTGATCTAGATACATATTGAAAGTGGGAGCAATTAGCTAAAGTAGCTCCGTGCAGAGCATTGTAGACATAGAAATTTGCAAAATACTTATGGATCTGAATGTGACAGACCCGTTGACTAAAATTATCTCACAAGCAAAACATGACCACACCTTAGCATTCTTTGGGTGTTAATCACATAGCGATGTGAACTAGATTACTGACTCTAGTAAACCCTTTGGGTGTTGATCACATATCGATGTGAACTATGGGTGTTAATCACATGGTGATGTGAACTATTACTGTTAAATCACATGGCGATGTGAACTAGATTATTGACTCTAGTGCAAGTGGGAGACTGAAGGAAATATGCCCTAGAGGCAATAATAAAGTTACTATTTATTTCCTTACATCATGATAAATGTTTATTATTCATGCTAGAATTGTATTAAACGGAAACATAATACATGTGTGAATACATAAACAAACAGAGTGTCACTAGTATGCCTCTACTTGACTAGCTCGTTAATCAAAGATGGTTATGTTTCCTAACCATAGACAAAGAGTTGTTATTTTATTAATGAGATCACATCATTAGGTGAATGATCTGATTGACTTGACCCATTCCGTTAGCTTAGCACTTGATTGTTTAGTTTGTTGCTATTGCTTTCTTCATGACTTATACATGTTCCTACGACTATGAGATTATGCAACTCCCGTTTACCGAAGGAACACTTTGTGTGCTACCAAACGTCACAACGTAACTGGGTGATTATAAAGGTGCTCTACAGGTGTCTCCGAAGGTACTTGTTGGGTTGACGTATTTCGAGATTATGATTTGTCACTCCGAATGTCGGAGAGGTATCTCTGGGCCCTCTCGGTAATGCACATCACATAAGCCTTGCAAAGCATTGCAACTAATGAGTTAGTTGCGAGATGATGTATTACGGAACGAGTAAAGAGACTTGCCGGTAACGAGATTGAACTAGGTATTGAGATACCGACGATCGAATCTGGGGCAAGTAACATACCG
The DNA here is from genome assembly GCA_032464435.1 of Aegilops umbellulata. Classification (NCBI taxonomy): domain Eukaryota; kingdom Viridiplantae; phylum Streptophyta; class Magnoliopsida; order Poales; family Poaceae; genus Aegilops; species Aegilops umbellulata. The sequence goes on along the minus strand of CP136054.1, from coordinate 270,061,998 downwards.
ATGACAAAGGAAACAACGTATGTTGTTATGCGGTCTGACCGATAAAGATCTTCGTAGAATATGTAGGAGCCAATATGAGCATCTAGGTTCCGCTATTGGTTATTGACCGGAGACGTGTCTCGGTCATGTCTACATTGTTCTCGAACCCGTAGGGTCCGCACGCTTAAGGTTTCGATGACAGTTATATTATGATTTTATGAGTTTTGATGTACCGAAGGAGTTCGGAGTCCCAGATGAGATCGGGGACATGACGAGGAGTCTCGAAATGGTCGAGACGTAAAGATCGATATATTGGACGACTATATTCGGACTTCGGAAAAGTTCCGAGTGATTCGGGTATTTTTCGGAGTACCGGAGAGTTACGGGAATTCGCCGGGAGAAGTATTAGGCCTTATTGGGCCATACGGGAAAGAGAGAGGGGCTGCCTAGGGCAGGCCGCGCGCCCCCCAAGGCCTAGTCCGAATTGGACTAGGGGGAGGGGCTGCGCCCCCTCCTTCCTTCCCTTCTCCCTTCCCCTTCCTTATCTCCTACTCCTACTACATGGAAGGACTCCTAGTTGGACTAGGAAAGGGGGAATCCTACTCCCGGTGGGAGTAGGACTCCCCTAGGGTGCGCCATAGAGAGGGACGGCCCTCCCCTCCTCCACTCCTGTATATACGGGGGCAGGGGGCACCCATAGACACACAAGTTGATCTTCGTGATCGTTCCTTAGCCGTGTGCGGTGCCCCCCTCCATCATATTCCACCTCTGTCATATCGTAGCGGTGCTTAGGCGAAGCCCTGCGACGGTAGAACATCAAGATCGTCACCACGCCGTCGTGCTGACGGAACTCCTCCCCAACGCTTTGCTGGATCGGAGCCCGGGGATCGTCATCGAGCTGAACGTGTGCTAGAACTCGGAGGCACCGTAGTTTCGGTGCTTGGATCGGTCGGATCGGGAAGACGTATGACTACTTCCTCTACGTTGCGTCAACGCTTCCGCTTCGGTCTACGAGGGTACGTGGACAACACTCTCCCCTCTCGTTGCTATGCATCACCATGATCTTGCGTGTGCGTAGGATTTTTTTTTGAAATTACTACGTTCCCCAACACTACTGAGGGAGTCCTGGATTAGGGGGTGTCCGGGTAGCCGGACTATACCTTCAACCGGACTCCTGAACTATGAAGATACAAGATTGAAGGCTTCGTCCCGTGTCCGGATGGGACTTTCCTTGGCGTGGAAGGCAAGCTTGGTGATGCGGATATTCAGATCTCCTACCATTGTAGCCGACTTTGTGTAACCCTAACCATCTCCGGTGTCTATATAAACAAGAGGGTTTTAGTCCGTAGGACAACTCCAACATACAACAATCATACCATAGGCTAGCTTCTAGGGTTTAGCCTCCTTGATCTCGTGGTAGATCTACTCTTGTACTACCCATATCATCAATATTAATCAAGCAGGACGTAGGGTTTTACCTCCATCAAGAGGGCCCGAACCTGGGTAAAGCATTGTGTCCCTCGTCTCCTGTTACCATCCGCCTAGACGCATAGTTCGGGACCCCCTACCCGAGATCCGCCGGTTTTGACATCGACACTTACTTTCAGCGAGGCAGGAAAATCGAACGCGGGAGAAAAAATCCATGCTGAGAGGCAGAACTGGACTGTTAGTAAACAATGGCTATGGCTTATGGCTGAAGTATGTTCATTAGTCAGCAGCGGCGGAGATCTCTATGGCTAGCTAGGCCGGTCGGCCATGACACTTCGTGATTGCTCGATGGAGTTATTTGTTTTTTGTTGCATGCTTAATGGAGCTCTTCGTTTTACACACTTGGGCACCAAACAATGCCTAAAATTTTAGCATCTTTTTCGTCATAATACTAAACATACAAAGAGTTACACGAAATTACACGTGGACTATGCTTCTTTCTTTCTAGACCTCCCCCTCCTCGATTTTCAGGGGATGGGCCCCTCATCCCCCCCTCAATCTCCAATCAAAACTCACCAGTTTGTAAATACCGTGCAACTCTATGTATCTATAGCATTAGTCTCTTGTTTTCTTAGTTGGTCCACTCGGCACCGCGTCCTAGAGGTAGAGGGGACCATCCTGCTTGTTATAGGTTCACTCCAGGGATTCATTGGATTCCTTTGAGTATATAACAGTTATATTCATAATCCTCTTTGTGGGGAATATTCATAGGGCATGGCTAGCAATCAATCGACTGAAAACTAGGTTTGGGTCAGTCGATCATTATGGACCATCAGATGCAAAATCAACTACCAGGACGTCTTCTTCAACCTCCCACCCATCTTCCTCCTCTAGCCACCTCGCGTACCACCGGTCAGGCCGGCTGCTGCCACCCCCACGACTGCCTCGCCGCACCCCCTCCCCAGAACCATCCCCCACCGCCATTCTAGCCACCGCCCCCGGCCATCCCTCTAGCCCCCGGCGATGACCGGGTTTTCTCCGGCAAACTTGCACCACCGTCGTGCCCCACCGCCGCCGTGCTGCCTCCCCCACCCCAACCCTAAGATAGATGATGGGGTAGCCTTCCAGGGAGCTTCTTCCTATCCTCTGGCGAGATTCTTCCTCCCTACCGGTAGTTTCTTCCTTCTAGCGAAATCGACTGACCCAAAAAATCAAAACTCAAGCGACTGTCATGTAGCTATTGTGATATTCATAATATTTTACCACATGCTTTTATGCCCTGTAGTTGTATATCTAGATCAGAAAACAATGATATATATGTTTTTTCATCATCTATATGGTCTAGAAATACACCCCTCACCCGTTCCATTTTTTTCAACACAGTACAATCGAAGTCGCTCACATACACGAGCATACATTCACACCTATGAATGCACACACGCACACCCTAGTACCGGTGCTAAAATGGGCAGATCTCGGGTAGGGGGTCCCAAGGTTTGTGATCAAATCTAGATGGTAACAGGAAAGAGTAGGGACATGATGTTTTACCCAGGTTTGGACCCTCTTGATGAGGTAAAACCCTACATCATGCTTCTTATATATTGATTGTGATGGGGTACAAAGTATAGTGTGATCTACCTTGAGATCGTATGAGGGAGTTCTAGCTCTAAATAACGTATCTGTCTCAATACAAACTAAACCCCACGACTTATATAGTCACCGGGGGTGTCTAGGGTTTACAAATGGTTGGCTGTAATCTAGGGATAAGCATGCCGATCCTTTAAACGCATCGTGAAGTGTACGCCAAGTCCTCAAAGATCTTCATTTGGATGATGGTGAGGATCAGGCTAGTCAGGACCCATCCCTTGACCACTGGTGGGTCCTCGGCCCAGCCCATGAGTGATGGGGCCAACATGATGTGCACCCCCTAATCCGGGACATCGTCAGTAGCCCCCGAACTAGTTTTCAAGCCGAGGATAATATGCGTTGCCTTCAGAATAGTTCCACAACTTCGGGTCTTTGGCTTCGCAGACGAGTTCCATCCCCTATGTTGGCTCCGAGGTCTTCTTGTTTATGACTTTGATAATCAGATAACGGAGGGCCTTTTAACAAGACCTCCCTCCTTGGTATATTTCAGTGAGGCCGAGGCATATTTTAGCTTAGCCACAACGGTGGGCCGTAAAAGCTTGACCAGGTCAAAAATCCTGACAACTTTTTTGGCCGAGAACCAAAGCGTCACCTCCCGTAGCGGAGTCAATCTGTCTAATCAACAATCATTATTGAGGATACCGTGGCCCAAAGCCGTTTCTATTGGCATGTCCCATCAATGAAGAGATCATGCTTCCGAATTTCTAGCGGTTTCATCAACGCACCTCTATAATATTTGTGCACATAGGATGCAAAGTGCATCGGGAAGCAACGATTCGTTCCCTCTAGTGGGGTGACCCCTGGTATTCGATTGCCCTATAAGAAGGGAAAAGCTGGTGAATCTAGTTTACCCATGCTTTTACCTTCTGCTCTAGCGCAAAGGAGTTGCCACAAATCCAAGTATCTCGAGATCTAGCTCTTTAGCCCTTCTTTTGCTACTTCTCCTCTACATAAGATGACTAGCACAGGGAAAAGAACTACAGTTGAAGCCAGCGACAAAGGGGGGCAGTGGCTGGTGAGGGCATCATTCTAGTGGATGTAATCCATATGATGTTCCATCGTCGGATCCCCTCGCTTCAAGTCCAAGTTGTTCCAATGTGGGGGCTTCAAGATCAAGGATGAAGCAGCGGTCCGAGTATTCTTCCGGGGATGGGACCTCGGCGGAATGTGGAAGCTCTTGTACAAACACAAGAAGAACTTCTTCCCCGCCAGTGCCGAGGACATTGGTTTAAGCCACACCATCCTTACTACTGAGGTGATTCTTTATCTTTTTACCCTACTTGAGTTTCATCTTCATGACCGTTCCCGTTTCTTCTACATGATGGATGTGGGCCAATAAGATGAAGTCTTCGACTCTGCTTCCAGGGGATCCCAGGACTCTTTTTAAGTGCATCTAGTGCCACCCCTCGTTGGTTTTGGAGTATTGACGACAAACTTGGTTGAGGGACTAATTTGTTTATGAGAATTGCAGGATAACACAGGTAGTAGTCCCTTATTGATTCGGTTTACCTACCATAGATGACCCCTAAAAATGTGTGAAGACATTGAAGACAATGGTGGTTCATGAAGACATTCACTTGAAGATAATGACATGTGAAGACATTCACTTAAAGACCATGGAGTGCGAAGACATAGTTTTTTCGTAGTTTCCTTTTCTTCTTTATTGAGTCATAGGAACCACCACACTGTTTAGTGGGGTCCTGATGACCCACAAGTATAGGGGATCAATTTTAGCTCTTTTCGATAAGTAAGAGTGTCAAACCCAACGAGGAGCATAAGGAAATGACAAGTAGTTTTTAGTAAGGTAATGTCTGCAAGTGCTGAAATTGTAAGTAACGGAATAGTTTGATAGCAAGATAATTTGTAACGAGCAAGTAACGATAGTGGTAACAAAAGTGCAGAAAGGTAGCCCAATCCTTTTGAGGCAAAGGACAGGCCAAAACAGTCTCTTATGATAAGCAAAGCGTTCTTGAGGGTACACAGGAATTTCATCTAGTCACTTTCATCATGTTGGTTCGGTTTGTGTTCGCTACTTTGATAATTTGATATGTGGGTGGATCGGTGCTTAGGTGCTATTCTTACTTGAACAAACCTCCTACTTATGATTAACCCTCCCGCAAGCATCCACAACTACGAGAAAAGTATTAAGAATAAGTTCTGACCATAGCATTAAACTTTGGGGTCCAATCGGTCCCTTACGGAATAGCGCATAAACTGGGGTTTAAGTTTCTGTTAGTCTCGCAACCCACCATCTAATTGCTACTCCACAATGCATTCCCTTAGGCCCAAATATGGTGAAGTGTCATGTAGTTGACGTTCACATGACACCACTAAGGGAATCACAACATACATACTATCAAAATATCGAACACATATCAAGTTCACATGATTACTTGCAACATGATTTCTCCCGTGACCTCAAGAACAAAAGTAACTACTCACAAATGATAAACATGCTCATGATCAGAGGAGTATTAAATAGCATACTGGATCTGAACATATAATCTTCCACCAAATAAACCATATAGTAATCAACTACAAGATGTAATCAACACAACTTGTAACGCCCTCGATGCGGCTATATCTCCCACGTGTCGAAGCACGACTTAGAGGCATAACCGCATTGAAAGCAATGTCGCAAGTGAGGTAATCTTCACACAACCCATGTAATACATAAGGGAAAGAGATACATAGATGGCTTACAATCGCCACTTCACACAATACATGAGTGAAGCATTACATCATACAGATACAATCAAGGTCCGACTACGGAACCAAAATAAAAGAAGACTACCCCAAATGCTACACAGATCCCCGATCGTCCCGACTGGGCTCCACTACTGATCGACTGAAATGAAACAACACAATGAACAAGATCTTCATCGAGCTCCTCCTTGAACTCGGGTGCGTCACCTGCACGGTTTCATCGGCACCTGCAAACTGGTTTTGGAAGTATCTGTGAGTCACGGGGACTCAGCAATCTCACACCCGCGAGATCAAGACTATTTAAGCTTAAAGGTAGGACAGGGCAGTGAGGTGGAGCTGCAGCAAGCGACTAGCATATCTGGTGGCTAACGTACGCAAATGAGAGCGAGAAGAGAAGGCAAAAGCACGGTCGAACAACTATGATCAAGAAGTGATCCTGAAACTACTTACGTCAAGCATAACTCCAACACCGTGTTCACTTCCCGGACCCCGCCGAGAAGAGACCATCACGGTTACACACGCGGTTGGTGTATTTTAATTAAGATCAACTTCGGGTTTTCTACAACCGGACGTTAACAAATTCCCATCTGCCACATAACCGCGGGCACGGCTCTCGAAAGTTCAAAACTCTGAAGGGGTGTCCCAACTTAGCCCATGATAAGCTCTCGCGATCAACGAAGGATATTCCTTCTCCCCGGGAAGACCCGATCAGTCTCGGAATCCCGGCTACAAGACTTTTCGACAGCAATAAAACAAGTCCAGCAAAGCCGCCCGATGCGCCGACATCCTGATAGGAGCTGCACATATCTTGTTCTCAGGGCAACACCGGATGAGCAGTCCGTACAACTAAAACCAGCCCTCAAGTTTCCTTGAGGTGGCGCTGCAAAGCGCTCTAGTTCGGACCAACACTTAGACAAGCATTGGCCCGGGGGGGCTGAATAAAGATGACCCTCGGGTTAGCTACTCCCAAGGGAAAGGTATAGGTGGTAGGCAAATGGTAAAACCAATGTTGGGCCTTGCTGGAAAAGTCTTATTCAAAGCGAACTGTCAAGGGGGTCCCATAAATCACCCGACCGCGTTAGGGACGCAAAAATCCGGGAACATAACACCGATATGACGGAAACTAGGGCGGCAAGAGTGGAACAAAACACCAGGCATAAGGCCGAGCCTTCCACCCTTTACCAAGTATATAGATGCATTAATTAAATAAGAGATATTGTGATATCCCAACAAGTAAACATGTTCCAACAAGGAACAACATCTCCATGTTCCAACAAGGAACAAACTTCATCTTCACCTGCAACTAACAACGCTATAAGAGGGGCTGAGCAAAGCGGTAACATAGCCAAACAACGGTTTGCTAGGACAAGGTGGGTTAGAGGCTTGGTTTGACAATATGGGAGGCATGATAAGAAAGTGGTAGGTATCGCAGCATAGGCATAGCAAAAGAGCGAGCACCTAGCAAGCAAAGATAGAAGTGATTTCGAGGGTATGGTCATCTTGCCTGCGAAGTTCTCAGAGTTGTCGAAAGCTTGGTCCTCGTAAGCGTTCTCAACAGGTTCCTCGTACACGTACTCGTCTCCCGGCTCTACCCAAGGCAAGAACACAAGCAAAGGGGACAAACAACAATCACGATGCAATGCGCAAGCAACATGATGCAAAACATGGCATGATATGCGAGATGTGATATGCAATGCATATGCGTGCTCCGGAAGGAAAAGAGGAACAAAGTATAATCTTGGCAAACCAAGTATGCCACTGGAAAGGTGAGGTGATTTCGGTTGAAATCGATATAAAGATCACCGGAATCGGATGCACGGTTTGCAAATGACAAGCAAAACAAGAATGACAAGATTCTGCCATTAACAGCATGATGCTACTTAGCAAGCAACAAGAAACTAAGCTACTGCACTCAAACACATCAAAAAAGCATATGACAGTGATCTACTCAAGATGCTTGACAAAAGATGAACACTGAGCTATGGCTAAATCACACCATAACAGGTTCAAACAAACATGCCAAAAGTGCAAAAGATAACAGGTTCACAGAATTGGTGAAAATACTAACATGCCAGAATTTAACATCAGGATGACATGTTTAGAGTAAGGAAACGACATGCTACAGGAACACAATATATTAAAACAAGGTACGGCATGAATCTACTCAAAGCATATAACAAAAGTCGCTTACTGACCATAAGGCAAAAGGACCAGAAAATATAATAGTACCCATGTCAAATAAGCAAGTTTCGTTACAGATTTCAGACTTAGCAGAAAACTGGACATGTCAAAAACAGATAACAAGTAGGCATGATTACGAGCTCGATGCACTCACTACAGAGCATTGCATGATAAACTAAGCATACACCCATCAGGAAGACATGGCATAGAATCTAGACATGGCAAGAACAACAATATATCATGCAAGGATCAACTACAACAAGCTTGGCAAAATTGAATAACATGTAAACAATCTGCCAGTAACATTTTATAGCAAAAGTAGAGCTCGATTGACTCAAGCTATGGTACTCCATAATTACAAACAAAGGTATGGATGGATAGAGCAAATCCATATGTTCAAAACATCCTTACTGATCATGCTCAAAAGAGGTACATATCTCTCTGAAACAACATGAACACATGGCATAAAAATAACAGCAGGACATGACAGTGAAATTACCAAGTCTCTGGAATCAGCAACATTATGTACCCTAGTTTGCATGCTTGTGCTAGTCACCACAAAGATCACAAAAATACATGACATACACCCCTGAAAAGATGGCATGGCATATTACAAAACACATGTAGGACTCAACTTCATAGGATGCACACATCAATCATGGCAAAAATGACAAAAGTGCATCTACTGAAACAGATCTGAAACTAACATCACATAACCCTCTTCTAACAGCATTTCGGGCACCAAGATGAGCTCAAATGGAAATGATGCAGTGAGACGAAGTGATGTACTCATCGAGGCGAACAATTTGATATGCTACACGCACGAAACAGAGCAGTATGCAGCAAGTTATGATGCGATGAACATGCAACAAAATGCAATAAACTCGGGACTTAGAGAAAATCGAGGGGGAAGTCAACCTCGTTGCACGGACTTCGAGGCTCGCCGGAGACGAGGCAGAGGCGGCGCCGGCGAGGGAGATGGCGGCCAGCGAGGGAGAAGACGCCGGGGAGATGCGGGAGGGGGTCGCCGGAGAGGTCGGGGCGCCGGATCCGGGCGGCGCCGGCCCGGATCTGAACGGAGGCGGCGCGGGGCGCGACACCACGCGGCGGCGGAGCTTGGTGGCGGAGGCGGGCGGCGGCCGCGGCGGAGAGGCGACGGGGAAGGAGCTCCGCCGGCGGCGCGGGGGATCCCGGGCGGCGCGGGGAGCTCGGCCCGGGCGGCGGCGGAGATCGGGCTCGCGCGGGCTGGCGTCGCGGCTAGATGGGCCCGGCGGGCCACGCGCGGGCTCGGGCGGGCTGCGGCGGCGCTGGAGGAGAGAGAGGAGGCGCGGGCGCGGGACAGGTGGCGGCTTGCGATTGGGCTAAGCGGCGGCGGAGCTGATGTGGCAGCCTCTCATTGGCCGAAGCGACGTGGCAGCGGTGGTGGATACGTCCGGCGGCGGGACGGACATGTCCGGCGGCGCGAGGGGAGCCGGGCTAGGGTTCATCTGCCCTAAATTTCGGGGAGAGACACATATATATATATAGGTAGGAGGAGCTAGGAAGCTCCAAATGAGGTGCGGTTTTCGGCCACGCGATCGTGATCGAACGACCGAGAGGATGGAAGGGGGTTAGATGGGTTTTGGGCCACTTTGAAGGGGTGTTGGTCTGCACACAAAAGAGGCCTTTACGGTCCCTCGGTTACCCGTAGGAGTATCAAACGAAGTCCAAATGGTACAAAACTTGACAGGCGGCCTACCGGTAGTAAACCAAGGCCACATGTCAAGCCTCGGTCCATTCCGAGAATGTTTAATACCCGTTCACGGAGAAATGTAAAAGGGGACGCCGGGGAACATAGGAGCGCTGGATTGCAAAACGGACAATGGGGAAAAAGCTCGGATTCATGAAACGAAAACGTATGCGAATGCGATGCACATGATGACATGATATGAAATGCAGATGATGACATGGCAAAGTGCAACACGCAAGCACATGACATGGCAATGACGGCGAATAACTGGAGGACACCTGGCGCATCGAATCCGGGGCGTTACAACACTCCACCACTACGAGAGGATCTCGTCCCGAGATCTAGAATGGCATCGGAGGGGAAAACGGAAGAGAAAGAGGTAAAAAAAAGTTGCTTCTTTGACAAACGAGTGAAACCACGAACCTTGAGAGGTTAAACAATTTAAGGAAGAACGAAATGGAGATGAATGAGATTGCGAACACTCCGTTAGATAAGAGGAACAAGGAATACCATGTGAACCTTGGAGGTTGCAAAGTTATGAATTACGAGCACAATGGGCAAGAAGGAACTGAAAGCACTCTGGTTGAAAGACGATAAACCAGGAATAAGGAAGAACAAATTCGGACAACACTCCGGTTAACTGGATTAGCAAGGAAAAGAATATGATCTCCAAAATGAGATGATGGGTTGAAGAAAACATCACAATGCCTTCGGAAGAAAGAATAGAAAATAGCTCATTGGAATAAAAGAATGGAGAAGAAAATGACAACTTCTGCCACAAATGATCTAGGAGAGCACCCTTCCAAGAAGGTTAGAACGGAGTTGTTGGAAAACCAACAACGAAACGAATAAGCTTGTAGCGAGCTTATGGAAACATCTCAAAATTATGAGGTGGGCTTCTGCCACCAACGGAAAACAAATGATTGGATTGATATCAACAAGGAGACGAGAAACTTATTTCACCGGGAGGTCGAATGAAGAACTTGGGTCATTTATAAGCACCATAAATATCAACAATCCTTAGGGAAGGCTTTAGGTGAAATATAACCCAAGATAACTCCAATGAAGAGATTGATGGATTTAAAATATCTCATCCTTGACAACATGTGAATCATGAAGCATGAAGGGAAATTGTCAAGAATGACATAACACCACCTCAAAAGATAAGGTAGAAAGAATTGTACTTCGAAATGCAAGAAGAAGAATACTTGAACTCCTTGAAACAAAACATGTGTTGAACACCATGTTTATTTTTTAGGATAGCTTGGAGGATCTTAACTCCGAGAGAAATCTTGACGAACAATTGAAGAATGAAAAGGGTCCTTGATAAACCACTATGTAGAGCCTCCATGAAGAACTCCGGTAATAAAAGGAAGATAGAAAGAAAGAGAAGTTAGAAATACAAGGTGAAGCCTTGCGATGATTTAAATGGAGCTTCGCGACGAGATAATGCGGAAAACTTGGAACTCCGGAAAAGAAAAAGATGAAGCATCTCGAACCGAGAAATGTGACATGATGAACAACTCTGGAAAGAAGAAACTAGATCACTTGGATGAAACCATAATAAGAATTACGTTATGCGTATCCTTCACCAATTTAGATTGCTGACAGGCAATGGATTTGGCATACTACTTATTCTCGTAGAAAGGATTAAGATAGATAAAGCGAAAACTTGAGAAGGTCTTCAACGAACCACCGGTAGGATTGGAAAGAACGAATGAATCTATATGATAACGAAGGAAGAGAACTCTTGAACGAACCACCGTAAGAATTTAAAATGGACGAAGAAAAGATAAAGAAACACCAGGAAGAATTAGCAAATGAAAGAAGATGCTTGCTAGAATTTAGATACAAGTGAACGCAGAGGTCCCGAGCTGATTAGATAATACTTGAATGATGCACCGGTATGATTTGGAGAACGATAGACGAAGCTGAGAATGAATAATTCTGAGATGATGGGCTCCGAAGAATCAAACTGAAAAGACTCCTGAAATGCTCCGGATGGGTGAAAATAATTCTCACAATCGAAAACAATTATGAGAGGATGGCATCAAGCTAGAACCCTGAATCTTGAATGGAACGGACAAAATTTAGAGGAAGCACTTCTTCGGTCTTCAAAATCTGAGAATGACGACGAGAAACACCACCATAATATGTTGAGGCACTCCGGAATGAAGAATAGAAAGGTTGAAGCAACGATGAAAAGAATTTGAAAGATCTTGGAGAAAGACATTTGACTGATGACAATTCATTCTTACGTCAAACTTTAAAATGAAATTGAGAATAGCTCCGGAAAAATTAGAAGAGTCAGGTAAGATCCTGGGAAAAAACCTGTGGGTTAGGGCCACTCAAAAGAAAACACCTTCGAATGATTTCTTGAAAGGGATATTGCACCGGTTGAATTAAATGGCTTGAATGAGGTAACAACCTCAAAAGAGCTTAAATGAATTAAGAATGGAAACTTGAATCTTCTGAGATATCTTCATCACTCCGTAACAAATGAATAGTGAGAGGTGAATGATTAAGAGGTGCACCGGCATGAGAAGGTATTGAAACGAGGAAAAGATGTGATCACCATCGAAAGATTGCATTGACACACCGGGGAAGATAAAAGAACAAATAATTATAAACTTGAGGCTCCGTTAGCATCTTCATGAGAAACAACGGGTAAGAACATGAATGAGAAGAATGGAGAGGCTTCACATCAATAAGATGGATACTTGATCAAGAAATCTGCGTCCTTGAAGAAATAAGGGTGGGAGGGCGGGAAAACAAAGACAACTTGGAACGGATGAAGCAAACACCGTTAATAAGAACTGATAAATGATCTTGCGAATGTTGAAGTGATCGGATCCACTTGAAGAGAAGCACACCGGTTGGAAAAGAATTGGCATGATAATCTCGATGATCAAGAAGGATTAGCACTCCCATAGAAATATGATAACACCGTTTAGAAAAGGTATGGATTCAACACTTGACATTGAAGCAACTCGAATACCAAAAATAAAACAAAACAAAGGATTAGGCTTGCAGAATAAGCCGGAAACAAACATATGATAGACCCCATATCTTATCATGTGTCTGTTGGAAAGATATTCTAGGAGCTACTTGAATTCCCACTTATAAACTCCCGAAACTTTCTGGTTATGCAATCAGGTGTTAGGGATACAGGGGACACAAAATATATCACCCAAACTAACAATACCTAGATCCAGCTGTATCCATCCTTCAACACATAACCAAGAAATCCTCAGAAATCGTCTACCTCAACCTTTGAAAAGCATCCGTTATACGAGTTATGGCAATACTCCCGCACTCGCCTCAGTACTGGGCTATCAGGGTTATCTCACCAACAACTGTACAAAAGAGATTTTCGATGTCGGCGTACTAAACTCAGGTATTCCAGAACTGCAACGATAAAATTATGACGACAACAGCTCGGAGCTCAACTCCCCGGGACACCTCCACTAAACCCCTGCTGACAGGAGGCACCAAGACAATGTTGTCATCACAAAACCATCGGAACGATTCTAAGATACCCGCGTGATCCTAAATTTTTTTAGTGAAATTTGAGAAGAGAAGAGTCAAAACTCTACGTCAGGATGCCTTACCAGAGCGATGAGGAGAATGGGAAGTAAAAAGAATTCCTAAACTCTCCGATACATAGTTCCTAAATGACTCAAAACATTTTTCTAGACACAACTCGGCCGCTAAAAACGATCAATCAGTGGGGGCTCCTAAGGTCGGGGAAGGCTCTGATTACCAACTTGTAACGCCCTCGATGCGGCTATATCTCCCACGTGTCGAAGCACGACTTAGAGGCATAACCACATTGAAAGCAATGTCGTAAGTGAGGTAATCTTCACACAACCCATGTAATACATAAGGGAAAGAGATACATAGATGGCTTACAATCGCCACTTCACACAATACATGAGTAAAGCATTACATCATAAAGATACAATCAAGGTCCGACTACGGAACCAAAATAAAAGAAGACTACCCCAAATGCTACACAGATCCCCGATAGTCCCGACTGGGCTCCACTACTGATCGACTGAAATGAAACAACACAATGAACAAGATCTTCATCGAGCTCCTCCTTGAACTCGGGTGCGTCACCTGCACGGTTTCATCGGCACCTGCAAACTGGTTTTGGAAGTATCTGTGAGTCACGGGGACTCAACAATCTCACACCCGCGAGATCAAGACTATTTAAGCTTAAAGGTAGGACAGGGCAGTGAGGTGGAGCTGCAGCAAGCGACTAGCATATCTGGTGGCTAACATACGCAAATGAGAGCGAGAAGAGAAGGCAAAAGCACGGTCGAACAACTATGATCAAGAAGTGATCCTGAAACTACTTACGTCAAGCATAACTCCAACACCGTGTTCACTTCCCGGACCCCGCCGAGAAGAGACCATCACGGTTACACACGCGGATGGTGTATTTTAATTAAGATCAACTTCGGGTTTTCTACAACCGGACGTTAACAAATTCCCATCTGCCACATAACCGCGGGCACGGCTCTCGAAAGTTCAAAACCCTGCAGGGGTGTCCCAACTTAGCCCATGATAATCTCTCGCGATCAACTAAGGATATTCCTTCTCCCCGAGAAGACCCGATCAGTCTCGGAATCCCGGCTACAAGACTTTTCGACAGCAATAAAACAAGTCCAGGAAAGCCGCCCGATGCGCCGACATCCTGATAGGAGCTGCACATATCTCGTTCTCAGGGCAACACCGGATGAGCAGTCCGTACAACTAAAATCAGCCCTCAAGTTTCCTTGAGGTGGCGCTGCAAAGCGCTCTAGTTCGGACCAACACTTAGACAAGCATTGGCCCGGGGAGGCTGAATAAAGATGACCCTCGGGTTAGCTACTCCCAAGGGAAAGGTATAGGTGGTAGGCAAATGGTAAAACCAATGTTGGGCCTTGCTGGAAAAGTCTTATTCAAAACGAACTGTCAAGGGGGTCCCATAAATCACCCGACCGCGTTAGGGACGCAAAAATCCGGGAACATAACACCGATATGACGGAAACTAGGGCGGCAAGAGTGGAACAAAACACCAGGCATAAGGCCGAGCCTTCCACCCTTTACCAAGTATATAGATGCATTAATTAAATAAGAGATATTGTGATATCCCAACAAGTAAACATGTTCCAACAAGGAACAACATCTCCATGTTCCAACAAGGAACAAACTTCATCTTCACCTGCAACTAACAACGCTATAAGAGGGGCTGAGCAAAGCGGTAACATAGCCAAACAACGGTTTGCTAGGACAAGGTGGGTTAGAGGCTTGGTTTGACAATATGGGAGGCATGATAAGAAAGTGGTAGGTATCGCAGCATAGGCATAGCAAAAGAGCGAGCACCTAGCAAGCAAAGATAGAAGTGATTTCGAGGGTATGGTCATCTTGCCTGCGAAGTTCTCAGAGTTGTCGAAAGCTTGGTCCTCGTAAGCGTTCTCAACAGGTTCCTCGTACACGTACTCGTCTCCTGGCTCTACCCAAGGCAAGAACACAAGCAAAGGGGACAAACAACAATCACGATGCAATGCGCAAGCAACATGATGCAAAACATGGCATGATATGCGAGATGTGATATGCAATGCATATGCGTGCTCCGGAAGGAAAAGAGGAACAAAGTATAATCTTGGCAAACCAAGTATGCCACTGGAAAGGTGAGGTGATTTCGGTTGAAATCGATATAAAGATCACCGGAATCGGATGCACGCTTTGCAAATGACAAGCAAAACAAGAATGACAAGATTCTGCCATTAACAGCATGATGCTACTTAGCAAGCAACAAGAAACTAAGCTACTGCATTCAAACACATCAGAAAAGCATATGGCCGTGATCTACTCAAGATGCTTGACAAAAGATGAACACTGAGCTATGGCTAAATCACAACATAACAGGTTCAAACAAGCATGGCAAAAGTGCAAAAGATAATAGGTTCACAGACTTGGTGAAAATACTAACATGCCAGAATTTAACATCAGGATGACATGTTTAGAGCAACTAAACAACATGATACAGGAACACAATATAGCAAAACAAGGCAAGGCACGAATCCACTCAAAGCATATAACAAAAGTCCCTTACTGACCATAAGCAAAAAGGACCAGAAAATATAATAGCACCCATGTCAAATAAGCAAGTTTCGTTACAGATTTCAGACTTAGCAGAAAACTGGACATGTCAAAAACAGATAACAAGTAGGCATGATTACGAGCTCGATGTACTCACTACAGAGCATTGCATGATAAACTAAGCATACACCCATCAGGAAGACATGGCATAGAATCTAGACATGGCAAGAACAACAATATATCATGCAAGGATCAACTACAACAAGCTTGGCAAAATCGAATAACATGTTAACAATCTGCCAGCAACATTTTATAGCAAAAGTAGAGCTCGATTGACTCAAGCTATGGCACTCCATACTTACAAAAAAAGGCATGGATGGATAGAGAAAATCCATATGTTCAAAACATCCTTACTGATCATGCTCAAAAGAGGCATAGATCTCTCTGAAACAACATGAACACATGGCATAAAAATAACAGCAGGACATGACTTGGTGAAATTACTAAGTCTCTGGAATTAGCAACATTATGTACCCTAGTTTGCATGCTTGTGCTAGTCACCACAAAGATCACAAAAATACATGGCATACACCCCTGAAAAGATGGCATGGCATATTACAAAACACATGTAGGATTCAACTTCATAGGATGCACACATCAATCATGGCAAAAATGACAAAAGTGCATCTACTGAAACAGATCTGAAACTAACATCACATAGCCCTCTTCTAACAGCATTTTGGGCACCAAGATGAGCTCAAATGAAAACGATGCAATGAGACGAAATGATGTACTCGTTGAGGCGAACAATTTGATATGCTACACGCACGAAACGGAGCAGTATGCAGCAAGTTATGATGCGATGAACATGCAACAAAATGCAATAAACTCGGGACTTGGAGAAAATCGAGGGGGAAGTCAACCTCGTTGCACGGACTTCGAGGCTCGCCGGAGACGAGGCAGAGGCGGCGCCGGCGAGGGAGATGGCGGCCGGCGAGGGAGAAGACGCCGGGGAGACGCGGGAGGGGGTCGCCGGAGAGGTCGGGGCGCCGGATCCGGGCGGCGCTGGCCCGGATCTGAACGGAGGTGGCGCGGGGCGCGGCAACACGCGGCGGCGGAGCTTGGTGGCGGAGGCAGGCGGCGTCTGGGAGGCGCTCGGGCGCGGCCGGGCGGCGGCGGGCGGCGACCGCGGCGGAGAGGCGACGGGGAAGGAGCTCCGCCGGCGGCGCGGGGGATCCCGGGCGGCGCGGGGAGCTCGGCCCGGGCGGCGGCGGAGATCGGGCTCGCGCGGGCTGGCGGCGCGGCCAGATGGGCCCGGCGGGCCACGCGCGGGCTCGGGCGGGCTGCGGCGGCGCTGGAGGAGAGAGAGGAGGCGCGGGCGCGGGACAGGTGGCGGCTTGCGATTGGGCTAAGCGGCGGCGGAGCTGATGTGGCAGCCTCTCATTGGCCGAAGCGACATGGCAGCGGTGGTGGATACGTCCGGCGGCGGGACGGACATGTCCGGCGGCGCGAGGGGAGCGGGGCTAGGGTTCATCTGCCCGAAATTTCGGGGAGAGACACATATATATAGGTAGGAGGAGCTAGGAAGCTCCAAATGAGGTGCGGTTTTCGGCCACGCGATCGTGATCGAACGACCGAGAGGATGGAAGGGGGTTAGCTGGGTTTTGGGCCACTTTGAAGGGGTGTTGGGCTGCACACAAAAGAGGCCTTTACGGTCCCTCGGTTACCCGTAGGAGTATCAAACGAAGTCCAAATGATACGAAACTTGACAGGCGGTCTACCGGTAGTAAACCAAGGCCACATGTCAAGCCTCGGTCCATTCCGAGAATGTTTAATACCCGTTCACGAAGAAATGTAAAAGGGGACGCCGGGGAACATAGGAGCGCCGGATTGCAACACGGACAACGGGGAAAAAGCTCGGATTCATGAAACGAACACGTATGCGAATGCGATGCACATGATGACATGATATGAAATGCAGATGATGACATGGCAAAGTGCAACACGCAAGCACATGACATGGCAACGACGATGAATAACTGGCGGACACCTGGCGCATCGAATCCGGGGCGTTACACTACTAGTCACCCACAAGCACCAATCTATAGTTCCGGTAACAAGATTGAACACAAGAGATGAACTAGGGTTTGAGATGAGATGGTGCTGTTGAAGATGTTGATGGAGATTGCCCTTCCCAAGATGGGAGAGTTGTTGGTGATGATGATGACGATGATTTCCCCCTTAGGGAGGGAAGTTCCCCCGGCAGAATCGCTCCTGCGGAGGGCAAAAGTGCTCCTGCCCAAGTTCCGCCTCGAGGCGGCGGCATTTCGTCCCGAAAGTCCTCCCCTTATTTTTTCTAGGTCAAAACTACCTATATACCAGAAGATGGGCACCGGAGGTGGGCCGAGGAGGCCACAACCCCCCAGGGCGCGCCAGGGGGGCCTGGCTGGCGCGCCCAGGTGGGTTGGGCCTCCCTGGTGGCCCCTCTCGTAGTTATTTGTTCCAGTAATTCTTATTTATTTCATAAAAAATCCCCATGAAGTTTCAGTTTGTTTGGAGTTGTGCAGAATAGGTAGCCTGACATAGCTTTTTCGGGTCGAGATTTCCAGCTCCCAGAATTCTTCCTCTTGGTGTGTGCCTTGCAAATTATGAGAGAAAAGGCATTAGAATTACTCCAAAAAGCATTATTATGGATAAAAACATTATAAATAACAGTAAGAAAACGTGATGCAAAATGGACGTATCAACTCCCCCAAGCTTAGACGTCGCTTGTCGTCAAGCGAAAACCGAAATTGAAAAACATGTCCACATGCTTTGAGAGAGAGGTGTCGATAAAAACAAAATACGGACATAGAAGCATCATGTTGATTATTATAACAACAACAAAGTTAAACAGAGGACTATTATCATAGAATTTTTATCATATACTTCTCATGAATAAGTAATAGTTCATCACACAATTGAAGTATAAAGCAAAAACTCTATTAGAAACCAACAAACTATGTTCTCAGTCAACTTTGCAACTACAATTCATCATCTTTCCAGGAAGGGTTATGTATCGGAGCCTTTAGGAAAGTCCACATACTCAACCATCATATGGTCTTCTATGATTGCTAACACTCACCTCGTACCCATGAGCAAAACGTTTCAACCGGACACATAGAAAGATAGGGGCTTATAGTTTTTCCTCCCAACATACTCACCTCAAGGGTGATGTCAACAATAATAACTCATGCTGTCCATATTCAACTGGACATATGTGCCTAGATCTTTCCTCACCACATGATGCTTGCCAAAGGAGAAAAATAAAAGGAATAGAAGGAAAACTTTGACTCTTTGCATAAAAGTAAATACATAAAAGTAAAATATAGGCCCTTCGCAGAGGGAAGCAGAGGTTACCATGCGCTTATTTGTTTGTATGCTCAACCCCTTAGTGCAAAAGAACGTCACGTTAAATTGCCCCTTGTGATAGTGACCTTTATTATGCAATCTGTCACTTTTATTCTTCACCATCACAAGTTCGCGCAACACTCAATTTTCTCTTACACTAAATGATCTCACACTTTTAGAAGCAATTTTTATTGCCTTTTTGCGACAACTTACTTGAGGGATCTTGCACAATCCCTAGGTAGGTATGGTGGACACTTGAAAGTAAGATTTGGGTTTAAGGGTTTTTGGATGCACAAGTAGTATCTCTACTTAGTGCGGAATTTTTGGCTAGCAAAGATAGGGGGCAAGTATCACATGTTATAGGATTTATGACAATATGACTTATTTATGAATATAAACAAACATAAACCATTAAGTTGTCTTCCTTGTCCAACGTCAACAATTTTGGCATATAATATTTTGATGAGGGCTCACAATCACAAAAAAAATTCTAGGATAGTATATTTATATGTGAATCTTCTCTTCCCTTATTAATTCTTTCATGAGTTGCATCATTGACTAATATGTTTGTCAACCTCTAATAAAATTTTCTACTTATACTTTTCCTTATGTGGTGCCATCACCTACCATAGGATTAGTATATAGTCTTTTCTTTATCTATTTCCTTTCTTTTATTTGTTTCCTTTCTCTTTTTCTTTCTTTATTTCTTTTCTTTTATTTGCAACATGAAAGTAAAGAAAGCAGAAACTCACACTAAACTTTATTATATAACTTGCACATGATTACAAGGATAGATCACTAAGCAAACTCTCAAAGAAGAAAGGATCGAACTAAACTTTTATTCTTCTAATGCAAAAGATCGAACTAAAATAAGTAAAAGCAATAAGATAGTGGGATGATACGATATCGGGGCACCTCCCCCAAGCTTGGCAGAAGCCAAGGGGAGTGCCCATACCCGATAATCAGTTCTCTTTTGGTGGTGAAAAAGATGATGGTGATGAAGGAGAGATCTTGTCCTTGGATTTCCATGGCAATGGTGGTGGTGAGAAAGTGCGTGGTTTCCCTTTTGCTTCCTCCAGCTTCTGACGGAGAATAAAATTTTCCATCATCAACTCACAATTATATATCTCGAATTTTATTATCCTCTTACATAACGCCTCCATGCTCTCATCCTTGAACCGGGAAGGAACCGATTCATCTTCTTCTTCTTCAGAGGTCCAGCTATAGTGCTCCTCAACCCCATAGGACTTGGGGTTTGCGATGAGATCAACAACATAGCTCTCACCCTCAGAGTCTTGGGCGAACATATTTTCAGATCTATGCAGAAAACAGCAAGAAAGGGGAACAGATGATTTCTTCACGATACGGTGATCAACAGGTTCGGGAAGTATATATAGATCTTTTATCTTGTAGGACAAGCATATGGTAGAAAAACGGAGTATGGAAGGTATCCCAGGTAGGCACAACCCACCTGGGCGTGCCAGGCAAGCCTGCCGCGCCCTGGTGTATTGTGCCCACTAGGGTACGCTTCCTAGAAGTTTCTTTATTCCTAAAATTCATAAATATTTCAAAATTGATAAAAAATATTTTTGCGGATTTTTCAGAGTCCATTTACTTACCGTATAACGTACCTCCTTATTTTCACGATTATGGAGTGTTCCGGAAGGACTCTTTTATGTGCCCTTCCGGTGTCAAAGTTGGGATAATATTACTTTCAACATTAATAGGTGTACCTGAGATATAATGCTTTATTCGTTGCCTGTTGACAACCTTTGGGTTAGTACCTTCAGAATTATTTATTTTGATGGCCCCAGGCCGGTAAACCTCCTCGATGACATATGGGCCTTCCCATTTTGAGAGGAGTTTTCCTGCAAAGAATCTAAAACAAGAGTTGTAAAAAAGAACATATTCTCCAACTTTAAACTCATGCTTTTGAATTCTTTTGTAATGCCACCTTTTAACTTTTTCTTTAAATAATTTTGCATTTTCATAGGCTTGGGTTCTCCATTCATCTAGAGAGCTAATATCAAATAACCTCTTTTCACCAGCAAGTTTGAAATCACAGTTGAGCTCTTTAACTGACCAATATGCTTTATGTTCTAACTCAAGAGGCAAATGACAAGCTTTTACATAAACCATTTTATATGGAGACATACCCATAGGATTTTTATAGTCTGTTCTATAAGCCCAAAGTGCATCATCTAATTTCTTAGACCGATTCTTCCTGGACTTATTAACAGTCTTTTGAAAAATTAATTTTATTTCTCTATTGCTAAGTTCAACTTGACCACTAGACTGAGGATGATAGGGTGATGCAATTCTATGGTTAACATCATACTTGGTGATGTCTACTACACAACCTTCTTCTTGTAGACGTTGTTGGGCCTCCAAGTGCAGAGGTTTGTAGGACAGTAGCAAATTTCCCTCAAGTGGATGACCTAAGGTTTATCAATCTGTGGGAAGCATAGGATGAAGATGGTCTCTCTCAAACAACCCTGCAACCAAATAACAAAGAGTCTCTTGTGTCCCCAACACACCCAATACAATGGTAAATTGTATAGGTGCACTAGTTTGGCGAAGAGATGGTGATACAAGTGCCATATGGATGGTAGATATAGGTTTTTGTAATCTAAAAATATAAAAACAGCAAGGTAACTAATGATAAAAGTGAGCACAAACGGTATTGCAATGCTTCGAAACAAGGCCTAGGGTTCATACTTTCACTAGTGCAAGTTCTCTCAACAATAATAACATAATTGGATCATATAACTATCCCTCAACATGCAATAAAGAGTCACTCCAAAGTCACTAATAGCGGAGAACAAACGAAGAGATTATTGTAGGGTACGAAACCACCTCAAAGTTATCCTTGCTGATCGATCTATTCAAGAGTCCGTAGTAAAATAACACGAAGCTATTCTTTCCATTCGAACTATCCTAGAGTTCGTACTATAATAACACCTTAAGACACAAATAAACCAAAACCCTAATGTCACCTAGATACTCCAATGTCACCTCAAGTATCTGTGGGTATGATTATACGATATGCATCACACAACCTCAGACTCATCTATTCAACCAACACAAGAGTGCCCCAAAGTTTCTACCGGAGAGTCAAGATGAAAACGTGTGCCAACCGCTATGCATAAGTTCACAAGGTCACTGGACCCGCAAGTTGATCACCAAAACATACATCAAGTAGATCACATGAATGTCCCATTGTCAGCACAGATAAGCACATGCAAGACATACATAAAGTGTTCTCAAATCCTTAAAGACTCAATTCGATAAGATAGCTTCAAAGGGAAAACTCAATCCATTACAAGAGATAGAGGGGGAGAAACATCATAAGATCCAACTATAATAGCAAAGCTCGCGGTACATCAAGATCGTGCCGAATCAAGAACACTGGAGAGAGAGATCAAACACATAGCTACTGGTACATACCCTCAGCCCCGAGGGTGAACTACTCCCTCCTCGTCATGGAGAGCGTCGGGATGATGAAGATGGCCACCGGTGATGGATCCCCCCTCCGGCAGGGTGCCGGAATAGGGTCCCAATTGGTTTTGGTGGCTACAGAGGCATGCGACGGCAGAACTCCTAATCTAGGTTAAGTTCTGGAAGTTTGGGGATTTATAGGAGAGGTTGGCGTCAAAAACAAGTCAGGGGCCCCATAGGGAGTCCACGAGGCAGGGGGCGTGCCCTAGGGGGGTGGGCTTGCCCTCCACCCTCGTGGGGCCAACAGGACTCCCCTCCGGTAACTCCTCATTCCAGTATTTTTATATTTTCCAGAAAAAATATCCGTTGTTTTTCAGCGCATTCCAAGAACTTTTATTTCTGCACAAAAACAACACCACGGTAGTTCTGCTGAAAATAGCGTAAGTCCGGGTTAGTTCTAACCAAATCATACCAAAATCATTTAGAAATATTATAAACATGGCATGAATACATAAAAAATTATAGATACATTGGGGACGTATCAGCATCCCCAAGCTTAATTCTCGCTCGTCCTCGAATAGGTAAATGATAAAAACAGAATTTTTGATGTGGAATGCTACCTAACATAATTTTCAATGTAATTTTCTTTATTGTGGCATGAATATTCATATCCAAAAGATTCAAGACAAAAGTTTAATATTGACATAAAAATAATAATACTTCAAGCATACTAACCAAGCAATCATGTCGTCTCAAAATAACATGACCAAAGCAAGCTATCCCTGCAAAATCATATAGTCTGGCTATGCTCTATCTTCATCACACCAAATATTTAAATCATGCACAACCCCGATGACAAGCCAAGCAATTGTTTCATACTTTTGATGTTCTCAAACTTTTTCAATCTTCACGCAATACATGAGTGTGAGCCATGGACATAGCACTATAGGTGGAATAGAATGGTGGTTGTGGAGAAGACAAAAAGGGAGAAGATAGTCTCACATCAACTAGGCGTATCAACGGGCTATGAAGTTGTCCATCAATAGATATCAATGTGAGTGAGTAGGGATTGCCATGCAACGGATGCACTAGAGCTATAAGTCTATGAAAGCTCAAAAAGAAACTAAGTGGGTGTGCATCCAAATCGCTTGCTCACGAAGACCTAGGGCATTTTGGGGAAGCCCATCATTGGAATATACAAGCCAAGTTCTATAATGAAAGATTCCCACTAGTATATGGAAGTGACAACATAGGAGACTCTCTATCGTGAAGATCATGGTGCTACTTTGAAGCACAAGTGTGGTAAAAGGATAGTAGCATTGTCCCTTCTCTCTTTTTCTCTCATTTTCTATTTTTTGGTGGGCTTCTTTGGCCTCTTTTATTTTTTTGTGGGCTTCTTTGGCCTCCTTTTTTTATTTCCTCACACGGGACAATGCTCTAATAATGATGATCATCACACTTTTATTTACTTACAACTCAATATTACAACTCGATACTAGAACAAAGTATGACTCTATATGAGTGCCTCTGGCGGTGTACCGGGATGTGTAATGAATCAAGAGTGACATGTATGAAAGAATTATGAAGGTGGCTTTTCCACAAATACGATGTCAACTACATGATCATGCAAAGCAATATGACAATGATGGAGCATGTCATAATAAGCGGAACGGCAGAAAGTTGCATGGCAATATATCTCGGAATGGCTATGGAAATGCCATAATAGGTAGGTATGGTGGCTGTTTTGAGGAAGGTAAATGGTGGGTTTATGGTACCAGCGAAAGTTGCGCGGTACTAGAGAGGCTAGCAATGGTGGAAGGGTGAGAGTGCGTATATCCATGGACTCAACATTAGTCATAAAGAACTCACATACTTATTGCAAAAATCTATTAGTTATCGAAACAAAGTACTATGCGCATGCTCCTAGGGGGATAGATTGGTAGGAAAAGACCATCGCTCATCCCCGACCACCACTCATAAGGAAGACAATCAATAAATAAATCATGCTCCGACTTCATCACATAACAGTTCACCATACGTGCATGCTACGGGAATCACAAACTTTAACACAAGTATCTCTCAAATTCACAACTACTCAACTAGCATGACTCTAATATCACCATCTTCATATCTCAAAACAATCATAAGGAATCAAACTTCTCAGTATTCAATGCACTTTATATGAAAGTTTTTATTATATCCCTCTTGGATGCCCATCATATTAGGACTAAATTCATAACCAAAGCAAATTACCTTGCTGTTTAAGACTCTCGAAATAATATAAGTGAAGCATAAGAGTTCAACTATTTCTTAAAAATAAAACCACCGTCGTGCTCTAAAAAGATATAAGTGAAGCACCAGAGCAAATGACAAACTACTCCAAAAGATATAAGTGAAGATCAATGAGTAGTCGAATAATTATGTAACTATGTGAAGACTCTCTAACATTTAAGAATTTCAGATCTTGGTATATTATTCAAACAGCAAGCAAAACTAAATAAAATAAAATGATGCTCCAAGAAAAACACATATCATGTGGTGAATAAAAATATAGCCTCAAGTAAAGTTACCGATAGACGAAGACGAAAGAGGAGATGCCTTCCGGGGCATCCCCAAGCTTAGGCTTTTGGTTGTCCTTGAATTTTACCTTGGGGTGCCTTGGGCATCCCCAAGCTTAAGATCTTGCCACTCCTTATTCCATAGTCCATCGAATCTTTACCCAAAACTTGAAAACTTCACAACACAAAACTTAACAGAAAACTCGCAAGCTCCGTTAGTATAAGAAAATAAATCACCACTTAGGTACTGTTGTGAACTCATTCTAAATTCATATTGGTGTAATATCTACTGTATTCCAACTTCTCTATGGTTCATACCCTCCGATACTACTCATAGATTCATCAAAATAAGCAAACAACACATAGAAAACAGAATCTGTCAAAAACAGAACAGTCTATAGTAGTCTGACTTAAACAAATACTTCTGGAACTCCAAAAATTCTGAAATAAATTGGTGGGCTGAGGAATTTGTCTATTAATCATCTGCAAAAAGAGTCAACCTAAAATCACTCTCCAGTAAAAAATGGCATCTAATCTCGTGAGCACAAAAGTTTTTGTTTCTTACAGCAAGATCGCAAAGACTTCACCCAAGTCTTCCCAAAGGTTCTACTTGGCACAACCAATAATTTGTCGGTGTACTAGAGTAGGGGTATCCTAGTATCCCGAACTTTTGCACGGGCAGTCGCAGCACCCCGCGGCAAGGCTTGCCAGGTGACCGCCAAGGACCTCCGTGGTTCCTTTGGAGCCATTCAAGGACAAAGTATTCCAGCCAAGGAGACAAGGGGTACACTGTGGCAAGCGGCGCTGACAAGATCGCCATCGTGGCGAGCGATGGCGTCCCTGACGGTCCCTTTTCTACACTGTTTGGGCGACGTAGATAGGCATTTAATGCCCTTGTCCCCTGCCGTCAGGGTTAGGTATGATACACTATACAGGTAGCTGTACCAACCGCAACACCTTTTCCATTTTTACCCTTGTCTACGTTGCCACCTGTCGGTGACCCCTTGAGCATATAAAAGGAGGCCCATGCACAACATAGAGGGGGAGGGACAGAAAAACACTCACACTGGGTCTCGTTAGCGGTGTGTGTATTGTAGCACCCAGCGCTCCCGAGCAAGAACTCAACACACTCAGACATGCAGCAGTAGGGTTTTACGCATCCGTGCGGCCCGAAGCTGGGTAAACTGCTCGTGTGCTTCGCCTCGATCCGCTCTTCGTGCGACCTCCGCCCCCGCCGAACCGCAAGGGGCTCCGTCCCCATAGGTGCTCGTGGAAGCAGTTTCCCCGACATCTTTGGCGCGCCAGGTAGGGGGCGTCGAGGTTGTGTGAACCTGATCCGGCGTTCACACGAGCTAGATCTTCATCATCTTCATCGACATGCCACCGAAGAAGGCTTCGGAGGCGGCTGATCCGCCCGCGACAGACCCACCACCGCCAGAGCAAACGGCTGGTGGGGAAGACGCCGGCGGAAGAACGGGCGTCGTTGAGGGAACCCACGGTGCCGCCAGGTCCAAGGACAAAGCTGCGCTGCCCATCGGCGGCGTAGCCGGCTCCCACGACGACCGGGCGTCTGTAGATGCACCGCGCCCATCTCAGGAGGCGCGGGACCGGCAGCGTCATGGTACTCACGGTACCATATGCTTGCTGGACCCACATCGAGCTGGCGGATCTCGGGATGCTCAAGACCAGCATGTACGCCAACATGCTGGCGCGAGCGAGGCACGATCGCCTGGACGGGATATTGCTCCTTCTAACGTAGTTAGAAGTCCGAGCATATCTCACTCCTCACACCGTTCGCCACCGCTACCCGCCACTCCAGCAGAAGCTTTGGCGCGAGCTCAACTGCTCCTAGACACGGCGAGCCAGCCAGGCACGAGCCGATGGCGACAAGACCGGTGGGGGTGCGACCACCGTGCACTCTCCGCCCCGAAGGCCAAGATCGCCGACTCACCGGGTCCACCACGACAGCGACTCCACTGCTTCATCAGATCCGCGAGCTCGCCGCGATCAGCGCCAAGTTCTTCACGAACGACAGCAAGAAGACGCTCGTACTCGCATCGAGCGCCGAAGAGAAGCGCGGCGTCAATCAGACCAGCGCGCTGGGCCCACTGTCGACATGCATGCGCCAGGGGAACCAGGCGACCTGCCATACGCGGTAGGTTGCCCTGCATTTACCCGTGAGCTGCGGCAAGTCCAGTGGCCCAGCACGAAGAATTTCAAGCCAGACGTACCAGAGAAGTACGACGGCAAGTTGCATCCGTCGGAGTTCCTCAGCATCTACACCATTGCGGTGCAAGCTGCCGGGGGGCGGGACGACAAGATCCTTGCCAACTACTTCCCGCTGGTGCTTAAACCCAACGTCAGGTCCTGGCTCATGCACTTGCCGGACAACTCCATATCTTCCTGGGCAGACCTATGCCATCAGTTTGTCGGCGCCTTTACGGGCGGCCACAAACCTCATGGCCAGGAAAGTGACCTTCATCTGCTCGCCGAGAAGGAAGGAGAGCCCTTGCGCAAGTACATCCAGAGATTCAGCCAAGTACAACGAAACATCCCAGATGTCCACCCTGCCACGGTCATCAGCGCGTTCCATCGGAACGTGCGTAACCGCAGGATGCGGGAGGAGATGGCGATGTGCAAGATCAGAGACGTCAGTGAGCTGTACGCCCTAGCCGACAAGTGTGCACGTGCTAAGGAAGGGAGGAGACTCCCCGGAGAGAATGCAGGAGCAGAAGGATCTGACAGCGAGGATGCTGCCCCGGCAAAGAAAAACCGGCGGCGGAACAACAGGAAGAAGAAAGGCAAAGAGGTACTGGTTGTTGAGCAGTCCGGCAACGAAGGTGGCGCCAAGACAGCCAAGGCTGGTAGCTCCAGCAAGGAGGTTGCCGCGTGCACCAACTGCCAGGTTGTGGCAGCCGCCGACAAGCAGGACGACACCAACAAACTGTACTGCAAGATCCACCGCACCAAGGGCCATCACCTCCTGAGCTGCAAGAAGGTCGAGCAGCTTGTCGAGCTGCAAAAGGCCGAGTACGAGCGACGCGACAAGGAGAAAGCCCAAGGAGGTGCTGGAGGATCTGGCACGAAGTGCCCCGCCCGGGGAGGACGCCGCAGCAAGGCCAAGCAGCGGCAAGGAGACAGACCTCCCCGCGGCCGCGACAAGGATGAAGACGACGACGACGATGAAGACATGGATGATGACGAGACCAGTGAGCAGGAGTTTCAGAAAGCCACAGAGGTCTTGTGCGTTGACGGCGGTGCTTCTCTGCATACTTCACACCGCCAACTCAAGCAGTGGGTGCGGGAAGTCAATGCGGCAGAACCACCCGTCGAGTCGCGCAAGCTTCTGAAATGGTCCAGCACGCCTATCGTCTTTGATATTGAGGATCACCATGATCGCACAACTGCGGTCGGGTGCTTGCCGATGTTGGTTTCACCAACTATCCGCAACCTCAAGGTCACTAAGATGTTAGTTGATGGCGGGGCCGGCTTGAACCTGATCTCCTCCGCTGTGCTCCGGAAACTCCAGGTCCCGGACAGCGAGCTCGAAGAAACCGGCACACTCCAAGGAATCAACCCGGGAAGGAGCAAGCCGAAGGGGAAGATCACGTTGCCGGTGACATTTGGCAGCGAGTTGAACTTCAGAACTGAGAGGATCACTTTTGACGTTGCCGATTTTCCATTGCCTTACAATGGAATTCTCGTCCGTCCAGCGCTCGCCAAGTTCATGGAGGCCTCTCACTACGCGTACAACATGCTGAAGATGCCAGGCCCGATAAGTGTCATCTCTGTCCCTGGCGACAAGAAAGATGCTCTTATCTGTGCCGACAAGATCTACCGGGAAGCAGCAGCCGCAACGGATCACGAGACACTTGCCGCTGAAGCTCCCGGGGGGAAGAAGAAGACCAAGTCCGGCAAGAGTTCTGATGCCCACTCCGGCAAGCGCACCTCTTCGGAGTGCTGCGCTACCGTCGAGGACGCACCATCGAGCTCCACCGGCAAGTGTAAGAAGACGATGGCAGCTCCGCCAGCGACCAAGAAGGTGTCCGCCAAGGAGGACGGCACTGGTGGTACCTTCACCATCAGTGCCACTCTCGACCCTAAATAGGAAAGCGCGCTCATTGCTTTCCTGCGGGCGAATGTCGATGTGTTTGCGTGGCAACCGTCTGACATCCCCGGTGTTCCTAGGAAAGTAATTGAGCACCACCTTGCCGTCTGTCCTCATGCGCGGCCCGTCAAGCAAAAAGTCAGGAAGCAAGCAGTGGAGCGCCAAGAATTCATCGCAGAAGAAATCAAGAAGTTGGAAGCAGCAGGCCTTGTCAGAGGAGTGCTCCATCCTACGTGGTTGGCCAATCCTGTAGTCGTGCACAAGGCAGACGGGAAATGGAGGCTTTGTATCGACTTTACTGATGTTAACAAAGCTTGTCCCAAAGATCCATTTCCCTTGCCGCGCATTGACCAGATTGTTGACTCCACGGCCGGATGTGACTTGCTTTCATTTCTTGACGCTTACTCAGGATACCATCAGATCTTCATGGCAGAAGAGGATGAGGAGAAAACCGCATTCATCACTCCATGTGGCACGTACTGTTTCATACGGATGCCTTTTGGTTTGAAGAATGCTGGTTCAATATTTGCAAGGGTAGTCCATACCGCTTTTGAGCCACAAATACACAAAAATGTGGAAGCCTACATGGATGACATAGTGGTCAAGAGCAAGGACAGGTCAACTATGATTCAAGATTTAGAAGAGACTTTTGCAAATCTGCGCAAGATCAGCCTCAAGCTCAACCCCGAGAAGTGCGTGTTTGGAGTCCCTTCCGGCAAGCTTCTCGGGTTCTTCGTGTCTCAGCGAGGAATTGAAGCCAATCCCGACAAGATCAAGGCCATCGAGCAGATTGAAGCACCAAAGCGCGTCAAGGATGTACGAAAACTTGCCGGTTGCGTGGCAGCTCTCAGCAGGTTCATTTCTAAGTCTGCTGAGCGCGCCCTGCCGTTTTTCAAAATATTGAAAAAGGCAGGTCCAATGAAATGGACTACGGAAGTGGAGGCTGCGCTGCAGTACTTGAAGAGATACCTGTCCTCCACTCCAATACTTGTCGCACCTAAGCCACAAGAGAAGTTGCTGCTGTATCTGGCGGCAACCAATCAAGTGGTTAGTGCTGCGTTAGTAGCGGAGAGGGAAGCAGATGATGAGCCATCAACCACGGCAAGCGCATCCAGCGACAAGCAGGGGGCTTCCCCAACAAGCTCTGGTCCCGACAAAGATGGATCTGCGCAAGCATGTGAGGAGATACAGAAGAAGAGAATGGTGCAGCGCCCAGTTTACTTTGTCAGCTCCCTTCTGCAGGGGGCTAGGTCAAGGTACTCTGGTGTGCAGAAATTGCTTTTCGGCCTTCTCATGGCCTCGAGAAAGCTGCGCCATTACTTCCAAGCACATGAGATCACAGTTGTCACTCGCTTTCCGCTGAAGAGGATACTGCAGAATCCAGAAGCAACAGGCAGGATTGTTGAGTGGGCACTGGAACTATCAAGCTTTGGCCTCAAGTTTGAGAGCACTTCAACTATCCAAAGCAGAGCATTGGCAGAATTCATAGCAGAGTGGACGCCAACACCAGATGAAGAAATTCCAGAGACGAGCATCCCCGTCAAGGAAGCAAGCAAATAGTGGCTGATGTACTTTGATGGTGCCTTCTCGCTACAAGGCGCCGGTGCTGGCGTGCTGCTTGTCGCACCCACCGGAGAGCACCTCAAGTACGTAGTCCAGATGCACTTTCCCAAGGAGCAAGCAACAAACAATACTGTAGAGTATGAAGGTTTGCTTGCCGGTCTCAGGATCGCGGCAGACCTTGGAATCAAGAAGCTCATTGTCAGGGGTGACTCGCAGCTCGTAGTCCGCCAAGTGAACAAGAGCTATCAGAGTCCGTTGATGGAAGCTTACGTTGATGAAGTGAGAAAGCTAGAAGAGCATTTTGTCGACCTACAGATGGAACATGTTCCAAGAGCTCAGAACGACATTGCCGATGGCCTGTCAAAGTGTGCAGCACTTAAGTTACCTATGGAACCAGAGATCTTTGTGCTCAAGCTGACTCAACCGTCTGTTGCGCCATCAACTGGACAGAGCAAGAAGAGGAAGTTGATTTTTGGTGACTATTTTCCGGCAGAGCTTCCCGAAGCCGCCGCCAAGAAGGTCCCCAAGATCAACGCCAAGAGTGCTGAGGAGCAGTCTGCTCCGGCAAACCCCAGGGTTTGTTCCGTTGAAGCAGACGCTCCCGACAAGTTTTGCTCCGTCAAGCTTGCCGGGGAACGTCAAGCTCCGGCTGAGCCGCAGGTTCTCGCCGTAGAAGCGGATGTTCCCGCAGCAGCAGATGTGCCTTTAGTCCTTGTTGTCGAGCCGCAAGCTCCAGCATGGGCACAACAGATTGTCCATTTCCTTCAGACAGGAGAACTTCCCGAAGAGCAAGAAGAAGCGGAAAGAGTAGCCCGGCAGTCAATTATGTAGCAGTTTGTCGACAGCACACTGTACAGAAGAAGACTCAACGGTGTGAAATTGAAGTGTATTCACCGGGAAGATGGACAAAAGCTGTTGGCAGAGATACATGGAGGCATATGTGGTCACCACATTGGCGCAAGAGCACTTGCCGGCAAAGCATTCCGGCAAGGTTTCTTCTGGCCGACAGCCCTCCAGGATGCAACTGCACAAGTAACCAAGTGTGAAGCGTGCCAGTTCCATTCCAAGCAGATACACCAGCCAGCCCAAGCTCTCCAGACGATCCCTTTATCCTGGCCATTTTCGGTCTGGGGGCTCGACATCCTCGGCCCCTTCCCCCGAGCAGTCGGGGGCTTTGAGTACTTGTACGTTGCGATCGACAAGTTCACAAAGTGGCCGGAAGTGGAAGCAGTGAGGAAGGTGACAACATAGTCAGCGGTCAAGTTCTTCAGGTCGATTGTTTGCCGCTTCGGGATCCCTAACAGGATCATCACCGACAACGGTACGTAATTCACGAGCCGCACCTTCATGCAGTACGTCCAAGATCTTGGCGCCAAGGTCTACTTCGCTTCTGTTGCTCACCCCAGAAGCAACAGTCAAGCGGAGAGGGCAAATGCTGAAGTGCTGCGTGGGATCAAGACCAGAACTTTCGACAGGCTGCACAAGTGCGGAAGAAACTGGATTGAGGAGCTGCCGGTGGTTCTTTGGTCGATCAGGACGACGCCAAATCGAGCCACTGGCCAGACACCTTTCGCTCTAGTCTATGGAGCAGAGGCAGTTCTCCCCACGGAACTCGTATACGGGTCGGCTCGAGTGCTCGCTTATGATGAGCTTGAGCAAGAGCAGCTGCGAGAAGATGACGCGCTGCTCCTTGAGGAAGACCGTCTTCAGGCTGCTGTGCGAGCTGCTCGCTACCAGCAAGCTTTGCACCGCTACCATAGCCGCAAAGTTAACGCCAGAAGTCTTGAGGAAGGCGACCTTGTTCTTCGGCGCGTTCAGTCCGCCAAGAATTCCAACAAGTTGACGCCGAAGTGGGAAGGCCCTTACCGGGTGAAACGAGTCACTAGGCCTGGCACTGTCCGCCTTGAGACCGAAGATGGCATTCCGGTGAGCAACTCCTGGAATATTGAGCATCTTCATAAGTTTTACCCGTAAGACGCGGTTGCCGGACCCTGTTCCGGCAACCACCTTTTGTACAAGTCTTGCCGCAGTTGCATGTAATCCTTTGTACAAAGCCAGGCCAAGACCCTGTGCATAAATAAAGCTCATGTGCTCCACACATCTTGTCAATTCCATGCTTTTTATTTTTTGCATGAGTTATCTGACACTTTGTGCAGCGCTAACCTCCGGTAAGCAATAACGAGCCATAAGGCTCCATATCTTTATTTTCTCTTCTTTCTTTTTTCTCAAGGAAAGCAAGGTTCCCTCGCCCACAAGTTTGCCGAGGGGGGGGGGGGGAGGAGAAGATAATGGTATGGACCAGGCGTCGTTCAAGAAAAGTTTCACCTTGCCGGAAAGCAAACAACAGAAAAGCTAAGTTGCCAAAGTTTGAGCAATCAGATTTTTAAAATTTTTAAGTTATCTTCCTTGAACGACCATGCTTTGTATGGAAAACCTATGCGCGGAGGAACCAGCTCATGGCTAGTTGCGCCCTTACTTTGTTTCGAGTTCGCTCAACAACTTAAGTGTGCTGCAACTAGAGTTGCGCCCTTACTTTGTTTCGAGTCCGCTCAACAACTTAAGTGAGCTGCGACTAGCTGTGACAAGGTTTCTTGTCGGTAACGGCACCGCCAGCAGGCTGCTGACGTTCCGCACTCAGCGCTCGCGGCTAAGATGCCTGCGCCGGCAAGTTCCCTAAAAGCGTAGGGCAAAAGCATACAAAGGAAGGAATCAAGTAAAGGAAATAACATTGCAACCATGATCCAAAATAGAGTTATATTATAAGATAGCTTGTCGCGGCTCTAATAGATTGTTTTCATAACATGATCAACAACGACAAGGAAAGAAGAGAACAGGCGGCCTAGTCTACACGGTCGCCCTCAACCCTCTTGATCCCGCTCACCCTGTCCACAATGGGTGCGACAAGGGCCTTGAGCTCCTCCAGATCGGCATCCGGCGGCAGGGACTTGAGGACGTTGGTGAGGATGAGGCCTGGGTTGCGGTAGGCCACCTTCATCAACACCTTTTGAAGAGCTCCCGCGCAGATCTTGCGCGACTCGTCGGCCAACTACTTTGGGATCCTCTCCCGGAGCCGCTGGAGGGCCGTCGCCACGCCTTTGAAGAACAAGGTGAGCTTGGCGCTGGATGGGAGACTCTCATCGGAGGGATACCCGAGATCCTCCATCCCCAGCAGCGCCAGCTCCTTGTCGATGTCTGCGGCAGCATTCACAAGAGCCTCCGTCCACCGCTCCACAGTCTCTCTGAAAGTGTTCTGGGTGGTAGCAACGCTCTCCAGCAGCGCCTTGTCGGCCTTGATCTCCTTCTTCAAGGCCGCCTCCTGCTCCCTGGCGCCGTCCAGCGTCTTGGTCAAAGCAGCCAGCTTCAGCTCAAGATCGGCATTGGAGTCCTTGGCGGCGCTAAGCTCCTTGACCTTCTCGGCGAGATGGCCCTGCAGCTCGCCAAAGGTGTAGGCGTCCTTCTCGCGCTCATGCTTGAGCGCGGCAAGCTCTTCACCGCTCGCCTTGAGATCGGTCTCCAGCTGCGCCACTTTCGTCTCCAGCTCCTTCTTGGCGGCCTCGGCAGCTGCGGCAGCATCCTCTGCTTGCTTGAGAGCCCCGCCAAACGTTTGTTCGCGCGCAGCAAGCTCCTCCTCGTGGCTGTCCAGGTTGACCTTCCGCTGCGCCAACTCGCCCTCCCGCGCAGATAGCTCCTCGGCGGCAAGCCGCTGTTGCTCTGCAACTTCTGCCTTCTCAAGGATGAAGGCCTTCTGCGCCTTAGCGAGCTGCTCCCGCTCCTCCGCCAGGGACCGGAGAGCTTCCTGGTTAAGACCCCGGAGCTCCTCCGCGCCCTTTTCAATATCTGCTCCCGCCTTCGCGACAAGCGCTTCTCGGCATTCCACCTTGGCCTGTCGAGCGCGCTAGAGAGACACCAGCTTCCGGAGCAGCCGCTCCTCCTCAGACTCGCCACTGCTGCTGCTCGACGCATCAACCAGCGTCAGCCCAGTGGAGGCGAGCACTTCTCCATCCAAGATTTCTCCTTCGACCGGCGCCCTGGAGCTTGACTCCCAGGGGAGCTTGATGAAGACGCCGTCGCCGGCCTTCAAGTAGACGCCGGGCTCGGGCTCTTCGGAGCCTGACACTGCGGCAGCGGAGGGAGGGTTGGCGGTCAGCGTAGCGCCTGTCGCTCCTGCGTCCCCAGGGCCGTCAGTGCGATCGCCAGACCCCTCATCAGCCGCTGCGGCGGCAGCCTTGGCGGCCTCTTCGCCGGCGGGATCATCAGCGCCGGCCGCTTCTTCGGTGGCATCGGCGTCATCAACAGCGACCTCGGTCTCCATCGGATCCGCAGCAGATGGATCTGACGGCCGGAAAAGGAGGAAAGGTCAAGCAAATATCCAAAAAGAAGATCAAATGAAGAAGAACCCAAGGGAAGTTTTCGGAGCAAGAGGTTTACCTGTACCGTGCTCTGCGGTTGTGGTCTCCGCCGCCGAGGGGCCGCTGGTGCTGTCCCTTGCCGGAGACTTCTCCCTTGCCGGAGACTTCTCCCTTGCCGGAGAACTCCCTCTTCCCGGAGAGCTCTCCCTTGTCGGATGATCCTCCCTTGCCGGAGGACTCTCCCTTGGCGGTGTAGTTGAAGCAGATGGCATGACAGGGGTGGCCTCAGGACGCTCCTGGTGGGACTGCTCTGCTCCTGCACAAACTAACAATCAGATATCAGCAAATAAAGAGTACCCAGCACGCCTAATAGCGGGAAGCGAACCATATACTTACGCTGGGGGCTGCGCTGGGGGATGCTCTGAAGAACGGTTGCCGGGTCCGGCAAATTTGTCTCGGGCGCACCCCCTGCTGTCGCGGTGGGTTCGTCCTCGATGATGATCAGCGGGGCCTTGGCTCTCTTTGCCGCTCTCTGGGCCAGAGTCCTAAAAAGGAATAAGTTCAGAGTGAAGCAAATGAGATACAAGACAAAACAACAAGAATTGAAGAAATACAGGAATAACAAGGATCTTACTCTTCTTCTTCCTCGTCGGAGCTGAGCGCGGAGAAGTCAAAGCCTGGCCCGCCTCCGGCGCGATGAGGCGGAGGAGTAGGTTCCCTTGGTCGCTTGGCGGGAGAAGCGGCGGTCCGGGAAGACCCTGCTCCAGTTGCCGCAGCAGCGTGAGGTGCTCCCGTGGCACCAGAACTTTCCGCAGTGGAGCGTGTTGCGCGGCGCGGCGACTTTTGACCCGTCTGCCGCTGCGCTACGTCTCCAGCCTTGCGGAGACGCCTTCTTGGTGGAGCCGGGGGCTCTGCTTGCGGCAAGCTGCTCGAAGGTGCGGAGGAAGAGGAGTCGATCCCCAACGAGCCGCCCGTGCCTTCGGCGGGCTCGCCCAACTCGACGTCACGCCCGACAGGCTCCTCCTCGCCAACAAGCCCCTCTTGCTCGGCAAGGCTTGCCGCCTCTGCTGCCTCTGCCTCCTCCACCGTGAACCCAAATTCGCCCGCGGCTGTAGCTGCCGTCGCCTCTTCCAGCCTAGTGGCGATGAGCTTCACCTCCTCGTCGGTGGTGTCGCGAATGAGGCCCTGCAGCTCGTCGGAGCGGATCGGCACTTCTACCAAGCTATCGAAGAACGCCTGCACGACGTCGTCTGCAGGCTCTTGCCAAGTTGGATCAATTCCGTGCGAGTCGCACAGCGGCATCATTGCACGGATGCGGCTGAGCGAGGAATTGTTGCACAGCCGAACGACACCCTGCGGCAACCTGAACACTTCGGGATGATCAGGGTCGTACTTGAACAGCTCCTGGAGCATCACGTTATGCTCCAGAACAGTGAAGTTGTAGTTGAGGCCCGGACGTAGCCTCATGATATCCGCCGCGTTCTTGAACTCCCAAGCGGGTCTTCTCCTCTCCTGCAGGGGGGTGATGCGGCGGCGAAGGAAGTCTGCGCCAACGGCGCCTACAGTGAGCCCGGCAAGCCTGAGGCGTTGGATCCGGGCGGTGGCAATCTTCAGCCTATCATCGTCCGGGGCCACGTTGCTCCAATCGCTGCCGCGCACCACTGCAGTTTGGCGCAGGGCAGTGAACGGCTGCGGGTTCTCCTCGACAACCCAGCACCAGTCTGCTCTCCATTCCTCCCACTTGCTGCGGAACTCTCCCTCCAGATAAGCTTCCTTCTTGCCGCCCTTTGAGATCCAGGCGATTCTGCCGGATAGAGGCTCTCCTCTCTCAACTCGCGGCATGAAGAAGTGGCGAAAAAGGGCTACGTTGGGATGGACTCCGACAAAGTTTTCGCAGAGATGTGCGAAAACTGCCATGGTCAGGACAACATTGGGGGTGAAGTCAAGGAGGCGGAACCCATAGGTGTTCATAATGTCACAGAAAAATTCAGAGAAAGGCGGGCAGAGCCCGCAGTAGAAGAACAACGCGAAGAAGGGATATCCATTTGGAGCCAGTCTTGAAGCAACGGCTGGGAGTACCTTCGTGCGCGGATGCGCTCACGTCTCCGTCGACCAGAAGAGATAGTAGTACTCCTTCAGCTCCTTCGCGGAAAGCTTAGGAGGGAAGATTTCCCGCTCCTTTCGCAGCGCCGTGAGCTGCTGCGCCTCGGACGACTTCACCTTCTCGGCTTTCGGAGCCATGGCGGGAGTGGTGAGGGAGGACGACGGCGTTGGTGGTGCTGGTGGCGACGGGGGCGGAGCGCTGCTCTCTTTCGGCTTTGGGAAGAAGGGGAGCAGCGGAGGCTTTCGAGACTGGAATAGCAACGGGCGGATGGGCGAACTGCCCCTGTTTCCCCTGCTTATAAGGACGGAGGGGGCGGACGTTCCGCCTTTTCGAATAAAGAAACCACCCATGATCTCTCCCACGACGCCGCAATCGACGCGTGCCATTCAGGGAGGGCGCGGTGGATACGGAAAAAGATACGGCGTGATCCAGGCCGCGCGTGCCCGTGCCCTGTTTTGGGCCTGGCCCAACAGCGCTCGGCACCATGTATGGACCAGGCCCGGGGGCTCCTGTCGGTGTACTAGAGTAGGGGTACCCTAGTATCCCGAACTTGTGCACGGGCAGTCGCAGCACCCCGCGGCAAGGCTTGCCAGGTGACCGCCAAGGACCTCCGTGGTTCCTTTGGAGCCATTCAAGGACAAAGTATTCAAGCCAAGGAGACAAGGCCCCGGCAAGAGGAGCTTGCCGGGAAGGCCACTCAAGGCACAAGACCCCGGCAAGAGGAGCTTGCCGGGAAGGCCAACCAAGGCATCTCAAGGAACTTGCCGCGACGCGCCACGCGTCCCGGCAAGGCCCGGCGAGCGACAAGCTTCCGGACGCGACAAGACAACGACCGTGGCAAGGCGTTTGCCGCGGCAAGCAACCACTCTGTACCCGCGCTCCAGCACATCCACCAACGTGTCGCTCTGGGACCCTTCCAGGCGTACGTGGCGGGAGGCTGTGCAGCCAGGGGTACACTATGGCAAGCGGTGCTGACAAGGTCGCCATCGTGGCGAGCGATGGCGTACCTGACGGTCCCTTTTCTACACTGTTTGGGCGACGTAGATAGGCATTTAATGCCCTTGTCCCCTGCCGTCAGGGTTAGGTATGATACACTGTACAGGTAGCTGTACCAACCGCAGCACCTTTTCCATTTTTACCCTTGTCTACGTTGCCACCTGTCGGTGACCCCTTGAGCATATAAAAGGAGGCCCATGCGCAACGTAGAGGGGGAGGGACAGAAAAACACTCACACTGGGTCTCGTTAGCGGCTTGTGTGTACTATAGCACCCAGCGCTCCCGAGCAAGAACTCAATACACTCAGACATGCAGCAGTAGGGTTTTACGCATCCGTGCGGCCCGAAGCTGGGTAAACTGCTCGTGTGCTTCGCCTCGATCCGCTCTTCGTGCGACCTCCGCCCCCCGCCGAACCGAAAGGGGCTCCGTCCCCATAGGTGCTCGTGGAAGCAGTTTCCCCGACATAATTAAAACATAAAAACACATCTAAACAGAGGCTAGATGAATTGTTTATTACTAAACAGGAGCAAAAATAAAAGAACAAAAATAAAATTGGGTTGCCTCCCAACAAGCGCTAACGTTTAACGCCCCTAGCTAGGCATGATGATTTCAATGATGCTCACATAAAAGATAAGAATTGAAACATAAAGAGAGCATCATGAAGAATATGACTAGCACATTTAAGTCTAACCCACTTCCTATGCATAGGGATTTTGTGAGCAAGCAACTTATGGGAACAATAATCAACTAGCATAGGAAGGCAAAACAAGCATAACTTCAAAACTTTTAACACATAGAGAGGAAACTTGATATTGTTGCAATTCCTACAAGCATATATTCCTCCCTCACAATAATTGTCAGTAGCATCATGAATGAATTCAACAATATAACCATCACATAGAAATTATTTTCATGATGCACAAGCATAGAAATTTTACTACTCTCCACATAAGCAAATTTCATCTCATTAGGAATAGTGGGAGTATCATAAGAGACTCGAATACTATAAATTGTTTCCACATTAAAAGAGTAATGTTCAGAAAAATGGTAATCATAATCATGACAAGTTTTATAAGTATAATCAACACTACTTTTTATAGCATAAGTGT
The DNA here is from genome assembly GCA_032464435.1 of Aegilops umbellulata. Lineage (NCBI taxonomy): Eukaryota > Viridiplantae > Streptophyta > Magnoliopsida > Poales > Poaceae > Aegilops > Aegilops umbellulata. The sequence goes on along the minus strand of CP136054.1, from coordinate 270,022,620 downwards.
CATTACAATAATCATCATAAATAGGAGGCATGCTATCATCATAATAAATTTGCTCATCAAAACTTGGGAGGCTAAAAATATCATCTTCATTAAACATAGCATCCCCAAGCTTGGGACAAACATTAATTGCAGCAAATAAATTCTCAAACATGTCATTCTCATCAAACATAGCATCCCCAAGTTTGGGCCTTTTCATATCATAAGCATAATCACTCTCATCATTAATAGTATGGATAGCACCAATAGTATAGCAATTATCATCATCACAATGAGTAATAGGAGCAACATCATTTGGGAGGGATACCTTTTTACCTTTGCTTCTCCGTCTTTTCTTTTTATTCTTCACATTATGTGTGGGTTTAATCCTCTTTTTGGAGCTCCTTATTAATGAGATTGGTTGAATAGAAGGCTCCTCCTCGTTACCTTCAAGCACTCACCTACCTGGCAACGGTGCAAGAAATTGCTTGATGTCTACTACACAACCTTCTTCTTGTAGACGTTGTTGGGCCTCCAAGTGCAGAGGTTTGTAGGACAGTAGCAAATTTCCCTCAAGTGGACGACCTAAGGTTTATCAATCCGTGGGAGGCATAGGATGAAGATGGTCTCTCTCAAACAACCCTGCAACCAAATAACAAAGAGTCTCTTGTGTCCCCAACACACCCAATACAATGGTAAATTGTATAGGTGCACTAGTTCGGCGAAGAGATGGTGATACAAGTGCAATATGGATGGTAGATATAGGTTTTTGTAATCTGAAAATATAAAAACAGCAAGGTAAATAATGATAAAAGTGAGCACAAACGGTATTGCAATGACTCGAAACAAGGCCTAGGGTTCATACTTTCACTAGTGCAAGTTCCCTCAACAATAATAACATAACTGGATCATATAACTATCCCTCAACATGCAACAAAGAGTCACTCCAAAGTCACTAATAGAGGAGAACAAATGAAGAGATTATTGTAGGGTACGAAACCACCTCAAAGTTATCCTTTCTGATCGATCTATTCAAGAGTTCGTAGTAAAATAACACGAAGCCATTCTTTCTGTTCAATCTATCCTAGAGTTCGTACTAGAATAACACCTTAAGACACAAATCAACCAAAACCCTATTGTCACCTAGATACTCCAATGGAATATCTGTGGGTATGATTATACGATATGCATCACACAATCTCAGATTCATCTATTCAACCAACACAAAGTACTTCAAAGAGTGCCCCAAAGTTTCTACCGGAGAGTCAAGATGAAAACGTGTGCCAAGCCCTATGCATAAGTTCACAAGGTCACTGAACCCGCAAGTTGATCACAAAAACATACATCAAGTAGATCACATGAATATCCCATTGTCACCACAGATAAGCACATGCAAGACATACATCAAGTGTTCTCAAATCCTTAAAGACTCAATCTGTTAAGATAACTTCAAAGGGAAAACTCAATCCATTACAAGAAATGGAGGGAGAGAAACATCATAAGATTCAACTATATGCACTGGAGCATGTGCATGTAGTTCAAATTTGAATTATGCACATAAATGCATTTAAAACTCAGTTAATGCATAAAAATGTCCAAACGAACCCCAAAAAATCACAAAAATTCACACAACACTCCTGCTGTTCTATGTTGACAAGAGATTTTTTTTTGAAAGCAATAAGAGGCAATGGATATTGTTGCGTCCACAAAGGTGGGATGTTCCCTACCCAAAACCATCATGCTTGTTGTGAGAAGCTCCGGTTTGTGAGAAGCATATACCCAAACCTGCCCCAAATGGGACAAAATTTCTACCACGACATGTTGATGCCGCTCCATGATAGCTTGCCAAGTTTCATGAATATCAGACGGGTTTTGGATTTACTAGAATTTAAAAAGCAGGCATCTAAATGTTTTGTCGGCAATCAACGGTGCCCTGGTGTTTGAAATTCATTCCCATTTCTTGTATGGGACCTAAGCATGCACCCAAGGACACATATTTGATTTTTCAACCAATTTATATGCACTGGAGCATGTGCATGTAGTTCGAATCTGAATTATGCACATAAAATGCATTGAAAACTCAGTTAATGCATAAAAATGTCCGAACGAACCCCGAAAAATCACAAAAATTCACACAACACTCATGTTGTTCAATGTTGACACGAGATTTTTTTTGAAAGCAATAAGAGGCAATGGATATTGTTTCGTCCACAAAGGTGGTATGTTCCCTACCGAAAACCATCATGCTTGTTGTGAGAAGCTCCGGTTTGAGAGAGGCATATACCCAAACCTGCCCCAAATGGGACAAAATTTGTACCACGACATGTTGATGCCGCTCCATGATAGCATGCCAAGCTTCATGAATTTCAGACGAGTTTTGGATTTACTAGAATTTAAAAACAAGGCATCTCAATGTTTTGCCGGCAATCAACGGTGCCCCGATGTTTGAAATCCATTCACATTTCTTGCATGGGACCTAAGCATGCACCCAAGGACACATTTTTGATTTTTCAACCAATTTATATGCACTGGAGCATGTGCATGTAGTTCAAATTTGAATTATGCACATAAAAGCATTAAAAACTCAGTTAATGCATAAAAATGTCCAAACGAACCCCGAAAAATCACAAAAATTCACACAACACTCCTGCTGTTCTATGTTGATAAGAGAAATTTTTTTGAAAGCAATAAGAGGCAATGGATATTGTTCCGTCCACAAAGGTGGGATGTTCCCTACCCAAAACCATCATGCTTGTTGTGAGAAGCTCCGGTTTGTGAGAAGCATATACCCAAACCTGCCCCAAATGGGACAAAATTTGTACCACGACATGTTGATGCCGCTCCATGATAGCATGACAAGTTTCATGAATTTCAGACGAGTTTTGGATTCACTAGAATTTAAAAAGCAGGCATCTAAATGTTTTGCCGACAATCAACGGTGCCCTGGTGTGTGAAATTCATTCCCATTTCTCGTATGGGACCTGAGCATGCACCCAAGGACACATATTTGATTTTTCAACCAATTTATATGCACTGGAGCATGTGCATGTAGTTCGAAATTGAATTATGCACATAAAATGCATTGAAAACTCAACTAATACATAAAAATGCCCAAACGAACCCCAAAAATCACAAAAAATCACACAACACTCCTGTTGTTCTATGTTGACACGAGAAAAAAATTTTGAAAGCAATAAGAGGCAATGGATATTGTTTCGTCCCCAAAGGTGGGACGTTCCCGACGAAAAACCATCATGCTTGTTGTGAGAAGCTCCGGTTTGTGAGAAGCATATACCCAAACCTGCCCCAAATGGGACAAAATATGTACCACGACATGTTGATGCCGCTCCATGATAGCATGCCAAGTTTCATGAATTTCAGACGAGTTTTGGATTACTAGAATTTAAAAACCAGGCATCTCAATGTTTTGCCGGCAATCAACGGTGCCCCGGTGTTTGAAATTCATTCCCATTTCTCGCATGGGACCTAGGCATGCACCCAAGGATACATATTTGATTTTTCAACCAATTTATATGCACTGGAGCATGTGCATTTAGTTCAAATTTGAATTATGCACATAAAATGCATTGAAAACTCAATTAATGCATAAAAATGTCCAAACGAACCATGAAAAATCACAAAAAATCACACAACACTCCTGTTGTTCTATCTTGACACGAGAAAAAAAATTTGAAAGCAATAAGAGGCAATGGATATCGTTTCATCCACAAAGGTGGGACGTTCCCTACCGAAAACCATCATGCTTGTTGTGAGAAGCTCCGGTTTGTGAGAAGCATATACCCAAACCTGCCCCAAATGGGACAAATTTTGTACCACAACATGTTGATGCCGCTCCATGATAGCATGCCAAGTTTCATGAATTTCAGACGAGTTTTGGATTTACTACAATTTAAAAACGAGGCATCTCAATGTTTTACCGGCAATCAACGGTGCCCCGATGTTTGAAATTCATTCCCATTTCTTGCATGGGACCTAAACATGCACCCAAGGACATATATTTGATTTTTCAACCAATTTATATGCACTGGAGCATGTGCATGTAGTTCAAATTTGAATTGTGCACATAAATGCATTTAAAAATTAGTTAATGCATAAAAATGTCCAAACGAACCCCGAAAAATCACAAAAATTCACACAACACTCCTGTTGTTCTATGTTGACACGAGAATTTTTTTTGAAAGCAATAAGAGGCAATGGATATTGTTTCGTCCACAAAGGTGGGACGTCCCCTACCGAAAACCATCATGCTTGTTGTCAGAAGCTACGGTTTGTGAGAAGCATATACCCAAACCTGCCCCAAATGGGACAAAATTTGTACCACGACACGTTGATGCCGCTCCATGATAGCATGCCAAGTTTCGTGAATTTCAGACGAGTTTTGGATTTACTAGAATTTAAAAACCAGGCATCTCAATGTTTTGCCGGCAATCAACGGTGCCCCGGTGTTTGAAATTCATTCCCATTTCTTGCATGGGACCTAGGCATGCACCCAAGGACACATATTTGATTTTGCAACCAATTTATATGCACTGGAGCATGTGCATGTAGTTCAAATTTGAATTGTGCACATAAAATGCATTGAAAACTCAGTTAATGCATAAAAATGTCCAAACGAACCCTGAAAAATCACAAAAAATCACACACCACTCCTGGTGTTCAATGTTGACACGAGAAAAAAATATGAAAGCAATAAGAGGCAATGGATATCGTTTCATCCACAAAGGTGGGACGTTCCCTACCGAAAACCTTCATGCTTGTTGTGAGAAGCTCCGGTTTGTGAGAAGCATATACCCAAACCTGCCCCAAATGGGACAAATTTTGTACCACAACATGTTGATGCCGCTCCATGATAGCATGCCAAGTTTCATGAATTTCAGACGAGTTTTGGATTTACTACAATTTAAAAACGAGGCATCTCAATGTTTTACCGGCAATCAACGGTGCCCCGATGTTTGAAATTCATTCCCATTTCTTGCATGGGACCTAAACATGCACCCAAGGACACATATTTGATTTTTCAACCAATTTATATGCACTGGAGCATGCGCATGTAGTTCAAATTTGAATTGTGCACATAAATGCATTTAAAACTCAGTTAATGCATAAAAATGTCCAAACAAACCCCGAAAAATCACAAAAATTCACACAAGACTCCTGTTGTTCTATGTTGACACGAGAATTTTTTTTGAAAGCAATAAGAGGCAATGGATATTGTTTCGTCCACAAAGGTGGGACGTCCCCTACCGAAAACCATCATGCTTGTTGTCAGAAGCTACGATTTGTGAGAAGCATATACCCAAACCTGCCCCAAATGGGACAAAATTTGTACCACGACACGTTGATGCCGCTCCATGATAGCATGCCAAGTTTCGTGAATTTCAAACGAGTTTTGGATTTACTAGAATTTAAAAACCAGGCATCTCAATGTTTTGCCGGCAATCAACGGTGCCCCGGTGTTTGAAATTCATTCCCATTTCTTGCATGGGACCTAGGCATGCACCCAAGGACACATATTTGATTTTGCAACCAATTTATATGCACTGGAGCATGTGCATGTAGTTCAAATTTGAATTATGCACATAAAATGCATTGAAAATTCAGTTAATGCATAAAAATGCCCAAACGAACCCCGAAAAATCACAAAAAATCACACAACACTCCTGTTGTTCTATGTTGACACGAGAATTTTTTTGAAAGCAATAAGAGGCAATGGATATCGTTTCGTCCCCAAAGGTGGGACGTTCCCTACCGAAAACCATCATGCTTGTTGTGAGAAGCTACGGTTTGTGAGAAGCATATACCCAAACCTGCCCCAAATGGGACAAATTTTTTACCACGACATGTTGATGCCGCTCCATGATAGCATGCCAAGTTTCATGAATTTCAGACGAGTTTTGGATTTACTAGAATTTAAAAACCAGGCATCTCAATGTTTTGCCGGCAATCAACGGTGCCCCGGTGTTTGAAATTCATTCCCATTTCTCGCATGGGACCTAGGCATGCACCCAAGGATACATATTTGATTTTTCAACCAATTTATATGCACTGGAGCATGTGCATTTAGTTCAAATTTGAATTATGCACATAAAATGCATTGAAAACTCAATTAATGCATAAAAATGTCCAAACGAACCATGAAAAATCACAAAAAATCACACAACACTCCTGTTGTTCTATCTTGACACGAGAAAAAAAATTTGAAAGCAATAAGAGGCAATGGATATCGTTTCATCCACAAAGGTGGGACGTTCCCTACCGAAAACCATCATGCTTGTTGTGAGAAGCTCCGGTTTGTGAGAAGCATATACCCAAACCTGCCCCAAATGGGACAAATTTTGTACCACAACATGTTGATGCCGCTCCATGATAGCATGCCAAGTTTCATGAATTTCAGACGAGTTTTGGATTTACTACAATTTAAAAACGAGGCATCTCAATGTTTTACCGGCAATCAACGGTGCCCCGATGTTTGAAATTCATTCCCATTTCTTGCATGGGACCTAAACATGCACCCAAGGACACATATTTGATTTTTCAACCAATTTATATGCACTGGAGCATGTGCATGTAGTTCAAATTTGAATTGTGCACATAAATGCATTTAAAACTCAGTTAATGCATAAAAATGTCCAAACAAACCCCGAAAAATCACAAAAATTCACACAAGACTCCTGTTGTTCTATGTTGACACGAGAATTTTTTTTGAAAGCAATAAGAGGCAATGGATATTGTTTCGTCCACAAAGGTGGGACGTCCCCTACCGAAAACCATCATGCTTGTTGTCAGAAGCTACGGTTTGTGAGAAGCATATACCCAAACCTGCCCCAAATGGGACAAAATTTGTACCACGACACGTTGATGCCGCTCCATGATAGCATGCCAAGTTTCGTGAATTTCAGACGAGTTTTGGATTTACTAGAATTTAAAAACCAGGCATCTCAATGTTTTGCCGGCAATCAACGGTGCCCCGGTGTTTGAAATTCATTCCCATTTCTTGCATGGGACCTAGGCATGCACCCAAGGACACATATTTGATTTTGCAACCAATTTATATGCACTGGAGCATGTGCATGTAGTTCAAATTTGAATTATGCACATAAAATGCATTGAAAATTCAGTTAATGCATAAAAATGCCCAAACGAACCCCGAAAAATCACAAAAAATCACACAACACTCCTGTTGTTCTATGTTGACACGAGAATTTTTTTGAAAGCAATAAGAGGCAATGGATATCGTTTCGTCCCCAAAGGTGGGACGTTCCCTACCGAAAACCATCATGCTTGTTGTGAGAAGCTACGGTTTGTGAGAAGCATATACCCAAACCTGCCCCAAATGGGACAAAATTTTTACCACGACATGTTGATGCCGCTCCATGATAGCATGCCAAGTTTCATGAATTTCAAACGAGTTTTGGATTTACTAGAATTTAAAAACCAGGCATCTCAATGTTTTGCCGGCAATCAACGGTGCCCCGGTGTTTGAAATTCATTCCCATTTCTTGCATGGGACCTAGGCATGCACCCAAGGACACATATTTGATATTTCAACCAATTTATATGCACTTGAGCATGTGCATGTAGTTCAAATTTGAATTATGCACATAAAATGCATTGAAAACTCAGTTAATGCATAAAAATGTCCAAACGAACCCTGAAAAATCACAAAAAATCACACACCACTCCTGTTGTTCAATGTTGACACGAAAAAAAAATTGAAAGCAATAAGAGGCAATGGATATCGTTTCATCCACAAAGGTGGGACGTTCCCTACCGAAAACCATCATGTTTGTTGTGAGAAGCTCCGGTTTGTGAGAAGCATATACCCAAACCTGCCCCAAATGGGACAAATTTGGTACCACAACATGTTGATGCCGCTCCATGATAGCATGCCAAGTTTCATGAATTTCAGACGAGTTTTGGATTTACTAGAATTTAAAAACAGGAATCTCAATGTTTTGCCGACAATCAACGGTGCCACGATGTTTGAAATTCATTCACATTTCTTGCATGGGACCTAAGCATGCACCCAAGGACACATATTTGATTTTTCAACCAATTTATATGCACTGGAGCATGTGCATGTAGTTCAAATTTGAATTATGCACATAAATGCATTTAAAACTCAGTTAATGCATAGAAATGTCCAAACGAACCCCGAAAAATCACAAAAATTTACACAACACTCCTGTTGTTCTATGTTGACACGAGAATTTTTTTTGAAAGCAATAAGAGGCAATGGATATTGTTTCGTCCACAAAGGTGGTATGTTCCCTACCGAAAACAATCATGCTTGTTGTGAGAAGCTCCGGTTTGTGAGAAGCATAATCCCAAACCTGCCCCAAATGGGACAAAATTTGTACCACGACATGTTGATGCCGCTCCATGATAGCATGCCAAGTTTCAAGAATTTCATACGAGTTTTGGATTTACTAGAATTTAAAAACCAGGCATCTCAATGTTTTGCCAGCAATCAACGGTTCCCTGGTGTTTGAAATTCATTCCCATTTCTTGCATGGGACCTAAGCATGCACCCAAGGACACATATTTGATTTTTCAACCAATTCATATGCACTGGAGAATGTGCATGTAATTCGAATTTGAATTATCCACATAAAATGCATTGAAAACTCAGTTAATGCATAAAAATGCCCAAACGAACCCCGAAAAGTCACAAAAATTCACACAACACTCCTGTTGTTCTATGTTGACACGAGAAATTTTTTTGAAAGCAATAAGAGGCAATGGATATCGTTTCATCCCCACAGGTGGGACGTTCCCTACTGAAAACCATCATGCTTGTTGTGAGAAGCTACGGTTTGTGAGAAGCATATGCCCAAACCTGCCCCAAATGGGACAAAATTTGTACCATGACATGTTGGTGCCGCTCCGTGATAGCATGCCAAGTTTCATGAATTTCAGATGAGTTTTGGATTTACTAGAATTTAAAAACCAGGCATCTCAATGTTTTGCCGGCAATCAACGGTGCCCCGATGTTTGAAATTCATTCACATTTCTTGCATGAGACCTAAGCATGCACCCAAGGACACATATTTGATTTTTCAACCAATTTATATGCACTAGAGCATGTGCATGTAGTTCAAATTTGAATTATGCACATAAAATGCATTGAAAACTTAGTTAATGCATAAAAATGTCTAAACGAAACCTGAAAAATCACACAACACTCCTGTTGCTCTATGTTGACACGAGAAAAAAATTTGAAAGCAATAAGAGGCAATGGATATCGTTTCATCCACAAAGGTGGGACGTTCCCTACCGAAAACCATCATGCTTGTTGTGAGAAGCTCCGGTTTGTGAGAAGCATATACCCAAACCTGCCCCAAATGGGACAAAATTTGAACCACGACATGTTGATGCCGCTCCATGATAGCATGCCAAGTTTCATGAATTTCAGACGAGTTTTGGATTTACTAGAATTTAAAAACCAGGCATCTCAATGTTTTGAAGGCAATCAACGGTGCCCTGGTGTTTGAAATTCATTCCCATTTCTTGTATGGGACCTAAGCATGCACCCAAGGACACATATTTGATTTTTCAACCAATTTATATGCACTGGAGCATGTGCTTGCAGTTCGAATTTGAATTATCCACATCAAATGCATTGAAAACTCAGTTAATGCATAAAAATGCCCAAACAAACCCCGAAAAATCACAAAAAATCACACAACACTCCTGTTGTTCTATGTTGACACGAGAAACTTTATTGAAAGCAATAAGAGGCAATGGATATCGTTTCGTCCCCAAAGGTGGGACGTTCCCTACGGAAAACCATCATGCTTGTTGTCAGAAGCTACGGTTTGTGAGAAGCATATACCCAAACCTGCCCCAAATGGGACAAAATTTGTACCACGACACGTTGATGCCGCTCCATGATAGCATGCCAAGTTTCATGAATTTCAGACGAGTTTTGGATTTACTAGAATTTAAAAACCAGGCATCTCAATGTTTTGCCGGCAATCAACGGTGCCCCGGTGTTTGAAATTCATTCCCATTTCTTGCATGGGACCTAGGCATGCAGTCAAGGACACATATTTGAGTTTTCAACCAATTTATATGCACTGGAGCATGTGCATGTAGTTCAAATTTGAATTATGCACATAAAATGCATTGAAAACTTAGTTAATGCATAAAAATGTCTAAACGAACCCTGAAAAATCACACAACACTCCTGTTGTTCTATGTTGACACGAGAAAAAAATTTGAAAGCAATAAGAGGCAATGGATATCGTTTCATCCACAAAGGTGGGACGTTCCCTACCGAAAACCATAATGCTTGTTGTGAGAAGCTACGGTTTGTGAGAAGCATATACCCAAACCTGCCCCAAATGGGACAAAATTTGTACCACGACATGTTGATGCCGCTCCATGATAGCATGCCAAGTTTCATTAATTTCACACAAGTTTTGGATTTACTAGAATTTAAAAACCAGGCATCTCAATGTTTTGCAGGCAATCAACGGTGCCCTGGTGTTTGAAATTCATTCCCATTTCTTGTATGGGACCTAAGCACGCACCCAAGGACACGTATTTGATTTTTCAACCAATTTATATGCACTGGAGCATGTGCATGTAGTTCGAATTTTAATTATGCACATAAAATGCATTGAAAACTCAGTTAATGCATAAAAATGCCCAAACGAACCCCGAAAAATAAAAAAAATCACACAACACTCCTGTTGTTCTATGTTGACACGAGAATTTTTTTAAAAGCAATAAGAGGCAATGGATATCGTTTCGTCCCCTAAGGTGGCACGTTCCCTACCGAAAACCATCATGCTTGTTGTCAGAAGCTACGGTTTGTGAGAAGCATATACCCAAACCTGCCCCAAATGGGACAAAATTTGTACCACGACATGTTGATGCCGCTCCATGATAGCATGCCAAGTTTCATGAATTTCAGACGAGTTTTGGATTTACTAGAATTTAAAAACCAGGCATCTCAATGTTTGGCGGCAATCAACGGTGCCCCGGTGTTTGAAATTCATTCCCATTTCTTGCAGGGGACCTAGGCATGCACCCAAGGACACATATTTGATTTTTCAACCAATTTATATGGACTGTAGCATGTGCATGTAGTTCAAATTTGAATTATGCACATAAAATGCATTAAAAACTCGGTTAATGCATAAAAATGTCCAAACGAACCCTGAAAAATCACACAACACTCCTGTTGTTCTATGTTGGCACGAGAAAAAAATTTGAAAGCAATAAGAGGCAATGGATATCGTTTCATCAACAAAGGTGGGACGTTCCCTTCCGAAAACCATCATGCTTGTTGTGAGAAGCTCCGGTTTGTGAGAATTATATACCCAAACCTGCCCCGAATGGGACAAAATTTGTACCACGACATGTTGATGCCGCTCCATGATAGCATGCCAAGTTTCATGAATTTCAGACGAGTTTTGGATTTACTAGAATTTAAAAACCAGGCATCTCAATGTTTTGCCAGCAATCAACGGTTCCCTGGTGTTTGAAATTCATTCCCATTTCTTGCATGGGACCTAAGCATGCACCCAAGGACACATATTTGATTTTTCAACCAATTCATATGCACTGGAGAATGTGCATGTAATTCGAATTTGAATTATCCACATAAAATGCATTGAAAACTCAGTTAATGCATAAAAATGCCCAAACGAACCCCGAAAAGTCACAAAAATTCACACAACACTCCTGTTGTTCTATGTTGACACGAGAAATTTTTTTGAAAGCAATAAGAGGCAATGGATATCGTTTCATCCCCACAGGTGGGACGTTCCCTACTGAAAACCATCATGCTTGTTGTGAGAAGCTACGGTTTGTGAGAAGCATATGCCCAAACCTGCCCCAAATGGGACAAAATTTGTACCATGACATGTTGGTGCCGCTCCGTGATAGCATGCCAAGTTTCATGAATTTCAGATGAGTTTTGGATTTACTAGAATTTAAAAACCAGGCATCTCAATGTTTTGCCGGCAATCAACGGTGCCCCGATGTTTGAAATTCATTCACATTTCTTGCATGAGACCTAAGCATGCACCCAAGGACACATATTTGATTTTTCAACCAATTTATATGCACTAGAGCATGTGCATGTAGTTCAAATTTGAATTATGCACATAAAATGCATTGAAAACTTAGTTAATGCATAAAAATGTCTAAACGAAACCTGAAAAATCACACAACACTCCTGTTGCTCTATGTTGACACGAGAAAAAAATTTGAAAGCAATAAGAGGCAATGGATATCGTTTCATCCACAAAGGTGGGACGTTCCCTACCGAAAACCATCATGCTTGTTGTGAGAAGCTCCGGTTTGTGAGAAGCATATACCCAAACCTGCCCCAAATGGGACAAAATTTGAACCACGACATGTTGATGCCGCTCCATGATAGCATGCCAAGTTTCATGAATTTCAGACGAGTTTTGGATTTACTAGAATTTAAAAACCAGGCATCTCAATGTTTTGAAGGCAATCAACGGTGCCCTGGTGTTTGAAATTCATTCCCATTTCTTGTATGGGACCTAAGCATGCACCCAAGGACACATATTTGATTTTTCAACCAATTTATATGCACTGGAGCATGTGCTTGCAGTTCGAATTTGAATTATCCACATCAAATGCATTGAAAACTCAGTTAATGCATAAAAATGCCCAAACAAACCCCGAAAAATCACAAAAAATCACACAACACTCCTGTTGTTCTATGTTGACACGAGAAACTTTATTGAAAGCAATAAGAGGCAATGGATATCGTTTCGTCCCCAAAGGTGGGACGTTCCCTACGGAAAACCATCATGCTTGTTGTCAGAAGCTACGGTTTGTGAGAAGCATATACCCAAACCTGCCCCAAATGGGACAAAATTTGTACCACGACACGTTGATGCCGCTCCATGATAGCATGCCAAGTTTCATGAATTTCAGACGAGTTTTGGATTTACTAGAATTTAAAAACCAGGCATCTCAATGTTTTGCCGGCAATCAACGGTGCCCCGGTGTTTGAAATTCATTCCCATTTCTTGCATGGGACCTAGGCATGCAGTCAAGGACACATATTTGAGTTTTCAACCAATTTATATGCACTGGAGCATGTGCATGTAGTTCAAATTTGAATTATGCACATAAAATGCATTGAAAACTTAGTTAATGCATAAAAATGTCTAAACGAACCCTGAAAAATCACACAACACTCCTGTTGTTCTATGTTGACACGAAAAAAAAATTTGAAAGCAATAAGAGGCAATGGATATCGTTTCATCCACAAAGGTGGGACGTTCCCTACCGAAAACCATAATGCTTGTTGTGAGAAGCTACGGTTTGTGAGAAGCATATACCCAAACCTGCCCCAAATGGGACAAAATTTGTACCACGACATGTTGATGCCGCTCCATGATAGCATGCCAAGTTTCATTAATTTCACACAAGTTTTGGATTTACTAGAATTTAAAAACCAGGCATCTCAATGTTTTGCAGGCAATCAACGGTGCCCTGGTGTTTGAAATTCATTCCCATTTCTTGTATGGGACCTAAGCACGCACCCAAGGACACGTATTTGATTTTTCAACCAATTTATATGCACTGGAGCATGTGCATGTAGTTCGAATTTTAATTATGCACATAAAATGCATTGAAAACTCAGTTAATGCATAAAAATGCCCAAACGAACCCCGAAAAATAAAAAAAATCACACAACACTCCTGTTGTTCTATGTTGACACGAGAATTTTTTTAAAAGCAATAAGAGGCAATGGATATCGTTTCGTCCCCTAAGGTGGCACGTTCCCTACCGAAAACCATCATGCTTGTTGTCAGAAGCTACGGTTTGTGAGAAGCATATACCCAAACCTGCCCCAAATGGGACAAAATTTGTACCACGACATGTTGATGCCGCTCCATGATAGCATGCCAAGTTTCATGAATTTCAGACGAGTTTTGGATTTACTAGAATTTAAAAACCAGGCATCTCAATGTTTGGCGGCAATCAACGGTGCCCCGGTGTTTGAAATTCATTCCCATTTCTTGCAGGGGACCTAGGCATGCACCCAAGGACACATATTTGATTTTTCAACCAATTTATATGGACTGTAGCATGTGCATGTAGTTCAAATTTGAATTATGCACATAAAATGCATTAAAAACTCGGTTAATGCATAAAAATGTCCAAACGAACCCTGAAAAATCACACAACACTCCTGTTGTTCTATGTTGGCACGAGAAAAAAATTTGAAAGCAATAAGAGGCAATGGATATCGTTTCATCAACAAAGGTGGGACGTTCCCTTCCGAAAACCATCATGCTTGTTGTGAGAAGCTCCGGTTTGTGAGAATTATATACCCAAACCTGCCCCGAATGGGACAAAATTTGTACCACGACATGTTGATGCCGCTCCATGATAGCATGCCAAGTTTCATGAATTTCAGACGAGTTTTGGATTTACTAGAATTTAAAAACCAGGCATCTCAATGTTTTGCCAGCAATCAACGGTTCCCTGGTGTTTGAAATTCATTCCCATTTCTTGCATGGGACCTAAGCATGCACCCAAGGACACATATTTGATTTTTCAACCAATTCATATGCACTGGAGAATGTGCATGTAATTCGAATTTGAATTATCCACATAAAATGCATTGAAAACTCAGTTAATGCATAAAAATGCCCAAACGAACCCCGAAAAGTCACAAAAATTCACACAACACTCCTGTTGTTCTATGTTGACACGAGAAATTTTTTTGAAAGCAATAAGAGGCAATGGATATCGTTTCATCCCCACAGGTGGGACGTTCCCTACTGAAAACCATCATGCTTGTTGTGAGAAGCTACGGTTTGTGAGAAGCATATGCCCAAACCTGCCCCAAATGGGACAAAATTTGTACCATGACATGTTGGTGCCGCTCCGTGATAGCATGCCAAGTTTCATGAATTTCAGATGAGTTTTGGATTTACTAGAATTTAAAAACCAGGCATCTCAATGTTTTGCCGGCAATCAACGGTGCCCCGATGTTTGAAATTCATTCACATTTCTTGCATGAGACCTAAGCATGCACCCAAGGACACATATTTGATTTTTCAACCAATTTATATGCACTAGAGCATGTGCATGTAGTTCAAATTTGAATTATGCACATAAAATGCATTGAAAACTTAGTTAATGCATAAAAATGTCTAAACGAAACCTGAAAAATCACACAACACTCCTGTTGCTCTATGTTGACACGAGAAAAAAATTTGAAAGCAATAAGAGGCAATGGATATCGTTTCATCCACAAAGGTGGGACGTTCCCTACCGAAAACCATCATGCTTGTTGTGAGAAGCTCCGGTTTGTGAGAAGCATATACCCAAACCTGCCCCAAATGGGACAAAATTTGAACCACGACATGTTGATGCCGCTCCATGATAGCATGCCAAGTTTCATGAATTTCAGACGAGTTTTGGATTTACTAGAATTTAAAAACCAGGCATCTCAATGTTTTGAAGGCAATCAACGGTGCCCTGGTGTTTGAAATTCATTCCCATTTCTTGTATGGGACCTAAGCATGCACCCAAGGACACATATTTGATTTTTCAACCAATTTATATGCACTGGAGCATGTGCTTGCAGTTCGAATTTGAATTATCCACATCAAATGCATTGAAAACTCAGTTAATGCATAAAAATGCCCAAACAAACCCCGAAAAATCACAAAAAATCACACAACACTCCTGTTGTTCTATGTTGACACGAGAAACTTTATTGAAAGCAATAAGAGGCAATGGATATCGTTTCGTCCCCAAAGGTGGGACGTTCCCTACGGAAAACCATCATGCTTGTTGTCAGAAGCTACGGTTTGTGAGAAGCATATACCCAAACCTGCCCCAAATGGGACAAAATTTGTACCACGACACGTTGATGCCGCTCCATGATAGCATGCCAAGTTTCATGAATTTCAGACGAGTTTTGGATTTACTAGAATTTAAAAACCAGGCATCTCAATGTTTTGCCGGCAATCAACGGTGCCCCGGTGTTTGAAATTCATTCCCATTTCTTGCATGGGACCTAGGCATGCAGTCAAGGACACATATTTGAGTTTTCAACCAATTTATATGCACTGGAGCATGTGCATGTAGTTCAAATTTGAATTATGCACATAAAATGCATTGAAAACTTAGTTAATGCATAAAAATGTCTAAACGAACCCTGAAAAATCACACAACACTCCTGTTGTTCTATGTTGACACGAGAAAAAAATTTGAAAGCAATAAGAGGCAATGGATATCGTTTCATCCACAAAGGTGGGACGTTCCCTACCGAAAACCATAATGCTTGTTGTGAGAAGCTACGGTTTGTGAGAAGCATATACCCAAACCTGCCCCAAATGGGACAAAATTTGTACCACGACATGTTGATGCCGCTCCATGATAGCATGCCAAGTTTCATTAATTTCACACAAGTTTTGGATTTACTAGAATTTAAAAACCAGGCATCTCAATGTTTTGCAGGCAATCAACGGTGCCCTGGTGTTTGAAATTCATTCCCATTTCTTGTATGGGACCTAAGCACGCACCCAAGGACACGTATTTGATTTTTCAACCAATTTATATGCACTGGAGCATGTGCATGTAGTTCGAATTTTAATTATGCACATAAAATGCATTGAAAACTCAGTTAATGCATAAAAATGCCCAAACGAACCCCGAAAAATCAAAAAAATCACACAACACTCCTGTTGTTCTATGTTGACACGAGAATTTTTTTAAAAGCAATAAGAGGCAATGGATATCGTTTCGTCCCCTAAGGTGGCACGTTCCCTACCGAAAACCATCATGCTTGTTGTCAGAAGCTACGGTTTGTGAGAAGCATATACCCAAACCTGCCCCAAATGGGACAAAATTTGTACCACGACATGTTGATGCCGCTCCATGATAGCATGCCAAGTTTCATGAATTTCAGACGAGTTTTGGATTTACTAGAATTTAAAAACCAGGCATCTCAATGTTTGGCGGCAATCAACGGTGCCCCGGTGTTTGAAATTCATTCCCATTTCTTGCAGGGGACCTAGGCATGCACCCAAGGACACATATTTGATTTTTCAACCAATTTATATGGACTGTAGCATGTGCATGTAGTTCAAATTTGAATTATGCACATAAAATGCATTAAAAACTCGGTTAATGCATAAAAATGTCCAAACGAACCCTGAAAAATCACACAACACTCCTGTTGTTCTATGTTGGCACGAGAAAAAAATTTGAAAGCAATAAGAGGCAATGGATATCGTTTCATCAACAAAGGTGGGACGTTCCCTTCCGAAAACCATCATGCTTGTTGTGAGAAGCTCCGGTTTGTGAGAATTATATACCCAAACCTGCCCCGAATGGGACAAAATTTGTACCACGACATGTTGATGCCGCTGCATGATAGCATGCCAAGTTTCATGAATTTCAGACGAGTTTTGGATTTACTAGAATTTAAAAACCAGGCATCTCAATGTTTTGCCGGCAATCAACGGTGCCCTGGTGTTTGAAATTCATTCCCATTTCTTGTATGGGACCTAGGCATGCACCCAAGGACACGTATTTGATTTTTCAACCAATTTATATGCACTGGAGCGTGTGCATGTAGTTCGAATTTGAATTATGCACATAAAATGCATTGAAAACTCAGTTAATGCATAAAAATGCCCAAACAAACCCCGAAAAATCATAAAAATTCACACAACACTCCTGTTGTTCTAAGTTGACACGAGAAATTTTTTTGAAAGCAATAAGAGGCAATGAATATCATTTCGTCCCCAAAGGTGGGACGTTCCCTACCGAAAATCATCATGCTTGTTGTCAGAAGCTACGGTTTGTGAGAAGCATATACCCAAACCTGCCCCAAATGGGACAAAATTTGTACCACGACACGTTGATGCCGCTCCATGATAGCATGCCAAGTTTCATGAATTTCAGACGTGTTTTGGATTTACTAGAATTTAAAAACCAGGCATCTCAATGCTTTGCCGGCAATCAACGGTGCCCCGGTGTTTGAAATTCATTCCCATTTCTTGCATGGGACCTAGGCATGCACCCAAGGACACATATTTGATTTTAAACCAATTTATATGCACTGGAGCATGTGCATGTAGTTCAAATTTGAATTATGCACATAAAATGCATTGAAAACTCAATTAATGCATAAAAATGTCCAAACGAACCCTAAAAAATCACACAACACTCCTGTTGTTCTATGTTGACACGAGAAAAAAATTTGAAAGCAATAAGAGGCAATGGATATCGTTTCATCCATAAAGGTGGGACGTTCCCTACCGAAAACCATCATGCTTGTTGTGAGAAGCTCCGGTTTGTGAGAAGCATATACCCAAACCTGGCCCAAATGGGACAAAATTTGTACCACGACATGTTGATGCCGCTCCATGATAGCATGCCAAGTTTCATGAATTTCAGACGAGTTTTGGATTTACTAGAATTTAAAAACCAGGCATCTCAATGTTTTGCCGGCAATCAACGGTGCCCTGGTGTTTGAAATTCATTCCCATTTCTTGTATGGGACCTAAGCATGCACCCAAGGACACGTATTAGATTTTTAAACCAATTTATATGCACTCGAGCATTAGCATGTAGTTCGAATTTGAATTATGCACATAAAATGCATTGAAAACTCAGTTAATGCATAAAAATGCCCAAACGAACCCCGAAAAATCACAAGAAACACACAACACTCCTGTTGTTCTATGTTGACACGAGAATTTTTTTTGAAAGCAATAAGAGGCAATGGATATCGTTTCGTCCCCAAAGGTGGGACGTTCCCTACCGAAAACCATCATGCTTGTTGTCAGAAGCTACGGTTTGTGAGAAGCATATACCCAAACCTGCCCCAAATGGGACAAAATCTGTACCACGACACGTTGATGCCGCTCCATGATAGCATGCCAAGTTTCATGGATTTCAGACGAGTTTTGGATTTACTAGAATTTAAAAACCAGGCATCTCAATGTTTTGCCGGCAATCAACGGTGCCCCCGTGTTTGAAATTCATTCCCATTTCTTGCATGGGACCTAGGCATGCACCCAAGGACACATATTTGATTTTTCAACCAATATATATGCACTGGAGCATCTGCATGTAGTTCAAATTTGAATTATGCACATAAAATGCATTGAAAACTCAGTTAATGCATAAAAATGTCGAAACGAACCCTGAAAAATCACACAACACTCCTGTTATTCTATGTTGACACGAGAATTTTTTTTAAAAGCAATAAGAGGCAATGGATATCGTTTCGTCCCCTAAGGAGGGACGTTCCCTACCGAAAACCATCATGCTTGTTGTCAGAAGCTACGGTTTGTGAGAAGCATATACCCAAACCTGCCCCAAATGGGGCAAAATTTGTACCACGACATGTTGATGCCGCTCCATGATAGCATGCCAAGTTTCATGAATTTCAGACGAGTTTTGGATTTACTAGAATTTAAAAACCAGGCATCTCAATGTTTGGCGGCAATCAACGGTGCCCCGGTGTTTGAAATTCATTCCCATTTCTTGCATGGGACCTAGGCATGCACCCAAGGACACATATTTGATTTTTCAACCAATTTATATGGACTGTAGCATGTGCATGTAGTTCGAATTTGAATTATGCACATAAAATGCATTGAAAACTCGGTTAATGCATAAAAATGTCCAAACGATCCCTGAAAAATCACACAACACTCCTGTTGTTCTATGTTGGCACGAGAAAAAAATTTGAAAGCAATAAGAGGCAATGGATATCGTTTCATCAACAAAGGTGGGACGTTCCCTTCCGAAAACCATCATGCTTGTTGTGAGAAGCTCCGGTTTGTGAGAATTATATACCCAAACCTGCCCCAAATGGGACAAAATTTGTACCATGACATGTTGATGCCGCTGCAGTATAGCATGCCAAGTTTCATGAATTTCAGACGAGTTTTGGATTTACTAGAATTTAAAAACCAGGCATCTCAATGTTTTGCCGGCAATCAACGGTGCCCTGGTGTTTGAAATTCATTCCCATTTCTTGTATGGGACCTATGCATGCACCCAAGGACACGTATTTGATTTTTCAACCAATCTGTATGCACTGGAGCATGTGCATGTAGTTCGAATTTGAATTATGCACATAAAATGCATGGAAAACTTAGTTAATGCATAAAAATGTCCAAACGAACCCCGAAAAATCATAAAAATTCACACAACACTCCTGTTGTTCTAAGTTGACACGAGAAATTTTTTTGAAAGCAATAAGAGGCAATGAATATCATTTCGTCCCCAAAGGTGGGACGTTCCCTACCGAAAATCATCATGCTTGTTGTCAGAAGCTACGGTTTGTGAGAAGCATATACCCAAACCTGCCCCAAATGGGACAAAATTTGTATCACGACACGTTGATGCCGCTCCATGATAGCATGCCAAGTTTCATGAATTTCAGACGAGTTTTGGATTTACTAGAATTTAAAAACCAGGAATCTCAATGTTTTGCCGACAATCAACGGTGCCCCGATGTTTGAAACTCATTCCCATTTCTTGCATGGGACCTAAACATGCACCCAAGGACACATATTTCATTTTTCAACCAATTTATATGCACTGGAGCATGTGCATGTAGTTCAAATTTGAATTATGCACATAAATGCATTTAAAACTCAGTTAATGCATACAAATGTCCAAACGAACCCCGAAAATTCAAAAAATTTCACACAACACTCCTGCTGTTCTATGTTGACACGAGATTTTTTTTTGAAAGCAATAAGAGGCAATGGATATTGTTTCGTCCACAAAGGTGGGATGTTCCCTACCGAAAACCATCATGCTTGTTGTGAGAAGCTACGGTTTGTGAGAAGCATATACCCAAACCTGCCCCAAACGGGACAAAATTTGTACCACGACCTGTTGATGCTGCTCCATGATAGCATGCCAAGTTTCATGAATTTCAGACGAGTTTTGGATTTACTAGAATTTAAAAACCAGGCATCTCAATGTTTTGCCGGCAATCAACGGTGCCCCGGTGTTTGAAATTCATTCCCATTTCTTGTATGGGACCTAAGCATGCACCCAAGGACACATATTTGATTTTTCAACCAATTTATATGCACTGGAGCATGTGCATGTAGTTCGAGATTGAATTATGCACATAAAATGCATTGAAAACTCAGTTAATGCATAAAAATGCCCAAATGAACCCCGAAAAATCACGCAACACTCCTGTTGTTCTATGTTGACACGAGAAAAAAATTTGAAAGCAATAAGAGGCAATGGATATCGTTTCATCCACAAAGGTGGGACGTTCCCTACCGAAAACCATCATGCTTGTTGTGAGAAGCTCCGGTTTGTGAGAAGCATATACCCAAACCTGCCCCAAATGGGACAAAATTTGTACCACAACATGTTGATGCCTCTCCATGATAGCATGCCAAGTTTCATGAATTTCAGATGAGTTTTGGATTTACTAGAATTTAAAAACCAGGCATCTCAATGTTTTGCCGACAATCAACAGTGCCCTGATGTTTGAAATTCATTCACATTTCTTGCATGGGACCTAAGCATGCACAGAGGACACAAATTTGATTTTTCAACCAATTTATATGCACTGGAGCATGTGCATGTAGTTCAAATTTGAATTATGCACATAAGTGCATTTAAAACTCAGTTAATGCATAAAAATGTCCAAACGAACCCTGAAAAATCACAAAAATTCACACAACACTCCTGCTTTTCTATGTTGACACGAGAATTTTTTTTGAAAGCAATAAGAGGCAATGGATATTGTTTCGTCCACAAAGGTGGGATGTTCCCTACCGAAAACCATCATGCTTGTTGTCAGAAGCTCCGGTTTGTGAGAAGCATATACCCAAACCTGCCCCAAATGGGACAAAATTTGTACCACGACATGTTGATGCCGCTCCATGATAGCATGCCAAGTTTCATGAATTTCAGACGAGTTTGGGATTTACTAGAATTTAAAAACCAGGCATCTCAATGTTTTGCCGGCAATCAACGGTGCCCTGGTGTTTGAAATTCATTCCCATTTCTTGTATGGGACCTAAGCATGCACCCAAGGACACATATTTGATTTTTCAACCAATTTATATGCACTGGAGCATGTGCATGTAGTTCGAATTTGAATTATGCACATAAGATGCATTGGAAACTCAGTTAATGCATAAAAATGCCCAAACGAACCCCGAAAAATCACAAAAAATCACACAACACTCCTGTTGTTCTATGTTGACACGAGAATTTTTTTTGAAAGCAATAAGAGGCAATGGATATCGTTTCGTCCCCAAAGGTGGGACGTTCCCTATCGAAAACCATCATGCTTGTTGTAAGAAGCTATGGTTTGTGAGAAGCATATACCCACACCTGCCCCAAATGTGACAAAATTTGTACCACGACATGTTGATGCCGCTCCATGATAGCATGCCAAGTTTAATGAATTTCAGACGAGTTTTGGATTTACTAGAATTTAAAAACCAGGCATCTCAATGTTTTGCCGGCAATCAACGGTGCCCCGATGTTTGAAATTCATTCCCATTTCTTGCATGGGACCTAACCATGCACCCAAGGACACATATTTGATTTTTCAACCAATTTATATGCACTGGAGCATGTGCATGTAGTTCAAATTTGAATTATGCACATAAATGCATTTAAAACTCAGTTAATGCATACAAATGTCCAAACGAACCCCGAAAAATCACAAAAATTCACACAACACTCCTGCTGTTCTATGTTGAGACGAGAAATTTTTTTGAAAGCAATAAGAGGCAATGGATATTGTTTCGTCCACGAAGGTGGGATGTTCCCTACCGAAAACCATCATGCTTTTTGTGAGAAGCTACGGTTTGTGAGAAGCATATACCCAAACCTGCCCCAAACGGGACAAAATTTGTACCACGACATGTTGATGCCGCTCCATGATAGCATGCCAAGTTTAATGAATTTCAGACGAGTTTTGGATTTACTAGAATTTAAAAACCAGGCATCTCAATGTTTTGCCGGCAATCAACGGTGCCCCGATGTTTGAAATTCATTCCCATTTCTTGCATGGGACCTAACCATGCACCCAAGGACAGATATTTGATTTTTCAACCAATTTATATGCACTGGAGCATGTGCATGTAGTTCAAATTTGAATTATGCACATAAATGCATTTAAAACTCAGTTAATGCATACAAATGTCCAAACGAACACCGAAAAATCACAAAAATTCACACAACACTCCTGCTGTTCTATGTTGAGACGAGAAATTTTTTTGAAAGCAATAAGAGGCAATGGATATTGTTTCGTCCACGAAGGTGGGATGTTCCCTACCGAAAACCATCATGCTTTTTGTGAGAAGCTACGGTTTGTGAGAAGCATATACCCAAACCTGCCCCAAACGGGACAAAATTTGTACCACGACATGTTGATGCCGCTCCATGATAGCATGCCAAGTTTCATGAATTTCAGACGAGTTTTGGATTTACTAGAATTTAAAAACCAGGCATCTCAATGTTTTGCCGGCAATCAACGGTGCCCCAGTGTTTGAAATTCATTCCCATTTCTTGTATGGGACCTAAGCATGCACCCAAGGACACATATTTGATTTTTCAACCAATTTATATGCACTGGAGCATGTGCATGTAGTTCAGAATTGAATTATCCACATAAAATGCATTGAAAACTCAGTTAATGCATAAAAATGCCCAAACGAACCCCGTAAAATCATAAAAAATCACACAACACTCCTCTTGTTCTATGTTGACAAGAGAAAAAAATCTGAAAGCAATAAGAAAAAATGGATATCGTTTCATCCCCAAAGGTGGGACGTTCTCTACCGAAAACCATCATGCTTTCTGTGAGAAGCTTCGGTTTGTGAGAAGCGTATACCCAAACCTGCCCCAAATGGCACAAAATTTGTACCACGACATGTTGATGCTACTCCATGATAGCATGCCAACTTTCATGAATTTCAGACGAGTTTTGGATTTACTAGAATTTAAAAACCAGGCATCTCAATGTTTTGCCAGAAATCAACAGTGTCCCGATGTTTGAAATTCATTCCCATTTCTCGCATGGGACCTAGGCATGCACCCAAGGACACATATTTGATTTTTCAACCAATTTATATGCACTGGAGCATGTGCATGTAGTTCAAATTTGAATTATGCACATAAAATGCATTGAAAACTCAGTTAATGCATAAAAATGTCCAAACGAAGCCTGGAAAATCACAAAAAATCACACAACACTCCTGTTGTTCTATGTTGACACGAGAAAAAATTTTGAAAGCAATAAGAGGCAATGGATATCGTTTCATCCACAAAGGTGGGACGTTCCCTACCGAAAACCATCATGCTTGTTGTGAGAGGCTCCGGTTTGTGAGAAGCATATACCCAAACCTGCCCCAAATGGGACAAATTTTGTACCACAACATGTTGATGCCGCTCCATGATAGCATGCCAAGTTTCATGAATTTCAGACGAGTTTTGGATTTACTAGAATTTAAAAACGAGGCATCTCAATGTTTTGCCGGCAATCAACGGTGCCCCAATGTTTGAAATTCATTGCCATTTCCTGCATGGGACCTAAGCATGCACCCAAGGACACATATTTGATTTTTCAACTAATTTATATGCACTGGAGCATGTGCATGTAGTTCAAATTTGAATTATGCACATACATGCATTTAAAACTATGTTAATGCATAAAAATGTCCACACGAACCCCGAAAAATCACAAAAATTCACACAACACTCCTGCTGTTCTATGTTGACACGAGAATTTTTTTTGAAAGCAATAAGAGGCAATGGATATTGTTTCGTCCACAAAGGTGGGATGTTCCCTACCAAAAACCATCATGCTTGTTGTGAGAAGCTCCGGTTTGTGAGAAGCATATACCCAAACCTGCCCCAAATGGGACAAAATTTGTACCACGACATGTTGATGCCGCTCCATGATAGCATGCCAAGTTTCATGAATTTCAGACGAGTTTTGGGTTTACTAGAATTTAAAAACCAGTCATCTCAATGTTTTGCCGGCAATCAACGGTGCCCTGGTGTTTGAAATTCATTCCCATTTCTTGTATGGGACCTAAGCATGCACCCAAGGACACATATTAGATTTTTCAACCAATTTATATGCACTGGAGCATGTGCATGTAGTTTGAAATTGAATTATGCACATAAAATGCATTGAAAACTCAGTTAATGCATAAAAATGCCCAAACGAACCCAGGAAAATCACAAAAAATCACACAACACTCCTGTTGTTCTATCTTGACACGAGAAAAAAATTTGAAAGCAATAAGAGGCAATGGATATCGTTTCATCCACAAAGGTGGGACGTTCCCTACCGAAAACCATCATGCTTGTTGTCAGAAGCTCCGGTTTGTGAGAAGCATATAACCAAACCTGCCCCAAATGGGACAAATTTTGTACCACAGCATGTTGATGCCGCTCCATGATAGCATGCCAAGTTTCATAAATTTCACACGAGTTTTGGATTTACTAGAATTTAAAAACAAGGCATCTCAATGTTTTGCCGACAATCAACGGTGCCCCGATGTTTGAAATTCATTCCCATTTCTTGCATGGGACCTAAGCATGCACCCAAGGACACATATTTGATTTTTCAACCAATTTATATGCACTGGAGCATGTGCATGTAGTTCAAATTTGAATTATGCATATAAATGCATTTAAAACTCAGTTAATAAATAAAAATGCCCAAACGAACCCCGAAAAATCACAAAAATTCACACAACATTCCTGCTGTTCTATGTTGACACGAGAATTCTTTTTGAAAGCAATAAGAGGCAATGGATATTGTTTCGTCCACAAAGGTGGGACTTTCCCTGCCGAAAACCATCATGCTTGTTGTGAGAAGCTCCGGTTTGTGAGAAGCATATACCCAAACCTGCCCCAAATGGGACAAAATCTGCACCACGACATGTTGATGCCTCTCCATGATAGCATGCCAAGTTTCATGAATTTCACACGAGTTTTGGATTTACTAGAATTTAAAAACCAGGCATCTCAATGTTTTGCCGACAATCAGCGGTGCCCTGGTGTTTGAAATTCATTCCCGTTTCTTGTATGGGACCTAAGCATGCACCCAAGGACACATATTTGATTTTTCAACCAATTTATATGCACTGGAGCATGTGCATGTAGTTCAGAATTGAATTATGCACATAAAATGCATTGAAAACTCATTTAATGCATAAAAATGCCCAAACGAACCCCGAAAAATCACAAAAAATCACACAACACTCCTGTTGTTCTATGTTGACACGAGAAAAAAAATTAAAGCAATAAGAGGCAACGGATATCGTTTCATCCACAAAGGTGGGACGTTCCCTATCGAAAACCATCATGCTTGTTGTGAGAAGCTCTGGTTTGTGAGAAGCTTATACCCAAACCTGCCCCAAATGGGGCAAATTTTGTACCACAACATGTTGATGCCGCTCCATGATAGCATGCCAAGTTTCATGAATTTCAGACGAGTTTTGGATTTACTAGAATTTAAAAACCAGGCATCTCAATGTTTTGCCGGCAATCAATGGTGCCCCGGTGTTTCAAATTCATTCCCATTTCTTGTATGGGACATAAGCATGCACCCAAGGACACATATTTGATTTTTCAACCAATTTATATGCACTGTAGCATGTGCATGTAGTTCGAATTTGAATTATGCACATAAAATGCATTGAAAACTCAGTTAATGCATAAAAATGCCAAACGAACCCCAAAAAATCACAAAAAATCACACAACACTCCTATTGTTCTATGTTGATACGAGAAATATTTTGGAAAGCAATAAGAGGCAATGGATATCGTTTCGTCCCCAAAGGTGGGACATTCCCTACCGAAAACCATCATGCTTGTTGTGAGAAGCTATGGTTTGTGAGAAGCATATACCCAAACCTGCCCCAAATGGGACAAAATTTGTACCACGACATGTTGATGCCGCTCCATGATAGCATGCCAAGTTTCATGAATTTCAGACGAGTTTTGGATTTACTAGAATTTAAAAACCAGGCATCTCAATGTTTTGCCGGCAATCAACGGTGCCCGGGTGTGTCAAATTCATTCGCATTTCTTGTATGGGACCTAAGCATGCACCCAAGGGCACATATTTGATTTTTCAACCAATTTATATGCACTGGAGCATGTGCATGTAGTTCGAATTTGAATTATGAACATAAAATGCATTGAAAACTCAGTTAATGCATAAAAATGCCCAAACGAACCCCGAAAAATCACAAAAAATCACACAACACTCCTGTTGTTCTATGTTGACACAAGAAAAAAATTTGAAAGCAATAAGAGGCAATGGATATCGTTTCGTCCCCAAAGGTGGGACGTTCCCAATCGAAAACCATCATGCTTGTTGTGAGAAGCTCCGGTTTGTGAGAAGCATATACCCAAACCTGCCCTAAATGGGACAAAATTTGTACCATGACATGTTGATGCCGCTCCATGATAGCATGCCAAGTCTCATGAATTTCAGACGAGTTTTGGATTTACAAGAATTTAAAAACCAGGCATTTCAATGTTTTGCAGGCAATCAACGGTGCCCCGGTGTTTGAAATTCACTCCCATTTCTGGCATGGGACCTAGGCATGCACCCAAGGATACATATTTGTTTTTTCAACCAATTTATATGTACTGGAGCATGTGCATGTAGTTCAAATTTGAATTATGCACATAAAATGCATTGAAAACTCAGTTAATGCTTACAAATGTCCAAACGAACCCTGAAAAATCACAAAAAATCACACAACACTCCTGTTGTTCTATGTTGACACGAGAAAAAAATTTGAAACAATAAGAGGCAATGGATATCGTTTCATCCACAAAGGTGGGACGTTCCCTACCGAAAACCATCATGCTTGTTGTGAGAAGCTCCGGTTTGTGAGAAGCATATACCCAAACCTGCCCCAAATGGGACAAATTTTGTAACACAACATGTTGATGCTGCTCCATGATAGCATGCCAAGTTTCATGAATTTTAGACGAGTTTTGGATTACTAGAATTTAAAAACCAGGCATCTCAATGTTTTGCCGGCAATCAACGGTGCCCCGATGTTTGAAATTCACTCCCATTTCTTGCATGGGACCTAAGCATGCACCCAAGGACACATATTTGATTCTTCAACTAATTTATATGCACTGGAGCATGTGCATGTAGTTCAAATTTGAATTATGCACATACATGCATTTAAAACTATGTTAATGCATAAAAATGTCCAAACGAACCCCGAAAAATCATAAAAATTCACACAACACTCCTGCTGTTCTATGTTGACACGAGAATTTCTTTTGAAAGCAATAAGAGGCAATGGATATAGTTTCGTCCACAAAGGTGGGATGTTCCCTACCAAAAACCATCATGCTTGTTGTGAGAAGCTCCGGTTTGTGAGAAGCATATACCCAAACCTGCCCCAAATGGGACAAAATTTGTACCACGACATGTTGATGCCGCTCCATGATAGCATGCCAAGTTTCATGAATTTCAGACGAGTTTTGGGTTTACTAGAATTTAAAAACCAGGCATCTCAATGTTTTGCCGGCAATCAACGGTGCCCTGGTGTTTGAAATTCATTCCCGTTTCTTGTATGGGACCTAAGCATGCACCCAAGGACACATATTTGATTTTTCAACCAATTTATATGCACTGGAGCATGTGCATGTAGTTTGAAATTGAATTATGCACATAAAATGCATAGAAAACTCAGTTAATGCATAAAAATGCCCAAACGAACCCTGAAAAATCACAAAAAACACACAACACTTCTGTTGTTCTATGTTGACACGAGAATTTTTTTTGAAAGCAATAAGAGGCAATGGATATCGTTTCGTCCCCAAAGGTGGGACGTTCCCTACCGAAAACCATCATGCTTGTTGTCAGAAGCTACGGTTTGTGAGAAGCATATACCCAAACCTGCCCCAAATGGGACAAAATCTGTACCACGACACGTTGATGCCGCTCCATGATAGCATGCCAAGTTTCATGAATTTCAGACGAGTTTTGGATTTACTAGAATTTAAAAACGAGGCATCTCAATGTTTTGCCGGCAATCAACGGTGCCCCGATGTTTGAAATTCACTCCCATTTCTTGCATGGGACCTAAGCATGCACCCAAGGACACATAATTGATTTTTCAACCAAGTTATATGCACTGGAGCATGTGCATGTAGTTCAAATTTGAATTATGCACATAAATGCATTTAAAACTCAGTTAATAAATAAAAATGCCCAAACGAACCCCGAAAAATCACAAAAATTCACACAACATTCCTCATGTTCTATGTTGACACGAGAATTTTTTTTGAAAGCAATAAGAGGCAATGGATATTGTTTCGTCCACAAAGGTGGGATGTTCCCTACCGAAAACCATCATGCTTGTTGTGAGAAGCTCCGGTTTGTGAGAAGCATATACCCAAACCTGCCCCAAATGGGACAAAATCTGTACCATGACAGGTTGATGCCTCTCCATGATAGCATGCCAAGTTTCATGAATTTCAGACGAGTTTTGGATTTACTAGAATTTAAAAACCAGGCATCTCAATGTTTTGCCGGCAATCAATGGTGCCCTGGTGTTTGAAATTCATTCCCTTTTCTTGTATGGGACCTAAGCATGCACCCAAGGACACATATTTGATTTTTCAACCAATTTATATGCACTGGAGCATGTGCATGTAGTTCAGAATTGAATTATGCACATAAAATGCATTGAAAACTCAGTTAATGCATAAAAATGCCCAAACGAACCCCGAAAAATCACAAAAAATCACACAACACTCCTGTGGTTCTATGTTGACACGAGAAAAAAAATCTGAAAGCAATAGGAAACAATGCATATCGTTTCATCCCCAAAGGTGGGACGTTCCCTATCGAAAACCATCATGCTTGTTGTGAGAAGCTCCGGTTTGTGAGAAGCATATACCCAAACCTGCCCCAAATGGGACAAAATTTGTACCACGACATGTTGATGCCGCTCCATGATAGCATGCCAAGTTTCATGAATTTCAGACGAGTTATGGATTTACTAGAATTTAAAAACCAGGCATCTCAATGTTTTGCCGGCAATCAACGGTGCCCCGATGTTTGAAATTCATTCCCATTTCTCGCATGGGACCTAGGCATGCACCCAAGGACACATATTTGATTTTTCAACCAATTTATATGCACTGGAGCATGTGCATGTAGTTCAAATTTGAATTATGCACATAAAATGCATTGAAAACTCAGTTAATGCATAAAAATGTCCAAACGAACCCTGGAAAATCACAAAAAATCACACAACACTCCTGTTGTTCTATGTTGACACGAGAAAAAAAAGCAATAAGAGGTAATGGATATCGTTTCATCCACAAAGGTGGGACGTTCCCTACCAAAAACCATCATGCTTGTTGTGAGAAGCTCTGGTTTGTGACAAGCTTATACCCAAACCTGCACCAAATGGGGCAAATTTTGTACCACAATATGTGGATGCCGCTCCATGATAGCATGCCAAGTTTCATGAATTTCAGACAAGTTTTGGATTTACTAGAATTTAAAAACCAGGCATCTCAATGTTTTGCCGGAAATCAACGGTGCCCCGATGTTTGAAATTCATTCACATTTCTTGCATGGGACCTAAGCATGCACCCAAGGACACATATTTGATTTTTCAACCAATTTATATGTACTGGAGCATGTGCATGTAGTACAAATTTGAATTATGCACACAAATGCATTTAAAACTCAGTTAATGCATAAAAATGTCCAAACGAACCCCGAAAAATCACAAAAATTAACACAACACTCCTGCTGTTCTATGTTGACACGAGAATTTTTTTTGAAAGCAAGAAGAGGCAATGGATATTGTTTCGTCCACAAAGGTGGGATGTTCCCTACCGAAAACCTTCATGTTTGTTGTGAGAAGCTACGGTTTGTGAGAAGCATATACCCAAACCTGCCCCAAATGGGACAAAATTTGTACCACGACATGTTGATCCCGCTCCATGATAGCATGCCAAGTTTCATGAATTTCAGACAAGTTTTGGATTTACTAGAATTTAAAAACCAGGCATCTCAATGTTTTGCCGGCAATCAATGGTGCCCCGGTGTTTCAAATTCATTCCCATTTCTTGTATGGGACCTAAGCATGCACCCAAGGACACATATTTGATTTTTCAACCAATTTATATGCACTGGAGCATGTGCATGCAGTTCGAATTTGAATTATGCACATAAAATGCATTGAAAACTCAGTTAATGCATAAAAATGCCAAACGAACCCCAAAAAATCACAAAAAATCACACAACACTCCTGTTGTTCTATGTTGACACGAGAAATATTTTTGAAAGCAATAAGAGGCAATGGATATCGTTTCGTCCCCAAAGGTGGGACATTTCCTACCGAAAACCATCATGCTTGTTGTGAGAAGCTATGGTTTGTTAGAAGCATATACCCAAACCTGCCCCAAATGGGACAAAATTTGTACCACGACATGTTGATGCCGCTCCATGATAGCATGCCAAGTTTCATGAATTTCAGACGAGTTTTGGATTTACTAGAATTGAAAAACCAGGCATCTCAATGTTTTGTCGGCAATCAACGGTGCCTGGGTGTGTCAAATTCATTCGCATTTCTTGTATGGGACCTAAGCATGCACCCAAGGACACATATTTGATTTTTCAACCAATTTATATGCACTGGAGCATGTGCATGTAGTTCGAATTTGAATTATGAACATAAAATGCATTGAAAACTCAGTTAATGCATAAAAATGCCCAAACGAACCCCGAAAAATCACAAAAAATCACACAACACTCCTGTTGTTCTATGTTGACAAAAGAAAAAAATTTGAAAGCAATAAGAGGCAATGGATATCGTTTCGTCCCCAAAGGTGGGACGTTCCCAATCAAAACCATCATGCTTGTTGTGAGAAGCTCCGGTTTGTGAGAAGCATATACCCAAACCTGCCCCAAATGGACAAAATTTGTACCACGACATGTTGATGCCGCTCCATGATAGCATGCCAAGTTTCATGAATTTCAGACGAGTTTTGGATTTACTAGAATTTAAAACCCGGGCATTTCAATGTTTTGCAGGCAATCAACGGTGCCCCGGTGTTTGAGATTCATTCCCATTTCTCGCATGGGACCTTGGCATGCACCCAAGGATACATATTTGATTTTTCAACCAATTTAGATGCACTGGAGCATGTGCATGTAGTTCAAATTTGAATTATGCACATAAAATGCATTGAAAACTCAGTTAATGCATACAAATGTCCAAACGAACCCTGAAAAATCACAAAAAAACACACAACACTCCTGTTGTTCTATGTTGACACGAGAAAAAAATTTGAAAGCAATAAGAGGCAATGGATATCGTTTCATCCACAAAGGTGGGATGTTCCCTACCGAAAACAATCATGCTTGTTGTCAGAAGCTCCGGCTTGTGAGAAGCATATACCCAAACCTGCCCCAAATGGGACAAATTTTGTAACACAACATGTTGATGCTGCTCCATGATAGCATGCCAAGTTTCATGAATTTCAAACGAGTTTTGGATTTACTAGAATTTAAAAACGAGGCATCTCAATGTTTTGCCGGCAATCAACGGTGCCCCGATGTTTTAAATTCACTCCCATTTCTTGCATGGGACCTAAGCATGCACCCAAGGACACATATTTGATTTTTCAACCAATTTATATGCACTGGAGCATGTGCATGTAGTTCAAATTTGAATTATGCACATACATGCATTTAAAACTATGTTAATGCATAAAAATGTCCAAACGAACCCCGAAAAATCACAAAAATTCACACAACACTCCTGCTGTTCTATGTTGACACAAGAATTTCTTTTGAAAGCAATAAGAGGCAATGGATATAGTTTCGTCCACAAAGGTGGGATATTCCCTACCGAAAACCATCATGCTTGTTGTGAGAAGCTCCGGTTTGTGAGAAGCATATACCCAAACCTGCCCCAAATGGGACAAAATTTGTACCACGACATGTTGATGCCGCTCCATGATAGCATGCCAAGTTTCATGAATTTCAGACGAGTTTTGGATTTACTAGAATTTAAAAACTAGGCATCTCAATGTTTTGCCGGCAATCAACGGTGCCCTGGTGTTTGAAATTCATTCCCATTTCTTGTATGGGACCTAAGCATGCACCCAAGGACACATATTTGTTTTTTCAACCAATTTATATGCACTGGAGCATGTGCATGTAGTTCAAATTTGAATTATGCACATAAAATGCATTGAAAACTCAGTTAATGCATAAAAATGCCCAAACGAACCCCCAAAAATCACACAACACTCCTGTTGTTCTATGTTGACACGAGAAAAGTTTTTGAAAGCAATAAGAGGCAATGGATATCATTTCGTCCCCAAAGGTGGGATGTTCCCTACTGAAAACCATCATGCTTGTTGTGAGAAGCTCCGGTTTGTGAGAAGCATATACCCAAACCTGCCCCAAATGGGACAAAATTTGTGCCACGACATGTTGATGCCGCTCCATGATAGCATGCCAAGTCTCATGAATTTCAGACGAGTTTTGGATTTACTAGAATTTAAAAACCAGGCATCGCAATGTTTTGCCGGCAATCAACGGTGCCCTGGTGTTTGAAATTCATTCCCATTTCTCGCATGGGACCTAGGCGTGCACCCAAAGATACATATTTGATTTTTCAACCAATTTATATGCACCGGAGCATGTGCATGTAGTTCAAATTTGAATTATGCACATAAAATGCATTGAAAACTCAGTTAATGCATAAAAATGTCCAAACGAACCCTGGAAAATCACAAAAAATCACACAACACTCCTGTTGTTCTAAGTTGACACGAGAAAAAATTTGAAAGCAATAAGAGGCAATGGATATCGTTTCATCCACAAAGGTGGGACGTTCCCTACCGAAAACCATCATGCTTGTTGTGAGAAGCTCCGGTTTGTGAGAAGCATATACCCAAACCTGACCCAAATGGGACAAATTTTGTACCGGCTCCATGATAGCATGCCAAGTTTCATGAATTTCAGACGAGTTTAGGATTTACTAGAATTAAAAAACGAGGCATCTCAATGTTTTGCCGGCAATCAACGGTGCTCCGATGTTTGAAATTCATTCCCATTTCTTGCATGGGACCTAAGCATGCACCCAAGGACACATATTTGATTTTTCAACCAATTTATATGCACTGGAGCATGTGCATGTAGTTCAAATTTGAATTATGCACATAAATGCATTTAAAACTTAGTTAATGCATAAAAATGTCCAAACGAACCCCGAAAAATCACAAAAATTCACACAACACTCCTGCTGTTCTATGTTGACACGAGAATTTTTTTTGAAAGCAAGAAGAGGCAATGGATATTTTTTCGTCCACAAAGGTGGGACGTTCCCTACCGAAAACCATCATGCTTGTTGTGAGAAGCTCTAGTTTGTGAGAAGCATATACCCAAACCTGCCCCGAATGGGACAAAATTTGTACCATGACATGTTGTTGCCGCTCTATGATAGCATGCCAAGTTTCATGAATTTCAGACGGGTTTTGGATTTACTAGAATTTAAAAACCAGGCATCTCAATGTTTTGCCGGCAATCAACGGTGCCCTGGTTTGAAATTCATTCCCATTTCTTGTATGGGACCTAAGCATGCACCCAAGGACACATAATTTATTTTTCAACCAATTTATATGCACTGGAGCATGTGCATGTAGTTCAAATTTGAATTATGCACATAAAATGCATTGAAAACTCAGTTAATGCATAGAAATGTCCAAATGAACCCCAAAAAATCACAAAACACACCTGTTGTTCTATGTTGACATGAGAAAAAAATTTGAAGGCAATAAGAGACAATGGATATCATTTCGTCCCCAAAGGTGGGACGTTCCCTACCGAAAACCATCATGCTTGTTGTGAGAAGCTCCGGTTTGTGAGAAGCATATACCCAAACCTGCCCCAAATGGGACCAAATTTGTACCACGACATGTTGATGCCGCTCCATGATAGCATGCCAAGTTTCATGAATTTCAGACGAGTTTTGGATTTACTAGAATTTAAAAACCAGGCATCTCAATGTTTTGCCGGCAATCAATGGTGCCCCGGTGTTTGAAATTCATTCCCATTTCTCGCATGGGACCTAGGCATGCACCCAAGGACATATATTTGATTTTTCAACCAATTTATATGCACTGGAGCATGTGAATGTAGTTCAAATTTGAATTATGCACATAAATGCATTTAAAACTTAGTTAATGCATAAAAATGTCCAAATGAACCCCGAAAAATCACAAAAATTGACACAACACTCCTGCTGTTCTATGTTGACACGAGAATTTTTTTGAAAGCAATAAGAGGCAATGGATATTGTTTCGTCCACAAAGGTGGGACGTTCCCTACCGAAAACCATCATGCTTGTTGTGAGAAGCTCCAATTCGTGAGAAGCATATACCCAAACCTGCCCCAAATGGGACAAAATTTGTACCATGACATGTTGATGCCGCTCCATGATAGCATGCCAAGTTTCATGAATTTCAGACGAGTTTTGGATTTACTAGAATTTAAAAACCAGGCATCTCAATGTTTTGTCGGCAATCAACGGTGCCCTGGTTTGAAATTCATTCCCATTTCTTGTATGGGAGCTAAGCATGCACCCAAGGACACATAATTGATTTTTCAACCAATTTATATGCACTGGAGCATGTGCATGTAGTTCAAATTTGAATTATGCACATAAAATGCATTGAAAACTCAGTTAATGCATAAAAATGTCCAAACGAACCCCGAAAAATCACAAAAAATCACACAACACTCCTGTTGTTCTATGTTGACACGAGAAAAAAATTTGGAAGCAATAAGATGCAATGGATATCGTTTCGTCCCCAAAGGTGGGACGTTCCCTACCGAAAACCATCATGCTTGTTGTGAGAAGCTCCGGTTTGTGAGAAGCATATACCCAAACCTGCCCCAAATGGGACAAAATTTGTACCATGGCATGTTGATGCCGCTCCATGATAGCATGCCAAGTTTCATGAATTTTAGACGAGTTTTGGATTTACTAGAATTTAAAAACCAGGCATCTCAACGTTTTGCCGGCAATCAACGGTGCCCTGGTGTTTGAAATTCAGTCCCATTTCTTGCCTGGGACCTAAGCATGCACCCAAGGACACATATTTGATTTTTGAACCAATTTATATGCACTAGAGCATGTGCATGTAGTTCAAATTTGAATTGTTCACCTGAAATGGCTAGAAAACCAATTTAATGTATAAAATGTTCAAACGAACCCTGAATAATTCCAATTCTTTTATGACACACATATAGTTGCATATTCACTCCAGATAAAAGGTCTAGAAATTCAAATACCGTCCATTGCCGGTGTGTCCCCATTATGTAATTCAAATCAAGATGAAAAATCAAGTAGATGGCACACAATTTATTATCAGCAACCGTGTGAGATGTAGTACAAAATATCTTGGAGCACCGTCGGTGTATACTACGCCTATGGCTTACGCGAGAAGGTGCGTCGGCTACAGTCCACAACCGGCGTCTCAAGCACACTAGCTCGCTCCCCAAATATCATTTCACTGTTCAACCATCGCCGGTGAAAGATGGTCACGTGGACTCGCGTCGTGAGGGAAACTTCGGTGGCCCACTCCGGCGAGAGCAAGGCCGCAGCCGCCATGCGCGTGCTAACAAGGTGCATGAGCACGGCCGCAATTTGTGATCGGGCGGCAAAGGCAGCCCAAACAACCGATGTTGCTTCTCAGGTGGCGGCAGTAACATCTGCCTCGGGGATAACAACTGGTGAGAGTGGCACAACAGCTGTCCGTTCTGCAGCGGCGGCCTTAGCCCTGATGGAGGCCGCCCACGGCCATGTCGAGGTCGCCCACGCCGCGTTCACCGCACAAATCGAATGAAGCTTCTTCGACAACGGTCGGCAACCCACGACAAAAGAGCTGGCAATCGCCGAGAGCGTTCGAGCAGTCGTCTGTTCCTCCGTCGCATACCTTGTGAGAACAGAACCCGTCCAAGCCCAGATCGTGTCCGCCCATGCCCAGCACGTGGTGGCCTTTTCCAAAGAGATGGCGGACGCGGATGGCGAGATGCTTGCCGAGTATGGTGCGATGGATGCCATGGAGCTCCTTCCCCAGGAGACCGTCGGGCGCAAGCTGGACATGGAGGCAACAGCGCAGATCGACGAGCACCAGCCATAGTAGTACTCTATGTTTTGTTTAACTAAGAGCGTCGGTCTTTAATTTGTTGAAGTAATGTTTAGGTCAGCTAGCTCTGTTTAATTGCTGAACTTGCTTGATTAAGAAGTGTGGGTGTGGAGTCGCCTCCTTTGTGTACCCAAATTATGCAATGACGTGGATGACCACTGTAACCATGGAAATTCGAACCAAAACTTTTGACGTTCAAACTCATCACACACGGGTTAAGCTATCTGAATCGTTTGTCATGTCCACATATCGTACACAGTTCTGAATAAGGGACCGTGTCTGATGACACTTTGCGCGCTAGTTTTTCGGCTGAAGCGATTCCAAATTTTCGGCTTCCGCGGAAATATCTACCTCCTCGCCCCGTCCCCCTTACCAAAAGCCACATTTCCCCTCTTTCCGCCTTCCTTTCCAAGTTGAAACCTTCACTCCTTGCTTGCAGCGCCGCCGCCTCCTCGCCGGCGCCCCTCCTTCACGCTGCTCGGCCTCCTCTATCCATGCAGGTAATCCACACCCGACCCCCATCCTCCTCCTCCTTCCACATCCCACATGCCCCGACCGCCGACGCGAGCGCGACACCTTCCACCCAAATCACCGACCCCTCCACCAAATAAGCGTCGGCCTAAGCCATGGTGCACGCAGTATAGCCAGGACCTCAAGGAGCACTTGGCAGCGGGAAGCAAATCGCGGCCTCACGCGCGGATGAGGTCGCAATGGCTGCCATTCGTGCCGACCCCCAGATCTTGGAGGAGCACCTTGCCAATTGCTAGCTATGCCGTTTAAGCATGCTAGGTTTACCCGTTGCGTGTGCTGCTCCTGCCTTTCCTTTACAAAATCTAGTGAATTGTGCTATCTAATTTCACCATGCAATCTGTTGCTCTAGTGTATATGTTCTATATGTCGTGCAGTGTGGTGCTCACTTATCAACTATTTTGTTAATTAGTTGTCGTCTTTAGTTAACTGTTTGGTTCAATTCTGCAAATGTGATGTTCAATTCTTTAGGCTGCAATTTTGTATTGTCTTCCATATGAGAAATAAATCGAATTTATCCTTACAAAATTGTGGGTGCATTTTGTTATTGTATACCATGTGAGGAATAAATTGAATTTGGCTGTAATAAATACATGAGAAACAAATACAATTGCTACAACTGGCTGTAGTTAATTGTTTAGTTAACTCTCTGATCTTCTATTAGGAGTATGTTATATTGTGCAATGTGGTGCTCAGTTAATGTTTGGTTCATTTGTTGTGGTGTTTAGTTAACTGCTTGGTTCAATGTTATATTGTGCAATGTGGTGCTCAGTTAATGTTTGGTTCATTTGTTGTGGTGTTTAGTTAACTGCTTGGTTCAATTCTGCAATGCGATGTCCAATTGTCGTGGGTAGAATTTTGTACTGTGTGCATGTGAGGAATAAATCGAATTTGGCTGCACTTAATACATGAGAAACATATACAAGTGCTATATTTCCTAGTTCTTAATCATGCTTGGTTTGGGTAAATGGATTTTCCGTGTGGCTTCAATTAATCTGATGAATCTGCAATGTGCTTATTTTTCATCAACATATTTTACTGATAGCATGCGAACCCTTACTTACCCTGATGACTAACTACCTTATATGTGTTGCAGGGAAACAATGGGAAGCACTGAGGTTTACAATCGAGGTTATCACGTACATGGTCCGTTGTCTAATAGCACATTATTGTGCAATTGCAGGAACCATTCTAATATTTTGGCCAATTGCTAGCTATGCCGTTTAAGCATGCTAGGTTTACCCGTTGCGTGTGCTGCTCCTGCCTTTCCTTTACAAAATCTAGTGAATTGTGCTATCTAATTTCACCATGCAATCTGTTGCTCTAGTGTATATGTTCTATATGTCGTGCAGTGTGGTGCTCACTTATCAACTATTTTGTTAATTAGTTGTCGTCTTTAGTTAACTGTTTGGTTCAATTCTGCAAATGTGATGTTCAATTCTTTAGGCTGCAATTTTGTATTGTCTTCCATATGAGAAATAAATCGAATTTATCCTTACAAAATTGTGGGTGCATTTTGTTATTGTATACCATGTGAGGAATAAATTGAATTTGGCTGTAATAAATACATGAGAAACAAATACAATTGCTACAACTGGCTGTAGTTAATTGTTTAGTTAACTCTCTGATCTTCTATTAGGAGTATGTTATATTGTGCAATGTGGTGCTCAGTTAATGTTTGGTTCATTTGTTGTGGTGTTTAGTTAACTACTTGGTTCAATGTTATATTGTGCAATGTGGTGCTCAGTTAATGTTTGGTTCATTTGTTGTGGTGTTTAGTTAACTGCTTGGTTCAATTCTGCAATGCGATGTCCAATTGTCGTGGGTAGAATTTTGTACTGTGTGCATGTGAGGAATAAATCGAATTTGGCTGCACTTAATACATGAGAAACATATACAAGTGCTATATTTCCTAGTTCTTAATCATGCTTGGTTTGGGTAAATGGATTTTCCGTGTGGCTTCAATTAATCTGATGAATCTGCAATGTGCTTATTTTTCATCAACATATTTTACTGATAGCATGCGAACCCTTACTTACCCTGATGACTAACTACCTTATATGTGTTGCAGGGAAACAATGGGAAGCACTGAGGTTTACAATCGAGGTTATCACGTACATGGTCCGTTGTCTAATAGCACATTATTGTGCAATTGCAGGAACCATTCTAATATTTTGGTTTTTAACAATTTGGACTTGCACATGTAGGTCCTGCTGTCAGAGGTTTTGACCCACTGTTCGACCCTTTTTGCATATGGGGAAATGAGTTGTCCATGAATATCAATCAAATCAAGAAACTCAGAAAGATTGTCAGGATAAAGAAATTAGCGACAAAAAACAACAAGATCTTTGTCCGCACAATGAAGAAGACATAAGTTCACTACAAGATGGTACTAACTATTATACCTTGCCTTTTTTATTCCTTTGCCCCATTTCCAATATAGAGAAGATATTTATGCACATCCTTGTTTTCAGGCCTTTCCAAAGCAGTTCACTGATAATTACCTCTCAAACCACATCTATGGTCAGGAGGCGAGCAAGGTTTTCATACAACACCCGCGGTTCAATATTGAAGTGTTCCTGAAGAGGTCGAAGGACGGATGGTCAATCATGAACATGCACTGGCCTAAAGTTGCAAAGACCTTCAACATGAATGAAGGCTCAATATTCGCCTTCCGCTTCAGCAGTTTTCCAGATGAGATGCATCTGTCTATATACCGTCTATGATGCTAATTTCGAAAGGTTCTACATGTTGCATGTGGAACTTGCTGCTGGTGCAGTTGTGTATTAGGGTAGCTAAGTGCTGAAGCTATATCATGTTGTACTCTGATGTATTTCAATTATGAAATTCTGCTTCCTTAATATGGAAATGAAATATATTGTGAGCTTAATATGAATGTCAATTAGATTAATAAATGGATTATTAATAATAGGGCAATTAGCCTGCTAATTGGGTTTTGATATTGCAAACTGTTGTTGAAAAAATACCGTGGGTGATGACCTCAGGCAATGCACACAGTTTCTAGGAATAAATCATGTTGGATCAATGAACAATCACACACGACTTTCTCTTGAAAACTGTTTGCGTTAGGCCACCTTGCGCAAACGTTTACCACATAAAAACTATGTGTCATGGATAGCCTTTGCCACACAGTTTCTTCTACGGATCGTGTGTGCTACATTCAATAAAGCAAACGATTTAACGGGAAAAATTGTGTGTGATGTACCTATGAACGGAAACGTTTTCCTTGGAGCGACTACGTGGGATGTGCATACTAACAGATACGTTTAGCGAGGACTGACTGTGTGGGATGTACTTGTGATCGGAAAAAATTTCGCCGTATAATTGTATTTTTTAGCTCTACTGTACGTATTTCCGTATTTGAGTGCTCGCCGGTCGCACACGACCTCATTTTGCCGAACGTGTGTGCCAGGAAGGCATATCTCCGATGGTTTCTAGGTCGTGTGGGAAAGACCCCCTATCGCCCACACTCACTTGGCGACGGTTCCAAATGCCGTCGCGGAAAGGGGTAAAAAACCGTTTGTTTAGGACCGATGCGCACCAGTGCCTTGTGAGCAGTTCTATCTCCAACATGATGCCCTCCATAAGCCTCAGAGTGACATTTCCGTAGGATTTGTCCCTGTTCATGCTCAGGTACATAACGCCTAATAATACCGTCTACTCCTTCTTTATAAACATGTCATCCCAAAAATAATGTTTTAAATCACAGAAGAATTTTTTCTTTTGTTGGTATGTAAAGCTAGGTGGTAAATATTTAGCAACAATGTAATTAGCATAATCATCATACCAAGGAGTACTATGAGAAACATTTAGTGAAGCTAACTGTTCATCAGGAAAACTATCATCAATAGGCAGTGGGTCACCAAGCACATTTTCAAGCCTAGACAAGTTATCGGCTACTGGGTTCTCAGCTCCTTTTCTATCAATGATATATAAATCAAATTCTTGCAACAAGAGAACCCATCAAATAAGTCTAGATTTAGCATCTTTCTTTTCCATAAAATATTTAATAGCAGCATGGTATGTGTGAACAGTTACTTTTGAATCAACAATATATGGTCCAAATTTATCACAAGCAAACACCACTGCTAAAAATTCTTTTTCAGTAGTAGCATAATTTGTTTGAGCACTGTCTAGAGTTTTACTAGCATAATGAATAACATTCAATTTCTTATCAACTCTTTGTCCTAGAACAACACCAACAGCATAATCACTAGCATCACACATAATTTCAAAAGGCAATTTCCAATCAGGTGGTTGAACAATAGGTGCAGAAATTAAGGCTTTATTGAGTGTTTCAAAAGCTTCTAAACAATCATCATCAAAAACAAAAGGAATATCCTTCTGCAAGAGAATAGTAAGAGGCCTAGAAATTTTAGAGAAGTCTTTGATAAATCTCCTATATAAACCAACATGTTCCAGGAAACTACGAATACCTTT
Source organism: Aegilops umbellulata (assembly GCA_032464435.1). Classification (NCBI taxonomy): domain Eukaryota; kingdom Viridiplantae; phylum Streptophyta; class Magnoliopsida; order Poales; family Poaceae; genus Aegilops; species Aegilops umbellulata. The sequence continues at coordinate 269,980,419 of CP136054.1, read as the reverse complement.
TATATCTTTAGGACATGGCATTTTCTCAATTGCATCAACCTTAGCTTGGTCCACTTCAATACCTCTTTAAGAAATTTTATGACCCAAGACAATGCCTTCATTAACCATAAAGTGGCACTTCTCCCAATTCAAGACAAGATTTGTTTGTTCACATCTCTACAAAACTCGCTCAAGATTTCTTAAACAATCATCAAAATTCTTCCCATAAAGACAGAAAAGTCATCCATGAAAACCTCAACAATCTTTTCACAAAAGTCAAAGAATATAGCAATCATACATCTTTGAAAGGTAGCAGGTGCATTACATAAACCAAAAGGCATACGTCTATAAGCTTAGGTTCCAAAGGGACAAGTAAAAGTGGTCTTTTCTTGATCAGGTTGAGAAACAGGTATTTGTGAAAAGCCAGAATATCCATCAAGGAAGCAAAAGCATGTGTGCTTAGATAATCTTTCAAGCATTTGATCAATAAAAGGAAAAGGGTAATGATCTTTTCTAGTTGCTTTATTTAATTTTCTAAAGTCAATTACCATTCTATATGTCGGTGTACTAAAGTAGGGGTACCTTAGTATCCCGAACTTGTGCACGGGCAGTCGCAGCCCCCCACGGCAAGGCTTGCCAGGCGAACGCCAAGGACCTCCGAAGTCCCTTTGGAGCCATTCAAGAACAAAGTATTTAAGCCAAGGAGACAAGGCCCCGGCAAGAGGAGCTTGCCGGGAAGGCCACCCAAAGAACAAGGCCCCGGCAAGAGGAGCTTGCCGGGAAGGCCACTCGAAACTCAAGACCCCGGCAAGAGGAGCTTGCCGGGAAGGCCAACCAAGGCACTTGCCGCGACAAGCCACTACTCCGTGGCCCGCGCTCCAGCTCATCCACCAACGTGTCGCTCTAGGGCCGTTCCAAGTGTACGTGGCAAGAAGCTGTGCAGCCAGGGGCATGCGGTGGCAAACGGCGCTGACAAGATAGCCATCATGGCAAACAGTGGCGCCCCTGACGGCCACTTTTTGCACTGTTTGGGCGACACAGACAGGCATTTAATGCCATCAGGGTTAGGTATGATAACACTGTACAAGTAGTTGTACCCAACACAGCACTTTTCCATTTTTACCCCTGCCTACGTTGCCACCTGTCGGTAACCCCTTGAGCATATAAAAGGAGGCCCATGCGCAACGTAAGGGGGGAGATGAGAACACTCATGCTCGGTCTCGCCAGCGGCTTGCGTGTACTGTAGCACTCAGCGCTCCCGAGCAAGAACACAATACAATCCACAAAGCAGCAGTAGGGTTTTACGCATCCGTGCGGCCCGAAGCTGGGTAAACCCCTCGCGTGCCTCGCCTCGATCTGCTCTTCGTGCGACCTCTGCCCCCCGCCGAACCGAAAAGGGGCTCCGTCCCCATAGGTGCCCGCGGAGCCAGTTTCCCCCGGCATCTTTGGCACGCCAGGAAGGGGGCGTCGAGGTTGTGCGAACCTGATCCGGCGTTCGCACGAGCTAGACCTTCATCGTCATCACCGACAACAGCTGCACAAGTGCGGAAGAAACTGGATCGAGGAGCTGCCAGTGGTTCTTTGGTCGATCAGGACGACGCCAAATCGAGCCACTGGCCAGACACCTTTCGCTCTGATCTGTGGAGCAGAGGTAGTTCTCCCCATGGAACTCGTATACGGGTCACCTCGAGTGCTCGCTTATGATAAGCTTGAGCAAGAGCAGCTGCGAGAAGATGACGCGCTGCTCCTCGAGGAGAACCGTCTTCAGGCTGCTGTGCGAGCCGCTCGCTACCAGCAAGCTTTGCGCCGCTACCATAGCCGCAAAGTTAAAGCCAGAAGTTTCGAGGAAGGCGACCTTGCTCTTCGGCGCGCTCAGTCCGCCAAGAATCCCAGCAAGTTGACGCCGAAGTGGGGAGACCCTCGCCGGGTGAAACGAGTCACTAGTTTCGCCTTGCCGGGGAGCGGCCTTGCCGGGAAGCAAACAACAGAAAAGCTAAGTTGCCAGAGCTTGAGCAATCAGATCTTTTAAAACTTTTTAGTTATCTTCCTTGAACGACCGTCCTTTGTATGGAAAACCTGTGCGCGGAGGAACCAGCTCGCGGCTAGTTGCGCCCTTACTTCATTTCGAGTCCGCTCAACGACTTAAGTGTGTTGCGACTAGAGTCGCGCCCTTACCTTGTTTCGAGCTCGCTCAACAACTTAAGCGTGCCGCGACCAGAATCGCGCCCTTACTTTGTTTCGAGTTTGCTCAAACAACTTAAGCGAAGCTGCAACTAGTCGCGACAAGGTTTCTTGTCGGAGGCGGCACCGCCAGCAGGCTGCTGATGTTCCACACTCAGCGCTCGCGGCAAAGGTGCCTGCACTGGCAAGTTCCCTAAAAGCGTAGGGCAAAAGCATACAAAGGAAGGAATCAAGTAAAGGAAATAGCATTGTGTCGGGGGAAATCGGCCTCCACGAGCACCTATGGGGACGGAGCCCCTTTTCGGTTCGGCGGGGGGCGGAGGTTGCGCAAAGAGCAGATCGAGGCGACACACACACAACGATTTTACCCAGCTTCGGGCCGCACGGATGCGTAAAACCCTACTGCTGCTTGTCTGGTTGATTCGAGTTCTTGCTCTGGAGCGCAAGAAGCTACAGTAAGTTGGAGCTGGACGTAGACGAGGGTCTATTGGGTGTCCTCTTTCTAGATCTTCTCTCCCTCTCCTTCCTCTCCCTCCCTACGTGCGCATGGGCCTCCTTTTATATGCTAAAGGGGTTTCCCACAGGTAGCGACGCAGGTGAGGGTAAAAATGGCAAGGAACTGTGCGAACAGTGGCCGCACAGTGCTATCGCACCTAACTCTGACGGCGGGGGACAAAGGCATTAAATGCCCGTCTGGATCGCCTGAACAGTGCCGAGGCAGACCGTTAGGGGCACCTCCGCTTTCCACGGGGGCGACTCTGCCAACGTCGCATGCCACGTGCGCCCCAGGTTGCGCGGCGCCTCGCCCCGTGCCTCTGGGGAAGCTCCAGAGTGACGCGTGGGCAGGTGAGCTGGAGCGCAGGCCTGAGGTGGTGGTTTGCCGCGGCAAGTGGCTTGCCGCGGTGGTTGTCTTGCCGCACCTGAAAGCTTGCCGCTCGTCAGGCCTTGCCGGGGCGCGCGGCGCGCCGCGGCGGGCTTTTCTTGGGGTGCCTTGGTTTGGCCGTCCCGGCGAGCTCCTCCCGCCGGGGCCTTGGTGCTTCGGCTTAGTCGTCCCGGCAAGCTCCTCTTGCCGAGGCCTTGTCGCCTTGGCCCGGCAAGCTCCTCTTGCCGGACCTCGCCTTCTTGGCCCGGCAAGCTCCTCTTGCCGGGGCTTGGTCTTCTAGGCTCGATCACTTGGCCTTCGTCCGTCCCAGAAAGGGCCGTGGAGACTCTTGTCGCTCCCCTGGCAAGCCTTGCCGCGGGACGCTACTACTGCCCGTGCACAAGTTCGGGGTACTAAGGTACCCCTAATTTAGTACACCGACAGGAGCCCCCGGGTCTGGGCCATACACGGTGCCGAGCGTTGTTGGGCCAGGCCTTAACAGTGCACGGGCACGCGTGGCCTGGGTTGCGCTGCTCCTTAACTCTGTGCCCGTCGCGCCCTCCCCAAGTGGCGCGCGCTTATCGCGGCGTCGTGGGGGGCGAGGCGTGCGAGGCGTGCGTGACGTGGGTGGCGTGCGCGGGGCCTGAGGCCCGCAGGCATGCGTCACGTCGGGCACGATTCCTTCATCTGGAAAGGCGAAACGTCCGCCCCCACTTTCAAGTGGGGGGGGGGAGACGTGGAGGCGCGGCTTTCGGGGCGCCCGCCCCCACGATCACGGGGTGGGGAGAGGTCGCCTCATCTGCCGCCGCGGCCCTGCTCGCCCGCCACGCGTCCTCCATGCGCTTGGGATTGCGGTGGTGGAGGCAGAAAACCGGGCCGACGCGGGTCGAAGTAGAGGGTCGGCCCCGTCGCCTGCCCTTCCTCTGCTCTGACTGGTTGGGCGGGGCGGCCGAGCCCCCACTCCGCCCCTTTATAAGGAGCGGAAGGGGGTGATGAGGGTCCGCACTCCTTCCTTCTTTCTTCTCTTGTCGCTGCTGAGCATGTTATAGAAACAGCTGATTAGAGCAGCGGCAAGTCATTTTGGAATGTAACTTTTATCTTAGGCAGTTCATTGCGCTGTTATCTCCCTCGTTCGACTTTGTGCTTCGTACGTTCGCGCCCTACGCTCCCAGGAACTTGTTGGCGCAAGCCTCCGCCTTGCCACGGGTGCCGAGTGCGGGACATCAGCAACCCGCTGGCGGTGCCTCCACCGGCAAGAAACCTTGCCGCGGCTGGCGCAACTCACTTACAATGTTGAGCAGGCTCAGGGCGAGGTAAGCGTTGCGACTGTAGTCGCAGCACACTTAAGCTGCCGAGCAAGCTCGAAACAAAGTAAGGACGCCACTCTGGATGTAGCACACTTAAGTCGTTGAGCGGACTCGAAACGAAATAAGGGCGCAACCAGCCACGAGCCGGCCCCTCCGCGCACAGGTTTCCCATACGAAGCTCGGCCGTTCGAGGAAGATAACTTAAGGATAAAAAGGAGCTTAATTGCTCAAACTTTGGCAACTTAGCTTTTCTGTTGTTTGCAGTCCGGCAAGGCGCAGCTTCCTCGGGCGACGCCCAGCCTATCCTGTCATCCCCCCTTCTCGAGGTAAGGGAATAACGAGGGCTCGGGGCTTCACGACCTGCCATCGCTTGCCGGAGTCGAGTGCTGCGCTCGTCTCTGTACCTAGGATTACATGCAACTGCGGCAAGACTTGGACAGAGAGGATGGCGGACAGAACGGGTTCCGACTACCGCGCTGGCAAGGTCCCTCCCACGGTCGGCGTCGACTCGTTTGGATCTTGGCGGCCTGGGCGCGCCGAAGAACGAGGTCGCCTTTCCCGCAACTTCCGGCGCTAACTTCTGCGGCTACGGGAGCGGCGCAGAGTTTGCTGGAGGCGAGAAACTCGCTCAGTGGCCGGAAGGCGGTCCTCCTCAAGGAGCAGCTGCTCTTGCCCGGGCTCTGCGTGAGTGGGTACTCAAGGAGGGCCGTGCACGAGTGTGTGAGGAGGAATGCCTCCGCTCCGCTGGTTGGAGCGGAAAGGTACTTGGCCATACCTGAGCTTACCTGTGGTCGCCAAATCTAGTTCGCACCACCTCGACACAGCCCCCTACCTGGCGCGCCAAAGATGTCGGGGGAAATCGGCCTCCACGAGCACCTATGGGGACGGAGCCCCTTTTCGGTTCGGCGGGGGGCGGAGGTTGCGCAAAGAGCAGATCGAGGCGACACGCACACAACGATTTTACCCAGCTTCGGGCCGCACGGATGCGTAAAACCCTACTGCTGCTTGTCTGGTTGATTCGAGTTCTTGCTCTGGAGCGCAAGAAGCTACAGTAAGTTGGAGCTGGACGTAGACGAGGGTCTACCGGGTGTCCTCTTTCTGGATCTTCTCTCCCTCTCCTTCCTCTCCCTCCCTACGTGCTCATGGGCCTCCTTTTATATGCTAAAGGGGTTTCCCACAGGTAGCGACGCAGGTGAGGGTAAAAATGGCAAGGAACTGTGCGAACAGTGGCCGCACAATGCTATCGCACCTAACTCTGACAGCGGGGGACAAAGGCATTAAATGCCCGTCTGGATCGCCTGAATAGTGCCGAGGCGGACCGTTAGGGGCGCCTCCGCTTGCCACGGGGGCGACTCTGCCAACGTCACATGCCACGCGCGCCCCAGGTTGCGCGGCGCCTCGCCCCGTGCCTCTGGGGAAGCTCCAGAGTGACGCGTGGGCAAGTGAGCTGGAGCGCAGGCCTGAGGTGGTGGTTTGCCGCGGCAAGTGGCTTGCCGCGGTGGTTGTCTTGCCGCACCTGAAAGCTTGCCGCTCGTCAGGCCTTGCCGGGGCACGCGGCGCGCCGCGGCGGGCTTTTCTTGGGGTGCCTTGGTTTGGCCGTCCCGGCGAGCTCCTCCCGCCGGGGCCTTGGTGCTTCGGCTTAGTCGTCCCGGCAAGCTCCTCTTGCCGGGGCCTTGTCGCCTTGGCCCGGCAAGCTCCTCTTGCCGGACCTCGCCTTCTTGGCCCGGCAAGCTCCTCTTGCCGGGGCTTGGTCTTCTAGGCTCGATCACTTGGCCTTCGTCCGGCCCAGAAAGGGCCGTGGAGACTCTTGTCGCTCCCTTGGCAAGCCTTGCCGCGGGACGCTACTACTGCCCGTGCACAAGTTCGGGGTACTAAGGTACCCCTACTTTATTACACCGACACATTGCAATTACTACCCAAAATAGAGTTATGTTACAAGATAGCTTGTCGCAGCTCTAATAAATTGTTTTCATAACATGACCCGCAGCAGCAAGAAAAGAAGAAGGCAGGCGGCCTAGTCTACACGGTCGCCCTCAACCCTCTTGATCCCGCTCACCCTTTCCACGATGGGTTCGATAAGGGCATCGAGCACCTCCAGATCAGCTTCCGGTGGCAGGGACCTGAGGACATTGGTAAGGCGGAGGTCCGGGTTGCGGAAGACCACCTTCCTCAGCACCTTCCGGAGAGTTCCCGCACAGATCTCACGCGACTCGTCGGCCAGCTACTTCGGGATCCTCTCCCGGAGTTGCCGGAGCGCCGTCGTCACGCCTTTGAGAAACAAAGTGAGCTTGGCGCTGGGAGCGAGGTTCTCGTCAGAAGGATACCCAAGATCCTCCACCCCCAACAGCGCCAACTCCTTGTCGATGTCTACGACGGCATTCACAAGGCCCTCCGTCCATCGCTCCACAGTCTCCCTGAAAGTGTTCTGGGCGGCAACAGCACTCTCCAGCAGCGTCTCGTTGGCCGCGATCTCCTTCTTCAAAGCCACCTCCTGCTCCCTGGTGCTGTCCAGCGTCTTGGTCAAAGTGGCCAGCTTCAACTCAAGATCGGCGTTGGAGTCCTTGGCGGCGTCGAGCTCCTTGACCTTCTCGGCGAGGCGGCCCTGCAGCTCGCCAAAGGTGTAGGCGCCCTTCTCGCGCTCCTCCTTGAGCGCGGCAAGCTCTCCGCCGCTCGCCTTGAGGTCGGCCTCCAGCTGCACCACCTTTATCTCCAGCTCCTTCTTGGCGGCCTCGGCAGCTGCGGCAGCATCCTGTGCTTCCTTGAGAGCCCCGCCAAGCGTTCGCTCGCGCGCAGCAAGCTCCTCCTCGTGGCTGTCGAGGTCGACCTTCCGCTGCGCGAACTCGCCCTCCTGTGCAGATAGCTTCTCAGCGGCAAGCCGCTGTTGCTCTTCAACTTCCGCCTTCTCAAGGATAAAGGTTTTCTGCGCCTCGGCGAGTTGCTCCTGCTCCTCCGCCAAGGCCCGGAGAGCTTCCTGTCTCTGACCCCGGAGCTCCTCCGCGCGCTTCTCAAGATCCGCTCCTGCCTTCGCGGCAAGCGCCTCGCGGGACTCCAGCTTGGCTTGCCGGGCGCGGTAGAGCGACACCAGCTTCCGGAGCAGCCGCTCCTCCTCAGACTCGCCGTTGCTGCTGCTTGGTGCATCGACCAGCGTCAGCCCGGCGGAGGCGAGCACTTCTCCGTCGAAGGTTTCTCCCTCGACCGGCGCCCTGGAGCTTGACTCCCAGGGGATCTTGATGAAGACGTCGTTGCCGGCCTTCAGGTACACGCCTGGCTGGGGCTCTTCGGGGCCCGACGCTGCTGCGGCGGCGGGAGGGTCAGCGGTCGGAGTAGCGCCTGTCGCTCCTGCGGTCCCAGGGCCGTCAGTGCGATCGCCAGACCCCTCGTCAGCTGCCGCGGCAGCAGCTTTGGCGGCCCCTTCGCCGGCGGGATCGTCAGCGTCGACCGTTTCTTCGGTGACAACGACGTCGTCGACCGCGACCTCGGTCTCCATCGGCTCCGCAGTAGGTGGGACTGATAGCCGGAAAAGGAAGAAGAGTCGAGCAAATATTCAAAAATAAGATCAAGCAAAGAAGAACCCAAGGGAAGTTTTGAGGCAAGAAGATTACCTGTGCCAGGATCTGCAGTCACGGTCTCCGTCACCAAAGGGTCGCCGGTGCAGTCCTTTGCCGGGGACTTCTCTCTTGTCGGAGAACTCCCCCTTACCGGAGACTGCTCCCTCGCCGGAGACTGCTCCCTTGCTGGGGACTGCTCCCTTGTCGGAGATTTCTCCCTTGTCGGGGAACTCCCCCTTGGCGGTGTAGCCGTAGCAGGTGGCACGTCGGGGGCGATCTCCGGACGCTCCTGGTGGGGCTGCTCTGCTCCTACACAAATCAACAGTCAGATATCAGAAAGCGAAGAGTATCCAGGCGCGCCCAACAGCGGGAAGCAAATCAAATACTTACGCTGGGGGCTGCGCTGGGGGCTGCTCTGAGGATTAGTTGGCGGGTCCGGCAAGGTCGTCTCAGGCGCACCCCCTGCCATCACGGTGGGCTCGTCGTCGAGGATGACCACCGGGACCTTGGCTCTCTTTGCCGCTCTCTGGGCCAGAGTCCTGAAAAGGAGTAAGTTCAGAGAAAAGCAAATGAGATACAAGACACAACTGCAAGAATTGAAGAAATACAAGTTCAACAAGGATCTTACTCCTCTTCTTCTTCCTCATCGGAGCTGAGCGCGGAGAAGTCAAAGCGTGGCCCACCTCCGGAGCGAGGAGGAGTAGTTTCCCTTGGCCGCTTGATGGGGACAGTGCCGGTGGTCTGAGATGACCCCGCTCCAGTTGCCCCTTCAGCGGTCCGCGAAGACCCCGCTCCAGTTGCCGTGGTGGAACGCGTCTCGCGGCGCGGCGACAGTTGACCCGTCTGCCGCTCCGCCATGTCCCCGACTTTGCGGAGACGCCTTCGTTGCAGAGCCGGGGGCTCTGCTTGCGACGAGCTGCCCAAAGGAGGGGCAGAAGAGGAGTCGATCTCCGGCAAGCCACTCGTATCCTCGACGGGCTCGCCCGACTCGGCATCATGCCCGGCGGGCTCTTCCTCGCCGACAAGCTCCATTCGCTCGGCAAGGCTTGCCGCCTTTGCCGCATCCGCCTCCGCCACGGTGAATCCAAACTCGCCCGCGGCCGCGGCTGCCGCCGCCTCCTCCAACCGCGTGGCGATGCACTTCAGTTCATCTTCGGTGGTGTCCCGGGTGAGGCCCTTCTGCTCGTCGGGGCGGATCGGCACCTCTACCAGGTCATCGAAGAACGCCTGCACAACGTCATCTGCCGGCTCTTGCCACGTTGCGTCAACCCCGTGCGAGTCGCACAACGGCATCATTGCAAGGATGCGGCTGAGTGAGGAATTGTTGCACAGTGGGACGACACCTTGCGGCAGCCTGAACCATTGGGGATGATCAGGGTCGTGCTTGAACAGCTCCTTGAGCATCGCGTTGAGCTCCAGGACAGTGAAATTAAAATTGAGGCCCGGGCACAGCCTCATGATATCCGCCGCATTCTGGAACTCCCAGGCGGGCCTCCTCCTCTCCTGCAGGGGGCGATACGGCGGCGGAGGAAATCCGCGCCAACGGCGCCTACAGTGAGCCCGGCAAGCCTGAGGCGTAGGATCCGGGTGACGGCAATCTTTAGCTTGTCGTCGTTCGGGGCCGCGTTACTCCAATCGCTGCCACGCACTGCCGCAGTTCGGCGCAGGGCGGTGAATGGCTGCGGGTTCTCCTCGGCGATCCAGCACCAGTCTGCTCTCCACTCCTCCCACTTGCTACGGAACTCCCCCTCCAGATAGGCCTCCTTCTTGCCGGCCTTTGAGATCCAGGCATTTCCGTCGGAAAGAGGCTCTCCTCTCTCAACTCGAGGCGAAAAGAAGTGGCGGAAGAGGGCTACGTTTGGGTGGACTCCGACAAAGTTTTCGCAGAGGTGTGCGAAAACTGCCATGGTCAGGACAGCATTGGGGGTGAAGTCAAGGAGATGGAACCCGTAGGTGTTCATGATGTCGCAGAAAAATTCAGAAAAAGGCGGGCAGAGCCCGCAGTAGAAGAACAAGACGAAGAAAGCATATCCAGGCGGAGCTTTTGCCCGGGCGGCGACTGGAAATACCTTCGTGCGCGGGTGCGCCCACGTCTCCGCCGACCAGAAGAGATAAAAGTCCTCCCTCAGCTCCACCGCGTCGAGCCTGGGGGGGAAGATGGCCCGCTCCTTTCGCAACACCTCGAGCCGCTGCGCCTCGGCCGACTTCGAGGCTTTTCCCTTCCCCTTGTCGCCCTTCGGGGCCATGGCGGAAGTGGCGAAAAAGGTCGACGACGTTGATGGTGCTGGCGGCGATGGGGGCGGGGCGCTGCTCTCTTTCGGCTTTGGGAAGAAGGGGAGTGGCGGAGATTTTTGGAAGGCAGAATAGCGACGAGCGGATGGGCGAACTGCCCCTGTTTCCCCTGTTTATAAGGGGGAGGGGGCGGACGTTTCGCCTTTCCGAATAAAGAAACCACCTACGACGTGACGCATGCATGCGGGACTCAGCCCCGCGCACGCCACCCACGTCACGCACGTCTCTCCCCACGACGCCACAATTGACGCGTGCCGTTCGGGGAAGGCATGGTGGATGCAGAGCAAGATACGGCGTGACCCAGGCCGCGAGTGCCCATGCCCTGTTTTGGGCCTGGCCCAACAGCGCTCGGCACCGTGTATGGCCCAGGCCCAGGGGCTCCTGTCGGTGTACTAAAGTAGGGGTACCTTAGTATCCCGAACTTGTGCACGGGCAGTCGCAGCCCCCCACGGCAAGGCTTGCCAGGCGACCGCCAAGGACCTCCGAAGTCCCTTTGGAGCCATTCAAGAACAAAGTATTTAAGCCAAGGAGACAAGGCCCCGACAAGAGGAGCTTGCCGGGAAGGCCACGCAAAGCACAAGGCCCCGGCAAGAGGAGCTTGCCGGGAAGGCCACTCGAAGCTCAAGACCTCGGCAAGAGGAGCTTGCCGGAAGGCCAACCAAGGCACTTGCCGCGACAAGCCACTACTCCGCGGCCCGCGCTCCAGCTCATCCACCAACGTGTCGCTCTGGGGCCGTTCCAGGCGTACGTGGCAAGAAGCTGTGCAGCCAGGGGCATGCGGTGGCAAACGGCGCTGACAAGATAGCCATCGTGGTAAACGGTGGCGCCCTGACGGCCACTTTTTGCACTGTTTGGGCGACACAGATGGGCATTTAATGCCCCTGTCCCCTGCTGTCAGGGTTAGGTATGATAACACTATACAAGTAGCTGTACCCAACACAACACTTTTCCATTTTTACCCCTGCCTACGTTGCCACCTGTCGGTACCCCCTTGAGCATATAAAAGGAGGCCCATGCGCAACGTAAGGGGGGAGAGGAGAACACTCACGCTCGGTCTTGCCAGCGTTGCGTGTACTGTAGCACTCAGCGCTCCCGAGCAAGAACACAATACAATCCACAAAGCAGCAGTAGGGTTTTACGCATCCGTGCGGCCCGAAGCTGGGTAAACCCCTCGCGTGCCTCGCCTCGATCTGCTCTTCGTGCGACCTCCGCCCCCCGCCGAACCGAAAAGGGGCTCCATCCCCATAGGTGCCCGCGGAGCCAGTTTCCCCCGGCACTATAGCCTGTAACAATTCTTTGTGGAATAAGTTCATTCTTATCATTAGGAACAATAGTAATACCTCCTTTCTTAGGAACACAATGAACAGGACTTACCCATCTACTATCAGCTATAGGATAGATTATACCTGCTTCCAGAAGTTTTAAGATTTCCGTCCTTACCACTTCCTTCATTTTTGGATTCAATCGACGTTGGTGATCAACAACGGGTTTAGCATCAGGTTCCATATTAATTTTGTGCTGACATAGAGTGGGACTAATGCCCTTTAAATCATCAAGAGTATATCCAATAGCAGCCCGGTTCTTCCTTAGAACTTTCAATAATCTTTCTTCTTCATGTTCTAAAAGGTTAGCACTAATAATAACATGATATATCTTCTTTTCATCAAGATAAGCATATGTCAAAGTGTTTGGCAATTGTTTTAATTTAAACACAGGATCACCTTTAGGTGGAGGAGGACCTCCTAGAGTTTCAATAGGCAAATTGTGTTTAAGCAGAGGACGTTGTTCTAAGACAATCTTATCTTTTTCATTTCTTTCATGCATATGTAAATTGTTTTCATGGTCTAGCAAATATTGTTCTAAAGGATCAGTAGGTGGAACACCAATAGAAGCAAGACCAATTAATTCATCCTTACCAGGCAATTCTTTTTCATGAAGATTTCTACTAAACTTGGAAAAATTAAACCATGAGACTCATCACCAAAGCTAACACCAACAGTTTGTTTCTTACAATCTATCTTAGCATTAACTATATTCAAGAAAGGTCTACCAAAGATAATGGGACAAAAGCCATCTTGTGGGGAACCAAGAACAAGAAAATCAGTAGGGTATTTTATTTTCCCACACAATACTTCAACATCTCCAACAATCCCAAATGGTGATATGGTGTCTCTATTAGCAAGTTTAATAGTAACATCTATGTCTTCTATTTATACAGGTGCTATGTCTTTCATAATTTCTTGATATAAAGTGTAAGGAATAGCACTCACACTAGCACCCATGTCACATAAACCATGATAAGAGTGATCTCCTATTTTAACTGAGATGACAGGCATGCCAACAATAGGTCTATGTTTATCCTTTTTATCATGTTTGGCAATTCTAGCAGCTTCCTCACAAAATTAAATAACATGCCCATCTATATCTTCTTCTAGGAGATCTTTAACCATAGCAATACTAGGTTAAACTTTAATTTGTTCATCAGGTTTAGGAGTTCTAATGTAGCTTTTGGTAACCACAGTTGAAACTTTAGCATGTTCCTTTATCCTAACAGGGAAAGGTGGTTTCTCAATATAAACAGCAGGAACAATTGGATCAACATTATAAAGTATAGTTTCTTCTTTAATTGGTACCAGTTCTTTAGTTTCTTCTTTAGTTGGTGGGTGATATTTAAACCACTTCTCTTTAGGGAGTTCAACATGAGTAGCAAATGATTCACAAAAGGAGGCTACTATCTCAGAGTCAAGTCCATATTTAGTGCTAAACTTTTGAAAAGCATCGGTATCCATAAAATATTTAACACAGTCATATTTGATTTTAATACCTGCCTCTTTACCTTCGTCGAGTTCCCAATATTCAGAGTTGCATTTAATTCTTTCCAAAAGATCCCACCGGAATGCAATAGTCTTCTTCATAAAAGAACCAGCACAAGAAGTATCAAGCATGGTTTGATCATTACGAGAAAGCCGAGCATAAAAATTCTGGATAATAATTTCTCTTGAGAGCTCATGATTGGGGCATGAATATAACATTGAATTAAACCTCCCCCAAGCCAGAGCGATACTTTCTCCTTTACAAGGCCAAAAATTATATATATAATTCCGATCACGATGAACGAGATGCATAGGGTAATTTTTTTGGTGGAACTCCAATTTCAAACGATTCTAATTCCATGATCCAATATCATCGCATAGCCTATACCATGCCAATGCTTTTCCCTTCAAAGATAAAGGGAAAACCTTTTTCATAACTTGATCCCTGGGTAAACCTGCAAGCTCAAACAATCCGCAAATTTGTTCCACATATATCAAGTGCATATCAAGATGTTTGGTTCCATCTCCTGCATAAGGATTAGCTAGCAGTTGTTCTATCATACCCGAAGGAATTTCATATTCAATATTTTCAGTAGGTGCAGTAGGTTGAGGGGTAATTAATTGTGGTTCCGGACGAGGTGAAGATACCCCAAACAAACCCCTCAAAGGATTGTTTCCATAGTAACAAGTGACAATAAATTTCAGCACACTATATAAATGTTTCCTTACCGAATTCCACTTACCAAAGGCGCTTCACTCCCCGGCAAGGGCACCAGAAAATAGCCTTGATGACCCACAAGTATAGGGGATCAATTGTAGCTCTTTTCAATAAGTAAGAGTGTCGAACCCAACGAGGAGCAGAAGGAAATGACAAGTAGTTTTCAGTAAGGTAATGTCTGCAAGTGCTGAAATTGTAAGTAACGGAACAGTTTGATAGCAAGATAATTTGTAACGAGCAAGTAACGATAGTGGTAACAAAAGTGCAGCAAGGTAGCCCAATCCTTTTGAGGCAAAGGATAGTCCAAAACGGTCTCTTATGATAAGCAAAGCGTCCTTGAGGGTACACGGGAATTTCATCTAGTCACTTTCATCATGTTGGTTCGATTTGGGTTCGCTACTTTGATAATTTGATATGTGGGTGGACCGGTGCTTAGGTGTTGTTCTTACTTGAACAAACCTCATACTTATGAGTAACCCTCCCGCAAGCATTCGCAACTACGAGAAAATTATTAAGAATAAATTCTAACCATAGCATTAAACTTTGGGGTCCAATCGGTCCCTTAAGGAATAGAGCATAAACTGTTTAAGTTTCTGTCACTCTCGCAACCCACCATCTAACTGCTAGTCCATAATGAATTCCCTTAGGCCCAAATATGGTGAAGTTTCATGTAGTCGACGTTCACATGACACCACTAAGGGAATCACAACATACATATACTATCAAAATATCAAACACATATCAAGTTCACATGATTTCTCCCATGACCTCAAGAACAAAAGTAACTACTCACAAATGATAAAAATTCTCATGATCAGAGGAGTATTAAATAGCATATTGGATCTGAACATATAATCTTCCACCAAATAAACCATATAGTAATCAACACTACTAGTCACCCACAAGCACCAATCTATAGTTCCGGTAACAAGATTGAACACAAGAGATGAACTAGGGTTTGAGATGAGATGGTGCTGTTGAAGATGTTGATGGAGATTGCCCTTCCCAAGATGGGAGAGTTGTTAGTGATGATGATGACGATGATTTCCCCCTCCGGGAGGTAAGTTCCCCCAGCGGAATCGCTCTGCCGGAGGGCAAAAGTGCTCCTGCCCAAGTTCCGCCTCGAGGCGGCGGTGCTTCATCCCGAAAGTCCTCCCCTTATTTTTTCTAGGTCAAAACGACCTATATACCAGAAGATGGGCACTAGAGGTGGGCCAAGGAGGCCACAACCCCCAGGGCGCGCCAGGGGGCCTGGCATGCCCAGGTGGGTTGTGCCCCCTGGTGGCCCCCCTCTGGTAGTTATGTGTTCCAGTAATTCTTATTTATTCCATAAAAAACCCTGTGAAGTTTCAGCTTGTTTGGAGTTGTGCAGAATAGGTAGCCTGACGTAGCTTTTTCAGGTCCAGATTTCTAGCTGCCAGAATTCTCCCTCTTGGTGTGTACCTTGCAAATTAAGAGAGAAAAGGCATTAGAGTTACTCCAAAAAGCATTATTATGGATAACAACATTATAGATAACAGTAAGAAAACATGATGCAAAATGGGCGTATCAGGTCCAAGTAAACAAATTCAGATGACTGATGTGATGCTCAACCGAAATACTACGTCTTCGAACAAAGACAATGAGAGCAAACCTTATCCAGAGTTGGATGAGTCAGCTTTGCTTGTAGCCCAAGCGAAGCTACCGCATGTATTTAAAATCCAAAGGCTACGTCGTGTTGCATCCAGGCTATAAATAGCCCACCCCTACACCATAAATTGGTGGCTGCTCAAAGTTAGTGCACGGCTTTTGTCGTTTGAGAGCAACCCACCTCCGAAGCCTTTGAGAGAGAGAGACCATTGCGAGGACAAAGCCCAAAACACCCAAATCCAAAGAGTGTTAGGCATCACTGAAGTCTTTCTGTCAGCGTGACTTGAAGACTAACTACACTTGAGGACTGTGAATCCTCCAACCGGTTAGGCGTCGCGTTCTGAGCATCCAAGAATCATTGTGGATCGCCGGTGAACGAAGTCTATGAAGGTTTGGAAGTCTACCTTGAAGACTTACCAGAGTGATTGGGCGAGGATTGGGTGTCCTTAGCTCAAGGGGAATAAGGTGAAGACACGGTCTTCTGAGTTCAATCTCAGCCTCCCTAACCAGATGTACAACTGTCACAACAACTAGAACTGGTCTACCAAATCCTTGTCTTCACCAAGCTATTGGTTCTATCCCCTACTTCCTTTACTTTTTAGTTTGTCTTCGTGAAGTCATTGGTTGCTTGTCTAATCTGATTGACTTCACTGTGTGAAGACTATTACCTGTTTGGCTTCATACTGTCTTCCATTCTGATCCATACTACCTAGTTGTTGATAGTCTTCGTACTTTCACAATACTGCTTACTTAACTATGGCTTGTCTAGTGTAGTCTATCTTCCGCCGCCTATCAATTGGTTCATTTCATCTGTTTGTCTTCAAAGACCTCATGTTTTGAAGACTTCCAGAAAATCGCCCATTCACCCCCCTCTAGTTGATAAGTAGCACTTTCAATTGGTATCAGAGCAAGGTGCTCCCTTGTTCTGTGTGATTCGGTTTAACCACCTGGAGTTTTAGCTATGTCGATTCTAGGGATAATCAACGTCTTTGTTGCATGCACAGTCTTCGATGGCACTGATTACCCCTACTATAAGAATAAGATGCACATGCATCTTGAAGCCATTGACATTGACCTCTGGTATGTCGTCAAGACAGGCGTTCCCAAGGTCGGTGACTGCCTACACCATAAATTGGTGGCTGCTCAGAGTTAGTGCACGGCTTTTGTCGTTTGAGAGCAACCCACCTCCGAAGCCTTTGAGAGAGAGACCATTGCGAGGACAAAGCCCAAAACACCCAGAGCCAAAGAGTGTTAGGCATCACTGAAGTCTTTCTATTAGCGTGACCTAAAGACTAACTACACTTGAGGACTGTGAATCCTCCAGCCGGTTAGGCGTTGCGTTCTGAGCATCCAAGAATCATTGTGGATCACCGGTGAACGAAGTCTATGAAGGTTTGGAAGTCTACCTTGAAGACTTACCAGAGTGATTGGGCGAGGATTGGGTGTCCTTAGCTCAAGGGGAATAAGGTGAAGACACGGTCTTCTGAGTTCAATCTCAGCCTCCCTAACCAGATGTACAACTGTCACAACAACTAGAACTGGTCTACCAAATCCTTGTCTTCACCAAGCTATTGGTTCTATCGCCTACTTCCTTTACTTTTCAGTTTGTCTTCGTGAAGTCATTGGTTGCTTGTCTAATCTGATTGACTTCACTGTGTGAAGACTATTACCTGTTTGGCTTCATACTGTCTTCCATTCTGATCCATACTACCTAGTTGTTGATAGTCTTCGTACTTTCACAATACTGCTTACTTAACTATGGCTTGTCTAGTGTAGTCTATCTTCCGCCGCCTATCAATTGGTTCATTTCATCTGTTTGTCTTCAAAGACCTCATGTTTTGAAGACTTCCATAAAATCGCCTATTCACCCCCCTCTAGTTGATAAGTAGCACTTTCAATTGGTATCAGAGCAAGGTGCTCCCTTGTTCTGTGTGATTCGGTTTAACCACCTGGAGTTTTAGCTATGTCGATTCTAGGGATAATCAACGTCTTTGTTGCGTGCACAGTCTTCGATGGCACTGATTACCCCTACTATAAGAATAAGATGCACATGCATGTTGAAGCCATTGACATTGACCTCTGGTATGTCGTCAAGACAGGCGTTCCCAAGGTCGGTGAAGGTGTCACCACTGCTGATGTCAAGAGGTTCGCTCAACTCTACTCGACCGCCAAGAACATCATCTGTGGTCATCTGACCAAAGGACAGTATGGCCGTGTGAGTGCACTGGAAACTGCGAAGCTAGTTTGGGACTGGCTGTCCAAGGTCAACGAAGGCGTCTCAACTCAGAGAGACTCAAGGATTGATGTTCTTCGCAATCTCTTCAACCGCTTCAAGAGAAACGATAATGAGAATGTTCAGCACACATTTGATCGCCTCACTACAAATGAGCTTCGTGCTCTTGGCACCACTGAGATCACCAAGCACGAAATTGTGAAGAAGCTTCTAAGATCATTCGACAACTCATTTGACACCCTAGCCCTGATGATACAAGAATGTCCTGACTTCAAAGATCTTGATCCGTCTGACATACTTGAGAGACTCAACACACATGAGTTCTAGCTATCTGAAAAGAGAGACATCTATGGCCCCAACTATGGCCGAACCCGTGCTTTGAAGGAAAAGGCCGCTTCCTCATCTGCAGAAAGAATCTGACTATAGTTCTGAGGATCCCGAAGACATTGGAAATGAGCTAGCTATGCTCGTGAAGAAGTTACAGAAGTTCTCCAAAGAGAATCGCTTCGGAAAGTCTTCGAGATCCAGCTCAAGAAATAATGAGGCTTCCTCTCGTGACCACAAGAAGAGAACATGCCACAAATGTAAGAAGCCAGGCCAATACATCTCTGAGTGTCCTCAATGGGACAAGGAATTGATAACCCACAAGTATAGGGGATCGCAATAGTTTTCGAGGGTAGAGTATTCAACCCAAATTTATTGATTCGACACAAGGGGAGCCGAAGAATATTCTCAAGTATTAGCAGTTGAGTTGTCAATTCAACCACACCTTAAAGACTTAATATCTGCAGCAAAATATTTAGTAGCAAAGTAATATGGAAGTGACGGTAACGGTGGCAAAAGTAACAGTAGTAGTTTTTGTAGCAATCATAACAGTGGCAACGAAAAAGTAACTAAGCAAAGATCAATATGTGAAAAACTTGTAGGCAATGGATCAATGATGGATAATTATGTCGGATGCAATTCCTCATGCAACAGTTATAACATAGGGTGACACAGAACTAGCTCTGGTTCATCAATGTAATGTAGGCATGTATTCCGAATATAGTCATACGTGCTTATGGAAAAGAACTTGCATGACATCTTTTGTCCTACCCTCCCGTGGCAGCGGGGTTCTATTGGAAACTAAGGGATATTAAGGCCTCCTTTTAATAGAGTACAGGACCAAAACATTAACACTTAGTGAATACATGAACTCCTCAAACTACGGTCATCACCGGGAGTGGTCCCGATAATTGTCACTTCGGGGTTGTCGGATCATAACACATAGTAGGTGACTATTAACTTGCAAGATAGGATCAAGAACTCACATATATTCATGAAAACATAATAGGTTCAGATCTGAAATCATGGCACTCGGGCCCTAGTGACAAGCATTAAGCATAGCAAAGTCATAGCAACATCAATCTTAGAACATAATGGATACTAGGGATTAAATCCTAACAAAACTAACTTGATTACATGGTAAATCTCATCCAACCCATCACTCTCGAGCGGGCCTACGATGGGATTACTCACGCACGGCGGTGATCATGAAATTGGTGATGGAGGATGGTTGATGATGACGATGGCGACAGATTCCCCTCTCCGGAGCCCCGAACGGACTCCAAATCAGCCCTCCCAAGGAAGATTAGGGCTTGGCGGTGGCTCCGTATCGTAAAACGCGATGAATCCTTCTCTCTGGGTTTTTTCTCCGTGAAAGTGAATATATGGAGTTGGGGTTCAGGTCGGTGGAGTCCCAGGGGGCCCACGAGGCAGGGGGTGCGCCCTGCACCCTCATGGACAGGGTGTGGGCCCCCTGATGCTGATTCTTTCACCAATATTTTTTATTAATTCCAAAATGTGTCTCCGTGGATTTTCAGGTCATTTCGAGAACTTTTATTTCTGCACAAAAATAACACCATGGCAGTTCTGCTGAAAACAGCGTCAGTCCGGGTTAGTTCCATTCAAATCATGCAAGTTAGAGTCCAAAACAAGGGCAAAAGTGTTTGTAAAATTAGATACGTTGGAGACGTATCAGGAATCTAAGAAGAAGAAGAAGAAAAGAAAGGAATATGATTCTGATGATAAGAAGAAGAAGAAATCCTCAAAGTCTTCTTAAAAATCTTCATCAAAGTCTTCATCTCACAAGAAGAGCCCAGCAAGGCTTGTGCATTCGTTATCAAGGAAATGGATTTAGAGGAGGAGTCTGCTTCTGAGGAGGCAGAGGTGGAGTCTGAGGAGTCTGATTCAGGCGTGGCAAGCCAGACTCTAGCTCCGGCATTCGTCGCCAAGTCCATCTTCAGCACTGAAGATAATGGTCACGTCACCGACACTGAAGCCAATGATGAGGACGACTCGACTCCGACCTACTGCTTCATGGCACGAGGTTCCAAGGTAAACTCACACGATGCTTACTTTATATGCACTGGAGCATGTGCATGTAGTTCAAATTTGAACTATGCACATAAAATGCATTGAAAACTCAGTTAATGCATAAAAATGCCCAAACGAACCCCGAAAAATCACAAAAAATCACACAACACTCCTGTTGTTCTATGTTGACATGAGAAAAAAAATTGGAAAGCAATAAGAGGAAATGGATATCGTTTCGTCCCCAAAGGTGGGACGTTCCCTACCGAAAACCGTCATGCTTGTTGTGAGAAGCATATACCCAAACCTGCCCCAAATGGGACGAAATTTGTACCACGACATGTTGATGCCGCTCCATGATAGCATGCCAAGTTTCATGAATTTCAGACGAGTTTTGGATTTACTAGAATTTAAAAACCAGGCATCTCAATGTTTTGCCGGCAATCAACGGTGCCCCGGTGTTTGAAATTCATTCCCATTTCTGGCATGGGACCTAGGCATGCACCCAAGGATACATATTTGTTTTTTCAACCAATTTATATGCACTGGAGCATGTGCATGTACTTCAAATTTGAATTATGCACATAAAATGCATTAAAAACTCAGTTAATGCATAAAAATGTCCAAACGAACCCTGAAAAATCACAAAAAATCACACAACACTCCTGTTGTTCTATGTTGACACGAGAAGAAAAATTGAAAGCAATAAGAGGCAATGGATATCGGTTCATCCACAAAGGTGGGACGTTCCCTACCGAAACCATCATGCTTGTTGTGAGAAGCTCCGGTTTGTGAGAAGCATATACCCAAACCTGCCCCAAATGGGACATATTTTGAACCACAACATGTTGATGCCACTCCATGATAGCATGCCAAGTTTCATGAATTTCAGACGAGTCTTGGATTTACTAGAATAGAAAAACAAGGCATCTCAATGTTTTGCCGGCAATCAACGGTGCCCCGATGTTTGAAATTCATTCCCATTTCTTGCATGGGACCTAAGCATGCACCCAAGGACACATATTTGATTTTACAACCAATTTATATGCACTGGAGCATGTGCATGTAGTTCAAATTTGAATTATGCACATAAATGCATTTAAAACTCAGTTAATGCATAAAAATGTCCAAACGAACCCCGAAAAATCACAAAAATTCACACAACACTCCTGCTGTTCTATGTTGACACGAGAATTTTTTTTGAAAGCAATAATAGGCAATGGATATTGTTTCGTCCACAAAGGTGGGATGTTCCCTACCGAAAACCATCATGCTTGTTGTGAGAAGCTCCGGTTTGTGAGAAGCATATACCCAAACCTCCCCCAAATGGGGCAAAATTTGTACCACGACATGTTGGTGCCGCTCCATGATAGCATGCCAAGTTTCATGGATTTCAGACGAGTTTTGGATTTACTAGAATTAAAAACCAGGCATCTCAATGTTTTGCCGGCAATCAACGGTGCCCTGGTGTTTGAAATTCATTCCCATTTCTTGTATGGGACCTAAGCATGCACCCAAGGACACATATTTGATTTTTCAACCAATTTATATGTACTGGAGCATGTGCATGTAGTTCGAATTTGAATTATGCACATAAAATGCATTGAAAACTCAGTTAATGCATAAAAATGCCCAAACGAACCCCGAAAAATCACAAAAAATCACACAACACTCCTGTTGTTCTATGTTGACACGAGAATTTTTTTTTGAAAGCAATAAGAGGCAATGGATATCATTTTGTCCCCAAAGGTGGGACGTTCCCTACCGAACACCATCATGCTTGTTGTGAGAAGCTACGGTTTGTGAGAAGCATATACCCAAACCTGCCCCAAATGGGACAAAATTTGTACCAGGACATGTTGATGCCTCTCCATTATAGCATGCCAAGTTTCATGAATTTCAGACGAGTTTTGGATTTACTGGAATTTAAAAACCAGGCATCTCAATGTTTTGCCGGCAATCAACGGTGCCCCGGTGTTTGAAATTCATTCTCATTTCTTGCATGGGACCTAGGCATGCACCCAAGGACACATATTTGATTTTTCAACCAATTTATATGCACTGGAGCATGTGCATATAGTACAAATTTGAATTATGCACATAAAATGTATTGAAAACTCAGTTAATGCACAAAAATGTCCAAACGAACCCTGAAAAATCACAAACAATCACACAACACTCCTGTTGTTCTATGTTGACACGAGAAAAAAATTTGAAAGCAATAAGAGGCAATGGATATCGTTTCATCCACAAAGGTGGGACGTTCCCTACCGAAAACCATCATGCTTGTTGTGAGAAGCTCCGGTTTGTGAGAAGCATATACCCAAACCTACCCCAAATGGGACAAATTTTGTACCATAACATGTTGATGCCGCTCCATGATAGCATGCCAAGTTTCATGAATTTCAGACGAGTTTTGGATTTACTAGAATTTAAAAACCAGGCATCTCAATATTTTGCCGGCAATCAACGGTGTCCCGGTGTTTGAAATTCATTCCCATTTCTCGCATGGGACCTAGGGATGCACCCAAGGATACATATTTGATTTTTCAACCAATTTATATGCACTGGAGCATGTGCATGTACTTCAAATTTGAATTATGCACATAAAATGCATATAAAACTCAGTTAATGCATAAAAATGTCCAAACGAACCCCGAAAAATCACAAAAATTTCCACAACACTCCTGCTGTTCTATGTTGACACGAGAATTTTTTTTGAAAGCAATAAGAGGCAATGGATATTGTTTAATCCACAAAGGTGGGATGTTCCCTACCGAAAACCATCATGCTTGTTGTGAGAAGCTACGGTTTCTGAGAAGCATATACCCAAACATGCCCCAAATGGGAAAAAATTTGTACCACGACATGTTGATGCCGCTCCATGATAGCATGCCAAGTTTCATGAATTTCAGACGAGTTTTGGATTTACTAGAATTTAAAAACCAGACATCTCAATGTTTTGCCGGCAATCAACGGTGCCCCGGTGTTTGCAATTCATTCCCATTTCTTGTATGGGACCTAAGCATGCACCCAAGGACACATATTTGATTTTTCAACCAATTTATATGCACTGGAGCATGTGCATGTAGTTCGAATTTGAATTATGCACATAAAATGCATTGAAAACTCAGTTAATGCATAAAAATACCCAAACAAACCCCAAAAAATCACAAAAAATCACACAACACTCCTGTTGTTCTATGTTGACACGCGAAAAAAATTTGAAAGCAATCATGCTTGTTGTGAGAAGCTCCGGTTTGTGAGAAGCATATACCCAAACCTGCCCCAAATGGGACATATTTTGAACCACAACATGTTGATGCCACTCCATGATAGCATGCCAAGTTTCATGAATTTCAGACGAGTTTTGGATTTACTAGAATTGAAAAACAAGGCATCTCAATGTTTTGCCGGCAATCAACGGTGCCCCGATGTTTGAAATTCATTCCCGTTTCTTGCATGGGACCTAAGCATGCACCCAAGGACACATATTTGATTTTACAACCAATTTATATGCACTGGAGCATGTGCATGTAGTTCAAATTTGAATTATGCACATAAATGCATTTAAAACTCAGTTAATGCATAAAAATGTCCAAACGAACCCCGAAAAATGACAAAAATTCACACAACACTCCTGCTGTTCTATGTTGACACGAGAATTTTTTTTGAAAGCAATAAGAGGCAATGGATATTGTTTCGTCCACAAAGGTGGGATGTTCCCTACCGAAAACCATCATGCTTGTTGTGACAAGCTCCGGTTTGTGAGAAGCATATACCCAAACCTCCCCGAAATGGGGCAAAATTTGTACCACGACATGTTGGTGCCGCTCCATGATAGCATGCCAAGTTTCATGGATTTCAGACGAGTTTTGGATTTACTAGAATTAAAACCCAGGCATCTCAATGTTTTGCCGGCAATCAACGGTGCCCTGGTGTTTGAAATTCATTCCCATTTCTTGTATGGGACCTAAGCATGCACCCAAGGACACATATTTGATTTTTCAACCTATTTATATGCACTGGAGCATGTGCATGTAGTTCGAATTTGAATTATGCACATAAAATGCATTGAAAACTCAGTTAATGCATAAAAATGCCCAAACGAACCCCGAAAAAACACAAAAAATCACACAACACTCCTGTTGTTCTATGTTGACACAAGAAATTTTTTTGAAAGCAATAAGAGGCAATGGATATCATTTCGTCCCCAAAGGTGGGACGTTCCCTACCGAACACCATCATGCATGTTGTGAGAAGCTACGGTTTGTGAGAAGCATATACCCAAACCTGCCCCAAATGGGACAAAATTTGTACCACGACATGTTGATGCCGCTCCATTATAGCATGCCAAGTTTCATGAATTTCAGACGAGTTTTGGATTTACTAGAATTTAAAAACCAGGCATCTCAATGTTTTGCCGGCAATCAACGGTGCCCCGGTGTTTGAAATTCATTCCCATTTCTGGCATGGGACCTAGGCATGCACCCAAGGATACATATTTGTTTTTTCAACCAATTTATATGCACTGGAGCATGTGCATGTACTTCAAATTTGAATTATGCACATAAAATGCATTGAAAACACAGTTAATGCATAAAAATGTCCAAACGAACCCTCAAAAATCACAAAAAATCACACAACACTCCTGTTGTTCTATGTTGACACGAGAAAAAAATTTGAAAGCAATAAGAGGCAATGGATATCGGTTCATCCACAAAGGTGGGACGTTCCCTACCGAAAACCATCATGCTTGTTGTGAGAAGCTCCGGTTTGTGAGAAGCATATACCCAAACCTGCCCCAAATGGGACATATTTTGAACCACAACATGTTGATGCCACTCCATGATAGCATGCCAAGTTTCATGAATTTCAGACGAGTTTTGGATTTACTAGAATTGAAAAACAAGGCATCTCAATGTTTTGCCGGCAATCAACGGTGCCCCGATGTTTGAAATTCATTTCCGTTTCTTGCATGGGACCTAAGCATGCACCCAAGGACACATATTTGATTTTACAACCAATTTATATGCACTGGAGCATGTGCATGTAGTTCAAATTTGAATTATGCACATAAATGCATTTAAAACTCAGTTAATGCATAATAATGTCCAAACGAACCCCGAAAAATCACAAAAATTCACACAACACTCCTGCTGTTCTATGTTGACACGAGAATTTTTTTTGAAAGCAATAAGAGGCAATGGATATTGTTTCGTCCACAAAGGTGGGATGTTCCCTACCGAAAACCATCATGCTTGTTGTGACAAGCTCCGGTTTGTGAGAAGCATATACCCAAACCTCCCCGAAATGGGGCAAAATTTGTACCACGACATGTTGGTGCCGCTCCATGATAGCATGCCAAGTTTCATGGATTTCAGACGAGTTTTGGATTTACTAGAATTAAAACCCAGGCATCTCAATGTTTTGCCGGCAATCAACGGTGCCCTGGTGTTTGAAATTCATTCCCATTTCTTGTATGGGACCTAAGCATGCACCCAAGGACACATATTTGATTTTTCAACCTATTTATATGCACTGGAGCATGTGCATGTAGTTCGAATTTGAATTATGCACATAAAATGCATTGAAAACTCAGTTAATGCATAAAAATGCCCAAACGAACCCCGAAAAAACACAAAAAATCACACAACACTCCTGTTGTTCTATGTTGACACAAGAAATTTTTTTGAAAGCAATAAGAGGCAATGGATATCATTTCGTCCCCAAAGGTGGGACGTTCCCTACCGAACACCATCATGCATGTTGTGAGAAGCTACGGTTTGTGAGAAGCATATACCCAAACCTGCCCCAAATGGGACAAAATTTGTACCACGACATGTTGATGCCGCTCCATTATAGAAGGCCAAGTTTCATGAATTTCAGACGAGTTTTGGATTTACTAGAATTTAAAAACCAGGCATCTCAATGTTTTGCCGGCAATCAACGGTGCCCCGGTGTTTGAAATTCATTCCCATTTCTGGCATGGGACCTAGGCATGCACCCAAGGATACATATTTGTTTTTTCAACCAATTTATATGCACTGGAGCATGTGCATGTACTTCAAATTTGAATTATGCACATAAAATGCATTGAAAACACAGTTAATGCATAAAAATGTCCAAACGAACCCTCAAAAATCACAAAAAATCACACAACACTCCTGTTGTTCTATGTTGACACGAGAAAAAAATTTGAAAGCAATAAGAGGCAATGGATATCGGTTCATCCACAAAGGTGGGACGTTCCCTACCGAAAACCATCATGCTTGTTGTGAGAAGCTCCGGTTTGTGAGAAGCATATACCCAAACCTGCCCCAAATGGGACATATTTTGAACCACAACATGTTGATGCCACTCCATGATAGCATGCCAAGTTTCATGAATTTCAGACGAGTTTTGGATTTACTAGAATTGAAAAACAAGGCATCTCAATGTTTTGCCGGCAATCAACGGTGCCCCGATGTTTGAAATTCATTTCCGTTTCTTGCATGGGACCTAAGCATGCACCCAAGGACACATATTTGATTTTACAACCAATTTATATGCACTGGAGCATGTGCATGTAGTTCAAATTTGAATTATGCACATAAATGCATTTAAAACTCAGTTAATGCATAATAATGTCCAAACGAACCCCGAAAAATCACAAAAATTCACACAACACTCCTGCTGTTCTATGTTGACACGAGAATTTTTTTTGAAAGCAATAAGAGGCAATGGATATTGTTTCGTCCACAAAGGTGGGATGTTCCCTACCGAAAACCATCATGCTTGTTGTGACAAGCTCCGGTTTGTGAGAAGCATATACCCAAACCTCCCCGAAATGGGGCAAAATTTGTACCACGACATGTTGGTGCCGCTCCATGATAGCATGCCAAGTTTCATGGATTTCAGACGAGTTTTGGATTTACTAGAATTAAAACCCAGGCATCTCAATGTTTTGCCGGCAATCAACGGTGCCCTGGTGTTTGAAATTCATTCCCATTTCTTGTATGGGACCTAAGCATGCACCCAAGGACACATATTTGATTTTTCAACCTATTTATATGCACTGGAGCATGTGCATGTAGTTCGAATTTGAATTATGCACATAAAATGCATTGAAAACTCAGTTAATGCATAAAAATGCCCAAACGAACCCCGAAAAAACACAAAAAATCACACAACACTCCTGTTGTTCTATGTTGACACGAGAAATTTTTTTGAAAGCAATAAGAGGCAATGGATATCATTTCGTCCCCAAAGGTGGGACGTTCCCTACCGAACACCATCATGCATGTTGTGAGAAGCTACGGTTTGTGAGAAGCATATACCCAAACCTGCCCCAAATGGGACAAAATTTGTACCACGACATGTTGATGCCGCTCCATTATAGCATGCCAAGTTTCATGAATTTCAGACGAGTTTTGGATTTACTAGAATTTAAAAACCAGGCATCTCAATGTTTTGCCGGCAATCAACGGTGCCCCGGTGTTTGAAATTCATTCTCATTTCTTGCATGGGACCTAGGCATGCACCCAAGGACACATATTTGATTTTTCAACCAATTTATATGCACTGGAGCATGTGCATGTAGTACAAATTTGAATTATGCACATAAAATGCATTGAAAACTCAGTTAATGCACAAAAATGTCCAAACGAACCCTGAAAAATCACAAACAATCACACAACACTCCTGTTGTTCTATTTCGACACGAGAAAAATTTTTGAAAGCAATAAGAGGCAATGGATATCGTTTCATCCACAAAGGTGGGACGTTCCCTACCGAAAACCATCATGCTTGTTGTGAGAAGCTCCGGTTTGTGAGAAGCATATACCCAAACCTGCCCCAAATGGGACAAATTTTGTACCACAACATGTTGATGCCGCTCCATGATAGCATGCCAAGTTTCATGAATTTCAGACGAGTTTTGGATTTACTAGAATTTAAAAACCAGGCATCTCAATATTTTGCCGGCAATCAACGGTGTCCCGGTGTTTGAAATTCATTCCCATTTCTCGCATGGGACCTAGGGATGCACCCAAGGATACATATTTGATTTTTCAACCAATTTATATGCACTGGAGCATGTGCATGTACTTCAAATTTGAATTATGCACATAAAATGCATATAAAACTCAGTTAATGCATAAAAATGTCCAAACGAACCCCGAAAAATCACAAAAATTTCCACAACACTCCTGCTGTTCTATGTTGACATGAGAATTTTTTTTGAAAGCAATAAGAGGCAATGGATATTGTTTCATCCACAAAGGTGGGATGTTCCCTACCGAAAACCATCATGCTTGTTGTGAGAAGCTACGGTTTCTGAGAAGCATATACCCAAACATGCCCCAAATGGGAAACAATTTGTACCACGACATGTTGATGCCGCTCCATGATAGCATGCCAAGTTTCATGAATTTCAGACGAGTTTTGGATTTACTAGAATTTAAAAACCAGACATCTCAATGTTTTGCCGGCAATCAACGGTGCCCCGGTGTTTGCAATTCATTCCCATTTCTTGTATGGGACCTAAGCATGCACCCAAGGACACATATTTGATTTTTCAACCAATTTATATGCACTGGAGCATGTGCATGTAGTTCGAATTTGAATTATGCACATAAAATGCATTGAAAACTCAGTTAATGCATAAAAATACCCAAACAAACCCCGAAAAATCACAAAAAATCACACAACACTCCTGTTGTTCTATGTTGACACGCGAAAAAAATTTGAAAGCAATAAGAGGCAATGGATATCGTTTCATCCCCAAAGGTGGGACGTTCCCTACCGAAAACCATCATGCTTGTTGTGAGAAGCTCCGGTTTATGAGAAGCATATACCCAAACCTGCCCCAAATGGGACGAAATTTGTACCACGACATGTTGATGCCGCTCCATGATAGCATGCCAAGTTTCATGAATTTCAGACGAGTTTTGGATTTACTAGAATTTAAAAACCAGGCATCTCAATGTTTTGTCGGCAATCAACGGTGCCCCGGTGTTTGAAATTCATTCCCATTTCTGGCATGGGACCTAGGCATGCACCCAACGATACATATTTGTTTTTTCAACCAATTTATATGCACTGGAGCATGTGCATGTACTTCAAATTTGAATTATGCACATAAAATGCATTGAAAACACAGTTAATGCATAAAAATGTCCAAACGAACCCTCAAAAATCACAAAAAATCACACAACACTCCTGTTGTTCTATGTTGACACGAGAAAAAAATTTGAAAGCAATAAGAGGCAATGGATATCGGTTCATCCACAAAGGTGGGACGTTCCCTACCGAAAACCATCATGCTTGTTGTGAGAAGCTCCGGTTTGTGAGAAGCATATACCCAAACCTGCCCCAAATGGGACATATTTTGAACCACAACATGTTGATGCCACTCCATGATAGCATGCCAAGTTTCATGAATTTCAGACGAGTTTTGGATTTACTAGAATTGAAAAACAAGGCATCTCAATGTTTTGCCGGCAATCAACGGTGCCCCGATGTTTGAAATTCATTCCCATTTCTTGCATGGGACCTAAGCATGCACCCAAGGACACATATTTGATTTTACAACCAATTTATATGCACTGGAGCATGTGCATGTAGTTCAAATTTGAATTATGCACATAAATGCATTTAAAACTCAGTTAATGCATAAAAATGTCCAAACGAACCCCGAAAAATCACAAAAATTCACACAACACTCCTGCTGTTCTATGTTGACACGAGAATTTTTTTTGAAAGCAATAAGAGGCAATGGATATTGTTTCGTCCACAAAGGTGGGATGTTCCCTATCGAAAACCATCATGCTTGTTGTGACAAGCTCCGGTTTGTGAGAAGCATATACCCAAACCTCCCCGAAATGGGGCAAAATTTGTACCACGACATGTTGGTGCCGCTCCATGATAGCATGCCAAGTTTCATGGATTTCAGACGAGTTTTGGATTTACTAGAATTAAAACCCAGGCATCTCAATGTTTTGCCGGCAATCAACGGTGCCCTGGTGTTTGAAATTCATTCCCATTTCTTGTATGGGACCTAAGCATGCACCCAAGGACACATTTTTTATTTTTCAACCTATTTATATGCACTGGAGCATGTGCATGTAGTTCGAATTTGAATTATGCACATAAAATGCATTGAAAACTCAGTTAATGCATAAAAATGCCCAAACGAACCCCGAAAAAACACAAAAAATCACACAACACTCCTGTTGTTCTATGTTGACAGGAGAAATTTTTTTGAAAGCAATAAGAGGCAATGGATATCATTTCGTCCCCAAAGGTGGGACGTTCCCTACTGAACACCATCATGCATGTTGTGAGAAGCTACGGTTTGTGAGAAGCATATACCCAAACCTGCCCCAAATGGGACAAAATTTGTACCACGACATGTTGATGCCGCTCCATTATAGCATGCCAAGTTTCATGAATTTCAGACGAGTTTTGGATTTACTAGAATTTAAAAACCAGGCATCTCAATGTTTTGCCGGCAATCAACGGTGCCCCGGTGTTTGAAATTCATTCTCATTTCTTGCATGGGACCTAGGCATGCACCCAAGGACACATATTTGATTTTTCAACCAATTTATATGCACTGGAGCATGTGCATGTAGTACAAATTTGAATTATGCACATAAAATGCATTGAAAACTCAGTTAATGCACAAAAATGTCCAAACGAACCCTGAAAAATCACAAACAATCACACAACACTCCTGTTGTTCTATGTCGACACGAGAAAAAAATTTGAAAGCAATAAGAGGCAATGGATATCGTTTCATCCACAAAGGTGGGACGTTCCCTACCGAAAACCATCATGCTTGTTGTGAGAAGCTCCGGTTTGTGAGAAGCATATACCCAAACCTGCCCCAAATGGGACAAATTTTGTACCACAACATGTTGATGCCGCTCCATGATAGCATGCCAAGGTTCATGAATTTTAGATGAGTTTTGGATTTACTAGAATTTAAAAACCAGGCATCTCAATGTTTTGCCGGCAATCAACGGTGCCCCGATGTTTGAAACTCATTCACATTTCTTGCATGGGACCTAAGCATGCACCCAAAGAAACATATTTGATTTTTCAACCAATTTATATGCACTGGAGCATGTTCATGTAGTTCAAATTTGAATTATGAACATAAATGCATATAAAACTCAGTTAATGCATAAAAATGTCCAAACGAACCCCGAAAAATCACAAAAATTCACACAACACTCCTGCTGTTCTATGTTGACACGAGAATTTTTTTTGAAAGCAATAAGAGGCAATGGATATTGTTTCATCCACAAAGGTGGGATGTTCCCTACCGAAAACCATCATGCTTGTTGTGAGAAGCTACGGTTTCTGAGAAGCATATACCCAAACATGCCCCAAATGGGACAAAATTTGTACCACGACATGTTGATGCCGCTCCATGATAGCATGCCAAGTTTCATGAATTTCAGACGAGTTTTGGATTTACTAGAATTTAAAAACCAGACATCTCAATGTTTTGCCGGCAATCAACGGTGCCCCGGTGTTTGCAACTCATTCCCATTTCTTGTATGGGACCTAAGCATGCACCCAAGGACACATATTTGATTTTTCAACCAATTTATATGCACTGGAGCATGTGCATGTAGTTCGAATTTGAATTATGCACATAAAATGCATTGAAAACTCAGTTAATGCATAAAAATACCCAAATGAACCCCGAAAAATCACAAAAAATCACACAACACTCCTGTTGTTCTATGTTGACACGAGAAAAAAATTTGAAAGCAATAAGAGGCAATGGATATCGTTTCATCCCCAAAGGTCGGACGTTCCCTACCGAAAACCATCATGCTTGTTGTGAGAAGCTCCGGTTTATGAGAAGCATATACCCAAACCTGCCCCAAATGGGACAAAATTTGTACCACGACATGTTGATGCCTCTCCATGATAGCATGCCAAGTTTCATGAATTTCAGACGAGTTTTGGATTTACTAGAATTTAAAAACCAGACATCTCAATGTTTTGCCGGCAATCAACGGTGTCCCGGTGTTTGAAATTCATTCCCATTTCTCGCATGGGACCTAGGGATGCACCCAAGGATACATATTTGATTTTTCAACCAATTTATATGCACTGGAGCATGTGCATGTACTTCAAATTTGAATTATGCACATAAAATGCATTGAAAACTCAGTTAATGCATAAAAATGTCCAAACGAACCCTGAAAAATCACAAAAAATCACACAACACTCCTGTTGTTCTATGTTGACACGAGAAAAAAAATTGAAAGCAATAAGAGGCAATGGATATCGTTTCATCCACAAAGGTGGGACGTTCCCTACCGAAAACCATCATGCTTGTTGTGAGAAGCTCCGGTTTGTGAGAAGCATATACCCAAACCTACCCCAGATGGGACATATTTTGAACCACAACATGTTGATGCCACTCCATGATAGAATGCCAAGTTTCATGAATTTCAGACGAGTTTTGGATTTACTAGAATTCAAAAACAAGGCATCTCAATGTTTTGCCGGCAATCAACGGTGCCCCGATGTTTGAAATTCATTCCCATTTCTTGCATGGAACCTAAGCATGCACCCAAGGACACATATTTGATTTTTCAACCAATTTATATGCACTGGAGCATGTGCATGTAGTTCAAATTTGAATTATGCACATAAATGCATTTAAAACTCAGTTAATGCATAAAAATGTCCAAACGAACCCCGAAAAATCACAAAAATTCACACAACACTCCTGTTGTTCTATGTTGACACGAGAAATTTTTTTGAAAGCAATAAGAGGCAATGGATATTGTTTCGTCCACAAAGGTGGGATGTTCCCTACCGAAAACCATCATGCTTGTTGTGAGAAGCTCCGGTTTGTGAGAAGCATATACCCAAACCTCCCCCAAATGGGGCAAAATTTGTACCACGACATGTTGATGCCGCTCCATGATAGCATGCCAAGTTTCATTGATTTCAGACGAGTTTTGGATTTACTAGAATTTAAAAACCAGACATCTCAATGTTTTGCCGGCAATCAACGGTGTCCCGGTGTTTGAAATTCATTCCCATTTCTCGCATGGGACCTAGGGATGCACCCAAGGATACATATTTGATTTTTCAACCAATTTATATGCACTGGAGCATGTGCATGTACTTCAAATTTGAATTATGCACATAAAATGCATTGAAAACTCAGTTAATGCATAAAAATGTCCAAACGAACCCTGAAAAATCACAAAAAATCACACAACACTCCTGTTGTTCTATGTTGACACGAGAAAAAAAATTGAAAGCAATAAGAGGCAATGGATATCGTTTCATCCACAAAGGTGGGACGTTCCCTACCGAAAACCATCATGCTTGTTGTGAGAAGCTCCGGTTTGTGAGAAGCATATACCCAAACCTACCCCAGATGGGACATATTTTGAACCACAACATGTTGATGCCACTCCATGATAGAATGCCAAGTTTCATGAATTTCAGACGAGTTTTGGATTTACTAGAATTCAAAAACAAGGCATCTCAATGTTTTGCCGGCAATCAACGGTGCCCCGATGTTTGAAATTCATTCCCATTTCTTGCATGGGACCTAAGCATGCACCCAAGGACACATATTTGATTTTTCAACCAATTTATATGCACAGCATGTGCATGTAGTTCGAATTTGAATTATGCACATAAAATGCATTGAAAACTCAGTTAATGCATAAAAATGCCCAAACGAACCCCGAAAAATCACAAAAAATCACACAACACTCCTGTTGTTCTATGTTGACACGAGAAATTTTTTTGAAAGCAATAAGAGGCAATGGATATCATTTCGTCCCCAAAGGTGGGACGTTCCCTACCGAACATCATCATGCTTGTTGTGAGAAGCCACGGTTTGTGAGAAGCATATACCCAAACCCGCCCCAAATGGGACAAAATTTGTACCACGACATGTTGATGCCTCTCCATGATAGCATGCCAAGTTTCATGAATTTCAGACGAGTTTTGAATTTACTAGAATCTAAAACCAGGCATCTCAATGTTTTGCCGGCAATCAACGGTGCCCCGGTGTTTGAAATTCATTCTCATTTCTTGCATGGGACCTAGGCATGCACCCAAGGACACATATTTGATTTTTCAACCAATTTATATGCACTAGAGCATGTGCATGTAGTTCGAATTTGAATTATGCACATAAAATGCATTGAAAACTCAGTTAATGCATAAAAATGACCAAACGAACCCCGAAAAATCACAAAAAATCACACAACACTCCTGTTGTTCTATGTTAACACGAGAATTTTTTTTGAAAGCAATAAGAGGCAATGGATATCATTTCGTCCCCAAAGGTGGGACGTTCCCTACCGAACATCATCATGCTTGTTGTGAGAAGCCACGGTTTGTGAGAAGCATATACCCAAACCCGCCCCAAATGGGACAAAATTTGTACCACGACATGTTGATGCCTCTCCATGATAGCATGCCAAGTTTCATGAATTTCAGACGAGTTTTGAATTTACTAGAATTTAAAAACCAGGCATCTCAATGTTTTGCCGGCAATCAACGGTGCCCCGGTGTTTGAAATTCATTCTCATTTCTTGCATGGGACCTAGGCATGCACCCAAGGACACATATTTGATTTTTCAACCAATTTATATGCACTGGAGCATGTGCATGTAGTACAAATTTGAATTATGCACATAAAATGTATTGAAAACTCAGTTAATGCATAAAAATGTCCAAACGAACACTGAAAAGTCACAAACAATCACACAACACTCGTGTTGTTCTATGTTGACATGAGAAAAAAATTTGAAAGCAATAAGAGGCAATGGATATCATTTCATCCACAAAGGTGGACGTTCCCTACCGAAAACCATCTCCTTGTTGTGAGAAGCTCCGGTTTGTGAGAAGCATATACCCAAACCTGCCCCAAATGGGACAAATTTTGTACCACAACATGTTGATGCCGCTCCATGATAGCATGCCAAGTTTCATGAATTTTAGATGAGTTTTGGATTTACTAGAATTTAAAAACCAGGCATCTCAATGTTTTGCCGGCAATCAACGGTGCCCCGATGTTTGAAACTCATTCACATTTCTTGCATGGGACCTAAGCATGCACCCAAATACACATATTTGATTTTTCAACCAATTTATATGCACTGGAGCATGTGCATGTAGTTCAAATTTGAATTATGAACATAAATGCATATAGAACTCAGTTAATGCATAAAAATGTCCAAACGAACCCCGAAAAATCACAAAAATTCACACAACACTCCTGCTGTTCTATGTTGACACGAGAATTTTTTTGAAAGCAATAAGAGGCAATGGATATTGTTTCGTCCACAAAGGTGGGATGTTCCCTACCGAAAACCATCAGGCTTGTTGTGAGAAGCTATGGTTTGTGAGAAGCATATACCCAAACCTGCCCCAAATGGGACAAAATTTGTACCACGACATGTTGATGCCGCTCCATGATAGCATGCCAAGTTTCATGAATTTCAGACGAGTTTTGGATTTACTAGAATTTAAAAACCAGACATCTCAATGTTTTGCCGGCAATCAACGGTGCCCCGGTGTTTGCAATTCATTCCCATTTCTTGTATGGGACCTAAGCATGCACCCAAGGACACATATTTGATTTTTCAACCAATTTATATGCACTGGAGCATGTGCATGTAGTTCGAATTTGAATTATGCACATAAAATGCATTGAAAACTCAGTTAATGCATAAAAATGCCCAAACGAACCCCGAAAAATCACAAAAAATCACACAACACTCCTGTTGTTCTATGTTGACACGAGAATTTTTTTTGAAAGCAATAAGAGGCAATGGATATCATTTCGTCCCCAAAGGTGGGACGTTCCCTACCGAACATCATCATGCTTGTTGTGAGAAGCCACGGTTTGTGAGAAGCATATACCCAAACCCGCCCCAAATGGGACAAAATTTGTACCACGACATGTTGATGCCTCTCCATGATAGCATGCCAAGTTTCATGAATTTCAGACGAGTTTTGAATTTACTAGAATTTAAAAACCAGGCATCTCAATGTTTTGCCGGCAATCAACGGTGCCCCGGTGTTTGAAATTCATTCTCATTTCTTGCATGGGACCTAGGCATGCACCCAAGGACACATATTTGATTTTTCAACCAATTTATATGCACTAGAGCATGTGCATGTAGTTCGAATTTGAATTATGCACATAAAATGCATTGAAAACTCAATTAATGCATAAAAATGACCAAACGAACCCCGAAAAATCACAAAAAATCACACAACACTCCTGTTGTTCTATGTTGACACGAGATTTTTTTTTGAAAGCAATAAGAGGCAATGGATATCATTTCGTCCCCAAAGGTGGGACGTTCCCTACCGAACATCATCATGCTTGTTGTGAGAAGCCACGGTTTGTGAGAAGCATATACCCAAACCCGCCCCAAATGGGACAAAATTTGTACCACGACATGTTGATGCCTCTCCATGATAGCATGCCAAGTTTCATGAATTTCAGACGAGTTTTGAATTTACTAGAATTTAAAAACCAGGCATCTCAATGTTTTGCCGGCAATCAACGGTGCCCCGGTGTTTGAAATTCATTCTCATTTCTTGCATGGGACCTAGGCATGCACCCAAGGACACATATTTGATTTTTCAACCAATTTATATGCACTGGAGCATGTGCATGTAGTACAAATTTGAATTATGCACATAAAATGTATTGAAAACTCAGTTAATGCATAAAAATGTCCAAACGAACACTGAAAAGTCACAAACAATCACACAACACTCGTGTTGTTCTATGTTGACATGAGAAAAAAATTTGAAAGCAATAAGAGGCAATGGATATCATTTCATCCACAAAGGTGGGACGTTCCCTACCGAAAACCATCTGCTTGTTGTGAGAAGCTCCGGTTTGTGAGAAGCATATACCCAAACCTGCCCCAAATGGGACAAATTTTGTACCACAACATGTTGATGCCGCTCCATGATAGCATGCCAAGTTTCATGAATTTTAGATGACTTTTGGATTTACTAGAATTTAAAAACCAGGCATCTCAATGTTTTGCCGGCAATCAACGGTGCCCCGATGTTTGAAACTCATTCACATTTCTTGCATGGGACCTAAGCATGCACCCAAATACACATATTTGATTTTTCAACCAATTTATATGCACTGGAGCATGTGCATGTAGTTCAAATTTGAATTATGAACATAAATGCATATAGAACTCAGTTAATGCATAAAAATGTCCAAACGAACCCCGAAAAATCACAAAAATTCACACAACACTCCTGCTGTTCTATGTTGACACGAGAATTTTTTTGAAAGCAATAAGAGGCAATGGATATTGTTTCGTCCACAAAGGTGGGATGTTCCCTACCGAAAACCATCATGCTTGTTGTGAGAAGCTATGGTTTGTGAGAAGCATATACCCAAACCTGCCCCAAATGGGACAAAATTTGTACCACGACATGTTGATGCCGCTCCATGATAGCATGCCAAGTTTCATGAATTTCAGACGAGTTTTGGATTTACTAGAATTTAAAAACCAGACATCTCAATGTTTTGCCGGCAATCAACGGTGCCCCGGTGTTTGCAATTCATTCCCATTTCTTGTATGGGACCTAAGCATGCACCCAAGGACAAATATTTGATTTTTCAACCAATTTATATGCACTGGAGCATGTGCATGTAGTTCGAATTTGAATTATGCACATAAAATGCATTGAAAACTCAGTTAATGCATAAAAATGCCCAAACGAACCCCGAAAAATCACAAAAAATCACACAACACTCCTGTTGTTCTATGTTGACACGAGAAATTTTTTTGAAAGCAATAAGAGGCAATGGATATCATTTCGTCCCCAAAGGTGGGACGTTCCCTACCGAACATCATCATGCTTGTTGTGAGAAGCCACGGTTTGTGAGAAGCATATACCCAAACCCGCCCCAAATGGGACAAAATTTGTACCACGACATGTTGATGCCTCTCCATGATAGCATGCCAAGTTTCATGAATTTTAGACGAGTTTTGAATTTACTAGAATTTAAAAACCAGGCATCTCAATGTTTTGCCGGCAATCAACGGTGCCCCGGTGTTTGAAATTCATTCTCATTTCTTGCATGGGACCTAGGCATGCACCCAAGGACACATATTTGATTTTTCAACCAATTTATATGCACTGGAGCATGTGCATGTAGTACAAATTTGAATTATGCACATAAAATGTATTGAAAACTCAGTTAATGCATAAAAATGTCCAAACGAACCCTGAAAAATCACAAACAATCACACAACACTCGTGTTGTTCTATGTTGACATGAGAAAAAAATTCGAAAGCAATAAGAGGCAATGGATATCATTTCATCCACAAAGGTGGGACGTTCCCTACCGAAAACCATCATGCTTGTTGTGAGAAGCTCCGGTTTGTGAGAAGCATATACCCAAACCTGCCCCAAATGGGACAAATTTTGTACCACAACATGTTGATGCTGCTCCATGATAGCATGCCAAGTTTCATGAATTTTAGATGAGTTTTGGGTTTACTAGAATTTAAAAACCAGGCATCTCAATGTTTTGCCGGCAATCAACGGTGCCCCGATGTTTGAAACTCATTCACATTTCTTGCATGGGACCTAAACATGCACCCAAATACACATATTTGATTTTTTAACCAATTTATCTGCACTGGAGCATGTGCATGTAGTTCAAATTTGAATTATGAACATAAATGCATATAGAACTCAGTTAATGCATAAAAATGTCCAAACGAACCCCGAAAAATCACAAAAATTCACACAACACTCCTGCTGTTCTATGTTGACACGAGAATTTTTTTGAAAGCAATAAGAGGCAATGGATATTGTTTCGTCCACAAAGGTGGGATGTTCCCTACCGAAAACCATCATGCTTGTTGTGAGAAGCTATGGTTTGTGAGAAGCATATACCCAAACCTGCCCCAAATGGGACAAAATTTGTACCATGACATGTTGATGCCGCTCCATGATAGCATGCCAAGTTTCATGAATTTCAGACGAGTTTTGGATTTACTAGAATTTAAAAACCAGACATCTCAATGTTTTGCCGGCAATCAACGGTGCCCCGGTGTTTGCAATTCATTCCCATTTCTTGTATGGGACCTAAGCATGCACCCAAGGACACATATTTGATTTTTCAACCAATTTATATGCACTGGAGCATGTGCATGTAGTTCGAATTTGAATTATGCACATAAAATGCATTGAAAACTCAGTTAATGCATAAAAATGCCCAAACGAACCCCGAAAAATCACAAAAAATCACACAACACTCCTGTTGTTCTATGTTGACACGAGAAAAAAATTTGAAAGCAATAAGAGGCAATGGATATCGTTTCGTCCCCAAAGGTGGGACGTTCCCTACAGAAAACCATCATGCTTGTTGTGAGAAGCTCCGGTTTATGAGAAGCATATACCCAAACCTGCCCCAAATGGGACAAAATTTGTACCACGACATGTTGATGCCTCTCCAAGATAGCATGCCAAGTTTCATGAATTTCAGACGAGTTTTGGATTTACTAGAATTTTAAAACCAGGCATCTCAATGTTTTGCCGGCAATCAACGGTGCCCCGGTGTTTGAAATTCATTCCCATTTCTCGCATGGGACCTAGGCATGCACCCAAGGATACATATTTGATTTTTCAACCAATTTATATGCACTGGAGCATGTGCATGTACTTCAAATTTGAATTATGCACATAAAATGCATTGAAAACTCAGTTAATGCATAAAAATATCAAAACGAACCCTGAAAAATCACAAAAAATCACACAACACTCCTGTTGTTCTATGTTGACACGATAAAAAAATTGAAAGCAATAAGAGGCAATGGATATCGTTTCGTCCCAAAAGGTGGGACGTTCCCTACCGAAAACCATCATGCTTGTTGTGAGAAGCTCCGGTTTATGAGAAGCATATACCCAAACCTGCCCCAAATGGAACAAAATTTGTACCACAACATGTTGATGCCGCTCCATGATAGCATGCCAAGTTTCATGAATTTCAGACGAGTTTTGGATTTACTAGAATTTAAAAACGAGGCATCTCAATGTTTTGCCGGCAATCAATGGTGCCCCGATGTTTGAAATTTATTCCCATTTCTTGCATGGGACCTAAGCATGCACCCAAGGACACATATTTGATTTTTCAACCAATTTATATGCACTGGAGCATGTCCATGTAGTACAAATTTGAATTATGCACATAAATACATTTAAAACTCAGTTAATGCATAAATATGTCCAAACGAACCCCAAGAAATCACAAAAATTCACACAATACTCCTGTTGTTCTATGTTGAACCGAGAATTTTTTTTGAAAGCAATAAGAGGCAATGGATATTGTTTCGTCCACAAAGGTGGGATGTTCCCTACCGAAAACCATCATGCTTGTTGTGAGAAGCTCCGGTTTGTGAGAAGCATATACCCAAACCTGCCCCAAACGGGACAAAATTTGTACCACGACATGTTGATGCCGCTCCATGATAGCATGCCAAGTTTCATGAATTTCAGACGAGTTTTGGATTTACTAGAATTTAAAAACCAGGCATCTCAATATTTTGCCGGCAATCAACAGTGCCCCGGTGTTTGAAATTCATTCCCATTTCTCGCATGGGACCTAGGCATGCACCCAAGGATACATATTTGATTTTTCAACCAATTTATATGCACTGGAGCATGTGCATGTAGTTCGAATTTGAATTATGCACATAAAATGCATTGAAAACTCAGTTAATGCATAAAAATGCCCAAACGAAGCCCGAAAAATCACAAAAAATCACACAACACTCCTGTTGTCCTATGTTGACACGAGAAAAAAATTGGAAAGCAATAAGAGGCAATGGATATCGTTTCGTCCCCAAAGGTGGGACGTTCCCTACCGAAAACCATCATGCTTGTTGTGAGAAGCTCCGGTTTATGAGAAGCATATACCCAAACCTGCCCCAAATGGGACAAAATTTGTACCACGACATGTTGATGCCTCTCCATGATAGCATGCCAAGTTTCATGAATTTCAGGCGAGTTTTGGATTTACTAGAATTTTAAAACCAGGCATCTCAATGTTTTGCCGGCAATCTACGGTGCCCCGGTGTTTGAAATTCATTCCCATTTCTCGCATGGGACCTAGGCATGCACCCAAGGATACATATTTGATTTTTCAACCAATTTATATGCACTGGAGCATGTGCATGTACTTCAAATTTGAATTATGCACATAAAATGCATTGAAAACTCAGTTAATGCATAAAAATATCCAAACGAACCCTGAAAAATCACAAAAAATCACACAACACTCCTGTTGTTCTATGTTGACACGAGAAAATTTTTTGAAAGCAATAAGAGGCAATGGATATCATTTCATCCACAAAGGTGGGACGTTCCCTACCGAAAACCATCATGCTTGTTGTGAGAAGCTCCGGTTTGTGAGAAGCATATACCCAAACCTGCCCCAAATGGGACAAATTTTGTACCACAACATGTTGATGCCGCTCCATGATAGCATGCCAAGTTTCATGAATTTCAGACGAGTTTTGGATTTACTAGAATTTAAAAACGAGGCATCTCAATGTTTTGCCGGCAATCAACGGTGCCCCGATGTTTGAAATTCATTCCCATTTCTTGCATGGGACCTAAGCATGCACCCAAGGACACATATTTGATTTTTCAACCAATTTATATGCACTGGAGCATGTGCATGTAGTTCAAATTTGTATTATGCACATAAATGCATTTAAAACTCAGTTAATGCATAAAAATGTCCAAACGAACCCCGAAATATCACAAAAATTCACATAACACTCCTGCTGTTCTATGTTGACACGAGAAATTTTTTTGAAAGCAATAAGAGGCAATGGATATTGTTTCGTCCACAAAGGTGGGATGTTCCCTACCGAAAACCATCATGCTTGTTGTGAGAAGCTCCGGTTTGTGAGAAGCATATACCCAAACCTGCCCCAAACGGGACAAAATTTGTACCACGACATGTTGATGCCGCTCCATGATAGCATGCCAAGTTTCATGAATTTCAGACGAGTTTTGGATTTACTAGAATTTAAAAACCAGGCATCTCAATATTTTGCCGGCAATCAATGGTGCCCCGGTGTTTGAAATTCATTCCCATTTCTCGCATGGGACCTAGGCATGCACCCAAGGATACATATTTGATTTTTCAACCAATTTATATGCACTGGAGCATGTGCATGTAGTTCGAATTTGAATTATGCACATAAAATGCATTGAAAACTCAGTTAATGCATAAAAATGCCCAAACGAACCCCGAAAAATCACAAAAAATCACACAACACTCCTGTTGTTCTATGTTGACACGAGAAAAAAAATGGAAAGCAATAAGAGGCAATGGATATCATTTCGTCCCCAAAGGTGGGACGTTCCCTACCGAAAACCATCATGCTTGTTGTGAGAAGCTCCGGTTTATGAGAAGCATATACCCAAACCTGCCCCAAATGGGACAAAATTTGTACCACGACATGTTGATGCCTCTCCATGATAGCATGCCAAGTTTCATGAATTTCAGGCGAGTTTTGGATTTACTAGAATTTTAAAACCAGGCATCTCAATGTTTTGCCGGCAATCTATGGTGCCCCGGTGTTTGAAATTCATTCCCATTTCTCGCATGGGACCTAGGCATGCACCCAAGGATACATATTTGATTTTTCAACCAATTTATATGCACTGGAGCATGTGCATGTACTTCAAATTTGAATTATGCACATAAAATGCATTGAAAAATTTGTTAATGCATAAAAATATCCAAACGAACCCTGAAAAATCACAAAAAATCACACAACACTCCTGTTGTTCTATGTTGACACGAGAAAATTTTTTGAAAGCAATAAGAGGCAATGGATATCATTTCATCCACAAAGGTGGGGCGTTCCCTACCGAAAACCATCATGCTTGTTGTGAGAAGCTCCAGTTTGTGAGAAGCATATACCCAAACCTGCCCCAAATGGAACAAATTTTGTACCACAACATGTTGATGCCGCTCCATGATAGCATGCCAAGTTTCATGAATTTCAGACGAGTTTTGGATTTACTAGAATTTAAAAACGAGGCATCTCAATGTTTTGCCGGCAATCAACGGTGCCCCGATGTTTGAAATTCATTCCCATTTCTTGCATGGGACCTAAGCATGCACCCAAGGACACATATTTGATTTTTCAACCAATTTATATGCACTGGAGCATGTGCATGTAGTTCAAATTTGTATTATGCACATAAATGCATTTAAAACTCAGTTAATGCATAAAAATGTCCAAACGAACCCCGAAATATCACAAAAATTCACATAACACTCCTGCTGTTCTATGTTGACACGAGAATTTTTTTTGAAAGCAATAAGAGGCAATGCATATTGTTTCGTCCACAAAGGTGGGATGTTCCCTACCGAAAACCATCATGCTTGTTGTGAGAAGCTCCGGTTTGTGAGAAGCATATACCCAAACCTGCCCCAAATGGGACAAAATTTGTACCACGACATGTTGATGCCGCTCCATGATAGAATGCCAAGTTTCATGAATTTCAGACGAGTTTTGGATTTACTAGAATTTAAAAACCAGGCATCTCAATGTTTTGCGGGCAATCAACGGTGCCCTGGTGTTTGAAATTCATTCCCATTTCTTGTATGGGACCTAAGCATGCACCTGTCGGTGTACTAAAGTAGGGGTACCTTAGTACCCCGAACTTGTGCACGGGCAGTCGTAGCACCCCGCGGCAAGGCTTGCCAGGTGATCGCCAAAACTCTCCATGGTCCCCTTTTGGGCCATCCAAGAACAAAGTATTTGTGCCAAGGCCCCGGCAGGAGGAGCTTGCCGGGAAGGCCACCCGAAGAGAGCAAGG
Organism: Aegilops umbellulata; assembly: GCA_032464435.1. Taxonomy (NCBI): domain Eukaryota; kingdom Viridiplantae; phylum Streptophyta; class Magnoliopsida; order Poales; family Poaceae; genus Aegilops; species Aegilops umbellulata. The sequence goes on along the minus strand of CP136054.1, from coordinate 269,936,615 downwards.
CTCCGGCAAGAGGAGCTTGCCGGGAAGGCCGACCAAGGCACGACAAGAGACTTGCTGCGACGCGCCACGCGTCCCGGCAAGGACCGGTGAGCAACAAGCTCCCGGGCGCGACAAGGCATCAACCGCGGCAAGTCACCACCCCGCGCCTGCGTTCCAGCTCATCCACCAACGTGTCGCTCTGGGGTCATTCCAGGCGTACGTGGCGAGAGGCTGCGCAGCCAGGGGCATGCGGTGGCGAAGCAACGCTGACAGGATAGCCGTCGTGGCAAACGGTGGCGCCCCTGACGGTCCCTTTTCTGCACTATTTGGGCGACCTAGACGGGCATTTAATGCCCTTGTCCCCTGCCGTCAGAGTTAGGTATGATAGCACTGTGCAAACAGCTGTACCCAACACAGCGTTTTCCAGTTTTACCCCCGCCTACGTTGCCACCTGTGGGTAACCCCTTGCGCATATAAAAGGAGGCCCCTTGTGCAACGTAGAAGGGGAGGAAGGAAGGAGGCCACTCACGCTCGGTCTGATTAGTGGCCTAAGTGTACTGTAGCACTCAGCGCTCCCGAGCAAGAACACAATACAAACCACAAAGCAGCAGTAGGGTTTTACGCATCCGTGCGGCCCGAAGCTGGGTAAACCCCTTGTGTGCATCGCCTCGATCCGCTCTTCGCGCGACCTCCGCCCCTCGCCGAACCAGAAAGGGGCTCGGTCCCCATAGGTGTTCATGGAGGCAGATTTCCCCCGACATCTTTGGCGCGCAAGGTAGGGGGCGTCGAGGTTGTGTGAACCTGATCCGGCGTCTGCATAGGCTAGATCTCCATCATCTTCATCGACATGCCACCAAAGAAGAAGGCTCCGGAGGTGGCTGGTCCGTCCACGTCGAACCCACCGCCCCTGGAGCAAACGGGTGGTGGGGACGGCACCGGCGGAGGAATGGACGTCGTCGAGCCAGCTCATGGTGCCACGGCGTCCGAACATACGCCGACATCTCTTGGCGCAGGTAAGCCCTGGTATGACCAGGCAACCTTTCGCTCTATTCCATGGAGCGGAGGTAGTTAACCCCACAGATCTCGCATACGGGCCACCTCGAGTGTTCGCTCACGCTGAGCTCGAGCAAGAGCAGCTGCGACGAGATGACGCGCTGCTCCTCGAGGAGGACCATCTTCAGGCCGTTGTGCGAGCTGCTCGCTACCAGCAAGCTTTGCGCTGCTTTTATAGCCGCAAAGTTAGTGCCAGAAGTTTCGAGGAAGTGGGAAGGCCCTTACCGGGTGAAACAAGTCGCTAGGCCTGGCGCTGTCCACCTTGAGACCGAAGATACCACTCCGGTGAGCAACTCCTGGAACATTGGGCATCTTCGTAAGTTTCACCCGTAAGGCGCGGTTGTCGGACCCCGTCCAGCAACCACCCTTTTGTACAAGTCTTGCCGCTGTTGCATGTAATCCTTTGTACAAAGCCAGGCGCAGACCTTGTGCACAGCACTGACCCCCGGTAAGCGATGACGGGCCATGGGGCTCCGAACCTTTATTTTCTCTTCTTCCTTTTCTTCTCAAGAAAAGGAAGGTTCCCTCGCCAACAAGTTTGCCAGGGAGGGAAGGGGGAAGATAATGGTGAGGACCAGGCGACGATCGATGAAGTTTCGCCTTGCCAGAAAGCGACCTTGCCGGGCAGCGAGCCACGGAAAAGCTAAGTTGCCAAAGTTTGAGCAATCAAGTTTTTAAATTTTAAGGTTATCTTCCTCGAATGACCGTACTTTGTATGGAAAACCTGTGCGCGGAGGAACCAGCTCGTGGCTAGTCGCGCCCTTACTTTGTTTCGAGTCCGCTCAATGATTTAAGTATGCTGCGACCATACTCGCGCCCTTACTTTGTTTCGAGCTTGCTCAGCGACTTGAGTGTGCCGCAACTGCAGTTGCGCCCTTATTTCGCTTCGAGCCTGCTCAACAACTTAAGTGAACCGCGGCTAGTCACGACAAAGTTTCTTGCCGGCAACGGCACCGCCAGCGGGCTGCTGATGTCCCGCACTCAGCAAGTGTGCCTACGCCGGCAAGTTCCCTAAAAGCGTAGGGCAATAACATACAAAGGAGGGAATCAAATAGAGGAAGTAACAGTGAATTCACTACCTAAGATGAAGTTATATTACAAGATAGCTTGTCGCAGCCCTAATGAATTGTTTTTATAACTCGGCCAGCGGCGACAAGAAAAGAAAAGGGCGAGCGGCTTAATCCACACGGTCGCCCTCGATCCTCTTGATCCCGGCCACCCTTTCCACAATGGGCGCGACGAGGGCCCTGATCTCCTCCAGGTCAGCGTCTGGCGGCAGGGATCTGAGGACGTTGGTGAACTTGAGGCCTGGGTTGCGGAAGACGATCTTCACCAACACCTTCTCAAGGGCTCCAGCGCAGGCATCGCGCGTCTCGTCGGCCAGCCGCTCTGGGATCGCATCCCGGAGTTCCTGAAGGGCCGTCGCCACGCCTTTGAAGAACGAAGTGAGCTTGGCGCTAGGTGGGAGGTTCGCGCCGGAGGGATACTCGTGACCCTCCATCCCCAGCAGCGACAGCTCCTTGTCGATGGAGGCGGCGATGTCCACCAGACCCTCCGTCCACTGCTCCACCGTCCCCCTTTATTGCGACGTGACGCATGCCTGCGGGGCTCAGCCCTGCGCATGCCGCCCACGTCACGCATGCCTCTCCCCACGATGCCGCGTTCGATGCGTGCCGTTCGGGGAGGGCGTGGTGGATGCAGAAAAAGATGCAGCATGACCCAGGCCGCGCGTGCCCGTGCACTGTTTTGGGCCTGGCCCAACAACGCTCGGCACCGTGTAAGGCCCAGGCCCGGGGGCTCCTGTCGGTGTACTAAAGTAGGGGTACCTTAGTACCCCGAACTTGTGCATGGGCAGTCGTACCACCCCGCGGCAAGGCTTGCCAGGTGATCGCCAAAACTCTCCATGGTCCCCTTTTGGGTCATCCAAGAACAAAGTATTTGAGCCAAGGCCCCGGCAGGAGGAGCTTGCCGGGAAGGCCACCCGAAGAGAGCAAGGCCCCGGCAAGAGGAGCTTGCCGGGACGGCCGCTCGAAGCACAAGGCCCCGGCAAGAGGAGCTTTCCGGGAAGGCCGACCAGGGCACGACAAGAGACTTGCTGCGACGCGCCACGCGTCCCGGCAAGGACCGGTGAGCAACAAGCTCCCGGGCGCGACAAGGCATCAACCGCGGCAAGGCGCTTGCCGCGGCAAGTCACCACCCCGCGCCTGCGTTCCAGCTCATCCACCAACGTGTCGCTCTGGGGTCATTCCAGGCGTACGTGGCGAGAGGCTGCGCAGCCAGGGGCATGCGGTGGCGAAGCAACGCTGACAGGATAGCCGTCGTGGCAAACGGTGGCGCCCCTGACGGTCCCTTTTCTGCACTATTTGGGCGACCTAGACGGGCATTTAATGCCCTTGTCCCCTGCCGTCAGAGTTAGGTATGATAGCACTGTGCAAACAGCTGTACCCAACACAGCGTTTTCCAGTTTTACCCCCGCCTACGTTGCCACCTGTGGGTAACCCCTTGCGCATATAAAAGGAGGCCCCTTGTGCAACGTAGAAGGGGAGGAAGGAAGGAGGCCACTCACGCTCGGTCTGATTAGTGGCCTAAGTGTACTGTAGCACTCAGCGCTCCCGAGCAAGAACACAATACAAACCACAAAGCAGCAGTAGGGTTTTACGCATCCGTGCGGCCCGAAGCTGGGTAAACCCCTTGTGTGCATCGCCTCGATCCGCTCTTCGCGCGACCTCTGCCCCCCGCCGAACCAGAAAGGGGCTCGGTCCCCATAGGTGTTCGTGGAGGCAGATTTCCCCCGACAGCACACAAGGACACATATTTGATTTTTCAACCAATTAATATGCACAGGAGCATGTGCATGTAGTTCGAATTTGAATTATGCACATAAAATGCATTGAAAACTCAGTTAATGCATAAAAATGCCCAAACGAACCCCGAAAAATCACAAAAAATCACACAACACACCTGTTGTTCTATGTTGACACGAGAAATTTTTTTGAAAGCAATAAGAGGCAATGGATATCGTTTCGTCCCCAAAGGTGGGACGTTCCGTACCGAAAACCATCATGCTTGTTGTGAGAAGCTATAGTTTGTGAGAAGCATATACCCAAACCTGCCCAAATGGGACAAAATTTGTACCACGACATGTTGATGCCGCTCCATGATAGCATGCCAAGTTTCATGAATTTCAGACGAGTTTTGGATTTACTAGAATTTAAGAACCAGGCATCTCAATGTTTTGCCGGCAATCAACGGTGCCCCGGTGTTTGAAATTCATTCCCACTTCTTGCATGGGACCTAGACATGCACCCAAGGACACATATTTGATTTTTCAACCAAATTATATGCACAGGAGCATGTGCATGTAGTTCGAATTTGAATTATGCACATAAAATGCATTGAAAACTCAGTTAATGCATAAAAATGCCCAAACGAACCCCGAAAAATCACAAAAAATCACACAACACTCCTGTTGTTCTATGTTGACACAAGAATTTTTTTTGAAAGCAATAAGAGGCAATGGATATCGTTTCGACCCCAAAGGTGGGACGTTCCCTACCGAAAAACATCATGCTTGTTGTGAGAAGCTATGGTTTGTGAGAAGCATATACCCAAACCTGCCCAAATGGGACAAAATTTGTACCACGACATGTTGATGCCGCTCCATGATAGCATGCCAAGTTTCATGAATTTCAGACGAGTTTTGGATTTACTAGAATTTAAGAACCAGGCATCTCAATGTTTTGCCGGCAATCAACGGTGCCCCGGTGTTTGAAATTCATTCCCACTTCTTGCATGGGACCTAGACATGCACCCAAGGACACATATTTGATTTTTCAACCAAATTATATGCACAGGAGCATGTGCATGTAGTTCGAATTTGAATTATGCACATAAAATGCATTGAAAACTCAGTTAATGCATAAAAATGCCCAAACGAACCCCGAAAAATCACCAAAAATCACACAACACTCCTGTTGTTCTATGTTGACACAAGAAATTTTTTTGAAAGCAATAAGAGGCAATGGATATCGTTTCGACCCCAAAGGTGGGACGTTCCCTACCGAAAACCATCATGCTTGTTGTGAGAAGCTATGGTTTGTGAGAAGCATATACCCAAACCTGCCCAAATGGGACAAAATTTGTACCACGACATGTTGATGCCGCTCCATGATAGCATGCCAAGTTTCATGAATTTCAGATGAGTTTTGGATTTACTAGAATTTAAAAACCAGGCATCTCAATGTTTTGCCGGCAATCAACAGTGCCCCGGTGTTTGAAAATCATTCCCATTTCTTGCATGGGACCTAGGCATGCACCCAAGGACACATATTTGATTTTTCAACCAATTTATATGCACTGGAGCATGTGCATGTAGTTCAAATTTTAATTATGCACATAAAATGCATCGAAAACTCAGTTAATGCATAAAAATGTCCAAATGAACCCTAAAAAATCACACAAAACTCCTGTTGTTCTATGTTGACACGAGAAAAAAATTTGAAAGCAATAAGAGGCAATGGATATCGTTTCATCCACAAAGGTGGGACGGTCCCTACCGAAAACCATCATGCTTGTTGTGAGAAGCTCCGGTTTGTGAGAAGCATATACCCAAACCTGCCCCAAATGGGACAAATTTTGTACCACAACATGTTGATGCCGCTCCATGATAGCATGCCAAGTTTCATGAATTTCAGACGAGTTTTGGATTTACTAGAATTTAAAAACCAGGCATCTCAATGTTTTGCCGGCAATCAACGGTGCCCCGATGTTTGAAATTCATTCACATTTCTTGCATGGGACCTAAGCATGCACCCAAGGACACATATTTGATTTTTCAACCAATTTATATGCACTAGAGGATGTGCATGTAGTTCAAATTTGAATTATGCCCATAATTGCATTTAAAACTTAGTTAATGCATAAAAATGTCCAAACGAACCCCGAAAAATCACAAAAAATCACACAACACTCCTGCTGTGCTATGTTGACACGAGAATATTTTTGAAAGCAATAAGAGGCAATGGATATCGTTTCGTCCACAAAGGTGGGACGTTCCCTACCGAAAACCATCATGCTTGTTGTGAGAAGCTATGGTTTGTGAGAAGCATGTACCCAAACCTGCCCAAATGGGACAAAATCTGTACCGCGACATGTTGATGCCGCTCCATGATTGCATGCCAAGTTTCATGAATTTCAGACGAGTTTTGGATTTACTAGAATTTAAAAACCAGGCATCTCAATGTTTTGCCGGCAATCAACGGTGCCCCGGTGTTTGAAATTCATTCCCATTTCTTGCATGGGACCTAGGCATGCACCCAAGGACACATATTTGATTTTTCAACCAATTTATATGCACTGGAGCATGTGCATGTTGTTCGAATTTGAACTATGCACATAAAATGCATTGAAAACTCAATAATGCATAAAAATGCCCAAACGAACCCCGAAAAATCACAAAAAATCACACAACACTCCTGTTGTTCTATGTTGACACGAGAAAAAAAATTGAAAGCAATAAGAGGCAATGGACATCGTTTCGTCCCCAAAGGTGGGACGTTCCCTACCGAAAACCATCATGCTTGTTGTGAGAAGCTCCGGTTTGTGAGAAGCATATACCCAAACCTGCCCCAAATGGGACAAAATTTGTACCACGACATGTTGATGCCGCTCAATGATAGCATGCCAAGTTTCATGAATTTCAGACGAGTTTTGGATTTACTAGAATTTAAAAACGAGGCATATCAATGTTTTGCCGGCAATCAACGGTGCCCCGGTGTTTGAAATTCATTCCCATTTCTCGCATGGGACCTAGGCATGCACCCAAGGATACATATTTGATTTGTCAACCAATTTATATGCACTGGAGCATGTGCATGTAGTTCAAATTTGAATTATGCACATAAAATGCATTGAAAACTTAGTTAATGCATAAAAATGTCCAAACGAACCCTGAAAAAATCACAAAAAATCACACAACACTCCTATTGTTATATGGTGACACGAGAAAAAAAATTGAAAGCAATAAGAGGCAATGGATATCGTTTCGTCCACAAAGGTGGGACGTTGCCTACCGAAAACCATCATGCTTATTGTGAGAAGCTCCGGTTTGTGAGAAGCATATACCCAAACCTGCCCCAAATGGGACAAATTTTGTACCACAACATATTGATGCCGCTCCATGATAGCATGCCAAGTTTCATGAATTTCAGACGAGTTTTGGATTTACTAGAATTTAAAAACGAGGCATCTCAATGTTTTGCCGGCAATCAATGGTGCCCCGATGTTTGATATTTATTCCCATTTCTTGCATGGGACCTAAGCATGCACCCAAGGACACATATTTGATTTTTCAACCAATTTATATGCACTGGAGCATGTGCATGTAGTTCAAATTTGAATTATGCACATAAATACATTTAAAACTCAGTTAATGCATAAAAATGTCCAAACGAACCCCGAAAAATCAAAAAAATTCACACAACACTCCTGCTGTTCTATGTTGACACGAGAATTTTTTTTGAAAGCAATAAGAGGCAATGGATATTGTTTCGTCCACAAAGGTGGGATGTTCCCTACCGAAAACCATCGTGCTTGTTGTGAGAAGCTACGGTTTGTGAGAAGCATATACCCAAACCTGCCCCAAATGGGACAAAATTTGTACCACGACATGCTGATGCCGCTCCATGATAGCATGCCAAGTTTCATGAATTTCAGACGAGTTTTGGATTTACTAGAATTTAAAAACGAGGCATCTCAATGTTTTGCCAGCAATCAACGGTGCCCGGGTGTGTCAAATTCATTCCCATTTCTTGTATGGGACCTAAGCATGCACCCAAGGACACATATTTGATTTTTCAACCAATTTATATGCACTGGAGCATGTCCATGTAGTTCGAATTTGAATTATGCACATAAAATGCATTGAAAACTCAGTTAATGCAGAAAAATGCCCAAACGAACCCCGAAAAATCACAAAAAATCACACAACACTCCTGTTGTTCTATGTTGACACGAGAAACAAATTTGAAAGCAATAAGAGGCAATGGATATCGTTTTGTCCCCAAAGGTGGGACGTTCCCTACCGAAAACCATCATGCTGGTTGTGAGAAGCTCCGGTTTGTGAGAAGCATATACCCAAACCTGCCCTAAATGGGACAAAATTTGTACCATGACATGTTGATGCCGCTCCATGATAGCATGCCAAGTTTCATGAATTTTAGACAAGTTTTGGATTTACTAGAATTTAAAAACCAGGCATCTCAATGTTTTGCTGGAAATCAACGATGCCCTGGTGTTTGAAATTCATTCCCATTTCTTGCATGGGACCTAGGATTGCACCCAAGGACACATATTTGATTTCAACCAATTTATATGCACTGGAGCATGTGCATGTAGTTCAAATTTTAATTATGCACATAAAATGCATTGAAAACTCAGTTAATGCATAAAAATCTCCAAACGAACCCTAAAAAATCACAAAAAATCACACAACACTCCTGTTGTTCTATGTTGACACGAGAAAAAAATTTGAAAGCAATAAGAGGCAATGGATATCGTTTCATCCACAAAGGTGGGACGTTCCCTACCGAAAACCATCATGCTTGTTGTGAGAAGCTCCGGTTTGTGAGAAGCATATACCCAAACCTGCCCCAAATGGGACAAATTTTGTACCACAACATGTTGATGCCGCTCCATGATAGCATGCCAAGTTTCATGAATTTCAGCCGAGTTTTGGATTTACTAGAATTTAAAAACCAGGCATCTCAATGTTTTGCCGGCAATCAACGGTGACCTGATGTTTGAAATTCATTCACATTTCTTGCATGGGACCTAAGCATGCACCCAAGGACACATACTTGCTTTTTCAACCAATTTATATGCACTGGAGCATGTGCATGTAGTTCAAATTTGAATTATGCACATAAAATGCATTGAAAACTCAGTTAATGCATAAAAATGCCCAAACGAACCCCGAAAAATCACAAAAAATCACACAACACTCCTGTTGTTCTATGTTGACACAAGAAAAAAAATTTGAAAGCAATAAGAGGCAATGGATATCGTTTCGTCCCCAAAGGTGGGACGTTCCAAAACCATCATGCTTGTTGTGAGAAGCTCCGGTTTGTGAGAAGCATATACCCAAACCTGCCCCAAATGGGACAAAATTTGTACCACGACATGTTGATGCCGCTCCATGATAGCATGCCAAGTTTCATGAATTTCAGACAAGTTTTGGATTTACTAGAATTTAAAAACCAGGCATCTCAATGTTTTGCTGGCAATCAACGGTGCCCCGGTGTTTGAAATTCATTCCCATTTCTTGCATGGGACCTAGGATCGCACCCAAGGACACATATTTGATTTCAACCAATTTATATGCACTGGAGCATGTGCATGTAGTTCAAATTTTAATTATGCACATAAAATGCATTGAAAACTCAGTTAATGCATAAAAATCTCCAAACGAACCCTAAAAAATCACAAAAAATCACACAACACTCCTGTTGTTCTATGTTGACACGAGAAAAAAATTTGAAAGCAATAAGAGGCAATGGATATCGTTTCATCCACAAAGGTGGGACGTTCCCTACCGAAAACCATCATGCTTGTTGTGAGAAGCTCCGGTTTGTGAGAAGCATATACCCAAACCTGCCCCAAATGGGACAAAATTTGTACCACGACATGTTGATGCCTCTCCATGATAGCATGCCAAGTTTCATGAATTTCAGACGAGTTTTGGATTTACTAGAATTTAAAAACCAGGCATCTCAATGTTTTGCCGGCAATCAACTGTGCCCCGATGTTTGAAATTCATTCACATTTCTTGCATGGTACCTAAGCATGCACCCAAGGACACATACTTGATTTTTCAACCAATTTATATGCACTGGAGCATGTGCATGTAGTTCAAATTTGAATTATGCACATAAATGCATTTAAAACTTAGTTAATGCATAAAAATGTCCAAACGAACCCCGAAAAATCAAACAAATTCACACAACACTCCTGCTGTTCTATGTTGACACGAGATTTTTTTTTGAAAGCAATAAGAGGCAATGGATATTGTTTCGTCCACAAAGGTGGGATGTCCCCTACCGAAAACCATCATGCTTGTTGTGAGAAGCTACGGTTTGTGAGAAGCAAATACCCAAACCTGCCCCAAATGCGACAAAATTTGTACCACGACATGTTGATGCCGCTCCATGATAGCATGCCAAGTTTCATGAATTTCAGACGAGTTTTGGATTTACTAGAATTTAAAAACCAGGCATCTCAATGTTTTGCCGGCAATCAACGGTGCCCCGGTGTTTGAAATTCATTCCCATTTCTTGTATGGGACCTAAGCATGCACCCAAGGACACATATTTGATTTTTCAACCAATTTATATGCACTAGAGCATGTGCATGTAGTTCGAATTTGAATTATGCACACAAAATGCATTGAAAACTCAATAAATGCATAAAAATGCCCAAACGAACCCCGAAAAATCACAAATAATCACACAACACTCCTGTTGTTCTATGTTGACACGAGAAAAAAATTTGAAAGCAATAAGAGGCAATGGATATCGTTTCGTCCCCAAAGGTGGGACGTTCCCTACCGAAATCCATCATGCTTGTTGTGAGAAGCTCCGGTTTGTGAGAAGCATATACCCAAACTTGCCCCAAATGGGACAAAATTTGTACCACGACATGTTGATGCCGCTCCATGATAGGATGCCAAGTTTCATGAATTTCAGACAAGTTTTGGATTTAATAGAATTTAAAAACCAGGCATCTCAATGTTTTGCTGGAAATCAACGGTGCCCCGGTGTTTGAAATTCATTCCCATTTCTTGCATGGGACCTAGGATTGCACCCAAGGACACATATTTGATTTCAACCAATTTATATGCACTGGAGCATGTGCATGTAGTTCAAATTTTAATTATGCACATAAAATGCATTGAAAACTCAGTTAATGCATAAAAATCTCCAAACGAACCCTAAAAAATCACAAAAAATCACACAACACTCCTGTTGTTCTATGTTGACACGAGAAAAAAATTTGAAAGCAATAAGAGGCAATGGATATCGTTTCATCCACAAAGGTGGGACGTTCCCTACCGAAAACCATCATGCTTGTTGTGAGAAGCTCCGGTTTGTGAGAAGCATATACCCAAACCTGCCCCAAATGGGACAAATTTTGTACCACAACATGTTGATGCCGCTCCATGATAGGATGCCAAGTTTCATGAATTTCAGCCGAGTTTTGGATTTACTAGAATTTAAAAACCAAGCATCTCAATGTTTTGCCGGCAATCAACGGTGACCCGATATATGAAATTCATTCACATTATTTGCATGGGACCTAAGCATGCACCCAAGGACTCATACTTGATTTTTCAACCAATTTATATGCACTGGAGCATGTGCCTGTAGTTCAAATTTGAATTATGCACATAAATGCATTTAAATCTTAGTTAATGCATAAAAATGTCCGAACGAACCCCGAAAAATCACAAAAATTCACACAACACTCCTGCTGTTCTATGTTGACACGAGAAATTTTTTTGAAAGCAATAAGAGGCAATGGATATTGTTTCGTCCACAAAGGTGGGATGTTCGCTAACGAAAACCATCATGCTTGTTGTGAGAAGCTACGGTTTGTGAGAAGCATATACCCAAACCTGCCCCAAATGGGACAAAATTTGTACCACGACATGTTGATGCCGCTCCATGATAGCATGCCAAGTTTCATGAATTTCAGACGAGTTTTGGAATTACTAGAATTTAAAAACCAGGCATCTCAATGTTTTGCCGGCAAACAACGGTGCCCCGGTGTTTGAAATTCATTCCCATTTCGCGCATGGGACCTAGGCATGCACCCAAGGATACATATTTGATTTTTCAACCAATTTATATGCACTGGAGCATGTGCTTGTAGTTCAAATTTGAATTATGCACATAAAATGCATTGAAAACTCAGTTAATGCATAAAAATGTTCAAACGAACCCTGAAAAATCACAAAAATCACAGAACACTCCTGTTGTTCTATGTTGACACGAGAAAAAAATTGAAAGCAATAAGAGGCAATGGATATCGTTTCATCCACAAATGTAGGATGTTCCCTACCGAAAACCATCATGCTTGTTGTGAGAAGCTCCGGTTTGTGAGAAGCATATACCCAAACCTGCCCCAAATGGGACAAATTTTGTACCACAACATGTTGATGCCGCTCCATGATAGCATGCCAAGTTTCATGAATCTCAGACGAGTTTTGGATTTACTAGAATTTAAAAACTAGGCATCTCAATGTTTTGCCGGCAATCAACGGTGCCCCGCTGTTTGAATTTCATTCTCATTTCTTGCATGGGACCTAAGCATGCACCCAAGGACACATATTTGAATTTTCAACCAATTTATATGCACTAGAGCATGTGCATCTAGTTCAAATTTGAATTATGCACATAAATGCATTTAAAACTCAGTTAATGCATAAAAATATCCAAACGAACCCCGAAAAATCATAAAAATTCACACAACACTCCTGTTGTTCTATGTTGACACGAGATTATTTTTGAAAGCAATAAGAGGCAATGGATATTGTTTCGTCCACAAAAGGTGGGATATTCCCTACCGAAAACCATCATGCTTGTTGTGAGAAGCTCCGGTTTGTGAGAAGCATATACCCAAACCTGCACCAAATGGGACAAAATTCGTACCAGGACATGTTGATGCCGCTCCATGATAGCATGCCATGTTTCATGAATTTCAGACGAGTTTTGGATTTACTAGAATTTAAAAACCAGGCATCTCAATGTTTTGCCGGCAATCAACGATGCCCTTGTGTTTGAAATTCATTTGCATTTCTTATATGGGACCTAAGCGTGGACCCAAGGACACATATTTGATTTTTCAACCAATTTATATGCACTGGAGCATGTGCATATAGTTCGAATTTAAATTATGCACATAAAATGCATTGAAAACTCAGTTAATGCATAAAAATGCCCAAACGAACCGTGAAAAATCACAAAAAATCACACAACACTCCTATTGTTCTATGTTGACACGAGAAAAAAAATTTGAAAGCAATAAGAGGCAATGGATATCGTTTCGTCCCCAAAGGTGGGACGTTCCCTACCGAAAACCATCATGCTTGTTGTGAGAAGCTCCGGTTTGTGAGAAGCATATACCCAAACCTGCCCCAAATGGGACAAAATTTGTACCACGACATGTTGATGCCGCTCCATGATAGCATGCCAAGTTTCATGAACTTCAGACGAGTTTTGGATTTACTAGAATTTAAAAACCAGGCATCTCAATGTTTTGCCGGCAAACAACGGTGCCCCGGTGTTTGAAATTCATTCCCATTTCTCGCATGGGACCTAGGCATGCACCAAAGGATACATATTTGATTTTTCAACCAGTTTATATGCACTGGAGCATGTGCATGTAGTTCAAATTTGAATTATGCACATAAAATGCATTGAAAACTCAGTTAATGCATAAAAATGTACAAACGAACCCTGAAAATCACAAAAAATCACACAACACTCCTGTTGTTCTATGTTGACATGAGAAAAAAAATTGAAAGCAATAAGAGGCAATGGATATCGTTTCATCCACAAAGGTGGGACGTTCCCTACCGAAAACCATCATGCTTGTTGTGAGAAGCTCCGGTTTTTGAGAAGCATATACCCAAACCTGCCCCAAATGGGACAAATTTTGTACCACAACATGTTGATGCCGCTCCATGATAGCATGCCAAGTTTCATGAATTTCAGACGAGTTTTGGATTTACTAGAATTTAAAAACGAGGCATCTCAATGTTTTGCCGGCAATCAACGATGCCCTTGTGTTTGAAATTCATTTGCATTTCTTATATGGGACCTAAGCGTGGACCCAAGGACACATATTTGATTTTTCAACCAATTTATATGCACTGGAGCATGTGCATATAGTTCGAATTTAAATTATGCACATAAAATGCATTGAAAACTCAGTTAATGCATAAAAATGCCCAAACGAACCGTGAAAAATCACAAAAAATCACACAACACTCCTATTGTTCTGTGTTGACACGAGAAAAAAAATTTGAAAGCAATAAGAGGCAATGGATATCGTTTCGTCCCCAAAGGTGGGACGTTCCCTACCGAAAACCATCATGCTTGTTGTGAGAAGCTCCGGTTTGTGAGAAGCATATACCCAAACCTGCCCCAAATGGGACAAAATTTGTACCACGACATGTTGATGCCGCTCCATGATAGCATGCCAAGTTTCATGAACTTCAGACGAGTTTTGGATTTACTAGAATTTAAAAACCAGGCATCTCAATGTTTTGCCGGCAAACAACGGTGCCCCGGTGTTTGAAATTCATTCCCATTTCTCGCATGGGACCTAGGCATGCACCCAAGGATACATATTTGATTTTTCAACCAGTTTATATGCACTGGAGCATGTGCATGTAGTTCAAATTTGAATTATGCACATAAAATGCATTGAAAACTCAGTTAATGCATAAAAATGTACAAACGAACCCTGAAAATCACAAAAAATCACACAACACTCCTGTTGTTCTATGTTGACATGAGAAAAAAAATTGAAAGCAATAAGAGGCAATGGATATCGTTTCATACACAAAGGTGGGACGTTCCCTACCGAAAACCATCATGCTTGTTGTGAGAAGCTCCGGTTTTTGAGAAGCATATACCCACACCTGCCCCAAATGGGACAAATTTTGTACCACAACATGTTGATGCCGCTCCATGATAGCATGCCAAGTTTCATGAATTTCAGACGAGTTTTGGATTTACTAGAATTTAAAATCGAGGCATCTCAATGTTTTGCCGGCAATCAACGGTGCCCTGATGTTTGAAATTCATTCCCATTTCTTGCATGGGACCTAAGCATGCACCCAAGGACACATATTTGATTTTTCAACCAATTTATATGCACTGGAGCATGTGCATGTAGTTCAAATTTGAATTATGCACATAAATGCATTTAAAACTCAGTTAATGCGTAGAAATGTCCAAACGAACCCCGAAAAATCACAAAAATTCACACAACACTCCTATTGTTCTGTGTTGACACGAGAATTTTTTTTTTTGAAAGCAATAAGAGGCAATGGATATTGTTTCGTCCACAAAGGTGGCATGTTCCCTACCGAAAACCATCATGCTTGTCGTGAGAAGCTTCGGTTTGTGAGAAGCATATACCCAAACCTGCCCCAAATGGGACAAAATTTGTACCACGACATGTTGATGCCGCTCCATGATAGCATGCCAAGTTTCATGAATTTCTGATGAGTTTTGGATTTACTAGAATTTAAAAACCAAGCATCTCAATGTTTTGCCGGCAATCAACGGTGCCCTTGTGTTTGAAATTCATTCCCATTTCTTATATGGGACCTAAGCATGCACCCAAGGACACATATTTGATTTTTCAACCAATTTATATGCACTGGAGCATGTGCATGTAGTTCAAATTTGAATTATGGACACAAAATGCATTGAAAACTCAGTTAATGCATAAAAATGACCAAACGAACCCCGAAAAATCACACAACACACCTGTTGTTCTATGTTGACACGAGAAAAAAATTGAAAGAAATAAGAGGCAATGGATATCGTTTCGTCCCCGAAGGTGGGACGTTCCCTACCGAAAACCATCATGCTTGTTGTCAGAAGCTTCGGTTTGTGAGAAACATATACCCAAACCTGCCCCGAATGGGACAAAAATTGTACCACGACATGTTGATGCCGCTCCATGATAGCATGCCAAGTTTCATGAATGTCAGACGAGTTTTGGATTTACTAGAATTTAAAAACCAGGAATCTCAATGTTTTGTCGGCAATCAACGGTGCCCCGGTGTTTGAAATTCATTCCGATTTCTCGCATGGGACCTAGGCATGCACCCAAGGACACATATTTGATTTTTCAACCAATTTATATGCACTGGAACATGTGCATGTAGTTCAAATTCGAATTATGCACATAAAATGCATTGAAATCTCAGTTAATGCATAAAAATGTCCAAACGAACCCTGAAAAATCACAAAAAATCACACAACACTCCTGTTGTTCTATGTTTACATGAGAAAAAAATTTGAAAGCAATAAGAGGCAATGGATATCGTTTCGTCTCCAAAGGTGGGACGTTCCCTACCAAAAACCATCATGCTTGTTGTGAGAAGCTCCGGTTTGTGAGAAGCATATACCCAAGCCTGCCCCAAATGGGACAAAATTTGTACCACGGCATGTTGATGCCGCTCCATGATAGCATGCCAAGTTTCATGAATTTTAGACGAGTTTTGGATTTACTAGAATTTAAAAATCAGGCATCTCAATGTTTTGCCGGCAATCAACGGTGCCCCGGTGTTTGAAATTCATTCCCATTTCTCGCATGGGACCTAAGTATGCACCCAAGGACACATATTTGATTTTTGAACCAATTTATATGCACTGGAGCATGTGCATGTAGTTCAAATTTGCATTGTTCACCTAAAATGGCTAGAAAACCAATTTAATGTATAAAATGTTCAAACGAACCCTGAATAATTCCAATTCTTTTACGACACACATATAGTTGCATGTTCACTCCAGATAAAATGTCTAGCAATTCAAACACCATGCATTGCCGCTGTGTCCCCATTATGTAATTCAAATCAAGATGAAAAATCAAGTAGATGGCACACAATTTATTATCAGCAACCGTGTGAGATGTAGTACAAAATATCTTGGAGCACCGTCGGTGTATACTATGCCTATGGCTTACGCGAGAAGGTGCGTCGGCTAAAGTCCACAGCCGGCATCTCAAGCACACTAGCTCGCTCCCCAAATATCATTTCACTGTTCAACCGTCGCCGGTGAAAGATGGGCACGTGGACTCGCGTCGTGAGGGAAACTTCGGTGGCCCACTCCGGTGAGAGCAAGGCCGCAGCCGCCATGCGCGTGCTAACAAGGTGCATGAGCACGGCCGCAATTTGTGTCCGGGCGGCAAAGGCAGCCCAAACAACCGCTGTTGCTTCTCAGGTGGCGGCAGCAACATCTGCCTCGGGGACATCAACTGGCGAGAGCGGCACAGCAGCTGTCCGTTCTGCAGCGGCGGCCTTAGCCCTGATGGAGGCCGCCCACGGCCATGTCGAGGTCTCCCACGCCCATCTCCTGGCGGTCACCGCACAAATCGAATGAAGCTTCTTCGACAACGGTCGGCAACCCACGACCGAAGAGCTGGCAATCACCAAGAGCGTTCGAGCAGTCGTCCGTTCCTCCGTCGCATACCTTGCGACAACGGAACCCGTGCAAGCCCAGATCGCGTCCGCCCATGCCCAGCTCGTGGTGGCCTTTTCCAAAGAGATGGCGGACGCGGATGGCGAGATGCTTGCCGAGTATGGTGCGATGGATGACATGGAGCCCCTTCCCCAGGAGACCGTCGGGCGCAAGCTGGACATGGAGGCGACAGTGGAGATCGACGAGCACCAGCCATAGTAGTACTCTATGTTTTGTTTAATTAAGAGCGTCGGTCTTTAATTTGTTGAAGTAATGTTTAGGTCAGCTAGCTCTGTTTAATTGCTGAACTTGCTTGATTAAGAAGTGTGGGTGTGCAGTCGCCTCCTTTGTGTACCCAAATTATGCAATGACGTGGATGACCACTGTAACCATGGAAATTCGAACCAAAACTTTTGACGTTCAAACTCATCACACACGGGTTAAGCTATCTGAATCGTTTGTGATGTCCACATATTGTACACAGTCCTGAATAAGGGACCGTGTCTGATGACACTTTGCGCGCCAGTTTTTCGGCTGAAGCGATTCCAAATTTTCGGCTTTCGTGGAAATATCTACCTCCTCGCCCCGTCCCCCTTACCAAAAGCCACATTTCCCCTCTTTCCGCCTTTCTTTCCAAGTTGAAACCTTCACTCCTTGCTTGCAGCGCCGCCGCCTCCTCGCCGGCGACCCTCCTTCACGCTGCTCGGCCTCCTCTATCCATGCAGGTAATCCACACCCGACCCCCATCCTCCTCCTCCTTCTACATCCCACATGCCCCGACCGCCGGCGCGAGTGCGACACCTTCCACCCAAATCACCGACCCCTCCACCAAATAAGCGTCGGCCTAAGCCATGGTGCACGCAGTATAGCCAGGACCTCAAGGAGCATTTGGCAGCGGAGAAGCAAATCGCGGCCTCACGCGCGGATGAGGTCGCGATGGCTGTCATTCGTGCCGACCCCCAGATCTTGGAGGAGCACCTTGCCAATTTCTAGCTATGCCGGTTAAGCATGCTAGGTTTACCCGTTGCGTGTGCTGCTCCTGCCTTTCCTTTAGAAAATCCAGTGAATTGTGCTATATAATTTCACCATGCAATCTGTTGCTCTAGTGTATATGTTCTATATGTCGTGCAGTGTGGTGCTCACTTATTAACTGTTTTGTTAATTAGTTGTCGTCTTTAGTTAACTGTTTGGTTCAATTCTGCAAATGTGATGTTCAATTCTTCAGGCTGCAATTTTGTATTGTCTTCCATGTGAGAAATAAATCGAATTTATCCTTACAAAATTGTGGGTGCATTTCTTTATTGTATACCATGTCAGGAATAAATTGAATTTGGCTGTAGTAAATACATGAGAAACAAATACAATTGCTACAACTGGTTGTAGTTAATTGTTTAGTTAACTCTCTGATCTTCTATTAGGAGTATGTTATATTGCGCAATGTGGTGCTCAGTTAATGTTTGGTTCATTTGTTGTGGTGTTTAGTTAACTGCTTGGTTCAATGTTATATTGTGCAATGTGGTGCTCAGTTAATGTTTGGTTCATTTGTTTTGGTGTTTAGTTAACTGCTTGGTTCAATTCTGCAATGCGATGTCCAATTGTCGTGGGTAGAATTTTGTACTGTTGTGCATGTGAGGAATAAATCGAATTTGGCTGCACTTAATACATGAGAAACATATACAAGTGCTATATTTCCTAGTTCTTAATCATGCTTGGTTTGGGTAAATGGATTTTCCGTGTGGCTTCAATTAATCTGATGAATCTGCAATGTGCTTATTTTTCATCAACATATTTTACTGATAGCATGCGAACCCTTACTTACCCTGATGACTAACTACCTTATATGTGTTGCAGGGAAACAATGGGAAGCACTGAGGTTTACAATCGAGGTTATCACGTACATGGTCCGTTGTCTAATAGCATATTATTGTGCAATTGCAGGAACCATTCTAATATTTTGGTTTTTAACAATTTGGACTTGCACATGTAGGTCCTGCTGTCAGAGGTTTTGACCCACTGTTCGACCCTTTTTGCATATGGGGAAATGAGTTGTCCATGAATATCAATCAATCAAGAAACTCAGAAAGATTGTTAGGATAAAGAAATTAGCGACAAAAAACAACAAGATCTTTGTCTGCACAATGAAGAAGACATCAGTTCACTACAAGATGGTACTAACTATTATACCTTGCCTTTTTTATTCCTTTGCCCCATTTCCAATATAGAGAAGATATTTATGCACATCCTTGTTTTCAGGCCTTTCCAAAGCAGTTCACTGATAATTACCTCTCAAACCACCTCTATGGTCAGGAGGCGAGCAAGGTTTTCATACAACACCCGCGGTTCAATATTGAAGTGTTCCTAAAGAGGTCGAAGGACGGACGGTCAATCATCCACAGGCACTGGCCTAAAGTTGCAAAGACCTTCAACATGAATGAAGGCTCAATATTCGCCTTCCGCTTCAGCAGTTTTCCAGATGAGATGCATCTGTCTATATACCGTCTATGATGCACTGGAGCATGTGTATGTAGTTCGAATTTGAATTATGCACATAAAATGCATTGAAAACTCAGTTAATGCCTAAAAATGCCCAAACGAACCCCGAAAAATCACAAAAAATCACACAACACTCCTGTTGTTCTATGTTGACACGAGAAAAGGTGGATATCGTTTTGTTCCCAAAGGTGGGACGTTCCCTACCGAAAACCATCATGCTTGTTGTGAGAAGCTCTGGTTTGTGAGAAGCATATACCCAAACCTTCCCCAAATGGCACAAAATTTGTACCACGACATGTTGATGTCGCTCCATGATAGCATGGCAAGTTTCATAAATTTCAGACGAGTATTGGACTTACTAGAATTTAAAAACCAGGCATCTCAATGTTTTGACGGCAATCAACGGTGCCCCGGTGTTTGAAATTCATTCCCATTTCTCGCATGGGACCTAGGCATGCACCCAAGGATACATATTTGATTTTTCAACCAATTTATATGCACTTGAGCATGTGCGTGTAGTTCAAATTTGAATTATGCACATAAAATGCATTGAAAACTCAGTTAATGCATAAAAAAGTCCAAACGAACCCTGAAAAATCACAAAAAATCACACAACACTCCTGTTGTTCTATGTTGACACGAGAAAAAAAATTGAAAGCAATAAGAGGCAATTGATATCGTTTCATCCACAAAGGTGGGACGTTCCCTACCGAAAACCATCAAGCTTGTTGTGAGAAGCTCCGGTTTGTGAGAAGCATATACCCAAACCTCCCCCAAATGGGACAAATTTTGTACCACAACATGTTGATGCCGCTCCATGATAGCATGCCAAGTTTCATGAATTTCACACGAGTTTTGGATTTACTAGAATTTAAAAACCAGGCATCTCAATGTTTTGCCGGCAATCAACGGTGCCCCGGTGATTGAAATTCATTCCCATTTCTCGCATGGGACCTAGGCATGCACCCAAGGACACATATTTGATTTTTCAACCAATTTATATGCACTGGAGCATGTGCATGTAGTTCAAATTTGAATTATGCACATAAAATGCATTGAAAACTCAGTTAATGCATAAAAATGTCCAAACGACCCCTGAAAAATCACGAAAAATCACACAACACACCTGTTGTTCTATGTTGACACGAGAAAAAAATTTGAAAGAAATAAGAGGCAATGGATATCGTTTCGTCCCCCAAAGGTGGGACGTTCCCTTCCGAAAACCATCATGCTTGTTGTGAGAAGCTCCGATAGTGAGAAGCATATACCAAAACCTGCCCCAAATGGGACAAAATTTGTACCACGACATGTTGATGCCGCTCCATGATAGCATGCCAAGTTTCATGAATGTTAGACGAGTTTTGTATTTACTAGAATTGAAAAACCAGGCACCTCAATGTTTTGCCGGCAATCAACGGTGCCCCGGTGATTGAAATTCATTCCCATTTCTCGCATGGGACCTAGGCATGCACCCAAGGACACATATTTGATTTTTCAACCAATTTATATGCACTGGAGCATGTGCATGTAGTTCAAATTTGAATTATGCACATAAAATGCATTGAAAACTCAGTTAATGCATAAAAATGTCCAAAGGAACCCCGAAAAATCACAAAAAATCACACAACACTCCTGTTGTTCTATGTTGACACGAGAAAAAAATTTGAAAGCAATAAGAGGCAATGGATATCGTTTCGTCCCCAAAGGTGGGACGTTCCCTACCAAAAACCATCATGCTTGTTGTGAGAAGCTCCGGTTTGTGAGAAGCATATACCAAACCTGCCCCAAATGGGACAAAATTTGTACCACGACATGTTGATGCCGCTCCATGATAGCATGCCAAGTTTCATGAATTTCAGACGAGTTTTGGATTTACTAGAATTTAGAAACCAGGCATCTCAATGTTTTGCCGGCAATCAACGGTGCCCCGGTGTTTGAAATTCATTCCCATTTCTCGCATGGGACCTAGGCATGCACCCAAGGATTGTCGGGGGAAATCGGCTTCCTCGAACACCTATGGGGACCGAGCCCCTTACTGGTTCGGCGGGGGGCGGAGGTAGCTAGAAGAGCGGATCGAGGCGACGCACACAAGGGGTTTACCCAGCTTCGGGCCGCACGGATGCGTAAAACCCTACTGCTGCTTTGTGGTTTGTATTGTGTTCTTGCTCGGAGGCGCGTGGTGCTATAGTACACACGAGCCGCTGGCGAGACCGAGCGTAAAAATGGGTGTCCTATCCCTCTACACGCGCATGGGGCCTCCTTTTATATGCTCAAGGGGTTACCCACAGGTGGCAGCGCAGGTGGGGGCAAAATGGGAGAATGCTGTAGTGGGTACAGCTGCCTGCACAGTGGCTGTACAGTGCTATCATACCTAACTCTGACGGCAGGGGACAAGGGCATTAAATGCCCGTCCGCGTCGCCCAGACGGTGCAGGAACAGGACCGTCAGGAGTGCCACCGTTCGCCATGATGGCTACTCTGTCAGCTTCGCTTCGCCACCGCATGCCCCTGGCTACACAGCCTCCCGCCACGTGCACCTGGAATGCTCCCAGAGCGACACGTTGGTGGGTGAACTGGAGCGCAGGCATAGGGTGGTAACTTGCCGCGGCAAGCGCCTTGCCGCGGTGGATGTCTTGTCGCGCCCGGGAGCTTGTCGCTCACCGGTCCTTGCCGGAGCGCGGGACGCGCCGAGGCAAGGTCCTTGTCGTGCCGTGGTTGGCCTTCCCGGCAAGCTCCTCTTGCCGGGGTCTTGTGGTTCGAGCGGCAGTCCCGGCAAGCTCCTCCTGCCGGGGCCTCGCTCCCTTCGGGTGGCCTTCCTGGCAAGCTCCTCTTGCCGGGGCCTTGGCTCAAATACTTTGTTCTTGAATGGCCCGAAAGGGGACCATGGAGGGTCTTGGCGATCACCTGGCAAGCCTTGCCGCGGGGTGCTACGACAGCCCGTGCACAAGTTCGGGGTACTAAGGTACCCCTACTTTAGTACACCGACAGGAGCCCCCGGGCCTGGGCCATACACGGTGCCGAGCGCTGTTGGGCCAGGCCCAAAACAGTGCACGGGCATGCGCGGCCTGGGTCACGCTGCATCTTTTTCTTCGTATGCCACACCCTCTCCGAACGGTACGCGTCGAACGCGGCATCGTGGGGAGAGGCGTGCGTGACGTGGGTGGCGTGCGCGGGGCCGAGCTCTACAGGCATGCGTCACGTCGCAATTAATGGGGACGGTTCATGCCATCTTCATAAGTGGAGGGAGGCGTGGAGGCGTGGCTCCTTCGCTGGACGGGGTCGAGGCATGGTCTCCGAGGCGTCCGCACCCCACGATCACGGGGTGGGGGGAGGTCGCCTCACCCGTCGCCTCGGTCCTGCACGTCAGCCACGCGGCCTCCATGCACCTGGAGTTGCGGACGGTGGAGGCAGGAAACCGGGCCGTCGCGGGTCGAGGCAGCAGGCCGGTCCCGGTCGCCTGGCCTCACTGCGCCTTGATTGGCTGAGCGGGGCGGTCGAGTCCCCACCCTGCTCCTTTATAAAGAGCAAGAGGGGGCAACGGGAACCCACACTCCTCCATCTCTTCCTCTCTTCATCTTCTGATCCCCCCTCTCCAGTCGCCTTGGAGAAAGGGAATCCTGGTCCTTCATCGGTGGCGGCGAGGGTTGCCGCCAGGCAACGCGCCCCTCCTCCCCTTGCACCCGCGGTGGCGGAGCCAGCCGCAGTGGGAAGGGGGTGGGGGCGAGGTCGTGGACGAGGTCGTGGACGAGGCCGAGGCGCTCGGGGGCGAGGAGGACGGGGCGACGCGCCGGCCTCGCCTCCGCCAGCGACTCCTCTTCTCACGGCGGTCCATATCGGGGACGACCCCTGCGAGTTCTTCGTCAGGCTGCGCCGGGCGCCTCGTCGCCGCCTCCGTCTCCTGGCACCCTTCGCAAGCGTGATGGAGATGGACCAACCTGAGACACTGAGACTGCGCATGAGGGGCTGCGGGATCAGTGGCGCGCGAGTCCACGTCGAGTCCCCAGCGCCCGGCGTCATGTATCTTGGTCGAGGGTGGAAGACGTTCGCCCGTATCCACAGCTTGACGGAGGGGTTCACCCTCCATTTCAAGTTGATGGAGGGCGATCTCCTCTCCGTCAAGGCCTTCGGGGACTTCGGGACCCGGGCCAGGTGTTGCGTGGATAGCTCCTCCGACAGCGAAGGCTCCTCCTCGAGCGAGAGTGATGAGGAGGGGAGCGACAGCGACGACGAGGGTAGCGGTCGTCGGGATGACGGGTCCGACTAGGCGCCAGTCGCAGCTCCGTGTGGCACCGGTGACCCCATCATCCGTGTCGCCGGCTCCTTGAGCTTCTCGGGGTCGTCTCCTTGGCGGCTGGCGTAGGGAGGCTGTGGAAGAGGAAGAGGGCGGGCGGCAAGGCTGTCAACTCGGAGTACGGGGGCATGGCGCCCGCGACAGCGTGCTGACGTCCTGTCGCCTCGTCGAGCCCTGCTTCCGGCGCAGCCGTCACCGTCCAGCCTTCAGACGGCCTCGGGGTGTTCTCTTGGTGTCTTCTGCCACCCGTAGCTCGCCTAGGCGCCCCTTTTGCCCTTCTCGCCTCCTTGCCCTACCTCCTGAGGAGAGAGACAAGAAAAGGATTACGGGCACCTTATCTTTTTTCAATCTGTAAGCCCTCGGGCTTAGTTGCATTTAAAACTTGTAATCCCATCTTTCATGTTTTTCATTCTCTCCGAACTGTACCTGAGCGGAATGTTTTTAATGAAAAGGGGATGTTTGCCGGGCCATTTGTCCCGTGGGTGGAACCCACGCCAAGGAGCGAACCCTTTGTATCGTTAGGATAGACATTTCTTTGCCCGGCAACAGGACCTGCCGTCTTCCCGCGCTGCTCGACCCTTCTCACGCCCTTGGCGGAGGCAGGTAGAAGGCGGGTTCGGGCCCCTCGCTTCGCCCCTTTGCCGCCGCGACTACTACCAAGACGGGCCCCAGGAACGCGCTCTGGGGCCTGTCGTCGAGGGAGCACGGTAACTTTCAGGAGGAAACAAGGTTTTCGTATTCCACAGTTCATGAGAGAATGCATGACAAGGGATGCAAAAACTTATCTGGGATAGCAGCCCTCGGCAACTCTGGCTTGCCGCGGGCGAACCCTTGTACTTGCCGCCCCCCGGCAACACTGGTTTGCCGGGGACCAGACGCTAGTCCGCCCTTCTTCTCTTCTTCGTCCTTTAGCGGTCCGGTCAGGATATGCAAAACCTTGCGAACCAAAGGAAGCGAAAGGACAGGAAAAAGGGACGCAGACTCGACCTCTAAGCCAGGGGTTAGCGACTGTTAGGCACTATCAACCCTAACCAAGGACGAGACTCGACTCAGCATGCATGCTAAAACTTAGGGCGCCAGCGCTTCATTTACTGCTGCTCAGGGTCTGCGCCTGGCTTTGTACAAAGGATTACATGCAACTGCGGCAAGACTTGTACAAAAGGTTGGTTGCCGAACAGGGTCCGACAACCGCGCCTTACGGGTAAAACTTACGAAGATGCTGAATATTCCAGGAGTTGCTCACCGGAGTGCCATCTTTGGTCTCGAGGCGGACAGCGCCGGGCCTCGTGACTCGTCTCACCCGGTAAGGGCCTTCCCACATCGGCGTCAACTTGTTGTGTCTCTTGGCGGACGGAGCGCGCCGAAGAACAAGGTCACCTTCCTCGAAACTTCTGGCTCTACCTTTGCGGCTATGATAGCGACGCAAAGCTTGCTGGTAGCGAGTGGCTCGCACAGCAGCCTGAAGACGATCTTCCTCAAGGAGCAGCGCGTCATCTTCACGCAGCCGCTCTTGCTCAAGCTCATCATAAGCGAGCACTCGAGGTGACCCGTATACGAGTTCCGTGGGGGTAACTGCTTCTGCTCCATAGACTAGAGCAAATGGTGTCTGGCCGGTGGCTCGATTTGGCGTCGTTCTGATCGACCAAAGAGTCACCGGCAGCTCCTCGATCCAGTTTCTTCCGCACTTGTGCAGCCTGTCGAAAGCTCTGGTCTTGAGCCCGCGCAGTACTTCGGCATTAGCCCTTTCCGCTTGACCGTTGCTCCTGGGGTGAGCAACAGAAGCGAAGCAGACCTTGGCGCCGAGATCTTGTACGTATTGTGTGAAGGAGCGGCTCGTGAACTGTGTACCGTTGTCGGTGATGATCCTGTTGGGGATCCCGAAGCGGCAAACGATCGACCTGAAGAACTTGATGGCTGACTGTGCTGTCACCTTCCTCACTGGTTTCACTTCCGTCCACTTTGTGAACTTGTC
Source organism: Aegilops umbellulata (assembly GCA_032464435.1). Classification (NCBI taxonomy): domain Eukaryota; kingdom Viridiplantae; phylum Streptophyta; class Magnoliopsida; order Poales; family Poaceae; genus Aegilops; species Aegilops umbellulata. The sequence continues at coordinate 269,910,572 of CP136054.1, read as the reverse complement.
GATTGCGACGTACATGTACTCAAAGCCCCCGACAGCTCGGGGGAAGGGGCCGAGGATGTCGAGCCCCCAGACCGAAAATGGCCAGGATAAAGGGATCGTCTGGAGAGCTTGAGCTGGTTGGTGTATCTGCTTGGAATGGAACTGGCACGCTTCACACTTGGTTACTTGTGCAGTCGCATCCTGGAGGGCTGTCGGCCAGAAGGACCCTTGCCGGAACGCTTTGCCGGCAAGTGCTCTAGCGCCAATGTGGTGGCCACATATGCCTCCATGTATCTCTGCCAACAGCTTTTGTCCGTCTTCCCGGGGGATACACTTCAATTTCACCCTGTTGCGTCCTCTTCTGTACAGTGTGTCGTCGACAAACTGGTACATACTTGACTGCCGGGCTACTCTTTCTGCTTCTTCTTGCTCATCGGGAAGTTCTCCTGTCTGGAGAAAATGGACGATCGGCTGTGCCCATGCCGGAGCCTGTGTCTCGACGACAAGGACTAAAGGCGCGTCTGCTGCTGTGGGAACACTTGCTTCTACGGCGAGGATCTGGGGCTCAGCCGGAGCTTGATGTTCCCCGGCAAGCTTGCCGGAGCAAAACTTGTTGGGAGTGCTTGCTTCTACGGAACAAACCCTGGGGTTTGCCGGAGCGGGCGGCTCCTCAGCATTCTTGGCGTCGATCTTGGGGACCTTCTTGGCGGCGGCTCCAGGGAGCTCTGCCGGAAGATAGTCGCCGGAGACCAACCTCCTCTTCTTGCTCTGTCCGGTTGATGGTGTTACGGATGGCTGAGTCAGCTTGAGCACAAAAGTCCTTGGTTCCACAGGTAACTTAAGTGATGCGCACTTTGACAGGCCGTCGGCAATGTTGTTCTTGGTTCTCGGAACGTGCTCCATTTGCAGGCCGTCAAAGCGCTCCTCTAGCTTCCTCACTTCATCAACGTAAGCTTCCATCAACGGACTCTGATAATCCTTGTTCACTTGGCGGATGACAAGCTGCGAGTCTCCCCTGACAATGAGCTTCTTGATCCCAAGTTCTGCCGCGATCCTGAGACCGGCAAGCAAACCTTCATACTCTGCTGTATTGTTGGTTGCTTGCTCCTTGGGAAAGTGCATTTGGACGATGTACTTGAGGTGCCCTCCGGTGGGCGCGACAAGCAGTACGCCGGCGCCGGCGTCATGCAGCGAGAAGGCCCCATCAAAGTACATCAGCCACTCTTTGCTTGCTTCCTTGTCGGGGATGCTCGTCTCTGGAATTTCTTCGTCTGGCGTCGGCGTCCACTCTGCTACGAACTCTGCCAGTGCTCTGCTTTGGATAGTTGAAGTGCTCTCGAACTTGAGGCCAAAGCTTGACAGTTCCAGTGCCGACTCCACGATCCTGCCTGTTGCTTCGGGATTCTGCAGTATCCTCTTCAGCGGAAAGCGGGTGACAACTGTGATCTCGTGTGCTTGGAAGTAATGGCACAGCTTTCTCGAGGCCATAAGGAGGCCGAAAAGCAATTTCTGCACACTAGAGTACCTTGACCTAGCTCCCTGCAAGAGGGAACTGACAAAGTAAACTGGGCGCCGCACCATTTTCTTCTTCTGCACCTCCTCTTGCGCCTGCGCCGATCCCTCCTTGCCGGGGCCAGAGCTTGACGAGGAAGCCCCCTGCTTGTCGCCGGATGCACTTGCCGCGGTCGCTAGCTCATCATCTACCTCCCTCTCCGCTACTAACGCAGCACTAACCACTTGATTGGTTGCCGCCAGGTACAGTGGCAACTTCTCTTGTGGTTTAGGCGCGACAAGTATTGGTGTGGAGGACAGGTATTTCTTCAAGTCTCGCAGCGCAGCCTCCGCTTCCGGAGTCCATTTTACTGGACCCGCCTTTTGCAAAACTTTGAAAAATGGCAGGGCACGTTCTGCAGACTTGGAAATGAACCTGCTGAGAGACGCCACGCAGCCGGCAAGCCTTCATACATCCTTGACGTGTGTTGGTGCTTCAATCTGCTCGATGGCCTTGATCTTGTCGGGATTGGCTTAGATTCCCCGCTGAGACACGAAGAACCCGAGAAGTTTGCCGGAAGGAACTCCAAACACGCACTTCTCGGGGTTGAGCTTGAGGCTGACCTTGCGCAGGTTCGCAAAGGTCTCTTCTAAGTCTTGAATCAGGGTTGCCCTGTCTCTGCTCTTGACCACTATATCATCCATGTAGGCCTCCACATTTCTGTGGATTTGTGGCTCAAAAGCGGTGTGGACAACCCTGGCAAATGTCGAACCAGCATTCTTCAGTCCGAAAGGCATCCGTACGAAACAATACGTGCCACATGGAGTGATGAATGTGGTCTTCTCTTCATCTTCTTTAGCCATGAAGATCTGATGGTATCCTGAGTATGCGTCAAGGAATGAAAGCAGGTCACATCTGGCCGTGGAGTCAACAATCTGGTCGATGCGCGGCAAGGGAAACGGATCTTTGGGACAAGCTTTATTAACATCAGTAAAATCGATGCAAAGCCTCCATTTCCCATTTGCTTTGCGCACGACAACAGGATTGGCCAACCACGTCGGATGGAGCACACCTCTGACGAGGCCTGCCACTTCCAACTTCCTGATCTCCTCTGCAATGAACTCTTGGCGCTCCACTGCTTGTTTCCTGACTCTCTGCTTGACGGGCCGCGCGTGAGGACAGACGGCAAGGTGGTGCTCAATCACTTTCCTGGGAACGTCGGGGATGTCAGATGGTTGCCAGGCAAACACATCGACATTCGCCCGCAGGAAAGCAACGAGCGCGCTTTCCTATTTGGGGTCGAGAGTGGCACTGATGGTGAAGGTACCACCAGTGTCGTCCTCGTTGGCGGACACCTTCTTGGTCATTGGCGGGGCCGCCATCGACTTCTTGCTGTTGCCGGTGGAGCTTGATGGTGCGTCCTCGACGGTAGCGCAGCACTCCGAAGAGGTGCGCTTGCCGGAGTGGGCACCAGAGCACTTGCCAGGCTTGGTCTTCTTCTTGCCAACGGAGCTCGATGGCGCGTCCTCGACGGCATCGCAGCACTCCGAAGAGGTGCGCTTGCCGGAGTAGGCACCAGAGCACTTGCCGGGCTTGACTTTCTTCTTCCCTCTGGGAGCTTCAGCGGCAAGTGGCTTGTGATCCGCTGCGGCTGCTGCTTCCCGGTAGATCTTGTCGGCACAGATAAGGGCATCCTTCTTTTCGCCAGGGACAGAGATGACGCTTATCGGGCCTGGCATCTTGAGCACGTTGTATGCGTAGTGAGAGGCCGCCATGAACTTGGCGAGCGCTGGACGGCCGAGAATTCCATTGTAGGGCAACGGAAAATCGGCAACGTCGAAGGTGATCCTCTCTGTCCTGAAGTTCAGCTCGCTGCCAAATGTCACTGGCAACGTTATCTTCCCCTTCGGCTTGCTCCTTCCCGGGTTGATTCCTTGGAACGTGCCGGTCTCCTCGAGCTCAGTGTCGGGGACCTGGAGTTTCCGGAACACAGTGGAGGAGATCAGGTTCAAGCCGGCCCCGCCATCGACTAGCATCTTAGTGACCTTGAGGTTGCAGACTGTCGGTGAGACCAACATCGGCAAGCACCCGATCGCAGTCGTGCGGTCAGGGTGGTCCTCAATATCGAAGATGATAGGCGTGCTGGACCATTTCAGAGGCCTGCGTGACTCGACGGGTGGTTCCGCTGCGTTGACTTCCCGCGCCCACTATTTGAGCTGGCGGTGAGAAGTGTGCAGAGAAGCACCACCGTCCACGCACAAGACCTCTGTGGCTTTCTGAAACTCCTGCTCACTGGTCTCGACATCATCCATGTCTTCGTCTTCGTCGTCGTCTTCCTCCTTGTCGCGGCCGCGGGGAGGTCTGTCTGCTTGCCGCTACTTGTCCTTGTCGCGGCGTCCTCCCTGGCCGGGACGCTTCGTGCCAGATCCTCCGCCACCCCCTCGGGCTTTCTCCTTGTCGCGTCGCTCGTACTCGGCCTTTTGCAGCTCGACGAGCCGCTCGACCTGTTTGCAGCTCTGGAGGTCATGGCCCTTGGTGCGGTGGATCTTGCAGTACTGTTTGTTGGTGCCATCCCGCTTGTCGGCGACCGCCACGGCCTGGCAGTTGGCGCATCCGGCAACTCCCTTGCCGGAGCTACCAGCCTGGGCCTTCTTGGCGGCACCTTCATCGCCGGACTGCTCAACAACCAGTACTTCTTGGCTCTTCTTCTTCTTGCTGCTCCGCCGCCGGTTCTTCCTTGCCGGGGCGGTATCATCACTGTCAGATTCTGCTACCCCAATGTTCTCTCCGGGGAGTTTCCTCCCCTCCTCAGCATGTGCACACTTGTCGGCCAGGGCATATAGCTCGCTGACGTCTTTGATCTTGCACATCGCCATCTCCTCCCGCATCATGCGGTTGCGCATGTTCTGATGGAACGCGCTGATGACCGCGGCAGGGTGGACATCGGGGATGTTGTAGTGCACACGGCTGAACCTCTGAATGAACTTGCGCAGAGGTTCTCCCTCCTTTTGGACGAGTAGATGGAGGTCGCTCGCTTGGCCATGGGGTTTGTGGCCCCCTGTAAAGGCGCCAACAAACTGATGGCACAAGTCTGTCCAGGAGGTTATGGAGTTGTCCGGCAAGTGCATGAGCCAGGATCTGACGTTGGATTTGAGCACCAGCGGGAAGTAGTTGGCAAGAATCTTGTCGTCTCGCCCCCCGGCAGCCTGCACCGCAATGGTGTAGATGCTGAGGAACTCCGACGGATGCGACTTGCCGTCGTACTTCTTTGGTATGTCTGGCTAGAAATTCTTCGTGCTGGGCCACTGGACTTGCGGCAGCTCACGGGTGAACGCAGGGCAACCTACCGCGTACGGCAAGTCGCCTGGTCCCCCTGGTGCATGCATGTCGACAGAGGGCCCAGCGCGCTCGTCTGATTGACGCCGCGTTTCTCTCCAACGCTCGATACGAGTGCGAGCGTCCTCTTGCTTTCGTTCATGAAGAACTTGGCGTTGATCACGGCGAGTTCGCGGATTCGACGACGCGGTGGAGTCGTTGTCGTGATGGCTCCGGCGAGTCGGCGATCTCGGCCTCTGGGGCGGGGAATGCACGGTGGTTGCACCCCCGCCGGTCTTGGCGCCATCGGTTCGCGCCTGGCCGAGCTGCCGCGGGTGCGACGCACTGTGCTGCCGCGGGGTGTCGCCGTTAGCGAAGCCGATGAGACTCTGTATCGTGGCCCTCCAGTCGTCGAGCTTGTCCGCCGTTGGAGGGTAATCTAGGAGCAGTTGAGCTCGTGCTAGAGCTTCTGCTGGAGTGGCGGGCAGCGGCGGCGAGCGGCGCGTGGAGCGGGATGTGCTCGAACTTCTAACTATGTTAGAAGGAGCAGCACCCGGTCCAGGCAGTCGCACCACGCTCGCGCCAACACGCTGGTGTGCGTGTTGGCCTTGAACGCACTGGGATCCGCCAGCTCGATCTGGGTCCAGCGAGCGTATGGTACCGTGGGTACCAGGACGCGGCTGGTCCCGTGCCTCCTGAGAGGGGCTCGGTGCATGCTCGGACGCCGTGGCGCCATGAGCTGGCTCGACGATGTCCGTCCCGCCGCCGGCACCGTACCCACCACCCGTTTGCTCCAAGGGCGGCGGGTTCAACGCAGACGGACCAGCCACCTCCGGAGCCTTCTTCTTCGGTGGCATGTCGATGAAGATGATGGAAATCTAGCCTGTGCGGACGCCGGATCAGGTTCACACAACCTCGACGCCCCCTACCTGGCGCGCCAAAGATGTCAGGGGAAATCGTCTTCCTCGAACACCTATGGGGACCGAGCCCCTTACTGGTTCGGCGGGGGGCGGACGTAGCACGAAGAGCGGATCGAGGCGATGCACACAAGGGGTTTACCCAGCTTCGGGCCGCACGGATGCGTAAAACCCTACTGCTGCTTTGTGGTTTGTATTGTGTTCTTGCTCGGAGGCGCATGGTGCTACAGTACACACGAGCCACTGGCGAGACCGAGCGTAAAAATTGGTGTCCTCTCCCTCTACGCGCGCATGGGGCCCCCTTTTATATGCTCAAGGGGTTACCCACAGGTGGCAGCGCAGGTGGGGGCAAAAATGGGAGAATGCTGTAGTGGGTACAGCTGCCTACACAGTGGCCGTACAGTGCTATCATACCTAACTCTGACGGCGGGGGACAAGGGCATTAAATGCCCGTCCGCGTCGCCCAGACGGTGTAGGAACAGGACCGTCAGGAGCGCCACCGTTCGCCACGATGGCTACTCTGTCAGCTTCGCTTCGCCACCGCATGCCCCTGGCTACACAGCCTCCCGCCACGTGCGCCTGGAATGCCCCCAGAGCGACACGTTGGTGGGTGAGCTGGAGCGCAGGCACGGGGTGGTAACTTGCCGCCGCAAGCGCCTTGCCGCGATGGATGTCTTGTCGCGCCCGGGAGCTTGTCGCTCACCGGGCCTTGCCGGAGCGCGGGACGCGCCGAGGCAAGGTCCTTGTCGTGCCGTGGTTGGCCTTCCCGGCAAGCTCCTCTTGCCGGGGTCTTGTGTTTCGAGCGGCAGTCCCGGCAAGCTCCTCTTGCCGGGGCCTCGCTCCCTTCGGGTGGCCTTCCCGGCAAGCTCCTCTTGCCGGGGCCTTGGCTCAAATACTTTGTTCTTGAATGGCCCGAAAGGGGACCATGGAGGGTCTTGGCGATCACCTGGCAAGCCTTGCCGCGGGGTGCTACGACTGCCCGTGCACAAGTTTGGGGTACTAAGGTACCCCTACTTTAGTACACCGACAAGGATACATATTTGATTTTTCAACCAATTTATATGCACTGGAGCATTTGCATGTTGTTGAAATTTGAATTATGCACATAAAATGCATTGAAAACTCAGTTAATGCATAAAAATGTCCAAACGAACCCTGAAAAATCACAAAAAATCACACAACACTCCTGTTGTTCTATGTTGACACGAGAAAAAAAATTGAAAGCAATAAGAGGCAATGGATATCGTTTCATCCACAAAGGTGGGACGTTCCCTTCCGAAAACCATCATGCTTGTTGTGAGAAGCTCCGGTTTGTGAGAAGCATATACCCAAACCTGCCCCAAATGGGACAAATTTTGTACCACAACATGTTGATGCCGCTCCATGATAGCATGCCAAGTTTCATGAATTTTCGACGAGTTTTGGATTTACTAGAATTTAAAAATGAGGCATCTCAATGTTTTGCCGGCAATCAACGGTGCCCCGATGTTTGAAATTCATTCCCATTTCTTGCATGGGACCTAAGCATGCACCCAAGGACACATATTTGATTTTTGAACCAATTTATATGCACTGGAGCATGTGCATGTAGTTCAAATTTGAATTATGCACATAAATGCATTTAAAACTCAGTTAATGCATAAAAATGTCCAAACGAACCCCGAAAAAGCACAAAAATTCACACAACACTCCTGCTGTTCTATGTTGACACGAGAATTTTTTTTGAAAGCAATAAGAGGCAATGGATATTGCTTCGTCTACAAAGGTGGGATGTTCCCTACCGAAAACCATCATGCTTGTTGTGAGAAGCTCCGGTTCGTGAGAAGTATATACCTAAACCTGCCCCAAATGGGACAAAATTTGTACCACGACATGTTGATGCCGCTCCATGATAGCATGCCAAGTTTCATGAATTTCAGACGAGTTTTGGATTTACTAGAATTTAAAAACCAGGTATCTCAATGTTTTGCCGGCAATCAACGGTGCCCTGGTGTTTGAAATTCATTCCCATTTCTTGTATGGGACCTAAGCATGCACCCAAGGACACATATTTGATTTTTCAACCAATTTATATGCACTGGAGCATGTGCATGTAGTTCAAATTTGAATTATGCACATAAAATGCATTGAAAACTCATTTAATGGATAAAAATGTCCAAACGAACCCCGAAAAATCACAAAACACCACACAACACACCTGTTGTTCTATGTTGACACGAGAAAAAAAATTGAAAGCAATAAGTGGCAATGGATATTGTTTCGTCCCCAAAGGTGGGACGTTCCCTATCGAAAACCATCATGCTTGTTGTGAGAAGCTCTGGTTTGTGAGAAGCATATACCCAAACCGGCCCCAAATGGGACAAAATTTGTACCACGACATGTTGATGCCGCTCCATGATAGCATGCCAAGTTTCATGAATGTCAGACGAGTTTTGGATTGACTAGAATTTAAAAACCAGGAATCTCAATGTTTTGCCGGCAATCAACGGTGCCCCGGTGTTTGAAATTCATTCCCATTTCTCGCATGGGACCTAGGCATGCACCCAAGGACACATATTTGATTTTTCAACCATTTTATATGCACTGGAGCATGTGCATGTAGTTCAAATTTGAATTATGCACATAAAATGCATTGAAAACTCAGTTAGTGCATAAAAATGTCCAAACGAACCCCGAAAAATCACAAAAAATCACACAACACTCCTGTTGTTGTATGTTGACACGAGAAAAAAATTTGAAAGCAATAAGAGGCAATGGATATCGTTTCGTCTCCAAAGGTGGGACGTTCCCTACCGAAAACCATCATGCTTGTTGTGAGAAGCTCCGGTTTGTGAGAAGCATATACCCAAACCTGCTCCAAATGGGACAAAATTTGTACCACGGCATGTTGAAGCCGCTCCATGATAGCATGCCAAGTTTCATGAATTTTCGACGAGTTTTGGATTTACTAGAATTTAAAAACCAGGCATCTCAATGTTTTGTCGGCAATCAACGGTGCCCTGGTGTTTGAAATTCATTCCCATTTCTTGCATGGGACCTAAGCATGCACCCAAGGACACATATTTGATTTTTGAACCAATTTATATGCACTGGAGCATGTGCATGTAGTTCAAATTTCAATTGTTCACCAGAAATGGCTAGAAAACCAATTTAATGTATAAAATGTTCAAACGAACACTGAATAATTCCAGTTCTTTTACGACACACATATAGTTGCATGTTCACTCCAGATAAAAGGTCTAGCAATTCAAACACCGTCCATTGCCGGTGTGTCCCCATTATGTAATTCAAATCAAGATGAAAAATCAAGTAGATGGCACACAATTTATTATCAGCAACCGTGTGAGATGTAGTACAAAATATCTTGGAGCACCGTCGGTGTATACTACGCCTATGGCTTACGCGAGAAGGTGCGTCGGCTACAGTCCACAGCCGGCATCTCAAGCACACTTGCTCGCTCCCCAAATATTATTTCACTGTTCAACCGTCGCCGGTGAAAGATGGGCACGTGGACTCGCGTCGTGAGGGAAACTTCGGTGGCCCACTCCGGCGAGAGCAAGGCCGCAGCCGCCATGCGCGTGCTAACAAGGTGCATGAGCACGGCTGCAATTTGTGACCGGGCGGCAGAGGCAGCCCAAAAAACCGCTGTTGCTTCTCAGGTGGCGGCAGCAACATCTGCCTCGGGGACAGTAACTGGCGAGAGCGGCACAACAGTTGTTCGTTCTGCAGCAGTTGCCTTAGCCCTGATGGAGGCCGCCCACGGCCATGTCGAGGTCGCCCACGCCCATCTCCTGGCGGTCACCGCACAAATCGAATGAATCTTCCTCGACAACGGTCGGCAACCCATGACCGACGAGCTGGCAATCGTCGAGAGCGTTCGAGCAGTCCGTTCCTCCGTCGCATACCTTGCGACAACGGAACCCGTCCAAGCCCAGATCGCGTCCGCCCATGCCCAGCTCGTGGTGGCCTTTTCCAAAGAGATGGCGGACGCGGATGGCGAGATGCTTGCCGAGTATGGTGCGATGGATGCCATGGAGCCCCTTTCCCAGGAGACCGTTGGGCCCAAGCTGGACATGGAGGCGACAGCGGAGATCGACGAGCACCAGCCATAGTAGTACTCTATGTTTTGTTTAATTAAGAGCATCGGTCTTTAATTTGTTGAAGTAATGTTTAGGTCAGCTAGCTCTGTTTAATTGCTGAACTTGCTTGATTAAGAAGTGTGGGTGTGCAGTCGCCTCCTTTGTGTACCCAAATTATGCAATGACGTGGATGACCACTGTAACCATGGAAATTTGAACCAAAACTTTTGACGTTCAAACTCATCACACACGGGTTAAGCTATCTAAATCGTTTGTGATGTCCACATATCATACACGGTTCTGAATAAGGGACCGCGTCTGATGACACTTTGCCCGCCAATTTTTCGGCTGAAGCGATTCCAAATTTTCGGCTTCCGCGGAAATATCTACCTCCTCGCCCCGTCCCCCTTACCAAAAGCCACATTTCCCCTCTTTCCGCCTTCCTTTCCAAGTTGAAACATTCACTCCATGCTTGCAGCGCCGCCGCCTCCTCGCCGGCGACCCTCCTTCACGCTGCTCGGCCTCCTCTATCCATGCAGGTAATCCACATCCGACCCCCATCCTCCTCCTCCTTCCACATCCCACATGCCCTGACCGCCGGCGCGAGCGTGACACCTTCCACCCAAATCACCGACCCCTCCACCAAATAAGCGTCGGCCTAAGCCATGGTGGACGCAGTATAGCCAGGACCTCAAGGAGCATTTGGCAGCGGAGAAGCAAATCGCGGCCTCACGCGCGGATGAGGTCGCGATGGCTGCCATTCGTGCCAACCCCCAGATCTTGGAGGAGCACCTTGCCAATTGCTAGCTATGCCGGTTAAGCATGCTAGGTTTACCCGTTGCGTGTGCTGCTCCTGCCTTTCCTTTACAAAATCTAGTGAATTGTGCTATCTAATTTCACCATGCAATCTGTTGCTCTAGTGTATATGTTCTATATGTCGTGCAGTGTGGTGCTCACTTATTAACTGTTTTGTTAATTAGTTGTCGTCATTAGTTAACTGTTTGGTTCAATTCTGCAAATGTGATGTTCAATTCTTCAGGCTGCAATTTTGTATTGTCTTCCATGTGAGAAATAAATCGAATTTATCCTTACAAAATTGTGGGTGCATTTTGTTATTGTATACCATGTGAGGAATAAATTGAATTTGGCTGTAGTAAATACATGAGAAACAAATACAATTGCTACAACTAGCTGTAGTTAATAGTTTAGTTAACTCTCTGATCTTCTATTAGGAGTATGTTATATTGCGCAATGTGGTGCTCAGTTAATGTTTGGTTCATTTGTTGTGGTGTTTAGTTAACTGCTTGGTTCAATGTTATATTGTGCAATGTGGTGCTCAGTTAATGTTTGGTTCATTTGTTGTGGTGTTTAGTTAACTGCTTGGTTCAATTCTCCAATGCGATGTCCAATTGTCGTGGGTAGAATTTTGTACTGTGTGCATGTGAGGAATAAATTGAATTTGGCTGCACTTAATACATGAGAAACATATACAAGTGCTATATTTCCTAGTTCTTAATCATGCTTGGTTTGGGTAAATGGATTTTCCGTGTGGCTTCAATTAATCTGATGAATCTGCAATGTGCTTATTTTTCATCAACATATTTTACTGATAGCATGCGAACCCTTACTTACCCTGATGACTAACTACCTTATATGTGTTGCAGGGAAACAATGGGAAGCACTGAGGTTTACAATCGAGGTTATCACGTACATGGTCCGTTGTCTAATAGCACATTATTGTGCAATTGCAGGAACCATTCTAATATTTTGGTTTTTAACTATTTGGACTTGCACATGGAGGTCCTGCGTTCAGAGGTTTTGACCCACTGTTCAACCCTTTTTGCATATGGGCAAATGAGTTGTCCATGAATATCAATCAAATCAAGAAACTCAGAAAGATGAGCCAATAGCCAAACTACCACTAGTGAAAGCCACAAGTGTCAAAATACCACTATGAAAAACCAATGTGCCAGAATAGCACTCGCTTGAAAATTTTCATGCCAAGATACCACTATGAGCTAACTGAGACTAGCAGATGAGTAAAACAATTGTTTTGCCCTTTACAGGCGGTGGGGGTGCATGCAAGGGAGGTCGGTCTGGGAATCAGGGATTGTTGGGCATGGGCGTCCAGCTGTTGGGTGCGGCCATGGTGAGCGATGTGGGAGGTTAGAGTAGATCGTCCATGGCGACCCGTGCACGCGCCGTTCTCGGCAAATGCCCAGCGCATGCTGCTGCTGCATCGGCCGGCGCTGGAGCAGGAGGACTACGTCTTTGGCCAGTGGACGCGGGAGGGCAGCGAGTTGGAGCCGTGAAGCACGCGCGAGCAGCTGCGCAGCATGCGGGTTGGCTGCGCACGGCTCTGCCGGGTGTGGCGGCACGCAGGTGCTGCAGAGCGGCGGCTCCATGTCGTTGGGAACGGCGTGGATACAGTGATAGGGCGGCCGGCTTGCCGCGTACAGCAGCCGTGGCTAGACCTCGGGTCCACGAAACAATCTCCGGCCACGTTTGACCAAGGCAGCAGCGCACACGCTCAGAGATAGGATGAAGGGTACTTTTGGCACGGTAGAAAAACTGACCGCTCCATCCACCGTTGACTAACAGAATCTGTTTGACAATAGACGGTAGTGCTATTTGGGTATGAAGAACCTGAACTTCAGTGCTATTTTGGCACTTCAGTTTTTTATAGTGGTATTTTGGCACTTGTGGTTTTCACTAGTGGTATTCTGGCTATTCTCTCCAGAAAGATTGTTAGGATAAACAAATTAGCGACAAAAAACAACAAGATCTTTGTCTGCACAATGAAGAAGACATCAGTTCACTACAAGATGGTACTAACTATTATACCTTGCCTTTTTTATTCCTTTGCCCCATTTCCAATATAGAAAAGATATTTAAGCACATCCTTGTTTTCAGACCTTTCCAAAGCAGTTCACTGATAATTACCTCTCAAACCACCTCTATGGTCAGGAGGCGAGCAAGGTTTTCATACAACACCCGTGGTTCAATATTGAAGTGTTCCTAAAGAAGTCGAAGGACGGACGGCCAATCATCCACAGGCACTTGCCTAAAGTTGCAAAGACCTTCAACATGAATGAAGGCTCAATATTCGCCTTCCGCTTCAGCAGTTTTCCAGATGAGATGCATCTGTCTATATACCGTCTATGATGCACTGGAGCATGTGTATGTAGTTCCAATTTGAATTATGCACATAAAATGCATTGAAAACTCAGTTAATGCATAAAAATGCCCAAACGAACCCCGAAAAATCACAAAAAATCACACAACACTCCTGTTGTTCTATGTTGACACGAGAAAAAAAATTGAAAGCAATAAGAGGCAATGGCTATCGTTTCGTTCCCAAAGGTGGGACGTTCCCTACCGAAAACCATCATGCTTGTTGTGAGAAGCTCCGGTTTGTGAGAAGCATATACCCAAACCTGCCCCAAATGGGACAAAATTTGTATGACGACATGGTGATGCCGCTCCATGATAGCATGCCAAGTTTCATAAATATCAGACGAGTATTGGACTTACTAGAATTTAAAAACCAGGCATCTCAATGTTTTGACGGCAATCAACGGTGCCCCGGTGTTTGAAATTCATTCCCATTTCTCGCATGGGACCTAGGCATGCACCCAAGGATACATATTCGATTTTTCAACCAATTTATATGCACTGGAGCATGTGCGTGTAGTTCAAATTTGAATTATGCACATAAAATGCATTGAAAACTCAGTTAATGCATAAAAAAGTCCAAACGAACCCTGAAAAATCACAAAAAATCATACAACACTCCCGTTGTTCTATGTTGACACGAGAAAAAATATTTGAAAGCAATAAGAGGCAATTGATATCGTTTTATCCACAAAGGTGGGACGTTCCCTACCGAAAACCATCATGCTTGTTGTGAGAAGCTCCGGTTGGTGAGAAGCATATACCCAAACCTGCCCCAAATGGGACAAATTTTTTACTACAACATGTTGATGCCGCTCCATGATAGCATGCCAAGTTTCATGAATTTCACATGAGTTTTGGATTTACTAGAATTTAAAAACGAGGCATCTCAATGTTTTGCCGGCAATCAACGGTGCCCTGATGTTTGAAATTCATTCCCATTTCTTGCATGGGACCTAAGCATGCACCCAAGGACACATATTTGATTTTTCAACCAATTTATATGCACTGGAACATGTCCATGTAGTTCAAATTTGAATTATGCACATAAATGCATTTAAAACTCAGTTAATGCTTAAAATGTCCAAACGAACCCCGAAAAATCACAAAAATTCACACAACACTCCTGTTGTTCTATGTTGACACGAGATTTTTTTTTGAAACCAATAGGAGGGAATGGATATTGTTTCGTCCACAAAGGTGCGATGTTCCCTACCGAAAACCATCATGCTTGCTGTGAGAAGCTTCGGTTTGTGAGAAGCATATACCCAAACCTGCCCCAAATGGGACAAAATTTGTACCACGACATGTTGATGCCGCTCCATGATAGCATGCCAAGTTTCATGAATTTAAGACGAGTTTTGGATTTACTAGAATTTAAAAACCACGCATCTAAATGTTTTGCCGGCAATCAGCGGTGCCCTGGTGTTTGAAATTCATTCCCATTTCTTGTATGGGACCTAAACATGCACCCAAGGACACATATTTCATTTTTCAACCAATTTATATGCACTGGAGCATGTGCATGTAGTTCAAATTTGAATTATGCACATAAAATGCATTGAAAACTCAGTTAATGCATAAAACTGTCCAAACGAACCCCGAAAAATCACAAAAAATCACACAACACACCTGTTGTTCTAAGTTGACACGAGAAAAAAAATTGAAAGCAATAAGAGGCAATGGATATCGTTTCGCCCCCAAAGGTGGGACGTTCCCTACCGAAAACCATCATGCTTGTTGTGAGAAGCATATACCCAAACCTGCCCCAAATGGGACAAAATTTGTACCATGACATGTCGATGCCGCTCCATGATAGCATGCCAAGTTTCATGAATGTCAGACGAGTTTTGGATTTACTAGCATTTAAAAACAGGCATCTCAATGTTTTGCTGGCAATCAACGGTGGCCCGGTGATTGAAATTCATTCCCATTTCTCGCATGGGACCTAGGCATGCACCCAAGGACACATATTTGATTTTTCAACCAATTTATATGCACTGGAGCATGTGTATGTAGTTCAAATTTGAATTATGCACATAAAATGCATTGAAAACTCAGTTAATGCATAAAAATGTCCAAACGAACCCTGAAAAATCACAAAAAATCACACAACACTCCTGTTGTTCTATGTTGACACGAGAAAAAAATTTGAAAGCAATAAGAGGCAATGGATATCGTTTCGTCCCCAAAGGTGGGACGTTCCCTACCAAAAACCATCATGCTTGTTGTGAGAAACTCCGGTTTGTGAGAAGCATATACCCAAACCTGCCCCAAATGGGACAAATTTGTACCACGACATGTTGATGCCGCTCAATGATAGCATGCCAAGTTTCATGAATTTCAGACGAGTTTTGGATTTACTAGAATTTAAAAACCAGGCATCTCAATGTTTTGCCGGCAATCAACGGTGCCCCGGTGTTTGAAATTCATTCCCATTTCTCGCATGGGACCTAGGCATGCACCCAAGGATACATATTTGATTTTTCAACCAATTTATATGCACTGGAGCATGTGCATGTAGTTCAAATTTGAATTATGCACATAAAATGCATTGAACACTCAGTTAATGCATAAAAATGTCCAAACGAACCCTGAAAACTCACAAAAAATCAAACAACACTCCTGTTGTTCTATGTTAACAGGAGGAAAAAACTTTGAAAGCAATAAGAGGCAATGGATATCGTTTCATCCACAAAGGTGGGACGTTCCCTACCGAAAACCATCATGCTTGTTGTGAGAAGCTCCGGTTTGTGAGAAGCATATACCCAAACCTGCCCAAATGGGACAAATTTTGTACCACAACATGTTGATGCCGCTCCATGATAGCATGCCAAGTTTCATGAATTACAGACGAGTTTTGGATTTACTAGAATTTAAAGCGAGGCATCTCAAGGTTTTGCCGGCAATCAACGGTGCCCCGATGTTTGAAATTCATTCCCATTTCTTGCATGGGACCTAAGCATGCACCCAAGGACACATATTTGATTTTTTAACCAATTTATATGCACTAGAGCATGTGCATGTAGTTCAAATTTGAATTATGCACATAAATGCATTTAAAACTCAGTTAATGCATAAAAATGTCCAAACGAACCCCGAAAAATCACAAAAATTCACACAACACTCTTGCTGTTCTATGTTGACACGAGAATTTTTTTTGAAAGCAATAAGAGGCAATGGATGTTGTTTCGTCCACAAAGGTGGGATGTTCCCTACCGAAAACCATCATGCTTGTTGTGAGAAGCTCCGGTTTGTGAGAAGTATATACCCAAACCTGCCCCAAATGGGACAAAATTTGTACCACGACATGTTGATGCCGCTCCATGATAGCATGCCAAGTTTCATGAATTTCAGACGAGTTTTGGATTTACTAGAATTTAAAAACCAGGCATCTCAATGTTTTGCCGGCAATCAATGGTGCACCGGTGTTTGAAATTCATTCCCATTTCTCGCATGGGACCTAGGCATGCACCCAGGCATACATATTTGATTTTTCAACCAATTTATATGCACTGGAGCATGTGCATGTAGTTCAAATTTGAATTATGCACATAAAATGCATTGAAAACTCAGTTAATGCATAAAAATGTCCAAACGAACCCTGAAAAATCACAAAAAATCACACAACACTCCTGTTGTTCTATGTTGACACGAGAAAAAAAATTGAAAGCAATAAGAGGCAATGGATATCGTTTCATCCACAAAGGTGGGACGTTCCCTACCGAAAACCATCATGCTTGTTGTGAGAAGCTTCGATTTGTGAGAAGCATATACCCAAACCTGCCCCAAATGGGACAAAATTTGTACCACGACATGTTGATGCCGCTCCATGATAGCATGCCAAGTTTCATGAATTTCAGACGAGTTTTGGATTTACTAGAATTTAAAATCACGCATCTCAATGTTTTGCGGCAATCAACGGTGCCCTGGTGTTTGAAATTCATTACCATTTCTTGTATGGGACCTAAGCATGCACCCAATGACACATATTTGAGTTTTCAACCAATTTATATGCACTGGAGCATGTGCATGTAGTTCAAATTTGAATTATGCACATAAAATGCATTGAAAACTCAGTTAATGCATAAAAATGTCCAAACGAACCCCAAAAATTCACAAAAAATCACACAACACTCCTGTTGTTGTAGGTTGACACGAGAAAAAAATTTGAAAGCAATAAGAGGCAATGGATATCGTTTCGTCCCCAAAGGTGGGACGTTCCCTACCGAAAACCATCATGCTTGTTGTGAGAAGCTCCGGTTTGTGAGAAGCATATACCCAAACCTGCTCCAAATGGGACAAAATTTGTACCACGACATGTTGATGCTGCTCCAAGATAGCATGCCAAGTTTCATGAATTTTAGACGAGTTTTGGATTTACTAGAATTTAAAAACCAGGCATCTCAATGTTTTGCCGGCAATCAACGGTGCCCTGGTGTTTGAAATTCATTCCCATTTCTTGTATGGGACCTAGGCATGCACCCAAGGATACATATTTGATTTTTCAACCAATTTATATGCACTGGAGCATGTGCGTGTAGTTCAAATTTTAATTATGCACATAAAATGCATTGAAAACTCAGTTAATGCATAAAAAAGTCCAAACGAACCCTGAAATATCACAAAAAATCATACAACACTCCTGTTGTTCTATGTTGACATGAGAAAAAAAATTGAAAGCAATAAGAGGCAATGGATATTGTTTCGTCCCCAAAGGTGGGACGTTCCCTACCGAAAACCATCATGCTTGTTGTGAGAAGCTCCGGTTTGTGAGAAGCATATACCCAAACCTGCCCCAAATGGGACAAAATTTGTACCACGACATGTTGATGCCGCTCCGTGATAGCGTGCCAAGTTTCATGAATGTCAGACGAGTTTTGGATTGACTAGAATTTAAAAACCAGGCATCTCAATGTTTTGCCGGCAATCAACGGTGCCTCGGTGTTTGAAATTCATTCCCATTTCTCGCATGGGACCTAGTCATGCACCCAAGGACACATATTTGATTTTTGAACCAATTTATATGCACTGGAGCATGTGCATGTAGTTCAAATTTGAATTATGCACATAAAATGCATTGAAAACTCAGTTAATGCATAAAAATGTCCAAACGAACCCCAAAAATTCACAAAAAATCACACAACACTCCTGTTGTTGTAGGTTGACACGAGAAAAAAATTTGAAAGCAATAAGAGGCAATGGATATCGTTTCGTCCCCAAAGGTGGGACGTTCCCTACCGAAAACCATCATGCTTGTTGTGAGAAGCTCCGGTTTGTGAGAAGCATATACCCAAACCTGCTCCAAATGGGACAAAATTTGTACCACGGCATGTTGATGCCGCTCCATGATAGCATGCCAAGTTTCATGAATTTTAGACGAGTTTTGGATTTACTAGAATTTAAAAACCAGGCATCTCAATGTTTTGCCGACAATCAACGGTGCCCTAGTGTTTGAAATTCATTACCATTTCTTGCATGGGACCTAAGCATGCACCCAAGGACACATATTTGATTTTGGAACCAATTTATATGCACTGGAGCATGTGCATGTAGTTCAAATTTGAATTGTTCACCTAAAATGGCTAGAAAACCAATTTAATGTATAAAATGTTCAAACGAACCCTGAATAATTCCAATTCTTTTACGACACACATATAGTTGCATGTTCACTCCAGATAAAAGGTCTAGCAATTCAAACACCGTCCATTGCTGCTGTGTCCCCATTATGTAATTCAAATCAAGATGAAAAATCAAGTAGATGGCACACAATTTATTATCAGCAACCGTGTGAGATGTAGTACAAAATATCTTGGAGCACCGTCGGTGTATACTACACCTATGGCTTACGCGAGAAGGTGCGTCGGCTACAGTCCACAGCCGGCGTCTCAAGCACACTAGCTCGCTCCCCAAATATCATTTCACTGTTCAACCATCGCCGGTGAAAGATGGGCACGTGGACTCGCGTCATGAGGGAAACTTCGGTGGCCTACTCCGGCGAGAGCAAGGCCGCAGCCGCCAAGCGCGTGCTAACAAGGTGCATGAGCACGGCCGCAATTTGTGACCGGGCGGCAAAGGCAGCCCAAAAAACCACTGTTGCTTCTCAGGTGGCGGCAGCAACATCTGCCTCGGGGATAGCAACTGGCGAGAGCGGCACAGTAGCTGTTCGTTCTGCAGCGGTGGCCTTAGCCCTGATGGAGGCCGCCCACGGCCATGTCGAGGTCGCCCACGCCCATCTCCTGGCGGTCACCGCACAAATCGAATGAAGCTTCTTCGACAACGGTCGGCAACCCACGACCGACGAGCTGGCAATCGCCGAGAGCGTTCGAGCAGTCGTCCGTTCCTCCGTCGCATACCTTGCGACAACGGAACCCGTCCAAGCCCAGATCGCGTCCGCCCATGCCTAGCTCGTGGTGGCCTTTTCCAAAGAGATGGTGGACGCGGATGGAGAGATGCTTGCCGAGTGTGGTGCGATGGATGCCATGGAGCCCCTTCCCCAGGAGACCGTCGGGCGTAAGCTGGACATGGAGGCGACAGCGGAGATCGACGAGCACCAGCCATAGTAGCACTCTATGTTTTGTTTAATTAAGAGCGTCGGTCTTTAATTTGTTGAAGTAATGTTTAGGTCAGCAGGTCAGCTAGCTCTGTTTAATTGCTGAACTTGCTTGATTAAGAAGTGTGGGTGTGCAGTCGCCTCCTTTGTGTACCCATATTATGCAATGACGTGGATGACCACTGTAACCATGGAAATTCGAACCAAAACTTTTGACGTTCAAACTCATCACACACGGGTTAAGCTATCTAAATCGTTTGTGATGTCCACATATCGTACACAGTTCTGAATAAGGGACCGTGTCTGATGACACTTTGCGCGCTAGTTTTTCGGCTGAAGCGATTCCAAATTTTCGGCTTCCGCGGAAATATCTACCTCCTCGCCCCGTACCCTTACCAAAAGCCACATTTCCCCTCCTTCCGCCTTCCTTTACAAGTTGAAACCTTCACTCCATGCTTGCAGCGCCGCCGCCTCCTCGCCGGCGACCCTCCTTCATGTTGCTAGGCCTCCTCTATCCATGCAGGTAATCCACACCCGACCCCCATCCTCCTCCTCCTTCCACATCCCACATGCCCCGACCGCCGGCGCGAGCGCGACACCTTCCACCCAAATCACCTACCCCTCCACCAAATAAGCGTCGGCCTAAGCCATGGTGGGCGCAGTATAGCCAGGACCTCAAGGAGCACTTGGCAGCGGAGAAGCAAATCGCGGCCTCACGCGCGGATGAGGTGGCGATGGCTACCATTCGTGCCAACCCCCAGATCTTGGAGGAGCACCTTGCCAATTGCTAGCTATGCCGGTTAAGCATGCTAGGTTTACCCGTTGCGTGTGCTGCTCCTGCCTTTCCTTTACAAAACCTAGTGAATTGTGCTATCTAATTTCACCATGCAATCTGTTGCTCTAGTGTATATGTTCTATATGTCGTGCAGTGTGGTGCTCACTTATTAACTGTTTTGGTAATTAGTTGTCGTCTTTAGTTAACTGTTTGGTTCAATTATGCAAATGTGATGTTCAATTCTTCAGGCTGCAATTTTGTATTGTCTTCCATGTGAGAAATAAATCGAATTTATCCTTACAAAATTGTGGGTGCATTTTGTTATTGTATACCATGTGAGGAATAAATTGAATTTGGCTGTAGTAAATACATGAGAAACAAATACAATTGCTACAACTAGCTGTAGTTAATAGTTTAGTTAACTCTCTGATCTTCTATTAGGAGTATGTTATATTGCGCAATGTGGTGCTCAGTTAATGTTTGGTTCATTTGTTGTGGTGTTTAGTTAACTGCTTGGTTCAATGTTATATTGTGCAATGTGGTGCTTAGTTAATGTTTGGTTCATTTGTTGTGGTGTTTAGTTAACTGCTTGGTTCAATTCTGCAATGCGATGTCCAATTGTCGTGGGTAGAATTTTGTACTGTTGTGCATGTGAGGAATAAATCGAATTTGGCTGCACTTAATACATGAGAAACATATACAAGTGCTATATTTCCTAGTTCTTAATCATGCTTGGTTTGGGTAAATGGATTTTCCGTGTGGCTTCAATTAATCTGATGAATCTGCAATGTGCTTATTTTTCATCAACATATTTTACTAATAGCATGCGAACCCTTACTTACCCTGATGACTAACTACCTTATATGTGTTGCAGGGAAACAATGGGAAGCACTGAGGTTTACAATCGAGGTTATCACGTACATGGTCCGTTGTCTAATAGCACATTATTGTGCAATTGCAGGAACCATTCTAATATTTTGGTTTTTAACAATTTGGACATGCACATGTAGGTCCTGCTGTCAGAGGTTTTGACCCACTGTTCAACCCTTTTTGCATATGTGGAATGAGTTGTCCATGAATATCAATCAAATCAAGAAACTCAGAAAGATTGTTAGGATAAAGAAATTAGCGACAAAAAACAACAAGATCTTTGTCTACACAATGAAGAAGACATCAGTTCACTACAAGATGGTACTAACTATTATACCTTGCCTTTTTTATTCCTTTGCCCCATTTCCAATATAGAGAAGATATTTATGCACATCCTTGTTTTCAGGCCTTTCCAAAGCAGTTCACTGATAATTACCTCTCAAACCACCTCTATGGTCAGGAGGCGAGCAAGGTTTTCATACAACACCCGCGGTTCAATATTGAAGTGTTCCTGAAGAGGTCGAAGGACGGACGGTCAATCATCCACAGGCACTGGCCTAAAGTTGCAAAGACCTTCAACATGAATGAAGGCTCAATATTCGCCTTCCGCTTCAGCAGTTTTCCAGATGAGATGCATCTGTCTATATACCGTCTATGATGCTAATTTCGAAAGGTTCTGTGGAACTTGCTGCTGGTGCAGTTGTGTAATGGGGTAGCTAAGTGCTGAAGCTATATCATGTTGTACTCTGATGTATTTCAATTATGAAATTCTGCTTCCTTAATATGGAAATGAAATATATTGTGTGCTTAATATGAATGTCAATTAGATTAATAAATGGATTATTAATAATAGGGCAATTAGCCTACTAATTGGGTTTTGATATTGCAAACGGTTGTTGAAAAAATACCGTGGGTGATGACCTCAGGCAATGCACACAGTTTCTAGGAATAAACCGTGTTGGATCAATGAACAATCACACACGACTTTCTCTTGAAAACTGTTTGCGTTAGGCCACCTTGCGCAAACGTTTACCACATAAAAACTGTGTGTCATGGATAGCCTTTGCCACACAGTTTCTTCTATGGACCATGTGTGCTACATTCAATAAAGCAAATGATTTAACGGGAAAAATTGTGTGTGATGTACCTATGAACGGAAACGTTTTCCTTGGAGCGACTACGTGGGATGTGCATACTAACGGATACGTTTAGCGGGGACTGACTGTGTGGGATGTACTTGCGACCGGAAAAAAATTCGCCGTATAATTGTATTTTTTAGCTCTATTGTACATATTTCCGTATTTGAGTGCTCGCCGGTCGCACACGACCTCATTTTGCCGAACGTGTGTGCCAGGAGGGCATATCCCTGACGGTTTCTGGGTCGTGTGGGAAAGACCCCCTATCGCCCACACTCACTTGGCGACAGTTCCAAATGCCGTCGTGGAAAGGGGTAAAAAACCGTTTGTTTAGGACCGACGCGCACTAGTGCCTTGTGAGCAGTTCTATCTCCAACATGATGCCATCCATAAGCCTCAGAGTGACATTTCCGTAGGATTTGTCCCTGTTCATGCTCAGGTACATAACATCTAATAATACCGTCTACTCCTTCTTTATAAAGATGTCATCCCAAAAGTAATGTCTTAAATCATAGAAGAATTTTTTCTTTTGTTGGTATGTAAAGCTAGGTGGTAAATATTTAGCAACAATGTAATTAGCATAATCATCATACCAAGGAGTACTATGAGAAACATTTAGTGAAGCTAACTAATCATCAGGAAAACTATCATCAATAGGCAGTGGGTCAACAAGCACATTTTCAAGCCTAGACAAGTTATCGGCTACTGGGTTCTCAGCTCCGTTTCTATCAATGATATATAAATCAAATTCTTGCAACAAGAGAACCCATCGAATAAGTCTAGGTTTAGCATCTTTCTTTTCCATAAAATGTTTAATAGCAGCATGGTCTGTGTGAACAGTTACTTTTGAATCAACAATATATGGTCTAAATCTATCACAAGCAAACACCACTGCTAAAAATTCTTTTTCAGTAGTAGCATAATTTGTTTGAGCACTGTCTAGAGTTTTACTAGCATAATGAATAACATTCAATTTCTTATCAACTCTTTGTCCTAGAACAACACCAACAGCATAATCACTAGCATCACACATAATTTCAAAAGGCAAGTTCCAATCAGGTGGTTGAACAATAGGTGCAGAAATTAAGGCTTTCTTGAGTGTTTCAAAAGCTTCTAAACAATCATCATCAAAAACAAAAGGAATATCCTTCTGCAAGAGAATAGTAAGAGGCCTAGAAATTTTAGAGAAGTCTTTGATAAATCTCCTATATAAACCAGCATGTTCTAGGAAACTACGAATACCTTTTATATCTTTAGGACATGGCATTTTCTCAATTGCATCAACCTTAGCTTGGTCCACTTCAATACCTCTTACATAATGCCTTCATTAACCATAAAGTGGCACTTCTCCCAATTCAAGACAAGATTTGTTTGTTCACATCTCTACAAAACTCGCTCAAGATTTCTTAAACAATCATCAAAATTCTTCCCATAAACATAAAAGTCATCCATGAAAACCTCAACAATCTTTTCACAAAAGTCAAAGAATATAGCAATCACACATCTTTGAAAGGTAGCAGGTGCATTACATAAACCAAAAGGCATACGTCTATAAGCATAGGTTCCAAAGGGATAAGTAAAAGTGGTCTTTTCTTGATCAGGTTGAGAAACAGGTATTTGTGAAAAGCCAGAATATCCATCAAGGAAGCAAAAGCGTGTGTGCTTACATAATCTTTCAAGCATTTGATCAATAAAAGGCAAAGGGTAATGATCTTTTCTAGTTGCTTTATTTAATTTTCTAAAGTCAATTACCATTCTATAGCCTGTAACAATTCTTTGTGGAATAAGTTCATTCTTATCATTAGGAACAATAGTAATACCTCCTTTCTTAGGAACACAATGAACAGGACTTACCCATCTACTATCAGCTATAGGATAGATTATACCTGCTTCCAGAAGTTTTAAGATTTCCGTTCTTACCACTTCCTTCATTTTTGGATTCAGTCGACGTTGGTGATCAACAACGGGTTTAGCATCAGGTTCCATATTAATTTTGTGCTGACATAGAGTGGGACTAATGCCCTTTAAATCATCAAGAGTATATCCAATAGCAGCCCGGTTCTTCCTTAGAACTTTCAATAATCTTTCTTCTTCATGTTCTAAAAGGTTAGCACTAATAATAACATGATATATCTTCTTTTCATCAAGATAAGCATATGTCAAAGTGTCTGGCAATTGTTTTAATTCAAACACAGGATCACCTTTAGGTGGAGGAGGACCTCCTAGAGTTTCAATAGGCAAATTGTGTTTAAGCAGAGGACGTTGTTCTAAGACAATGTTATCTATTTCATTTCCTTCATGCATATGTAAATTGTTTTCATGGTCTAGCAAATATTGTTCTAAAGGATCACTAGGTGGAACACCAATAGAAGCAAGACCAATTAATTCATCCTTACCAGGCAATTCTTTTTCATGAAGATTTCTACTAAACTTGGAAAAATTAAACCATGAGACTCATCACCAAAGCTAACACCAACAGTTTGTTTCTTACAATCTATCTTAGCATTAACTGTATTCAAGAAAGGTCTACCAAAGATAATGGGACAAAAGCCATCTTGTGGGGAACCAAGAACAAGAAAATCAGTAGGGTATTTTATTTTCCCACACAAGACTTCAACATCTCCAACAATCCCAAATGGTGATATGGTGTCTCTATTAGCAAGTTTAATAGTGACATCTATGTCTTCTATTTCTACAGGTGCTATGTCTTTCATAATTTCTTGATATAAAGTGTAAGGAATAGCACTCACACTAGCACCCATGTCACATAAACCATGATAAGAGTGATCTCCTATTTTAACTGAGATGACAGGTATGCCAACAATAGGTCTATGTTTATCCTTTTTATCATGTTTGGCAATTCTAGCAGCTTCCTCACAAAAGTAAATAACATGCCCATCTATATCTTGTTCTAGGAGATCTTTAACCATAGCAATACTAGGTTAAACTTTAATTTGTTCATCAGGTTTAGGTGTTCTAATGTAGCTTTTGGTAACCACAGTTGAAACTTTAGCATGTTCCTTTATCCTAACAGGGAAAGGTGGTTTCTCAATATAAACAGCAGGAACAATTGGATCAACATTATAAAGTATAGTTTCTTCTTTAATTGGTACCAGTTCTTTAGTTTCTTCTTTAGTTGGTGGGTGATATTTAAACCACTTCTCTTTAGGGAGTTCAACATGATTAGCAAATGATTCACAAAAGGAGGCTACTATCTCAGAGTCAAGTCCATATTTAGTGCTAAACTTTTGAAAAGCATCGGTATCCATAAAAGATTTAACACAGTCATATTTGATTTTAATACCTGACTCTTTACCTTCGTCGAGTTCCCAATCTTCAGAGTTGCGTTTAATCCTTTCCAAAAGATCCCATCGGAATTCAATAGTCTTCTTCATAAAAGAACCAGCACAAGAAGTATCAAGCATGGTTTGATCATTACGAAAAAGCTGAGCATAAAAATTCTGGATAATAATTTCTCTTGAGAGCTCATGATTGGGGCATGAATATAACATTGACTTAAACCTCCCCCAAGCCAGAGCGATACTTTCTCCTTTACAAGGCCAAAAAATATATATATAATTCCGATCACGATGAACGAGATGCATAGGGTAATTTTTTTGGTGGAACTCCAATTTCAAACGATTCTAATTCCATGATCCAATATCATCGCATAGCCTATACCATGCCAATGCTTTTCCCTTCAAAGATAAAGGGAAAACCTTTTTCATAACTTGATCCCTGGGTAAACCTGCAAGCTCAAACAATCCGCAAATTTGTTCCACATATATCAAGATGTTTGGTTCCATCTCCTGCATAAGGATTAGCTAGCAGTTGTTCTATCATACCCGAAGGAATTTCATATTCAATATTTTCAGTAGGTGCAGTAGGTTGAGGGGTAATTAATTGTTGTTCCGGACGAGGTGAAGATACCCCAAACAAACCCCTCAAAGGATTGTTTTCCATAGTAACAAGTGACAATAAATTTCAGCACACTATATAAATGTTTCCTTACCGAATTCCACTTACCAAAGGCGCTTCACTCCCCGGCAAGGGCACCAGAAAATAGCCTTGATGACCCACAAGTATAGGGGATCAATTGTAGCTCTTTTCAATAAGTAAGAGTGTCGAACCCAACGAGGAGCAGAAGGAAATGACTAGTAGTTTTCAGTAAGGTAGTGTCTGCAAGTGCTGAATTTGTAAGTAATGGAATAGTTTGATAGCAAGATAATTTGTAACGAGCAAGTAACGATAGTAGTAACAAAAGTGCAGCAAGGTATCCCAATCCTTTTGAGCCAGAGGATAGTCCAAAACGGTCTCTTATGATAAGCAAAGCGTTCTTGAGGGTACACGGGAATTTCATGTAGTCACTTTCATCATGTTGGTTCGATTTGGGTTCGCTACTTTGATAATTTGATATGTGGGTGGACCGGTGCTTAGGTGTTGTTCTTACTTGAACAAACCTCCTACTTATTATTAACCCTCCCTCAAGCATCCGCAACTACGAGAAAAGTATTAAGAATAAATTCTAACCATAGCATTAAACTTTGGGGTCCAATCGGTCCCTTAAGGAATAGAGCATAAACTGTTTAAGTTTCTGTCGCTCTCGCAACCCACCATCTAATTGCTACTCCATAATGAATTCCCTTAGGCCCAAATATGCTGAAGTTTCATGTAGTCGATGTTCACATGACACCACTAAGGGAATCACAACATACATATACTATCAAAATATCGAACACATATCAAGTTCACATGATTTCTCCCATGACCTCAAGAACAAAAGTAACTACTCACAAATGATAAACATTCTCATGGTCAGAGGAGTATTAAATAGCATATTGGATCTGAACATATAATCTTCCACCAAATAAAGCATATAGTAATCAACACTACTAGTCACCCACAAGCACCAATCTATAGTTCCGGTAACAAGATTGAACACAAGAGATGAACTAGGGTTTGAGATGAGATGGTGTTGTTGAAGATGTTGATGGATATTGCCCTTCCCAAGATGGGAGAGTTGTTAGTGATGATGATGACGATGATTTCCCCCTCCGGGAGGTAAGTTCCCCCAGCGGAATCGCTCCGCCGGAGGGAAAAAGTGCTCCTGCCCAAGTTCCGCCTCGAGGCGGCGGTGCTTCATCCTAAAAGTCCTCCCCTTATTTTTTCTAGGTCAAAACGACCTATATACCAGAAGATGGGCACCAGAGGTAGGCCAAGGAGGCCACAACCCCCAGGGCACGCCAGGGGGCCTGGCGTGCCCAGGTGGGTTGTGCCCCCTGGTGGCCCCCCTCTGGTAGTTATGTGTTCCAGTAATTCTTATTTATTCCATAAAAAACCCTGTGAAGTTTCAGCTTGTTTGGAGTTGTGCAGAATAGGTAGCTTGACGTAGCTTTTTCAGGTCCAGATTTCTAGCTGCCAGAATTCTCCCTCTTGGTGTGTACCTTGCAAATTATGAGAGAAAAGGCATTAGAGTTACTCCAAAAAGCATTATTATGGATAAAAACATTATAAATAACAGTAAGAAAACATGATGCAAAATGGACGTATCAGGTCTAAGTGAACAAAGTCAGATAACTGATGTGATGCTCAACCGAAATCCTACGTCTTCGAACAAAGACAATGAGAGCAAACCTTATCCAGAGTTGGATGAGTCAGCTTTGCTTGTAGCCCAAGCGAAGCTACCACGTGTATTTAAAATCCGACCATTGGACACATGTTGGTTCCTTAGTGACCCAGGGTCATTTCAGACATATCACATCGTGTTGCATCCAGGCTATAAATAGCCCACCCCTACACCATAAATTGGTGGCTGCTCAGAGTTAGTGCACGGCTTTTGTCGTTTGAGAGCAACCCACCTCCGAAGCCTTTGAGAGAGAGACCATTGCGAGGACAAAGCCCAAAACACCCAGAGCCAAAGAGTGTTAGGCATCACTGAGGTCTTTCTGTCAGCGTGACCTGAAGACTAACTACACTTGAGGACTATGAATCCTCCAGCCGGTTAGGCGTCGCGTTCGGAGCATCCAAGAATCATTGTGGATCTCCGGTGAACGAAGTCTATGAAGGTTTGGAAGTCTACCTTGAAGACTTACCAGAGTGATTGGGCGAGGACTGGGTGTCCTTAGATCAAGGGGAATAAGGTGAAGACGCGGTCTTCTGAGTTCAATCTCAGCCTTCCTAACCAGATGTACAGCTGTCACAACAACTAGAACTGGTCTACCAAATCCTTGTCTTCACCAAGCTATTGGTTCTATCCCCTACTTCCTTTACTTTTCAGTTTGTCTTCGTGAAGTCATTGGTTGCTTGTCTAATCTGATTGACTTCACTGTGTGAAGACTATTACCTGTTTGGCTTCATACTGTCTTCCATTCTGATCCATACTACCTAGCTGCTGATAGTCTTCGTACTTTCACAATACTGCTTACTTAACTATGGCTTGTCTAGTGTAGTCTATCTTCCGCCGCCTATCAATTGGTTCATTTCATCTGTTTGTCTTCGAAGACCTCGCGTTTTGAGGACTTCCATAAAAATCGCCTATTCACCCCCCTCTAGTTGATAAGTAGCACTTTCAATTGGTATCAGAGCAAGGTGCTACCTTGTTCTGTGTGATTCGGTTTAACCACCTGGAGTTTTAGCTATGTCGATTGTAGGGATAATCAACGTCTTTGTTGCGTGCACAGTCTTCGATGGCACTGATTACCCCTACTAGAAGAATAAGATGCACATGCATCTTGAAGCCATTGACGTTGACCTCTGGTATGTCGTTAAGACAGGCGTTCCCAAGGTTGGTGAAGGTGTCACCACTGCTGATGTCAAGAGGTTCGCTCAACTCTACTCGACCGCCAAGAACATCATTTGTGGTCATCTGACCAAAGGACAGTATGGCCGTGTGAGTGCACTGGAAACTGCGAAGCTAGTCTGGGACTGGCTGTCCAAGGTCAACGAAGGCGTCTCAACTCAGAGAGACTCAAGGATTGATGTTCTTCGCAATCTCTTCAACCGCTTCAAGAGAAACGATAATGAGAATGTTCAGCACACATTTGATCGCCTCACTACAAATGAGCTTCGTGCTCTTGGCGCCACTGAGATCACCAAGCACGAAATCGTGAAGAAGCTTCTCAGATCACTCGACAACTCATTTGACACCCTAGCCCTGATGATACAAGAATGTCCTGACTTCAAAGATCTCGATCCGTCTGACATACTTGAGAGACTCAACACACATGAGTTCTAGCTATCTGAAAAGAGAGACATCTATGGCCCCAACTATGGCCGAACCCGTGCTTTGAAGGCAAAGGCCGCTTCCTCATCTGCAGAAAGAATCTGACTGCAGTTCTGAGGATCCTGAAGACATTGGAAAGGAGCTAGCTATGCTCGTGAAGAAGTTACAGAAGTTCTCCAATGAGAATCGCTTCGGAAAGTCTTCGAGATCCAGCTCAAGAAATGATGAGGCTTCCTCTCGTGACCACAAGAAGAGAACATGCCACAAATGCAAGAAGCCAGGTCACTACATCTCTGAGTGTCCTCAATGGGACAAGGAATTGATAACCCACAAGTATAGGGGATCGCAATAGTTTTCGAGGGTAGAGTATTCAACCCAAATTTATTGATTCGACACAAGGGGAGCCGGAGAATATTCTCAAGTATTAGCAGTTGAGTTGTCAATTCAACCACACCTTAAAGACTTAATATCTGCAGCAAAATATTTAGTAGCAAAGTAATATGGAAGTGACGGTAACGTGGCAAAAGTAACAGTAGTAGTTTTTGTAGCAATCGTAACAGTGGCAACGAAAAAGTAACTAAGCAAAGATCAATATGTGAAAAACTCGTAGGCAATGGATCAATGATGGATAATTATGTCGGATGCAATTCCTCATGCAACAGTTATAACATAGGGTGACACAGAACTAGCTCTGGTTCATCAATGTAATGTAGGCATGTATTCCGAATATAGTCATACGTGCTTATGGAAAAGAACTTGCATGACATCTTTTGTCCTACCCTCCCGTGGCAGCGGGGTCCTATTGGAAACTAAGGGATATTAAGGCCTCCTTTTAATAGAGTACAGGACCAAAACATTAACACTTAGTGAATACATGAACTCCTCAAACTACGGTCATCACCGGGAGTGGTCCCGATAATTGTCACTTCGGGGTTGTCGGATCATAACACATAGTAGGTGACTATTAACTTGCAAGATAGGATCAAGAACTCACATATATTCATGAAAACATAATAGGTTCAGATCTGAAATCATGGCACTCGGGCCCTAGTGACAAGCATTAAGCATAGTAATGTCAGAGAAACATCAATCTTAGAACATAATGGATACTAGGGATTAAATCCTAACAAAACTAACTTGATTACATGGTAAATTTCATCCAACCCATCACTGTCGAGCAGGCCTACGATGGGATTACTCACGCACGGCGGTGAGCATCATGAAATTGGTGATGGAGGATGGTTGATGATGACGATGGCGACAGATTCCCCTCTCCGGAGCCCCAAACGGACTCCAAATCAGTCGTCCCAAGGAAGATTAGGGCTTACCGGCGGCTCCATATCGTAAAACGCGATGAATCCTTCTCTTCGGGTTTTTTCTCCCTGAAAGTGAATATATGGAGTTGGGATTGAGGTCGGTGGAGTCCCAGGGGGCCCACGAGGTAGGAGGCACGCCCCAGGGGGGCACCCTGCACCCTTGTGGATAGGGTGTGAGCCCCCTGATGCTGATTCTTTCGCCAATATTTTTTATTAATTCCAAAACGTGTCTTCATGGATTTTCAGGTCATTACGAGAACTTTTATTTCTGCACAAAAATAACACCATGGCACTTCTGCTGAAAACAGCGTCAGTCCGCGTTAGTTCCATTCGAATCATGCAAGTTACAGTCCAAAACAAGGGCAAAAGTGTTTGGAAAAGTAGATACGTTGGAGACGTATCAACTCCCCCAAGCTTAAACCTTTGCTTGTCCTCATTCAATTCAGTTGACAAACTGAAAGTGATAAAGAAAAACTTTTACAAACTCTGTTTGATCTTGTTGTTGCAAATATGTAAAGCCAGCACTCAAGTTTTCAGCAAGGATTATCAACTAACCATATTCACAACAACATTTAGGTCTCATGTTTACTCATATCAATGGCATAATCAACTAGCGAGCAATAATAATAAATCTTGAATGACAACACTTTCTCAAAACAATCATAACATGATATAATAAGATGGTATCTCGCTAGCCCTTTCTGAGACTGCAAAACATAAATGTAGAGCACCCCTGAAGATCAAGGACTGACCAGACATTGTAATTCATGGTAAAAGATATCCAGTCATACTCAATGTAAATTAATAACAATGCGTGCGAATGATAGCGGTGCTCTCCAACTGGTGCTTTTTAATAAGAGGATGATGACTCAACATAAAAGTAAATAGATAGGCCCTTCGCAGAGGGAAGCAGGGATTTGCAGAGGTGCCAGAGCTCGAGTTTTGAAACGGAGATTGAATAATATTTTGAGTGGTATGCTTTCATTGTCAACATAACAACCAAGAGATCTCGCTATCTTCCATGCTACACACATTATAGGCGGTTCCCAAACAGAATGGTAAAGCTTATACTCCCCCACCACCAACAAACATCAATCCATGGCTTGTCTGAAACAACGGGTGCCTCCAACTAACAACAATCCTGGGGGAGTTTTGTTTGCAATTATTTTGATTTGAGCATGGGACTGGGCATCCCGGTTACCGGCCATTTTCTCGTGAGTGATGAGCGGAGTCCACTCATCGTGAGAATAACCCACCTAGCATGGAAGGTATAGACAGCCCTAATTGATACATGAGCTATTCGAGCATACAAAACAGAATTTTATTTGAAGGTTTAGAGTTTGGCACATACAAATTTACTTGGAACGGCAGGTAAATACCGCATATAGGAAGGTATGGTGGACTCATATGGAATAACTTTGGGTTTTTAGGGAAGTGGATGCACAAGCAGTATTCCCGCTTAGTACAAGTGAAGGCTACAAAGAGACTGGGAAGCGACCAACTAGAGAGCGACAACAGTCATGAACATGCATTAAGATTAATCAACAATGAGTGCAAGCATGAGTAGGATATAAATCACTATGATCATAAATATCGTGGAGGCTATGTTGATTTTGTTTCAACTACATGCATGAACATGTGCCAAGTCAAGCCACTCGAATTGTTCAAAGGA
This sequence comes from Aegilops umbellulata, assembly GCA_032464435.1. Classification (NCBI taxonomy): domain Eukaryota; kingdom Viridiplantae; phylum Streptophyta; class Magnoliopsida; order Poales; family Poaceae; genus Aegilops; species Aegilops umbellulata. The sequence continues at coordinate 269,878,072 of CP136054.1, read as the reverse complement.
GGATACCACCCTATCATACCACATCACAACCATTTTAATAGCATGTTGGCAAGCAAGGTAAACCATTATAAACTCCTAGCTAATTAAGCATGGCATGAGCTATAATCTCTAATTGTCATTGCAAACATGTTTCATTCATAATAGGCTGAATCAAGAACGATGAACTAATCATATTTACAAAAACAAGATAGGTTGAGTTCATACCAGCTTCTCTCATCTCAATCAGTCCATCATATATCGTCATTATTGCCTTTCACTCGCACGACTGAACGGTGTGGATAATAATAATAGTGCACGTGCATTGGACTGTGTCGGTGTACTAAAGTAGGGGTACCTTAGTACCCCGAACTTGTGCACGGGCAGTCGTAGCACCCCGCGGCAAGGCTTGCCAGGTGATCGCCAAGACCCTCCATGGTCCCCTTTTGGGCCATTCAAGAACAGAGTATTGGAGCCAAGGCCCCGGCAGGAGGAGCTTGCCGGGAAGGCCGCCCGAAGAGAGCGAGGCCCCGGCAAGAGGAGCTTGCCGGGACTGCCGCTCGAAGCACAAGACCCCGGCAAGAGGAGCTTGCCGGGAAGGCCAACCACAACACGACAGGAGCCTTGCCGCGACGCGCCGCGCGTCCCGGCAAGGACCGGTGAGCGACAAGCTCCCGGGCACGACAAGACATCCACCGCGGCAAGTCGCCTGCCGCGGCAAGTTACCACCCCGTGCCTGCGCTCCAGCTCATCCACCAACGTGTCGCTCTGGGGGCATTCCAGGCGCACGTGGCAGGAGGCTGTGTAGCCAGGGGCACGCGGTGGCGAAACGAAGCTGACAGAGTAGCCATCATGGCAAACGGTGGCGCTCCTGACGGTCCTTTTCCTGCACCGTCTGGGCGATGCGGACGGGCATTTAATGCCCTTGTCCCCCGCCGTCAGAGTTAGGTATGATAGCACTGTACAGCCACCGTGCAGGCAGCTGTACCCACTACAGCATCCTCCCATTTCTGCCCCCATCTACGCTGCCACCTGTGGGTAACCCCTTGAGCATATAAAAGGAGGCCCCATGCGCACGTAGAAGGGGAAGGACAGCCATTTTTACGCTCGGTCTCGCCAGCGGCTCGTGTGTACTGTAGCACCACGCGCCTCCGAGCAAGAACACAATACAAACCAAAAAGCAGCAGTAGGGTTTTACGCATCCGTGCGGCCCGAAGCTGGGTAAACCCCGTGTGTGCATCGCCTCGATCCGCTCTTCGCGCGACCTCCGCCCCCCGCCGAACCAGTAAGGGGCTCGGTCCCCATAGGTGTTCGAGGAAGCCGATTTCCCCCGACATCTTTGGCGCGCCAGGTAGGGGGCGTCGAGGTTGTGTGAACCTGATCCGGCGTCCGCACAGGCTTGATTTCCGTCATCTTCATCAACATACCACCAAAGAAGAAGGCTCGGGAGGTGGCTGCTCCGTCCGCGTCGAACCCATCACCCCTGGGGCAAACGGGTGGTGAGGACGGCGCCGGCGGCGGAGCGGACGTCGCCGAGCCAGCTCGTGGGCACAGGTAAGCCCAGGTATGGCCAGGTACCTTTCCGCTCCGGTCCATGGAGCGGAGGCAGTTCTCCTCACGGACTCATGTACGGCCCACCTCGAGTGCTGGCTCACGCTGGGCTCGAGCAAGAGCAGCTGCTCCTCAAGGGGGATCGTCTTCAGGCCGCTGTGCAAGCAGCTCGCTTCCAGCAAGCTTTGCGCCGCTTTTATAGCCGCAAAGTTAGCGCCAGAAGTTTCGAGAAAGGCGACCTTGTTCTTCGGCGCGCTCGGTCTGCCAAGAGTCCAACAAGTCAACGCCGACCGTGGGGAGGCCCTTGCCAGCGCGGTTGTCGGAACCCGTTCCGTCAACCACCCTCTTTGTCCAAGTCTTGCCGCTGTTGCATGTAATCCTTGGTACAAAGCCGGGCGCAGATCCCGTGCATAGCTCATGGGCCTCGCGCATCTTGTCGATTCCGTGCTATTTACTTTGTGCATGTGCTATCTGACACGTTGTGCAGCACTTATCCCCGGCGAGCAATAGCGAGCCGCGAAGCCCCGTACCTTTATTCTCCCTCTTCTCTCTTTTCTCTTGAGAAAAGGGAGGACCCCTCGCCCACAAGTTTGTCGGGGAGGGGAGAGAAGGAGATAACGGCGTGGGCCGGGCGTCATCCAAGAAAACCTCGTCTTGCCGGGCAGCGAACAACAAAAAAGCTAAGTTGCCAAAGTTTGAGCAATTAAGTTCTTAGATTTTTGAGTTATCTCCCTTGAACGACCGCACTTTGTATGAGAAAACCTGTGCGCGGAGGGACCGGCTCGTGGCTAGTTGCGCCCTTACTTCGTTTCGAGTCCGCTCAACGACTTAAGTGTGCTACAACCAGAGTGGCATCCTTACTTTGTTTCAAGCTCGCTCGGCAGCTTAAGTGTGCTGCGACTGCAGTCGCAACACTTACTTTGTCTTGAGCCTGCTCAACAATTTAAGTGAGCTGCAGCTAGCCGCGGCAAGGTTTCTTGCCGGTAACAGCGCCGCTGGCGGGCTGCTGATGTCCCGCACTCAGTGCCCGCGGCAAGGCGGAGGCCTACGCCGGCAAGTTCCCAAGGGCGTAGGGCAAAAGCATACAAAGCGCAGAATCAAGTAGAGGGGATAACAGTACAATCACTACTTAAGACAAAGTTATATTACAAGATAGTTTTGTCGCGGCCCTAATGAATCACTCTCATAACTTGGCCAACAGCGACAAGAAAAGACATGGACAGACGGCCTAATCCGCATGGTCGCCCTCGATCCTCTTGATCCCGGCCACCTTCTCCACAATGGGCGCGACGAGGGCCCTGATCTCCTCTAGATCGGCGTCTGGTGGCAGGGATTTGAGGGCGTTGGTGAGCCTGATGCTGGGGTTGCGGAAGACGATCTTCACCAACACCTTCTCGAGGGCCCCGGCGATGGCCTCGCGCGTCTCGCCGGCCAGCTGCTCTGGGATCGCATTCCGGAGGTGCTTAAGGGCCGCCACCATGCCTTTGAAGAACGAAGTGAGCTTGGCGCTGGGTGGGATGTTCTCGCCAGAGGGATACTCATGGCCCTCCATCCCCAGCAGCGTCAGCTCCTTGTCGATGGTGGCGGCAATGTCCACGAGGCCCTCAATCCACTGCTCCACCGTCGTCCTGAGGTTGTTCTGGGTAACGGCGGCGCTTTTCAGCAGCGCCTCATTATCCGTGACCTCCTTCCGCAAGGTTGCCTCCTGCTCCTTGGCGCTCCCCAGCGCCTTGGTCAAGGTGTCCAGCTTTAGCTCGAGATCAGCGTTGGAGTCCTTGGCGGCATCAAGCTCCTTGATCTTCTCGGCGAAGCGGCCCTGCAGCTCGCCGAGGGTGTGGGCACCCTTCTCGCGCTCCTGTTTGAGCGCGGCAAGTTCCTCACCGCTCTCCTTGAGATCAGCGTCGAGCTGCGCCACCTTCACCTCCAACGCCTCCTTGGTGGTCTCGGCGGCCACGGCGGCATCCTGCGCTTCCTTGAGGGCCCCGCTGAGCGCTCACTCGCGCGCGGTGACCTCCTCCTCGTGGCTGGCGAGGCTGGCTTTCTGCTGCACCAGTTCACCTTCCCGCGCAGACAGCCCCGCAGCGGCAAGCCTTTGCTGCTCTTCGGCTTCCGCCTTCTCGAGGATGAAGGCCGTCCGCGCCTCGTCGAGTTGCCTTCGCTCCTCCGCCAAGGATCGGAGGGCCTCCTAGTTGAGCTCTCGGAGCTCCCCGGCACGCTTCTCCATGTCTACTCCCGCCTTCGCGACGAGCGCTTCTTGGCGCTCCACCTTAGCTTGCCGGGCGCGGTAGAGTGACACTAGCTTTCGGAGCAGCCGCTCCTCCTGGGGCTCGCTGCTGCTGCTGCTTGGCGTATCGACCAGCGTCAGCCCCGCGGAGGCGAGCACCTCCCCGTCCAGGGTCTCTCCCTCGACCGGCGCCCTGGAGCTCGACTCCCAGGGAAGCTTGATGAAGACGTCGTCGCCGGCCTTCAGATAGACGCCTGGCTGGGGCTCCTCGGGGGCCGACGTTGTGGCTGCGGCAGGATCGGCGGTCGGCGAAGCGCTCGGCGCTCCTGCGGCCCCGGGGCCGTCAGTACGGTCACCGATCCCCTCGCCAGCTGCTGCGGCGGCGGCCTCGGCGGCCTCAGCATCTCCGTCACCGGCAAGTTCATCAGCGTCGTCCGCGTCCTCGATGATGATGACGTCGTCGGCATCGCCACGCGCGCCCTCCTCGACGACGACCTCGGTCACCATCGGGTCCGTGGCAGACGGATCTGATGGCCGGACAAGGGAGAGAGGTCAGCCGACTACCCGACAAGAAGATCAAAAGAAAGAAGAGCCAAGGGGAGTTTTCGCGCGGGAAAGGTTACCGGTAGCGGGGTCTGCGGCCGCGGCCTCCGTTGCCGGGGGGTCGTTGGTGCCGTCCCTCGCCGGAGAACCTTCCCCTGCCGGAGAGCTCCCCCTCGCCGGAGAGACCTCCCTTGTCGGGGGCTCCTCCCTTGCCGGAGAACTCTCCCTTGGCGGTGTAGTCGACGCAGACGGCGCGGCGGGAGTGCTCTCCGGGCGCTCCTGCTGAGGCTGCTCTGCTCCTACACAAAGCGACAGCCAGATATCAACAACAAAGGAGAAGAAGAACTCCCCACGCACGCCAAACAGCGGAAGTAAACCATATACTTACACTGGGGGCTGCGCCGAGGGCTGCTCTGAAGATCGGCTGCCAGGTCCGGCAAGGTTGCCTCAGGCGCACCCCTCGCTGTTGCGGCGGTTTCGTCGTCGGGGACGACCGGCGGGACCTTGGCCCTCTTTGCCGCCCTCTGGATCAGAGTCCTAGGAAGGAACAGATTCAGAGAAAGGCAAATGAGCTGCAAGACAAGACAACATAAATTGGAAGGATACAAGCTCGACAAGGGACCTACTCTTCCTCCTCTTCGTCGTCGGAGCTGAGTGCGGAGAAGTCGAAGACCGGCTTGCTCCTGGCGCGAGGAGGCGGGGGAGTAGGCTCCCGTGGCCGCTTGGCGGGAGCAGTGGATGACTCCACTCCAGCTGCCGCCGCGGCGCGAGAAGCGGCAGGAGCAGAAGCCGCGGCCCGCGAAGACCCCGCTCCTGCTGCCTCAGAGGAGCGTGTCACGCGGCGCTGCGGTTGTTGGCTCGTCTGCCGCACCACCTCCCCAGCCTTGCGGAGACGCCTCCTTGGCTAGGCAGGGGGCTCTGCTTGCGACGAGCTGCCCGGAGGACGGGAAGAAGAGGCGCCGACCTCTGGCAAGCCGCTCATATCCTGGGCAGGCTTGCCCTCGACGCCGTGCTCGGCCGACTCTTCCTCGCCGCCGAACTCCGCTCGATCGGCGAGGCTCGCCACCTCCGCCGCGTCCGCCTCAGCCACGGTAAACCCGAATGCGCCTGCGGCTGCGGCAACCGCGGCCTCCTCCATCCTGGAGGTTATGTACGCCAGCTCATCGGGGGTGGTGTCGACTGGCACCTCCACCAAATCATCGAAGAACGCCTGCACGACGTCGTCTCCAGGCTCCTGCCAGGTCGCATCGATCCCATGCGAGTCGCACAACGGCATCATTGCGAGGATGCGGCTGAGCGACGCGTTATTGCATAAGGGAACGACGCCCTGCGACAGCCGGAACCATTCGGGATGCTCGGGGTCGTGCTTGAACAGCTCCCTGAGCGTCCCGTCAAGCTCCAAGACAGTAAAATTGAAATTGAGGCCTGGGCGCAGCCTCATGATATCCCCCGCGTTCTGGAACTCCCAGGCAGGTCTCCCCTTCTCCTGCAGGGGGGCGATGCGGCGGCGGAGGAAGTCCGCGCCAATAGTGCCGACAGTGAGCCCGGCAAGCCTGAGGCGCAGGATCCGAGCGACGGCAATCTTCAGCTTGGCGTCATCCGGAGCCATGTCGCTCCAATCGCGGCTGCGCACCACTGGAGTTCGGCGCACGGCAGTGAATGGCTGTGGATTCTCCTCGACGATCAAGCACCAGTCCGCTCTCCACTCCTCCCATCTGCTGCGGAGCTCCCCCTCTAGATAAGCCTCCTTCTTGCCGGTCTTGGAAATCCAGGCGACCCCGCCGGATAAAGGCTCTCCTTTCTCCACCCGAGGAGAAAAGAAATGGCGGAAGAGGGCTACGTTGGGGTGGACTCCGACAAAGTTCTCACAGAGGTGTGCGAAAACCGCCATTGTCAGAACAGTGTTGGGGGTGAAGTCAAGAAGATGGAAGCCATAGGTGTTCATGATGTCGCAGAAGAATTCAGAGAAGGGTGGGGAAAGCCCGCAATAGAAGAACACAGCAAAGAAGGGGTACCCGGTCGGATATTTCTCCTGGGCGACGGCGGGAAGAACCCGCGTGCGTGGATGCGCTCGCGTCATCGTCGACCAGAAGAGATAGAACCTATCCCTCAGGTCCACCGTGTCGAGCTGAGGGGGGAAAGTCGCCCGCTCCCTCCGCAGTGCCTCAAGCCGCAGCGCCTCGGCCGACTTCATGGCCTTCCCTCTCGCGATCTTCGGAGCCATGGCGGAGAGGCCGGCGGCGATGGCGGTGCTGGTGACGACGGGGGTGGAGCGCTGCTTTCTCTTGGCGAGGGAAGTGGCAGAGATTTCCGAGGAATCACAACTGACGGATGGGCGGACTGCCCCTGCTTCCCCTGCTTCTCCCTTCTCCGAGAAAATGTTGAGTGGCTCTCATATGCATTATTGTTGATTTTACCAAGAGCCCATATTACCTTGTCTTCTCCCTTGTATTAAATGCTTGCAGATTCCAGCTTAGTCTGTCGGGGGAAATCGGCTTCCTCGAACACCTATGGGGACCGAGCCCCTTACTGGTTCGGCGGGGGCAGAGGTCGCGCGAAGAGCGGATCGAGGCGATGCACACACGGGGTTTACCCAGCTTCGGGCCGCACGGATGCGTAAAACCCTACTGCTGCTTTGTGGTTTGTATTGTGTTCTTGCTCGGAGGCGCATGGTGCTACAGTACACACGAGCCGCTGGCGAGACCGAGCGTAAAAATGGGTGTCCTCCCCCTCTACGTGCGCATGGGGCCTCCTTTTATATGCTCAAGGGGTTACCCAAAGGTGGCAGCGCAGATGGGGGCACAAATGGGAGGATGCTGTAGTGGGTACAGCTGCCTGCATAGTGGTTGTACAGTGCTATCATACCTAACTCTGACGGCGGGGGACAAGGGCATTAAATGCCCGTCCGCGTCACCCAGACGGTGCAGGAAAAGGACCGTCAGGAGCGCCACCGTTTGCCACGATGGCTACTTTGTCAGCTTTGCTTCGCCACCGCATGCCCCTGGCTACACAGCCTCCTGCCACGTGTGCCTGGAATGGCCCCAGAGCGACACGTTGGTGGATGAGCTGGAGCGCAGGCACGGGGTGGTAACTTGCCACGGCAAGCGACTTGCCGCGAAGGATGTCTTGTCGCGCCCGGGAGCTTGTCGCTCACCGGTCCTTGCCGAGACGCGCGGCGCGTCGCGGCAAGGCTCCTGTCGTGCCGTGGTTGGCCTTCCCGGCAACCTCCTCTTGCCGGGGTCTTGTGCTTCGAGCGGCAGTCTCGGCAAGCTCCTCTTGCCCGGGCCTCGCTCTCTTCGGGCGGCCTTCCCGGCAAGCTCCTCCTGCCGGGGCCTTGGCTCAAATACAATGTTCTTGAATGGCCCAAAAGGGGACCATGGAGGGTCTTGGCGATCACCTGGCAAGCCTTGCCACGGGGTGCTACGACTGCCCGTGCACAAGTTCGGGGTACTAAGGTACCCCTACTTTAGTACACCGACAGGAGCCCCCGGGCCTGGGCCATACACGGTGTCGAGCGCTGTTGGGCCAGGCCCAAAATAGTGCACGGGCACGCGTGGCCTGGGTCACGCTGCATCTTTTTCTGCATCCACCACGCCCCCCTCCGAACGGTACGCGTCGAACGCGGCATCGTGGGGAGAGGCGTGCGTGACGTGGGTGGCGTGCGCGGGGCTGAGCCCTGCAGGCATGCGTCACGTCGCAATAAAGGGGGACGGTTCGCGCTATCTTCATAAGTGGAGGGAGGCGTGGAAGCGTGGCTCCTTCGCTGGATGGGGTCGAGGCATGGTCTCCGAGGCGTCCGCTCCCCACGATCACGGGGTGGGGGGAGGTCGCCTCACCCGTCGCCTCGGTCCTGCACGTCAGCCACACGGTCTCCATGCACCTGGAGTTGCGGACGGTGGAGGCAGGAAACCGGGCCGTCGCGGGTCGAGGCAGCAGGCCGGTCCCGGTCGCCTGGCCTCCCTGCGCCTTGATTGGCTGAGCGGGGCGGTCGAGTCCCCACCCTGCTCCTTTATAAAGAGCAAGAGGGGGCGACGGGAACCCACACTCCTCCATCTCTTCCTCTCTTCATCTTCTGATCCCCTCTCTCCATTCGCCATGGAGAAAGGGAATCCTGGTCCTTCATCGGTGGCAGCGAGGGTTGCCGCCAGGCAATGCGCCCCTCCTCCCCTTGCACCCACGGTGTGTGATAGCCTGGCTTATTAGGGATGATAGACTACTCATATCAATAAGGAATTCCTTCTTTTCCGGGAGCCCATTCGGACAGAACTCCAAAGTTAAGCGTGCTCAGCTTGGAGTAGTGTCAGGATGGGTGACCGACCGGGAAGTTGCTCCTGGGTGCGCACGAGTGAGGACAAAGTGCGCAGAAAAGACTAGTATTGATCTGTGGGGCCAGTCTAGATCCCGCCAGGAGTAACGACCACCGGCGGGTGTGTCCGGGGCGTTACAAGTTGGTATCAGAGCCGACCCTCGCGGTTACACGGATGGTTGCGGACAGGTGCGTGGTCATGTTGTTCATGACGTTTGTGACCCGTCGTGGCACCCGGCATGGCACATGTACCGGACTGGATGCACAGACGTTTGTGCCAAGAGGGAACGTTCCTGTGGCCCGACGAGGACGTCGGTTCCTCTGAGTGGGGGTGTATGTGATAGCCTGGCTTATTAGGGATGATAGACTACTCATATCAATAAGGAATTCCTTCTTTTCCGGGAGCCCATTCGGACAGAACTCCAAAGTTAAGCGTGCTCAGCTTGGAGTAGTGTCAGGATGGGTGACCGACCGGGAAGTTGCTCCCGGGTGCGCACGAGTGAGGAAAAAGTGCGCAGAAAAGACTAGTATTGATCTGTGGGGCCAGTCTAGATCCCTCCAGGAGTAACGACCACCGGTGGGTGTGTCCGGGGCGTTACACGGTGGCGGAGCCAGCCGCAGGGGGAAGGGGAGGGGGCGAGGTCGTGGACGAGGCCGAGGCGCTCGGGGGCGAGGAGGACGGGGCGACGCACCGTGTCACATCCTACCTAGTTCATGCATTAGAGTGTGCATCATGTTTTCTTTTGACAAGAAAATTGAAATGGGGAAGGCAGAACCCCCAGCACCCCTCCTGAATCTACTAGGGTTTACTAAAATCCTTTTCAATGAACCTGAAATGCCCTTCTAAAATGTTCATCATCTTTGCTTTGGTCCTAAACCTCTGGCAAAAATAGTGCACATTTTTCTAGGTCAACAGAAGGTCATTGAATTAATGCATAATTATTTGAATTTGGGCATTTTAAATTTATAAAACATTTCAAATGCCCAAATATCTCCAAACTAAAATGTTTCTTGCCGGAAATATTCCAACTAAGGACCAGGTGCAGTTTGGTGATTTTTGGAGTTGTGCTAGTATTTTAAATAAGTCTACAAAGTTACAAAAGAAATAGAAAAGGAAACAAAAGTCAGAAAAGGACTTACCTGGCGCCTGCCAACCGGCCCACCTGCCGGCCCAGCCCAGCTGCCGCGCCAGCGAGCTGCTTGGCTCGGCCAGGCAGGCACGCAGGTGCTCGACGCCGGCACCAGCGAGCGCCACGCAGCTCCCCGCCGCCCTGCTTCACCTCCTCGCCGCCTCGCTGCCCTGGATGAGTTCCACATCGTCGCCTCGAGCCCCTGGACACGCCGTTCGCCCCTGCCTCGCCTCCCTCGCTCTCCCCCGCCATGGCCGACGCCATCGTCGCCGCTCCGCCGTCATAGCCGTAGCCACCATCGTCCCCGTGCCACGAGACCGTGTCCAACCTCTCCGCCGTCGTCGACTTCGTCGAGCAGCACGAGCCCGAGCGCTCGCGTGCCCCGAAGCCACCGCACCGACCCCACCCGAGTCCACCGTCGCCGGAGATCCCCTTCAACGCCGTCGCCGCACCAGCTCGTCCCCGACCACGCCGTCTGGCTCTCCGAGTTCGCTGTGAGCATAGCCACCTCCCCATCCTCTCCTTTCCTCTTCTCGTGCACCACAGCGACTGCACGTAGTTCAACCGCACGCGCCGCCGCGGAGCTCGTCGCCGACGAGGCTCCGGCCACCCAACGGCCGCGCCACCCTGTCCACCAGCCTCACCGCACACCCAGGGCCCCGACGCATCACTCCACGCGCCTCGCCGTGCCCCGCAGCCCCGGTTTCACCTTCGCCGAGCCCCGGCGCCGCCAAACTCATCGCCGGCGCCAACTCCGGCCACCCCGACCCCAACTGACTCCACCAGTAGCCGCGGTTCGTTCCCAGGAGTGCGCAGATGCCTTCCGCGCCCCATTTGGTGGCCGGAACGGCCAATTTCACTCTGCTCCGCCGCGTCTGGCCTCGCCGGCGGCTAGACGCCGGCGAGTTGACCTTGACCTTGACCACGGGTGGGCCCTGGTTGACTCTGTTGAGTCAATGACAGGTGGGGCCCCCCTTCTGTTAATCACCAGATTAGTTTTAACTAATTAAACTAGTTTAATTATCCACTGACATGCGGGTCCCACTGGTCAGTTTGACCTGGACGACTCCGTTTACCCCTGACGTCACGCTGACCTCATGCTGACGCCACAATTAATTTTCTGGATTTATTTTTTTGCACAGGAAATTCCAGAAATTAGTTCAAACTTCAAAAATTCATAGAAAATTATCTATAACTCCAAATGCAAAGTTTTATATATGAAAAATTATCAGAAAAATCCAACCTATCCATTGGTACTGGTTTCATGCATGTCAGAACAAGTTAACCCACTGTTTAGGCATTACAAGTTGATACACTAATATGATCTTCATAAATGAGCTACCATTTGAATCTTTGGTTCAAATGGGTTCATTCCCTTCTGGTTTAACTTGCACTAGGTCAGGACACATTCATATTGCCATGTCATAGCATGCATCATATTGTTGCATATCGCCATGTATTGATTGTGTTCCGTTGTGCTCCTCGTGGTAGGTTCTGCCTCCGAGGATATCTCCGGGTATCCAACTGAAGGGCAGTATCCCACGACCACTCCATCAGGCAAGCAACCCATTGATCATTCCGATACAAACCCATGTTCTCGCTTCTGCTCTCGTTTACTGCATTAAGACAACGCGTTTCAAACTGCTGCGTGTCGCGGTAGTTGAACCCACTTCCTTTGCATGACCTGTCATTGCCACAGTAATTAGATGAAACCCACTAGCATGTGTAGGAGTTGATTGAGCCAATACATGTGTGTGTGTTCCTACCATGCTATGCTTGCTATGCTTAGAGTTGTGTCAGGTCTGGCTCATCGGGATGATGAACTGGAGTGAAAGGTTGTGTCGGTGACAAGAGTGAAGTGTTGAATACGATTTGGTAAAGGAATCGATGAGAGGCCATGTAGGAGTACATGGTGGGTTGTTTCATTGAGGCCGTCCTTAAGAACTGAGATCTGTGTTTGTGATCCATGATACAGTTACTACCACACATTGGGCCCTGAAATATGACCCCGCTCGACTTCTTATCCACCCTTGTCCTCTGTCCAGGAGTTGCAAGTAGTTTCTGGTGTTTGTAGTATGCTGGGGGCCGCACGCGGCGCTGACCATCGGGGTGGGCTGTGTTGCGGTAGGCACGTGGCACGGTGTACCGACTCACCCGTTTGGTGTCTCGGGAACCCTGTTCACATCGTTCGGGGCCGTTAGTGGAAACCTCGGCCGGACTCCCTGCGGATGGAACCCGAATAGGCGATAAACCTGGACTAGAGACTTGAGTGTTTAGGTAGGTCGTGGTCTACACCCACGTCGGCTTTCGCTTGAAGTCTGCCGAGCACATGTCGTGTGCAGGCGCTAAGTGGTGGAAACATGTGTGAAGAAGTACACCCCTGCAGGGTTACAAATGATCTATTCGAATAGCCGTGTCCGCGGTAATGGACTTCTGGGTTGCCTATATCAGTTCATAGACAAGTTAAATGGATACTACTAAAAATCTCAAGATAAGTGTGAGTACCGCGGATGGCCCTCTCGTAGGATGGCGAGAGAGGATCCACGGTGGAGTATTGTGATGGTGATAGTGGATTCGTGCGCGATAAATGATTTACAAATGGTGTCTATCGTAGGATAGTTTAGCCAAGAGTCAAAGCTGGCTTGCTGCAATAACCCCACTACCTTCTTGAGAATGTGCATGTATAGTAGGTTCCTGTTGTAAGACTTGCTGAGTACCTCCGTACTCATGTTGCTTTAATCATGTTTTTCAGACGACTGCACCAACCCCTCTGATGGGTTCTATATAGACCTCGACGTTGACGAGTGACTTATCACCCAGGTGGTGATCCAAGACTTGTGAAGGGTCATTGTAGATAGACAGGCTTCGTCAAGCCTTCTTTCTTTCTAGTGTCTGTACTCAGACTACTTTGCTTCCGCATGTGCTTGTATGTTTGTATGACTTGAGTGTTGGGTCATGTGACCCCTATCTGTATGGATGATATGTATGGCTCCTCGGAGCCTTCTAAATAAAGTACTTGAGTCGTAGAGTACTGTTGTGATGCCATGTTGTATTTACTCATATCGGGCATATTGTGTGTATGATTGAAATGCTTGGTATGAGTGGGATCCGACTATCTAGTTGTTTATCCTTGGCAGCCTTTCATATGGGGAAATGTAAGTCTTGTGCTTCTGAGCGATAGTAGTCCGCTACAGCCCGGTTCACCGGAGTCCTGCTAGCCCAGCACTACTGCTTGGACACTTGACTGGCCGGCATGTGTTTCACGTCGTTCCTATGTCTGTCCCTTCGGGGAAATGTCACGCGTTGATATTCAGAGTCCTGCCTAGCCTGCTACAGCCCGGGTTACCGGAGTCCTGTTAGCCCAGTGCTACAGCCCGAATAGATACGTTGATGACCGACATGCTCGATGTGATTCATGTATGCCTGTCCTCATAGGCTAGCGCCGCTTCGGGTTCACGACTAGCCATGTCGGCCCGGGTTCTCTGTCATATGGATGCTAGCGACACTATCATATACGTGAGCCAAAAGGCGCAAACGGTCCCGGGCCAGGTAAGGTGGCACCCGTGAGAGTACCGTGCGTGAGGCCGCAAAGTGATATGAAGTGTTACACGCTGGATCGATGTGGCTTAGAATCGGGGTCCTGACAGCGTTGGCATCAGAGCCGGACTGCCTGTAGGTTCGCTAAGCCAAACTGGTCGATGTCGAGTCTAGAAATGCTTTAGTTATATGTAGGGGAATTGATTGTGGGAGGGAACGTAAGGCTCTTTTACTCCTTTACCTTATGCCCTCTATTCTGAGTCATTCTCTTCTCATTCTACGTGGGTTAAGGACTAGGCTCTCTGCTCTCTATCAGGTTCACGTGCTACTAAATTCGTAGTAACTTATAGGATTGTTGGATACAACCCAGTTCAGTTCTACTAAAGTTTAGTATGTTGCCAATTGAACCAGAACCTTGATATGTTGTTGTTGAGTGGTTTCGCAAACTGTTGTGGATGTCTCAATTCTTTTTCTGAGCATTTACAGCCGTTATGCTATCCAATTTCATCCAGAAATTCTAATGCCTTTGCACTATTTTGTGCTTTCAGATGGCTACCCGTCCCCAAAACCAAGTGGTTCGTCTGACCCGTTGCATCGGTGTATGTGGTCATACCGCCATGTTGGTTCGAGTGATGGTTGAGGCAGGTTACCGATGGTACCCGGAATACACCGTCGAGGAGCAGTTTAGAGATTTCAACCAGAGCCAATATCTGTGCACGGTCAGGATATATCCATCTTATCCCGGAGCCACGAAACCACTCCACTGTTCTTATGGACTCGGGATCACTATTGGGATGTCCGTTCAAGATGCAGCCTACTCGATGATGACCATTATGCGAGCTAGAACTGCCTTGTTGAGCAACACTGAATTTTGCTACATGCCAGCATCCCTCCCTGGGGCGCATGGTTACCTTCAGGGCATGTACAGTGATGCATCCCATGAAGACTCACTCCTTTGCACCACTACTGAGATGTTGGAAGATAAGGACCGTGAAAACCGGGCCTTGCGTATGGAGCTCTTTAATGCTCGTGCTGATCATTGGGCCACCTTGACGAGGTTTGCACCTGCTGTGCAAGCCGGATACATGGACACGAGAGACTTGTACCCTGTGCGGGCTAGTCTGCCAGACTTCATGGAATGGCGTGAGGTGGGAGGCATCACCCCTCCTCGTGGACCTCTTTTGCCGCCATCTGTTGGACCGAGGCCGCACCCAAGTCCCTATGGTCCACAAGCACCGCAGGACCGTCTGTTCCCAGATGACCATGTTCCGCTCCCAGGTCTGGGTGGTGACTTCTATGAGGACTTCTACGGAGCCGTCTGAGTTAGTAGCAGTCCCGCTAGTATTGTAATAGTTGTATGTCCACCGTCCTGTGTGATTGTGGAATATAACTTAGTGTGTATCAATTCCGGAGGTGTAGAAAAATAATGTATAGGAGCTTGGAATGCCTCCGATGAGATGTAACGTCTTCCGTCTTAGTTGTACTTCAGCTTGGGCTTGTACTAAACTATGTATGGTGTGTATGACTGTTGGTATATATATGGCAGTTTCTATATTACCATGTCATACGGATGATCATCTCTGCATTCCTTGTTACCCATTACATTCCGCACTTCTTTGGCCAGATTTTGCCATCCTGGTTTAAATCGTTGTTCTGTTTTTCCCAGGATGGTCAACACCCGCAGCAACCCTGCTGTTTCGGAGCAGGGAGAAGCTAGTGCACCTAGAGAGGAAAGTCTGCCTCAGCCACCTTCTCTGGCCGAAGTGATGCTGGAGGCAGAGCGCAACAGGCGCGACACCAATCGCTTGCTAGAGCGGATTGAGCAGAACACTGCACGCCAGCAGAGGATCAATTCGGTGTCCATCAATGACTTTGTCAAGCAGTACCCGCCAAAGTTCAATCATTCCATCGAACCTCTCGATGCGGATGACTGGCTCCGCAGCATCGCCCACAAGCTACGTTCTGCCAACGTGGCTGAAGATGATAAAGTCACCTTTGCTGCCTATCACCTTGAAGGTCCTGCCAGCCTTTGGTGGGAGAATTATGAAGCTATGCGCCCGGTCGGCCAACTCACTACTTGGGCTGATTTCAGTGCCGCTTTTCGTGAGCATCATATCCCGGAAGGCCTCATGGATCGCAAGAGGGAGGAGTTTTGTAACTTCACCCAGGGGAAGCTGACTGTGGATGCATACAGTCGCGAGTTTGGTAAGCTTGCACGCTATGCTCCCGAAGAGGTTTCAACTATGCTAAAAAGCAGGCAAGGTTCCGCAAGGGACTTAGCCCTGAGCTCCGACGTGACCTTCGTCTGCATGAATGCATTTCTTTTCCGAAGCTAGTCAATAAGGCCATCAGTGCTGAGACAGGGCAGAATGATTTTGAAGCTTCACGCAAGCACTCCCGTGACTATGGATCTTCATCCGGCTCTGGATCTCAGAAGCGCCGGGTCTGGATCCCAAATTCTGCTATGCCACCCAGGTATACCCCGAGGCCATCTTTTGAGGCGCCTCGTCCCAACCAACAGTATGTGCCGCCCAAGACTTTTGGTGGCCCCACTGCCAATACTGCTCCACGCCCCAATATGATAACTTGCTTCAAGTGTGGTGAGCCGGGCCACTACATCCGTGAGTGTCCCCAGAACAACCCCAGTCAGTTCGGAAAGTCTGTTGGACGTGGTAAGTCAACAGCAAAGGTGCTCGTCGCCAAGCCAGGCACCACTGCTCGTGGCCATGTCAACTACGTTTCAGCTGAAGAAACTCAAGAGAACCCCAACGTCGTTCTCGGTACGCTCCTTGTTAATTGCCATCCGGCAACTGTTCTCTTTGATACTGGAGCATCTCATTCATTTATTTCTGAGAGCTATGCTCGTTTGCACAACACCACTTTTTGTGACATGCCTACCTCCATGGTAATTCAAACCCCTGGTTCTAAGTGGCAAACCTCTAGAATCAGCCATGGAAATGAAATTCTTGTTGACAGATTGGTCTTCCTCGCGTCACTAATAGCTCTCAAGTCTTCGGACATAAACATCATCTTGGGTATGGAATGGATGTCAGCTCATTACGCCAAGATTGACTGCTCAACTAGAACTGTTCAACTTACCCATCCATCGGGCAAGACAGTCAATGTTTTGACCCGAGTATCGGAGCGTCAGCTCTACTCTCTAAATGCCAATCCCCTATCAGACCTCGAAGATATTCCGGTAGTCCGTGACTTCCCGGATGTCTTTCCAGAGGAACTGCCAGGTGTTCCACCTGACAGAGATGTCGAGTTCGTGATAGACCTTGTTCCAGGAACCGTTCCAATCTCTAGGAGACCTTATAAGATGGCACCCCTAGAACTAGCTGAGCTTAAGAAACAACTCGATGAGTCCTTGCAAAAAGGTTTCATCCGTCCTAGTTCATCTCCATGGGCTTGCCCCGTCCTCTTCGTCAAGAAGAAGGATGGAACGGATCGGATGGTTGTAGATTACCGACCTGTCAATTTGGTCACTATCAAGAACAAGTATCCGCTCCCCAGGATCAACGACCTGTATGATCAGCTCGCTGGATCCTCAGTCTTTTCCAAGATGGATTTGAGGTTGGGCTACCATCAAATCAAAATCAAGAACGGGGACATTCCCAAAACGGCTTTCGTTACTCATTACGGCCAATACGAGTACACCGTCATGTCCTTCGGTTTAACCAATGCTCCAGCCACCTTCTCTCGGTTAATGAATTCGATCTTCATGGAGTATTTGGATAAATTCGTTGTGGTTTACCTCGATGATATACTCATCTACTCCAAGAATGAGGAAGAACATGCCGAACATCTAAGGCTAGTACTGATGAAACTTCGAGAGCATCGCCTTTATGCCAAGTTCTCCAAGTGCGAATTCTGGTTGCCAGAAGTGACCTATCTGGGCCATGTAATCTCTGGCAAGGGCATGGCTGTCAATCCCGAGCGAGTTCAAGCCGTCCTTGATTGGACTCCACCTGAAACGGTCAAACAAGTTCGGAGTTTTCTTGGTTTAGCGAGCTATTGCCGCCGCTTCGTCGAGAATTTCTCCAAGGTTGCTAAGCCTCTAACTGAACTCCCCAAGAAAGATAAAAAGTTCGAGTGGACCCCACAGTGCGAGTTCAGCTTTCAGGAACTGAAAAGACGCCTGACGTCTGCTCCCGTACTGGTACCACCAGACTTCTCTAAGGACTTTGTTATCTATTGCGACGCCTCGCGACAAGGACTAGGTTGCATACTCATGCAAGATCGTCATGTGATTGCCTACGCATCTCGACAGTTGCGTCCACATGAGGATAATTATCCCACTCATGATCTAGAGCTTGCAGCAGTAGTCCATGCACTCAAAACCTGGCGACATTACCTCCTGGGTAACCGTTGCGAAATTTACACTGATCACCAAAGCTTGAAATATATCTTCACCCAACCGGATTTGAATCTCAGGCAAAGACGTTGGGTCGAGTTGATCTCGGATTACGACTTAGGAATAACCTACACCCCAGGCAAAGCCAATGTCATGGCTGATGCACTAAGTCGTAAATCTTCTTGTAACAATCTGATGTTACAACAAGGTCAACCATTTCTCCACGAGGAATTTCGTAAGCTTAACCTTCACATTGTTCCTCGAGGATTCCTTTCCACCCTGGTGGCGAAACCTAACCTTACGGATCAAATCATAGCTGCCCAGAAGCGCGATAAGGGCATATCTCGGATTAAGGAAAACATCGCTAGCGGAGTTGCTAAATGTTTTTCCATGGATGAACGAGGTGTTGTCTTCTTCGAGAACCGCTTGGTGGTTCCCAAGAAACAACATTTACGACAATTGATCCTTAAGGAAGCTCATGAATCCCCTCTCACCATTCATCCCGGTAGTACTAAAATGTATCAAGACCTACGCCAGAGGTTTTGGTGGACTAGGATGAAGAGAGAAATCGCTCAATACATTGCTAGTTGCGACGTCTGTCGTCGTGTCAAAGCAGAGCATCAACGGCCCGCTGGCACCCTTCAACCATTGCAGATTCCTGAATGGAAATGGGATAAAATCGGTATGGATTTCATTACCGGGTTTCCCAGAACCAAAAGAGGGAATAATGCTATCTTCGTTGTTGTCGATCGTCTTTCCAAAGTAGCCCACTTCTTACCTGTTCGCGAGAGTATAACCGCTAGCCAGCTAGCGGATTTGTACATCTCTCGAATAGTATCTCTCCATGGTGTTCCATTGGAAATTAATTAAAACCGTGGAAGTCTTTTCACCTCTCGATTTTGGGAAAGTTTCCAAAATGCTTTGGGAACCCGGCTCTCCTTTAGCACCGCCTTCCATCCGCAATCAAGTGGTCAAGTAGAACGAGTCAATCAAATTCTGGAAGATATGCTCCGAGCTTCTGTCATTTCTTTCGGTATGAATTGGGAGAAGTGCCTTCCATTCGCCGAGTTCGCTTATAACAACAGCTATCAAGCTAGCTTGGGTAAAACTCCTTTCAAAGTTCTTTATGGACGAAAATGTCGAACGCCTCTTAACTGGTCAGAAACCGGCGAGAGACAACTCTTCGGCCCGGACATGATCCGGGATGCAGAAGAGCAGGTTCGTATTATTCGTGAGAAGTTGAAAACCGCCCAGTCTCGACAAAAGAGTCAGTATGACCGCAAGCATAAGCCCATGACTTATGAAGTCGGCGAGATGGCTTACCTTTGGGTTACACCTTTAAAGGGAACCCATCGATTCGGTATCAAAGGTAAATTGGCTCCTCGTTACATTGGACCTTTTCGCATTCTTGCCAAACGAGGGGAAGTTGCCTACCAGCTGGAACTGCCTCCGCATCTCTCCAGAGTTCATGACGTCTTCCACGTTTCTCAACTCAGGCGTTGCTTCTCGGATCCTATCCGCGGAGTGGACCACGAAACGCTTGATCTCCAAGATAACCTCACTTATCGAGAATACCCCATTCGTATCCTTGATCAAGCCGAGCGTACCACTCGACGCCACAATATCAAGTTTCTCAAGGTTCAATGGTCACATCATTCCGAGCAAGAAGCTACATGGGAAAGGGAGGATCGTCTTCGACTTGAGTACCCCACCTTCTTTCCGACAGATCCTAAATCTCGGGACGAGATTCTTTTGAGTGGGGGTGAGTTGTCACATCCTACCTAGTTCATGCATTAGAGTGTGCATCATGTTTTCTTTTGACAAGAAAATTGAAATGGGGAAGGCAGAACCCCCAGCACCCCTCCTGAATCTACTAGGGTTTACTAAAATCCTTTTCAATGAACCTGAAATGCCCTTCTAAAATGTTCATCATCTTTGCTTTGGTCCTAAACCTCTGGCAAAAATAGTGCACATTTTTCTAGGTCAACAGAAGGTCATTGAATTAATGCATAATTATTTGAATTTGGGCATTTTAAATTTATAAAACATTTCAAATGCCCAAATATCTCCAAACTAAAATGTTTCTTGCTGGAAATATTCCAACTAAGGACCAGGTGCAGTTTGGTGATTTTTGGAGTTGTGCTAGTATTTTAAATAAGTCTACAAAGTTACAAAAGAAATAGAAAAGGAAACAAAAGTCAGAAAAGGACTTACCTGGCGCCTGCCAACCGGCCCACCTGCCGGCCCAGCCCAGCTGCCGCGCCAGCGAGCTGCTTGGCTCGGCCAGGCAGGCACGCAGGTGCTCGACGCCGGCACCAGCGAGCGCCACGCAGCTCCCCGCCGCCCTGCTTCACCTCCTCGCCGCCTCGCTGCCCTGGATGAGTTCCACATCGTCGCCTCGAGCCCCTGGACACGCCGTTCGCCCCTGCCTCGCCTCCCTCGCTCTCCCCCGCCATGGCCGACGCCATCGTCGCCGCTCCGCCGTCATAGCCGTAGCCACCGTCGTCCCCGTGCCACGAGACCATGTCCAACCTCTCCGCCGTCGTCGACTTCGTCGAGCAGCACGAGCCCGAGCGCTCGCGTGCCCCGAAGCCACCGCACCGACCCCACCCGAGTCCACCGTCGCCGGAGATCCCCTTCAACGCCGTCGCCGCACCAGCTCGTCCCCGACCACGCCGTCTGGCTCTGCGAGTTCGCTGTGAGCATAGCCACCTCCCCATCCTCTCCTTTCCTCTTCTCGTGCACCACAGCGACTGCACGTAGTTCAACCGCACGCGCCGCCGCGGAGCTCGTCGCCGACGAGGCTCCGGCCACCCAACGGCCGCGCCACCCTGTCCACCAGCCTCACCGCACACCCAGGGCCCCGACGCATCACTCCACGCGCCTCGCCGTGCCCCGCAGCCCCGGTTTCACCTTCGCCGAGCCCCGGCGCCGCCAAACTCATCGCCGGCGCCAACTCCGGCCACCCCGACCCCAACTGACTCCACCAGTAGCCGCGGTTCGTTCCCAGGAGTGCGCAGATGCCTTCCGCGCCCCATTTGGTGGCCGGAACGGCCAATTTCACTCTGCTCCGCCGCGTCTGGCCTCGCCGGCGGCTAGACGCCGGCGAGTTGACCTTGACCTTGACCACGGGTGGGCCCTGGTTGACTCTGTTGAGTCAATGACAGGTGGGGCCCCCCTTCTGTTAATCACCAGATTAGTTTTAACTAATTAAACTAGTTTAATTATCCACTGACATGCGGGTCCCACTGGTCAGTTTGACCTGGACGACTCCGTTTACCCCTGACGTCACGCTGACCTCATGCTGACGCCACAATTAATTTTCTGGATTTATTTTTTTGCACAGGAAATTCCAGAAATTAGTTCAAACTTCAAAAATTCATAGAAAATTATCTATAACTCCAAATGCAAAGTTTTATATATGAAAAATTATCAGAAAAATCCAACCTATCCATTGGTACTGGTTTCATGCATGTCAGAACAAGTTAACCCACTGTTTAGGCATTACAAGTTGATACACTAATATGATCTTCATAATTGAGCTACCATTTGAATCTTTGGTTCAAATGGGTTCATTCCCTTCTGGTTTAACTTGCACTAGGTCAGGACACATTCATATTGCCATGTCATAGCATGCATCATATTGTTGCATATCGCCATGTATTGATTGTGTTCCGTTGTGCTCCTCGTGGTAGGTTCTGCCTCCGAGGATATCTCCGGGTATCCAACTGAAGGGCAGTATCCCACGACCACTCCATCAGGCAAGCAACCCATTGATCATTCCGATACAAACCCATGTTCTCGCTTCTGCTCTCGTTTACTGCATTAAGACAACGCGTTTCAAACTGCTGCGTGTCGCGGTAGTTGAACCCACTTCCTTTGCATGACCTGTCATTGCCACAGTAATTAGATGAAACCCACTAGCATGTGTAGGAGTTGATTGAGCCAATACATGTGTGTGTGTTCCTACCATGCTATGCTTGCTATGCTTAGAGTTGTGTCAGGTCTGGCTCATCGGGATGATGAACTGGAGTGAAAGGTTGTGTCGGTGACAAGAGTGAAGTGTTGAATACGATTTGGTAAAGGAATCGATGAGAGGCCATGTAGGAGTACATGGTGGGTTGTTTCATTGAGGCCGTCCTTAAGAACTGAGATCTGTGTTTGTGATCCATGATACAGTTACTACCACACATTGGGCCCTGAAATATGACCCCGCTCGACTTCTTATCCACCCTTGTCCTCTGTCCAGGAGTTGCAAGTAGTTTCTGGTGTTTGTAGTATGCTGGGGGCCGCACGCGGCGCTGACCATCGGGGTGGGCTGTGTTGCGGTAGGCACGTGGCACGGTGTACCGACTCACCCGTTTGGTGTCTCGGGAACCCTGTTCACATCGTTCGGGGCCGTTAGTGGAAACCTCGGCCGGACTCCCTGCGGATGGAACCCGAATAGGCGATAAACCTGGACTAGAGACTTGAGTGTTTAGGTAGGTCGTGGTCTACACCCACGTCGGCTTTCGCTTGAAGTCTGCCGAGCACATGTCGTGTGCAGGCGCTAAGTGGTGGAAACATGTGTGAAGAAGTACACCCCTGCAGGGTTACAAATGATCTATTCGAATAGCCGTGTCCGCGGTAATGGACTTCTGGGTTGCCTATATCAGTTCATAGACAAGTTAAATGGATACTACTAAAAATCTCAAGATAAGTGTGAGTACCGCGGATGGCCCTCTCGTAGGATGGCGAGAGAGGATCCACGGTGGAGTATTGTGATGGTGATAGTGGATTCGTGCGCGATAAATGATTTACAAATGGTGTCTATCGTAGGATAGTTTAGCCAAGAGTCAAAGCTGGCTTGCTGCAATAACCCCACTACCTTCTTGAGAATGTGCATGTATAGTAGGTTCCTGTTGTAAGACTTGCTGAGTACCTCCGTACTCATGTTGCTTTAATCATGTTTTTCAAACGACTGCACCAACCCCTCTGATGGGTTCTATATAGACCTCGATGTTGACGAGTGACTTATCACCCAGGTGGTGATCCAAGACTTGTGAAGGGTCATTGTAGATAGACAGGCTTCGTCAAGCCTTCTTTCTTTCTAGTGTCTGTACTCAGACTACTTTGCTTCCGCATGTGCTTGTATGTTTGTATGACTTGAGTGTTGGGTCATGTGACCCCTATCTGTATGGATGATATGTATGGCTCCTCGGAGCCTTCTAAATAAAGTACTTGAGTCGTAGAGTACTGTTGTGATGCCATGTTGTATTTACTCATATCGGGCATATTGTGTGTATGATTGAAATGCTTGGTATGAGTGGGATCCGACTATCTAGTTGTTTATCCTTGGCAGCCTTTCATATGGGGAAATGTAAGTCTTGTGCTTCTGAGCGATAGTAGTCCGCTACAGCCCGGTTCACCGGAGTCCTGCTAGCCCAGCACTACTGCTTGGACACTTGACTGGCCGGCATGTGTTTCACGTCGTTCCTATGTCTGTCCCTTCGGGGAAATGTCACGCGCTGATATTCGGAGTCCTGCCTAGCCTGCTACAGCCCGGGTTACCGGAGTCCTGTTAGCCCAGTGCTACAGCCCGAATAGATACGTTGATGACCAACATGCTCGATGTGATTCATGTATGCCTGTCCTCATAGGCTAGCGCCGCTTCGGGTTCACGACTAGCCATGTCGGCCCGGGTTCTCTGTCATATGGATGCTAGCGACACTATCATATACGTGAGCCAAAAGGCGCAAACGGTCCCGGGCCAGGTAAGGTGGCACCCGTGAGAGTACCGTGCGTGAGGCCGCAAAGTGATATGAAGTGTTACACGCTGGATCGATGTGGCTTAGAATCGGGGTCCTGACACACCGGCCTCGCCTCCGCCCGCGGATCCTCTTCTCACGGCGGTCCACATCGGGGACGACCCCTGCGAGTTCTTCGTCAGGTTGCGCCGGGCGCCTCGTCGCCGCCTCCGTCTCCCGGCGCCCTTCGCAAGCGTGATGGAGATGGAGCAACCCGAGACGCTGAGACTGGGCATGAGGGGCTGCGGGATCAGTGGCATGCGAGTCCACGTCGAGTCCCCAGCCCCCGGCGTGATGTATCTTGGTCGAGGGTGGAAGACGTTCGCCCGTATCCACAGCTTGACAGAGGGGTTCACCCTCCATTTTAAGTTGATGGAGGGCGACCTCCTCTCCGTCAAGGCCTTCGGGGACTTCGGGACCCGGGCCAGGTGCTGCATGGATAGCTCCTCCGACAACGAAGGCTCCTCCTCGAGCGAGAGTGACGAGGAGGGGAGCGACAGCGACGACGAGGGTAGCGGTCGTCGGGATGACGGGTCCGACTAGGCGCCGGTCGCAGCTCCGTGTGGCACCGGCGACCCCATCATTCGCGTCGCCGGCTCCTTGAGCTTCTCGGAGTCATCTCCTTGGTGGCTAGCGTAGGAAGGCTGTGGAAGAGGAAGAGGGCGGGCGGCAATGCCGTCAACTCGGAGTACGGGGGCATGGCGCCCTCGACAGCGCGCTGACGTCCTGCCGCCTCGTTGAGCCCTGCTTCCGGCGCCGCCGTCACCGTCAAGCCTTCAGACGCCCCCGGGGTGTTCTCTTGGTGTCTTCTGCCGCCCGTAGCTCGCCTAGGCGCCCCTTTTGCCCTTCTCGCCTCCTTGCCCTACCTCCTGAGCGGAATGTTTTTAATGAAAAGGGGATGTTTGCCGGGCCATTTGCCTCGTGGGTGGAACCCATGCCAAGGAGCGAACCCTTTGTATCGTTAAGATAGACATCTCTTTGCCCGGCAACAGGCCCTGTCGTCTTCCCGCGCCACTCGACCCTTCTCACGCCCTTGGCGGAGGCAGGGAGAAGACGGGTTCTGGCCCCTCGTTTCGCCCCTTTACCGCCGCGGCTACTACCAAAACGGGCCCCAGGAACGCGCTGTGGGGTCTGTCATTAAGGGAGCACGGTAGCTTTTAGGAGGAAACAAGGTTTTTGTATTCCACAGTTCATAAGAGAATGCATGACAAGGGATGCAAAAACTTATCTGGGATAGCAGCCCCCGGCAACTTTGGCTTGCCGCGGGCGAATCCTTGTACTTGCAGCCCCCGGCAACACTGGTTTGCCGGGGTCCAGATGTTGGCCCGCCCTTCTTCTCTTCTTCGTCCTTTAGCGGTCCGGCCAGGATATGCAAAACCCTGCGAACCAAAGGAAACGAAAGGACAGGAAAAAGGGACGCAGACTCGACCTATAAGCTAGGGGTTAGCGACTGTTAGGCACTATCAACCCTAACCAAGGACGAGACTCGACTCAGCATGCATGCTAAAACTTAGGGCGCCAGCGCTTCATTTACTGCTGCTCAGGGTCTGCGCCTGGCTTTGTACAAAGGATTACATGCAACTGCGGCAAGACTTGTACAAAAGGTTGGTTGCCGAACAGGGTCCGACAACCGCGCCTTACGGGTAAAACTTACGAAGATGCTCAATATTCCAGGAGTTGCTCACCGGAGTGCCATCTTCGGTCTCGAGGCGGACAGCGCCGGGCCTCGTGACTCGTCTCACCCGGTAAGGGCCTTCCCACTTCGGCGTCAACTTGTTGTGTCTCTTGGCGGACGGAGCGCGCCAAAGAACAAGGTCGCCTTCCTCGAAGCTTCTGGCTCTAACTTTGCGGCTATGGTAGCGACGCAAAGCTTGCTGGTAGCGAGTGGCTCGCACAGCAGCCTGAAGACGATCTTCCTCAAGGAGCAGCGCGTCATCTTCACGCAGCCACTCTTGCTCAAGCTCATCATAAGCGAGCACTCGAGGTGACCCGTATACGAGTTCCGTGGGGGTAACTGCTTCTGCTCCATAGACTAGAGCAAATGGTGTCTGGCCAGTGGCTCGATTTGGCGTCGTTCTGATCGACCAAAGAGTCACCGGCAGCTCCTCGATCCAGTTTCTTACGCACTTGTGTAGCCTGTCGAAAGTTCTGGTCGTTGTCGGTGATGATCCTGTTGGGGATCCCGAAGCGGCAAACAATCGACCTGAAGAACTTGATGGCTGACTGTGCTGTCACCTTCCTCACTGGTTCCACTTCCGGCCACTTTGTGAACTTGTCGATCGCGACGTACAAGTACTCAAAGCCCCCGACAGCTCGGGGGAAGGGGCCGAGGATGTCGAGCCCCCAGACCGAAAATGGCCAGGATAAAGGGATCGTCTGGAGAGCTTGAGCTGGCTGGTGTATCTGCTTGGAATGGAACTGGCACGCTTCACACTTGGTTACTTGTGCAGTCGCATCCTGGAGGGCTGTCGGCCAGAAGAAACCTTGCCGGAACGCTTTGCCGGCAAGTGCTCTTGCGCCAATGTGGTGGCCACATATGCCTCCATGTATCTCTGCCAACAGCTTTTGTCCGTCTTCCCGGGGAATACACTTCAATTTCACCTTGTTGCGTCCTCTTCTGTACAGTGTGTCATCGACAAACTGGTACATACTTGACCACCGGGCTACTCTTTCTGCTTCTTCTTGCTCATCGGGAAGTTCTCCGGTCTGGAGAAAATGGACGATCTGCTGTGCCCATGCCGGAGCCTGTGGCTCGACGACAAGGACTAAAGGCGGGTCTGCTGCTGCGGGAACACCTGCTTCCACGGCGAGGATCTGGGGCTCGGCCGGAGCTTGATGTTCCCCGGCAAGCTTGCCGGAGCGAAACTTGTCGGGAGCGCCTGCTTCTATGGAACAAACCCTGGGGTTTGCCGGAGCGGACGGCTCCTCAGCATTCTTGGCGTCGATCTTGGGGACTTTCTTGGCGGCGGCTCCGGGGAGCTCTGCCGGAAGATAGTCGACGGAGACCAACCTCCTCTTCTTGCTCTGTCCGGTTGATGGTGTTACGGATGGCTGAGTCAGCTTGAGCACAAAAGTCCCTGGTTCCATAGGTAACTTAAGTGATGCGCACTTTGACAGGCCGTCGGCAATGTCGTTCTCAGTTCTCGAAACGTGTTCCATTTGCAGGCCGTCAAAGCGCTCCTCTAGCTTCCTCAATTCATCAACATAAGCTTCCATCAAAGGACTCTGATAATCTTTGTTCACTTGGCGGACGACAAGCTGCGAGTCTCCCCTGACAATGAGCTTCTTGATCCCAAGTTCTGCCGCGATCCTGAGACCGGCAAGCAAACCTTCATACTCTGTTGTATTGTTGGTTGCTTGCTCCTTGGGAAAGTGCATTTGGACGATGTACTTGAGGTGCTCTCCGGTGGGCGCGACAAGCAGCACGCCGGCGCCGGCGCCTTGCAGCGAAAAGGCCCCATCAAAGTACATCAGCCACTCTTTGCTTGCTTCCTTGCCGGGGATGCTCGTCTCTGGAATTTCTTCGTCTGGCATCGGCGTCCACTCTGCTATGAACTCTGCCAGTGCTCTGCTCTGGATGGTTGAAGTGCTCTCGAACTTGAGGCCAAAGCTTGATAGTTCCAGTGCCCACTCCACGATCCTGCCTGTCGCTTCGGGGTTCTGCAGTATCCTCTTCAGCGGGAAGCGAGTGACAACCGTGATCTCGTGTGCTTGGAAGTAATGCCGCAGCTTTCTCGAGGCCATAAGGAGGCCGAAAAGCAATTTCTGCACACCAGAGTACCTTGACCTAGCTCCCTGCATGAGGGAACTGACAAAGTAAACTGGGCGCTGCACCATTTTCTTCTTCTGCACCTCCTCTTGCGCCTGCGCAGATCCCTCCTTGCCGGGGCCAGAGCTTGACGGGGAAGCCCCCTGCTTGTCGCCGAATGCACTTGCCGCGGTCGCTAGCTCATCATCTACCTCCCTCTCCGCTACTAACGCAGCACTAACCACTTGATTGGTCGCCGCCAGGTACAGCAGCAACTTCTCTTGTGGTTTAGGCGCGACAAGTATTGGAGTGGAGGACAGGTATTTCTTCAAGTCTCGCAGCGCAACCTCCGCTTCCGGAGTCCATTTTACTGGACCCGCCTTTTTCAAAACTTTGGAAAATGGCAGGGCGCGTTCTGCAGACTTGGAAATGAACCTGCTGAGAGCCTCCACGCAGCCGGCAAGCCTTCGTACATCCTTGACTCGTGTTGGTGCTTCAATCTGCTCGATGGCCTTGATCTTGTCGGGATTGGCTTCGATTCCCCGCTGAGACACGAAGAACCCGAGAAGCTTGCCAGAAGGGACTCCAAACACGCACTTCTCGGGGTTGAGCTTGAGGCTGACCTTGCGCAGGTTCGCAAAGGTCTCTTCTAAGTCTTGAATCAGGGTTGCCCTGTCTCTGCTCTTGACCACTATATCATCCATGTAGGCCTCCACATTTCTGTGGATTTGTGGCTCAAAAGCGGTGTGGACAACCCTGGCAAATGTTGAACCAGCATTCTTCAGTCCGAAAGGCATCCGTACGAAACAGTACGTGCCACATGGAGTGATGAATGCGGTCTTCTCTTCATCTTCTTCAGCCATGAAGATCTGATGGTATCCTGAGTATGCATCAAGGAATGAAAGCAGGTCACATCCGGCCGTGGAGTCAACTATCTGGTCGATGCGCGGCAAGGGAAACGGATCTTTGGGACAAGCTTTATTAACATCGGTAAAATCGATGCAAAGCCTCCATTTCCCATTTGCTTTGCGCACGACAACAGGATTGGCCAACCACGTCGGATGGAGCACACCTCTGACGAGGCCTGCCGCTTCCAACTTCCTGATCTCTTCTGCAATGAACTCTTGGTGCTCCACTGCTTGTTTCCTGACTCTCTGCTTGACGGGCCGCGCGTGAGGACAGACGGCAAGGTGGTGCTCAATCACCTTCCTGGGAACGCCGGAGATGTCAGATGGTTGCCAGGAAAACACATCGACATTCGCCCGCAGGAAAGCAACGAGCGCGCTTTCCTATTTGGGGTCGAGAGTGGCACTGATGGTGAAGGTACCACCAATGTCGTCCTCCTTGGCGGACACCTTCTTGGTCGTTGGCGGGGCTGCCATCGACTTCTTGCTCTTGCCGGTGGAGCTCGATGGCGTGTCCTCGATGGTAGCGCAGCACTCCGAAGAGGTGCGCTTGCCGGAGTGGGCACCAGAGCACTTGCCGGGCTTGGTCTTCTTCTTGCCGACGGAGCTCGATGGCGCGTCCTCGACGGCATCGCGGCACTCCGAAGAGGTGCGCTTGCCGGAGTAGGCACCAGAGCACTTGTCGGGCTTGGCTTTCTTCTTCCCTCCGGGAGCTTCAGCGGCAAGTGGCTTGTGATCCGTTGCGGCTGCTGCTTCCTGGTAGATCTTGTCGGCACAAATAAGGGCATCCTTCTTGTCGCCAGGGACAGAGATGACGCTTATCGGGCCTGGCATCTTGAGCACGTTGTAAGCGTAGTGAGAGGCCGCCATGAACTTGGCGAGCGCTGGACGGCCGAAAACTCCATTGTAGGGCAACGGAAAATCGGCAACGTCAAAGGTGATCCTCTCTGTCCTGAAGTTCAGCTCGCTGCCAAATGTCACTGGCAACGTTATCTTCCCCTTCGGCTTGCTTCTTCCCGGGTTGATTCCTTGAAACATGCCGGTCTCTTCGAGCTCGCTGTCGGGGACCTGGAGTTTCTGGAGCACAGCGAAGGAGATCAGGTTCAAGCCGGCCCCGCCGTCGACTAGCATCTTAGTGACCTTGAGGTTGCGGACTGTCGGTGAGACCAACATCGGCAAGCACCCGATCCACAGTCGTGCGGTCAGGGTGGTCCTCAATATCAAAGATGATAGGCGTGCTGGACCATTTCAGAGGCCTGCGTGACTCGGCGGGTGGTTCCGCTGCATTGACTTCCCACGCCCACTGTTTGAGCTGGCGGTGAGAAGTGTGCAGAGAAGCACCACCGTCCACGCATAAGACCTCTGTGGCTTTCTGAAACTCCTTCTCACTGGTTTTGACATCATCCATGTCTTCGTCTTCGTCGTCGTCTTCCTCCTTGTCGCGGCCGCGGGGAGGTCTGTCTGCTTGCTGCTGCTTGTCCTTGTCGCGGCGTCCTCCCTGGCCGGGACGCTTGGTGCCGGATCCTCCGCCACCCCCTCGGGCTTTCTCCTTGTCACGCCGCTCGTACTCGACCTTTTGCAGCTCGACGAGCCGCTCGACCTGTTTGCAGCTCTGGAGGTCATGGCCCTTGGTGCGGTGGATCTTGCAGTACTGTTTGTTGGTGCCATCCCGCTTGTCGGCGACCGCCACGGCCTGGCAGTTGGCGCATCCGGCAACCCCCTTGCCGGAGCTACCAGCCTGGGCCTTCTTGGCGGCGCCTTCATCGCCGGACTGCTCAACAACCAGTACTTCTTGGCTCTTCTTCTTCCTGCTGCTCCGCCGCCGGTTCTTCCTTGCCGGGGCGGTATCCTCACTGTCAGATTTTGCAGCTCCAATGTTCTCTCCGGGGAGTTTCCTCCCTTCCTCAGCACATGCACACTTGTCGGCCAGGGCATATAGCTCGCTGATGTCTTTGATCTTGCACATCTCCATCTCCTCCCGCATCCTGCGGTTGCGCACGTTCTGATGGAATGCGCTGATGACCGCGGCAGGGTGGACATCGGGGATGTTGTAGTGCACACGGCTGAATCTCTGAATGAACTTGCGCAGGGGTTCTCCCTCCTTCTGGACGAGCAGATGAAGGTCGCTCGCTTGGCCATGGGGTTTCTGGCCGCCTATAAAGGCGCCAACGAACTGATGGCACAAGTCTGTCCAGGAGGTTATGGAGTTGTCCGGCAAGTGCATGAGCCAGGATCTGACGTTGGATTTGAGCACCAGCGGGAAGTAGTTGGCAAGGATCTTGTCGTCTCGCCCCCGGCAGCCTGCACCGCAATGGTGTAGATGCTGAGGAACTCCGACGGATGCGACTTGTCGTCGTACTTCTCGGGTACATCTGGCTTGAAATTCTTCGTGCTGGGCCACGGGACTTGCTGCAGCTCGCGGGTGAACGCAGGGCAACCTACCGCGTACGGCAGGTCGCCTGGTCCCCCCAGCGCATGCATGTCGACAGAGGGCCCAGCGCGCTCGTCTGATTGACGCCGCGTTTCTCTCCGACACTCGATGCGAGTGCGAGCGTCCTCTTGCTTTCGTTCGTGAAGAACTTGGCGTTGATCGCGACGAGTTCGCGGATTCGACGACGCGGTGGAGTCGTTGTCGTGATGGCTCCGGCGAGTCGGCGATCTCGGCCTCTGGGGCGGGGAATGCATGGTGGTTGCACCCCCGCCGGTCTTGGCGCCATTGGTTCGCGCCTGGTCGACCTGCCGCGGCTGCGACGCATTGTGCTGCCGCGGGGTGTCGTCGTTAGCGAAGCCGATGAGACTCTGTATCGTGGCCCTCCAGTCGTCGAGCTTGTCCGCCGTTGGACGATAATCTAGGAGCAGTTGAGCTCGTGCTAGAGCTTCTGCTGGAGTGGCGGGCAGCGGCGGCGAACGGCGCGTGGAGCGGGATGTGCTCGAACTTCTAACTATGTTAGAAGGATCAGCACCCGGTCCAGGCAGTCGCGCCACGCTCGCGCCAACACGCTGGTGTGCGTGTTGGCCTTGAACACCCTGGGATCCGCCAGCTCGATCTGGGTCCAGCGAGCGTATGGTACCATGGGTACCAGGACGCGGCTGGTCCCGCGCCTCCTGAGAGGGGCGCGGTGCCTGCTCAGACACCGTGCAGCCATGAGCTGGCTCGACGACGTCCGTCCCGCCGCCGGTGCCATCCCCACCACCCGTTTGCTCCAGGGGCGGTGGGTTCGACGCAGACGGGCCAGCCACGTTCGGAGCTTTCTTCTTCGGCGGCAAGTCGATGAAGATGATGGAAATCTAGCCTGTGCGGACGCCGGATCAGGTTCACACAACCTCGACGCCCCCTACCTGGCGCGCCAAAGATGTCGGGGGAAATCGGCTTCCTCGAACACCTATGGGGACCGAGCCCCTTACTGGTTCGGCGGGGGGCGGAGGTCGCGCGAAGAGCGGATCGAGGCGATGCACACACGGGGTTTACCCAGCTTTGGGCCGCACGGATGCGTAAAACCCTACTGCTGCTTTGTGGTTTGTATTGTGTTCTTGCTCGGAGGCACGTGGTGCTACAGTACACACGAGCCGCTGGCGAGACCGAGCGTAAAAATGGGTGTCCTCCCCCTCTACGTGCGCATGGGGCCTCCTTTTATATGCTCAAGGGGTTACCCACAGGTGGCAGCGTAGATGGGGGCAGAAATGGGAGGATGCTGTAGTGGGTACAGCTGCCTGCATAGTGGCTGTACAGTGCTATCATACCTAACTCTGACGGCGGGGGACAAGGGCATTAAATGCCCGTCCGCTTCGCCCAGACGGTGCAGGAAAAGGACCGTCAGGAGCGCCACCGTTTGCCATGATGGCTACTCTGTCAGCTTCGCTTCGCCACCGCATGCCCCTGGCTACACAGCCTCCTGCCACGTGCGCCTGGAATGCCCCCAGAACGACATGTTGGTGGATGAGCTGGAGCGCAGGCACGGGGTGGTAACTTGCCGCGGCAAGCGACTTGCCGCGGTGGATGTCTTGTCGCGCCCGGGAGCTTGTCGCTCACCGGTCCTTGCCGGGACGCGCGGCGCGTCGCGGCAAGGCTCCTGTCGTGCCGTGGTTGGCCTTCCCGGCAAGCTCCTCTAGTCGGGGTCTTGTGCTTCGAGCGGCAGTCCCGGCAAGCTCCTCTTGCCGGGGCCTCGCTCTCTTCGGGCGGCCTTCCTGGCAAGATCCTCCTGCCGGGGCCTTGGCTCAAATACTCTGTTCTTGAATGGCCCAAAAGGGGACCATGGAGGGTCTTGGCGATCACCTGGCAAGCCTTGCCGCGGGGTGCTACGACTGCCCGTGCACAAGTTCGGGGTACTAAGGTACCCCTACTTTAGTACACCGACAATATCATTCAATTTAGTAAGATGTGCCACCATAGTTTCAGATTCATAGCCATAAAAAGGATCAGATTCAACCGAAGTAATTAACTCGAGATCGACAGAGAAATCATAATCCTTATCAGAAATACAGATAGGTGAAGTAGCAAAAGTAGGGTCATATTTCATTCTAGCATTCAAAGACATTTCTTTCAGCTTAGCTAACAGTTTCTTAAGATCATATCTATCTTTGCAAGTAAAAAGGTCTCTAGAAGTTTCTTCATCCATAACATAACCCTCAGGCACATCAGGCAATTCATATCTAGGGGACAATCTTCATCATCACTTTCATCAATATTATCTGTTTCAATAATTTCATTCTCTCTAACCCTAGCAAGTTGTTCATCAAGAAATTCACCTAATGGTACAGTATTATCAAGCATAGAAGTAGTTTCATCATAAGCATCAAGCATAGCATAAGTGGCATCATCAATAACATGCGACATATCAGAATCAATAACAGGTGTAGGTGTCGCAAATTTACTCATAACAGAAGGTGAATCAAGTGCATAGCTAGATGGCAGTTCCTTACCTCCCCTCGTAGTTCAGGAAAAAATCTTGGTTCTTTCATCTTTCAAGTTCCTCATAGTGATCAATGATACGTCTCCAACGTATCTATAATTTCTGATTGCTCAATGCTATATTATCTACTATTTTGGACTATATTGGGCTTTATTTTCCACTTTTATATTATTTTTGGGACTAACATATTAACCGAAGGCCCAGCCCCGAATTGTTGTTTTTTGCCTATTTTAGTGTTTCGAAGAAACAGAATATCAAACGAAGTCCAAACGGAATAAAACCTTCGGGAACGTGATTTTCTCACCTAACGTGATCCAGGAGACTTGGACCCTACTCCAAGGAGTCAAAGAGGCGGTCACGAGGGTGGGGGCGCCCCCCTAGGGCACGCCCCTGCCTCGTGGGCCCCTTGTTGCTCCATCGACGTACTCCTTCCTCCTATATATACCTACGTACCCCCAAACGATCAGATACGGAGCCAAAAACCGAATTCCACCACCGCAACTTTCTGTATCCATGAGATCCCATCTTGGGGCCTATTCCGGAGCTCCGTCGGAGAGGGCCGTCATCACGGAGGGCTTCTACATCATCATAGCCTCTCCGATGAAGTGTGAGTAGTTTACCTCAGACCTTCGGGTCCATAGTTAGTAGCTAGATGGCTTCTTCTCTCTTTTTGGATCTCAATACAATGTTCTCCCCCTCTCTCGTGGAGATCTATTCGATGTAATCTTCTTTTTGCGGTGTGTTTGTTGAGATCGATGAATTGTGGGTTTATGATCAAGTATATCTATGAATAATATTTGAATCTTCTCTGAATTCTTTTATGTATGATTGGTTATCTTTGCAAGTCTCTTCGAATTATCAGTTTGGTTTGGCCTACTAGATTGGTTTTTCTTGCTATGGGAGAAGTGCTTAGCTTTGGGTTCAATCTTGCGGTGTCCTTTCCCAGTGACAGAAGGGGCAGCAAGGCACGTATTGTATTGTTGCCATCTAGGATAACAAGATGGGGTTTTTAACTATCCCTCTACATCATGTCATCTTGCTTAAGGTGTTACTCTGTTTTTAACTTAATACTCTAGATGCATGTTGGATAGCGTTCGATGAGTGGAGTAATAGTAGTAGATGCAGGCAGGAGTCGGTCTACTTGTCTCGGACGTGATGCCTATATGCATGATCATACCTAGATATTCTCATAACTATGCTCAATTCTGTCAATCGCTCAACAGTAATTTGTTCACCCACCGTAGAATACTTATGCTCTTGAGGGAAGCCACTAGTGAAACCTATGTTCCCGGGTCTATTCTCATCATATCAATTGCCATCACTTTATTATTGCTTTGCCTTTTACTTTACCTTTTGCTTTTCACTTTGCATCTCTATATCAAAAATACCAGAAATATTATCTATCATCCCTATCAGATCTCACTCCCGCAAGTGACCGTGAAGGGATTGACAACCCCTAATCATGTTGGTTGTGTTGAGCTATTGTTTTGTGTAGGTACAAGGGACTTGCATGTAGCCTCCTACTAGATTGATACCTTGGTTCTCAAAAACTGAGGGAAATACTTACGCTACTTTACTGCATCATCCTCTCCTCTTCGGGGAAATCCAACGCAGTGCTCAAGAGGTAGCAAGAAGAATTTCTGGCGCCATTGTCGGGGAGTCTGCACAAAAGTCAACCTATCTCCCTCATTACATTAGTTGCCATTTGCCTTTCGTTTTCCTCTCCCCCACTTCACCCTTGCCATTTTATTTTCCCTCTCTTTCCCAATCTCCTTCTCTTTTTCCGTGTGCCTTTTCTTCGCTTGCCTTTTGTTTGCTCGTGTGTTGGATTGCTTGTTTGCCGCGATGGCTCAAGATACTACCAAATTGTGTGACTTCACCAATACCAATAATAATGATTTCCTTAGGACTCCGATTGCTCCTCTTGCCAATACTGAATCTTGTGAAATCAATACTGCTTTGTTGAATCTTGTTATGAAAGATCAATTCGCCGGCCTTCCTAGTGAAGATGTCGCTACTCATCTGAATAGCTTCATTGATTTATGTGATATGCAAAAGAAGAAAGATGTCGATAATGATGTTGTTAAATTGAAGCTATTTCCTTTTCGCTTAGAGATCATGCTAAAGCTTGGTTTTTGTCTTTGCCTAAAAATAGTATTGATTCTTGGAACAAGTGCAAAGATGCTTTTATCTCTAAGTATTTTCCTCCCGCTAAGATCATCTCTCGATATTATGAATTTTAAGCAACTTGATCATGAACACGTTGCACAAGCTTGGGAGAGAATGAAATTAGTGATACGTAATTGCCCTACTCATGGTTTGAATTTGTGGATGATTATACAAAAATTTTATGCCAGATTGAATTTTGCTTCTAGAAATCTTTTAGATTCAGCCGCGGGAGGCACTTTTATGGAAATCACTTTAGGAGATGCTACTAAACTCCTAGATAATATTATGGTTAATTATTCTCAATGGCATACTGAAAGATCTACTAATAAATAAGTGCATGCGATAGAAGAAATCAATGTTTTGAGTGGAAACATGGATGAACTTATGAAATTATTTGCTACTAAAAGTGTTTCTTATGATCCTAATCATATGCCTTTGTCCACTTTGATTGAGAATAATAATGAATCTATGGATGTGAATTTTGTTGGTAGGAATAATTTTGGTAACAACGCGTATAGAGAGAATTTTAATCCTAGGCCTTATCCTAGTAATCCTTCTAATAATTATGGAAATTCCTACAATAACTCTTATGGAAATTTTAATAAGATGCCCTCTGAATTTGAGAATAGTGTTAAAGTGTTTATGAATTCACAAAAGAATTTTAATGCTTTGCTTGAAGAGAAATGGCTTAAAGTTGATGATTTGGCTAGGAACGTTGATCGAATTTCTCTTGAGGTTGATTATTTAAAGCTTAGATCTATTCCTCCTAAGCATGATATCAATGAGTCTCTCAAATCCATGAGAATTTCCATTGATGAGTGCAAGGAAAGAACTGCTAGGATGCGTGCTACGAAAGATGCCTTTATTAAAGCGTGTTCTTCCAATTCCTATGAAAATCAAGATGAAGATCTAAAAGTTATTGATGTGTCCCCTATTAAATCTTTGTTTTGCAATATGAATCTTGATGAAACTGAATATGATCTTCCTTTACCTAGAAGGCGTTCCAAAAATTCAGAGTATTTAGATCTTGATGATGAAATTGATAAAAGTGGGATTGAAAGAAATAAAACCCTAGATGTTGCTAAACCCACTATATTGGGTTTCAAGGAATTTAATTATGAAAGTTTCTATTTAATTGATTGTATTTCCTTGTTGCAATCCGTGCTAAATTCTCCTCATGCTTGTAGTCAAAATAAAGCCTTTACCGAACATATTGTTGATGCCTTGATGCAATCTTATGAAGAAAAACTTGAGTTGAAAGTTTCTATCCCTAGAAAACTCTATGATGAGTGGGAACCAACTATTAAAATTAAAATTAAAGATCATGAGTTTTATGCTTTGTGTGATTTGGGTGCTAGTGTCTCCACCATCCCCAAAACTTTGTGTGATTTGCTAGATTTTCATGATTTTGATGATTGCTCTCTAAACTTGCATCTTGCGGATTCCACTATTAAGAAACCTATGGGAAGAATTAATGATGTTCTTATTGTTGCGAATAGGAATTATGTGCCGGTAGATTTTATCGTTCTTGATATAGATTGCAATCGTTCTTGTCCTATTATTCTTGGTAGATCTTTCCTTAGAACGATTTGTGCGATTATTGATATGAAGGAAGGGACTATTAGATTTCAATTTCCATTAAAAAAAGGGCATGGAACACTTTCCTAGAAATAAAATAAAATTTACATATGAAACTATCATGAGAGCCACTTATGGATTGCCTACCAAAGATGACAATACCTAGATCTATCCTCGCTTTTATGCCTAGCTAGGGGCGTTAAACGATAGCGCTTGTTGGGAGGCAACCCAATTTTATTTTGGTTTTTTTTTGTTTCTGCTTAGGAATAAATAATCCATATACCTTCTGTTTAGATGTGGTTTCATGTTTTAATTTTTGTTTGTGCCAAGTTAGACCTATAGGATCTTCTTGGATAGTTATTTGATCTTGCTGTAATTTCCAGAAACTTTCTGTTCACGAAAACAATTGTTAAAAATCACCAGAACGTGATAAAATACTTATTCCAATTGCTGCTGATCAATAAACAAATTTTCTAGGTCGTCCTATTTTGGTAGATTTTTTGGAGTTCCAGAAGTTTGCGTTAGTTACAGATTACTACAGACTGTTCTGTTTTTGACATATTCTGTTTTTCGTGTGTTGTTTGCTTATTTTGATGAATCTATGGCTAGTAAAATAGTTTATAATCCATACAGAAGTTGGAATACAGTAGGTTTAACACCAATATAAATAAAGAATGAGTTCATTACAGTACCTTGAAGTGGTATTTTGTTTTCTTTCTCTAACGGAGCTCACGAGATTTCTATTGAGTTTTGTGTTGTGAAGTTTTCAAGTTTTGGGTGAAATCTTTTGATGGATTATGGAACAAGGAGTGGCAAGAGCCTAAGCTTGGGGATGCCCATGGAACCCCCAAGATAATCCAAGGACACCAAAAAGTCAAAGCTTGGGGATGCCCCAGAAGGCATCCCCTCTTTCGTCTACTTCCATCGGTAATTTTACTTGGAGCTATATTTTTATTCACCACATGATATGTGTTTTGCTTGGAGCGTCTTGTATTATTTGTGTCTTTGTTTGTTAGTGTGCCACAATCATCCTTGCTGTACACACCGTTTGAGAGAGCCATACATGAATTGGAATTTGATAGAATACTCTATGTGCTTCACTTATATCTTTTGAGCTATGTAGTTTTGCTCTATGTGCTTCACTTATATCTTTTGAGCGTTATAATTTTGCTCTATGTGCTTCACTTAGATCTTTTAGAGCACGGTGGTGGACTTGTTTTAAAGAAACTATTGACCCCTCATGCTTCACTTAGATTATTTTGAGAGTCTTTAATAGCATGGTAACTTGCTTAATAATAATATGCTTGGTATTCAAGATTTGTAAAACTTTCTTTTGAGTGCGTTGAATACTAAGAAAAGATTGGTGCTTGATAATTGTTTTGAGATATGAAGATGGTGATATTAGAGTCATGCTAGTTGAGTAGTTGTGAATTTGAGAAATACTCTTGTTGAAGTTTGTGATTCCCGT
Source organism: Aegilops umbellulata (assembly GCA_032464435.1). NCBI lineage: Eukaryota > Viridiplantae > Streptophyta > Magnoliopsida > Poales > Poaceae > Aegilops > Aegilops umbellulata. The sequence goes on along the minus strand of CP136054.1, from coordinate 269,839,884 downwards.
AGCATGCACGTATGGTGAACCGTTATGTGATGAAGTCGGAGCATGATTTATTTATTGATTGTCTTCCTTATGAGTGGCGGTCGGGGACGAGCGATGGTCTTTTCCTACCAATCTATCCCCCTAGGAGCATGCGCGTAATACTTTGCTTTGATAACTTCTAGATTTTTGCAATAAGTATATGAGTTCTTTATGACTAATGTTGAGTCCATGGATTATACGCACTTTTCCCATCCTTCCACCATTGCTAGCCTCTCTAATACCGCGCACCTTTCGCCGGTATCATACACCCACCATATACCTTCCTCAAAACAGCCACCATACCTACCTATCATGGCATTTCCATAGCCATTCCGAGATATATTGCCATGCAACTCTCCACCGTTCCGTTTATTATGACACGCTCCATCATTGTCATATTGCTAGCATGATCATGTAGTTGACATCATATTTGTGGCAAAGCCACCATTCATAATTCTTTCATACATGTCACTCTTGATTCATTGCATATACCGGTACACCGCCGGAGGCATTCATATAGAGTCATATTTTGTTCTAAGTATTGAGTTGTAATTGTTGAGTTGTAAGAAAAATAAAAGTGTGATGATCATCATTTTTTAGAGCATTGTCCCAAGTGAGGAAAGGATGATGGAGACTATGATTCCCCCACAAGTTGTGATGAGACTCCGGACGAAAAAAGAAAAAAAAGAAAAAAAAAGAGACCATAAAAAAAGAGAAAAGGCCCAAATAAAAAAATGAGAGAAAAAGAGAGAAGGGACAATGTTACTATCCTTTTACCACACTTGTGCTTCAAAGTAGCACCATGATCTTCATGATAGAGAGTCACTCATTTTGTCACTTTCATATACTAGTGGGAATTTTACATTATAGAACTTGGCTTGTATATTCCAATGATGGGCTTCCTCAAATTGCCCTAGGTCTTCGTGAGCAAGCGAGTTGGATGCACACCCACTTAGTTTCTTTTGTTGAGCTTTCATATACTTATAGCTCTAGTGCATCTGTTGCATGGCAATCCCTACTCACTCACATTGGTATCTATTGATGGGCATCTCCATAGCCCGTTGATACGCCTAGTTGATGTGAGACTATCTTCCCCTTTTTTGTCTTCTCCACAACCACCATTCTATTCCACATATAGTGCTATATCCATGGCTAGCGCTCATGTATTGCGTGAAGATCGAAAAAGTTTTGAAAATGTTAAAGTATGAAACAATTGCTTGGCTTGTCATCGGGGTTGTGCATGATTTAAATACTTTGTGTGGTGAAGATAGAGCATAGCCGGACTATATGATTTTGTAGGGATAACTTTCTTTGGCCATGTTATTTTGAGAAGACATAATTGCTTTGTTAGTATGCTTGAAGTATTATTATTTTTATGTCAATATGAACTTTTGTCTTGAATCTTTCGAATCTGAATATTCATACCACAATTAAGAAGATTTGCGTTGAAATTATGCCAAGTAGCACTCCGCATCAAAAATTCTCTTTTTATCATTTACCTACTCGAGGACGAGCAGGAATTAAGCTTGGGGATGCCTGATACGTCTCCAACGTATCTATAATTTTTGATTGATCCATGCTACATTATCTACTGTTTTGGACTATATTGGGCTTTATTTTCCACTTTTATATTATTTTTGGGACTAACCTATTAACCGGAGGCCCAGCCCAGAATTGCTGTTTTTTGCCTATTTCAGTGTTTCGAAGAAACAGAATATCAAACAGAGTCCAAACGGAATAAAACCTTCGGGAACGTGATTTTCTCACCGAACGTGATCCAGGAGACTTGGACCCTACTCCAAGGAGTCAAAGAGGCGGTCACGAGGGTGGGGGCGCCCCCCTAGGGCGTGCCCCCTGCCTCGTGGGCCCCTTGTTGCTCCACCGACGTACTCCTTCCTCCTATATATACCTACGTACCCCCCAAACGATAAGATACGGAGCCAAAAACCTAATTCCACCGCCGCAACTTTCTGTATAGACGAGATCCCATCTTGGGGCCTGTTCCGGAGCTCCGCCGGAGAGGGCCGTCATCACGGAGGGATTCTACATCATCATAGCCTCTCCGATGAAGTGTGAGTAGTTTACCTCAGACCTTCGGGTCCATAGCTAGTAGCTTTGTGGCTTCTTCTCTCTTTTTGGATCTCAATACAATGTTCTCCCCCTCTCTCGTGGAGATCTATTCGATGTAATCTTCTTTTGCGGTGTGTTTGTTGAGACTGATGAATTGTGGGTTTATGATAAAGTCTATCTATGAATAATATTTGAATCTTCTCTGAATTATTTTATGTATGATTGGTTATATTTGCAAGTCTCTTCGAATTATCAGTTTGGTTTGGCCTACTAGATTGGTTTTTCTTGCAATGGGAGAAGTGATTAGCTTTGGGTTCAATCTTGCGGTGCCCTTTCCAAGTGACAGTAGGGGCAGCAAGGCACGTATTGTATTGTTGCCATCGAGGATAACAAGATGGGGTTTTTATCATATTTCATGAAACTATCCCTCTACATCATGTCATCTTACTTAAGGCGTTACTCTGTTTTTAACTTAATACTCTAGATGCATGCTGGATAGCGGTCGATGAGTGGAGTAATAGTAGTAGATGCAGACAGGAGTCGGTCTACTTGTCTCGGACGTGATGCCTATATACATGATCATATCTAGATATTCTCATAACTATGCTCAATTCTGTCAATTGCTCAACAGTAATTTGTTCACCCACCGTAGAATATTTATGCTCTTGAGAGAAGCCACTAGTGAAACCTATGGCCCCCTGGTCTATTCTCATCATATCAATTGCCATCACTTTATTACTGCTTTGCTTTTTACTTTACCTTTTGCTTTTCACTTTGCATCTCTATATCAAAAATACCAAAAATATTATCTATCATCTCTATCAGATCTCACTCCCGTAAGTGACCGTGAAGGGATTGACAACCCCTAATCGTGTTGGTTGCGTTGAGCTATTGTTTTGTGTTGGTACAAGGGACTTGCGTGTAGCCTCCTACTGGATTGATACCTTGGTTCTCAAAAACTGAGGGAAATACTTACGCTACTTTACTGCATCATCCTCTCCTCTTCGGGGAAATTCAACGCAGTGCTCAAGAGGTAGCAATCAACAAATATAAATCCCAAGTGACTCAAAGAATAGAGCTATGCTCCCCGGCAACGGCACCAGAAAATAGTCTTGATAACCCACAAGTATAGGGGATCGCAACCGTTTTCGAGGGTAGAGTATTCAACCTAAATTTATTGATTCGACACAAGGGGAGCCAAAGAATTTTCACAAGTATTAGCAGTTGAGTTGTCAATTCAACCACACCTGAAAGACTTAATATCTGCAGCAAAATATTTAGTAGCAAAGTAGTATGGAAGTGACGGTAACGGTGGCAAAAGTAACAGTAGTAGTTTTTGTAGCAATCGTAACAGTGGCAACGGAAAAGTAACTAAGCAAAGATCAATATGTGAAAAGCTCATAGGCAATGGATCAATGATTGATAATTATGTCGGATGCGATTCCTCATGCAAGAGTTATAACATAGAGTGACATAGAACTAGCTCCAATTCATCAATGTAATGTAGGAATGTATTCCGAATATAGTCATACGTGCTTATGGAAAAGAACTTGCATGACATCTTTTGTCCTACCCTACCTGTGGAAGCGGGGTCCTATTGGAAACTAAGGGATATTAAGGCCTCCTTTTAATAGAGTACCGGACCAAAGCATTAACACTTAGTGAATACATGAACTCCTCAAACTACGGTCATCACCGGGAGTGGGCCCGATTATTGTCACTTCAGGGTTGTCGGATCATAACACATAGTAGGTGACTATTAACTTGCAAGATAGGATCAAGAACTCACATATATTCATGGAAACATAATAGGTTCAGATCTGAAATCATGGCACTCGGGCCCTAGTGACAAGCATTAAGCATAGCAAAGTCATAGCAACATCAATCTTAGAACATAATGGATACTAGGGATTAAATCCTAACAAAACTAACTTGATTACATGGTAAATCTCATTCAACCCATCACTGTCGAGCAGGCCTACGATGGGATTACTCACGCACGGCGGTGAGCATCATGAAATTGGTGATGGAGGATGGTTGATGATGACGATGGCGACAGATTCCCCTCTCCGGAGCCCCGAAAGGACTCCAAATCAGCCCTCCCAAGGAAGATTAGGGCTTGGCGGCGGCTCCGTATCGTAAAATGCGATGAATCCTTCTCTCTGGGTTTTTTTTCCACGAAAGTGAATATATGGAGTTGGGGTTGAGGTCGGTGGAGTCCCAGGGGGCCCACGAGGCAGGGGGTGCGCCCTGCACCCTCATGGACAGGGTGTGGGCCCCCTGATGCTGATTCTTTCACCAATATTTTTTATTAATTCCAAAACGTGTCTCCGTGGATTTTCAGGTCATTCCGAGAACTTTTATTTCTGCACAAAAATAACACCATGGCAGTTCTGCTGAAAACAGCGTCAGTCCGGGTTAGTTCCATTCAAATCATGCAAGTTAGAGTCCAAAACAAGGGCAAAAGTGTTTGTAAAATTAGATACGTTGGAGACGTATCAGGAATCTAAGAAGAAGAAGAAGAAGAAGAGCAAGGAATATGATTATGACGATAAGAAGAAGAACAAATCCTCAAAGTCTTCTTCAAAATCTTCATCAAAGTCTTCATCTCGCAAGAAGAGCCCAGCAAGGCTCGTGCATTCGTTATCAAGGAAATGGATTTAGAGGAGGAGTCTGCTTCTGAGGAGGCAGAGGTGGAGTCTGATGAGGAGTCTAATTCAGGCGTGGCAAGCCAGGCTCTAGCTTCGGCATTCGTCGCCAAGTCCATCTTCAGCACTGAAGACAATGGTCACGTCGCCGACACTAAAGCAAATGATGAGGACGACTCGACTCTGACCTACTGCTTCATGGCACGAGGTTCCAAGGTAAAGTCACGCGATGCTTACTTTCAAACATCTAGTGAAGATGACTCTGAATGTGAATCCAAACCTAGCTACAAGACTCTTGATAAAATTGCAACTGAACAACAAATTGCTATGGAACATATTCAAAAGCTGCTAGACAAAAGCGATAACCTGTTGGACGTGGAAATGAATCGAACTCAGTCCTTAATTGAATACATAAAAAATTTCATGTCAAGTACGAGGAACTTGAAAGTCGTCATGAAACACTTTCACCTACTCATGAGAAGCTTTCCTATGATTATCTTCAAAGGAAGATAGATCTAGAGAATCTGAGAGCGTCTCATGAAGATCTTCAAAAAGAGAACGATTCACTTCGCGCTCAACCGATCAGTTCCGCTCAGGGAGATTTTGTGCCACCATGTTTATAATGTCTTGATTGTGATAATGGTGTCTTTGTTGCTGAATGTTCTACTGTTGTTAATATTCCAATATCTTCAACTGCTGATGTGGTGACTAACCCCTCGTTTGAGGATACCACTACAATTGCTGATGAGAATGCTAGGTTGAAGACATTCCTTGAAACAGGCATGTACAAAAGCCTCAAAGGGCATCAGACACTATGTGACATCCTCAAGAAACAGATTCTGAACTGAAACCCTAGGAAAGAGGGTGTTGGGTTCGAGAGGAAAATGAATGTTCATGGTTCATACTGGAAGCCTGAGCAGTACCCCGAAACCACATGGTTTGCTGCAAAGGGCCCTTCAGTGGACCCATCTACCTTATCTAGCTTCACTTGTGCTAACCCCATTATCATTAATGAATCCTTTGACGCCAATTATAAGTTATTTAAGAATCAGAATGGTGAAGTGTTTGCCAGGTTTATTGGTAGTAACTGCAGGAATGGACCACCTTTGAAGAAGATCTGGGTGCCCAAAATTTGTCTTGAGAAGCTTCCCGTGAATTTCATCATGACACCACATGGGAAGAAGACAAACCCGAGACCAAAGGCTTCATACAGATAGAGGACCTCACAAGTTCACCCTAACACCAATGTTTTGCAGGGAAACCATACCCAAACTTATGAATATGAGCGTGTTTCTTCAAACCGCTATGTTCATAAAACCAAGAACTTGTCTGCTGAGTGTTATTCACCTCCTGCAAGGCTATTTGCTAGGGCTCCAAAGCCAAAGTTCTCAGATGCTGCACTTAGACTTATTGCTTCTAAGCCACCCCTGAAGATGTGGGTGGTTAAGAAGAATTACTCCCTCCTTCCATCTATATATGGCCTAATGCATTTTTCAAGACTAACTTTGACCAAATGTTAGAGCAATAATATATGACATGCAACTTACACAAAGCATACCGTCAAATTCATATGTGAAAGGAGCTTTCAATGATATAATTTTCACATTACACATGTCATGTACTATTAATCTTGTCAATAGTCAATGGCGGTCTTGAAAAACGCATTAGGCCCTATATAGATGGAAGGAGGGAGTAGCTTTCTTTTGCAGGGAAAGGTCTCCAGCCATAAATAGAAGGCTTCTGGCGCTAATGCTGGGGACCTAAAACACTTGTGGGATGCAAGATAAAATACCAAAGTGGTCTTACCATGTATTTCGTCCCAGGGTTTCTTGACGAGCATCCTATCTTACCCAACAAGAATCTTAACTTTGATAATATGCTTGTTCGCTATATGTTTGTGCTTCACAATACTCTTGGTGAAGCCTATCCCGCTAATTGCACTGTAGGGTACGGCTCCGAAGGCTACTAAGTGGATTATGGACAGTGGATGCACTAACCACATGACTGGTGATCGAAGTCTTCTTATGGATTCAACCCTACGTCCATCTGACAAAAGTCACATCACGTTCGTTGACACTGGTAAAAGCAAGGTATTGGGCCTAGGTAGAGTTGCAATCTCAAAGGATCAGCACATGGATAAAGTGATGCTTGTTGAATCCCTTGGTTTCAACTTAATGTCTGTCTCAATGCTTTGTGATCTGAACATGATTGTGATATTTGGAAAATATCGTTGCCTTGTGCTTATGGAATCTGACAAATCTCTAGTCTTTGAAGGATATCAAAGAGACAATCTGTATATGGTAGATTTCTCCGCAGGAGCACAGCTTGCCATATGTCTTCTAGCAAAAGCTTCAGACTGCTGGCTCTGGCATCGGAGGCTAGGGCATGCAGGCATGACAAACTTGCACAATCTTGTGAGGAAGAAGCATATCATTGGCATCGAGGGCGTCAAGTTCAATAAGGCTCATCTATGTGGTGCCTGTGAAGCCGGGAAGATGACAAGGGCCAAGCATCCCTCGAAGACAATCATGACGACAACACGCCCCTTCAAGCTGCTTCACATGGACTTATTTGGCCCTACTCATTACTCTACCCTTATTACCACTTCATGCCTCTATGGCTTCATTATTGTTGATGATTACTCAAGATACACATGGGTGCACATGATTCTTTACAAGACCGAAGTGCAGGATGTCTTCAGACGGTTCGCCAATCGTGCCATATGACCAACTATGGCATCAAGATCAAGCACATCATAAGTGACAACGGTACAGAATTCAAGAACACCAGCCTCGACACTTATCTTGATACATTGGGCATCACACATGAGTTCTCTGCTCCATACACACCTCAACAGAATGGCATCCTGGAGCGCAAGAACAGAACCCTCATTGATATGGCACAAACGATGCTTGATGAGTACAAGACTCCAAGGAAATTCTGGCCTGAAGACATTAACACTACTTGCCACATCATCAACAGAGTTTATCTTCATAAGTTCCTCAAGAAGACATCCTATGAGCTCCTGACTGGTAAGAAGCCAAATGTCAGCTATTTTAGAGTTTTTGGTACTAGGTGCTGGATCAAGGATCCACATCACACTTCAAAATTTGCACCGAAAGCACATGAAGGTTTTATGCTTGGTTACGGAAAGGATTCGCACTCCTACAGAGTTTTCAACCTCTTTCACTATAAAGTGGTTGAAACTGTGGATGTGCAGTTCGATGAGACTAACGACTCGCAAAGAGAGCACCTGCCAAATGTTCTAGATGAATCTACACAAAGTGAATCCATCAAGCTAATGGGTACTGGAGAAATCATACCTACAGAGGATCAGGCTGAAGAGGAAATCATTATTTCTGCACCTAATCAGCATGAAGACAATGCTCATCCTGAAGCCAATGTTGGAGATGAAGACAATGATCAGCAAGTGCAAAATCTTCGTCCAGTACATCCTCGCGTTGCAAATGAAGTCCAGATTGAGAAGATAATTGATAGTATCAATGCACCTGGTCCACTCACTCGTTCAAGAGCAACATAGCTAGCAAACTTCTATGGGCACTTTGCATTTGTCTCTATATCTGAACCCAAGAAAGTTGATGAAGCCTTCATGGAACCTGAATGGATTCAAGCTATGCAAGAAGAGCTTCAACAGTTTGAACTGAATAATGTATGGGAGCTAGTAAAGTGTCATGATCCTTGCAAGCACAATATCATCGGCACTAAATGGATCTATCACAACAAACAAGATGAGCATGGTCAAGTTGTCAGAAACAAGGCTCGCCTCGTTGCTCAAGGCTACACACAAGTGGAAGGGATTGACTTCGATGAAACCTTTGCTCCTGTGGCTAGGCTTGAAGCCATTCACATACTGCCAACTTATGCCAACCACAACAACATTCTTCTATACAAAATGGATGTAAAGAGTGCCTTCCTCAACGGCAAAATTGAAGAAGAAGTGTATGTTCCACAACCACCTAGTTTTGAAAACCCAAAGCGTCCTGCCATGGTGTACAAGCTCAACAAGGCACTATATGGCCTCAAACAAGCACCTCGCACTTGGTATGACACACTCAAAGACCTCCTGAAGAGCAAAGGCTTCAAACCTGGTTCTGTAGATCCCACTCTCTTCATGAAGACATATGATGGTGAACTGTTTGTATGTCAAATCAATGTGGATGACATTTTCTTCGGCTGCACTAACAAGAGATACAGTGATGAGTTTGGGCATATGATGCAAGAGCAATATCAAATGCCCATGATGGGTGAGCTGAAGTTTTTCCTTGGTCTTCAAATCCGACAATAGATAAATGGCATCTTCATATCACAAGAGAAGTACCTCAAAGATTGCCTGAAGAAGTTTGGAATGCAAGAATGCAAAGGGTACACGACGTCAATGCCAACAAAAGGCCAATTGGGCCACGACAACAATGGTAAAGAGTTCGATCAAAAGGTATACCGCTCCATGATTGGTTCTTTACTTTACTTATGTGCATCTAGGGCTGATATAATGCTTAGCGTTTGCATGTGTGCCCGATTCCAAGTGGCACCAAAGGAATCGCATCACTTAGCAGTGAAGCGAATTCTTCGATATTTGGCTCACACCCCAACACTAGGATTATGGTATCCAAAGGGAAAACAGTTTGATCTAGTTGGATTCTCAGATGCTGATTATGCTGGTGACAAGGTTGATCGCAAGTCCACATCAGGCACATGTCACTTTCTTGGACGATCTCTTGTCTATTGGTCTTCAAAGAAGCAGAACTGTATATCACTCTCCACTGCTGAATCTGAATACATTGCTGCTGGATCTTGCTGCGCTTAGCTTATCTAGATGAAGCAAACTCTCAAGGGCTATGGCATCAACATGAAGCATGTGCCACTCTACTACAACAATGAGAGCACCATCAAGATTGCTCACAACCCAGTTTAGCACTCAAAGACAAAGCACATTCAAATCCGTCATCACTTTTTCAGGGATCATGTGTTGAAGGAAGACATTGATTTAATTCATGTCAACACTGAAGAGAAATTGGCAGATATCTTATGAAGTCCTTGGATGAGAAAAGGTTTTGCAAGTTGCGGTGCGAGCTAAATATCTTAGAATCCTCAAATGTCCAGTGAATGGACACGCATCCTAACGCTTATGCATGTTGATGACTTAGATGTGCAACACACGAGGTAACTTATATCTTCAATTCATGAAGACTTACCCTCTAAGTGTGAATACATTAATGTGGAATTTGACTTTGGAGCGCAACGATAATTGTGCGCCGTGTCTGGGTCTAATACTTCCTATACGGTGGGTAACGCCACCACCAAACTTTCTCGAAGATCTTCATATTTGGTTTGTCTTCAACATTGATTTGACTTCAAATTTTATCTTCGCAATGTTGGTTTGGTCCTTTCTAATATATATATATATATATATATATATATATATATATATATATATATATTTGTGTGTGTGTGTGTGTGTGTGTGTGTGTGTGTGTGTGTGTGTGTGTGTGTGTGTGTTCTGTCCTCTACAGCATTCACTTATAGCTATGTCTTCAAACTGATTTATCTTCAAAATCTTTTGAGAATGCATATGACCTCTTCCCCTTCCCTCGCATCTCTAATGTTGTCACAGGTACATGTCCATGGGAGAATCCCTTGGTTCTCATAGTCTGCATTCATTTTCAGAATACTTACAACATCACATTGAATCTCCTGAAACAAGTTCTTGTCTGACCAGTCGTCGGAAGCCTTTCACTATATTGAAGCCTTTCAGTCTGAATATAATGGCTTCTAACAAATCTGCAAGGAAGGGTGGCAGGCAGCGCCATGGAAATACTGCTTTGGATCTGCCTCCAGATCTCTACAAACAATACAAGTCCGATCCATAGGAGACCTATGGAGAACACAAGACGCATAACTTCGTCACAGATGAATATGCAAAGAAGAATGCAGTAAGGCCACCTTGGGCCGATATTGTCTACAGGAAATTGCACCCTAAGACAAAGGCTGAAGCCATAGCTCAGGGATTCTATCCATGCATGGTCAGAGGACCTCAGCCTGCAGATGCCGACCCATCCAGTCCCAAATGGTGTCGTGAAGATGACTTGTTCGAGCAAAATCTTCAGTTTGCTAGGGCTTCAGTTGTGCAGAACAAGAAGGAACTGGGGGCTATCTTCAATCCTGGCCCTGCAGCTTCAAGGCCGGATGGCAACCGTCAAGCCAATCAAAACATAATTGTCCCCTTTGATAACTTTGATGGGCTTCTCTCCCACATTGCTGCCCAACGGGCTACTATTGATGGGGCTGCTGCCGAAGAGGAGCATGAAGCTGAACCTGAAGCTCTGAAGCCAAAGAAGAAGTCTAAGGCTTCAAAATCTTCTACTGCTCCAAAAGCTTCAAGAGTGAAGCCATTGAAGTCTGCACCTCCTGAATCCAGTGTGCAGTCTGAAGATCAATCTCGAGTCTCCAAGAAGACTAAGAAGCCCAAGAATATTTTTGGGCATGACCTTACTCCTGTTGCCATTTTGCACAATGAGGACAACACTATTGATCTATCAAGCGATGAAGATCTTGCAGATGATGCTCTGGAAATGTTGATCAAGAGCAAACAAGAGGACGAGTTCTTCCAAGATCTGCCTCTGTTTGATGCTGATATACTCAATGACTACATTGATGAATTGTTTGAGGATCAAAGCATCAACATTGATGATCTGCAGCTGCCCGTGGACATTAGCGTCACATTTCAAGGAACCATTGCCAACGAACTTGTCATAGCTCAGAAAATAATTGAGCTGAAAAACAAGATTGACTATGAGAAGGTAGAGTTCAAGAAGCACATGGCCAAGCTAAGTGTTACTGATGTGCAAAACTTCAAGAAAATGATGAATGACCTCAAGGCCCAATTCAACAAGCATGAAGAAGCCAAAGGCTCATGTGAGCGCATGACGTATTATGCGCAGAAGTGTGTGTAAGCACACAATGAGGCTGAGAACAGAAAGGCACTTGGGTGTCCTGGCATCGACCCCAAAATGGCTGCCAAGAAGAAGGAGGCTACTGAAGGTGAACCAAAATCTTCAAGGCAGGAACGACCAAGCATAGTCTTCCCTGCCAGCATGACTGGCTCGAAGCCAAATGTCCCCTCAGCAGCTTCAGAGCAAAAGAAGACAAGGCAATCTGAGGCTGAAGCCAGGAAGAGGAAGCACCAAGACACCTCTGATGCTGCTCCCTCCAAGAAAAAGTTGAAGATAAAGGCTTCAAAGTCTTCAAGAAAAGAGTGTGCTGCTTCCCAAGAGCCACTGCATGTTGAACCAATCTCTGTTGCTCTACCTGCCTCCACCAACCGCGAGCGCCGCCTTGTGATTCATGAGCCTGCTTCTATAGAGGCTCCAGAAACTGAAGAGATTCCAGCTGCTGACTCCAACATAGCTGAAGACATTGGTCATGAGGATTGTGTTGAAGATGATGTAGTCCTTCCTCAGCTTGAACCCAATCCGGTATCATCGCCTGCTCCCACGAGCAATGAACTGATGGTAGCTTGAACTATGTCGGCATTTCCCCGGAGAGGGAGGGATGATGTAGCACAGCGACGGTAGGTATTTCCCTCAGTTCTGAAACCAAGGTATCAAACCAGTAGGAGAACCAAGCAACACAATGTAAACAGCACCTGCACACAAAAAACAACACCTCGCAACCCGACGAGTTAAAGGGGTTGTTCAATCCCTTCCGGGGTACTGCACCTCAAGATAGGCAAGTGGACGTGAGATAAATTTTAGTAGATTGATAGATCGAATGCCAAATAAAATAAATAACGGCAGCAAGGTATTTTTGTATTTTTGGTTTAATAGATCTGAATAAAAATGCAAAGGAAAAGTAGATCGCAAGGAAAATATATGAGAAAAAAGACCCGGGGGCCGTAGGTTTCACTAGTGGCTTCTCTCGAGAAAAATAGCAAACGGTGGGTAAACAAATTACTGTTGGGCAATTGATAGAACTTAAAATAATTATGACGATATCCAGGAAATGATCATTGCATAGGCATCACGTCCAAGATTAGTAGACCGACTCCTGCCTACATCTACTACTATTACTCCACACATCGACCGCTATCCATCATGCATCTAGTGTATTAAGTTCATGGAAAAACGGAGTAATGCAATAAGAGCGATGACATAATGTAGACAAGATCCGTTTATCTATATGGCGGTAGATATAGGTCTCGTCTTTTTATCCTTAGTAGCAATGATACATACGTGTCGTTTCCCTTTCTTTCACTGGGATCGAGCACCGTAAGATCGAACCCACTACCGGGCACCTCTTCCCATTGCAAGATAAATAGATCAAGTTGGCCAGACAAAACCCAAATATCGGAGAAGAAATACGAGGCTATAAGAGATCATGCATATAAGAGATCAAAGAAACTCAAATAACTTTCATGGATATAAAAAGGTATGACTGATCATAAACTCGAAGTTCATCAGATCCCAACAAACACACCGCAAAAGAGTTACATCATATGGATCTCCAAGAGACCATTGTATTGAGAATTCAGCGAGAGAGAGAGAGAGAAAGCCATCTAGCTACTAACTAGGACCCAAAGGTCTACAAGGGACTATTCACGCATCATCGGAGAGGCACCAATGAAAGTGGTGAACCCCTCCGTGATGGTGTCTAGATTGGATCTAGTGGTTCTGGACTTTGCGGCGGCTGGATGAATATTTAGTTGACACTTTTAGGGTTTCTGGAATATTGTGGTATTTATAGAGCAAAGAGGCTATCCGGGGGCCCCCGAGGTGGGCACTACCCACCAGGGCGCGCCTGGGCCTCCTGGCGCGCCCTGGTGGGTTGTGTCGCCCTCAGGGCACCCCCCAAGTGCAACCAGGGCCCACTGCCTTCCTTCTGGCCCATAAAAAATCATCATAGAGTTTCGTGGCATTTGGACTCCATTTGATATTGATTTCCTGCGATGTAAAAAACATGGAAAAAACAACAACTGACACTTGCACTATGTCAATAGGTTAGTACCAAAAATGATATAAAATGATTATAAAACATACAAGATTGATAATAAAACAGCATGGAACAATAAAAAAATTATAGATACGTTGGAGACATATCATGAACTCATAATAAGCATTGGCGGTCCCATGACACCAATTGCGCAAGATGAATTTTTGGAAGAGCAACACCCAAACACCCACTACATGAAGTTATTCCCCGTACTCCACCAGCTCAAGTCACCACTCCAGTGCTGGATGATGATGAACAGACCACTCCCTCACCAAAGGCATCGCCCGCACTTCGCAGGCTTCGCAAAGGCCTTAGGACCCAGGTCTCCATGTCAAGCATTCCAGAAGAGGATGTGCGACAAACCAGCTCAATAGCATGTCAAGTGTTCCCTAAAGCCATCCCTTCTGCATCTGCTCATGAGTCTGAAGCCAAAGCTGCTGAAGACATTCCGGCTGCATCAACCGATGAAGAGAAAGAAGAAGAAAGAGAAATTATTCCCCCTGCCAGTGATCCAGTAGTGCAAGAAGAGAGTGTGATAGTGCCAGACCCTCCAGTCATTGAAGATATGGAGGTTCAAAACAATGATACTGCCACCACCATCACCACTGAAGCCAATGACACAGTCATGGCTGAAGACAATGTGGAGCCCGAAGTCAATGCTACCACTGAAGATATTGAGGAGCCAATCACTTCTGATGTAGCCGTTCCTTCACCAGTGTCGCACACAATGGAACGTGCTTACAATCGTGGTGAGTTGGTGACTGTCAAATGGCCTATTATGGTACCACCCACTGCTCCAGGCCTCAATATGATTATCATGTGGATCAAAGGCCTCAAACTCAGAAGCCGAAGCCAAGATTGCCAAGGCTTCCCAGTGCTGCAACTACCCAAGGCTCCTTCAGTGTGCTCAGCTTCAGAGAGCACAACACATTCTTCGACAGCACCAAAAACCCCTACAAGAAGCCCAAGATCACCTCTAATAGGTTTTGGAGCCATCAGCAACGAAGCTACTACTCATGAATTCTATACAACCAAGACCGGATTTTTCCTCATAAGCGTCTAGATTGTGATGTCGCTGGGCTGCCATGCCTTGAAGAGGCTCTTGACCGCTTCAGAGATATTGGGTTGCTGCCATTTGTAACTGACAAAGAGCATTAGAACGAAGAGCTTCTACTGCAGTTTTATGCCACACTTCACATCCAAGGCTACAACAGGGATCCGAAAACTTGGATCCTTGAGTGGATGACAAGTGTTGTCCATCATGAAGCCAAAGCTCAGGACATCATTGAGCTTACTTCCCTGCCCACTCCTTGTGAGTTGTTTGAACCAGGTTGTCAGCTTCATCAAAATGAACTGCAGAGCATCTTTCAGAAGCCAGAGCCCAATATGAGCTAGATGTTAAGCATGATAAAGCCTTTGCCCCATGACGCTGAATACCCCAAGGAGTTCTTTGTCAAGGACCTCGAGTACTTGCCCCGCACAGTATATCACATTCTGAGGCGTACTATGTGGCCTATCAAAGGCAACTCTCTTGATGCCAAACTCGAAGGCGCCATGAAGACATTGGTCTTCTATATCATCAATGGCATCAGATTCAATACACAAGATTTCTTCATCCAGTAGCTTGCAACTTCTGGCATTGCTATCTTTGGACTGAAGTTCTATGCTCCCTGGGTTATGTGCTTGATCAAGCTTCATTCCATAGTCAACTATCAACCTTCAGCTCGCAGCCACGTTGTATTCTTGCCTGATGTTGACATGTCCTATGAAGCCATCTATCCTGAGCCTGCCAAGAAGCCACTCCACTTACAAAATGCAGAACATCAAAGCTTCACTCAGCCAATTGAAGGCATTCATGTGCCAAACTCTGCTACTCTTGATTATCCTCTAGCTGGCAACATGCGTCTGCCACATCGTGCTAACACTGAAGCCACATCCAATACAATTGCTCAAAGGCCTCAGAAGCATCCCCCTGTCCTCAACGACAGAGAGCTTCTTGTATCTCTACATCAGAAGCGGGATAGGCATCATGAATGGTTGAAGCGCCAAATGCCAAGTCTTCTGGTCGATGTAAATCGTATTTGCAATTTGGCCACCAAGAATTCATTCGTTGCACATGAAGCCTGTCGGCGGTCCTGGAAGAGCCTCACACTGCTCTGTTCTGAAGATGATCTTCGCGAAGATGGCTTCACAGAGAAATTCAAGTTTGATTCCAGGCCTCCACAATCTGCAAGTTGGCGTCCAACACCTTCCATTGAAGATTCTGAGTATTCATCTTCGGCTATAACTGTTGTTGCTAGAGTCGTTGATGAAGAAGACAATGCCACTTCACCAACTATGGCTTCTCTGCACCACGACTCTGCATCAAGCCCGTCTGCACCGCCCAACACCAACGTCGACCCTACTGCTCCAACATCTTCTCCAACTAGGAACGAGTAGATCCTCTATGTCTTCAAACCTTTTTGGTCCTTACTGACAAAAGGGGGAGACGCATATGAGATTGATAGTCTTCAAGCGGGTTCATATGGGTGGTTGCCTAAATTTTTGCTAAGTTCTTACAACTCTCATTTTGAAACAATTTGGCTCTTGAGTTGTAACACTTAAACTTGATGGTCGTCTACTATTTTTGCTGCTACTTTGTGATACGATGATAAATTCCGCATGAAGTCATTCTGCAGACGCCCATTTCTCATTATGCACTTCATTATCTTTGTTATATTTATGCATGCATGATGAATTGTCTTCATGTGTTGAAGATGATCTCCACAAAGTAAAAACTACCATGTGCATTTGCATTCAAAAGCGAACTACTTACATGCATATCTTCAGGGGGAGCCTTTTACAACTTATGAAGACAATGTCTATGATCTTTAACTTTCACATACTTTTATCCCCGTTGAAAGTCACAGCCAGTTTGTCATCAATCACCAAAAAGGGGGAGATTGTAAGTGCGTCTAGTGCCACCCCTGGTTGGTTTTGGAGTATTGACGACAAACTTGGTTGAGGGAGTAATGTGTTTGTGAGAATTGCAAGATAACACAGGTAGTAGTCCCTTATTGATTCGGTTTACCTACCAGAGATGACCCCTAAAAATGTGTGAAGACATTGAAGACAATGGTGGTTCGTGAAGACATTCACTTCAAGATAATGACATGTGAAGACATTCTCTTGAAGACCATGGAGTGCGAAGACATAGTTTTTTCGTAGTTTCCTTTTCTTCTTTATTGAGTCATAGGAACCACCGCACTGTCAAGTGGGATCCAAGTGAACAAAGTCAGATGACTGATGTGATGCTCAACCAAAATCCTATGTCTTCGAGCAAAGACAATGAGTTGGATGAGTAAACTTTGCTTGTAGCCCAAGCCAAGCTGCCGCGTGTGTTTGAAATCCGGTCATTGGACACATGTCGGTTCCTTAGTGACCCAGGGTCATTTCGGACATATCATGTCGGGTTGCCTCCAGGCTATAAATAACCCACCCCCTACACCATAAATTGGTGGCTGCTCAGAGTTAGTGCACGGCTTTTGTCATTTGAGAGCAACCCACCTCTGAAGCCTTTGAGAGAGAGATACTTGCGAGGACAAAGCCCAAAACACCCAGAACCAAAGAGTGTTAGACATCGCTGAAGTCTTTCTGTCCGTGTGACCTAAAGACTTATTACACTTGAGGACTGTGAATCCTCCAGCCGGTTAGGTGTTGCGTTCTAAGCATCCAAGAGTCATTGTGGATCGCCAGTGAACGAAGTCTGTGAAGGTTTGGAAGTCTACCTTGAAGAATTACTAGAGTGATGGGCGAGGACTGGGTGTCCTTAGCTCAAGGGGAATAAGGTGAAGACACGGTCTTCTAAGTTCAATCTCATCCTCCCTAACCAGACGTACAGTTGTCACAACAACTGGAACTGGTCTACCAAATCCTTTTCTTCACCAAGCTACTGGTTCTATCCCCTACTTCCTTTACTTTTCAGTTTGTCTTTATGAAGTCATTGCTTGCTTGTCTGATCTGATTGACTTCACTGTGTGAAGACTATTACCTGTTTGGCTTCATACAGTCTTCCATTCTGATCCATACTACCTAGCTGCTGATAGTCTTCGTACTTTCACAATACTGCTTACTTGACTATGGCTTGTCTAGTGTAGTCTATCTTTTGCTGCATATCAATTGGTTCATTTCATCTATTTGTCTTCAAAGACCTCGCGTTTTGAAGACTTCCATAAAAATCACCTATTCACCCCCCCTCCTCTAGTCGATAACTAGCACTTTCACTCTCGAGCTTGAAAGGCTTCTAGTTGAGAATCCTTATGAGGTTCCAATAAGAGGGAAGGAGAGGAAGGACAGGACAAAGAATTTTTTCGTCCGAGAGGACACCACAGGCGCTGCACAGATCAAGGAAAGGAAGAACAAGAAAAATAACTTGTCTTTCTAGGGAGATACCTCAAACACATAATCAGCAACTCATCAGAGCTCTTCCTCTCAGCCGAGTTCCACCCGCAAAGACGACAGGAAGAATAGGACGAGAACATGTCCTTGGAAAATATCCTGGATACTGCATCGGAGAGTCATCAAAGCTCCTCGATCTTCATCGAATGGGAGGGCGGAGGTGGAGAAAGCGAGTCCAAATCTTCAGAAAACTAGAAAAATCCGGCATGTGAGGAGGCCGAGGAGGTCTACCCTCATCAGAAATATAGGCGCTTATGGAAGGCTCATACTGCTCTGACAAGCAAGATATTGATACAAGGGGATGAAGGGGAACATTGCATGAAAATCAAAAAATGTCCAACGAACACCCAAGATCTAATCCAGGAGAAGCGTAGCATCGAGAGGGGAGTGTGTCTACGTACCCTCATACAGAGAAAGTGGAAGCATATATAACACGGTTGATGTAGTTGTACTCTTGCGATCCAATCACGATCCAACTGATCAAGTGTCGAATGGATGACTCCACCAAGTTTAGCACATGTGAGGCTCGGTGACGTGTCATCCTTCTTGATCTAGCAAGAGAAGAGGAGAACTAGATGGGATCACAACTAGCACGACATCATGGTGGTGATGGTGTTGGGGGAGTTGGAATACTGGTAGGGCTTCGCTAAGCGCTACGCGGGTGTGTAGTGTGTCCAGAGGTAGAGAGGGGGCAGCAGGGTTGTGGTGTGTCTTTGTTGCGCCCCCTTCCACTCAATATATAGGTGTGGAGGGGCTAGGAGTCCAACCCTTCTCCTCCTAGGGCTGGCGCCAAGGGAGAAGGAATTTGACTCCAAGTCCAATCCTTCTCCTACTAGGACTCTCCTTCCACCTCTTCCTTAGCTGCATGGGCCTTTGGGGGCTTGGTGCGCCTAGCCCAATAAGGCCAGGGTACCTCCCCTCAGCCCATGTTGGTCCTAGGGATGTGGTGGAGCCCTTTGTGGACTTCCGGACTCCTCCAGAAGTCTCCCGAAGAGGTGGGCGATGAAGATGAAGTTGTGGAGGTGGCCGAGGCAAACACACGGTCGTCAAGGTCACGCACCACCAACTACAATCAAGTCAAAGATGTTGCTTTATGCTTGTTTAATTTGAAAATCATGATGATGAAACTATATGCTATGTATGTTTTAATCGGTTATGTTATGCTTGTTCTTAATTTCAATATTTTTATGATATATATAATGAAGTGTTTGAAGTTCATGTTGTGGTGACAATGTACATGCCACAGCAACACAACTTGGATACACGATGGTTGATGGTGGAGTCCATCTGAAGCCTACATCTACGTGAATCATTGTTCAGGTGCTACTTCATGTATATTACATCGGTACTAATATCTTACTATATTAAATCCGCACCTAAATGTATTATGAATGAATGCTTCCAAATTTTGTATACATCCTATTTTCTTCACTGACACCTTCTGGAATTCATGGACACAAAATTTGCAGTACATTTTGGGTATAATCCAGACAACCTGATAATCATGATGTGGTTGGATGGAAATTTTATAGAACAACATCAGTGAGAAAAATAAAAATCGATGTGGGCTCCCTATGCTAGTGAAGTTCTAAAACTCATGAAGCTAAAAGCTAGAGCCGCTGGAAGTAGTCCATCACCTCCACCGGCAATAATGCTACAACCACTTATAAAGTGTGAGGTGTGGAGGTTGAGAAACACAACATCGAGAGGCGATGTTTGGTGATGGAGTTTGATTGAAGCCTACATAGCCTACATATATAGGAACCCTTGTTCAGGTGCTACTTCTTGTACTTGATCGATATGATGTAACAAACAGAGGCCCTAGAAGGAGTATTTTTTTCATCAAAACATGGTATGTTACAAATGTTCAGGCTTGAGAGGCATTCCACTTGAGGTGGAGCCAGTTACCTGTAACCATGATGCGGTTTGGATGCAATTTTTGCAGAACAATACTAGGGTGAAAAAAAATACAAGATCCAAACACACTGCCTAGGCTCTAGGTAAAGTTCTGAAACTCAACAACAGTGGTGCCTTATAAAATCCAAGGCATGGAGAAACAAGCAGGTGCAACAACATGCCTTCTAGACACAACATTTGATGATGGAGTTTGACCGAATCCTACATCTGTAACATACCTGATAACCATCATATGGTTGGATGAAAAATACAAGGTCAATGCCCAGGCCTATGATGAGAAGCATCAGTGAAACATAGGTTAGTTGTACCAATTATCATTGTAGCCTTTGCACTCTCTGATCAAACATCCAGTAGTTCTACTAGAACTATGGTAACATAGCACTTGACATGTACCAATAGCTGAATTCACAAGAATAATTGAGATGAGCGATGAAGGAAATATGCCCTAGAGGCAATAATAAAGTTGTTATTATCATGATAAATGTTTATTATTCATGCTAGAATTGTATTAACCAGAAACTTAGTACATGTGTGAATACATAGACAAACAGAGTGTCCCTATTATGCCTCTACTAGACTAGCTCGTTAATCAAAGATGGTTAAATTTCCTAGCCATAGACATGAGTTGTCATTTGATGAACAGGATCACATCATTAGAGAATGATGTGATGGACAAGGCCCATCCGTTAGCTTAGCACTATGATCGTTTTGTTTATTGCTATTGCTTTCTTCATGACTTATGCATGTTCCTATGACTATGAGGTTATGCAACTCCCGAATACCGAAGGAACACTTAATGTGCTATCAAACATCACAATGTAACTGGGTGATTATAAAGATGCTCTACGGGTGTCTCCGATGGTGTTTGTTGAGTTGGCATAGATCGAGATTAGGATTTGTCACTCCGATTGTCGGAGAGGTATCTCTGGGCCCTCTCGGTAATGCTCATCACTATAAGCCTTGCAAGCAATCTAACTAATGAGTTAGTCACGAGATGATGCATTACGGAACGAGTAAAGAGACTTGCCGGTAACGAGATTGAACTAGGTATAGTGATACCGACGATCGAATCTCGGGCAAGTAACCAACCGATGACAAAAGGAACAAGGTATATTGTTGTGCGGTTTGACCGATAAAGATCTTCATAGAATATGTAGGAACCAATATGAGCATCCAGGTTCCGCTATTGGTTAGTGACCGGAGATGTGTCTCGGTCATGTCTACATAGTTCTCGAACCCGTAGGGTCCGCATGCTTAACGTTCGATGACGATTCATATTATGAGTTTATGTGATTTGATGTACTGAAGGTTGTTCGGAGTCCCGGATGAGATCACGGACATGACAATGAGTCTCGAAATGGCCGAGACATAAAGATTGATATATTGGACCATGTTATTCGGACATCGAAAGTGTTCGGGTTGGTTTCGGATAAAACCGAAGTACCGGAGGGGTTACCGAAACCCCCCGGGGAAGTAATGGGCCTAAGTGGGCCTTAGGGGAGAGAGAGGGCCCAAGGGGAGTCCGAATAGGACTAGGGGAGGGGGAGCGGCCCCTCTTTCCCTCTCCCTCTCCCTCTCCTTCCTTCTTCTCCTACTTGGACTAGGAAAGGGGGAAACCTACTCCTACTAGGAGTAGGAATCCCCTCCCTTGGGCGCGCCCCTTGTGGCCGGCCCTCCTCCTCCCCTCCTTTATATACACGGGAGGGGGGCACCCCATAGACACACAAGTTGATCTTTAGCCGTGTGCGGTGCCCCCCTCCACAGTTTTCCACCTCGGTCATATTGTCGTAGTGCTTAGGCGAAGCCCTGCATCGGTAACTTCATCATCACCGTCAACACGTCGTCGTGCTAATAAAACTCTCCCTCGGCCTCAACTGGATCAAGAGTTCGAGGTACGTCACTGAGCTGAACGTGTGCAGATCGCGGAGGTGTCGTGCGTTCGGTACTTGATCGGTTGGATCACGAAGACGTTCGACCACATCAACCACATTACTAAACGCTTCCGCTTTCGGTCTATGAGGGTACGTGGACACACTCTCCCCGCTCGTTGCTATGCTTCTCCTAGATAGATCTTGCGTGATCGTAGGAATTTTTTTGAAATACTACGTTCCCCAACAAGCGAGTCACCATAAAAAACTAAGCAAACTATATAGTTTTTAAAATAACAAACTAACCAAACTATGGTTGATGCTGCTACAAGAAACTAGAGGTTCATTACAAGATAGGGAAATTATCAAGCAACAAGACGATGAGAAAACAAGCAGCACTACAATAGCTACCCCGAGAGAATTGATCACATGACCCATGTCACCTCCAACTCCCAAGTGGTCGGGTCATCTTTCCCGTTGATGAAAGCGGCAGGCTACCCTTAACCTTATTTAGTATCCTCCCTTTCTGCAAACATAGATTGTCAATGTGTCACATCACCGGGGATCGCCCTTTCTGCAAACATATTTGTGGATGTGATTCCAAAAAACGATATGCCATGCTAATATGCAAATTTCCAATTTAGCAAGCATAATTAGTCGCAATCTTCGAGTGTTACATCGCACTCAAAGTTGAGATTAGACATTCAATGTTTCTTTTGTTCCGCTAACTTATATATTATGACTTAAGATTTGATCCCAAACGACATAAGAAAGGACATATAAGTATAGATGTACCTTTTGGATTGCAAAAACTCATGTATGGAAACAAAGCACGTAAACTTTCAGTCTTCCATATGGTCTTCCACCTTAGTGACTTGAGATTAATCTCATTGACGCCAAGGTCTATAGTCACAAAAAGGATATCACTGCCCTCCACAGATCTAATTAGTCTAGGTCTTCTCTCAGGATTTTGAACGGGGAGAAGGTTTTTGAGGTCGATGACTGTTCGTTGAGTCCATGATGCAACTCCATTGGAACCCATCTGTCTTGGCCACAGGTAGAGGGTTAATCTATCCATGTGTGAAAGACCCAAACTGTCGTCCTCCATGGCCATGAGTATAGTGGCACCGACAAAGACATCCTCCATTGGCGGCCCATCAAGCAGTGATAAGCAATTAGAGCTCAAATTGTACTTGAGAATTCCTACGCAAACATCAACATAATATGAAAGTATGGAGTAGAGTGAGTCCTCGATGAGGACTGGGGGGTTGATTCGATGCATGCCTCAATGGAACATGAAGACCAGAGGAATCTCTCCACCGCTTGCTCCATGGTTCACAGCATGGCTTGCTCAGAAATTTAGAGCACGGATTGCTCCAATTGCACATCTCTGGCAGGGACACACCCGCGTATGCAACACAATCATCCTCGTCCTCGCCCTCTCCCACATACAAGTAGGCAAAAACCAACCGAAACGGGCCCTCATGACACTGGCGGTGGTCGCATCCGGTCATGGCACAAAGCATAGCGGCTACACGGTTGTCGGCCACCATGTATCTTTTGGGTGTGTGCACCTCCGTCCAGCGGGACGTCATGGGGTTCCGAATGATGAACTTCGTGGATCTCCGACCCTTTTCCCCAAATAGAACATGACCATCTCGGCAATCCCATACATCATACTTCGACTCGATCCAGCCGTCCTTGGATATGCATGAGCCGGATGTTGTGGTGGGAACAACATGTGATACAGGTTCTTCCTCCTCCTCCGAGTCGGAGGTGTCGATCCGATTACAAAAGAATCCCAACATGGGGAGAGCTCCATGGAACTCTCGATAGCGGCTCTGGAAGTTAGGGCTGGCGAGAAGGCCGAACCAGAGCTTACTTGTA